>CM066318.1:83986878-86386878 GCA_033807775.1 Saussurea involucrata
GTTATCTTAAGAAAATTATTGAGAATCGGTTGAAAATGCTTCAAGGACTACTTTTGTTCTTCATCTTTGAAATTGAAGTTTCTAGAATTTTACAAATTTCTATACAATTCAATAAATGACAAAATTGGACTTACTTAATATACTTTTATTTGTCTTTTTCGATTTTATTTTATGGATGTTACGTGGTTTAAAGGGAGCAAAAAAATCGTTTGTCGACTATCAATTTTATGGAGTATTTTGCGTATCAGTAATGTTCAACTTTTCAACTGTTATTTTGTATTTATTGTTTTATCAGTTGATTATGAGTTAATTTTATAAAATTCAATCGTATTAATAAGTCGTATTTATGTAATGATAAGTTGTAAATGGTTGTATTATAATAGTTATTTGGTTGATTTTTCATTAAGGGGTTGTTTACCAAATGTGCTATTAGGGTGTGTTTGGTATGCAGACGGGACAGAACAAGACAGGACGTGACATGACAGAACAGTTGTTCAGCATTTGATAAGACAGAACTGGACATAACATAACAAATAACATTGACCAATTTACCCTTAATAAGTTGTTTATATATTTTATATATTTTGATTAATTATGTAGATTAATATATTATAATGAAATAAATATATTTTATAACAAAATAAATTATTAGAAATTTTCTTTAAGACGATTAAAATTTAAATAATGAATAAAATATAAAATATAAGGTTTATTTGATGTTTTAGAAGAATATTAGATTTTATTTTGGAGTTATATTAGTAAAACATAAGCCTGTTCCACCATGTTCCATGGGGTGGGAGTGGAACAAGCTTGTTCGACTCTGTTCCACATAAAAATCCTGCCAAATATGAGACAGTGATCCCTGTCCTAATCTTCCATGTCTTGTCCAGTGTACCGAACGCACCCTTAAGTCTTGTATGGATAAGTTAGTCTTTCTGGATAAATTGAGTTTTGTTTTTTTATCTGAATCAACAATCTGAATGACATAAATAAACAACTTACCTTTGAATATGAATTGTACGTTGTTTGGTAAATTGTTGTTTATTTTTCTAACAAATGACAAGTCTGAAACACAAATGAATCAAAGAATCAAGTGTAGACAATGGAAACATCTATCAAATTAGGTGCCCATAAGGAAAAAACAGAATTAAGAAAAGATAATCATACAACGAGTCCTTAAATCACAGATTAATGTTGGTAAAATTCTGTCAAATGACAAAATATTAGCATAGGGAATCCTTTAATCACATGATATTACATAAACAAAAAACAATGAAGAACAAACAGTAACAATCACAAAAGAAAAAAAAACAACAACGAAGAACATGCTATTAAACAAAGACAATGGAGATGTAGAGAAAAAACGACAAACAAGCACCATCAAGAAATTGATGTAAACAAAATCTTGAAGGAAATCTGCATAAATCGTGATTTGGAACATAAATTGTGAAAAAAAATGTTACCTTTGGAGAAACCGAGTGTGCAGAAATGGATTTCTAGACCATGAAATCGTGTAATTCGGTTTGGAGAAGAGATCAAGTATAGCGGCCAAGGTTTAGAGGAGAAATTGTTCGGCGTGTTTATTTACCGGGGGTAGGGTATGCCTTTTTTGGGTTGAACGTGGACAACATATGGTACCCATTTGTGTGAATAAGGCAACAACTACGCGAATAAGTAGCAAGTAAACACTCTATTTTGGTTGTGTGAATAAGCCGTAAGGCCATGAGTACCGCCTACCCACGAACCCACTGAACCCGAATGCCACCTCAGCGCCACATCAGTTTTTCTCTTTCCTACCCTCCTTACCCTAAAGTGGAGTACCGCCAACCCACGAACCCACCGAACCCACTCCTACCCGCTACCCACAAAGCTGCAACAAAACCTGCAACAAAAACCATGAACCCGAATGGTGCTAATCTAGTTCACGAACCCGCCCTACCCGCTACCCCCTACCCGATCGGAACCCGCCCACCCCCGTACCACGAACCCACCCTACCCGCTGCTACCCGCATTCGAACCCGGCCGTGGTACCCGATGGCGTACGCACGGCCTAAGTAAACAACCCCTACGTCCTGTATGGATAAAACTACCAGTGTGGATTAATTTGTTGTAAGATTGGGAAAGTTTTTGTCAGGAATACTTTTCTCATAAATGTAAGGCGCATATTTTTTAACTACGAGAGGCAAGTTTGGAAAAACAACTTGCCTCGTCTACATAGAGCCTCCCAGTTTACTGAATACGCCAATTTCTATATCATTAAGCTACTACCAAACAGTCATGTATAACTAACCAAATAAGTTGTGAGTCTCATCAAACTCGGTAAGCTGATAACAAACATACCTTAAGTAAATTATGGATATATTCAAATGTGAATATACTCGGTATTTTTTTTATCGTTGGTATCAAATATTTAACTATATGGAAATTATGAAAATGCCCCTTAAGTTTATAAAGTCGAGACTGTGCAGTTTTAGTCCCGATTTGATCATAAAATCTGTAAACTATCAAGGTTCTAAATGACCTGAGACGCGGTATGGCGGTGAGGACAATCCTCAAGATTTACGAGCTATGGCCAATATAAGACGTTTTTCAAGACGTGCCTTAAGGCGGCATATGTATACATATATGTATGTATTTATGTATAGGCAAAGGATCGTGTGAGAAGTTGAAGTTAATGTGAGAAGTGAATCTGAACCGTTGATCACTTTTAATCGCATGCCCTCCCATTAATTGCGTTTTAGAAAGAAATTGATAAGTTGCATCTCATCCTAATGTGTATCCATTTCTCATCCAATGGTTCCTAACCACTTCTCACGCTTCTCAAGTTAATTACCTCAACTACTAACCGGAACCCAACCCTGTATGTATGTAAATATATATATATATATATATATATATATATATATATATATATATATATAGAGAGAGAGAGAGAGAGAGAGAAAGGTTCAAACGAGGAGCGTAACAATTTACGAGAAACGCGAGGAGCACCGTCCATGTACAAAATCACATGTGATTCACATACAAAATCATATGTGATTAAAATTCGGACCCGCGCGGTTTGTCCCGCAGTTTGCAAGTCGCGCGGTTTGCCGCGCGGATCACATGTGATTTTGTATAGTGAATCACATGTGATTTAGTACAAGGACGGTGCTCCTCGCGTTTCTCGTAAATTGTTACGCTCCTCGTTTGAACCCGCCTCTCTCTCTATATATATATATATATATATATATATATATATATATATATGTGTGTGTGTGTGTGTGTGTAACGTCCCTAAAAATAGAGGTAAATATAAATCTGAATAATCAGGTGGAAAAATCATCTATATAAACGAATCACCCAGAAAGGGCAATAGTATTATCGTTTATAAACCAAAAGAATGGAAATGATATTTAACAACCTACTAATATAAACTACACTAACCTTAGATTATAGATGAGCGTTACTATCATCTTCCAAAAGAATCTATCAAAATTGTGTACGCCAATCCGGCCAAAGGCCATCTATCCCATAAGTCACGTTTCAGGCGATTCTCACGATTTTTCGGTGAGAACTGCAGATTCCGGTAAGTCACGTTTCAGTCGACAAGCTTGGTCGACAAGAATGTTACTTAGTCTACAAAAAGTTTTGTGAGGAAAATGTTTATCGATAAGATGATCGACAGAAGACCCGACGATAAGTTTTATCGCCTAACTTCCGGCGACAACTTTTATCGCTCAAACGTTGATCGAGAAGTTCTGGGCGAGGAGTTTTTATCGCTCAAATACTGTGCGAAGAGTTTGAACACAGACTTGGGCGATAAGTTTGAATACTTATCGCTCAAGGCTTGAGCGATAAGTTTAGACTCCGACGAAGATGATTTTTCCGGTCAAGACGTTTTTCCGGAGACACCTTGTAGCAACTCAAAACTCAGATTTCTTGATGGTTTTTCAAGTCTGAAAGTTGCTAATTGATTGAAAAATCAAGACGAAACGATCTGTGGAAAAAGATCGTTCAAAAACACACTAAAATACACCAAACCGATCATTATCAATATACAAACTTTCGAAGAACATCAAACTGTCGGCCCAGATTCATTTCAAACACTTTGAATTGTTGCTGAGATTTGATTCTGAAAACAACAATCTGTTCTAAATCGATAGTAAAGTCGATCTGAGAAACTTAAACACGTCACTGAACTAACATACGAAGGGGCCGTTTACCTAATCACTTACTTGGGTAAGTTCTTACCGTAAAATTCAACACTATCGCTTACTTCCCGGGTAAGATTTTAGTCCACCAAAATAGCATCGTATGCAACAATTTAGCCAGTAAGCGCTAACCGTGGTAAGAGTCGTCGCAGTCACTTACCAGGTAAGACTCTCGGTCCTTGCTTTCGACTCTCGGTCTTTGCTTCCGCTCTTACCGGGTAAGATTCTTGGTCCTTGCCATATTCATCCGGTAACCTAATGTGACTTGGTAAGCACTTACCTGGGTAAGCGTTTTGTAAACGGCCCCTAATAGATCGAACTCCATCTTCAGACAATGCTTCGATGAACACCATAAATGCCACTGTCGACTTCTACAAATTCAAACCCCCGATTTGAGGTGTGTTTCGAATCTAAATGTTACAAGCCGTTTGAAATGACAAATTATATTGATTTGTAACAGCAGAAAGAATCAAATCAGACTAAAAATACAAGATTGATCTCAAACTTCTTGAAACCTTTCGATGAGCATTTTGTCAAACTCATAGATCTCAAACTCCATTTAATTGTTGATGAAATGCAAAACTGAGAATTGAAAAAGTTTTAAAAACACAAACAAAATAAATTTGTGAGAAAAACATTTATCCAAAACACATTGAATCAGCCAAAACTTGAGAAATTTTAAGAAATTCTCAAGAAAAACTCAATAACCCAAATATTCTTCAAATCCTCACGAAATTGATGAAAATCTTTGATTCAATGCACAAGTCCGTTCTGTTAGGCTCTGATACCAATTGTGATTGATCTAATACCAATTGTGAATTCAAGTAACAATGGATTTGCAATGATATCTTGTATTGATTAGAAATGAGATCCACTTTCTCTCTTTAAAGTCTCTCTCTAGACATCTCTCTACAAGTCTCTCTAATCTCACGTATGCATTAGACTCAATGTTACAAGCTTACAATAACATGACCTTATATTATTTATATGTTTGACTTTCACACTACATTACATGACTTTACTTTGACTTTGACCCATTACAACAAATACAAGACTTTGACATTCTCTATTAAATCTTGAATACATTTCTGCACTAACACATCCTATACAACATTTGATCATCGAACCACATATTTACTTGGTAAAACTAGAACCTATTACGGACCTTAAAAAAGAGGCACTTAAGTTCTTGAAAGTTGAAACTGCAATTGAAACAACTAAAACTTGAAACTGCAATGGAAAACGAGGGTTTATTATGTAGATCAGGATAGCCACAAAACTTACTACTGACATAAGCTGAGCTTGATAAGTCTGAATAGAAGCATGAATAAACATAACCTTGAGAGACCTGTTGGTGCAAGTGTACCACATCTCTATATATTTATATATATTTATTTTGATGATTACAAACACACCGTATTATTGTTTGTCTAACAATTTAATCCAAGTGTGCAGTTGTTGAAGAACACAAAGATTTTATCTGAAGATTTCAAGACTGAAGATGCGTCATATTATTTATATTTCACAATGGTGAAAACTCTATAAATAATATACCACTTGGATATTTCAAAAACCTTACCCAATAATGTTTTTGAAATAATTAATCTTTTAATATTAAATTCAAAAGATTTTTTAATATATATATATAATATCGTATGATATATAAATATATATATATATATATATTATATTATTAGTACTCTTACATTTTATATATATATATATATTCAAGATGTGTTCCAGAAGCTATCAGCTCAAAATCAAATCTCAAAGTGGTTACTATTCATCATTTATTGAGGAAGGATTGCTGTGCATCTCCCATTGGTTGAAAGCTTCCTTTGTCAGATGCACTATTCATGGGCGGTATACCGCCTTGCCCTTGGCGGTATACCGCCACCTCATGTAGCCGTTGGAAGTCTTGAGCTATATATATGCGACGGTGGTGAAGATCAATAGAAACAACCATAGCAACAACAAACAGCAACTCCATCAGCTCTCTTTCTCATTATTTAATATATATATTTTATAAAACCTTTTTTTATAAAATATCCAAGTGATTATTATACAAGAGTGATTACCCATTGTGAGTTATACTCCTCTTGTAAGTATTTGAATAACGGGTGTGTGATCCTGTACATCTCAATAAGCTGAGGCTTAGAGAACCGTTTACTTTGCTCTGTATTTGGTTTGTATTCTACCGTAAAGAATACATTTATTGGATCGTGTCGGGAAGTGTCTCGGCTGCTGGTTTATCACAGTTGGTGGTAAATCAGTAAATCTCTGTGTCAAGTATCTCTAACCTTTATCTCTTTATTTATTCCGCTGTGCTTTATTATATTTGTTTATATAAACTGCTTTGCATTTATATTTATTTATATAATCTCTGTGTATTTGTTTATATTTACACTCTTCTTTATTATTTGTATACTCTGATTTATTTTTACTGTTTCAGTACTGTATTTATTTATAAAGGAATTTTTGAAAGTAAAAGATTTTAAATACAACCTTACCCCCCCTAGGTTGTCCAACATTTGGTATCAGAGCAGGTCTTTCAAAAATTTTCTGTTTAAATATTTTTTTTAAATGGCTCAACAAACTAATTTTGTGTTTTCTAAACCTCCTTTGATAGATACTGAAAAGTTTGGCATTTGGGCCGAGCTATTTGAATGTCACGTTCGTGGCAAAAGTCAAAAAATTTGGGATATTATAGAAAATGGGAATTTTAATCCTACTATTATAAAAAATAATGTTATTGTTGATAAACCTGTTAAAGACTGGACTCCCGCTGAAGAATCTCATTTTTGTTTAAATTTTGAGGCTAAAAATATATTATATGCTGCTTTAACTTCCGATGAAATAGAAAGAGTATATACCTGTAAAACTGCTAATCAAATCTGGCAAAGCTTGAGTGACACTCATCGTGGAAATACTCAAGTTAAAAGCTCTAAAATAAATATTTTAGTACATGATTATGAATTGTTCGAAATGTCAAAAGATGAGTCAATCGACTCAATGTTTAAACGTTTTAACCTCATTATGACTACTTTGAAGGGATTAGGTCGCACTTATCCTAACGAAGACTATGTAAGGAAAATTCTTCGAGCACTTCCTTCGGAGTGGATGGCAAAAATTACATCTTTAGAAGACTCCCGAGATCTCGCAACGATGAAGCTCGATGATCTCATCGGCAATCTTAAAGTGCACGAAATCGCACTAAAAAGAAATCAAGTCCGGGAGCAAGTCAAAAAGAAATCCATCGCTCTCAAAGTCGTTGCCTCAAAAGAAAAGGAAGAGGAGGAAGATGCAAGTTCCTCGGATGACGAACCCGAAAATCTTGACGATTTAGTCAAGTTGGTAAGAAAACTTTCTAAACTTTTATCTAACAAAACGTTTGCTAATAATGATAGGTTTCAAGAAAACGGAGACTACCGTCGTGGTGGTAAAAACCAAAGTCGCAACGTCCATAAAAGTGAAGACAAATATGACGAATCTAGCGACGATGAAAAAGCCAATAAAAAGAAAGGCTTTTGCTATGTGTGTGGCGACAAGGATCACTATGCGAGTGTGTGTCCGAAACGAGCAAAACAAATCAACACACCAAAAGCTTTAGTTGGAGGCGCGTTGAGCGCAAGCATAAATGAGGCCCAAAATTTTTGTTTCATGGCCGACCATGATAATGAGGTATCTTCATCATATTCTTCTAAAAATAATTGTGATAATTATTATAGTGACGATGAAAATAATCTTGACGAATTATATAAATCATTTCATGATATGGCTGCTCTCGCAAATAAATATAAAGATGAAATTTCTAATTTAAAAGAAACCGTATCTGTATATAAAAAGGAAATAGATGACGGTAAACAAAAATCTGCTTATGATTTAGATATTATCACTAAATTAGAAAATAAATTAAGTGAAAAAGATATTTGCAAATCTTGTGATATTTTAAAAAATAAAATTGCATGCTTAAATAAAGAGACACATGAAAATGTTGTATGTACAAAATGCGAGATTCTTGAAAATGAAATTGCATGTTTAAATGCTAAATGTAAATCGCATGAGAAAAATGACTTATTAGCAAATGCTTTTAATAGTAGCAATGATAAAGTGCTTAAAATGCTAAATATGCCTAATCGTATAAATTGTCGTAAAGGCATTGGTTCCGATACATGTGTTGATAAATGTTCGTGTAAACCCATTAAAAGATTTTTTGCATCTCCTAAAGTTGATACGAGAAAACCTCCATATATGTCAAAAATAAAAAATGTGAATTATGGGAGGAAACCGTATGCTCGTATGTATAATAGTAATTTTTCTAGACCTAATGCGAATATAAATGCTTCATTTTATGTGTATGATAAATACAATCGCAAAATTAAAATGGTTAGAAAATGGATTCCGAAAGGAATGTTTAATGTTGATAATCCCGGTGGGATGCGTTTGTGGTTTTAAACCATTTATATGGCTTTGTATGTTTGTCGTGTTTTTTTTTATGTCGACAACATATTTTTTTGCAGTTTATGTTTTATACTAACTGTTAAAAGGACCCATAAGAAAAGGGTACCACGAAAAATTTTCTTTGCCTTTTGTAGGTGTTTCCTGACGAGGATATAATACGTGTTTCCTGACGAGGATATAATACGTGTTACCTGCCGAGGTTATAATACGTGGTTACCTGCCGAGGTTATAATACGTGGTTACCTGACGAGGTCATAATACGTGGTGTTTTTTTTTATCACATAAAATTAACCGAAAATTGAAGCCTTAAGATCCGTTTTGGTGCAAGTGTTTCGTATTGGTTTGTATATCTTTGTCTCTATTGCTTTTTGCATTTTATTTTATCCCTCAAATTTTATAAAATCAAATTGATATCGTTATTAATTTGAGGGGGAGCGTTTTAGCTCTTTACCCATGAGTTTATGCTACCTCAATTATATGCATATTTTGAGGGGGAGCATCTCTCGAGGGGAAGCATACCGTCTTTCTTGACCCTTTTTGTTTCGACAAACGGGGGAGAGAAACCGCACATGCTCTTGCTTAGCGGTTGTGTTTGTCATCATCAAAAAGGGGGAGATTGTTGGTGCAAGTGTACCACATCTCTATATATTTATATATATTTATTTTGATGATTACAAACACACCGTATTATTGTTTGTCTAACAATTTAATCCAAGTGTGCAGTTGTTGAAGAACACAAAGATTTTATCTGAAGATTTCAAGACTGAAGATGCGTCATATTATTTATATTTCACAATGGTGAAAACTCTATAAATAATATACCACTTGGATATTTCAAAAACCTTACCCAATAATGTTTTTGAAATAATTAATCTTTTAATATTAAATTCAAAAGATTTTTTAATATATATATATAATATCGTATGATATATAAATATATATATATATATATATTATATTATTAGTACTCTTACATTTTATATATATATATATTCAAGATGTGTTCCAGAAGCTATCAGCTCAAAATCAAATCTCAAAGTGGTTACTATTCATCATTTATTGAGGAAGGATTGCTGTGCATCTCCCATTGGTTGAAAGCTTCCTTTGTCAGATGCACTATTCATGGGCGGTATACCGCCTTGCCCTTGGCGGTATACCGCCACCTCATGTAGCCGTTGGAAGTCTTGAGCTATATATATGCGACGGTGGTGAAGATCAATAGAAACAACCATAGCAACAACAAACAGCAACTCCATCAGCTCTCTTTCTCATTATTTAATATATATATTTTATAAAACCTTTTTTTATAAAATATCCAAGTGATTATTATACAAGAGTGATTACCCATTGTGAGTTATACTCCTCTTGTAAGTATTTGAATAACGGGTGTGTGATCCTGTACATCTCAATAAGCTGAGGCTTAGAGAACCGTTTACTTTGCTCTGTATTTGGTTTGTATTCTACCGTAAAGAATACATTTATTGGATCGTGTCGGGAAGTGTCTCGGCTGCTGGTTTATCACAGTTGGTGGTAAATCAGTAAATCTCTGTGTCAAGTATCTCTAACCTTTATCTCTTTATTTATTCCGCTGTGCTTTATTATATTTGTTTATATAAACTGCTTTGCATTTATATTTATTTATATAATCTCTGTGTATTTGTTTATATTTACACTCTTCTTTATTATTTGTATACTCTGATTTATTTTTACTGTTTCAGTACTGTATTTATTTATAAAGGAATTTTTGAAAGTAAAAGATTTTAAATACAACCTTACCCCCCCCCTAGGTTGTCCAACAAGACCAATTTCACAAATTATGTCTCCTCATCACACCGTGTATGTATGCAATCACTATGGCAATTGGCAAACTGATGTTCCTGTTGATCCAAACCCTCTCAGTGATTTGATGATGACCCTTAAAATTACTTAGTGAAAATTATAAGTAACATTGTATGTATTAGTGTTTCACCATCAGTGATATCATACTGAGTATGTTCTGTATCACTGATGGGAAACCACTGTTCTTCATTATTCATCAGTGATAAATGTACATCAGTGATAGCTGAGTATGTTCAGCTGTACTGATGATCACTGATTAGTTCATTTGTAAACAATGTTGTTTGTAATATCTGAAGACAAGTTTCGCGACAAATAGTTCATCGCTGAATCAAAGACAAAGCTGATGAACAAGTGACAAGTCTACTAATGATCTGATGCGGATACCAGTGAAACCAAGACAAGTCCACACACGCGACGTTCCTAGGAGAAGACTTCAGCGATAGCTGATTTACATCAGATCTCACTGATGGAAGATCAACGCAGCGATCGCTGATCATGAAGCCTGCCCTAGAAGAATGGTTTGTCTTATCCTCTTTCAGACTTTTGTACGATTTGTTAGAAGAACATACCTTTGTCCAAAATCGTACAAACCACTCTGCCACTACACCGTTAACCATGCGGCCAAAAGTATGTTTGCAAAAGTCCGAACAATGCGCCCAACCAAATGTTGACACGAGTAAAGTCCTCCTGACATGCATTAAATGCGTGTAGTATAAATAGGAGGAATGCACCTTCAGTTTAAAGGTGGTCATCCCTTAATCTTCTTAGTGCCTTAAGAAAATTATCCTTAATTTTATTTCTTCATTTCTCTCTATTTCTTAGTGCAAGAAACTTTTTTTATTCTCAAGTTTGTTTAGATTAGGTCTTGTACTTAGTCTTATTCTGCAACAAACTGTAAATTGTTTGATTTATCAATAAACAATTTAGAAAACTATATTTCTTGTGTGTTTGTTTTCAACCCCCCCCCCCCTCTTCTACAAACTAATACTTGTATAACCCTTCGGGACCGACAGTTCCATGAAAACAACAAAGATTAAAATTTGACTAATGTTGAATGCGTCTAAAACAATAAAATTGTGGGGGATTTCAAGTATAATTTACCAAATCACAAAACATAACAGACATTAAAAAAAAATACTAAATCACATCACGTATTACAAAAAAAATCTCTTAAATCGTATTCGTAATAAATCCTAATTCCTGTGAAAACCTAAACCGAGCAGAAGAAAAGATGGTGAAGAATAGAAGACGAAGAAGAGAAGGGTCGCCAAATCAAGTGAAAAGTAGCTTTGAAAACCTAAACCCTGGAAAAGAAATCTTGATAGAAGGAAGGCATCAAGTGTTTGTCTTGAAGAATCGTGAGAGTTGGAAATAGAAGGAAATGAACTCTGAATCACATAAAGAAAACTTTAAAGTGTTCCAGATTTGGTGGTGGAGGTTCAAAATCACCGGAAAGATAAGTTGTGCACTAATTACTATGTACCTTTCAAGTTGTAGTTTAGATTTTTCCTTTTGAATTTTATGCATAAAAGATTAGTTTGGAAGATTGTGTTTTAAGAGTTTTTTTTGTTGCCCAAATACATGTTCATAGTGCTTTCAAGGCTGTACAACATGCTCTCTTAGTTGTAGTTCATAGTATTTTCAACTTGTTGCATAAAATGGTTGTACCTTATGATTTATGACTTGTCTTTAAGAGCTTTTTATGAATGCATCATAAGGTAGTATATATATACATATATATATATATATAGTGTGTGTGTATTGAATAATCCGCGGAACAACTTAAATTCATATGAAATTATATTAACTAAAAAGAAAAAAACGACATGTCGTCGCTATAGCTTGTAAATGAAACTTTGAGTCGCTAAAAGCGCATCGCTGAAACTCACTTTTCTTGTATATATCGAGCTTACAAGAAAGTTATACCATTAGTGCAAAATAAGGATTAAATCTCTTGATTATGTACTCACTCACTACTAGACAACTGAGCATCACCGACCACCGTCACCGACGAATAATAGTAAGGTTTTACCACCATTAAAACTTTTGACTCTTCTTTAAAGGAATAATAGTAAGGATTTACCTATTTAATGTTTTCGATTTTAAGTTTCCTTTTATATTTAGAGTAAGGTTTTACAACCGGTCACTTTCTCCGGCTAAAACCAGTCACCATATCCATCAAACCCCAAATGTCACCATTTCGGCCACCATTTACTCCTATCCCTAGCCTTCTATTGTGCAACGCAACACATGTACCTTCCTTCTAGTATGCAACGCAACACATGTACGTTGATCTGCATACTTTCGATAAACCAGAAACAGACATCTTCTTCGAAGTTATAACATACATCTTCTTCCTCTTAACTTCGACGATGACCGGTGACATTGGAGGTGGTCGTGGGCTGATGGGTTGGCCGAGCTCAGACCCAGTTAGAAGCTCAAACTGAACCACCATATTAATATGCATCTTTTGTTGGCAAAAACCAACGAAAACCACCAGATCCACCTGCAGGTTGAGTTTGTGAGATCCATCTGCAACTTGAGTTTGTGAGCTTGTGTAGGTTCTATGTGGTGGAGAACGATGGACAACGGTGATGGCAAATGGGGGTCGCTCACAGTGAAAAGGAATGAGGCGAAGAGAAAATGGTGAATGGTGTTGCTGGCTTGCAGGTCGTCGGAGGGCCGGGGAACAGTGCGGGGAAGGGGAAAGGACGGACCGACACGGGTGGTTTTCAAACCTGGGGAAGTTTACCATAATAGGGGATGGGAGTAAATGGTGGCCGAAAATGGTGACTTTTGGGGTTGGATGGATATGCTGACTGGTTTTTGGCCGGAGATGTGATCGGTTTTTGGCAGGAGATGGTGAACGTTTTAGCCGGAGAAGGAGTAAAAGAAAATAAAAAGTAAAAGAAAAATGGTATAATTAATTAAAAAAATGGTAAAATAAATATAAAAAGATAAAAAGACCATTTTACCCTCGAGTTTAACTGAGTTTTTTAACACAGTTAACGACGAGGGACCATTTTCAGAGCGAAATTCAAACAATAAGAGCATCTCCAACAGCTTCCCCATTTTGGAGAAAATGGAGAATATGAGGATTTTGACCCTAAAATCAGCTCCAACAGCTTCCCCATCTCCATCCCCATTTTGGAGAAAGTAGGAGAGAAAATGCAATTTTCTCCAAATTTGGAGATTACCCCAAAAATCCCCAAAATCATTATCCAGAGAGAGAGAAACAATATTTTATTATTTTCTTTTTAAAAATTTGTTGGAGATAATAATGTTTTGAATATTTTAATAATATATTTAATGTTGAATTCTCTAAAATGGAAAATCTGTTGGAGATGGATGTAATTTTTTTTGGGGATTTTGACTTTTGCTTTCCCATTTTGGAAATTTTTTGAAGAAGCTGTTGGATATGCTCTAAGAATGATTTTTAGACTTATTGAAGTTTAGGGACGATTTTCGTATCAAGTGGTAAACCTTAGGGACCAAAATTGTAGTTTACTCTATATTTATTTAAGTCTTAGGTAATGTACATTATTATCAAACATTTCCCAAGTTATATATGGTGAAAGCATGGACGAACCTTTATAAGGGCACACGGTGGCACGTGCCACCGTATCATTTCTCCGACGAAGGGTAAAACTTTTTGGTTTCGTTAAAGGTGCAACCGTATCGTTTTAAGAGGTGCTACTGTATTCTTTTAGAAGTGCAATCGTACCTTGTAATCAACCAAAAACCAAAACAATCTTGAAATCAACCAAAAAAACTGGAAAAAAAACTCCTGAAATCAACCAAAAATACTGAAAAAGTCTCTTAAAATCGTTAAAAAAAACTTTAAAATCCCTAAAATCAAGCCAAAAACATTAAAAATCCCTCGAAACACAGAAATTTGGCTAAAAACGTATCGGTCGATATTGAATGTCGGTAAAAAGGATACACATGTCGATAAAAACTGTTTGAAAAAATTTGGTGCCACCGTATGAAAAAATTTCTAGGTCCGTCCCTGATTGAAAGAGACCAATGCCTTACAAAGTCATGTGTCGTAACATGCCCTAATGCGACATAACACGTCATAACGCATTACAACAAAGTCAATTTTTAGAGTGGAGCCATAGATGTTAACGTAGCAGTGTTAACAAAGCCAAGACCTGGCGCCATAATGAGTTATTTTGGACCATGTAAAATATATACTTTGCCCGTAAAAATTATATATTTAAATCAATTTAAATATAATTATGCAGCGATATTAACCCATTGTGACGTTTTAGTCGTTATTTAGCCATAAAATTTGGGGGAAATTTTTGCGGTAATGCAAGTGTACATCAAAAAGGTTGTGCTTTAAAAAAAATGTATTTATAGAGCCTAAATGTCTAATTTTATTAAACAAACCATACATGCATAACGTTGAAATCTAACGAATCATAAATTCACATTTGACTTATGTTACATTTTCAAGTTGGACCCATTTGAAGTACATGGTTTAATTTATAACAAAATTAAGAAAGCCTTTTTCATGCCATATACCAAAAATAATCAACATTAATTGTACCATAACGTCTTTTACAAAGCCTTTTTTAAAGGTGTAACCATCTCAAAAATGAGCAAAAATGGCAATCTTCTTATTAAATGAGTGTATATAAAAATAAATATATACTCATAGCATGCATCCATAAAAACTCGAAAAAACCATGTATATTCACCTTTCTAAAGAGATTTTTCTTAATGTAGATGTGTTCCTTACTCCCAAGGGGTTTCAAATACATGATTAGATTATAGGTTAAGCTTTCATTCGTGAAGGGAGCTCAATACCATTCTTTTTCTTCTACGCTTTGCCTCTCATTAACTAATGTAGGTTAAAGTATGATTTATTATCTGAAGGGTCAGGGGCGGACCCACACTAGTGGATATGGATGCATAGGCTACTGCTTCGTTCCTCAATCGTAGTGTAAAAAGTTTTAGGGTCGTCAAATGTGCTACCATATCATTTTGTTGTGTTCAACCATATATGTTTTGAAACTACAATAAGAACACAATTTTTCCTTGATAGAGTTGGTTAACAAGGTTTTCCCCCATCCGAGGTGCAGGTTCAAATCTTGTTTCTGTCAGTTACTTAGGATTTAGCTTTTAATTTTCAGATTTATTGAGTTTTTGGATTTTTTTTTTGTAATAAAGGATTTGAACACAAGACCACAAACCAAAAGTAAAGAACAAACCAACTTACCAATGATTAACTTGTAATAATTATCCATATATTCATTTCTTAGGGTCAAACAATACAACCACTTGAAAAATTCCTACGTCCGCATCTGGATTGGTTAAGTATAATAGAAAAAGTTGTTAATATAGGGGTATACCAATAACTATTTCAATTCTATATGGACTCTAATATCAATATTGTAATTTTCATTGTAATCTTTTTCTCTATTACTTAGGTCGTATATAGTGTAGTTGTATATTTTCGCCACACGCACATACATTTGCTTAGGTTAAGCTAAAAAAAGACTATTTAGAAAACTAGTCAATGATGGCCCTCCATGGATTCACCTATGTAAGCCATGTAAAGTTGCAAAAATAAGTGTAACACCCTACAAATAAGGGTAACAAAAACTTCCATAAAAGGGAAGAGTGGTATCATGCCATAACATGAGCTTTCCAAGAATGGGGAAAATACAAACACCTGTATAATTACGATTCATAATTTAACGGATAAATAAATGACAACCGACTAATCTAGATTCTAAGACTAGAATTAAGATTACAAAAGGTGTCATCTCTTAATCATTGCATAAATCCTCCAAAAAGGGCGTCCCAAAAGTTTTCCCCAAACAATACATAATTAAGCATGTAAAAGCGACATTTTATAAATATTGTTTAGGGATCAATTGAAAGGGAATGTAATTCTCTCATTCAGCATGGTGCAACTTACACGTTGGCATCGGGGTATCTCTGATAGAACTTTCAGTTATCACTGAAGTAAAATATTAAAAATTACCTCTCAAACTGTTCCGGCAATATCACGAAGATATGCAATGGGAATCACAAAGACTCGTGCATGTGTGAAAGAAATAAATTATATCGATTTGGCTCAAAAATTGATTTAACCTGGGACTCAAGTTAAAAATCAATTGACACAGTGAATAGAATATGAAGTTCGGAGACCGGAGCTGATGTATTCCTTTTTCAATATCTAAGACCTCTGAGTGAGGAATAGATAGATTATGTGCTAAATCTCCGTGCATTTATGAAACAAACATCTTTTGTGAGATGCTTGAGTGGCTAGGTGGGGTGACACGAGTTGTCGACACTGGGTCCATGTCTGTTTCAATATTCATCTCCAAAGAACGAGAATGAATAGATTGTGTGGTTACCCGGCTAACTGACTCGGTTTGGTAAGGACCAATATGTCTTTTAAGTCCTGTCACATCCTCACCATTTTTTTTAATTTTTTTTACTCCATACTCGTCTATACATCTAGACCCCTCACTGTTATCTAAAAAGGATGTGTTTCTTGGGTAGGTCCTTCCGGTTCTGGATAGACCATAGAAACGATGTAATTCCTAACACTCCTTTAGTGAACCAAATAAAACATTAAGCACACATTGAAGTACGAGTTCTAAACTGAGATGTTTAGAAATCAATCTTTTAAGAACGAGTCCTGATCTGAGTTGATCAGAAGTCATTATAAAATGTGAATGAAGATCAAAGAACAAGTTCAAGCGCGACTAGGATGACTCAGTAAGCACATTGTTTGCAACAAATGAAACAATTGATCAGAAAGTTTAATTGTGAAGAACAAGTCACAATTAATTTACCAGAGAAGAACTGAATCATTAGTAAGTAAGGACGTACTATGAGAACAAAATTGGAATTCAAGCGAGTGTATTTCCATCGAAAAATCAACAAAATATGTGAGACATGGAAATAACTAAATCAAGAAAATATAACACGTGGCAAACATGGAAGTTAAATCAGAGAATAACAAACACAAGTAAGTTATTCAGAATGCATTACCACGGTTCTATGAATTCACAAAAAAATTCATGTATATGTCAAATACCTGATGCTCCCCCTCAAATGTGGCACAACCTTCGAACGCAGTCATGTGAAAATAAAGTTCTGTATATTATCACACATGAAATCCCTGCAAAAATAGATCAAAAAGATTTTGGTATCCATGCTTTGATGGATCCTTGGTGGTTAGATGTCTTGACTTTAAAATGGGGATTTGGGATACTATAAGTACCATACCAGTTATTGACGTACCTTGGATGTACAAAGTCACTCTTTCCACAATACGTGCAACAGACCTTTGCTCGGTTTAAATTGATCAGCTTAGCTATAGGGTAAACATGAGCACGTGAACCAGTCTTGGAAATAAAAGACTTTGTATCAACTACAGGGGAATCATGAAACGTGTTTCCATTACATTCTTCTGTAGTTGATTTCTTTCTCCAAACCATTTTTTTACTTTTCTAAAAACATGATTATCGGAAGAATCATGAGGCTCACTGTCAGTAGAACTAGAGTAATAAGATTGTCTTTTGTGAGACTTACCGGTTTTCGGGCGTCTCTTTGACCGTCTTTTAGATTTTGAATTTGAAGAATTTGAAGAATTGGTCTTAGAAACATATTTGGAGTTGGAACATTCTCCCTTTTTAAAATTAACCGGTGAAGGCATTTTCTCAAGAAGTTGAATGTGACTTGCAAGCTTAGGAGCAACATCAATCTTAGAAAAATCATCTTCATGACAAGGAGTGGAATTCATAAACTCAGAAAATCTTCTTGCAGAATCAGGTGGAGTGTCGCCATCAGAGTCAGACGAGGAGTCATTCGCAAAGGGATTATCAAAAACCGGAAAAAGATTCTTTTGAACAGAATCGGGTTCGATGGCCTTACCTTTATCCTTAAAGCTCAAATCTTTAGTAGTGGTGTCATCAGACACTCCCATAAAGGCTTTGCACGACGAACTATCTGAAAAGATCTGAGCATCATCAAACGAGATTGTTTCAGAAGTGACCGGTGTCATTGGGGTATCCACAGAATTCCCCTTAGCCATTCTCAGCGTTAAGGCTTCAGATGCCAAAACAGCCAGTTGAGACGTCAACTTATCAATCTCGGTTCGATAAGACTCTCTTTCAAATTCGGGTAGTGTGTCGGGTTTAGTCTGTTTGAGCTTTTCAATAGAATCTAAAAGTACAATCCTTTCGGTTTCATAAATGACCTTATCTCTCGCAATTGACTCTTCCAGTTTAAAAATAATGTTTTCCAAAATCAGAGGTGGAACATAACGTTTCAACTCTGTTTGATCATTAGAGTCTTCATCTGCGGTTGCCGAACAGGAGGCGGAGTCTCAACCGTTTTGGCAAGAGAACAGATGTCAAAATAGTTATTGGGGAGATAAGGAATTTTGTTATTTAAATACGATGCATTAAGCGTTTCGTACACGAAGGGAATTTGTACATTTATGTTCTTCCTAGGCGGCGCATCATCCGATTTCGTGTCATTTTCAGAAGTAGGATTTTCAGAATTAGGTTTTGCCTCTATTGGTGGTAGAGGTATGGCTGTTTGTCTTTTAAAATCTTCAAACTCCTCATCTTCCGGAGATGCCTTAGTCCACTTAATTTTGTACTCGGGATAAATCTTGTCTAAGCCCATGAAATCAAATTCATAAAGAGTGGGGACCTTCGACAAGACTTTCTTTAGGTAGCACGGATTATCATATCCGAGTCCCCAAAGCGAGTTGTAATATTTGAACTCCTTAGGCTTGTTCAAGTGGATGGTTTGTTCAGATTGACCAAGTTTGTAAAGTTTGGATTCAAACTCCTTAAGCTTAGTGGTCAACTTTTCATTTTCTTTTAAAACATTTTCTTGAACTAAGATGCTTTTAGAAGACTCCTCCTGAGACTTCTCTAACTTTTGAGAATATTCAGATATTTGGGTCTCGAGGAGTTTATCTCTTTCTGAATAGACCGAGCACTCAGTTTGATAGTTTTCTATCACACATTTGTCCTCAGCCTTTTCAATCGCTAGCCTGCCTATGGCATCATATTTGATCTTAGCCTCGGCTTCTAGCTTAGAGATATGCGCTTCTAAAAGAGAAACTTTCTCTTTGAGCTCAGAGTAAGTCGGATAAGACATTGTTACTTGACATAAGTGATCGTGAGACAATTCAAGATATCGATCAAAAGCAGACAGGGTTTACTGATCCGGAATTGAAAGCCTGTTCAGTTTACTGTGGTGTGATCGAACTCATAGTTGTAGGTGTTTTTAGCAGAAAACATTGCCAAAGAATATGTTCAAAATCACATTTTGAGTAACCCTGTAAAATTTCATTGCAAAATACTGATTTTTGAGCGAGTTATGATGATTTGAAGTTATGAAAGTTCAAAAATCACAAAACCTAAAAATCCGAAATTTACAGCTTCCGGTATTAGAAGCAAGTCCCGCAAATGGAAAGTCCCGCAATTGAGAAGTCCCGCAACTGAGAAGTCACAGAGAAATACCGGGAGTTGTGATACCGGGACTGGCAAACCGAGTCCCACAACTGAGTAATACCGGGACTAAGTTAGGTACCGGGAGATGTAATACCGGGAGATGGGGTACCGGGAGATGGAATACCGGGAGATGACTATACCGGGAGTTGTAGTACCGGTAGATGACAGTACCGGGAGATGACTATACCGGGAGTTGAAGTACCGGTAGATATCAGCACCGGGAGTTATTACTACCGGGAGATATCGGGAGTAGACACTACCGGGAGATATCAGCACCGGGAGTTATTACTACCGGGAGATATCAGTACCGGGACTTCGAAACCAATTCAGAAACAAGAACAACTTACCCGGTTCGATGACATTACGCACTCTTGCTGAGAATTAATCTGCAAGAACTTAGTACTAACACGAAAACTAGCCCAAAAACACACGAAAACACTACTAAAACGAATCAAATAGCACTCTTGACAAGAAAAATTGATAATTTTCACGAACAGGGAGCAAAAACCAAACAGATCAAGAATTTTAAAAATTAGGGATTTTTACTCAACCAAAACGATTCGAAACCTCAGAGATATCTTAGACAACTTATGGGAAGAATTAATCAAGCCTCAATTTTGGGTTTTAACACCAAAATCAAAGCAATCAAAAATTCTTGAGATGAACACAGTACGTACTTTGAATGATCAAGAAAAAAACCCAGAAAAATACCTTTGAATCGATAGTTTTGTCCCTCTGCTCTGATACCAATTGTGGATCCCAGATTAACAAGTAACAATGAATATGAAACGATTAATCCTTTATTGATTGAATGCAGAGAGTTACAAGATTAGAATGATGAGCAAACTCTCTCTCTAAACTCTGTTAAGCGCACGGCTAATCTCACCACTACTAACCTAATTACCACACAAATCACACATTAAATACCAAGGGCTTGACAGGCCCAAGCCCATTAGCCATAAAGCCCATTATCTTGAGAGGCTTTACAGACAAATAAATAACACTAATTATTTCTTTATATCACTTTCTATTTACCTCTATTTTATTCTAATGATTTTTTTGTGTCTTCTTCTACTAAAAACATTTGTAAGTTTGATACGTAAAATGATGTTGAATTCTTGGACGAAATAAAGTTTCATCTTTTCACAAACGAATCCATGGAATGGACATTTTGGCACCAATTCGATGACTCCTAGCTAGCACGAACCTTGGTTTAATAAAACACAACGGATTTCAAACTTACAATCAATTAGGAATAGTAGTAAATAGTAATAGGTTAACATAAACATCTTGAAACCATTATGATGCACGTTCTTGAAATTGCAAATTATTTTCCATTATAGAATGAATACTACAAAACAACCTTCATATCCATATCATTCATTACCCCCTGCTATCCAAATAGTGATAGATAGACAGCAAATTATTTCATCTCTTGCTTTTATTTGTGTTAATTATTTGGATGAAAAATCACAATTTTATTCACGTTTTCTAGTCCCCCGGCCCCCACCCCATGCCCTCAATTATCTTCCGTTCCGCCCATGCCCATGCCCATGCCCCTGCCCCTGCCCCCACTTGTTTTAATTAGAAACTGGCTTTCGTCAGGGACGTCAGTGTAATGGCCGCCCCCAATCCCGATTCCCCCACCTCTGCCTCAAAAGAATCGTATCGCCGGAAAAATTCAATCACGAACAACCTCGTTATCAACACAACAAAGTTTTTTCCGGCACATTGCTTGTTTCCGACCGTCGGATCTTCGGTCTCCGGTCCATTAGACCAAGCCACGTACTTCAACAGCTCTTCTCCGTCCCCAACGAACCGGTCGGGGATGAATTCTTCCGGTCGGTAGAATATTTTCGGGTCTTTTGTTGCAAACGGTTGAAACCCGAATAACATCTCCCCTTTCTTGACGTTAAAACGAGCGTCGTGTGACTCGATCGTAAGATCTTGTTTCGCTTTTCCGTATTGCAGTGGCACCGGTGGATCGATCCGAAGGGCCTCGTACACCACGGATTTCAATAACGGCATCTGCTCAATCGCCGCCATTGTCAGCTTACCTTCGCCTACGGTTTTAATAACACCTCTGATCTCCTCCGCCAATTTGTTTTGTAAATCTTTTCCGGCGACGGAGATCCATTTGAGAGTATTGGGGAAAAGGATCTTGATCCCACCAAAAGTATTGAAACAAACAGCGAATAAGATATTATGTGCAGCTTCTTCTTTCGGAACCCCTAATGTTTCTGCGTACTCCAAGATCGGAGTAGCAACGGATATGAAGAAATTGTAAAGTTTCTGGTAGCTGCTTTTTATCAGAAACGCCGGCAACTGGAAAGTGTGGAGGAGAGGTTCCTCCAAGAACCATGGAAGACCAAGGCTGACCTGAGGATAAAAATCACATGTCCCAAATTTTCATATTTTCATGTTATTTTGATATTCACCGATCAAATGAATACACATTATTAAAAGGGAGAATATGAAGTTGAATAAAATAAATTTAAATATATATAAAAATCTGATTTGTCTTTATTTCATTGGTTCGATAGGAATGAGACGTGTGAATTTGCGACAGTAAATTTTTATCCACTGACCTGCGGACCGAGATTGAATAAAACCCACGTCGTAATCAGCTTCGGAGCTTCTTTTCCGAGCTTCGTTTCTTCCGGGTTAACGTCAAAGTAAGCCCGACCCAGGAACCGGAACGCGGCTTGTTCAGCTATGTCGTTGAACGCAGCTTTACCGTTTTTGGCTAAATCGATTTCAAGACTATCGAAGAGTTCGGTGTATGTTTCTTCGAATTTCGGAATGACTCTGGGGGCGGATGATTTGAGCAAGAAGAAGAGTAGGTTTTTAAGCTGAGCATGTCTCGGCTCCGATGGGTCGAGGTAGGAGAGTATCCGGTAGCCGCCGGTGAGTTTGGTCGACGGCATGTAAGTTCCGGTGAACAAATCTTTCTTTTCGACTTTGGAGACATCAAAGAGTATGGGAAAGCTCTTGGCGTCGAGTAGAACGATGACTTTTGGATCCTTGGCGATGAATGGACCAGGTGGCATGTTGGCTCGGAACACCGTCGACTGGAACTTCTCAACGCGGGACTTGAAGTACTGGACTCGGCCGCCGTCGTCGTAGAAGTATTCGAGCCGATCTTTGATGGGCTGGAAAAAGGGAATTCCATAGGAACCTGGGATTTCACGGAGAGGGAGGTTGGTGGTGGTGTCTACGTCGCTGACGGTGGAGGAGGTGGTGGAAGGGTCTTTGGCGGAGATGGTGGTACGGCGGACGGCGGTGGTGAGTCCGGCTGAAGAGGAGAGGGAGTTTGAGAGAACTGGGGAAGTAAGAGAAGAAGACATTTTTGGGAGTGTGGAGAAAATGGTGTAGAAGGTGGACTATATATACACACACGGCACGGGGACGATCTTGCTCTTCTTTTTTGTATTTTGGGTTTTATTTTTGTTTATTATAAATTTATAATAACGTTTTCAATAATATAAATGTGTTTTTGAAATCATGATTGAAATGCATCCGCTGAAGATTCACCGCCCATCATCTTATCATCTGTCTCATCTTGTCTTGTAGTATTAAAGGTAAATTGTAGGGGAGGCTAATTACACCCAATGATTTGCTAAATGCACCTAAAAAGGGTGAGTTGACACTCTTTTATTTCGTGCCAATCATTTTTGATTTATATATATATATATAATATAACATTTTTGATTTATATATATATATATATATTATTTGATATATATTATTTATTTGTTTTATATGTATATATATGTATTGTTATTCTTTTTATTTAAATATATATATATATATATATATATATATATTATTTTGTTATATATATATATAAACAAAAAGAATAATAATATATATATTATATAAAACAAATAAATAATATATATATATTATATAAAACAAATAAATAAATAATTATTATATAAAACAAATAAATAATATATATTTTTATATTATATATTTAAATCAAATAATGATTGGTTCGGAATTAAATGCAATCAACACCCCTACTTTTTTGGTGTATTTAGTACTTTTTGGATGTAATTAGCACCCCAAATTGTAATCTTGGTCATGTGGTTTCTTGTTTTACAAAAGGGTAGGCTAAATACACCCTTAAATTTGGTTTCTTGTTTTACAAAAGGGTAGGTTAAATGCACCCAAAAAGTGAATATAATGATTAGGTTTTTTTTTGTTTATTTGCATTTTTTTTTTGTTTTTTTTTTGTTTTTTTTTTGTTTTGATTTTAAATTATATAGATTAATAATGTTATTTTTATTTTTTTATATTATATTTATATAATATCTATTAATAAAAAATAATTTTTTTTATATATTTTATTTTTTTATTATGTCTATTATAATTTAAGGTTTACACTTTGAGTTTTTTTTTTACTTTTTAATTTATATTTAAAAATAAATAAATATTTTTTGAATAATTATATAATTAGAAAATAAAAAATAAACATTGAGATTTTACATATAAATAAACCATAACATAATGTTTATTACATTTTTACTTATTCTAAAATAACATTATATGTAGTACAATTAACACGTAAAAGTCGATTGTACTTCTGTATTCGATCTATATACGGGGTAGCCCATGCAGCAGCACACGGATAACTGTAACGGAAGAAATGTGATGTAATGGTAGGAAACGGGTATCCTTCCGCTAAAACTAGTTTCACATAATGGTTACCATTGACATACCCAATTGTATAAACAACATGTTGATACCACGCCGGCGGAGTAGATCTAAGCGGTAAGTACGTCGAACAGCCTGCCATTGACATAACGTGTAATATCACATTATATTTGCAAGCAATCAAGACACCTATTTCAGGCATTGTCATCCAGTGGTCATATGGTGCACCTTGATCTGATCGAAAGAAGTTTAAAGTGTTATAAGTTGTATTCCAATGTTCACTTCCAAACATGTCGAGGTATTCTGCCTTGTATGCGTCTAACTCTTCCATCAATTGAAACCGAATTGTGGGCCATGCATCTTCATGAAGACCGAGGCAGACAGCTATTGCTCGGAATCCACAATTTCCATCCCCTATCACATCATGTACATGTATGATGTAACGGTGAAACATTTCTGGAAATTGATTAACGTATGGATGTACATTATAATTCTTTCCCACAAAAGAACTATGTCTTGATGGATCCTGGTAGCTCATTTTATCCAAGTCAACAAATGTTGATACGTTCGAATAACTACGTCTAAGGGGTCCTTGAGTTGTAAAAGACGGTTCACCATGAGCTGTAAAAGACGGTTCAACATGAGCTGTAAAAGACGGGTCAACATGAGGTTTTCTGGAAAGTTTATCCTTTAACGAGGGACGTCCACGAGTAATCTTGTTAACAACAGGTTCTCGAACCCATGTTTTTGATGCATTCGCTATCTCTTTTATCTTCCTCAGAAAACTAAACTTACCAGATCTCGATTGTTTTTTAAATTCCTCGGTAAAGTTTTTGACTTCATCTTCACAACCAATATCATCATCTTGTAAGGATTGGCACGATGATAAATCAAGCTTTCTCCAAAATACATCAATCGAATCAATTGGGATAGAATGACCTTTGTTCAAATATGACATTTGTTCATGCGCACACGGTAACCCATAACTTGTACGTAGCAGACAATTACAATATCTAGAGAATAAGCCAACAGATTGAGCATGTTGATATTCTTTGAATATTATGTCTAGTGCATGAAGTGAAACGAAACCACACAACTGTTGGAAGTGTGGTATACGATGAAGATGTTTTGTGACACTTCTGCTCTCCTGAATACTAGCTTTAATTTCTGTATCTTGGGACTGAACGAGTTTATGTATCTTAGTCATAAATGTCGGTAGACTTGATTGTGTAGAATCCAAGTAAGTTTTCAACTTGGAATGTCGACTCTCCACTCTGTTACTTGTTTGATTTCTAAGTGGAGAAATTTGTCAGTCCAAGCAGACACAAACATTTCCTTGTATGATGTCAACCATGTGTCATTCAGATAACCAAGAACAGCTGAAAAAAAGTTAAAAAAAATTACTTCAATCCTATGAATAGTAATTGTTAAACCTATCAACATTTTTAATTATAATGTATTTGAGTGTACCTGGATAGCTGAGCAATGTTGCTTCTAATTGTGCGAAGTTAGATACGTAAGTTTCATCTGATTCCGAAGCAACTAATGTAACATTTGTGCTCATTTTGAAGATATTGATGAACGGTTATAATGGTATAATTTATAAAAAAGAAAAACATATTTGTTTGATGTATTTTAGTTTATGTATGTTGATATGATAAGAATGTAACATAAAAATGAAAGAAGAAGAGATAAAGTAAATTAAATAACTAATTATAATGGTATAAAATGTAATTTAAAAATAAAAAATAATTTTATTTTTAATTATCATGTTGAACGTTAGAGGTTTTAAAGCTTTTAAACTTGTACACGATGTATTAAGATTTGTAATTCTTAAATATTCAAGAATAAACGTAAATAAAATTATTTTTAAAGAAATATATTAAATAAATATAGACAAGAACGTAAAATGTACAAAAAAAGAATAACTATATATATATATAACAAAAAATAACAATATATATATATATATAACAAAAAAATAACAATATATATATAAGTATTATATATATATATATATATAAACAAAAAGAATAACAATATATATATATAAAACACAAAGAATAATATATATATATATATATATATATTATATTTAAATAAAAAAGAAGGGGTGCGAAAATAAATGCATTCAACACCCCCTACTTTTTTTGGTGCAATTAGCAATGCCCTTTACAAAATTTTAATTCTTACAAAATTTTAATATGGCAAAATATGTCTAATTTAGTGAAGTTTGGTCTATTTTTTTTGAATGTAATGAACTTTATTTTTTTAATTTAATATAATATATTTTTAATTTTATATATACTTTATTTACTAAACAAGTTACTAACTTATATGTCATAAATGTTTATTAGCATGATTTTTTTACTTTTTAATTCCAAATAACCGTAATTTAATTCATTTTAATATTTTGCCTTTATTTATAAGTTTTTTTTTATGTATCGGTATTTGATGCATGTTTTATTATTATTATTATTATAATAATATATGACCATTGGAGCATGGGGTGCCTAAGGGCCTGTTCGGTAGCGGCTTAATGAGCTGTGTGGTAGATATGGCTGATTCGCACAGCCATATTTACCTGTTCGGTAGCGGCTGATTGGAAAATCAAGTGGCTTATTCGGTCAGCTGAGAAATAAGGGTCCTTCACACTCAGCTCTCATTATTCCTTATTTACCGCTGGTACAACTACCCTCATTAATGAAAAAGAAACCCTCACATATCTGATAACACAAAACAACCCATTCTCTCCTTCACTTCACATCACCATCGCAGCTTCAACCTTTCATCTTCAACCTCTACATCCATTTTTCCATCTTCAACCCAAGAGACGTCTGTGTCCACCCATTCCTTCCATTCCATTTTTTCCTTTGCATTAATCTTCAACCCAGGAGACTTCCATCGCCATTCTTTTCCATATCGATCTGCACTCCCTCCATCTCTCGATCTACATCCCCTATCTCCCATCTCCCGATCTCCACATCTGCGTCTCTATTACAGGTAGAAGCTGTTCCACGGGGATGAAAGTCGAGGGCTCTTCGTTGATCTTCAAAATCACAGCAAATGATGAAGGTCTTCATAGATTGGAACCACCAAAAAAACAATGATTGAATAAAAAATTTAGGGTTTTCAGTTTGTGCGATGAAGAAATAAGAGTTGAAACTTTGAAACCCACCACATTTGTATCTGCAAAAGTTGTTTTAAAAAGTGGAAGGAATATATTTAATATATACAAATATATATTTAATAATATACTAATATTGAAATAATGGCCAAAAGTTGTTAATCGTTTAAGTATTAATTTTGAATTAACATTGCATATATAGTTTATATGAAATATATATATATATATATGGGAAATTAATTAAAATACCATAAGTCAAAGTCAAACTTACCAAAATCATATATATATACTTTATTTACTTTAAAGTAAGTAAATAAGTATAAGGGGTGAAAGTGTAAATATCAAATCAAAATCATAATTTTGTTGAAAAATTGAAATGTTACACTTTCAACCCCTATACTTATTTACTTACTTTACTTTATACCTTTTATTTTTATTATTTTAATTTTACATTTAACACATATAATCGTTTATTAACTAAAATACGTTTTAATTATAACAAGTTACACCATTATAATCGTCTCTTCGATACGTTCGAAATGAGCCCAATCTTGAATTTTTTTGATTTATATATTTTAATATATATCATATATACTACCTAAAAAATATTTTTCATCTGCGAAAATTCATTTTTTTATTGTATTCTCAATTTTGTTTTATACTTCTATCGCATTAACTATAAGAGTACCATAAATTAAATAATTAACTATAAATGTATGAATTGTAAATATTAAAAATATTTTTATGTAGTATATATGATATATATTAAAATATATAAATCAAAAAAATTCAAGATTGAGCTCATTTCGAACGTATTGAAGAGACGATTATAATGGTGTAACTTGTTAAAATTAAAACGTATTTTTTAACGTGTTTTAGTTAATAAACGATTATATGTGTTAAATGTAAAATTAAAATAATGAAAGTAAAAGGTATAAAGTAAAGTTTATAAATAAGTATAAGGGGTGAAAGTGTAAAATTTCATTTAAAAATCATGAAATACAAACAAAAGTGTCGATCGCGGGTATTTTTAGCGGTTTCCCCCGCGATTACGAAAATGCCACTGGCCGCGATCGCGAGCTCCTATCGCGGGTATTTGGGGTATTTTTGCAAACTGGGAGAGATTTGTGGCATTTTGGTAAGTTTGACTTTGACTTATGGCATTTTAATTAATTTCCCTATATATATATTATGTGTGTGTATATATATCTAAGAGAAAATATAACATTTTTGTTTTGTTTTAATAAAGACTGGGGTAAAATGGTCATTTTTTACATTCAGACTGTTTATTCAGCACAACAACTGAACACAGACTTATCTGTTAACAGTCAGACAATCATATCCACTCAGACAGCTATATCTATTCAGGTCTTAACAGAAAACGAACCGAACAACACTTAACTTGTGTTGTGTCCCAGCAGTATGAGTAAGCCTTTTTGAACATTATGTACGTACCACCTTCGACCCCATCTCTTAATGGGATTTACTGGACATATTTGTTTTTTTTTCATTTTATGTTTTTGTGTAATGTAGGTGGAGCTATTTACAATTTTTTGCACGAGTCAAGTTGGTAACCTATAGCTATATTCTCCTGCAAAATGCTATATATGGAGCCAAGTTGCATCTATGATGATTATTAACTAGTTCACAAGCAATGATCGTCGTGTACTCATGTTATGGCTATGTTTGGCAAACTAACATAGCTGATAACCTAGCTAGTAGTTGATAAACTAGCTGGTGACTGATAAGCTAGCTGGTAGCTGATAAGTTAGTTGATGAAAAATACATGTTTAACAAAAACTAGCTTATAAACATGTAAAATGGCCAAAAAAACATCTTAAAAAATAATCAATTACAATATTTAATTGAAACAGGGTAGTAAATTATATAATATGTTAATTAAAAGAATTTGAAATTTATTATTATATATACTATAAGTACTGAATTTGATAAAACAAATTTAAAAAAAACGTCCACATTTAACTTATGATTTTAAATAGTCGTTACATATACTATGAAAAAATAATCAAATAACAATTAAAATAATAATAATAATAATAATTGATAACTGAACTATATTGATTAATATTACATTGTCATCTTTCCTTTCCTTAAGCTCTTACTCAAGAACATAAACTTTTTTCGAGAAAACAACTTAACAAAAGTTAAATTGCATCCGTTAACTCTTCCATGTGCCTTGAACATGAGGGTAAAGTAGTCATTTTGTCTCTTAAATATGAGATGACAACGACATGTAATGAAATAGTTTTTTTACGTTAGTTTTTATAACCACCGCCACCACCACCATCCACCCATAAAACAATCCAACAACAATCATAACACCACTAAATCAAACACAAACTAGTAAACCAAGAAAACATGTGCATAAATAAATCAAATCCATTTCATAGATCAAATGAGATTCTTCAAAAACCCTAACTTTAAACAAAAACCCCTAAATCTAAAAATAACTCTAAAATGAATCAGATCCTAAAACTCATTCATACTTTGAACTAAAATTGAACCTTAAATAAACCATGAATAGGTGAGTAGATGAACATATTCAAACACTAGACAAATTCAGATCTAACCATTATATTCATCGTTAGTCCAACTGAACATCTATTTGAAACCAAAACTATATCGATCAATACACATAAAAACGAGAGTTTTGGGCAACTAAGTTCGAATTAGAGAGAGAGAAAGAGAGAGAGAGAGACAAAGAGAGAGAGAGAGAGGCGACATCGTATCGATTATCCACATCTCATGCCAGGCACATCACAATTTTTGGCTTCGAGTTTGAGTTTTTGGTGAAAACAACGATCCAAAAAAATGGGAGTAAATGGTGAGGTTCACCAGAGAACATGGAAGTCGGTAGTGAGGTTCACCAGAGAAGATAAGGTACATGAGATGATGTGGGTGTGAGTACGGGAGATGTGAAAGAGAAGGGGAAGAGGTGTCACAGTTTAGGTTATGGTGTGGACTTTGGTTTTAGAGAGAGAGAGAGAGAGAGAGAGAGAAAGAGAGGGGATATATATATACAGGGGAGAGATCAAATGCAAACCACTCTAATTTTGCAAATCGTGCAAACCGTCGATTTCATTGGTTAAGTTAATGAAATTGGTTCATGAAGTTGTTTGATTTTCTTGTAATTCATACTAGCAGCAGATTACATACAAAATATTTACAATATGAAATCTATACTAACATCTTCAAAAGGTTTGAAGATGAACACTAATGTGAAACCCTAATTTGAGAGAGAACTAAACAAGATTGTAAAATGAAATGAGAGAAAAAATGAACAATCTGGAAACCCTAGCCGCTACACATCGTTTATATATATTTTCAATATTTGCAACTCGGTCCCTGAAGCCTCTGATAATTACTCCGCTACCCACAAGCTATTCTAATAAGTGAGGCGCAATCCTCATATTCTTCAACTATCAGCAATAGTCCAAATTAGCCCTTCTACTTCTGAAATTAACAACAAAACAATTAATTAATTAGTATGGAGACAAGATTGGTTAAATGATGTTTACCTTTTAACACCCGCCCTCAATTTTGACATCGGAAAAGATCAAGCATATTTAATTTAGAAATAAGATAGTTATGTTGATTTACACCAAGTGACTTAGTGAAAATATCAGCTAGGTTTTCTGTAGATAAAACCTTTACAGTTTTAAGCATTCCAGTTGATACTTTATTTCTTACTTGATGAACATCAATCTCAATATGTTTGGTTCTTTCATGGAAAACTGGGTTATTAGCAATTTGAATGGCTGAATTATTGTCACAATTTAGACTTACAGGAAGTAAGTTTTCCAGTTTTAATTCTGTCAAAATGTTAAGTACCCAAATTATTTCGCATAGAGTAGAAGTCATTGCTCTGTATTCGGATTCGGCAGAAGAGCGAGAAACGGTAGACTATTTCTTACTCCTCCACGAAACCATGCAATTACCAAGAAAAAGACAGTATCCAGTTACAGACCGCCTCGTTGATAAGCATTTGCCCCAATCGGCATCAACAAAGGCTGTCAGTTTAAAATCTGAAGGTGAACAAACTGAGAAATTAATACCCTTACCAGGAGAATTCTTCAAGTATCACAAAACATGAAGGGCCAACTTTAGATGAGATTGACGCGGTGAATGCATGAATTGACTCAAACAATGCACCGGGAACGAGATATCAAGACGTGTAGCTAATAAGTAAATAAGCCTACCAATTAACTTTTGGAAACTAGTAAAGTCTTTTAAAGGTGGATCCTTTAATTCAGACCCGACAGAATCTGTCACTATTAAATTCATGTCCATCGGAGTAGTTATGGGTTTACACCCTAAATAACCGAAATCATTCAATAGCTCAAGACAGTATTTTCTTTGTGACATACATACCCCTTTATCAGTTTCAAGAATTTCAATACCCAAAAAGAATTTTAAAAACCCAAATCTTTTATTTTAAAATTTGATTGCAAATGATGCTTAACACTTTTAATTTATGCTTCTGAATTACCAGTTATGACTATGTCATCAACGTAAACAAGTAAAACAACAAAAATATCACCAGTAGTTTTTGTAAATAAGGAATAGTCACTTGTACTTTGAATGAAACCATGATTAACTAAACAGGAGGAAAGTTTTGCATACCACTGTCTAGGAGCTTGTTTAAGCCCATATAAGGACTTCACAAGCTTACAAACACGTCGGTCATTGGGTGAGAAATATCCTGGAGGAAGGCTCATGTACACCTCTTCTTCCAGGTCTCCATAGAGAAAATCATTATTTACATATAACTGATACAAAGGCCAGCGATGTTGAACAGCAAGTGTTATTACACACCTAACTGTTACCATCTTTACAACCGGCGAAAAAGTTTCCTCATAATCGAGATGTTCCCGTTGATTGTAGCCTTTAGCTACAAGACGAGCTTTGTATCGCTCAATCTCACCAGTGGATTTATATTTTATTTTATAAATCCACCGACACCCAATAGGCTTTCGACCTGGAGGTAAGTCGGTCAAAACCCAAGTACCATTTCTATACAATGCCTCCATTTCACTATTCATGGCATCAACCCAATTTTGATCTTTGCTTGCTTCAAAGAAATTATCAGGTTCAAAAGACTTATTTAAAGTGGATACAAAACAGAAGCTGTTTGTAGTAAGGTATGAATAATTGACAACCTTTTCTAATCCATATTTCACTTTGCCCTCAATAACATAATCGTCAAAATGTCTAGGCAAAGTAGAAGACCTAGTTGATTTTCTAACAGAAGTGATAGTTTGGTCAGAAACGCTTCCCTCAGGAGGGGACCCCAAGTGTTCATCATTAGATTGAACAATTAGACGTCGAAAATCAGCAGCACGTGATCCACTAGCAGCCTCAGTACTACCAGGATCATTTGATCTGGCAACTCTGTCAAAATTACTATCATTAGTACTACCAGGATCATCTGATCCGGCAGTTCTATTCTGGCTACCAAGTTGACCACGGTTGCCACGACTATCAGAATTGTTTAAAATGTCTTTATCTTGAGGGTTCACCCTAATATCATCATTGGGTAGTTCAGAGGCAAGTTCATTAGTCTGAAAAATAATAGAATCAAAAAAGTTTAACGAACTAACATCACTAGAGTTATAGTCTTGGGGTTTTTCACTCACTTTAAAAGGAAATATTGTTTCGTAAAATTTTACATCTCTAGATACAAAGATTTGTTTTGAATCCAGGCTATACAGCCGGTATCCCCTTTTTGAGTTTGAATAACCGAGATGAACACACTTTTCAGACCGAGAAGAAAACTTGTCCGAGACATTAGGTTTTACAGCAAAACATAAACAGCCAAAGTTTCTGAGATGAGATAAAATAGGCGTAAAACCAAAGACCAATTCATAAGGAGACTTTCCATTTAATACAGACGAGGGAGTGCGATTAATAAGATAGGTGGCAGTCAAAATACACTCACTCCACATATTTAATGGAATGTTTCCTTGAAACATTAATGCTCTAGCAACATTAAGTAAATGCTTATGCTTGCGTTCAACCACTCCATTTTGTTGGGGGGGGGGGGGGTATAAACACAAGTGGTATGATGATTAATTCCATTATTCTTACAAAACTCACCAAGTTTGTTATTAGTGAATTCAATGCCATTATCGCTTCTGAACGTTTTAATCCTTCTGCCAAACTGAGTAAACAATAAACTGTAAAAGGCAATAATGTTGTCAATTACTTCATCCTTGCTTTTCAGCAGATAAACCCAAACACATCTAGAGTAATTATCAACAATGGTTAAAAAGAACCTAAAGCCCTCTTTACATGGGATGCGATAGGGACCCCCATAGATCTAGGTGAATTAATTCACCAAGAATCTTTGAACTGTGATTACTTAAATGAAATTTATCTCTGGTTTGCTTTGCCATGTGACAGATGTCACAAGGCTGAGAATTGTGATCACCTTCTAAATTAAAAGTTTCTTTCAAGACATTGAGGACTTGATCAGCAGGGTGACCAAGTCTACTGTGCCACAATTGGCGAGAAACATAGCACATTATAGACATGTTTGACTTACTTAGAATATTTGGGACAACAGACTCACCTGTTGATAGCTGATCAAAGAAGTATAAACCTCCTTGTTCGCTACGAGTCCCCACAAGTTTCTTGGGCTGAGAACCCTGAAGTAGGTAAGACTTATATTCATCAAACCCAACAAAAATTTTGCTATCTCTAGCAATTTTGTGAACAGAGAGGAGGTTAACATGGAAATCAGGTATAACAAGAACATCAAATAAGACAACTTTGTTGTTCAACCTATAGTTCCCTATTTGATTTATTTTAGCTTCTTCTCCATTAGGTTGGGTCACTTTCATGTTTAAATCAGAAATGTCGAGGATATTATCAAGATGAGAAGAAGAAAATGTCATATGCTGATTAGCTCCGAAGTCAATGATCCATCCAGAGCTATTAGATTTATGAGACACATTCGATAAATTTGCCATATTAGAACGGAATTTACCTACTATGTTAACTGAAATTCCTTCGGGCTGTTTGTGATCAATCAGAGACAACAGTTTATTTAACTGCTCTTCTGTTAAGGAATTTGAAGGATTCTGATTATGATTATGAGTCTGAACACTATTATCCATAGAACAAGCATTGCCAGAAGGATTTTTAAATGATTGACCATTTTTGGACTTGGTGAATTGAAAATCTTTGGGAAACCCAATTAATTTGTAACATTTTTCTATCGTGTGGCCAGTTAGTCCATAGTGCTTGCAGACAAGAGTAGACTTCCCAAAGTTTTTCTTATTTGCATTTATTTTACCAAAAAAAGCAGTGTTCTGACTCTTGGTGTCCGAAGATCGAGTCACACCTCTGTGAGATTCTTCCCTGGACACCAGAGAGAACGCAGTTTTGACTGAAGGAAGAGGGTCAGTGGTTAAAATATTGCTTCGAATATGAATGTAATTATCATCAAGACCCATTAAAAACTGCATAAGTTTCAACAACTGATTATGTTTTGAAAACTCGTGTGAAGCATAAGTGTATGAAGGCAGTTTGATTAAGGTATCAAACTGCTTCCCTAACGCATTTAGTTTGTGATAGTAGTCCGAGACAGAAGCACCATTTTGAGTAAGAGAGTTGATTTTCTGATGTAAGTTGAAATTGACTGAACCATCTATTTTGTCATAGGTTTCTTATAATTCCATCCATACTTCAGAGGCAACTTTCGAAAACACCAGACTTACAAACAAGTCTTCTGAAATAGAATTGAGGATCGAAGACAACACAACTGAATTGCACATGTCCCATTGCTTGGCAAGAGCATCATTATCCTTAGACCGTATAACAGACCCATCTACAAAACCAAACTTGTTCTTGGTTTCCAAGGCAAGAGTCATGGCACACGACCAAACTTTATAGTTCTCGGTGCCACTCAGTTTCATATTTAGTATAGAAACTCCCATAGTGTCACTAGGATGGAGATATAGGGGGTCCCCAAAGTCCAGCTTTGCAATCAAGGATTGCACTTCTGTAGTTTTGGGAGATGATGCTTCTCCAGTCATAGTGAGCAGTCAGGAGAACAAAAAACACACGCAAGGATAAAACTCTAAGGGCTTATAGTCAGGATTCCTTGCCACTCTGAAGGTGGTAGGTCAAGACAACCACTCAGATATCCAAAAAGGAAGGAAGGGAGAGAGAGGCACATAAGAGATGAGATAAGAGATGACTTACAGTGGGAGAGTGCGAGATTGAGGGAAGAGGAACGGACTTACAGTAGTATCCTTGAGAGATGCACAACGGAAATGATTGATGAGCAGACCTGGATTCTCAAAAAGGAGATCCAGGAAGAAGGAAACAGGAGAATTCCAGAAACAACACCTGAACAAATATATGAAACAAAACAGAAATACAAGTAATCCAGTGATTTGTCACTCTTTCAGTGCCTAAGCACAATCTGAGGGATAGACAAGGAAGCACGCTGAATATAGATCAAGCTTGGATCTGACTCAGGGTGCAAAGAAGATCCTCTTCTGAAAAGGAAGTTTAAAAAAATGATCCTCTTCAAATCACTGGATCTATGGCCTGATCTCAACAGATGCACCAAAAAAAACTCCACACTGCCAAGGAGAAGATCCTCTTCGATTCACTAGATCTGGACAGATCTTCCTCGAATCACTGGATGTAATGTGTGCAGTAGGACATATGCATGTATAAGATTCGATGACTGAGAAAGAGGAAAGAAACCAGAAAATCTAGACAAAGTATATAGCTATTGGATCTATGAAAGTATTAAGCTGAACAAATGTAAAAAAGGGACAGATCTCTGACCAAGATCTATGAAGATCAGATCAAGATCTTTGAACAGTTAGTACAAGATCTAGACACAAAATTATTTAGTACACACAAAAATAATTTCAGATCCAGAGAGTAGAGAGAAAGTGAGATCGGGACAAGATCTAATGAGATCAGATCTAGATCCTGATGATCGTGATTTGAAAATCCTCGAAACAAAATTATTTAGTACACACAGAAATAATTTCAGATCCAGAGAGTAAAGAGAAAGCGAGATCTGGACAAGATCTAATGAGATCAGATCCAGATCCTGATTATCGTGATTTGAAAATCCTTGAAACAAACGAAAAAGGAGATTTGAACAAGGTTTAAACACTAATTTTGAATTTTTGAAAAAAACAAATGAATCGTGAAATTTAAAAACACCATGAACGAAGAATCTAGAAGCACACTGAGTTTAAACTTTTGAAGCATCCACAATTAATCACAAACAGAAACGAATCTGAACACTAAGGGTCAGATTCACCGTAGATCAGTCGATTTGAAGAAAACAAGTAGAGATGAAGATGTAAAAAACTCAGACACAACTAGATGAATGAAAGAACATGAGAAGAACTAGGGTTTACCATTAGATATAGTAGATGAATACCACAGAACAACGAGGTTCTGATACCATCTTGTAATTCATAATAACATCACATGTAACACCCTCAAATCTGGAAAGAGCAACTAAATAAATTTTCGATAAAAATAATCACTTAAGGAATAAAATTCCTTCTACTAACCATTCTCGGAATTTCCTCAAGATTAAACATAACAATTCCTACAATTAACGACTCAAATCATACTATGAGACCACATAATGTCGGGTGTTACTTAACACGAGTACAAGTTGCTATTCCCAAATATTAACGCGGAAGACTTCACTTAAGCAATTCACCTCTCGAGCACCCTACTAGCACTCGACCTTTCGCAGTGTCACTAGAACTACTCCCAACCTGAACCTGTTGCACATGCCGACAAATAAAAAGGTTAGGCTAACGCCTAGTGAGTTCAAGAGTTTATAACATGATTTATATGATTTGTTGAATGAAAGTTTGCGACATAAATCATGATTTCCAAAAGAGTGTATGAAAGGATGTAAACGACTCATTTTCCAACGCACACAAAATCTATGAGAAAAGTTCCCAAAATGTACAAAGCGTTTTTCAAAATGAATTCCAATCCCAACTCACTCAAAACGTGCTTTGACGTTAAATATCCCAAGTAATTATAAGCGTAGATAAAACCCCAATATTCAAAACATCCAATAAGGATGAGGCATAGTACCCGCCAATAAACCATGAAAGACATTTCATATAAATAAAATGCGTCACCGAAAATATGGGTAAAAGCATATACCAAAAAACAACACCTTTCGGTGACGGGGGAGACCCGATTCCATCGAAAGTGACGGGCACCCAAAGTTTGGTTACTTTTGATGTTACTGGATTACACCTCAAGTCCCGGTCTTAGTTCCCATGCCATAAAGACATCACAACCTCAAACCTTTCCCATGCCTTTATTGCCTACCCCATCGAGTTACACCTCAAGGACTTATGGGACCACATTGCCTATCCAGTCTAGACGAGTTACACCTCAAGGACTCCAATGTCCCCCATTGCCTACTCGCTAGTGGCCCCGAACGGTCTACCGTACAAAACCATGCGTTCCAATAGTCCACTCCTCGTGCACAAAGAGATAGACCATCAATTAAAATCCGACTTACGTGCCTATGGATCCATTGCATTACAGTCTAAATTTACATGACCTCAAACGAACGACAACGCACTCAAAGCATGTAACATTTCGAATAGATATGTCATAATCACATATAACTCCAAAAACCCGACATAAAGTAAATTTAAATCGGACAAATGTCCCCCAAGACTCATCTGAATCAAAGTCGAGCCAATAACTCAACAACACCATTGACTATAAAATAAAAGTCATCATAAACGATAAAATGTATTTAACCAACGTTTATGCAATTATATGCTTCAAAGTATGATTAACTAAAAAAACGTCATGAGTTGACATGTATCATTTTCCAAATAAAATTATACCATTTAAAATCTCAAAATGTTTTATAACTCATAAATATACGTTTTTTTCACACAGTTTATAAACCAAAATACACTAAAAATACATTTACGTCAAATGACCTCGATTTATATAATAAACCATCAAAAGAACATATTAGTATGATTTCCTTTTCATTATGTCCCAAAAACCCAAATATGGCATTTTACAATATTTATAAAATCAAATGTATCAAAAATGTAAATTTCATCAAACAAGTAGCACATTTGATAAACACCAAGTAAAACACCTTAATACTTCAAAATGGACATTTTTGGCATGTACAAAGTTTTCACAAAGCAACTTGAACTCACCTTGCTAGGTTATGTTAAACCTAGTTTTTATCCAACTTGGTCAATCTTCTTGCTACCTAGATAACCCATATGAAATCAACAAATCATATAAATCATGTTATAAACTCTTGAACTCACTAGGCGTTAGCCTAACCTTTTTATTTGTCGGCATGTGCAACAGGTTCAGGTTGGGAGTAGTTCTAGTGACACTGTAACATCCCACTTATCCAAAGTACATATAACATATATTTCATAACATGGTTTCAACAAAATAATTCACATTACACATTTGGTCCCAAAGTCTGACTAATCAATATAAAATTCAGTACCAACTTGATCCCATTTAGATCAGATAATAGCTAATAACAGAAATTTAAGTACAAAAGCATCATCAACTTCACAATGATCATCATTCCACATAGCTATCCACCAAGTAATCTAATCATTTACTCTTACTGGTACCACCACCTGGAATACAAAATTTTTAAAACAGAAAATGAGGGTTAGACCTATGGGTCTAGTGAGTAAATCCCTGACATTTTTATATCATTAAAATTTCATTTATATAAAACACTCTTTTATATAAATACATATACATCACACGTAAAAATAATACCAACTACAATTCACACAACATACCTTTCTCATACCACCTTATCCCTCCACCAATGGCCAATAACAATTGGTTGCGAGCCAATTTATCACACCGGTCCAAAGCCCGGCCACGTATTATATTTTCATATAATACTCACGTAATTATAATATCTTAATATATTATAATCACCCACGTATGACATATTCATACACTTTATCAAACAGTAGTATTTTTCACATAATACATTCTAGTAAAATACTTTTTAACGTAAAACTCACCTCGTGTGTTTATCACAAAACTCTTCCAAGATAATTCACGTATGTCGATCCTTCACAGAATCTGAAATCAGATAAAATACCAAATATCTCTTTTAACACTTAAACTTACAAAATTCTTAACTCAAATCGCAATGAACAGTACCAAGTCGCATCGGTCATGAACAGTACTAAGTCGCAACCTCTTACTATGACTTCACCCCGAAATCGCAACCCACTATTGCGACTTCACCCTAAGTCGCAATCAACTACTGCGATTCCAAACCCGAATCGCAATTAACTACTGCGATTCCAAGCCAAGTCGCAAACGACCATTGCGACTTCAATACCAAGTCGCAACCAACTGTTGCGACTTCGTTGAATGTCGCAGTCGTCTATTGCGACTTCGATGAATGTCACAGTCTACTGTTTCATCCTAAAACCCAGATTTTTGCAGTTTTATACTATGCATGTTGATGTAACTTAGCAGATATGTTTAAGACTAAGAACATAACCTAACCATAAGTTCAGATTCCTCAAAACATCCATTTTTAATCAAAACTCACCTAAAATTATCTTGCAAAACTCAAGAATACTTTTGAGAATTAACACATACACAAAGATGAATTCATTACCTGGATTACTTCAGTTTAACACTTCAATTTACTGCAGCAACCTCTTGATTCTCTTCTTTTCCTTCTTTCCTTTAATCTCTCTCTATTTCTCTCTTTTTCTCTCTAACCGAATGCACACACATACACATAGAATATTTTGGTCTTTTCTAAAATGAAGACATCCTTCTTCATTTGATGCCTTAATGGCGGTGGTGGGAGAAAAGTTTGGCCAAATGACCAAACAAACCCTAAGCTTATCTCCCTTGGCAAAACACACCCCTAAACTCCTATTATAAAATTAAAACTTACCCCTTAACTCCTAACTCCATAAAATACTAAAAGAATTACTTATAAAATTTCTCAAATCATAAATAGATAAAATACCTGGTCATTACAGACACTGCGAAAGGTCGAGTGCTAGTAGGGTGCTCAGCGAGGACGCTGATCCCACATGGTTGGGTGGATTGTGAGACCCCACATCGGCTAGGAGGGGGAACGAAGTCCTCCTTATAAGGGTGGATGGATACCTTCCTTGCATGAGGCCTTTTGCCTGTCACTGGGTACGGTCTGGGTGCGTCCCGCGTATGCCTGTGCGGGCAGGAACAAAACCGTGAGCGGTACCGGTATGCTGTTATGCAGAGGGTATGCGCAAAGCGGACAATATCGTGTACGATGGGCTAGGGGATGTTACAGCACATTACATACAAAATATTTACAACATGAAATCTATACTAACATCTTCAAAAGGTTTGAAGATGAACACTAACATCTTCAAAACTTTGTTGGTGATTACAAGCAAATTTAAATTTTTAAATAAACAATTCATTTATAACAACTCATTAAATGAATCCCAACGTTTCGTTTGCAAACTCATAATTAATATCTTTATAATAAAAACCAGCGGAATAAACGTTTAATTAATAAAACCATAAAACAACCAGCTCTCCTCGCGCGCCAGTGTGTACTTGTCACGCCTTGGAGCCGCTCGGACCTGAAACCACAGTTTATTGGGAAAGGGTAAGCACGAAGCTTAGTGAATTCCAACACATGCGCAGATAGGAATTATATACACATCACCCCTATCCGCACATAAGCAACAACATCACAGTTACATAAAGCGAGTAAACATCTACAAGTAATTATGTATCCAACACCTCAGTACCATCGAGGCCTCGGTCCCACCGAATTGTAATGTATCCAACACCTCAGTACCATCGAGGCCTCGGTCCCACCGAATTGTAATGTAACCAACACCTCAGTACCATCGAGGCCTCGGTCCCACCGAATTGTAATGTAACCAACACCTCAGTACCATCGAGGCCTCGGTCCCACCGAATTGTAATGTAACACATTTATACCAAGCATTCAACCCAATCAAATATTACACACCACAAACAACTAGTTCACACCACAAAGACAGTAGTACATACAAACTATTATGACATGCATACAACCCCTAACTACACAGTGAGAGAACTCACCTCGAATGCGCGCCCAGCTTAATAACACAATTCAAGCTTCACAATTACGGTCACTCCCCAGCACCTAAAAGAATGTTAAAACGTGTCAATACGAGACCCGGACCCTATGACACGACACACGCTTAAACCGTCACTAAAACTAAATTCCGATCACCCAAAACAGGCCTGTTCGGGACCTGTTTCGACCCCTTTAAACCCAGAAAATTCCCAATATTATTTCATGACCAGAAAGTACTCTGAGTTAGGGTTCAAAGGACATATTATACGCCTCCTAACGATTTTTCTACAATTTACTACGGATTTTACAAAAACAGTTTCCGGACAGCGAAATTCAGCACCTTTCAGTATAAAACGACAAATCGACCCACGCTACGCCCCGAACTGGGTTTTTCACAAAACACAGAAAAGTTTATAGACTCAAAAAGGGAACTTTTGACACCGGTTTCACCCCAAACCGAGTTACGAGCAGAAAGTTATGATTTTCTCAAGATCAAGGCAGATTCCAGAAATTTTCACATGAAATGACGAAACACCGAACTTGCGACCACTTTTTCGTCCAGCTAGAGACTGAACCAGTTTTCCGCTAAGACACGGAAAACGTGCCCGACCCCGAACTTGAACCGTGGGCGCCAGTTTCGGCTCAAACGGAGTTACGACAGAAAAGTTATGACTACACGAAAACTAGGCAGCACACTAGAATTTTCATAAAAATCACGACTTATACAAACGGTTCAAAGCTTAACGATTCGGGTTTTACGCTAAGAGTGTTACCCACTGCCACCGCCCTCCACCCACAGCCACCGTAGCGACGGCGTGCGGCGGTGGTGGTCTCGCCGGAAAACGAAAAGGAAAAAGGAAAGAACGGGACGAACGAGAGAGTTACATACCTCACGACGACGTCTCACCACCACAACCAAACTCCTCCCTCTCGATCACCGATGACCCAGCAGTGGCGACTTCCGGCGATGGCAGCAGCGGCGGCGAGGGGTGGCTGCCGCTGGTCCTTTCTTCTCGTCCCTCTCCTTCTCGCGATCACTCTCTCTCTCTCGGTTCTTCTCTATCTCTCTCTTCTCGCCTTCTTTCCTTCCGGCCGACGAGCACAAGACGACCAAGTGGGTGTCGTAGGGTTTGCTTTGGTTTTCTTTTTCTTGTTTCCTACACCTTTTTTTTTGCGAAATACGTATCCACAACAAACCACAATTTAAATTGGGTTTTGGTTTTAACTTGCATGGGCCGAAACCAAAGAAGTGTTTTGGCCCTTTAACCCTTTTAGCCCCTCAACTACATCCTTCTCGCAAATGACCAAAATTCCGACATTTTTAACAAATCGACCCAACTCGACTAACCCCGTTAACGGAATCCACAATAAAACAAACTTAAAAAGAAAGGAATTAATAAAAGAAATTACATACCGGAATACGGGCTTTACATATATGAACTATTTTTAAGTAATTCATATATGAACCTTTGTGTTTCATATATGAACTAATTAACAGTAGGTTCATATATGAATCAGTTGAACCAATTAACTGATTCATATATGAACTTTTGTGATTCATATATGAACTCTTTTTAATTAATTATCATATGAACTAATTAACTGATTCATACATGAATCACAAAGGTTCATATATGAATTAGTTAAAAATAGTTCATATATGAACGTATAGTTCATATGTGAATCACACAGATTCATATATGAACTTACGTCCTGCGTATTTTTACGAAACTACCCATCTATATTGTGCAGACCACACACAGACCACGCGAGAAATTATACGCTGCTTCTCGGTCAAAGCTGCCGATCTTGACCGAATGAATGACTAAGATCACTTCTCTACTTCTCACATATTTAGCACTTCTCAAATGAGCCTCTCCATATATATATATATATATATATATATATATATATATAAATGATTTAAACGGCATGAGGCGTGACGTGGCGACGAGGCTAAGCCTCAAGTCATATGAGCCACGATAAGGCCACAACATTTTTCAATGAGTGACTTATGACGGCAAATATATATAAAATATAATATTATATATATATAAAAATGAGTAAATTACATATTTGGTCCTGTGGTTATATCAAAATTATGGATTGAGTCTTCCAAACGAATTAATTACAAATATCGTCATTATGGTTTGAGTTTTGTTGCGGACTAGGTCCCTCAATCTAGCTCTGTTTATTTTAGAGCTGTTAAGCCAAGGATATTTTGGTCTGTTTACTCTTTTTCACATATTCTTTTAATAAATAAAACATAAAATATAAAATAATAAATAATATTATAATAGATATATATATATTATACAATTTATATATAAATTATTTTCTCACTCCCATTTCTGTTTTCCGATAATCTTCTCCGGTTAATACCCTTTTCCGCCCACCACAAAATACAAGAAACACCCTGTAAAATAAAACACCACCCACTAGTGCAGCGTAGGTTTGCGGAAGGATCGACAAGCGTCTAAATCCTTTAATATACGAGAATTACGAAACGTAAAACTCAAAGAATTAGAGAATCCTCTATAAAAAGACGAATTTTATAAATTGATTAACTGATTACAATTGAAGAATAAAAATAAAAAGTAAATCTAAAACTAAGATAATTATGAATTAACAAAGGAAATTAATAAAATAAAGCATTTGATCAAATAAAGGATGGCAAATTAGCAATGGATTGATGGCCACGTGAGACTTTTAGTGGAATTGGGATGTTGGGAGGCTTAAGGAATTGGGATGCGATGGCCAAACAGTGTTGGGAGCGACTTTGATGTAAGTTAGCAAGCATGTAATTCGCTTGTAACTCGCCTTTGGCCGCTGTTTGTGATTCTCAATTTGTTTCTATTCCGATGCCCAATTCCGAGCCTCTTTCGAGTTCGTTTTCCTTTTCGAGCTCGTTTCTCTGTTTCCCAATTATTTGTGAAAACGCATATTAACTCTCGAATTCTCCATGTATCAGTCACCCTCACTTGAAAAGAACTCGTCCTCGAGTTCACTTGAAAAGCATCTTCATCCGACCTGTAGAACATTCATTTCTTCAAAATGTTTGGATTCACAACTTGGTCGGGAATTGTTTCGGTTTGAAGCGGTGCCTTGGGTGCTTGAATAATGAAAGTGTCACATTCGGAATCACCGTTCTTGACTTCTTGTGACAATGGTTTCGTTGGTTCGAGAATGTATTCCATTAGCTTGTGTTCGGTTTCTTTGACGGTTAACCCGAAATCTATTGCCGACTTTTTAGGATCGATACAGGTCTCGTGTTGTGATTCCATTTCAACGATAACGACTTCATCTTCAACCTTGTCCGGCAAAACATCCTCTTTTTCCGGTGGTCTTTCCGGAATGGGCGATTGATTGACCGGGGATGAAACTGAACCCACAATACGGTTATTGTTGTTGCTCTTCTTGTTGGTGCTTTCTTCGAAGTTGTTAACTGGTCTCATGGCAATCTTTCGGTCGCCCCAACGGAATAGTATGATGTTGTCTCGACTCACGTATGTGACATTATTATCGAATTGCCATGGTCGACCCAATAAGATGTGGCAAGCATCCATATCAAGGACATCACATAATACCTCTTCTCGATATTGTTTGCCAATTGAGATAGGTACTCGACAAGTTTGTGTGACTCTAACTTGAAAACCGTTCTTGACCCACCCAAGAGAATCAGGAGCTTCATGTGGTTGAGTAGGTAGGTTAAAGTAACCGACTAATTTTTGGGACACGAGGTTCACACAACTTCCATTATCGATATTTAAGTTACATACTTTTTTGTGCACCGAACAATGCGATCGAAAAAGATCTTCGCGTTGGCATTCTTCTTTTGATGAAAGGAGTATTCGTTGGAGTACAATATTGATTTTTTCTTGGGAGTCTTTCTCCTCCTCTTCGGATTTGGAACTCGAGAGATTAACCCGGCTGTGGTTGTCATCGTGCGGAACCCTAACCGGTCCTTCAAACCTGTCTCTTCTTCGACGGTTGCCGTTGACGATGTTAGGTTGAAGCCTATTGACAACCGCTGTCAGATTCACGAGTGTTGTGGATAAGGCCACATCCGACTCAGCCAAGTCTGCTTTGGTAGCGAGTTGTTGATCTGCCATTGATGGTGAAAAGATAGGTGAATCCTGCTCTGATACCACTTGACGCAACGTAGGTTTGCGGAAGAATCGACAAGCGTCTAAATCCTTTAATATACGAGAATTACGAAACGTAAAACTCAAAGAACTAGAGAATCCTCTCTAAAAAGACGAATTTTATAAATTGATTAACTGGTTACAATTGAGGAATAAAACCCTATTTATAATTGAAACTAGAAAACGATAAATATGATAATTAAACTTAAACGTAAAAAGATAATTATAAAAAGTAAATCTAAAACTAAGATAATTATGAATTAACAAAGGAAATTAATAAAATAAAGCATTTGATCAAATAAAGGATGGCAAATTGGCAATGGATTGATGGCCACGTGAGACTTTTAGTGGAATTGGGATGTTGGGAGGCTTAAGGAATTGGGATTCGATGGCCAAACAGTGCTGGGAGCGAGTTTGATGTAAGTTAGCAAGCATGTAATTCGCTTGTAACTCGCTTTGGCCGCTGTTTGTGATTCTCAATTTGTTTCTTTTCCGATGCCCAATTCCGAACCTCTTTTGAGCTCGTTTTCCTTTTCGAGCTCGTTTCTCCTTTTCCCAATTATTTGTGAAAACGCTTATTAACTCTTGAATTCTCCCTGTATCACCCACACACCAAATCAACCCTTACTCATCAAAACTAACACAAATTCAATTCACATTCATCAAAACTTAACCTAAATCAACGAATCTAGAAATGAATCTATAAATGAAACATCAATGAAACTAGATCTGGGTTTAATATTCTTTCATTTCTAGACTTATTTATCAATGGCTCAGAAGATCAAACCCAACTTCTATTACACAGATCCAACCATCATCCATAAATGAAACAGAAGATCAAACCCATAAATGAATCTAGAAATGAAACAGAAGTTTCAACCCTAAATTGAAACAGGGGCGATTTGACGATTTTGTCAATGGAACGGGACGATTTGACGATTTTGTCGACAAAACATGGATGATTTGTCGACGATCTAATGAACTTGATGGATCTGGAACTCGTGGATATGATGTAGATGAGTTCTATGGATCCGATGAACTTCAAAACTCGATGACCCTCTATGAACTCGATATGGAAGCAATATCTTACTGTGGTGTAGGGTGTGATGGCCGGAGGTGAGGGACGTGGGAGGGTGTCGATGTAGATGTAGGAGGCGGAGGTGGAGGATGAAGTGGTGGTGCTACTATGGCTCCTGGTTCGTCGAAAAACTGTTTCGTCAAAAAAACATATCAGATAAGGGAGGAGACATCGTTCTTTCCAAGAAATCCACAGACAACATTCTGGAACTTGCAAACCAAAGAAATGGAACAGGAAATGAAACGTTACGCTTGGGTGTGAAAGGGTGATATGCTTAGATGGTGGGGGATGTTTGGTTCGCCCAAAAAACCTACCAGAGCAGAAGACATCGTGGGAACCGTCATTTTTAGAGGGTGAGGAAGAGTCTCGTGGGGGTAAGATTTTGGTTTTTTATATATTAATTAACAACATAATAATATAATGTATCAAATATAATATTTTTATGTATAAACTTAAAATAAAATAATAAAAGAACTAAAATACCCTCGATTTAACGGAGTTAAGGTTAGCGATATTAGAACAAGGCACCCAATCCGTAACAAAAATGAAACCACAATCACTATACATGTAATTACTTTGTTTGAGGGACCCAATCCAAAATTGAATATAACTACATGGACGAAATTTGTAATTTACTCTATAAAAATATATGTTTTGTACTGTTAATCAATGAGTCAAAGATAATAAACAAGTTAAATCATGTTATATATTAAAACTAGTAGCTATGACATTAAAACGTAAGAAAATTAAATATCGCATTACAAAGACCGCATATTAGGCCATGGCGTGCTGCAGGCTTAATGTGACGTGAGACACAATCTTTGAGCCATGAGAGCTATTGTGGCAAGCCTTTTTGAACACAAGATGATGGGGGATAACTTTTATGGTTAAAACTATTTCAGTATATGTCGTTGCTATCTCATATTTCAGAGATAAAATGAATACTTTAATCTCATGTGCAAGGCGCTTGGAGGAGTTAACTGATGAAATACTACTTTCATTAGTGCAAAACCAAACATTTTTGTATAGACGAGGTTTTCCAGCATTAAAATTTTTATAGAGACCAAACTAAGAATAACAACAAACCACAAGGACTGAAATTGCAATTCGATGACTATTAATGATTATAATCAATAACATTAAATAATTAATTCACTAAATACTGTACTATATCTTATTTACCAGGGAAAAGTCTAATAAAACGCAATGGACTCTCCTGTTTGGAATGATTAAGTCATTGGACAATTTTTTGGAACAAATAAATCACTGCACTTTTCAGAACCTGTTAAATAAATCATTCGACTTTCTAAAACCTGTTACATACATCCTTATCACTTATAAAATTGGTTAATGTGTTAAAAACTAATTGAAAAAAATACGAAAAAACCAAACAAAGTTACATATTTTAAACTATTAAGTCCTTGTACATATTTTGAACGAAAAAAATACAATTTATAAAAGGAAACGAATATACCATTTTCATTACTCTTTCCAAAACATATAAAAGTTGTATCCAAAGCATAAATAGATGTACATAAAAGTTAGGCATAATTTACCAAAAGTTGAACCAAAAGTTGCGCAAAAAAAATGCCAACAGTTGCACCTAATTTAGCAAAAGTTGCGCTAAAATATTTAAAAGTAATGCCTAATCTATGTTAAGGTCGTGGCATGAACTATTCTTCATTAATTTCTGGTGGAGATACAACCATTTGACTTTCTTGTAACCCTTCTTGACGGTCTTCATCATTAACAACAACCTCATTTGAAATTGAATATGGTTGGATGCCTTTGGGCCATGCTGGTGTGGCACCTGATGATGTCTTCAATGAAAAAGATAAAGTGTAAGCAATAGTCAATAAAAATGTTATTTGAATCTGAAAAATAAAAAAAGGACTTACCCCAATCATTGCTTCTCCTGTGACCTGGATTATAAGAAACACCATAACCAGCTCTATTGCCTCTTCCACCTTTACTACCTCTTCCACCTCTATTGCCTCTTCTTATTGTAGTCGGTTTTGGAATGTTGACTCTTGGTCTACCTTTTGGCTTAACAGGTTTAGGTGGTGGGTCCTTATTCTCATTCTTACAAGTCCTATCATTATGTTCCGTTTCCAAGCAATTGCTACATGTCATTGCCTTTCCAGATTGAGTCACTCTTGTACCTTGGCTCTCAGATTCTGATATTTTTCTTTTGATAGATGGTCTACGAGGCACTCTTCTCTCCTTAGGTGGGTTTGGTTTGATGAAGGTGTTGGAGTCCACATGTTGCTCCCATTCAATGGCCTTATAGCTTAATCATAGGTCATTTTGAAAATATCCTTAGTAAACCATTTACTAACATAATCCACCAGATCCTTATTGATAAAGTGTATGACAACTATGGAATGCACACAAGGAATGCCTGATATGTCCCACAATCTACAACTGAGAAGTCTAATGGTTTATTTGAAAAGTGTAAGGATTTATTTAATAAGTTTTAACAAGTCTAATGGTTTATTTGTACTAAAAAATTGTCCAGGGACTTAAACATTCCAAACAGTAAAGTTTATTGTGTTTTTCTAGACTTTTCCCTATTTACCATCGTTAAAATAACGCACTAATACTATATTAGCACTATAATTAGAAGAAAAGAAACATTGTTAATTTAAATAATTACTATCATTGTATCCTAACATTAGGACGTTTATTGTCATTAAAATTAAGTACTTGAATAAAAACAAAACATGAATGCATGAAGAAAATGCTTTAAAACATCATAACGTATTTACAAAATCTGCTTTAAAACATCATAACTTATTTACAAAATCTATTTTTTCTTACGGCAAATTTGAAAATCTGTTGAATATCATTAAGGATAAATATTAAAAAAAAATTGTTTTACATTTTAGAAATGACTCGTTTTACGACATTAAATGTAGGGAAATTAATTAAAATACCCTAAGTCAAACCAAGTGTTACCAAAATACCACAAATCTCTCCCACTTTGCAAAAATACCCCTTTTTTCTGCGATGGGAGCCCGTGATCGCGGGCCAGGGACCATTTCTGACACTTTTTTAAACTTGCATAGACCATTTTTGAAAAATGGTGTCCCGCGATCGCGAAGGAATCCCGCGATGGGATGTTTTTTGTGACTTTTCAATTGCAAGGGACCATTTTTGAAAAATTCCGGGACCATTTTTTGAGACCACTGCGTTAGTCAAATTTGATGAATTTAAATTGGAATGTTACACTTTCAACCCATATACTTATTTACTAAATTTACTTTATACCTTTTAGTTTCATTATTTTAATTTTACATTTAACACATATAATCGTTTATTAACTAAAATACGTTAAAAAATACGTTTTAATTTTAACAAATTACACCATTGTAATCGTCTCTTCGATACGTTCGAAATGAGCCCAATCTTGAATTTTTTTGGATTTATATATTTTAATATATATCATATACAGTTATACACTACATAAAAAAAATATTTTTTATATTTAAAATTCATACCCTTATAGTTAATTATTTAATTTATGATACATCTCTTATTTTTTTTTCAATTTTGTTTTACACTCCTATCGCATTAACATAATAATCATATATTAACTAATTCATTAAATCGTTTTAAATTATTATTATTTGAATGTGTTTATAGATATCGTGAATGGCAATAGGAGAAGGTTTTACGAGAATAATATTAAATGGGGTTTTGACAAGTCGGTATCACTGGACTCATTTAAGAATTGTGAAAATGGGTATTTGGCGAATGACGATTCATGTGTGTTTGGAGCTGAAGTATTTGCAGTTACAGAGTATGCACAAAATGATCGATGTATTTCCAACGTAACTTAGATTAAAATTATCTCCTTCAGTTCAGTCCCGTCCCGTCTCATCCAGTTCAGTCTCGTCCAGTTCCGTCCCGTCCCATCTAGTATGCGTACCAAACGCTACCTAAGAGTACCGTAAATTAAATAATTAACTATAAAGATATAAATTGTAAATATTAAAAATATTTTGATGTAGTGTATATGATATATATTAAAATATATAAATCAAAAAAATTCAAGATTGGGCTCATTTCGAACGTATCGAAGAGACGATTATAATGGTGTAACTTGTTAAAATTAAAACGTATTTTTTTAACGTATTTTTGTTGATAAACGATTATATGTGTTAAATGTAAAATTAAATTATGAAACTAAAAGGTATAAAGTAAATTTAGTAAATAAGTATAGGGGTTGAAAGTGTAACATTTCAATTCGAAATTGTGATTTTGATTTGAAATGTTACACTTTCAACCCCTATACTTATTTACTAAATTTACTTTATACCTTTTAGTTTCATTATTTTAATTTTATATTTAACACATATAATCGTTTATTAACTAAAATACGTTAAAAAATACGTTTTAATTTTAACAAATTACACCATTGTAATCGTCTCTTCGATACGTTCGAAATGAGCCCAATCTTGAATTTTTTTGATTTATATATTTTAATATATATCATATACACTACATCAAAATATTTTTAATATTTACAATTTATACCTTTATAGTTAATTATTTAATTTACGGTACTCTTAGGTAGCGTTTGGTACGCATACTAGATGGGACGGGACGGAACTGGACGGGACTGAACTGGATGGGACGGGACGGGATTAAACTGAAGGAGATAATTTTAATCTAAGTTACGTTGGAAATACATCGATCATTTTGTGCATACTCTGTAACTGCAAATACTTCAGCTCCAAACACACATGAATCATCATTCGCCAAATGCCCATTTTCACAATTCTTAAATGAGTCCAGTGATACCAACTTGTCAAAACCCCATTTAATATCCTTCTCGTGAAACCTTCTCCTATTGCCATTCACGATATCTATAAACACATTCAAATAATAATAATCTAAAATGATTTAATGAATTAGTTAATATATGATTATTATGTTAATGCGATAGGAGTGTAAAACAAAATTGAAAAAAAAATAAGAGATGTACCATAAATTAAATAATTAACTAGAAGGGTATGAATTTTAAATATAAAAAATATTTTTTTATGTAGTGTATAACTGTATATGATATATATTAAAATATATAAATCCAAAAAAAATCAAGATTTGGCTCATTTCGAACGTATCGAAGAGACGATTATAATGATGTAATTTGTTAAAATTAAAACGTATTTTTTAACGTATTTTAGTTAATAAACGATTATATGTGTTAAATGTAAAATTAAAATAATGAAACTAAAAGGTATAAAGTAAATTTAGTAAATAAGTATAGGGGTTGAAAGTGTAACATTCCAATTTAAATTCATCAAATTTGACGAACGCGGGTGAACAGTGGTCAAAAATGGTCAAACGCGGTTGAAATTTTCAAAAAATGGTCCCTGAAATTTTTCAAAAATGGTCCCTTGCAATTGAAAAGTCACAAAAAACATCCCATCGCGGGATTTCTTCGCGATCGCGGGACACCATTTTTCAAAAATGGTCCCTGCAAGTTTAAAAAAGTGTCAGAAATGGTCCCTGGCCCGCGATCGCGGTCTCCCATCGCGGAAAAAAAAGGGGTATTTTTGCAAAGTGGGAGAGATTTGTGGTATTTTGGTAACACTTGGTCAAACTTAGGGTATTTTAATTAATTTCCCTTAAATGTATATATGAACATTTTTAAAACATATATAAATTTACTAAAATCATTCCCTTAAATCATGTTTGATTTTATGAAAACAAAATTTTAAAAGATGTTTACTTGTATGACAACATTACTAAGAGGTTGTTCGGTAACAGCTTAATGAGTTGTATAATAGATATGGTTTATTCGGACAACCATATCTAGTTGTTCGGTAAGAGCTTTACGGTTAAGCCTTAACCGCTCAGCAGATGGCTGATTCGTTCAGCTACAAAACCAAAGTCATATACACTCGGCCATTAAATTATGTAACTTTTCCCCACCGACCCTTCTCCCCAACAACTCAAATTAAACCCCAACCACTCACATTAACCCTAAAACATATGATCTTCTACTTCCATCGACGACTTCTACCCTGATCTTCTACCCTTCCATCAACGCCTCTCCATCGATTCCACATTTGCGCCTGTATGCCGATCGACTCTCCATCCTTCGGGCGTTTTCATTTTGTCGCCTCCTTTCTTGTGTTCCAGCGACCACCGGAGTTCTCATTCTGTCTCCTCCTTCCTTCTGGCGTTCCAGCTATCAGTCTGAAATCGAGTGTACGAGCCTCCGTTAGCAGCAACAACATCCTCCGTTAGCAGCAACCAACGGCAGACGGTTGGGGACGGTGGATCCAACGTTGTGGTCTTCTTTGACGACCGACTCTACGATGGCGTCTTTGCTACAGCAATACCCCATCAAGGGCTACAATTGGTGCAAGATCGTTTCAGAAGTCCACTGGTAGGTGTAAGAGATGAAGATAAACCAATATCCCATCCATAGTTGTCATCTGTTATTTATGTGAACCTTTATCAGTTAGCATCAATTAGCATCAATTAGTCTAGTTGCCTTTCCTGTCAATATCTTGTATATTAGGACAGTGCATATTCCCTTCTCCTTTCCTTGTTAGTCTACTTTGATTTAGCTAGGTCTGTACTATATATATTTGTAAATCTCCTCAGTCTAACATAAGTTTTTCCATTAATTCTCTAAGCCTTCTTATGGTATCAGAGCGGGTTAATCCTCCTCAACAATCAAACAAGGAAAAGCTTAACATTCAACACCCAACAATGGCGTCCTCCACCATTCCCAATGACGACGACCCGAAAAACCCGCTGGTTGTTGTCAACCTTAACAATATCCTCAAACTAACCACTACAAATTATTTATCGTGGAAGCTCCAGATCGAAGCCACCCTCATCGGATATGGCCTCTTCAAATTCCTTGATGGTTCTTACTCTGAGCCATCCACCATCATCACCTCTGATTCAAAAACCGTCACAAATCCCGCTCATGCCACTTGGGTTCGACAAGACAAACTCCTTTTTGGCGCTCTCATTGGCACCTTGGATCCCACTCTTGTTCCTCTAATATCCCGATCTGAAACTTGCAAAGCCGCTTGGGACACTCTTGCCAACACTTTCGCCAAACAATCACGAGGCCATCTTAAATCGGTGCGAGCGCATTTGAAGGCCATTACCAAAGGGTCTCAAACAATTACAGAATACATGAATGCAGTCAAAATGTGCACAGATCAACTAGCCATCCTTGGTGAACCCATGAATCCCGAAGATATCACCGACAAAGTTCTTGAAAATATCGACTCCAACTATCAAGGAGTTATCGATGCTGTCCATGCTCGGGATACACCCATTAGTTTTGATGAACTCCATGAGAAACTCTTGAACCGAGAGCTTGCACTAAAATCACAGCCCACGCCTGTGCACCTGCCTGCTACTGTCCACACAACCACCACTCGTCACTCTTACCCACCACCAAATACTACCTACCATAACCCCTCACTAGCCACCCATCGCCCACAACAATTCTCCAAAAACCACCAGAAACGCTCTAACAACACCAATATGACCAGGTACCAAGGAAAATGCCAATGGTGCCATACCTACGGTCACTCTCTTCAACGTTGTCCAGTGTTCCAGCAACGTTTCCCTACTGTTCGTCCACCACCTCAGCCCACCACCAACCAGACCACTCCCCCGCCCACTAATCAGCCCATCCCACAAGCCTTTGTTGCTACTACTGGACCATCTAACCCATCCTCTCCCTGGCTCCTTGATACAGGTGCTTCGCACCACGTCACTCATGACTTAGCCAATCTCGCCCTTCATCACCCTTACGATGGCTTGGAAGAAATAATCATTGGCAATGGTGAAGGGGGTCCCAATCACACACTGGTTCTCTTTCTCTTCACACTTCTTCCAACTCTTTATCTATGTCTAATGTTCTTTGTGCTCCTTCTATGGCACGCAATATTATTTCCATCTCTAAATTATGTTATGATAATAATCTTCTAATAGAATTCTCTTGTGACTCTTTTGTTGTAAAGGACCGTCTTACGGGGGCACATCTCTTCAAGGCTCCAACTAAGCATGGCATTTATGAATGGCCGTCCTCTTCTCGTATCCTAGCCTTTTCCAGTGTCAAAGCATCACCAATAAACTGGCACCACCGCCTCGGCCATCCATCTCACTCTATCTTTAAGTCCTTAATTTCTACATTTCACCTTGATGTTTCTAGCAGTTTTTCCTTTAATTGTAACGCATGTCAATGCAATAAAAGTCATAAACTACCTTTTGCTCAAAATACTTTGCATTCTAATGGGCCTCTTGATCTTATTTACACCGACTTATGGACATCTCCCGTCCACTCTCTTGACGGATACAAATATTACGTCATTTTTGTTGATCACCATACCCAAGTACATTTGGTTTTATCCACTCAAAAACAAATCAGACACAAAATGGGTGTTCATCAGGTTTTAAAGCCTTAGTAGAAAAGTTTTTTGAGAAAAAGATCAAAATACTTTATTCCGACAATGGGGGGGGGGGGGGGGGGGATACCAAGCCTTAGAAGCCTATCTTACCATTGATGGTGTCTCTCATCTCACCTCTCCACCACATACTCCTGAGCACAATGGCTATGCTGAACGACGACATCGTCACATAGCCGAGACAGGTCTAACACTTCTTGCTCATGCTAAACTTCCTCTTGAGTTTTGGTCTTATGCTTTCACCACAGCTACGTACCTTATAAATAGGCTGCCTACTCCTACTCTCTCCAATAAATCCCCTTTTCATTGTCTCTTTAGGTCACCTCCCAATTATCTCAAACTACGTGGTTTTGGGTGTCTCTGTTATCCCTGGTTGCGACCTTATGCACGACACAAAATGGATCCTAAGTCCACTCCTTGCATCTTTATTGGGTACTCCAAAACTCAGAGTGCATACCATTGCTTAGACCCTCTCACCACCAAAGTTTATACTTCCCGCCATGTTCGCTTTGTCGAAACAGAGTTTCCGTATGCTACTCTCACTTCCACAAAGGGCATTACACCTGCCTATTCTCCTGATCAATGGAGTTCCATGTCACTACCCATACTTCCTACCTCACCTCTTACCCATAATCTCACACCAGATTTCTCCACTCCGACATCTCAATCATCACCCACAACTACCGAACCTACAACGCCCACCACCACCGGTCAAACCTCCACTACACCTACCGCCTCCACCAACAACAGCCCAACCACGAGCCAACAACCCACCAGCAGTAGCACATCGCCCCACAACCCGCCATCATCCCAAGTTGAACCTTTGCCTTCTCCTCACCCTATTGGTATCGTCACTCGTTCCAAAAATAATATTCACAAACCCAAACCCAACCCCAAATATAACTTCCATACCAGCGTTCAACTAAAACCCTCTGAACCCACCAGTGTCTCGCAAGCTCTCCAAGACCCATTATGGAAACAAGCTATGATTGATGAAATTTCTGCTCTACACAAGCTTGGCACTTGGGACTTAGTATCATCTGAGAATAGCCAAAACATTGTTAAATGCAAATGGGTCTTCCGAATTAAGTACAATCCGGATGGCAGTATTCAAAGATATCGTGCCCGTCTTGTAGCTAAAGGTTTTCAACAACGTCCTGGGATTGACTACACGGACACTTTTAGTCCTGTTGTCAAACCCGCTACCATCCGCACTCTACTCAGCCTTTCGGTGACCAAAAAATGGCATCTACGCCAACTCGATATCAATAATGCTTTCCTTAATGGAACACTTCATGAGAAAGTATTCATGTCTCAACTGCCCGGGTTTGTTGACCCACACTTTCCCGCTCATGTCTGCAAGCTCAACAAAGCCATCTATGGGCTTAAACAAGCCCCACGGGCATGGTACAATGAATTAGCCAACTTTCTTCTTGCTTCGGGCTTTAAACGATCCATTGCCGATGCATCGCTATTTATTTATCCTCACTCTACTACTCCTATTTACCTTATCGTGTACGTAGATGACATTATCGTCACCGGTCCCAATGCTAATAATCTTGATGCCTTTGTTAAAAGTTTGGCTACCAGGTTCTCCTTGAAAGACCTCGGCACTTTGTCTTACTTCCTCGGCGTAGAAGTTACACCTACTTTACAAGGCCTATTTCTCAGTCAAAGGAAGTATATCATGGACATCCTTGAACGCTTCCACATGCAACAAGCAAAACCTGCCCCAACACCCATGGTTCTCAATCAATCTCTTACATTAATGGATGGTGAACTCTTGGATAATCCGACTAAATACAGGGCAGCGGTTGGGAGTCTTCAGTATCTCACCCTTACAAGGCCCGATGTTGCATATACAGTTAACAAGTTGTCACAATACATGCACCAACCACGTCATCCTCATTTGGCAGCTCTTAAACGACTTCTACGCTATCTTTGTGGCACCATCGATAAAGGGATCAACATTGTTCGTGATTCTCCACCCATTCTTCATGCCTTTACCGATGCCAACTGGGCAAGGAACACAGATGACTACACTTCTACTATGGGTCATGTTGTATTCCTTGGTAAAAATCCTCTCACTTGGAGCTCCAAGAAGCAAAAATCTATAGCTCTCTCTTCTACTGAAGCTGAATACAAGGCAGTTGCGTCAACCACTGCTGAAATCATGTGGGTTCAAAATCTTCTCAACGAGTTAGGGCTTTCGGTACAACAAACCCCAGTTATTTATTGTGATAACCTTGGAGCCACATGTCTAAGCGCAAATCCGGTCTTCCATTCCAAAATGAAGCACTTGGCATTAGCATATTATTTCATTCGGGAACAAGTTCAGAATGGTACATTACGAGTTACTCATGTCTCCACTGATGATCAAGTTGCCGATTTTTTGACGAAACCATTATCCCGTCCTCGCCTTGAATTCCTTGTGTCCAAGATGGGACTCACTCAACGACCGTCCATCTTGCGGGGGCATGTAAGAGATGAAGATAAACCAATATCCCATCCATAGTTGTCATCTGTTATTTATGTGAACCTTTATCAGTTAGCATCAATTAGCATCAATTAGTCTAGTTGCCTTTCCTGTCAATATCTTGTATATTAGGACAGTGCATATTCCTTTCTCCTTTCCTTGTTAGTCTACTTTGATTTAGCTAGGTCTGTACTATATATATTTGTAAATCTCCTCAGTCTAACATAAGCTTTTCCATTAATTCTCTAAGCCTTCTTAGTAGGTTGCTACGAGGATGATTTCATAGCCAGCACCAAACGCAGATTGTTGACCATTAAATACTTCGAGCAGATTGGGTTTCTTCAATTCTGATTGGTTTAATGGGTTTTATATGAAATTGTCATCTTCGATTATTATAATGGGTTTTATATTAAAGAAATCAGAAGACGATACAAAAGATGATTACGAGAAAGATACATATTGGTTGCAGATCTTATATTTGGGTTCTTGTTAAAAGTTATGTTTAGATTTTGGTTCACTTTTCTTGTAAAAATTGGTTCACAAATGTTCTATGTAAAATAAAGGGTAAAATAGTCATTTGCATCATTTAGAATATTCATTATAATAACCGAACGACAACTTATCAAGTATCATTTAGATAGATATATTAATATAGACAACTTTATCTATACATGACTTAATAAAAAACGAACCGAACAACCCCTAAAAGATTTGTGCTAAGGGCATCTATTATCCATTATTTATTTTCTGGGAGGCTTTTGATAGGCTTTTCAAAAATAAAAACCCTTCAGGTTTTTGTTTTACACAGTGACCATTTTTTCGATGGGAAGGTTTTTTTTTTCTTTTTTTTTATCATAGGTGGTTAGAGAGTTTTCGTATTTAAGCATTTTTTTAGGGAAATTATTTAAAATACCCAAAGTTTGACTTTGACTTGCTAAAATCTCCATTTTCTCGACCATTTTGCAAAAATACCTAAAAAAATCTGCAATTGGATCCGTGATCGCGGACAAGGGAAAAAACCCAAAAAAAAGTCCCGCGATTTGGAGACACGTCACCCGCGGCACACTCAAATTGGTTAAATTGATTTGAAATTTACACTTTATACCTCTATAATTATTTACTTAGTTTACTTTATACATTTTATTTTCCTAATTTTAGTTTTACACCTTCATCATATTAACACATATAATCGTTTATTAACTAAAAATACGTTTTAATTTTAACAACTTACACCATTGTAATCGTCTCTTCGATACCTTTGAAATGAGTCTAATATTGAATATTTTTTGATTTTTTAATTTAATTATTTTATTATATATCATATATACTACATAAAAATATTTTTAATATTTACAATTCATACATTTATAGTTAATTATTTAATTTATGATACATCTCTTATTTTTTCAATTTTGTTTTACACTCTTATCACATTAACATATTAATCTTATATTAACTAAATGAAAAATAAAAAACTAATAGGTATAAAGTAAACTAATAAATAAGTATAATGTAATTAAATCAAAAAATACTTAATATTGGGATCATTTTGAAGGTATCGACGAGACGATATTAATGGTGTAACTTGTTAAAATTAAAAAAACATTTTTTTGACGTATTTTAGTTAATAATTGATTAAATCGTCAAATTATTTGGATTATACGTCTCGCTGCATTGCAGCGGGTAAATAACTAGTATGTATATATATATATATATATATAGGGTGAGTATCTTTTGCAAACCAAGCAATTCATAGAAACTATACAAACCAATCTTAGCCGTTCATCAAGTCTAATAAATATTTGATTTTATTATGTTTCCTTATATAAAGTCATGATCATAATTAATGAACTTAATCATTTTCCATATATAATTATTATCATTATTAATGAATGATAATAATTACCATAAATATATATGTTGTTGCCTAATATAGTGGTTTGCATAGTTTCTATGAATTGTTTGGTTTGCAAAAGAAACTCACCCTATATATATATATATATATATTTATTTATCGAGCTCCTTAACATATTTTAACGTAATTATGTATGTTAATGTAATATGTTAAAACGTCTTTTTTAACATATTTTAGTTAATATATGATTAGTATGTTAATGCGATAAGAGTGTAAAACGAAAATTGAAAAAGTAAGAAATGTACCATAAATTAAATAATTAAGTATAATGTTATGAATTGCAAATATTAAAAATATTTTAATGTAGTATATATATGTGATATATAATAAAATAATTAAATCAAAAAATATTCAATATTAGGCTCATTTCGATGGTATCGAAGAGACGATTACAATGGTGTAACTTGTTAAAATTAAAACGTATTTTTAATGTATTTTAGTTAATAAACGATTATATGTGTTAATATGATGAATGTTTAAACTAAAATTAGAAAAGTAAAAGGTATAAAGTAAACTAAGTAAATAATTATAGGGGTATAAAGTGTAAATTTCAAATCAATTTATCCAATTTGAGTGTGCCGCGGGTGACGTGTCTCCAAATCCCAGGACTTTTTTTTGGGTTTTTTCCTTGGTCCGCGATCACGACCCCAATCGTGGATTTTTTGGGTATTTTTGCAAAATGGTCGAGAAAGTGGGTATTTTAGCAAGTAAAAGTCAAATTTTGGGTATTTTAATTAATTTCCCTTTTTTTAAATAGTTTTTTTTAAGGGAAATTAATTAAAATACCCCAAGTCAAACCAACTGTTACCAAAATACCCTAAAATTTTTCAACTTTGCAAAAATGCCCAAAATACCCGCGATGGGGTCCCGCGATCGCGGGATACGCTGACGTGGCACGTATTTTGGGGCCAAATGCCCCGCGAAGCCCCTCAACTTTGGCCGCGGTGCACTTTTGGTCCCTGCCCGCGATCGCAGCCCGCGATGGCCCAAAAAATTATACTTTTGGTCCCTGCAATTTTACACTTTTGGTCCCTGAAAATTTACACTTTCAGCCCCTATACTTAGACGAATTTTGCATGCTTTTACTGTTTTTTTCCACAATTATTGCAATTTAAAGACCGATTTGTGGTTGAAATTCATTTGCATGTTTCAATCAATGTTAAATCAATGTTTTTGGAATACCAGTTTGTGGATGAAATGAGAGATTGGTTTTCTGATATGTTGGTTGTTTCATTGATAAATAGACGTAAAATTCAAGCCATAATCCCCACACAACGATTTCATTGTTTGTGTTTGAGATACTACTGAAAAAATGAGTTCATCTGTTGCAAAAGCTAAGCTATATTTCTGTTTTGATGGTGAATGGGTGCAAGATAACAATGAGTGGAATTTTGTTTATAAATCTAAGCATGGTGTAAAAGTGTCAGTAAACTACACTTATCAGAAGTTTGTTGCATACGCCATGCAAAAATGTGGAATCAACTCTTCTGATATTTGCAAGTTAGTATTTAAAAATGGCGATGGGTCATTTGTGGATTTATCCAACGATGGGGATATCTCTACTTTTCTGCACCTTGCAGTCGATTCAGAAAGACCCCCATTACTCTTTGTGTATCCCGGCGTATCCGACGGTGACGACGACGGTGACGAGGAGGGTGATTCTCAACAAATAGAGCATCCTGATTCTCAACAAATAGAGCAGCCTGATTCTCAACAACAACAACCACCACAACCACACGAATGGCGTACTGCTGGAGTTGCTGATGACGAAACCCACGTTTTCAGAACGGGTAATTCTGAAATAGACTGATCAGACACCGATAATGATGATCACGAAGAATATACCCCTAGTAGAAAATCATGTAGTCAGATAAATGACTTTTTTGATATGCCCCCTATTCTTCCAGACTCCCATACCCAGACACAAAGCTACGAACCTACACCTTATATTCGTAGTGAAAGTTTAACAGCAGGTCAGATATTCGATTCGAAGGATCTCTTAGCAAGTCAGATCGGACTCAAGTTCTTGGAAGAGGGTTTCCAAAGTCGCGTGCGGGCATCTGACAAAAGCAAATACGTAGTTGAATGTGCTAGAGAAAAGTGTGAGTGGAGGTTGTACGCGATTCACACGGGTCCCAAAGGAGGGGCGATAATGATTAGAAAGTTGCACGACGTACACACTTGTACGAGGACGCAACTTAATCCCCACCACAAACAAGCCGACAAAAAGACTTTGGGTGCGATCCTGAAAAACAAATTTCTTGATGTTAGCAGGTCATTGCGTCCAAAGGACATCGTCCACGACGTTCACCGGCAGTTCGACGTCACGATTGATTACCACTAAGCGTGGCGTGCGCGCTGCCATGCACTGTTTATGGTGAGAGGCACGTTCGAGGAGTCGTATGAACGACTCCCGACATATTTATATAATTTGCAGCTGCAGAACCCTGGTACTGTCACGCAGCTACGGACCGATTCACGTGGACGGTTTGAGATGTGCTTCGTGGCCCTTGGACCTGCGGTACGTATTTTAACACGTCATATGTTTACACATTATAAACTATAACATTTACACATTATAAACTATAACATTTTAACCTATGTTTTTGCAGATCCGCACATTTCTGGAAAATCTACGTCGTGTCCTGATAAAAGACGCAGCCCATTTAAAGGGCCGTTACTTGGGTATGATGTTCCTGGCGGTTGCCATGGACGGGGATAACTCCATCGTTCCAGTAGCTTTCGGCGTAGGCAAGTCCGAAACCGGGGAAGAGTGGACTTGGTTTCTGTCCATGTTGAGACAAGCTATCGAAGACCCGCAAGGGTTGGTGTTTATGTCTGACAGGGCTCCTTCCATAAGCGCCGCAATCTCTGCCATGTACCCAAACGCCCCTCACGCCATATGCTGTCGACATTTGGAGATGAACGCCAAATCCAAGGACAAACGTATTACCACCTACAAGGATGTCTATTGGGCGGCATGCAGAGCATATACGGATCGGGAGTTTAACAAGTACATGAATATGCTACGATACAGTGTCAAGAAAGCAGCCAAAGTCTTTGACGATGCTGGACCGGAGAGGTGGTCCGCGGCCCATTTTTCTGGACAACGGTATGACATTCTGACCTCGAATAGTGCAGAGTCTGTGAATGCACTCTCCCGTTTTGCGCGTAGATGTCCGATTGTTAATCTTATGGACTACTTTCGGGCCTTTCAACAAGAGTGGTACCAAATTCTACGCCTAAAAGGAGCTAAGATACAAAATGCACTCACACCAACGGCGGAGAATATCGTTCAGTACAGGGCGCGTCGTGCGGCGACATGGCCGGTAAGAGCAATCGGGTATGGGAAGTACGAGCTGCATGATGACTATATTAACGCGATTGTGAATATGGAAGACTACCTTTGTTCGTGTCGCGAATGGGATAAATCTGGGTTACCGTGCGGCCATGCCATCGCTGCAGCAACATATATGGGTCGTACAGATTGCAGCGACTTGGCTGTATCTTTCTTCACGTCCGAATATTACCGGAAAACATACGTGGAGGTAATAAACCCAGCTGGACCCCCTGCAGCATGGGTGTATCCACCCGACCCGCTTCCACCATGCTATCCACCTTTAATGGATAAGAACAGGGCCGGGAGACCGAGAAAGAACGACCGACGTCCATCACGTGGTGAAAGTTCGATACAACGAAGATGTACTCGGTGCCAATGTGTAGGACACACTCGTGGAGAGTGTCCAAATCCCGCCCCTTCAACCGTGCCAAGGAGACATTCTGTCAGTCACACCCCGGGCCCGTCACAGCTTGAACCATATGGAACAAACCCATATGATACTGTTGATCTAAACATTGATTTGTAAATGATATATATACACACATACATATGCTTCTAAATAAACATTGATAACACAGCTAGTTTGTAAATGATATATATATATATTCGTATTATATATTTACACACATAAAGAAAATAGGAGACCTTCAATTTTTCTTAGTATTTTCTTGACCTTGTTCTTGCATCCATGGCAGTGAATGTTAACTCTGAGTACACATGTCTGTTTATATATTCATATTAGATACGTTTTAATTTTAACAAATTACACCATTATAGTTAATTATTTAATTTATGGTACATCTCATATTTTTTTTCAATTTTGTTTTACACTCCTATCGCATTAACATAATAATCATATATTAACTAATTCATTAAATTGTTTTAAATTATTATTATTTGAATGTGTTTATAGATATCGTGAATGGCAATAGGAGAAGGTAGAATTGTTTATAAATAAGGTTTTGACAAGTTGGTATCACTGGACTCATTTAAGAATTGTGAAAATGGGTATTTGGCGAATGATGATTCATGTGTGTTTAAAACACTTCAGCTCCAAACACACATGAATCATCATTCGTCAAATACCCATTTTCACAATTCTTAAATGAGTCCAGTGATACCAACTTATCAAAACCCCATTTCATATTATATATATACACACACATACATATGCTTCTAAATGAACATTGATAACACAGCTAGTTTGTATTCCATCCAACAAGCTCTTCATCTTCAATCTTTCTGACCCTTCTTAAACGGCTTCTGCTTTTGCAACCACGTATGGCCATTGTGTACCACAACCCGCACACACTTTAGCAAATGAGTTGAGGGTTGTCATATATTCTACAAGAGAAGTAGGCCCACGAATGAGGTAACCTCTGACTTGACCTTGCATGATGTATCCAACCTAACCGTGGTTCAGCGGCTTAAAAACTACTTTTCAGAGAAATTAACAACAACAAAAAATACAAAACAACAACACAGTAAAAAAAATACAAATAACAACACAGTAAAAAAAATACAAAACAAAAAAAAATATAACCACCACCTACTTAAAAATTGATTTAGTTTCATCAATCCAAGCTTGCTTCTCGTTTACCTTCGCTTGAATAATTGCGAAGTCTTGCAGAATATGGTGAATTGCTTCTTGTTCTCGACGAACACGAGCCTCCCGAGCTTTTATATCCCCTTTCATCCTTTTGATCTCTTTGTCTTCCTCTTCGATCTTTCTCAAATGGACTGCCTTCCTGTCCATCATTTTTTTCCACTCTTCTGTTAGTTCATCTATCTCCTTTTCCTTTTTTGCTATGGCGACCTCGATTTGAGGTGGCATTTTTTCAGGAGTAGACTTAGGGTTTGATGACGATGCCATTTGTGGATGAAATGAGAGAAGAGAGAAATCAATTCAAAGAAAGAAAGCAAGAGAGAAATCAAGAAAGAAAGCAAGAGGAAGTGTGAATTGTGAATTGCATACTACTGATATTTATGGATGAAATCTCAAACATGCAAATGAATTTCAACCACAAATCGGTCTTCAAAGTACAATAATTGTGGAAAAAAACAGTAAAAGCATGCAAGATTCGTCTAAGTACAGGGGCTGAAAGTGTAAATTTTCAGGGACCAAAAGTGTAAATTTTCAGGGACCAAAAGTGAAAATTTTGGTCCATCGCGGGCTGCGATCGCGGGCAGGGACCAAAAGTGCACCGCGACCAAAGTTGAGGGGCTTCGCGGGGCATTTGTACCCAAAGTACGTGCCACGTCAGCCCTAGCCCGCGATCGCGGGTATTTTGGGTATTTTTGCAAAATGAATTTTTTTTTGGGTATTTCTGTAACAGTTGGTCAAACTTTGGGTATTTTAATTAATTTCCCTTTTTTAAAGTTTTGTATTAATCGATTTATGAATTAGGGAAATTAATTAAAATACCCAAAGTCAAACCAACTGTTAACAAAATACCCTAAAATTTTTCAATTTTGCAAAAATACCCAAAATATCCGCGATGGGGTCCCGTGATCGCGGGATACGCTGACGTGGCACGTATTTTGGGCACAAATGCCCCGCGAAGCCCCTAAACTTTGGCCGCGGTGCACTTTTGGTCCCTGCCCGCGATGGGCCAAAATTTACAGTTTTGGTCCCTGAAATTTTCAACTTTTGGTCCCTGAAAATTTACATTTTCAGCCCCTATACTTAGACGAATCTTGATGCTTTTACTATTTTTTTCCACAATTATTGCAATTTAAAGACCGATTTGTGGTTGAAATTCAATTGCATGTTTCAATCAATGTTAAATCAATGTTTTTGGAATATCAGTTTGTGGATGAAATGAGAGATTGGTTTTCTGATATGTTGGTTGTTTCATTCATAAATAGACGTAAAATTCAAGCCATAATTCTCACACAACGATTTCATTGTTGCAATATTTCTTTCTGCAATATTTTGTGTTTGAGATACTACTGAAAAAATGAGTTCATCTGTTGCAAAAGCTAAACTATATTTCTGTTTTGATGGTGAATGGGTGCAAGATAACAATGAGTGGAATTTTGCTTATAAATCTAAGCATGGTGTAAAAGTGTCAGTAAACTATACTTATCAGAAGTTTGTTGCATACGCCATGCAAAAATGTGGAATCAACTCTTCTGATATTTGCAAGTTAGTGTTTAAAAATGGCGATGGGTCATTTGTGGATTTATCCAACGATGGGGATATCTCTACTTTTCTGCACCTTGCAGTCGATTCAGAAAGACCCCCATTACTCTTTGTGTATCCCGGCGTATCCGACGGTGACGACGACGGTGACGACGACGAAGACCTCCAAATAGAGCAACCTGATTCTCAACAACAACAACCACCACCACCACCACCATCACCACAACCACACGAATGGCGTACTGCTGGAGTTGCTGATGACGAAACCCACGTTTTCAGAACGGGTAATTCTGAAATAGACAGATCAGACACCGATAATGATGATCACGAAGAATATACCCCTAGTAGAAAATCATGTAGTCAGATAAATGACTTTTTTGATATGCCCCCTATTCTTCCAGACTCCCATACCCAGACACAAAGCTACGAACCTACACCTTATATTCGTAGCGAAAGTTTAACAGCAAGTCAGATATTCGATTCGAAGGATCTCTTAGCAAGTCAGATCGGACTCAAGTTCTTGGAAGAGGGTTTCCAAAGTCGCGTGCGGGCATCTGACAAAATCAAATACGTAGTTGAATGTGCTAGAGAAAAGTGTGAGTGGAGGTTGTACGCGATTCACATGGGTCCCAAAGGAGGGGCGATAATGATTAGAAAGTTGCACGGCGTACACACTTGTACGAGGACGCAACTTAATCCCCACCACAAACAAGCCGGCAAAAAGACTTTGGGTGCGATCCTGAAAAACAAATTTCTTGATGTTAGCAGGTCATTGCGTCCAAAGGACATCGTCCACGACGTTCACCGGCAGTTCGGCGTCACGATTGATTACCACCAAGCGTGGCGTGCGCGCTGCCATGCACTGTTTATGGTGAGAGGCACGTTCGAGGAGTCGTATGAACGACTCCCGACATATTTATATAATTTGCAGATGCAGAACCCTGGTACTGTCACGCAGCTACGGACCGATTCACGTGGACGGTTTGAGATGTGCTTCGTGGCCCTTAGACCCGCGGTACGTATTTTAACACGTCATATGTTTACACATTATAAACTATAACATTTACACATTATAAACTATAACATTTTAGCCTATGTTTTTGCAGATCCGCACATTTCTGGAAAATCTACGTCGTGTCCTGATAATAGACGCAACCCATTTAAAGGGCCGTTACTTGGGTATGATGTTCCTGGCGGTTGCCATGGACGGGGATAACTCCATCGTTCCAGTAGCTTTCGGCGTAGGCAAGTCCGAAACCGGGGACGAGTGGACTTGGTTTCTGTCCATGTTGAGACAAGCTATCGGAGACCCGCAAGGGTTGGTGTTTATGTCTGACAGGGCTCCTTCCATAAGCGCTGCAATCTCTGCCATGTACCCAAACGCCCCTCACGCCATATGATGTCGACATTTGGAGATGAACGCCAAATCCAAGGACAAACGTATTACCACCTACAAGGATGTCTATTGGGCGGCATGCAGAGCATATACGGATCGGGAGTTTAACAAGTACATGAATATGCTACGATACAGTGTCAAGGAAGCAGCCAAAGTCTTTGACGATGCTGGACCGGAGAGGTGGTCCGCGGCCCATTTTCCTGGACAACGGTATGACATTCTGACCTCGAATAGTGCAGAGTCTGTGAATGCACTCTCCCGTTTTGCGCGTAGATGTCCGATTGTTAATCTTATGGACTACTTTCGGGCCTTTCAACAAGAGTGGTACCAAATTCGACGCCTAAAAGGAGCTAAGATACAAAATGCACTCGCACCAACGGCGGAGAATATCGTTCAGTACAGGGCGCGTCGTGCGGCGACATGGCCGGTAAGAGCAATCGGGTATGGGAAGTACGAGGTGCATGATGACTATATTCACGCGATTGTGAATATGGAAGACCACCTTTGTTCGTGTCGCGAATGGGATAAATCTGGGTTACCGTGCGGCCATGCCATCGCTGCAGCAACATATATGGGTCGTACAGATTGCAGCGACTTGGCTGTACCTTTCTTCACGTCCGAATATTACCGGAAAACATACGTGGAGGTAATAAACCCAGCTGGACCCCCTGCAGCATGGGTGTATCCACCCGACCCGCTTCCACCATGCTATCCACCTTTAATGGATAAGAACAGGGCCGGGAGACCGAGAAAGAACGACCGACGTCCATCACGTGGTGAAAGTTCGATACAACGAAGATGTACTCGGTGCCAATGCGTAGTACACACTCATGGAGAGTGTCCAAATCCCGCCCCTTCAACCGTGCCAAGGAGACATTCTGTCAGTCACACCCCGGGCCCGTCACAGCTTGAACCATATGGAACAAACCCTTATGATACTGTTGATCTAAACACTGATTTGTAAATGATATATATACACACATGCATATGCTTCTAAATGAACATTGATAACACAGCTAGTTTGTAAATGATATATATATATATATATATTCGTATTATATATTTACACACATAAAGAAAATAGGAGACCTTCAATTTTTCTTAGTATTTTCTTGACCTTGTTCTTGCATCCATGGCAGTGAATGTTAACTCTGAGTACACATGTCTGTTTATATATTCATATTAGATACGTTTTAATTTTAACAAATTACACCATTATAGTTAATTATTTATTTATGGTACATCTCATATTTTTTTTCAATTTTGTTTTACACTCCTATCGCATTAACATAATAATCATATATTAACTAATTCATTAAATCGTTTTAAATTATTATTATTTGAATGTGTTTATAGATATCGTGAATGGCAATAGGAGAAGGTAGAATTGTTTATAAATGGGGTTTTGACAAGTTGGTATCACTGGACTCATTTAAGAATTGTGAAAATGGGTATTTGGCGAATGATGATTCATGTGTGTTTAAAACACTTCAGCTCCAAACACACATGAATCATCATTCGTCAAATACCCATTTTCACAATTCTTAAATGAGTCCAGTGATACCAACTTGTCAAAACCCCATTTCATATTATATATATACACACACACATACATATGCTTCTAAATGAACATTGATAACACAGCTAGTTTGTATTCCATCCAACAAGCTCTTCATCTTCAATCTTTCTGACCCTTCTTCAACGGCTTCTGCTTTTGCAACCATGTATGGCCATTGTGTACCACAACCCGCACACACTTTAGCAAATGAGTTGAGGGTTGTCATATATTCTACAAGAGGAGTAGGCCCACGAATGAGGTAACCTCTGACTTGACCTTGCATGATGTATCCAACCTAACCGTGGTTCAGCGGCTTAAAAACTACTTTTCAGGGAAATTAACAACAACAAAAAATACAAAACAACAACACAGTAAAAAAAATACAAATAACAACACAGTAAAAAAAATACAAAACAAAAAAAAATATAACCACCACCTACTTAAAAATTGATTTAGTTTCATCAATCCAAGCTTGCTTCTCGTTTACCTTCGCTTGAATAATTGCGAAGTCTTGCAGAATATGGTGAATTGCTTCTTGTTCTCGACGAACACGAGCCTCCCGAGCTTTTATATCCCCTTTCATCCTTTTGATCTCCCTGTCTTCCTCTTCGATCTTTCTCAAATGGACTGCCTTCCTGTCCATCATTTTTTTCCACTCTTCTGTTAGTTCATCTATCTTCTTTTCCTTTTTTGCTATGGCGACCTCGATTTGAGGTGGCATTTTTTCAGGAGTAGACTTAGGGTTTGATGACGATGCCATTTGTTGATGAAATGAGAGAAAAGAAATCAAGAGAGAAAGCAATTCAAAGAAGAAAGCAAGAGAGAAATCAAGAAAGAAAGCAAGAGGAAGTGTGAATTGTGAATTGCATACTACTGATATTTATGGATGAAATCTCAAACATGCAAATGAATTTCAACCACAAATCGGTCTTCAAAGTACAATAATTGTGGAAAAAAACAGTAAAAGCATGCAAGATTCGTTTAAGTACAGGGGCTGAAAGTGTAAATTTTCAGGGGCTGAAAGTGTAAATTTCAGGGACCAAAAGTGTAAAATTTCGGGCGATCGCGGGCAGGGACCAAAAGTGCACCGCGGCCAAAGTTGAGGGGCTTCGCGGGGCATTTGGGGCCAAAATACGTGCCACGTCAGCCCTAGCCCGCGATCGCGGGATCCATCGCGGGTATTTTGGGTATTTTTGCAAAACGAATTTTTTTTTGGGTATTTTGGTAACAGTTGGTCAAACTTTGGGTATTTTAATTAATTTCCCATTAAAATACCCTAAGTCAAACCAAGTGTTACCAAAATACCCAAAATCTCTCCCAGTTTGCAAAAATACCCATTTTTTCCGCGATGGGAGCCCGCGATCGCGGGCCAGGGACCATTTCTGACACTTTTTTAAACTTGCAAGGACCATTTTTGAAAAATGGAATCCCGCGATCGCGGGCTCATCCCGCGATGGGGTACTTTTTGTGACTTTTCAATTGCAAGGGACCATTTTTGAAAAATTCCAGGGACCATTTATGAAAAATTGAACCGCGATCGCGTAGAATCCCACTGTTCACCCCCGCTTTCTTTCAATTTGATGAATTTAAAATAAAATGTTACACTTTCAACCCCTATACTTATTTACTAAATTTACTTTATACCTTTTACTTTCATTATTTTAATTTTACATTTAACACATATAATCGTTTATTAAGTAAAATACGTTAAAAAATACGTTTTAATTTTAACAAATTACACCATTATAATCGTCTCTTCGATACGTTCGAAATGAGCCAACTCTTGAATTTTTTTGGATTTATATATTTTAATATATATCATATACAGTTATACACTACATAAAAATAATATTTTTTATATTTAAAATTCATACTCTTATAGTTAATTATTTAATTTATGGTACATCTCTTATTTTTTTTTTCAATTTTGTTTTACACTCCTATCGCATTAACATAATAATCATATATTAACTAATATTAACTTTAAGTAGTCAAACATAGCTAATTAATGAGAATTTAGATCAGATTTATATGGTACTATCAAATGCAAGTTTCTATAATATAGATATTGTTCTACATTACATGATACCAATTTTTGCATCATATGAATCACTTCCAGACAACAAGAACCAATACCCCAATAATCAAGAAATAAATGTTTGTTCATCCAATAATCTATGTATTAGGATTATCGCAAGTTTCATAAACCTACTTACTAGGTGTTGGAAATATGGGTTTTACTAAACTTTGGACGCATTTAAATTTATATATATGTGTTATATATAACTAACTTTTAGTAGGTTTATGTTCTCCTATATGAGAGCTTCGAAATGATATATAATGCGTCCAAAATGGAGTATGTGTGAAAGAGATATCGATACTCAAAGTTGAGTAAATGGATGAAATTAGCAAAAACCAAATGAAGTAAACGGTAACTGTATCACAATACTTTAACAAAATAAGTTAATACTAAAAATAACAATTATTTAATGTTACATAAACAACCTAACTACTTAGACAATGCGCATAAATTGACTCCGCCATATGTCGGCGGAAATCCATTGCCTCATCGTCGGTTTCGTTAGGGGGTACCCATATCTCCTCGTTATTTATCAACTTTTGGACATTACGACATACCCATACACCGCAATCCGCATATAACCCGGTCTGCTGGGGTACTTGGCCGGCCATCTTTGTGCGAAAGATACTTGACATTTCGCGACGTCTATGATCCCCTATCAATGAAAAGAACGTATATAGTTTTGCTTTAAACGATTGCATCTGCTCTGTCAATTGTTGTTTGCAGAGACCGTCCTTTTCGCTGTCATATAGGGTCATGACCATAGTGTCAAGTTCAAACACTCCAAGCAGCCAATGTCTGGGATGCAAGCATATGGGGATGTACACCTGAAATATTTACAATATATGTCATATATGTTATTAAATAAAATAACAGTAAAACGATTTACATACCCTATCGAGGAGAGTCCAAGAGGTCCCTTCCGAGCCATTGCATATTTCGACCACGGAGGCGGGACCTTGATGGTCCATCAGTATACACTGAAAGAACATAGTGTGCATGATGGTCCACCTCGTGTCTACGCCACGATGTTTTTGCAACAGGCTAACCCAAGAATCGACGTGCTATGCATAAAAAATAGATGGTTAGACATGTAATATAAATATATTTGATTATATATGACTATAATTTAACTTCATACTAACCGTATCGTCTAAGTCAGAGTTCACAGGGTCATCCGCAAGCAATGTTTCAAAAAACGAGGGGTTGATTTCTAAGCCCCCGTAAGGGGTGAATGTCAAGTTGGGGAGGCGACCAGTCCGGCACATCCTCATTATTTCTGATGCCGGGTGAGGCTCCGGTGAAGGCACCTTTCCCTTTTTCTTTCCTCCCTTCTTTCCCCCCGCTTTCTTTGCTTGTTTTTTAGCGGGCGGTGGTGTCGTAGATCCTTGTTGGCCAAACGGGTGACGAAACCATTGTGAAATTTTATGCGACCGCTTTAGAGGGAGCGGGGTCACCTGTGGTGGTGGATCTACAACATCCATCGAGTCATCGTCAGGCTCCGAGAAGTGCTCCGAGAAGTGATCCTGGATAATAGGAGACCCCGTCTGAAAATTACGTTACTCAATGTTTTAAGTACAATTTAGGAAATGTTCACAATTAAACCAAAACTACCAAAATAACTTACAGTATGCATTTCCGGCCTGTAATAGTCATCGGCCGAACCGCCAAAGATGTTTGTGATTGCTGTGGTGGCGAACGACGGCATGTGCTGTGCCCCCGACATCCCGGCCTGTGTGACATTGATCATTAAAATAGTTACAAAATTAGGATTATCGATATATAACTATAATGGTTACTCAGTGTCACTAACACTCTCCGGGATAGTCGAATATGATGTGGTGGCGAACGGCGGCGGCATCTGCGAGGTGTATGCCCCCGACATCCCGGCCTGCGTGACATTGATCATTAAAATAGTTACAATATTAGGAACAAACATATAACTATAATGGTTACTCAGTGTCACTTACACTCTCCGGGATAGTAGAATAGGATGTGGTGGCGAACGGCGTTTCCGACATCCCGGCCTGCGTGACATTGATCATTATAAGAGTTACAAACTTAGGAACAAACATATAACTATAATGGTTACTCAATGTCACTTACATTTTCAGGGAATGACGGATGGGATGTGGTGGCAAACGTCACCTGTGCCCCCTGTCCGAACGGAGCGGGGATCGGTGTCGTACTCGACAGCTAAAACAAATTTAGAACGTAATACTAATATACAAACTAAATAAACGTGGCCAACAAATTAAGTTAAACACTAACATTGACAGCGCTAAACTGTCTGTAGACTTCCTCCAGATAGTGTACACGTGTCTCTAGCGGCCCGTGGACGTAGTCCCACAGGACTTCATGTGAGCCACGCTGTGGCTCGTAGGAAGGGGCCGCCTGATATGGATTGTAGGAGGAGGAAGGGGGCGCCTGGTAGGAGGAGGAAGGGGGCGGCTGGTATCCACCGGAAGGGGGCATGTCGTCGTCTTCCTCATCTTCGGAAGTAGGGGGACGTCGAGCCCTTTCCGCCTCTGCGTCAATAAAGGCCACGCTGTCTCTGTACCAATCTGTGCCCATCTCGTCGACAGTAGGCACAAGGCGATCGGCGGGCAAGAGTGGCTGCTAAATATATGATAAAACATAAAAGAAATTAATAAGCGGGACTAACGTATGCAAATTGTAAACATAGTAAAAGAACTTACATTTCTAGACGTTTTGAAGAACCCAATCCAAAGCGACCTACTTAGGGTAACACGCTTGTCCCAACGGGTTCCCCTAAGTACTCGATCGTTGCGCTTGACGAAATATCGGATTGATGCGGGAAACATCTCCAAGATCCATATCTGGAATTAGACAAGAAGAGCAAGTACGTAAAAAGAAAAGCCAAACAGTTTGTATGTATTATTAACAATTGTTATACTATGTATCTAACCTTGAAGGCGTATGTAAAACCACAAAGATTCATCTTTGCATGTCGATCGGCGCGTCTGCCTATGGCTCGGTGCAGATTAGAGTAGCAATGTGTCCAAATATGGCTACCCCACGGGTAGCTGTTAAACAGCTCAAGGTCCTCGACGGCCCTAAGGACCGTCGATGAAGCATGCTGGCTATACTCACGGCCCAGGAAGCCCATATCCACGATCACCACCAAGCATACACGGACAGCATCGTCGTCGGTTAGGGCACTAAGGCCCTCTTTCATCTTTTCCCGGGCTGCCTTCAGCTTCAAACGAGATGCTGAAATGCCGAAAACCCTAGGAACGAAGGAGCAGTCTTCTAAGGGAGGAAGGGGGGGGGGGAGCCTCTCCAAAACGTAGTCCTGTAATTAGACAGAACTCCCGACGCCCAAAATGCAATTGAGAGCCGAAGAAATCAAAATGCATCTCCTCCGGCTCAGCGTTGGCGTCCTCGACCTCCAACTGTAGAAACATGTGTACTAGCGTAGGGTCGCCACCAGAGTAAGACACATCCATCCATGGCCCGAACGGTGTCCCTCTATAGATGGTCTCAAGGGTATATGCGCATTCACCTAATCCCCTAAACAACGCTCCTAATTCCTCGATGTATGAAACTTTGCACCTTACCGTCAAGTCGATGTTAAAGAAATCCTTCTACATAGTCATTCACAGATGTTATAGTTAGTGTTATATATAGATGCTGCAGTTTATTTTATTTTATTTTATATAGATGTTGCGGTTTATTTTATTTCAACGTATAATAGTGTTATATATAGATAAAGTGCGGTTGTATTTTATTTCAACGTATAATAGTGTTATATATAGATAAAGTGCGGTTTATTTTATTTCAACGTATAATAGTGTTATATATAGATAAAGTGCGGTTGTATTTTATTTCAACGTATAATAGTGTTATATATAGATAAAGTGCGGTTTATTTTATTTCAACGTATAATAGTGTTATATATAGATAAAGTGCGGTTTATTTTATTTCAACGTATCATATTGTTATATATAGATAAAGTGCGGTTGTATTTTATTTCAACGTATAATAGTGTTATACATAGATAAAGTGCGGTTTATTTTATTTCAACGTATAATAGTGTTATATATAGATAAAGTGCGGTTTATTTTATTTCAACGTATCATATTGTTATATAGAGATAAAGTGCGGTTTAGGGACCCTAGTTGTCATTCTTAAAAGTTTAGGACCTAATTGACATTCTTAAAAGTTTAGGGACCTAAGTTGTCATTCTTAAAACCGTAGGGACCTAAGTTGTCATTCTTAACATTCTTTTATAAAAAACACATATTTAACAATTTTTTTATAAAATGTGTTTTTTATAAAAAATTGTTAAGAGTGTGTTTTTATAAAAAAATTGTTATAGTTTTATGGTTTTATGTTTGAATGTGATATTTGTATGTTATAATGTGTATGTTGTTATAGTGTGTTTTTTAATATAAAAATTGTTAAAAATGTGTTTTTTTTTTATAAAAACACACCCTTAACAATTTTTTATAAAAACACACTCTTAACAATTTTTTTATAAAAAAACCTGTTTTTATAAAAAATTGTTAAGGGTGTGTTTTTATAAAAAAATTGTTAAGAGTGTGTTTTTATAAAAAAAACATTGTTAACAATTTTTTTTTTATAAAAACACACTTTTAACAATTTTTTATAAAAAAAAACACATTTTTAACAATTTTTATATGAAAAAACACACTATAACAACATACACATTATAACATACAAATATCACATTCAAACATAAAACCATAAAACTATAACAATTTTTTTATAAAAACACACTCTTAACAATTTTTTATAAAAAAAACACATTTTTAACATTTTTTTTATAAAAACTGTTTTTATAAAAAAAAATTAACAATTTTTTTATAAAAAAACACATTATAAAAACCATAAAACTATAACAATTTTTTTATAAAAAAACACATTATAAAAACCATAAAACTATAACAATTTTTTTATAAAAACACACTATTAAACATTTTTTATAAAAAAACTGTTTTTATAAAAAATTGTTAAGGGTGTGTTTTTATAAAAAAATTGTTAAGAGTGTGTTTTTATAAAAAAAACACATTGTTAACAATTTTTTTATAAAAACACACCCTTAACAATTTTTTTATAAAAAAACACTCTTAACAATTTTTATATGAAAAAACACACTATAACAACATACACATTATAACATACAAATATCACATTCAAACATAAAACCATACATATCATGTTAAACATAGAACATATTCAAACATAAGTTATAAACACTATAACAACCTACAAATCATATATCTTAACTTAAAATAACATACAAAAAATAACAAATAACATAAGGAAAACATACCAAAGAGGTAATACGAGACATCTTCACAAAACCCGAACGCGTATTCCACACGAGAAAATTGAGAGAGTGGGAGAAAATTGAGAGAGTTTGATTAAAAATTGAGAGAGTGATTAAAAAAATTGAGAGTGGAGAGTGGCCGTGTCTTGGTCCCCCCCCCCCCCCCTTATATAGTGCGGCCGAAGAAACAATGGGATTAGGGTTTAGGTTCTCAAAGGGATTTTAGAGTTAACCCTGTGCCGACACGTGGCACAGGAGCCCGCGATCGCGGGAGGTCAACGAAAGTCAATCGCGGGCAGGGACCAAAAATGCACACGCGGGTATTCTTGAGGGGGGAAAGCTGTACCGCGGGAATTCTTGAGGGACCAACGCGGGCAAAGTGGCCAAACTTTGGTGACACGTGTAGCCCGCGATCGCGGGGGTCAATGAGTCAATCGCGGGCAGGGACCAAAACTGCACACGCGGGCATTCTTGAGGGGGGAAAGCTGGACCGTGGGCATTCTTGAGGGACCAACGCGGGCATTCTTGGTGACACGTGGCCTGGAGCCCGCGATCGTGGGCTCCATCGCGGATTTTTTGGGTACTTTTGTAAACTGAGAGAGATTTTGGGTATTTTGGTAAGAGATGGTCAAACTTAGGGTATTTTAATTAATTTCCCTATGAATTAACTATTAAAGTAATTGTTTTGAAATATGTAAAATAAATACATAATTAAAGTAATTAGTTTTTATATTTAAATTAATTTCTCATTTTTGTACATGTAAACCCAATTTCTACTTTTTATTTTACATACTTTTGAATTAACTTTTTAATACTTATTATACATATTTTTATAACTTTTTTTTACAGATTTTGCAATAACCCAATTTTTATTTTAATTGTGCATACCTTTAAATTTAACTTTTATAATATATATTGTATTAAAAATTTTAAAAAATTAATGTAAAATAAATACATATCTAAAGTATTAATATTTTCTCCATATAGATAAATATGTATTGTATAAAGTTTAATAAACAAGAATATAAATGATATAAAGTTAAAATGACGTTCCTCTAAAAATATGAAAAAACTATGAAAAATTTTGAGCGAGGTTTTTATCATACTTTGTTGAGGTTTTTGAGTTGATGATGAGAGGAATTAAAAATTTGTGACAAACCTAAATGAAAAACCTCAACATTGTGGATGTACTAAATATACCCCTACGAACTGATAAATGTAGGGGTGCTAAAAAACTAGCTTGTAACAGCCTAAAAAGTCGACATGCAAAAACATAAATTAAATCCCAAAACGAGACCCAAATTACAATGCAAAATCTCAACATCTGAGCATTACATGATCCAAATAAACAAAACTGGCAGCGGAAACATCCTTCCACAGTCGAGAACAATTCTAACTAACATAGTATTAAGTTTTAACTAAGGTGCTTGATCCGAACTCGCCTCCAACTCAGGCCTTCACATTTTCTCCTTACCCTTACCCAAAGCACCACTAGAATGTTTCCCCGAAAATGGTTTAGTTTAAAAAGCGAGGGTTAGACCATAAGGTCTAGTGAATTCCCTTAGAAAACAGCTTATACAACATGCGTAAAACAATACTTTAAAATCATAAGGCTGAACACTAACTCCATACATACAAGGGTATTTGCATAGTGTTCATAGACTGCACGTAACCAATAATCACGATCGGGGCCCAAGCCGACTCCCCTCTCACCAAAACTCGGGGCCCAAACAGACTCCCCATTTCCCGAGTATGCAGGAAACAGATTCCTTACACACCGGATCATCATTACTCCCAAGGGACCGACGGATCCCAAGGTACACTAGTCCCACTGTGCAACCCGACACCACATAGCATACAAGCAAGACTAACAATAAATTAGCACCGCATCCAATCTTTATAAAACGGATCATATCATACATAAATAAGCATTTCCAAAACATACTTCCATGTGAGGAGTTTATAAAAGCTTATGAAAAGTTTTACTGCCAATGCATACCATATCCAGTCAAAACAGTAAGTTTAGCAAGTTATCACATTTAGGAAGAGAGGTATAAGGGAATTCACCTGGTCGATATGATTCTCTAGACACGCGTCTCACCTTCGAATAACCCGAACAGAACCTAATTCACCTAAAAGATAATAGCAACCTTCATTAAAAGCTATCCAGACAAAACTGTTGGGCATCTCTTTTCCCGGACCGCAAAGTCCGGACCCTTATCCGGACCACCTCTCCGGATTCCATCTGGACTCACTTCTCGGACTTCCTATCCGGAACTCACTTTCGGACTTCGTATCTGGAACCCACTTCCGGACTTCCTATTCGGAACTCACTTTAGCAAATCGCATCCGGTATACACTACCCAGACAACCCTGTCCGAAAACCGAAACTCCCAGACACCAATCATCCGGACCATTCCCCCTGTCCGGATAATGCGACTTCCGAACAATCGTTCTGCCAAAACCCACTGTAACATCCCATTTTTTTTATATATAAAACGTGATGTTTGAGTTATTAAAATAATTTGAGTATAATTATTTAATAAGTTGAGATCGGTTATTTGGTAGATTAATTTTAGAGTTTATCCTCATTTAAGTTACATAATTTGTTTTGGGGAATAATAAGTTAAGGGGGTGGGGGTAAACTTTATTTTTATTCATAAGTGAAGGGACTAGATGTGTCAATTGTTGATATGTAGAGGGGTTGTTTGGCTATGTAATTTCAAAATAATCCACCACACCGTCTCTTTTTAATAAAAGAGATGATGTGTCCCTCATTTAGAAAACCAATTACTTTCTAAGTGTGTGTGTGTATATTTGGTGAACGAAAAAGAGAAACAAGAGAGAGGGATAGAACGAAAGAAGGAAAGAAAGGAGGAAGAAAGAAATCAGTTGTTATCATCTTGAAAGTTGTGATCGATTGAGGAATAATCTGGGAAAGTTAAAGGTAATCACCTTTCATAAATCTCCTTCATATATGGTTTGAGTTTATATGGAACTTTAGAAATGGGTCTTGTAGATTTTGAATGATTATGATAATCTGAGTTGATGATATTGTTATGATAAACTGTCTTTAACATATCTGCACTTTTATAGAAACATGCATGGCTTAAAATGGTTAATTTAGATTGAGCTTCAAAAGTTATGTTGCATATCAAGTGTTTGATAAAATGTTTGAGAGACATTTGTAACTTTAAGTTTATGTCCTGTTTTTAGAAAATTCATAGAAAATCAACCGTTTGTCCAAATAAGATGTGTAATATATCGTTGTAAAGATTTAAGAGTGTAGACCATTTTTGTAGTTTACATTATGAGCTGATTCGGAGTCTAAATGGCTCAAAACCTTGATTTTTAAGACCTGATCGTATGAAACTCGGGATTTGCAGACTGTTTTTGTAAAATTCATATAAAATTGGTCATTGATCCAAATACGATGAATCCTGTGCGATTAGTTTCCTAAGAGATAGTAGTACGTTTTTCATTTAGATGTCAAAGCCTAATTTGTTCTCTAAGTATGAGAAAAACGTCCAAACTTTAGAAGGACAGAAGCTGTTTTGGTGCAGTAACTTGAACTGCAGTTATGCTTGTGCATGATGCATTTCAGAGTTGTGTAATTTGTTAAAGCTTATGTAAATTAGCTGTGAACTTATCTAGGACTATTCTAGGGGTAATAAGAAGTATAAAGTTTGGTCTATGTCTCGTTTATCGGAACAAGTGTGTTGATTTCTATATGATAGTAATCGGTTATGGTTTTAGGTAAAGGCGTTTTGGGTGTGATTTGTATCAACGTCTTGGCATCCGATTGTAGTATTCCATCATCTACAACTCAGGTGAGTTCATTCTTACCTTACCCTTTTTATAATGTTTTCAAATTATGGTAAGGTGTATTTTATAATGAACTGTTTGGATGGATTTTGAAAGAAGGATTTTATAAAATAAAATCTAATATTCTAAATCGTTGGTTTTGCTTAAGTTCATAAATGATATGAACTGTTTTGAATAAATTTTGGATGGGCAATTTTATGAGTTAAACTACTGGAGTTAATGGACAAGGAACGTTATTATTGGTGGTTATATTTACGTTATAAGAAATTGACATAATAAATGTAATTTGCTTATACTGAATGATATAAATGATTTATAAAATAGATTCGCTTATACAATTGCTATAAGGAATTTATGAGGTATAAATATAATTCGCTTATACGGTTGTTATAAGGAATTTATATTGAATAAATACCTGTATGAGTACAATTAGGTGATATGGATCCATAGGCACTAGTGGTTATGTACACGTAGAATAGATGATGGATTTTCATTATTCTGATGTGTGTGAGAATTGAATTATGAGCAACGAGTGAACTAATGTCAGATTCATAGTCATGGAATTGAAATATGAGCAACGAGTGACTTAATGTCAGATTCGTAGTCATGGAATTGAAATATGAGCAACGATTGACTTAATGTCAGATTCGTAGTCATAAGAACTGGAACATGAGAAATGGTTGACTTAAGGTTAGATCATAGTCATGTAATTGAGTTTGATTCGGTATGAAAGGATGGTCATACATGCTGTAAGAAACAAAAAGGGTAAACCAAATTTATTATGCCTCGTTTGCAATACTTTATAAATGTTATTTTGAAACTGAATGTTCTCACTAGGCATTCGCCTAATCGTTTCAAATAAATGTTTTCTTACCAGGTACTAGCTCGGGAAGGTAAACGGGATGTGGGACGAGAGCTTTTGGACTAGTGGAGAAGTTTTGGATGATAAGGTTCCGATAGATTACTTAGATAATCTAGTCAATCTAATTATAGTGACATGATTAGATTAATAGGTTATTTGAAGAATTCTATTTTGTATTGACGATCCTTGTAATTAATTCTCTACTTGTGTATAAAGTTAGAAATTTATGTTAGAAATTTGTTTTAAATTAAGTTTTAAATTAGCCCTGATTTTAGGGTGTTACAATATGGTATCAGAGCATTAGTTTAAGTGAACTAAGTATGCTGAGGAGATACTTAGACTTAAGCTGTGATGAATTAAGTTATGACTTGTGAGATTTGGGTAGAAGTACTAAGACGGGATAGTCTTAGAGTCGACGGAAATACGTGAAATTAGTACTGTAACGATGGTAACGAGGATTCTCATGTATAATATGTTCATAATTCCAATTAGCTACTGTTATTATGAATATATTGTTACGTAAGCATACTTATTTCTGAATTGTTACGGTGACTAATGATCGGTAAAGTACGCTTTGTATGTTTTATGTGTATAACCATTTCTTATGGTTATCCCCTTATGTTATAGTAGAATGATGGAGAATACGCCATTAAGGTCCTTCAATTCTTTGGAGGACAAATCAGTAAATGATTGGGAATTGGAAGGACAACCTAGAACTGGCGGGACTCATGAAAGTCCGCCAAGGCAACCTTTAATAGGTGGATTGAAATGTGTGGAGATAGAATGTGAAGTGATTGATCAAGATAGGAAATAGTATGAAATGGTTGAGTAAGTGGGCCGTAGAATGCATGTATAACAAGTGTTACAAAGCCGAGAGGGCGATCACTAGTCGAAAGTAGAGTGTCAATGATAAGTTGACTGAGTAAAACAATTGACCTTGTTTGAGTAAGTAGCCTTCATTTGCGAGTAGAGTTTTATGCATGGTGTCCTAGTGTGTGTTACATGAGTTTTCTTGATTTCAAAACAAATGCATAAATAGCAATTTTAGTCGATGTTGAGTCAGCATGTGCAAGTCTGTATTTAAAGAAAAAGGTAATTTCATTTTACGTCGCACAACGAAATTTTGGAGCTTAGCATTTGCAAAATACTTCATACTTTACATGAAAAGTTAAATTGTAGCAAAAAGGATAAGAAAAACGTTGGCCAGTAAAACTTTTATAACCAACAAGAGAACTGACTTGATGGTATTATATAAGTGAGTGTGAAAACCGATTAACTTACTTTGTGTTGGTAATTTTTCAAACTTTTGTCTTATGAAAAGATTTTCATTTAATATGTTATTGTCATAACAATATCGTTTGGTGGAGAAAGATTAAGTTTTACGGAAATTAATAAGCAAACGATTCTTGAGATCGTTGTGCAGTATATTGGAGTTATGAGAATGTTGGGGTCATGTGTGCCCAAGTTGTTTCAAGTGTTGTTCCCTTAAAATGAGAAAATGTGCGAAATGATTTAATTATCAAGTTGTCGTGCATGAAGGCTATGAACTCGTTAGGTCGTAGAGTATTACACTATAAGCTAAGAAAGAACTCCAAGAGTGGAGAGATGTTGGATAAACAATGGGAGAATGTTTGTAGTTTTGGTATTTGTGTTCAAAAGAAGAGGTGAACAGTGGGAGAGTCGAAAGGAGACTTTAGTATCGGTTGTAAGAAGGTTGGTACTCTTGTTTGGTACTTAGAAATACAGTTGCCAATGGGACGGTCGTGTCCGGAGAAAGGATTAGTAGTCATCAAAGTGATAGAATTAGCAATTCGCTATGAGTAGTCTTGCGATATTAATGTTGCACGAATAAATTGAGAGGAAGACGATGGGATGTGAAATGGATTAGGATGTGTTGTAAGGATTAGGTTCAGTTAAGGACCCTTGTTAAAGAATAGGTTAAGAAAGTATCGACAGACGACTATTGACGTTGAAGTCGACAGTTGCTTAAATGTATGAGGCCCTTTTTCTTGTCATTGGGTGCGGTCTGGGTGCGTCCCGCGTATGCCTATGCGGGCAGGAATAAAACCGTGAGCGGTACCGGTATGTTGTTATGCAGAGGATACGCGCAAAGCAGCTATATATATATATATATATATATATATATATATATATATATATATATATCTTGGGAAACACCCATATTTGGGGATTTTGAGTGATTGATAAATAAATCACGAGTAAAAGAAGTTTTGGTTAATTATTGCATAAGTGGAAGCTATGTGGTCAAAATACGCTTTTTAGAGTTTATTGTGGTTGTGCAACAATTATGATGTGTTATGTGCTTAAGTGCCGGTTTAAGTATTGGCCTTATGTGTGAAGACCGTGTGATGATCCTGTATTTTAGTACCTTTGGGACTAATAAACCTTGGTGAATTATATACATTGTTGAGTATAGAAGAGTTGCATATACGTATACATATAGATACAAATATGAATTGGCTTCATTGGGAAGGTAGCAATGAAGGGGTCGTGAGATTATCACACCTCGGAGCATGTGTTGTGTGATGAGGGTTAGATGCATTTTAATTGCATGAGTTGATATTGATAAATGATCATTAGATCCTTTGAACAGATGGTTCGGCTTTGGACTTGGTTGAGTCTTGAGGGCTTTTGCTCGGTTTAATAAGCTCAATGTAGGCTTGGGGTTGGAATTACAGGAATAGAATTATAATTAAAGTTTACATGATGTGAGTGCATTGGTTATTCATTTGAGGTCATGTATGAATGTTAAGTCTTGAATTAGAAGATTTAAAATTTGAAGGAATACCTTGAAGGGGTGTTAGAATAGAGAAGGACGACTGTATTAGATAAGCATTTTACTTACGACGTGGATGGTTTATAAAAAGATAAAGTATTAGACACGAACAAAGTGGGTGTTCAGACTATATCAATCTGTGGGGGATTGTGTCCTGTCTATGTAATAGTTTGGAATCACAAAGAGCTAGCAAGAAATGAGTAAATTTAAGTTAATTAAGAAGCTTGTGAGTTATAGTTCAACTAAAGTTGGGGAGGAATATAATAGTGAAATAGACTCAATTAATCATGCGAGAGAACATGAAAGTATATTTGAATTGTGTACGAATGACCATGAGAGATCTGGTCTGCTGTGAGATGTAATGGGTGGAGAAGGTGCGAATGAGTAGTGGCATCAATTGCCGAGATAAATGTGTCAACTAGTACGTAATGTGAAGTTCGAAAGAGGAAACATCCGATGGAAGCCTTTTCGGGGATTCCAGATGAAGAGTACTATTTGTCAATAAAGTTGTTGGAATATGTGATTTGTAAGATGGTGTAGTGGTATGGCTAATATCGGAATAGAATGTCGGAACAGCAGTGAGTGTTTATCCAAAGTAATTTTGGTTGTGTGAGTCGCTAAACAAGTTTATGTTTTCGAATCTTTGGAAATTTAACAAAGATGATGGATGTGTTAGTCAAAATGGGGTGAAGTAAATGCAAAATCTTTAAGGAATGTGAGCTGCTTCTTATGTGCGAAAGAATTGTCCGAAAAAGTATAAGTCGAAGATCAAAGAATGGGTAGTAACTTCGAACGGTGATGTCGTTTCAAGATAACTTGGTTGAATACTTTAAGTTAGAATTTTGGTGAAATTGTTTGGTTATGTATAGTAATGAGAAAATGTTATCGACATGTGGAAAAGTTGGGAGAAAGAGAAAAGTAATACCTGAAGTAATAATGGATGAGGAAAGGCATTATGAGAAGGAACTGGAAGCGATTTTAGAGAAATCTTTTGAGAAGTTACAATCTAAGAATGTGGTTATAAGTACAATGGTTTTATAACATTGAGATGCCGAAGTGACTTTAGCGTCGTAAGAGGATATGATGACTAGATACCCTCATTTGTTTAACTAGCTTTGATTTCGGGGACGAAATCATTTTCAAGTTGGGGAGTATTGTAACATCCCATTTTTTTATATATAAAACGTGATGTTTCAGTTATTAAAATAATTTGAGTATAATTATTTAATAAGTTGAGATCGGTTATTTGGTAGATTAATTTTAGAGTTTATCCTCATTTAAGTTACATAATTTGTTTTGGGGAATAATAAGTTAAGGGGGGGGGGGTAAACTTTATTTTTATTCATAAGTGAAGGGACTAGATGTGTCAATTGTTGATATGTAGAGGGGTTGTTTGGCTATGTAATTTCAAAATAATCCACAACACCGTCTCTTTTTAATAAAAGAGATGAGGTGTCCCTCATTTAGAAAACCAATTACTTTCTAAGTGTGTGTATATTTGGTGAACGAAAAAGAGAAACAAGAGAGAGGGATAGAACGAAAGAAGGAAAGAAAGGAGGAAGAAAGAAATCAGTTGTTATCATCTTGAAGTTGTGATCGATTGAGGAATAATCTGGGAAAGTTAAAGGTAATCACCTTTCATAAATCTCCTTCTTATATGGTTTGAGTTTATATGGAACTTTAGAAATGGGTCTTGTAGATTTTGAATGATTATGATAATCTGAGTTGATGATATTGTTATGATAAACTGTCTTTAACATATCTGCACTTTTATAGAAACATGCATGGCTTAAAATGGTTAATTTAGATTGAGCTTCAAAAGTTATGTTGCATATCAAGTGTTTGATAAAATGTTTGAGAGACATTTGTAACTTTAAGTTTCTGTCCTGTTTTTAGAAAATTCATAGAAAATCAACCGTTTGTCCAAATAAGATGTGTAATATATCGTTGGAAAGCTTTAAGAGTGTAGACCATTTTTGTAGTTTACAGATGAGCTGATTCGGAGTCTAAATGGCTCAAAACCTTGATTTTTAAGACCTGATCGTATGAAACTCGAGATTTGCAGACTGTTTTTGTAAAATTCATATAAAATTGGTCATTGATCCAAATAAGATGAATCCTGTGCGATTAGTTTCCTAAGAGATAGTAGTACGTTTTTCATTTAGATGTGAAAGCCTAATTTGTTCTCTAAGTATGAGAAATACGTCCAAACTTTAGAAGGACAGAAGCTGTTTTGGTGCAGTAACTTGAACTGCAGTTATGCTTGTGCATGATGCATTTCAGAGTTGTGTAATTTGTTAAAGATTATGTAAATTAGCTGTGAACTTATCTAGGACTATTCTAGGGGTAATAAGAAGTATAAAGTTTGGTCTATGTCTCGTTTATCGGAACAAGTGTGTTGATTTATATATGATAGTAATCGGTTATGGTTTTAGGTAAAGGCGTTTTGGGTGTGATTTGTATCAACGTCTTGGCATCCGATTGTAGTATTCCATCATCTACAACTCAGGTGAGTTCATTCTTACCTTACCCTTTTTATAATGTTTTCAAATTATGGTAAGGTGTATTTTATAATGAACTGTTTGGATGGATTTTGAAAGAAGGATTTTATAAAATAGAATCTAATATTCTAAATCGTTGGTTTTGCTTAAGTTTATAAATGATATGAACTGTTTTGAATAAATTTTGGATGGGCAATTTTATGAGTTAAACTACTGGAGTTAATGGACAAGGAACGTTATTATTGGTGGTTATATTTACGTTATAAGAAATTGACATAATAAATGTAATTTGCTTATACTGAATGATATAAATGATTTATAAAATAGATTCGCTTATACAATTGTTATAAGGAATTTATGAGGTATAAATATAATTCGCTTATACGGTTGTTATAAGGAATTTATATTGAATAAATACCTGTATGAGTACAATTAGGTGATATGGATCCATAGGCACTAGTGGTTATGTACACGTAGAATAGATGATGGATTTTCATTATTCTGATGTGTGTGAGAATTGAATTATGAGCAACGAGTGACCTAATGTCAGATTCGTAGTCATGGAATTGAAATATGAGCAACGAGTGACTTAATGCCAGATTCGTAGTCATGGAATTGAAATATGAGCAACGATTGACTTAATGTCAGATTCGTAGTCATAAGAACTGGAACATGAGAAATGGTTAACTTAAGGTTAGATCATAGTCATGTAATTGAGTTTGATCCGGTATGAAAGGATGGTCATACATGCTGTAAGAAACAAAAAGGGTAAACCAGGTTTGTTATGCCTCGTTTGCAATACTTTATAAATGTTATTTTGAAACTGAATGTTCTCACTAGGCATTCGCCTAATCGTTTCAAATAAATGTTTTCTTACCAGGTACTAGCTCGGGAAGGTAAACGGGATGTGGGACGAGAGCTTTTGGACTACTGGAGAAGTTTTGGATGATAAGGTTCCGATAGATTACTTAGATAATCTAGTCAATCTAATTATAGTGACATGATTAGATTAATAGGTTATTTGAAGAATTCTATTTTGTATTGACGATCCTTGTAATTAATTCTCCACTTTTGTATAAAGTTAGAAATTTATGTTAGAAATTTGTTTTAAATTAAGTTTTAAATTAACCCTGATTTTAGGGTGTTACACCCACACTCCCCAAAACCGATTAACATAAGCGATTTAGTCCCAACCCTTGTTAGATACAAGATTAGGTTCGTATTTCCAACTTAAAACACCCATTTATTCCACCATTTGACCTCTAATCGGTCCAAACTCATAAAACTCCATAAATCTCTGTATACGAGACGACACAGTGATGGTATGGTGTTCATCCACATTTTGACATCCTAAACATTGTAGGAACCCGAATGCAGAAAGGAAAATAGAGAGGAAATCATGATTTACCTTCAATGGAGAGCTCCTAGCCGATCCTTCTTGATTTCACTTCTTTCTCCTTCTTCTCGTTTTTCAGTCACATACACCAGAAATGGAATCAGTGTGGTGACCTAGGGATTTGTTCCCGTTTTATACCTTTTAGAAATTGCACTTTGGTCCCTCCTCAACTTTGTCCTTTTTACATATTAACCACCCATTTACCAATCTTATTGAAATTGAGCACAGTTGTTACATAACTAACCCGAACCCGACCAACCTAACCCAAGAAAACCCAAAAAAATTCAACTCGAGGTAACTCGAAACATGTTGATACAAAGTTAGACCAAAAACCGTAGCTATCAGGTTGGAATTGAGTTAGGGTACTTTAAACCCAAGCCAACCTGTAAAGCCCGTATCCCGGTATGTAATTTATTAGTATTAATTCTTTTCTTTTAAGTTTGATTTAATGTGGTTTCCGTTAATGGGGTTAGTAGAGTTGGACCTAATCGTTAAAATGTTGGAATTTCGATTAGTTGCGAGAAGGCTTTTAGTTGAGGGGCCATTTGTGTCAAGGGCCAAAACTTGCATAAGTTTTTGGCCCATGCTTTCATAAACCAAATCCATGTTTTCTTTTTTATGTTTGTGGTGTCGTGAACTTGAAGCAAAGGAGAAACAAAGAACATAAACAAAACCCTACGGCTATCCCCTTCCCCCCCCCCCCTTTGTGGTTGTTGTTTTCGGCCGAGAAGAGAGAGAGAGAGAAATTGAAGAGAGAGAGAGGGAAAGAGAGAAGCCGAGAGAGAGAAAGAGGGTACTGTTTTTCGTTGTGTAGCAGGTTGGTTTTGTAAAATCCATAATAAATTGTAGAAAAATCGTTAGAGCGCGTGCGATATGTCCCTGGAACCCTAAGACATGGGACTTTGTGTTTATGGAAAAATATTTCTGGTTTAATCAGTTTTTGAGGGGTTAAACAGGTCCCGAACAGACCTGCGTGTTGAGAGTAAAAACTGGAAATTATGCGTTTTAAAGCTAGTAGTCGTGGCCTTGGTTTGGGGGCGTCATTTTGACAATTGTTAACGTTTGTTTAGGTGGAAAAAGGTGATTGGGTGTTGGCCGGTTCGCGTTGCGGTTAAGGCTATAAGTTTGCGTTCGAGGTGAGTTCTCTCACTATATAGGATGGGGATTATATTTGTGTTGCTATGGTTGTATGTGATGATTATGATTGTTTGTTGATATGGTTGTGGTATGGAATACTTATGTATTTGTGTGTATATATTAGATTGTGTTTGATGTGCTTCTTGATGGTGGTTCCAAGTAGCATAATGTTTATTTTATATCTTCTTGAGGGTTGTTCCAAGAAGCTTGAGGCCGCTCCTTGATGGTGGTTCCAAGGAGTGTGTGTTTTAGTTTAACATGGCGTGATTATGTCTTCTTGATGGTGGTTCCAAGGAGCATAATGTTTATTGTTAATTGTGATTATGTCTTCTTGATGGTGGTTCCAAGGAGCATAATGTTTATTATTATTGTGATTATGTCTTATTGATGGTGGTTCCAAGGAGCATAATGTTTATTATTATTTGTGATTATGTCTTCTTGATGGTGGTTCCAAGGAGCATAATGTTTATTATTATTTGTGATTATGTCTTCTTGATGGTGGTTCCAAGGAGCATAATGTTTATTATTATTTGTGATTATGTCTTCTTGATGGTGGTTCCAAGGAGCATAATGTTTATTATTATTTGTGATATGTTTTCTTGATGGATGTTCCAAGAAATGTATGTGCTGGTATGTTAAAGGTGATGCCGATATAATTGTGATCCTATGTAAGGATTGAATTCACTAAGCTTCGTGCTTACCCCTTCCCAAATTCTTATGATTTCAGGTGCGAGTAGCAGTCGAGCGTGACAGTACACACGGGCGCAAGGCGAAGATAGTTTGGTTTGATTTTTAATAAATGGGGATGGATTTATATACTTTTCCGCTGCTTAAACTTGGTTGACGATTTTAATTGACGATGTTATTCCTTATTGTAACGTGATTCGTTAACTCTTGGTTTGATTATAATGAAATGAATGGTTTTAAAATTTTTAAATTTCCTTGTAATTTTTGGGATGTTACAAATTGGTATCAGAGCACAACTTGAGTGAATCAAACACATCTCGGTGTGTTTGATCTCAAGTTGCGGCTATGAAATTATTCTCTTAAAATTTTTGGAAAATAAAAGAAAGGAAAACCCGTTTGAGAAACGGTGATCGAGGGCGCAGTGTGTACAGTCAGCCGGAACCAAGGGAAAAGGTACAGTACTTAGTGTATTTATTGCTTTCTAGATCATAGGGTATGCATGCTAGATTGCTTGTGTTGGTTACACTGTACTGTATGGTTATTGCTTGCTAGTAGGAATTAATGCTAGTCATATTAGGTTGTTAAGTGAATGCCCTATAGGTTGTATGCAGTAAGAATCACATAGCCTTAGAATATTTGATTTAGTTCTATTGCGCAACTCTTGTTTGAGTCCAACCGTTCTAGGATAGAATCTTGTATTCGAATGTCTATTTGTTTCACGCTGCATGCGACTGGGTATTCGCGAGGCAACTCGTTATGGCTAGTAGGGATTCTGTTGTAGCAAGGGTAGTGGGATGAGATGAAATTCCTAGTGAGTTGGGAATAGCGTTTACATATGAGTACGTACGCAAAATTGCTTTCTAGAACATAGGAGTATGTATGCTAGATTGCTTGGTGCTTAATACAATGTATTGTATGGTTGTTACTTGCTATTAGGAACTTATGCTAACTTTGATAGGTTGATTAAGCGGATGCACTATAGGTTGTATGCGGTAGGAACCGAATAGCCTTAGAATGTTGGATTTAGTTCTATTGCGCAGCTCTTGTTTGAGTCCAACCGTTGTAGGATAGAATCTTATATTCGAATGTCTATCTGGTTTCCACTGTATACGACTGTGCGTTCACGAGGCGACTCGTCAGGGTTAGTGGGGGTTCCGCCCTAGCAAGGGTAGTGGGGTATTATGTTTATTCCTAGGGAGCTAGGAAGAGTGTGTATATGCGTCAGTATGGACATACGTGTATGGTTTTTGTTTGGGCGAGCAACTACTTGGATACTCGGGATGGGACTCGGAGCGGACAGTGATAGGTGTATATGGTAGTAGTAGAGCTCCTACTACCGGAAGCACATGATCAATGTTCGAGTCGGGGAAAGTCGCGAGGAATCCAAGGAGTCGAGCGTGAGCGTGGTAGGGTGAGTTATTATGTGCTAATAACTCGTTGTAATATCTACCCAGAATAGTCATCACAAGGAGGAACGACTATAGTAAACCTACTAGTATAGGTGTGTACTTGTTTTGCTTTGATGGGATGATCGTTGGGGTAGTGACGAAGGTTATAAATTAGTCGTCGTTGGAATAAAAAGGACGATTCCAGTATTAATCACTTGGAGTGATGATAAGGATGATGTTTGTTTCGGGTCAAGGTGGATGATTGTGCTAGAATCATAGGCTTATAGAGCCGACTTTGATTTGAGGAAAAATTGTAGGGATTATTTGACGTAATTTTCCAACTTGCCTAAGAGGTGTAAATGTCCGGATGACGTTTGTGGATCGGAGAGTTTTGGAGGGGTATGAGTCGAGACGTCGGATGCTGATTGAGTCATGCACAAAGTTTGATTTTGAAGTAGATTGCATCAACAAATTCTTGTGTTTCAAATCATTTATTGGATGGTGTTTTGGAATTTTGGGAAATGTTCAGCACACACACAAGATTTTGAAATATGGTTTTGAAAGTGTATGAAATCGTTTTATCACGGGAGTGCAAACTTTGTTAGAATTTGTCTCATCTCGTTATTTTTCCAACGGTTCTTTCGGGTAAGATGATATCCGTGTTTTGTGGTGTTTAAAATGTTGGGCAAGTGACTACGGCTTGTGACTTTAACATTGGAACTCCTCCACATATGTTAGAGTTGAGACGGAAAGTTACATTCCACGATGTCTGTATAAAGCTTTTTGAGTGAGTTGGTTAAAATAGGTTCTGTTTTACGGCATGTTGAGTCGTGTGGGTTTAATTTCACGAGGTGCATATCTTATTTGTTTATGTGACCATTTGGAGAAATCTTGGAAATCAATTTAAAGAACCCCACCTTTTGAGATTTTATGAGGTTTTAGTCGATATTTTTAAATGCTGAAAACAGATTGGTTTTTATTTTTAAGTTTGAAACTTACACGAAACAGTTGTGTTTTAACAAAAGTATATTTGTAAACCGTTTCATCGTTTTGTATGACTAGCCGACGCACGTAAGATTTGTTTGTGAACCCTGTGCCACGACATTTTATGTTGGAAAAAGAGGAATTTTGGGGTCAAATGTCGTGGAACTGATTTTGAAATTATGTGCACACTTTTGTCGCACCCGGTGTAAGGTCGAGCGGTTACTTTAAATGCATGTCATGAGTCAATTCATACTAGAACCGTGAAGGTTCATTTTAAAAGAAATTATTTATTTCGCTTACGTTTTGTGAGTTAACTAAGCTGCAATGAAATGATTTTCAACATGATTTTCATATGTGGGACGAGCGTGTCCATTTTTGCGTAACTACCGACCTGGTAATAGTAGTTTTATTGCTTACGGTCTTTTTGAAATGAAAAGTCTTGAAGTTGAAAACATTTTGTAAATGATTTTGTAAACCATTTGGGAAGTGCGCTTATAAGTGTTATGTGTCATTTTGAGAATTTTAAGGGTGTGAGTCCTTTTGGAAAACTCTTTTGTTTAACCCGTGTCGAGTTTGGGACTAATGTTATTTAAGAGTATTGCTTGCTTAAACTTTATTTAAACGCGTTTTTGACCGACTTATGGGTCTAGCAAGCGTGGAGCATTTTGCTCGGTTTTGACTTTGAGATAGTCATGGGTCAATTGCACGGTTTTTAATGGCTCGATGTGAAGTTTTGTTGATGGGTTGATTTGTTGCACAATTTTGCACTTATTGCACGTTGCGTAGTTACATGCTGGGTGAGTGAGTCATTCTGGGATAGGCATGTTGTTGGTAGACTGTTTGCATTAAATCCTTGGTCAGGTCAGTCAGACGTTGGTAACGGTCGGTTGGGTATCTCGGGGTGGGACCCTGGTATCCATGTGTTATGACTTTGACTTTCCAGTAGGCACTAAGAGGATACAGTCTTGGGCACTTACCTGAGAGGTAGTTTCGATGTGTCGGGACTTGAGACGTACCTGGGAGGTAGGCGTTAAGGTATATCTTGTTACGGTGTAACTAGGTTTCCTAGGGCGGGTAATGGTAGTAGTAACCCTGAGATGCCTACTTGTGATGAATGGTTGTGGGGGAATGACCTTCGTGGGTGATTATAAATTTACTGGTTTGACGATGCGTGTAAGGTAAGTTTTGGGAGTCTATTAGAACTCGTAGGAATTAATCGACGATTAATGGTAGGAATGATCGGATCCGAGTCTCCAGATGGGTATATTGGTGGGCAAGTTTAGAATGGTTAGTGCTTGAGATTTGACTCGGGATGTATGGAATATCTAAGGTTGGGGGACAACCGAAGTCGCTTGGCTAGGAATGATTCCAATTGTTGGGGTGTTCTGCCGATCATAATCCCAGTGTCCTAGAAGGAGTACGTTAGTTAGAAAAGTATTCGAGAAGTTTTAGAAGGGATTTCAAGTGGACTTAGGAACCTGAGGTTGAGATGAGGGAGAACTATCCTGAGCTATTCGTAGACAGAGACTTCGAGGACGAAGTCTAATCTAAGTGGGGGAGAGTTGTAAAGCCCGTATCCCGGTATGTAATTTATTAGTATTAATTCTTTTCTTTTAAGTTTGATTTAATGTGGTTTCCGTTAACGGGGTTAGTCGAGTTGGACCTAATCGTTAAAATGTTGGAATTTCGATTAGTTGCGAGAAGGCTTTTAGTTGAGGGGCCATTTGTGTCAAGGGCCAAAACTTGCATAAGTTTTTGGCCCATGCTTTCATAAACCAAATCCATGTTTTCTTTTTTATGTTTGTGGTGTCGTGAACTTGAAGCAAAGGAGAAACAAGGAACATAAACAAAACCCTACGGCTATCCCCTCCCCCCCCCCCTTTGTGGTTGTTGTTTTCGGCCAAGAAGAGAGAGAGAGAGAAATTGAAGAGAGAGAGAGGGAAAGAGAGAAGCCGAGAGAGAGAAAGAGGGTACTGTTTTTCGTTGTGTAGCAGGTTGGTTTTGTAAAATCCATAATAAATTGTAGAAAAATCGTTAGAGCGCGTGCGATATGTCCCTGGAACCCTAAGACATGGGACTTTGTGTTTATGGAAAAATATTTCTGGTTTAATCAGTTTTTGAGGGGTTAAACAGGTCCCGAACAGACCTGCGTGTTGAGAATAAAAACTGGAAATTATGCGTTTTAAAGCTAGTAGTCGTGGCCTTGGTTTGGGGGCGTCATTTTGATAATTGTTAACATTTGTTTAGGTGGAAAAAGGTGATTGGGTGTTGGCCGGTTCGCGTTGCGGTTAAGGCTATAAGTTTGCGTTCGAGGTGAGTTCTCTCACTATATAGGATGGGGATTATATCTGTGTTGCTATGGTTGTATGTGATGATTATGATTGTTTGTTGATATGGTTGTGGTATGGAATACTTATGTATTTGTGTGTATATATTAGATTGTGTTTGATGTGCTTCTTGATGGTGGTTCCAAGTAGCATAATGTTTATTTTATATCTTCTTGAGGGTTGTTCCAAGAAGCTTGAGGCCGCTCCTTGATGGTGGTTCCAAGGAGTGTGTGTTTTAGTTTAACATGGCGTGATTATGTCTTCTTGATGGTGGTTCCAAGGAGCATAATGTTTATTGTTAATTGTGATTATGTCTTCTTGATGGTGGTTCCAAGGAGCATAATGTTTATTATTATTGTGATTATGTCTTATTGATGGTGGTTCCAAGGAGCATAATGTTTATTATTATTTGTGATTATGTCTTCTTGATGGTGGTTCCAAGGAGCATAATGTTTATTATTATTTGTGATTATGTCTTCTTGATGGTGGTTCCAAGGAGCATAATGTTTATTGTTAATTGTGATTATGTCTTCTTGATGGTGGTTCCAAGGAGCATAATGTTTATTATTATTGTGATTATGTCTTATTGATGGTGGTTCCAAGGAGCATAATGTTTATTATTATTTGTGATTATGTCTTCTTGATGGTGGTTCCAAGGAGCATAATGTTTATTATTATTTGTGATTATGTCTTCTTGATGGTGGTTCCAAGGAGCATAATGTTTATTGTTAATTGTGATTATGTCTTCTTGATGGTGGTTCCAAGGAGCATAATGTTTATTATTATTGTGATTATGTCTTATTGATGGTGGTTCCAAGGAGCATAATGTTTATTATTATTTGTGATTATGTCTTCTTGATGGTGGTTCCAAGGAGCATAATGTTTATTATTATTTGTGATTATGTCTTCTTGATGGTGGTTCCAAGGAGCATAATGTTTATTATTATTTGTGATTATGTCTTCTTGATGGTGGTTCCAAGGAGCATAATGTTTATTATTATTTGTGATTATGTCTTCTTGATGGTGGTTCAAAGGAGCATAATGTTTATTGTTAATTGTGATTATGTCTTCTTGATGGTGGTTCCAAGGAGCATAATGTTTATTATTATTGTGATTATGTCTTATTGATGGTGGTTCCAAGGAGCATAATGTTTATTATTATTTGTGATTATGTCTTCTTGATGGTGGTTCCAAGGAGCATAATGTTTATTATTATTTGTGATTATGTCTTCTTGATGGTGGTTCCAAGGAGCATAATGTTTATTATTATTTGTGATTATGTCTTCTTGATGGTGGTTCCAAAGAGCATAATGTTTATTATTATTTGTGATTATGTCTTCTTGATGGTGGTTCCAAGGAGCATAATGTTTATTATTATTTGTGATTATGTCTTCTTGATGGTGGTTCCAAGGAGCATAATGTTTATTGTTAATTGTGATTATGTCTTCTTGATGGTGGTTCCAAGGAGCATAATGTTTATTATTATTTGTGATTATGTCTTCTTGATGGTGGTTCCAAGGAGCATAATGTTTATTGTTAATTGTGATTATGTCTTCTTGATGGTGGTTCCAAGGAGCATAATGTTTATTATTATTGTGATTATGTCTTATTGATGGTGGTTCCAAGGAGCATAATGTTTATTATTATTTGTGATTATGTCTTCTTGATGGTGGTTCCAAGGAGCATAATGTTTATTATTATTTGTGATTATGTCTTCTTGATGGTGGTTCCAAGGAGCATAATGTTTATTATTATTTGTGATTATGTCTTCTTGATGGTGGTTCCAAGGAGCATAATGTTTATTATTATTTGTGATTATGTCTTCTTGATGGTGGTTCCAAGGAGCATAATGTTTATTATTATTTGTGATATGTTTTCTTGATGGATGTTCCAAGAAATGTATGTGCTGGTATGTTAAAGGTGATGCCGATATAATTGTGATCCTATGTAAGGATTGAATTCACTAAGCTTCGTGCTTACCCCTTCCCAAATTCTTATGATTTCAGGTGCGAGTAGCAGTCGAGCGTGACAGTACACACGGGCGCAAGGCGAAGATAGTTTGGTTTGATTTTTAATAAATGGGGATGGATTTATATACTTTTCCGCTGCTTAAACTTGGTTGACGATTTTAATTAACGATGTTATTCCTTATTGTAACGTGATTCGTTAACTCTTGGTTTGATTATAATGAAATGAATGGTTTTAAAATTTTTAAATTTCCTTGTAATTTTTGGGATGTTACACAACCCGATGAACCCAATGTCTTTCTATATAAAACCCTAAGGGTGCGTTTGGTTTACGGGAATGGATTGGAATGGATTGGATTTAGATTTCAAATACATTTCAATCCCACGTTTCCATAGAATTTGGAATTGGAGGGTTTTAAAATCCTTGGATTTTTTGTTGAAATCCCATGTCTGGTGGATTTTGAAATCCTTTGGTGAAGGTTGGGATTTGAAATCCAATCTGGACTGGATTTCATGAATAGAATTTAGCTGTTTTTTTACTTCCCATGTTTGATGATGATGATGAGGGAGAGCACGTGAGGCATGTTTGTGAAGCATGTGGGGTTTATTGAAATCCAATCCATTCCAATCCATTCCCGTAAACCAAACGCACCCTAATATGATTATTAAGTTTTTGATTAATATATGTACATTAGACATTAGACCAACCCGTTATTAGTTATATTCAAAATTATATTGCAATTTCAACCCTGATTTTATATTATTGTTTACATGAACTTCCAACTTTTTTTTTGATTTGTTAGCCTTTTTTGTATGTTAACATTTTGATTTTACTTCGTTTAAACATAAACACTTAGCTAGATTGTAAAATAGTGTACCAAAATTTCAACCCATTCAATCCAACCTGCACGATTTGGGTTAGGTTGGGTTGCAGTTTTGCTTGGATTGGGTTAAGATTTTTCAAACGACCATCTAGTTCCTCCGTTATCCGTGAGGGCATTTTCATCCTTTTTGTTTTTTGTCTTTACTGAAGGGACTAATTTCGTAATAGCCACATAAATCACAGGGACCAAATCAATAATTATATTTGAAAATTAAAAATTGTTAAATTTTTTACTTTAAGTTTATTAAATTAATTCATTATTATACTTTAATATATAGAGGAAGGATCATGCGAGAAGCAAACTGATTTGCGAGTAGGCAAGAAGAAATATGAGTCACATATAATTCATTTATTAAAAAATATCATAAATAAAAAATAATTTATAGAGATTAGGATAATTATCATTTTAAATTGGATAAAGTGATAAACCTTAAAATTCTCATTATATCTTTTAGATTTTTTTTTATTTCAATTAATTCATAATTTTTTTATTAAGTTTTTGTTTATCGTTGCATAGCTTGAGTTGAGAATGATGTATTTAGTATATTTTGAAATGGATTTTGATTATAATATTGTATTTATGCCATTGTTGATTTTTGGATTGTTACAATTGAAAATTCCAAGGACGTTTGAAATTGATGTTTTATATGATACGGTGGCTTAGAAGTCAACATAAACAATTTTTATATGATACCTTGGCTTAAGGTCAGCCTAATAAATTTATAATTTATAATATTAAATTAATGTTTTATATGAAGATTTTATAATAACTAGAATTGTACAAAAATCAATATATTCTCAAACTTCAAAGATTTCAACGAATATGGTTTGACACTTTAGCTCAAAGTTATTTGACTAGAGTTTAGGGGACATAAACCAACTTCAGTAAATGTTATAAATAAATGAAGTATTTGACCAAAAAGATAAGAGTAAGGTAAATTTTTAGTTATTATGGTAGTCGGTGGAGATTAAGGGGTCGTTTACCTAATCACTTATTCGGGTAAGTGCTTACCGGTAAATTAATTCAAGACTATTACTTACTTCCCGGGTAAGATTTTAGTCCACCAAAATGACATTGTATGTAACAATTTAACCGGTAAGCGCTAACCGTGGTAAGAGCCGTCACACTCACTTACCGGGTAAGACCCTTGGTCCTTGCATTCGACTCTTGGTCCTTGCTTCCGCTCTTACCGGGTAAGATTCTTAGTCGTTGCCATATTCATCAGGTAAACTAATGTGACTTGGTAAGCACTTACCCGGGTAAGCGTTTTGTAAACGACCCCTAAGTCTTCTCTCTATTTTGATTTAGTTACATTTTTTAGGGGCTAAACCAGAGAACAAAAAGAAGGAAGCCAAAAAACAGAAGCTATCAGTTGACGGGCTAAGCAAAAAGAAGGTTTGTGAGAAGCAAACTGAGATATTCGCTTAACTCGGGATCTTCTGCCGCTGGATGTTTAACCGGCTGCTCCTCTTGTCCCCTGCCCCTCGATCACTTGAAGCCGTTAGTTTACGTTCCCCGCCTCCACATTTTGATTTTACTTCGATCAAACATAAACATTTAAGTAGATTGTAAAATAATGTACCAAAGTTTCAACCAGATTAACCCAACCTAACCTAACCCGAACGATTTGGGTTAGGTTGGGTTGCAGTTTTGCTTCGGTTGGATTGAAAATTTTCAAACCGCAAACATTACGTTGAGTTATTCAAATGCTTTTAAGTAGGCCAATCTAACCAATGTGCGACCCTAGTTAAATGTATCCTTACCTGCTAATTTCTTTTTCACACACATCAACATTAAACCTTATTATTTACATATCCAATGGATTATTTTTAATGTATTGGATAAGCTATGATATTGCCTTTTCAATAATTTCATATCATGCCTTTTTATGATTGGTTTTTAATGATAACCTTTTCAAAAATTGTGCATGGCTTTTGGATAACATATTTTAGACGTGAAAAACACAATTTCCGATTCATCGTTTAACTTATATTATATCAAATAGATCGTGCAAAATTAAAATACATAACTTGTTATATATCTTGATAAAGTATAGTTCTAAGGCCTCAATATAACATTTATCACCAACAAGTTGTTTCATGTAATTTTGAGTGTTCCTCAATTTTTTTTTTCATTTCTTTTATAATATTTCCTCGAATCTGACCCTATATATATATATATATATGTATATATATGATAGAAATCAAATACAAACCAAGTATTTGTTGCATCCTCTTACAAACCAATGTGCATATGTGAACAATGTGTGCATAATCTGAGATGCATATATGTATTATCCCATATAAATGCATGTTCATTATATGTATATTTTTGCACGTATGTATATGCACACTGGTTTGTAAGGTATGCAACAATTGCAAAATTTGCAAACCACAAGGATAAAAAACGTAATTTACTCATATATATGTATTAGATTTAATTACATAACAGGTCCATAAAGTTTGATGGTTTTTGTAAAAATCAAGAACACGTACGTGTAAATGACTAAAATACCTCTCATTTAATTGAAATTATTGAAGAAAAAAAATTACGGTTGTTAACCAGGAGGACAAATCTGTTAAAATAAAGTTGATCGAGGGACAAAAACCGTTGAAAGTGACAAACGTTATGAATCAACGCAACATCAAATGTAATTCCATACTCTTATGGTCACAGTCTGATAAATCCAACTATCTGTCCTTAAACCATAGAACCACTATGGTCTCATGACACCCCATTAATCCTACTCTATGAATCAACGCAACATCAAATGTAAGGAATTCATATTGATGCAAACATAACATATATTTTTCTCTTAGCTTTGGGGTTGCATGCTTAAATTCTCTTAGCTTCCAATATTATTTATCAAATCATGATTGATATATATATATATATATATATATATATTTATTTCATTCAATACATAAAATAGCATGACTCACTTTAGGTCCACAACCTTTAAGATTAACAAATCTCCCTACAATTGTAAAATCCTATTTGTTTCTTTGACAGTGGTGTAAAATCCTATTGTTTCAATAGTTGATATATATATATATATATATATATATATATATGTCTTCAGTTTTAGAAAATTAAAGTTGAAGTTGAAGCAACTACACTGAAAAAGGAAAACTCAAGTGGAATGAAGGACAACATATATAGTGATTGCACATTTTTAACTATATAAACATGGTAGGGTTCAGTTTTTTGGAGCATCTTCATAAATTTTAGTCTAATTTTACATTTATTGTTGGGAACATAAAATGGGTTTTAAACACCCTCTGCCATTTTGTCCATTACCATTCTTAAATCATATTGATTTGATCCTGAAAAGAATACTAAATAGACCTAAATCATGTAAAGGATATCGCTATTTTCACTAGTTTGTGTAGATTTCAAGCTGTAATAGACTACAGCTACGAATTTACAGCAACAAAGGCTACAGCAACGACGGTCGTCGCAATAGATCTATAGCAACGACATTTGGAGCATTAGCGACGACTTTTGTCGTCGCAATAGAGTGAATTTGTTGTAGTGTGGAATTTTCACTAGTTTGTGTAGATTTCAAGCTGTAATAGTTTAAATCGTTGGCTCTTAATGGTCAATATTAGATGTATTTTATTGTTTATGATTTTATGGGTTAATTGCTAACGTGGGAATAACCCATTGACATCCTCATACTGTGTCCAACACAATAGCTTAGGAGTTATGGGTATGAAAACAATTAGTTAGTATAGACATGAGGTATGTCTAACATTAAATTAGTTTATTATTATTTGATGGAAATCGTCTTCTTCATCGTGCTCTCCTTAACTTTTGGTTTGATTTTTCGACGACTTTTTGTTAGACTTTTTCATTAGAGTGCACAAATATATCCTTTGTTAATGTTACATTATCTTGTACCATGTAGTATTATAGTTGAGGGACCAAATGTGACATGTTGTCAAACTTTGAATAGTATATATAGTATACTATCTGTATTTTTAGGTCACAACATACAACATACAAAATACACACGCCTCTATCTTCGCAGCCTCCTTCCACTTTGTAAACCTCTCAACCTTCTGTGAAGTTGTAAGCTGCAAGTTCTTCAATCATATATAGAGGTGTACTTCTTTGATTCATATATCTTGTGTATTTACTCTTATTACTTGTCATTGTGGGATCACAATTGGTATCAGAGCTTAATATCATTTTGTTCAGATTTGTTCTTAAAAGTTGTACGTATCTGTATTCTTCAAGTTCAATTTTTTTGGTTGATTTTGGTCTCTGGAGTTCTTCTAGTGGTTGGAATCGATCAAGAAGTGAAAATAGAAATTTCCTGTGTATTTAATTCCGCATATCACCAGGAAATTAGATCAATACGTGCATCTTCTCTGTTTTTCACGAAGTCTCTGTTTTGAGTAAAACTCACTGTTTTGCTCATCAAATCAAGGTTAGGTTGGTTTTTTTAGACAAAACTCAAGGTTATAAAAGTGCCCAGAAATTACCCAGGAACACTCGTTCAAAATTTCAAGCATTTTTGAGTTCATTTGAACATCTGCTTAAAAATCATCATAACCATCGCAACCAACTAATATTCATATCTCTCGCAAGATTCAAACCCCTCGCAATCTTCTAGAAATTAAGACTGCGAGCCTCGCAACCTTCTAGAATTCTGGACTGCGAGCTTCGCAACTTTCAGGATCTATGGACTGCGATCCTCGCAATTTTCAATTGCGATATGTTTCTTGCCTCGCAATCTGTTATTGCGATTTGTTGGTTTGGTGTTTGCCTCGCAATTGTTGACTGCGAGACTTAGTTTCCATCGCAATTGTTCACTGCGATCCAATTTCATTGCGATACTTTGTTTGCCTCGCAACAGATTGTTGAGACTTTTTGTTGCATCGCAAACAGTAGCCTCGCAACCCATACAAAGGCAGAGACAGAAAGAGTTTGTTGAAAAAGAAAGCTACTGAACAAGAGATAAAACGATCAGACAAGTAATTAAATGACTACAAGAGATGTGCTATCCATTGGTTCCAATGACAAACCTCCGGTTCTCTTTACATCAGAATTCAAAATTTGGAAAGACAGATTCCTAGACTGGGTAGATAGACAAGAGAACGGAGAATTCATTATCAATTCTCTAGATAATGGACCAATGAAGCCTATAACAAGAAGAGGGATTGCTATTGATGGTGATCCAATTCCAGATATTGTTACTGTTCTACCGATTCACTACTCTGTTGAACAGAAGAAATTGTACCAAGGAGATAAAATGGCGAAATCTCTAATTATTCAGGCCTTGACCGATAATGTCTATCGGAGGGTAGACAGCAAAAATCAATCTGGTAAAGCCATGTTTGATGAACTGATAAAGTTATTTCAAGGATCTGAAGTAGAGAATCAAATGAAAATCTCAACCATCATCAACTCATACGAATGCTTCAAACAGAAAGAAGGAGAGACTCTTGACTCTGCTTATGTACGCTTCACCACAATATTGAATGAGCTAAGCAGATTCAAAATAGAGAGGAAGGTTATTGAGCACAACGTAAAATTCCTGACCGTTCTTCAACCAGAATGGAAGAAGTACGCTCACCGAATGAAGCAGAATGCTAAGCTATCAGAATTACCTCTACAACAGATGTTTGAAACGTTGAAGCAGGATGAAGATGATGCTGAAGCGAAGAAAGTGAAGAAGAATAGGAAAGTGAAGAATGAAGATAAAAGAGGGATGAAGGATGAAGAGCAAGATCCACTTGCGTTGATTTCAAGCAGAGGATACTCCCAGGATGAGGAGAACCAGTCTGAAGGAGAAATGGAGGAAGCAAGTGGGATAGAAGAAATAGAGAGAATGAAGGATTCTCTGGCTCTGCTTACCAGTTCTTTTCAGAGAAAATTTGGGAAAAGTCCTGGTTCTAATAATCAGAGGTATGCGTCGGGCTCAAAGAACTTTGAGCATAGGGCGCATGTTGAATCAAGCAAAAGAGCAGAATACAGGAGGCTGGAAGAGTACAAAAGGCCTACTGAGTATAGACGGCCAAATGATTACAAGAGGCCAGAGGAGAAAAAGATTTTTGAGAAAAAGGAAGAACCACAGACTTGTTACAACTGTGGGAAACCTGGTCATTTCGCGAAGGAGTGCTGGAAGCAGATAGTGAAAGATACCAATTACTACAAAAACAAGTTGTTGCTTGCTGAAAAGAAGCAATCGGGTATTGCACTAAAGGTAGAAGAGGATTACTGGCTTGATCATTCTGATGATGAAGCTAATAATGAGACTACTGCTCAAACAAAGATGTGCTTCATGACCAAAGAAGCCGATGATGAAGGAGCAGAGTCTACTTCAGAACAGGTATATTTCGATTTCTATAATCAATTTATTTCTAAACAAGCATGCTTAACACAAAGGTTAGAAGAATTAAAAGCTGATGAGAACATTGCTAATGAAATAATTTCAACTCAAAAGGAAAGACTAATAGAACAAGACAGTCAAATTACTGAATTGAAAAAGAAAAAGACTGAATTCGATATTGGTCATGCGTACTTTCAAGATAGAGTATCTGAACTATCGGAAAAATTAATGAGTTCAGAAATAAAGAATAGCGAGTTTGAAAGTCTTTTACATGCTTATAAAGAAAGAAATGAAGAGCTGAGTGAAAATATCAAAGATCTGGAAAATAAACTGTACAAAGCAGGTCAAACAGAACAAACAATTCAAATGAATAAGCCAAACAAATTCAGATACTATAACGCAAAGTGGGGTATTGGATATGACAATCCTCAGTACCTAAGGAATGCCATAACTAAAACTCCCACTTAGTATGAATTTGAATGGTTTATGCCTGTTACACATCCTTGCTATCAAATCAAACAACTTCATGAGGAAGAACAAAAGGCTGAGGAAGAAACAAAAAGAAAAATCACTGTTAGAATGCAACTTCCTTTTTGGTATGGTCCAGAGAATGCCAAGGCATTAGATAATGAAAAAACCTTACCAAATGATTATTTTGAGAGTTATATTGTTAAAGAACCAGAGGAAAAAGAAAATACTCAAAAGGATAATCCTGAAAAATCTGTTTTGGAAGGAAAAAGGTATTTTCCACCAATGGTTCTTGAACAAAAACTCATGGAGCTCGAAAGGAATATAATTTTTAATGTTGAAGAAATCAGAAACGAAGATCAACTTCTTTTTTATATTGAAAAAGAAGTTATCTTTACTGTTTTGTCATATAGCATAAATGATGAACTTGAAAGCTTTGAAGAAAAGAAATCTCTAGAACTTAGATGTTTGGATCTTTCAGATCAACTATTTACTTTTCAGAAAACGCTTTTTCTTGAAAGACAACTAATAGGGAAAGAAAGAGAGAAACTTAAGTTCGAAAAAGAATCTCTTGTATCTAAAAATACCGTTTTCTCACAAAGAATATCCGAAAGCAAGATTGAAGACATTCGCGATGTCGACAGACTTGTTTTTGAGATTGAAAAGGAAGTTGTGATCACAGTTCTTTTAGAAAACTTAATTGATATGAAAAGAAAACTTGAGGAAATATCTGATGAAAAGGTTTCAAACGTAACACATTCTTCTGATTCAGATCTTTCTTCATGCAAAGCTTTCATGGGAACAACTGTTTTGAAGGGTTGTAAAATAGATGACCAAGAAAAAGAAATATATGATTTTCTTAGTAAACCAACATCTCATGGTTATGATTTTTGGAATTTAAAGGAAAAATCTGTTAAACATGCTTCATCAGAATTTAATGAATTTCATTATCCTAAGTCTTATGGTTTCTTTTATGCTTCATCAGAAAGTGATTCTGATATTGATAGTATGGATGTTGGTAAAGGCAAAGGCAAAGTTGAAAATGAATTGCCTGTTCTATTTGACTTCAGTGCAAAACTTCCAGATCACACTGTTTTTTTGATAAAAGAAGAGGAACCTAAAAAGATCATTTTGGAAGGGGAATCTTCCAAGTCTTCAGAGAAAATTTCTGTCAATGATTACTATTCTAAATCTAAATCAAAACAATCATTTCAGAAAAAGAAAAGAAAACCAAAACAGAAGAAGCATGCTAAATCTACTCAAACTCTATATTCAAAATCTCACAACTCTTCTTTGTCTGGTGTTTCAGATCGTAATTTAAGAACCAACAAGAAACTTGAGTGGAAGATAAAAGCATCCACACAAGAAGTGACAAAGATCAAATCATCCAAAGTTCCTTTAAATGTTTTAAATTTCAAGAAGGACAAGTTGTTTTTGAATGTAATTAATCATGCTGTTGACAATAGAAAACTTGTAACACCTTGCAAGATTTATACAATGCAACAACTGATTAACTTGTCTCATGATAAAATCTGTTGTGCTTCATGTGGTGTGGATGATTTCATTGGCAAATCTGACTATAACTGTTGGTTGTATACACCTAATTACTCTAACAATGGTAATAGAAAGAGCATTGCCAATTTGAAATGGCTACCTAGAACTACAAAGACTCCTAACCCAAAAGGACCCAATTGGCAATGGGTACCTAAAACTGTTTAAATTCCTTTTTGCAGCTCCGTCATGTGTGGTACTTGGATTCTGGTTGCTCAAAACACATGACTGGAAGAAAGGAACTCTTGAGCAACTTTGTAGAAAGAGATGGAGGGAGAGTCAAATTTGGAAATGATCAGTACTCTCCTATCTTAGGTTATGGAGACATAGTAACAGACAAGGTCAAAATAACCAAGGTTAACTATGTTGAAGGATTGGGACACAACCTGTTTAGTATAGGTCAATTCTGTGACAAAGACCTAGAAGTACATTTCAAGAAGACTCGGTGTGCAGTTCTAACCGATGACGGAAATGAACTTCTAGTTGGGTCGCGCAATTCAAATCTTTACACCATTGACCTATCCAAGCTAAACCCCAAGATGAATGTGTGTCTGATGTCAAAGGCGTCGTTTGACAAAAGCTGGTTATGGCACCGAAGACTATCTCACCTCAACTTTCGATACATTCAAAAGCTGCAGACAGGTGATTTAGTTACTGGTCTACCAGAACTGAAGTTTGAGAAAGACAACTTCTGTACTGCATGTGAAACAGGGAAGATAAAGCATGCTCCTCACCCACCAAATCCGGAACCCAGCACAAGCAAAGCACTAGAAATTCTTCATATGGATCTCTGTGGTCCGATGAAGACTCAGAGTATCAATGCCAAACGATATGTGTTAGTTGTTGTTGATGATTTCTCAAGATATACATGGGTCAAGTTTCTTCGTTCAAAAGACGAAACTCCAGACTTGATCATCTCGTTAATCAAACAGATTCAAGTGAATCTACAACTATCAGTTCAGAATATCAGATCAGACAACGGGACAGAATTCAAAAACAGAACTCTTGATGACTTCTTTCAGTCATTAGGAATTTCACATCAACATTCTGCGGCCAGAACACCTCAGCAAAATGGTGTAGTTGAAAGACGAAACCGAACACTCGTTGAAGCGGCCAGAACGATGCTGTCTTATTCTGATCTACCTCTGTATCTGTGGGCTGAAGCTGTTGCAACGGCATGCTACACACAAAACCGTTCCATTATACATCGACGGTTTGGCAAAACACCATATGAATTAATGAATAATAGAAAACCTGTAATACACTACTTTCGTGTGTTTGGTTGCAGGTGCGTTGTGCTGAACGATAAGGACAAATTGAACAAATTCAGTCCTAAAGGGCTGGAGGGCTTCTTTATCGGATACTCGCTCACATCAAAGGCTTACAGGATCTATCTCAAGTCTTCAAAGAATGTGAAAGAAAGTATCAATGTCAAATTCGACGAATCTGAAGAAATGGCTTCTGTCCATAACAGTACAGAACCCGCAATATCAGGGATCCTAGCATCCGGACAAATACGTCCGATGGTGACTAGGACATCAAACAAGAATCAAGCTTCCACTTCTAACTCAAAGCCCAGTGATCTTGATTTATTGTTTGAATACTTTTATGATGACTACTTTAATAATGATAACTCTTCGTCATCTTTAAATAACAGGAGTCAGGTTGCAACACCAGCTCAGGCTTCGTTGTCGGGTCCTTCATCGGCACCCTCAACAGATGCAACGACTCAGACAACATCTTCGAGTGACAGGCATTTGGTTTCTACACAAGAAATCATCATGAGAAGTAGACGATAACGTGAATCCACACATGGTGCTTCTTCGTCGGGTACAACTTCAAATGTCAATGATGATGGGTCTGCAAACATACCAGAGTCATCTTCTGAAGCAGAACCGGAGGCAGTTCCTGTTGTCACATCTGTCAATGAACCTGTCAAAACACCGGAACCTATCTTGACAATACAGTTGAACTTCGATAAAGACCCTACCTTGGTGGATCCAAATGTAGGTGCTGCATCTCTCCCACACTCAACGAAATGGACGCAGAGTCACCCCATTACTCAGGTTATTGGTCAAGTCAACGAACCAGTCAAAACAAGATCGGCAACGGCAAACGAGGTCCTATTTGCGCTCTTTCTTAGTCAAGTTGAACCTACATCTGTTCAACATGCCTTAGAAGATCCAGATTGGATAATTGCCATGCAAGATGAGCTGAACTCATTTGAAGCTCTAAAAGTATGGAGACTTGTTCCTAGACCAAAGGGTAAAACGGTCATTGGTACAAAATGGATCCTGAAGAACAAGAAAGACAGTGAAGGGATTGTGATAAGAAACAAAGCACGCCTTGTAACGAAAGGGTACAGGCAACAGGAGGGAATAGACTATGATGAGACATACGCACCGGTTGCTCGCTTAGAAGCAATACGGATATTTTTTTCATACGCTGCCTACAGAAACTTCACTGTTTATCAAATGGACGTGAAGACAGCATTCTTGAACGGCGTTTTGAAAGAAGAAGTATACGTTTCTCAACCAGAGGGTTTTGTGGACACAGATTATCCAGATCATGTCTACATACTTGACAAAGCTCTCTATGGTCTGAAGCAAGCCCCTCGCGCCTGGTATGAAATCCTATCTACCTACTTACTTGGTGCTGGCTTTCGAAAAGGTAAAATAGACACAACTCTCTTCACTCTGGAACAAGAAGGTGATATTCTTTTGGTACAAATTTACGTCGATGACATTATTTTTGGTTCAACTAATCCTGGATTATGCACGTGGTTTTCGGGTTTAATGATGACCAGATTCCAAATGAGTATGATGGGAGAAATTAATTTCTTTCTCGGATTACAAGTCAAGCAGTTCTCGACAGGTATCTTCATCAACCAATCAAAATACGTGTTTGACATTTTGAAGAAATACAAAATGGAAAACTGTACTTCGATTGGTACACCTATGGCTCACCAATCAAAAGTTGGTCCTGATCCAAACGGTGTAGATGTCGATGTCAAGAACTACCGAGGGATGATAGGTTCATTAATGTACCTCACTGCGAGTCGTCCAGATATAATGTTCTCTACATGTTTATGTGCAAGATTTCAGGCACAACCAAAACAATCACATCGAAGTGCTGTTACAAGGATCTTTCGATATTTGAAAGGGACACCGTACCTTGGACTTTGGTACCCAAAGGGATCAGGATTCGAGCTCACTGCATACTCAGATGCAGATCATGGAGGTAGCTTGCTAGACCGGAAGAGCACTTCTGGTCATGTTCAGTTTTTAGGGGAAAAGTTGGTCAGTTGGTCATCGAGGAAACAGAACTGTGTTTCTACATCAACTGCGGAGGCAGAGTATGTTGCTGCGGCCAGTTGTTGTTCACAAGTTCTGTGGATGAGGACTCAACTGCAGGACTACGGCTTCAGATACGAGAAGATCCCTATCAACTGTGACAGCAAAAGTGCAATTGCCATTACAGCAAATCCGGTTCAGCACACAAAGACCAAACACATAGATGTCAGGTATCACTTCATAAAAGACTATGTGGAAAAAGGTACGGTTGAATTATATTTTGTTCCAACAGAGCATCAACTTGCCGATTTGTTTACAAAAGCCTTGGATGAAAAACGCTTTAATTTCTTAATATCCAAGCTTGGCATGTTGAACATGAAAGTGTAATATCTAAGTTGATCATTTAATGGATGGAAATATGTATCTTTCAATCTAGATAAATCTATTTAAATTGATACACTCATATTTTCATCACACTCTATTATCAACATAAGATATTTCAATTTCATGTATTTGTTGTGTTTCAAAGTTTATTTTATCGTAACGATTCAATTGTGATGATATCTATGTGTGCAAAAGACTTGTTCATAGTCTCAGGGGGAGTACAGGAAATGGAGAATGTACAAAAAGAGGGGGAGTGTGCATACATGACCGAGTAAGCAAAAGGTATTTCCAAATACTTACTGCTTGAAGATAACAAGGTAAGTGTTTCTAACTTGTATTTTTTACAAACCCTTATGCATCATTTAAGGGGGAGTGAAAAATAGTCTTGGAATTTACCTAGTTTAAATAAACAATTGGAAGTTGGACATCTTCCAGTGGGCTAAAATTTTAAAAAAAAAAATTCAAAAATGTCAGTGTCAAATTCCTCGCAATTCCCTCGCAACAGTTCATTGCGATGGAATCTTTCCATCGCAGTCTTCTATTGCGATGCGAAGATTCCTTTCCTCGCAATTCCCTCGCAATAGTTAATTGCGATCCTAAGATTCCCTCGCAATCTTATATTGCGAGGTTTTGGTTTTGTTTATTGCGATCCGTTTTTTTTAAAAAAACTTTGGGAAATTCAGGGAGTGACACGTGTCACGGATTTCAAATTGGTTTATATACATTGCGAACTTTGACTTGGTCATTATTTTCAAAAACCTCTCCATTTGAAACCCTCGTCGTTTTTCTCTCATTCTGATCATTGCGATTCGACCAAAGGTGCTTTATTTTTTGATTCTATTCCGTGTAATCGACTTCATTCGATTAAGAGGTATGTATTCTCGATTCTTATTACATTTCATCCGTTAAAACTCCTGATTTAACCGATTTTGCATCTAAGGTTTAAGGGGTTTTAGGGTCGGTCACTGTTACATGCTAAAATTCAATCGATTGGTGCTTGTTAGATGTTTTAGATGATTAAGGTTTACTCACGAACCAAAACCGAGCATGCTAGTATCAATTTTAACATCTATACATGCTAATTTTGAAAATCTGGAAAATCACATGAGTTTTACTGTTGAGGTTCATAAACCTCGCAATCCTCTGACATTCAAACCCCTCGCAATTCATAGTCTTTAAGACTGCGATCCTCGCAACCTTCCAGGTCTTGCGAGCCTCGCAATCTTCTATATCTATTGACTGCGAGCCTCGCAATCTTGTATTGCGAGGTTTCAAGGCCTTGTGAATTTTTTTTTTGGGATATTTTTTCAAGAAAAATACCTTTCTGTTTGAATTGCTTAAATCTGTTCTAACATGTTAAAATACCTTACAGATGGCTGAACAACCTGCTGAATATGCATCCGATGACAACACCATCATCGCCTCGCAACGCTCTTCACATCCGTCCGTCAATGCCGTTGACCCGGATGAAGAAATCATGCCAAGGGCCAGCTTTCTAGCAATCCGTGAAAATAATCATCACCTGGATCTTGAAAGCAACTTCTCTCACCGGATAATTCTAGAGATCATCCGTGGTCATCCAATTCGCACTGCACTGACAAGGGTCGAGAGAGTGCCTGCCATTTATTTACAACAATTTTGGCACACACTCCGATTCAATCCTACGGCTCGACCACAGCGATTCAATGCTAATATAGACCATTTCGAAGTAAGGATCACACTACAAGGCTTACGTCGTGCTCTCGAACTTCCAAGACGCGACAACTTCGAAGATCCAGCTGTTTCTGAAGAATTATTCACTAATATCCGCAGCCTTGGATATCAAGATCCGAGAGTCCCCGTACTCACCGGTTCATCACAATTCAGAAGATAACATCTACCGCCGGTGTGGTACACCCTATGCTCAATCCTCAATCGCTGCATGACATCTAAGCATACTGGCCTAGATAAGACGAATCTAGCGATCCTAAAGATGTTTCATGCATTCGCCTTCAACCGCAATATAGACTATGTTGTCCTTATCTGGAATGAAATGGTGGAAATTGTTGCAGATCAGCTCAAACCCAAAATGAGACGCAACTTTGTGCCATTTCAACGGTTCTTCCAAATCCTGATTCATCAGGCTATGCAAGACCGACCGGAAATCCCAAGAAGAGAGGAAGCTGAGCGAGGACCAGCAAGCTGGATGCACCGCCTTGTACCGCCAGCACATGAACCATTCGTACATACCGCCGTTATTCGACCAGAGGTACTGAATTATGCCGACCAGGCTAGTTGGGTAGTGATTCAGTATAGGGAGCAAAACGCATTAATGGACCAGCCAGATCCGGCTGGACCTGCCCAAGATGCAAACCCAGTAGGTGGTGAGGGTCCTATTGTCGAGGGGGTTCAGGAACAAGGGGTTCCTGAACAACGAGTGGTGAGAAGAACAACAAGAAAGAGAGTGGGGGGTAGGACTCGAAGTACTGGTCGTGCTACATCTTCACGCTCTGGCGATCAAGCAACATCTTCTTCAAGCCAAAGAACAGAACCATTCCATCCTCTTGTTGATTTTGGTGATTATGAATATGACTCAGATCCAGATGCAAACTTGTTACCAAGGCAAACAAGAAAAAGGCCTCGCGTTGAAACACCTGGTGCAGGTTCATCTAGTCAACCAGAACCTATGGTTACTTCTACAGTTGCTGCTGTTGATACTACACTTATACAAGAAGAAGTAGACGTAGATGATGAAAATGTGTCTAGTAGTAAGGAAAGAGGGAGAAAAGAAATGAGCGAAATTGTGAAAGAGTCGGAAAAAGTTATAACTACCGACTCTTCCCAAGCCGATCCAAGCCGGGCAACCACATCTTCTGCCAACGTGCGTTCATCGCCGTTGAGCATTGAAACAGCCATGGTCCGCCCAACCATGCAGTGCACACCCCCACCAAGCCACTCATCGGTCTCTCAACAGGCCGGTGTTTCATTCAGCACAGGGGAATATGCACAAAGTCTATCGGCAACACATTCGGTGTTCGCTGGTATTGAAACAGGTAGGCCCCTGCCCCGGCCACCGACTTCATTTCAGAGCACATCGAGTCTAGCGCCTTTTGGAACAACTTCTTTTCCTAGGTCACCGCTATTTGAACAACACCTTGTTGGGAGCTTTCGTGCCCCAACCGGAACACCCAGAGTGCCACCCTTTGTTGGTGCGTCACGAGGATCAGGTGGAAGTCCTGTCATTGCTAACACTATGCCAGCTTTGAACACAGGCAGTACGGTTGCTTCAACCGATACTTCAACCAGTAACCTAAGTGGTCTGGGTGTTAGTGCTGAACTCGAACGAGCGTTTAGTTTGGTTGGCCCTCCTCCGAATAGATTCGTGCCACTTACTCTACTAAAGCATTTCGTCAGATCTATCGACAACACATATCAGGCTCATACTGACAAAATGAAAGCAGAGTTTCAGAAATTACGTGATGATGTAATCAGAGCGGTGAAAGGTAAAGGACCGGCTGAATCTTCTACATCTGAACCTCAACCGACTAGAGCCGAACCCGTTCAACAAGATCCAACATCGATCCCGTTAAATCTTGCTCCTGAAGATCTACTCAAGTCAGAGCTGCTTGCACGACTTCTTGCCAAACACGATCCAAGACCAGGCGAGGATGTCGATCTTATTAGCTTGCTTCGTCAACAAACCGCACCTCCACCTCCACCACCGCCTCAAGCTTCATCAACCACCAATCCACTGCTTGTTCCCCAATTTTAGCAGCTAAATACCTCAATCTCCAACATGGCAGATTCCTTTTTGGCTGGCTTTCATTCGATTGTCAAAAGGGTCGAAGTAGTCGAACTGGCTTGTGGTGTTCAAGCTGAAACCGCTCAGAAAAGAAGACATGATGATCAGGATGATCCAGATCACCATGAGGGGGAGAGTACAGGTACAGGTACAGGTGTTGGAACAAGTACAGTTGCTGCTTCTGAGAGCACTGCAGTAGAGAAAGAAACTGAGACATCATCCGGTAAAGCGTCCGAGGATACAAGTAAAGGAGCCACTGACTCAGAGAATCTCGATATTCTAGCTGATGTCATAGCTGGGGTTGAAAAGCCTTCGGCTAGTGACAATAGAACAGAAGATGATTGGACGACAGACGTTATAATCATAGATTCAGATGAAGAGCCCGAACGAACAACGGTGCAGATCAAACAAGAAATTGCAAATGTGTTTGATTCTTCTGATACTATGATGGTTGCTCTAGATTCAGAGACTGAAGCTCCAGGATCTTCTATTCAACAAGCAGATACTTCAATAACTCCAGCTCAAGCTCAAGTAATTCAACCGCAAGCTCCGATCGTTATCAACCTACAACCTGCTGAACATCTCAGAGATCCAACGCTTCAAGCAGAAATCAGACTTCTCCAAGACATTATCCAGAATGAACCAGGATTTGTGGCGACTGGCCTACGAGTCAGAATTATGACTCCCTTTCAGGAAATCTTACGAAGCAATATGTTTGTAAGGGTCATGCAGCCAATCACTTGGGAAAAAGTCTACGGGATTGAAGACTGGCCAGAAAAGCACAGAACTGAATATCTCTATTTCATGAGATATGAATCTCTGAACGCCAATGCAATAAAGTCTGACAAACCGATCAGAAGAGTACTGAAGATAGAATCGCGAAAGCTTTCAAAGGTTTGGTACCCAGTGTTTACCGTTCAGAGATCAGATGATTCAGAACTAGTCTTTAATGAGGCAGATTTTCAGAAACTACAGCTCAATGACGTTTGCAACTTGTATGAAATCCTGTCTCGAGATCCTAAAAAGAAGGGAGAATGGTCAGATGCTTATCAAAGTCTGAAGAGGTACATGAAGAACATCCTGAAGTTTTCATATCTTAAGGATTTTCAAATGGCCTTGGAAGCGCGTCAAGAACGAGTCAACATCAGACCTCCGAATCTAGATCTGGCAGATATTCAGAGTGTTCAAGCTTACACCGTGCTGAGCAAACCAGATCTTGGAGTTGTGTTCATTGACTCAGCCTCAGAGAAGAAATTCATGAGAGTCACTGATGCAAATAAATTCAGCGACGGAACTTTCAAGATGATTCAGATTCATCTAGTGAGCAGATTACGATTGGATGCTAAAGGAGAAGAGAAGCTGTCGAAGAAACAAAAGGCGTTGATAAAGGAAGTAATGGATGCCGTCAAATATCGAGTAGACTACCGGAACGCGCTAAGAAGATTCGAGTTGATTTTCGGGCTTCGGAAGACACAAGTGGTTCCAATGAATGTCTAAAGCTTATGGCTCTACATTGGTACAAAGGGGGAGATTGTTAATGTTACATTATCTTGTACCATGTAGTATTATAGTTGAGGGACCAAATGTGACATGTTGTCAAACTTTGAATAGTATATATAGTATACTATCTGTATTTTTAGGTCACAACATACAACATACAAAATACACACGCCTCTATCTTCGCAGCCTCCTTCCACTTTGTAAACCTCTCAACCTTCTGTGAAGTTGTAAGCTGCAAGTTCTTCAATCATATATAGAGGTGTACTTCTTTGATTCATATATCTTGTGTATTTACTCTTATTACTTGTCATTGTGGGATCACATCCTTGAACCCAATGTTAACGTCTCTAGCATCGACTTTGATGGGTTTTTTTTGTTTAGTTTAACCCATTGTTTGTTTCTAACTTTGATTTTGGTGGTTTATTTATTAGGTTTAACCCATTCCTGAGAAACACCATTAGCCGCCTTTAGATGGTTTCTACCTATAAATCAACACAATACCATATATTAATAAAAAACTTTAGATGGTTTCTACCTATAAATCAACACAATACCATATATTAATAAAAAACAAATGTCAGCTTTTCGATAAATCAGAGATGATGAGAGGATGTGGGGTGGAGAAGATGGGGGTGAGAGGGATGACCGAGATAGGTTTGTGGTGTGGTGGGGAAGAAGACAGGGGTGGGGGTTGGAGTCTTGGAGGTGATCAATTATCAAATAACCATAATAGAACCCCCAATGTAATTATCTTGCCTTTCAACCTTCAATGAATGAGATCCTGATTGACGCGAATGAAGCTAGCTTAGCTAATCCTAAACAATCTTTTCATGAAGTTTACAAAAATAGAGAAGTAACAACACCGAGATTTTCTTCTGCTGAAGGAGTAGCCGATTTTAGCCTTAAAACTTTGAAAAGCATGACCTGCATGAGCGCGATCCCTCTGCCTTAAATACCACCCTGTGCATTAAGTGTAGGGGACACTTGTCAATTAGGATCATATGCTCAACTTTGAGCTAAGAGCTATGAGAAGTCGTTTTCATCATATATGAGAAAAAGGATTTGTTGCTGAAACCATCTAGAACATTTCTGATAGGGTGCAACAAAAACATAAGGGGGCAAATATGCTTTTCATACTGAAACATCCAAAAACCAGGACAAATTTAAACCTTAAAATTTCACAAAGTTAGCCATAAATTCATCCAACTTTTATACATAAATGGAGAATTAGTAACGAGGGTTCATATACACAAATTGAACTTATCAAAACAACCTACTAATCTAATCCTAAACATTAAGATCAGATTATACTAGTTGTTTAGACCATTCACCAAAACATCCTCGTATATGCTAACTTCTCCATTCATCACCAAAAGTTGAGTATCAGAAATCACTGCGGTATCAACCACTACAAGAAATATACTCTATAGCGACAAAAGCTATAGCGACGACTAAAGAAACGTCGTTGTAGGTATTAAAATTGTTTTTAACATATACTTGAAAAGTTCAGATTATTTTTTTAAAAATAGAATTCTACAGCGACGACATGTCGGCGCAGTAGGTGTCCCAATTTTTCTTTATATTTTTTACTAAATGAAAATATGTTTTCTAACATATATTTGAAAAACTCAAATTATTATTTTTTAAACGGAAGCTACAGCTACGACATGTCGTCACAGTAGGTGTCTAAATTTTTATTCACTTTTTTTACTAAATGAAAATATGTTTTCTAACATATTTTGAAAAACTCAAATAATTTTTTTTAAATAGAACCCTACAGCAACGACATGTCGTCGCAGCAGGTGTCCAAATTCTTTTTTATATTCTTTACTAAACGAAAATGTATACTCTAACATATATTTAAAATGCTTAATTATTTTAAATAGAACCCTATAGCAACGACATATCATCAAAGTAGGTGTCCAGATTTTTCTTCACTCTTTTTACTAAATGAAAATGTATTTTCTAACATATTTTAAAAAACTCAAATAACTTTAGAACCCTACAACAACGACATGTCGTTGCAGTAGGTGTCCAAATTTTTCTTTATATTTTTTTACTAAATGAAAATGTATTCTCTAACATATATTTAAAAAGCTTAATTTTTTTTAAATAGAACCCTATAGCAATGACATGTCGTCGCAGTAGGTGTCAAAATTCTTCTTTATATTTTTTTTACTAAATGAAAATGTATTTTCTAACATATATTTGAAAAGCTTAATTTTTTTTTAAATAGAACCCTGCAGCTACGATATGTCGTCGCAGTAGGTGTCTAAAATTTTCTTCATTTTTTTACTAAAAGAAATTGTGTTTTCTAACATATATTTGAAAAGTTCATCTTCTTTTTCAAAATAAATCCCTATAGCAACGATATATCATGGCAGTAGGTGTCCAAAGTTTTAATAAATAAGTTTTTTTTTTAAATTAATACACAGGTAAATCAATAGCTTTCAATGTCTTTGCTAAGTAAAAAAAGTTATATATTTTATAAAAATAACATAATACTCTGTCTTTATGCACTTGGAGTATCTTATCTTATCTTACTCCTTTATTAAAAGAATAAGGAGTGGTTTTTTTTTTCAAGAATTCAAGAGCAGTTTTTTCTTAGCCACGTTTTCTCCAACCCCACCTCCCAAAACCCTGATTTCTCTTCCCTTCTCCTTCAACAATCAGTTTTTCAACATTTCATCTTCTCCAGTTTTTTCAAAGATTCAGTTTTTTCAAGAGTTGAAATCACTTTTCTTCACCATGCTCAATTGCCGCATAGGGTTGAAATCAGTTCATCTTTCATCCTGATTTCATTCCCCCTCTCACCAGTCACCATTGCTTTCATCAGGGTGGAGAAGCTACTTCGATCCAGTTGTCAGAGTGGAATCTGAAGGTGGCCGGAAAATTCTGGACGCTAAATTGTGCTTCTAAATCTCCGGGAGGATATCGGCTTCGTTGTCGTGAATTGGCGGTGGCGGAGGACGATTAGTGGCAGTCTGGACCGTCCAACCGTCCTCCTCCACTTTCTTCATAAATATGATGTTTCTCCTTCTTCAAATCACATTCTTTCTGGACCAATGTTATCGATCATTTATAATAAAATATCTGGAACGGTTTGTTACAGTCACGGCGGTGGAAAGTGGTTGGAGAGCTTTGCAATACTTAGGGCTTGATCAGAAGAAAACATCACCTGATTTCGTTAATGTGAGATTAATTTTCATCACTTTTTTCTCATTCTCTAAATTTTCCTATCAATCGAGAAACTACTGATTGTAATACTTAGATCTAATACGACTTCTGTTTTTCCCCCAATTTTTTTAGGAATTGAAGGTGGATCTAATAATCACAGATTACTGTATGCCTGGAATGACTGGTTATGAATTGCACAAAAAATCAAGGTTCGTAATTCCTAACATCTTCGATTGAACTTTTTGCTGATTTTGTTTTCAAATATATTGATCTTCCTTTTGGTTTGATTGTTCGTTGATCTAGGGATCTGCACTTTTCCGAGAAGTGCCAGTAGTGATTATATCTTCAGAAAACGTTGTGGCGCGGATTGACAGGTACTGTTTTTCTCCATTTTTATCACACAGTTTGTGTGTGATTTTGTACCTTTTTCCTATTCTGAATTCGGATAAACGACAACTGCTAAAAGATGGATTAAAGTAAGATCATTAATCAATTACTTCCTTCAATTGCGATCAAGTGACATTTCTCCTGGGATAAAAGAATTGGTCCAGAAGCTCAAGGAAAGTGGTAAAACTGTATATCTGATCTCTGGAGGTTTTCGTCAAATGATCAATGTAAGCAATACAATAATCTATAATTGCTTCGAAAGTTTTCTTTACATTTATATTATTCATTAGTAGTGTTTTCAACTTGCTTCCCAATAATGCTTAATCAACTGAAACTCGTGGCTTTTGTCCAAAGTAGTACCTCTGATCCAAAATTTGGAGATAAGTCTTGATCTTTCATGTCAAATGCGCCATTTAATCCATAATAGGCATGGTTTGATCATATTCTTTTGGTTAATTACTTTTCTGTTGGCAGATGGTTTCATTTTCATTGTTGTAGTCTCATCCATATCTATACTACTCGGAAGCGCTTACTCGTAAAAGCCAACACTTCCACTTAGCTTACCGGGTAAGATTCTTATCCATTATAATACCATCGTATGCAACAATTTATCCGCTAAGAGCTAACCGGGTAAGACTCTCGATCCTTGTCATCGCTCTTCCCGGGTAAGATTCTTGATCTTTGCATGTTCATCCGCTAAGATAAATTCACCCCGTAAACGATTACCGGGTAAGCATTTATTAAACGCCCCCTTAAAAGCTTGCCTATTGTATACAAATTCTCTTTCTGCTTGTTATACCATTGGTTTTATTTGTCATAATGGTACCTGATAGAAGATTAGGAATAATCTACAAATTCCCATATTTAAGTGCTTTTTATGAATGTAAATGCAATACAATGGATTATTTTTGCTGCACATGTGAACATGGAAGAATAGTTTTTTCTTCTTTCTATTGCCAATATCATATTTCTCAAAACCCCCAACATACAACAAGCTAGCAACACGTAATATTTAAAGCCAAATACAACAAATAAACTTAACCCTTCTTCCATTTGGGGAGTTTTGAACCCATGACCTCATGGGAGGCAAAAAAAACCCTACTATTGCTCGGACAAAAGCCATTTGGTGCATTAGAAGGTTTCTTCTCTCTCTCTCTCTCTCTCTCTATATATATATATATATATATATATATATAATATCATGCTCGACTTCTTTTGATATGTGTCATGTGTGATTTGATTAATGGTTGCCATGATGATGTTAATTCTACTGAATTGGGTTGCTGCTTATTTTTCAATTCAGTAAATTACAAATCCCAATGATAATTTTGCATTATTTGTACAATACAATTTGGCCAACGCAAGAAAATGGTGGTACTCGTGGGTTGAGAGAAATATCAGGTTTCTTGTAATCCTTCAATTGCATATTTTAATTATTCATTTCTAATTGTTTTATTTTACTTCATTCTTATTGTTAGTTGATAAATTATCGAAATCTATTGAACTGCTATCGTTATGTTATATCAAGACTTTATTCATAATTTTTTTTCATTATTTAGAATTTGCATTCAATATAATAGTTATTTTGATTTTGTTTAATATAGAATGATGGGTTAAATAGTCATTTATGACATGTTTATTCAGAACAACAAACAAAGATAAATGTAGTTTAATCAAAATAGACAGTGTAATTCATACAAACATAACAAAAGAGTAACCCCCCTTAATTAATGAGTCATATTTATTTTCAGCATAAATAAATTTTATTTGTTTTAGAGTTTCTCGATTATTGGATGGAGCTAGATTAAAATTTTAATTTTCCAAGGTTGGATATTTTAATTAAGTATGACATTTGTTTGATGAGTAAGAAAATAGTTATTCAAAGTGGCATAAAGAATCCAAATGCCACCAGTAACGAGTCCACTATTAGCCTTACAAATACATGGGTACATAACTTTATTATTAAGTTTTGGCTAAACGACATGCATGTTTTAATCACCATATCAGCGCATTCAATTTGATAACCATACAACACCATAGAAATAGAAAATATGAATTAAGGGTTTGAGTTAACCGTTCAAGTACTTTTAGTTGGACATGTGGGATAATTTTTCTTCAAGATCAATGTTACCTATTTCATGAATTGTTTTGTGTTAGCAACATATTATACAAATAGAAAAGGATGTCACGATCTTGATGTTATTCATGATTTCGTGTTTGTGTTTTTTCCTTGGGAGTTAAATACGAGTAACTATAACATATATGGTATAACTTTCTAAAGCCAAATTATCTGAGTTTTATTTTTACAAATTACTATTGTTGATTTGCTGAAGTACAAATTGTTAGAAACTTAAACTCGAATTATGTGCGATGCCTTGATTTTTTTTTCATTTCTAACTCCAAGTTATTCTCCTAATGTGCCTTCCTCTTGGTCTCTCCAAGGTTGTCCTTCAATTCGATTCACACTACTATTTTGTTTTTTTTATTTAATTGCTAAAATAGCCTCTCGAATTAAGGGATAGGATCGGCACCAGATGCAGTGATTATGTTATGTTCAAGGGTATTCAATTCAACAAGGTTTACCAAAATATTGACAGGTGAGTGTGGTTTTATACATAGATAAAAGTTTGTACAAACTTTTAATTCCAGAGCTCAAGAAATATCAGGAATTCGACTATACTGTCTAGGCCAAAGAGAAGACAAAAAAGACAGTAACATTAAAGAAACAAATGGTAGTTAGTACAAATGATCGTTAACGGTCGCCAACATGACAAACATAATGGAGAGGATTTGTTGAGTATATTTTATGGTAATTTATAATCGTCCAGATTTACTTGAATAATAGTTGGTTTTATTTTTATATTTTGAATATAATGAAAGAAAATTAATAACTAAGCTATTCTTAGTTAATTAGATATAAAATGCATTAGTTGTAATTTTGTTTTGTTCAAACATATTATTTAGATTGTTAATCGGTAGTGACATTAATCGTTTAAATCTGGTTTATAAGAAAATTTTACATACAGCTGCATTGCAGCGGACACATATTTGGCTAATGCCAATTTATAAGAAATAATACAAAAAGGTAGCAAGATTAAGAATGAGTATTTGATTTCAGAATTGATTGCGTCCCGCTGCATCGCGCGGGTACGATGACTAGGCGACGTATTATGTTTTTTTTTGTTGTGTATACATTTTGGTATTACTTTCTAAACGTTGTGATTATGTCTTTTTATTTATATATATTTCTTATACTTTGATAATATCTATCTTTAAATTTTAAGTTGATTTTGTCTTTGAAAGATTGAATGATTCTTGTTTAAACTATTACTAATTTCCAAAAACCAATACATGTGAAACCATTGAATGTTGTATGTTAATAACCTGATTACACCTACATTGTGTGTATGCAAGTTTTTTTGTTTTACAAGTGGATCATTAAATTACGCGAATTAAATTAAATAATTAAAAACATCTTCACCGATTACAAACTACATGTGTTCATCTCATATAATATATTATGCAACTATTTTGCTTTCAACTAAGTAATTCAAGAAGAATATGTTTATTGCTACATAGATAAATTCCAATTCATACACCAAAAATATGTGTACTATGTACCAAGAACAACTAAACATTTAACACAATTTAGGATAATTAGGAGTATAATAAACACAATTTATTTTAGGATATAGAGAATTTATAATATTACATAGAAGTGTTTTCAAGAACATCCATCATGATCATATAAATAATATCGGAATCAACTTCATCCAAAAAAAACTTGAAAGAAAATCAAGCACAATCACCACAATAACTTCATAGTAGAATTATAACAATAATATCGACACATTGAACACAACTTTAATAAAAAAAACAATATTGCGTTGACTGCATACCACAAACAAACATTTTTATGAAAATCAACAACAGACACATTCATTAAAGCAACCCATATGGTGCTTACTTCTTTGTCGGTACTATTACATATTACCAAACGATAATAATTGTTTTCTAACATTTACCTATGAATAGGATGTATGAAATAAAGTTAATATCATGCATTCTAATTACATATTATATCTTATATGGTATCGTATATGTATACTACATAGATGCATACAACATGGAGTAACTTTATATATGATACAACACTTGTGTAAACTGATGATGAATATCATATATCTTGGTATATCGATGATTAAGTGAAAGCTGATCCTGCATTATATATTACTATCGTAGAAGAAAATCAACTTACAGTACACGACCGTATAGTTGACAAAAGATGACAAACGGAGTGGAAAATGATGTCTCCCAAATTGATGTAGACTCACAAAAAGGTATGTATAGCATTTATAATAAAGAAGCAAACATTTTACGTATTTATGATGATCTTATCATTCATAATGTATATGGCATTACAATTGTTGTTGCTAAATAAATACAAAAAGCACATAATATAGAATACTATGCACGACACAATGATATGATAACACTGATAAGAATAGGTGATGGTGAAGGAAGTAGTCGATCTACACCACTTATAAGAAATATCACTGAAGTGGAGACGACTCACATGACTGTTGGACCTTCAGAAAGGGTTCCATTAGGTAAAATTCTAAATCAAAGAATAATTACTTTATCAAATTATGGCAACAATACTATAACATATTAAATGGCCTTATGTGCAGAGAATATAACAAACATGGTTCATGTTGTACCAAGAAACAACCGTGAGATGGCAACATCTCACCATCAACTTCGTACCCAGTTGAGTACCGAGGGAAGCCCTGTAAATGCATTACCCATTCCTCAACGAATGATGATTGATAATAGAAATAATTATCAACAATGCAAGGACAGAAACAATATGATAACCGGTGTTAGCACGCAACGAAGCTCTCAACCCTTAACAACTACCATTCAGAGCATGGAAATGCAAAATGTGGACGGTCGAGAAGGATCGCGAGAGAGATCTTCAGGCTTGACCCATGAGCACTTCAATGGTAACAACTGATAACACCATTCTAAAATAACTTTTGTAAACTGTGTTTAATATTAACAGTTTTGACATCATTTAAACTTGTAGATGTCGAGCCTTCTACTGAGGTAAATATCGTATCATTGGCCAGTAATGATGTCTCCCACGTTGGTGTAGATTTACGAAAAGGTATGTATACCATTTATATAATAAAGAAAACGCATTATACATATGTATCATGATTTAATAATTCATAATGTATATGCCATTACACTTACTGATGCAGAAAAACAAAAAGCATACAGTAGAGAATATTATGCACGAAATACGGAGAAGATAAAAATGAGAAGAATGGCTAATGGTGAAGGAAGTAGTCGATCTACACCACTTATAAGAAATGTCATTGAAGTGGAGACGCCTCAGATGAATATTGAACCTTCAGAAAGGGTTCCATTAGGTAAAATTTTAAATAAAAGAATAATTACTTTATCAAATTATGGCAACAATACTATAACATATTAAATGTCCTTATGTGCAGAGAATATAACAAACATGGTTCATGATGTACCAAGAAACAATCGTGACATGGCAACATCCCACCATCAACTTCTTAACCAGTTGAGTACGGACGGAACCCCTGTAAATGCATTACCCATTCCTCAAAGAATGATGATTGATAATAGAAATTATTATCAACAATACAACGAAGGGAACAATATGTTAACTGGTGTTAGCACGCAAGGAAGCTCTCAACGCTTAACAACTACCATTCAGACTACGGAAATGCAAAATGTCGACGGTCGAGAAGGAACGCGAGAAAGATCTTCAGGCTTGACCTATGAGCACTTCAATGGTAACAACTGATAACACCATTGATAGGATTTATATAAACCCTAAACCGGATCTTTAAGCTCAAGAATGATTAGTTCTAGATCATGGAATAAACATATACAAATCACAACATGAACAGCGGAATTAAACGACATATTTGTATAGCTAACAAGGTTCATTAATTTAAACATACTGATTACATACTCACGCCCCAATTTGTTGACCTAAGTTATCAACAAACGAATACTTCTTCTCAAGTATTAGGATTAAGAACCTTGGGGCTCATGCACACACATCTACACGTTTTTGTTTAAACGTGGGTTTCAAGAACATCTAATTCTATATCTCTAGGTTTCTTTTATATACTAGAAACCTAGATAAACTAGAAACTAGATAAATACCAATCCTAGATAAACTAGGAATCCTAGATAAACTAGAATTTACAAGGATAACTATAAAATAAACATATTACAATTCGAACCCTTGTAAGTTGAAGTTTTGACACATCAAATCTATATGAAATATTCCTAACAATCTTCCCGTATTTGATGATGACAAAACTTAGCATCAGAATCTTCAAGTAGCTCTTCCCCTTTTTGACATAATCAAATCCAAAACTTATCAAACTTGAATCTTCCCCTTGAATGATCAACACTTCTTCTTCCCCTGAATTTATGCTAACCATCCTTGTGTCTTCGAGGTTATATCAATTACGTTGTAAAGAAAATCAACCATTATCTATTTGAAGTTGAAGTAAAAAACCAAACCTTGAGTCTTATATCCCGTAGAAACCAAGTGAACAACAACGTCATTCTCATGAATGAGGGGATCCCTGTCCTTCGACCAATCTTCTTCTCTAAGATTTCGTCAAATTGAAGTCACATTCTTCGAACAATTACGTTAATAATCTTCATAATATCACGGGTTATCTTTAACAGGTGAAGGATACCTTTAAAGATATGATAAGAACACAAACTCTAACTTTCACTTCTTCTTCAAACAAACTCTAATTAATCTTCCTTTTTGTAATCAACTGATGACGATCAAAGGGTAGTCATTTAAGCATTCTTCCTCTATCGTTCATCAAACCTTCATACCTTGTGTGTGTGAATTTTCTTGAAACAAACAAAAATCATCCTCCTTTTGTCGAGCATGATCCTAACATGGTGTGTGACATGTATTCTCCATTGCATCGCGGCTTTGATTTCATGGCTTTGAGGAATTCTGAGTGAAGAATAATTTTTATCAAGAAAAAAAACTGCTGGATTTCGAGAATTTCTGGGAGCGTTCTGGACGTCGTACGGCCAATCCAACCAGACATAATGTTAAACAATGTGTCCCGAAGCTGCTGTCCAAAAATCGCGACGATCCGACGGTTCAATCTCCGGGAATAGGCGAAACGGCCGGCTGTGATTTTCCAGAAAATTTCTGCGAAAAATCTGATTTTTCTTTCTTTCGTTCGTCTTCTTTCGTCTCTTCAAATCTTCCATTAAACCTTGTTTTTCTTCCAGATCAGAGAGCACCATGTGCTCTGATACCACCTGATAGGATTTATATAAACCCTAAACCGGATCTTTAAGCTCAAGAATGATTAGTTCTAGATCATGGAATAAACATATACAAATCACAACATGAACAGCGGAATTAAACGACATATTTGTATAGCTAACAAGGTTCATTAATTTAAACATACTGATTACATACTCACGCCCCAATTTGTTGACCTAAGTTATCAACAAACGAATACTTCTTCTCAAGTATTAGGATTAAGAACCTTGGGGCTCATGCACACACATCTACACGTTTTTGTTTAAACGTGGGTTTCAAGAACATCTAATTCTATATCTCTAGGTTTCTTTTATATACTAGAAACCTAGATAAACTAGAAACTAGATAAATACCAATCCTAGATAAACTAGGAATCCTAGATAAACTAGAATTTACAAGGATAACTATAAAATAAACATATTACAATTCGAACCCTTGTAAGTTGAAGTTTTGACACATCAAATCTATATGAAATATTCCTAACAACCATTCTCAAATAAATTTTCTAAACCGTGTTTATGATTAACAGTTTTGGCATAATTTATATTTGTAGATGCCGAGCCTTCTTCTGAGCTAAATATCGTATCATTGGTCAATAATGATGTCTCCCACATTGGTGTAGATTTACAAAAAGGTGTGTATACCATTTACATAATAATGAAAAAGCATTGTACATGTATCATGATTTAATCATTCATAATGTATATGTCATCACACTTACTGTTGCAGAAAAACAAAAAGCATACAATAGAGAATATTATGCACGAAATAAGGAGAAGATAAAAATGAGAAGAATGGCTAATGGTGAAGGAAGTAGTCGATCTACACCACTTTCAATGAGAAGAATATCTAATGGTGAAGGAAGTAGTCGATCTACACCACTTATAACAAATGTCACTACCGCATCATCGATCAATGATGACATCGCAGGACCAATACGATTTTGTTTATGATGGTATCCCTACAGAACATCGTCTTTTACCGGAACAGAATCCATGCGTTCACTGTGGAGCAAAACGGTTGGTTTTAGAATCTAATGGCTTTTGTTGCATGAGTGGGAAGATACAGTTGGCGTACTCACCGATTCCTAGAGAGTTATACGAACTCTTCACATCCCAATCTCAATTGGGGAAAATCTTCAGGCACAACATACGTGCATACAACACTAACTTTTCCTTCACATCAATGGGTGTGACACTAGATAGTTCAACTGCCAATATGAGATCCGGAGTGTATACATTATGTGCACACGGAGCGATATATCATAGAATTGATCAGTTAGTTCCAAGGGATGGACAACCTAGGTACTTACAGTTATATTTTTATGATGATCAAGAGTTTTCACATATGCTCCAATGGCCAAATCTTGATAGAAACATTGTTGAAATACTGACACGTGTTCTAGCTACGAACCCGTATGCAATAACATTTCGAAGCCTTGCTGAGCTAGGACCTCTCGACAATTATAGAGTCACTTTGAACGCATCAGTCGACCTAGACCAGAGGGTATACAACCGGCCGACCACATCTGAGGTTTGATAAAAATAAAATGTACCATATGTACATTTCACATACATATTATACACGCCACTCAATTCTACCATTCTATAGGTTGCTGGGATTTGGGTTGAAGGCAATGACAACATCACCGCATACGAGAAAAGTATTATTGTCTACGGGAGATCTGACTATAGCCAAAGAATCCAATCAACATTCGCTTGTTATGATCCGTTGGGTTACCCACTGTTCTTTCCTAATGGTGAGCCTGGATGGCATTGCAAAATACCAAGACATGGAGTATCTATCAGTGAAACTGTTGATGAAGAAGAAAACATTGACGAATATGAAGACGGTATGTATGTTATATGTCTTAAACTTTTAACGTTATGCTAAAGGTAGAAAATTACATTAGCTATTAATATCGCTGGTTTATAATTTTTCAATATCAAAACTACGCAGAGGCTAATGACCAAAGAAGGAGGAAGCTTGTAACTATGCGAGAATACTATTGCTACAAGTTCCAAATTCGACCTGATGAGAACGTCCTTCTTTTAGGTGGGAGATTATTCCAACAGTTCGTCGTAGATACTTATATCAAGATCGAGACATGCCGATTGGATTTTATTCAAAGAAACCAGATGAGGATAAGATCAGATTTATACCAAGGTGTTGTAGATTGCGTCCATGCGGGTGAGGTTCAACCAAGCAGAATTGGACAACGGATTGTATTGCCTGCAACTTTCATTGGAGGGCCACGTGACATGCGGCGACGGTTTTTGGATGCCATGAGTTTGGTTCAAGCTGACGGGAAACCTGATATATTTCTCACAGTGACATGCAATCCAGGTTGGCCTGAAATCGTTCATGGGTTATTGACCGGTCAGAGCTCAGACGATCGTCCAGACCTTGTTGCCAGAGTGTTTCATGCCAAATTAGAGGATCTCAAGGAACAACTTTTCAAGAAGCATATTCTAGGCAGAGTCGCGACATATGTTTATGTTGTGGAGTTCCAAAAGCGTGGATTGCCACACGCCCATTTTCTGTTAATAATGGATCCTAGACATAAGCTGACCAATCCAGACGACTACGATAGAGTCGTTTGTGCAGAAATTCCAGATCCTACAAAGCATCTCCAACTACACCGCTTGGTCGCCAAACACATGATGCACGACCCTTGTGGTCATTTAAAACGGGACAGTCCTTGTATGGAGGGTGAGCCAAGCAGATGTCGTTTCAGATACCCTAGGCAATTTACTGACAACACGACACACGCAAATGACTCATACCCTTTGTATCGTAGGAGAAATAACGGAATGCAAGTAGATGCTCGTGGAAGTACCCTTGATAATCGATGGGTTGTCCCGTATAACCCAAAACTCCTAATGATGTTCAATTGTCACATCAATGTTGAGGCTTGCTCCAGTATAATATCTGTAAAATATATATTCAAGTATATTTACAAAGGTTATGATAAACATGTCGTCAGTGTCGATCCAGATGGAGATGGGACTGTTATTAACGAGATAAGAAGGTTTCAGGATGCGCGATATGTCTCGCCTCCTGAGGCAATATGGAGAATTTTCAGTTTTAAACTCTCTCAAATGAATCCTAAGGTTATGGCCTTGCAACTTCATCTCCCGAATAACCAGTATGTTACGTTTTCAGATAATGATATAATGACAGACGTTGTTGATAGAGAGAGAGACAGGAGAACAATGTTAACTGCCTTCTTTCACATGAACAGAGTAGATGTGCGTGCAAGAAACTACTTGTATAGAGATTTTCCAAGATACTATACATGGGATGCAAGATCACGACAGTGGAATCCTCGAAGTAGAAACAGTTCCATGAGAGGACGATTGGTTTATGCTAATCCGTCTGAAGGGGAGCGATTCTACATGCGTCTACTTTTGTCTCATATTAGTGGGCCTACATCATTTGAAGACCTTTACACAGTTAACGGGATACGACACCCAACATTTCGAAAAGCAGCTCTAGAGAGAGGGTTAATAGAGAATGATGATAATCTTTCCCAATGTCTTGCAGAGGCCTCTGTGTTTCAGTTTCCAAGTGCTCTTACAAGGCTATTTGCGACAATATTGATCTACTGTGAACCGGGAGATGTTCGCAAGTTATGGGATGACCACTATGATTCCCTTTCTGAAGATTACATGCGGCAATATGGCAATGTTCAAAGAGTCCAAGATATGGTCCTCACTGACATCATGGTCTTTCTACAATCGATGGGTAAGGATTTGAATGATTTTGATCTTCCAACAATGAATACAAATGCCAGTTTACAAGATGGAGGATTTTGTGAGGTACAAGAGGAGTACTCCATTATCGTTGAACATGAACACTTGCAAGCACGATACTCTCTGAATGCAGACCAAAAATCCGCTTTCGATGAGATCATGAGGCACGTTGAGACTGATTCTCCGGGTATGTTCTTCGTAGATGGTCCTGGTGGAACTGGAAAGACGTTTTTGTACAAAGCTTTGCTTGCTGAGGTCCGTTCTCGTGGTCTAATTGCACTTGCGACTGCTTCATCGGGCGTTGCAGCTAATAACATGCCGGGAGGGCGAACTTCCCATTCTCGATTCAAGATTCCCCTCAATTTGGACAATAACTCTATATGTAACATCAAACAACAGAGCGGAACGGACCAACTACTTCGTGATGCAAGATTAATCATTTGGGACGAAGCATCAATGGCTAAGAGACATGCGGTGGAGGCGCTCGATCGAACAATGCAAGACCTCATGGGAAACAGACTTCTATTCGGTGGAAAGATAATGGTGATGGGAGGTGATTTTAGACAAGTGTTACCGGTCGTGCGTCGTGGTACCCGAGCACAAATTGTCGACTCCAGCCTACGGATGTCACCTCTCTGGTCTTTAATTAAAAAGATACGGTTAACGATCAATATGAGAGCTTTGGCTGATCCATGGTTTTCAGAGTTCCTTTTACGGGTTGGTGATGGAGATGAGGAAACAGTGGATGAGACTTTTATTCGCATACCTGATGACATGACAATTCCATATGACGCTCAAGGTAACTCGAAGGATGCTTTGATTGATGCAATATTTCCATCTTTGCAAACCAACGGAGGTGCATCAGATTATATCATTTCCAGGGCGATCTTGTCAACTAAAAATCAGAATGTCGATGGGATTAATGATGAGTTGATCGAAAGATTCTACGGAGAAGAAAAGATTTACTACAGTTTCGACGAAGCTCAAGATGATAGGAACAACATTTATCCAATCGAATTCTTGAACTCACTAACTGTTAGTGGTTTGCCACCTCATCGACTTCGACTCAAAATTGGATGCCCGGTGATATTATTGCGAAATATCGACCCTACTAATGGATTATGTAACGGCACGAGATTGATATGCAAAGGTTTCCAACAAAACGTGATCGATGCAGAAATAGCCGTTGGTCAGCATGCTGGAAAGAGAGTCTTTTTGCCAAGAATTCCTTTATGTCCATCCGAAGACGGCATGTTCCCATTTAAGCTAAAGCGAAAACAGTTTCCAGTTCGCCTGAGCTTTGCTATGACAATCAACAAAGCTCAAGGACAAACGATTCCAAATGTAGGAGTTTATCTACCGGAATCTGTATTCTCTCATGGACAACTTTACGTAGCATTATCCAGAGGGATATCACGAGGAACTACGAAGGTATTGGTGAAACCGTGTAAAAGAATTAATCATCGTGGAGTCTATACGTCAAACGTGGTGTATCAAGAAGTTTTACGCGATTAATAACGTACAAAAACTATCGATTATGTAACACTTGTTAAATTATGAGTATATATGCAAACTACATCCTTACAGTTTGATGGTATCAAACTGTGCATCTAATGTTCAAGTTTTTTTGTCGATTTTCACCGGTTTGTGTTGGATTCGCTATTGTATTCTCAATTATCTTCATCTTTCAGTTATTCTTCTTCGATTGAGAAGTCACCTCTAATGAGACCTATGTATCAATTGAATTTTTTGACAAATATTTAGCTAATGCCTATTTGATAAAAAATAATACAAAGCATGTACCAAAATTGAGAATTTTATTTGGTTAATCGAATTGTGTCCCGCCGCATCGCGCAAATATTTTTAATAAGTTAAATTAAATTAGGTTTTAATGTTTATCTTTAATCTTCAAGGACTTTAGTGGACTTTAAACAAATTTCTAAGGGGAATATGAAATTTTGAGTTAAAAGGCTCGCCTAAAATCCTAATGGTAATCGTCCCGGCATAATTGAAACCCTAATTTCTCCCAACCACATAGTTCATTGTAATCGTCCCACTCGTCCTTCTTCTCCGTCGTTATGCACTTGGAGTTCAGAGTCCGTCTTACTCGTTCCTCTTCTTGTCGTTGTAAGTTTCAATTTTATCATTCATATGAAAACCATCTTCTTCATCGTCTATATGGAAATCAAACCAGGTACATGTATTGGAACTCATCTTTGTATCTACTTTTCTCTAATGCATTTTTTTCATCTTATTATATCTCAATTTATGTTGCCTCAAAAATCTCTGTATCTAATTTTCATTTGAACTCGGTTGCATTTCTTTGTTCTGTTCTGCCATATATTAAATCGAAGAAGTATAATTTGTGTGTATAATTGATTGGTTTGGAGGTTATATTCAATTTGGAGCAGATCATATGCAATAATTTAATATGCAAAGCAAGTGTTCGATGAAATGCCTCGATGATATAATTAAATTTTTGTTTTTGACCTACAACAACGACTTGTCGTGGCAGTAGGTATATAATTAATTTTTTTATTTTTGACCTATAGCGACGACTTGTCGTTGCAGTAGATATATAATTAATTTTTTCCTATTTTTGTCATATAGCGACGACATGTCGTTGCAGTAGGGAACTACAGCTACAAATTTACAGCAACAAAGGCTACAACAACGACGGTCGTCGCAATAGATCTATAGCAACGACATTTGGAGCATTAGCGACGACTGCTGTCGTCGCAATAGAGTGAATTTGTTGTAGTGTGGAATTTTCACCAGTTTGTGTAGATTTCAAGCTGTAATGGTTTAAATCTTTCAATGAGAATGATTTGTGACATAAATCGTTGGTTCTTAATGGTCAATATTAGATGTATATATATCTATGTATTTGGTTGTTTATGATTTTATGGGTTAATTGCTAACGTGAGGATATAACCCATATGTGTATTTGTTTGAAACGATTTGTATTGGAACAACTGTATGATATTTTTCGTTCAAACAATTGATAGGCGTTGATTAATATATGGTATTTGGTTTCATGATTTTAGCAGTTCCGTTTTTTCTATATTTATAGGATTTTAAAGATTTTAACTCCATAAAAACCCCTATTTGTTTCGGTATTGGGCAATTTACCGGCGGATAAACTATTAAAAATAAATAATATAATTTATAAATAAAATAAAATGGGTTGATTATAATTCAATTTGATTTTTAAAAAAGAAATTAATTGTTTTATCCATTTTTTATTGTGGTTTCACCTCTTAGCCACCGCTTCCCTACTTTTACTGAAATAGAAATCGGGACCTAGCTCAAAAATACCAAAAAATTCAAATTTGATCGATATTCCTTATTTTTTTTTACCAAGATCCGCAACTTTTTTTTGGAAAGTCAATCGGATTTGTTTTTTTAAGGCATGTCCGCAATTACGGACCTATTTTTGCGGGTCTGACACTATTTTGGTAATTTTAGGGAGAATGTGGCTAAGACCACCCGCATCGGCCCCTTGGGTTCGATGGGGTTGGGGTTGGATGGTTTCCCACACCATCGCACCCCTTGGGGTTGGTGTGGGATGGAACCCTCCCGGGTTGGGCAACCAGCTCGGGTTGGGTCTCCATTTAATTTTTATTTTTTTTTAATAAAATATAGCCGTTAAAAATATGGACGTTGGGCTGATTTTTTTTTAATTATTTCTATCCTATAAATACTAATATTAACCTACTTATTTTTTCACACAAACAAATTTACTCTCAATCTCTCCCATCTTCCCCACTTATTTTTTCACACCACTAAATTTTCTCTCAATCTCTCAAACTTTTCTCTACTACAAAAACAAAATGTCTTCTTCATCAGTGAACTCGTCGGAATTTTATGAGTCGTTTTCGTCATCGTCGGACGGGGAAATTAATCTACCCACGTATCGTCAAATGGATTACGATATTTTTCGTGGATTAATAACCAATGTTGTAGAAAGGCTTTTCGATCAAGATGAAGAACCAAGTTCGCCTCCAAGACGGTGCTTCCTTGAAAAAGTAGTTTATTAAGTTTATGACTCAATACAACTATTCACATAATACAAACACAATTACCAGTTATGACTCAATCATCATGTAATTTCCCATCTCATTCTCTTGGCCATATTAGTTGGTTGCAAGCCAACTAATAACTTAACTTCGTTGTACGACAATTACAGCCAACAACGCTGTACGAATATTACAGCCAACACACCGGTCCTAAGCCCGGCCAACATATTATCGTATAGTAGAATACTCATGTAAATACAATATCTCAATATATTATATTTCAAACATAAACACATAAATGTATTCCAGTTTAAAAACGTTTTAAAGTAAAACTCACCTGTTTGTTTATCAACACGTTTCCAAGCCTTCTTAACAGGTTCAGTCCTTTACCCAGAATTCACAGAATCTGAAACAAATAGGTACAAGTATCTCTTTACCAAATAGAACACATAAGACTTACTAGAGCTAAGAACTCTAGATAGCTCAATTCCTCCAAATGTTACCCCCAAGCCCGAACTTAAGTCTAGTCCACAGAATAGTCAGTCCTCATTCATTCCCTATCTAAGAGTTAGCAAAATACAGGTTACTGGATACTCAAAAGCATCTAAACTCTCAAAAATGACCAAACAGCTAAAGTTTTCGGACAACACAAAACAATCCGGACTGCAGATCTTTCCGGACAGCATAACCTTTTCGGACAACATAAACAACCTGAATAACATAACTATCCGGATAACAAAACAATCCGGACACTATCCGGTAAATCATTTCATCCGAAAACTAGAGAAAATAGAACTTACCCGGTTAATCGATTCATCCGGATACCTGCAAGAAAGACTACCGGACACTATCAACATATTACCCGGACACCACCCAAGAAACTAACGGACACATTCATCTTATCCGTAAACCTCTGACTGTTCATCCATTTTCTACCCAGAAGTCGACTGAATCCTTACCAGACGTGAATTTGATGATTCTACTCCGATAGAAACCTTCTAATATCAATTACAAACATAAAATACAAAGGAAACATACCTTAATTCCTCTTCCAAGTACACCAATTTGAGCTCCTAACCCTTCTTTTCTTTTGGTCTAAAAAACACACACAAACACACACTTGAATTTTCTGGATGATTTGCAGATAATGAAAATATCTGAATGTCCTAAGGGATATTATCTAACCATATTTACCCTTTAGACCTTAAGCTTTCCATTAATGACCCAAAACACCCTTAACTCCTAATTTAACCCAAACTTACCCTAAACATCAATTATAAAGTTAAATAAATTTAACGGAACTAATATTTAACTAACGAACTTACCCGGGGTATTACATTTCTTAATCAAGGGTTTGCTTAGACAATCATCTGGTTTCATTCTCTAATCGTAAAACATCCATTTAATCCATTTTTAATTCGTGAAATCGACACAATACAACCAAAACCCACAATACTCTTTTAAGGGCTACATAGGTGAAGAATACACTAACCCTTATGATTTCAACCCCAAATCCTTAGACAAAAGAGAAAAGGAAACTTGATATAACCAGGAAACGAATTTGGCTACATACCTTTACTGATTTCTTCCTCCAACAAGCCTTCTTCTCAAAACTCCTTCTTCTCTTCTTTTCTCCCTTTCCAGCCGCCAAACACCAACAATGAAGAATAATTTCATTAACCCTAGGGATTGACACCCTTTTATACCTTCCCATAATTTACATAAAAGCCCCACAACTTAACTTCCATTTCTTGAACATTTGACACTAAACTTTCATTACGTACTAGAAATTCGGGTTATTACACCCGTCAACGCATGAGGTATTGTGTAAATCGATTTTCTACCCAAGAATTATATTATGTTTTCCACATTTTGCTTCAACGAATTTATTATATTTCAATTATAACTGTTGTTCTCACTAGACTTTAGCCTAACACGTTTTCTTGAAATGACATGTATAACAAACAGGTCATTCTAGTGGCGGGCCTCCTAGGGTTTGAGCGGAGAGTCAAGAAGAGTAGATAGCATTTTGGTGAAGCATATAACGGCATACACTTTGGGTTTAAACAATATATTTTTGGGAGTGAGATAGCAACACCCGTCTTTAATCTAAGTTGTTGTAATTTAGATTAGTAAGTTGTTGAATTGTATCTCTTTGTATTTGACTTGTAAACGCCATACTATTTTCCTCTCTTTGGGTGATTGCTTTATGTTAGTTTGTAATTTTCCGCAAATTATTCAGGCTTAAATTTATCCCAAATTTTTGGGTGTTGCAACATGACTTACCTTTGTTCATTAGTTCCTTACCTTTTGTTTTAGCATAATTTCACGAGCTGCAATCTGTTTCCTTATCTCCTGCTATAGACCAATTTACTTATTTACCCTTGTTCATAAGTGAATGAAATGTATGTCGTGTGTTTACTCCCCTTATTCACTTTAATAAAATAAAATTATTCTAAGTCGTTGAGTAAAAAGTTTGATGGTTGAGACTATTTAACAAAGTTAACACTAATATATTAGTTAGCTAAAGAATGAGATCCTCTCTCTCTCTCTCTCTCTCTATATATATATATATATATATATGTATGTATGTCGAACAAACGTAGGGACTAAATCGCTGGCCACTCTCCACGGCCAAATCATCACCACCATTCCTACGGCCACAACAAACTTCCAACGAGTAAATCGTCGGCCAAAGCAAACCACCTCTCCCTCATCTAACCCTTCCCTCCCAACAACGTCCTCCCTCTCCTCTCTCCCATTTCACCATTGAAACATCAGATTATGCATCTTCGTTGAGACTTTATTGGCATCTGACTTGGTGTGCATGTGTATCTCCGAGATTTAATTTCCCATCACCGCCATTCCATTCCATCCATCCCTCTCCGGCTCTCCCAAATTTGGTCCCTGCCTTTATTTTTCTCTCTTTTTATGTTGCAAAAAGTTGTTGCTATTTCTAATGATCTAAAGACATGAAAAGTGCTCCTGACTTTGGATTTGAGGTTTATGTTGCAAACAATTGTTGTTGTCGTGATTTTGATTTTTATTTAATTTTAGTTCGGGGTTTGGTTTTGGATTTGAGGTTTAAATTTTGATTTTGGTTTTGGTTTTAAGGTTGGCATTTAGGTTTTTGAGTGATGAGCCAAGTTTCACAGGCTAAAAAGGGTTCATAGGTTTTAGAAAAAGAGTTAAGACAAGTGACATGATTCTAATGGATTAGTTTATAAAAGACTTTTTTCTTATTTTTAATAGAAAAGGACACAAAACTTTAAAAAAGACTGCAATGCCCTTCAGTAAGTGATAACGACCGTTAGAGGTAACAGGAACCGAATCCGGTCATTTTTGCATACCACAATGATCAATTTATAATTTCAAGAATGTGGGGATAAAAGTGTTATAACCACCAAATCACAGGAACCAAATTTATAGTTTACTGTAAATATTATTTAATTTTAACTTTCAAATGAATAAACTAGTAAACTTGCAATTTTGGTCCTTGAGACTTAGTGAAAAGTTTGAGGTGAGATCTGAACATTGATAAGTTCAGATCAAACTTCAGAAATCATGTTTGTGCTTTCCATTTTAATATGAAAATGGTCACTCATCAATAATTCAGTTTATATTCTCCGTTAAAGCAAGGGACGTTTTAGTCTTTTCATAAAAATCTATAAATCGTTTTTTTGTAAAAATTAACATAAAATCATATTTTCTTTAAAAATTGACAAATTTTAATGAAAAAAGAAATTTTAAAATAAAATAAAACACAAAATATAAAATATACCGAGTTAAACGCAAATTTGGTTCATGTGGTTCACATAAATTAACGAGTGAGATCCTCTAGAGAATAACGAACTAGAGCTGGTCACAGGTGGTATGACCCGTTAGGCCATCAGTACCCCATCCAGGAATCTTTCAAAGATTCCAGCTCCACATCAGCGCCACATCAGCTTTTCTCACATCCCTCACTCAATCCCTAACAATCCCTAAACACCCTTACCCCATTCCCTCAAACCCTTTTGCCACCTCATTTATTTTAATTCTTTTATTTATACATTTAATTATTTAACAAAATAAAAATATTTATATTTTTTTAATAAATAAAAATAAGATAAATAATAAAAATTAAAATTCATATCATTCATTAAAAATAAAAATTACAAAATAAATTTAAAAATCTACTCGTCGTCATTGTTGGGAACTTGGATACGCCAAATATGTTCGACCAAATCCGACCGAAGGTTATTATGAGTGTCCCGGTTTATGACTTCTCGAACATTTGCCGCGCGTTGTGTCTCACTGATTTGGCTTTCGATATCATCCGTGAAAAAGTCGTTTTCCACGTCACCACAAATAGCATGGTTTTCGTCTTCGAGTATCATATTGTGTAATATGACACAAGCGTACATAATGTTTGCCAATCTTGAGAGTTCCCATCCGCGTGCCGGGTTATGAAGTATATGCCAACGTGCTTTAAGCACGCCAAAAGCTCGTTCAACATCTTTACGTGCGGATTCTTGCACGGACTTGAACTTTTGTCGTTTAAGGTCTTGTGGGCACGTAAATGATTTTACGAAAGTAGCCCATTCCGGATATATCCCATCCGTTAGATAATATCCGTGCTTGTAGGTGGCTCCATTCACCTCAAAAGGGCACTCGGGTGCTTTTCCATCATATACATCGTTGAAGATGGGCGACTGATTGAGAACATTGATGTCGTTGTTGGAACCGGCAACACCAAAGTATGCGTGCCAGATCCATAGATCTTGAGAGGCCACTGCTTCTAGCACGATTGTCGGGTGCTCATGATCACCTCTCATGAATTGACCTCGCCATGCATTCGGACAATTTGCCCACGCCCAATGAGTACAGTCTATGCTGCCGAGAATGCCGGGAAATCCATGTTTAGCTTCATGCGCGGCGTACAACTTCTGAATATCAATAAATGTAGGCTTGCGTAAATATTTTTGACCATACAGTTCAATAATACCTGTGCAAAATTTGTACAGACAATCTCGTGACGTTTTCTCTCCCATACGGATGTACTCGTCAAGTGCGTCAGCACTTACTCCATACGCCAATTGCCGAATAGCGGAAATACACTTTTGTATCGGAGAAAAACCTTGTTTGCCTAACCCGTCAAACCGAAGTCTAAAATACCGATACCCTACTTCTAAATCTTCAACTATTCGTTTGAATAGTTGTCTGCTCATCCTGAACCGCCGCCTAAACATATCCGGTGTATAAATCGGGTTGACACCAAAGTAGTCCCGCATAAGCCGCTCGTTTGCAGTTACTCGACCTCTTTCAATGTTTGCGGCCCTCTCTCTTGTTGACGATGAGGCGGTGCTACCATACAGCGATTGTGCAGTCTGTCGAAAAATTTCCCTTTGTAGATTCAACAACTCGTCGGTGTCTACGGATGATGATGATGCGGTTGGTGAACCGGGTTGTGGCGATTCCATATTGTTTAAAATATAGAGAATGGAAGAGTGTTTGAGAGAGTTTGAGAGGTGTGAAAAATAAGAGGTTGAGAGAATTTGAGAGGTGTGAAAAATAAGAGGTTGAGGGTTAAATATATAGTGGGATTAAATTGAGAATTTTTTTTTACAAAGAGCCATTCAACAGCATGATTTTTAAAAATTAAATTAAATAATTTTTTTTTTAAAAACCCTTCGGGATGAAACGGGATGGGGAACCCGGATTCCATCCCTTCCCGCCGAACCCGCAAGCCCCGTAGCCCACCCCGCTCCATCCCGCCCTCCATCCCGCTGCGGTACCGATGGCCTTAGACCCACTAGAGCCGCCCACCCGGCCCATAAGAAAAGCGGGTTTGGACAAACATTTTTGATAAAATTGGCGGGCTTGTGTGGACCGCTAAAATTAATGGGCGGACTTGGGCAATGAAATAAGAAATTCAGACATGTCCGCCTTGCCCGTTATATTATTATAGTTGATTAAATTTATATATAATTAATAATTTATTGTTTATTATTAAATAGATTTAGAAGTGTCTTTGGGTTGAATTCCCTCTACTAAGACAATCCACACACATTGCAAATGGACTTGCAAATGCATGCTTGTCAGGAATCAATTGTCATGTAGGCAAATAAATTGCAATATTTGCAATTCAACTTGCAAGCCACGTGGCCTCCAAAGTATGACTCCCATCTTTTTTTTCTCTTTTTAATTGTTTAAATAAACTAAATTTTTATATAACACAATAAAGTAACAATGTTAATTTATTTTTTAATTAAATTAATTATTTTATTTAAAAAATATTTATGTATCTCGATATGTTATTTTTTATATAAAATAAATACAGTATAGTTAAATTAATTTGAACAATAAATTATAAAATAAATATAAGGATTGTATTATGTTATTATATCATATATTAATCGTTTATTTGAAGTTAATGTTTATATTTTAAGTAATATTATATTATATGCAAAAACTGATGTGGCATAATTGAAAGTGAAGGTGGATTGCATGTGTGTAGGAGGTAATTGCAAAAACTGATGTGGCATAATTGAAAGGATAAATGAATTGCATGGATGTAGATGGTCTAAGTACCAACCGTCACTCAATATATATATATATATATATATATATATATATATATATATATATATATAGAGAGAGAGAGAGAGAGAGAGAGAGAGAGAGAAAAGTTCAAATGAAAACTCAAATTCAATTGTGAATGTGAAGACGAATCTTGACCCTTCCATCTCTATTGATTCAATGACTCATATTAAATAGAGTTTTTGATTGAAATTATTAATTAAGGTGATTAGAGGTAAAAAGTGAAGATAATTTAAACTCACGCCTATCATATTTGACTTTTTATTTTCTTTTTTAATTAAAAACTTTTACCCCCTTTAAAGTTTAAAATAAATTATCTTAAAAATTACTAATATTTTAATTAAACAAATTACATCAAAAAAGCGAGAATTTCATGATCTTTGATATGACATCCATCTCGATATAGCTTTTTGTTGTTTTAACCGTTTTTACGTGAAATGTCATATATGTGTTATATTCATTATGAATATTTATGTATTCAAGTGTTTATAACATCTCGACACCGTAAGTCCGTAACTTGACATCACCTTCTACAACATTTTCTTTAACGTCCTAAGGCATCGTGTTCTTCATTACAGTAACCCAACACCCATCGAGATGAATCGGGAACCTATCGAGTTTCGATTGTGAACCGAGGAACGAAAGAGAGTGCGTCACGTCTCCACACCTTCACGGGCCACTCATGTATTATTCTTCATGAATGATGTATTATTCATACTGAATACTGTATTATTCACCCTGAATATTGTATTATTCACCATGAATAGTGAATGAACGTTCACCTTTGTTATTCATACTGATTGTGGACACCTGGAGATGTGCATACATATTCATAAAGATTAAAACAAAGTTGCGGTTGTGAATTGGAAAACAAAAGAGAGTGTGTCATGTGTTCACACCTTCACGGGTCATTCTTATATTATTCATCATGAATAATGTATCATTCAGGATGGATAATACAACATTCAAGATGAATAAAAATGATTCATGTTTAATAATACATGAATCAGAAATTCGTGTATTATTCATCCTGGATGTTATATTATTCATTTTAAATACTGTGTTATTCGTCATGAATAGTGAATGAACGTTCCCCTTTGTTATTCATATTGAATATGGATACCAGAAACGTGCATACATATTCATACTGAATATAACACATACATAGCATTTTACGTAAAAACGGTTAAAATGAAGAAAACTATATCGAGATGGATATCATATCGAAGAGCACGAAATTCTCGTTTTTTTGATGTAATTTGTTTGATTAAAATATTAGTAATTTTTAAGATAATTTATTTTAAACTTTAAGGGGGTAAAAGTTTTTTAATTAAAAAAGAAAATAAAAAGTCAAAGATGGTAGGCGATGATTCAAATTTTCATATTTGTCCCTGATCACTTCTCAATTGGTTTCATTAAGTTTTAACCATTGATTAGTTTTCCAAATCTTGATCAATGGTTGTGACTTGTCCTCATGTTCACAATTGAAAATGAGTTTTCATTTGAACTCACCCCTATATATATATATATATATATATATATATATAGGGGGCCATTCAAGGGAGAACTAGTTATTTTGTGGTAACTGTAAGAACCAATGTGAGCCACATATTAAGCTATAAATTAGGAAATTATTAATTTTGGTAATTTTGTTTGAAATTTAAATAAAAGGGCATTTTAGGCATTTTTAAAATCTCCTCTCTCCTCTCTCCTCTCTATATCTGATTACGATAATGATATCATAAGAACAAATGTGATATCACTGTGATACCCCCCAGTGTGATACCAGAATACATACAAGAACAAATGTGATATCACCGTGATACCCCCAGTAAACATACAAAAACAAATGTGATATCACTGTGATACCCAATATGATACCCATTGTGATACCCACTGTGATACCTTTAATAAATAACAAAAATAATGAAAAAACGTAATGTGATACACTTAATAAAAAAACACTACATGATACTTTGTGATACAATTTGTAAGTCAACAAAAATACAATGTAATACCAAATGTGACACCCCATTTTTTTAAAAAACATTCCATCGTCTGAACTCCTCTTCTCCTATCAACTTAAGAACACAGAGACCATCTCTGCAGATCCAACACCACCGAAACACTTCTCAAACTCGACCGAGCACTCGAGCAGTTACAGATTCTCTCTCTCTCACCTAGACTCTCACCTTCTTCTTCTTCTCGTGAAAACCACAGCCGCCAGTAGCCACCACCAGGCGCCGCCCACTCTTTCTTCTCCTCTTGATGGTGTAGACGCGAGAGAGAGAGAGGCGGAATGAGAGAGGGAGGCGTAGGGAGGTGCTGACGAGAGAGAGGGAGGCGGAAGGAGGGAGGTGGACGAGAGAGACGGAGGTGGATTGCTGACGCCGGGGACCGGCGATGGCTACCGGCTGTGGAGGTGGGCGGCTGCCGGCTGTTGAAGTGGGCAGCTGCCGGCGGCGGTGAGATTAAGGGAGAAGAAAAGAGAGCAACCAATTTTTAGGGTTGATTGGTATAAAGGCGTGAGATTTGGAAATAATATGAGAGAGATTCATGAGCTGTCAAATATATTTAAATGACTAAATTACCCTTTAGTATTTAATTAATAATAAAAATAAATTTCTTAAATGAGTGGCTCATATTGGTTCTCGCAGTTACCACAAACTAAATAGTTCTCATTTGATTAAGCCCATATATATATATATATATAATACATGTTATGTTATATAGTACGTCTCAAATCTTCATCTTGAAATATTAGGTGAATAAATATTTTTTTATAAAAAAATCCCGAACCTTAAACGTTGATAAATAATAAGAGATAAAAGGTTCATGCTCCGTATATTATGAAACTATTTTTCAATACGATATGTACATGATATCTTTTATGTCTCATGTTATGTTCGAAAGAATTAATGTAATGTAAATGATTCTATAAAATTTGTTTTATATAACCTATGGTTTTATATAAATTTTGTTTTTCAAATGTAGAAAATGCACTACTAAACAGAAGCAGATTTCCGGCGGAAAAATCCGTCGGAAATGGATAATTTCGGCGGATTTTTCGGCGGATGCGGTCGCCGGATAAATGGGCGCCGAGATGGCCCGTTTTCGGCGGACTTTTCGGCGGATAGTTTGTTTTCGGCGGACGTTTCGGCGTAATAATCCGTCGGAAAAAAGTAGAAATAATTAACAAAATCTTAATTAACAAGATAATCCGGGATATATTTTCGGCGGATTTTTCCGCCTGAAATATATTTATTTATTTATTTATCAATTAATAAAAAATAATAATTTCGGCAAATATTTCGGCGGATTTTTCCGCCTGAAATATATTTATTTATTTATTTATCAATTAAAAATAATAATAATTTCGGCAACTATTTTCGGCGGATTTCGGGCGAAAAATTCCGCCGAAAATAATTTAATATATTTTTAATTATTTTTTTTATTAATTTAAAATTTATTTTTTTCATGAAATCAGCTGAAAACCTGCTAAAAATTCTATAATCTGCTAAAATGCTACATATCATAAATTAAAACGCCCAATACATTGTTCGGGCCAAAACGACCAAATCGTTGTTCCAAATTGTTCCAAATTCGTTCGAATAACACAAAACACAATTATAAAAGTTTCACATCACTATGGAGGCGGACGCGGCGTACTTTGAGTGAGACTTCTGACCAACTCGCACATCTCTTCATATTGTGCTCGTTCCAAACGACGAGCCTCTTCACGTCTCGCTTCCTCTTCCCGACGTCTCGCTTCCTCTTCCCGACGTCTCACATCCTCTTCCCGACGTCTCTGATCCTCTTCCCGACGTCTCTCATCCTCTACCCGACGTTCCTCCTCTTGTGCCTTCAACTCTTGCACTTGGCTCATTAAGGTCTCAACGATGTGCTACAAAATAAAAAAGACATTAGAATATTTAATATGAATTAAAAATCAAATTGATAAACATCATTTAATGAAAAAAAACGGGTACACACCTGCTGGGAGGAAGACGACGCACCACTTGTCGAAGATGACCCACCCAAGATCGCATTGGGATCTAGATGGTTTCCAAACCCAAACGAACGACCTTTCTTCGTTCCCCCGGTCACGTCATGCCATAACTGGGTATCAAGTGACAGATGATTGGCAAGGTCCTCGCCGTATCTCTCTATGGCGCCCGCCCGATACCCACCCTGTGGTTTTTACAAAATTATACAAGTCAATTTCGACAGCATAACGACTGTAAATAGGACGTTTCCATTTTCCTGTTAAACAACAATCCTAATGTTTGCCCAACAAATGGCAACCCAAACTAGATAGATATTAACGGCAAGATATATAACAAAACAATTATAAAGCTAAAAGTTAAACAATCCTAATGTTTGCCCAACAAATGGCAACCCAAACTAGATAGATATTAACGGCAAGATATATAACAAAACAATTATAAAGCTTAAAGTTAAACAATCCTAACGTTTGCCCAACAAATGGCAACCCAAACTAGATATATAAGATGGCTAGTTACCTAGTTATAATGTTTATAGTTAAACACAAACTATGTAGATATTGTAAAGTCTTGGTCAAAAAATACTTACCGCAAAACGGCTACACCGCGTTGTCACATACTCCTCGGATTCGGAAGATGTGTTATTCGCTCCCGACCACTGCTTCTTCTTCTTCTTATGGGTATGGTCGAAGAGCTCAATACCCGACGGTGGCACGCCTCCTTTTGCTCTCGTCTGCAAAGATCAAATAATACAAACAATGGCGAATTATAACATGTTAAGCAAGCAACAAACTAGTAACGCAATTGGTTAATTATAACATATGAAGGTCATACCAATCTTGAAGTTGTCTCCCCGAAAGAAATCGAGCCATTAGTGTGCTTCGATATTTCTCCATCAATCTCAGTCATCCGGTTCGAGCGTGCCGTCACTGAAATCGACTTCCAATGATCGGAGTTCCAGGCATCGATCATTGCGTTCCACTGATTCGCATCTAACCAGGGGGGATTGAACGGCCGCAACAAGTCCATGTCTCTATTTGGGTCGTTCTCATCATAACGACGACCATTCTTGTTGCTTTCGGTCACGTCTGAACGCATGTCTTTGTGGTAGAAACTTACGGTGACAGTCAAACCAACACGACTTCCCTCCGCTTCGTAACTGGAACGCACCTGTATTGCCCATGCAATATGGACAAGCTAACTTTCCGTGCGTGCTCCAACCAGAAAGCATGGCATAAGCCACAACAGTACGACCCTCATGGTAAAATTGGTCCTACGAAAAGCATCGTAGGTATGGACACCCTCCAAGAATAACATCTTCAATTCATCGATCAAGGGCCGAAGAAATACATCCAAGTTTTGTCCGGGACTCTTCTTGCCGGGAATCAGCAAAGCGAGGTGGACGTAGGACTCCTTAATGCACATCCAAGGCGGCAGGTTGTAGTTTGTAAGAAAGACGGGCCATAGTGAATACGGATTTGAGTTCGAGTTATTGGGGTTGAAACCATCCGTACATAAGCCCAGGCGAACATTCCCGATCTCGGTTGAAAAATCAGGATATAGCCTGTCGAAGTGTTTCCAAGCCTCACCATCACTCGGATGTACCATCTTTCCCTGTTCAGTCTGATGTTGACGGTGCCAAGTCATCGCTTTTTCTTACACAAATACATTCGTTGCAATCTTTCTGTAACAGGTAAATACGTCAACACCATTTGAGGCACCTTATTGTTTCGGCCAGTTGTTTTGTAGCGAGGCTCCCGACACACTTGACAAGTGTCATAATCCGCAGATTCCTTATAGAATAGCATGCAATGGTTTTTGCAAGCATGGATCTTCTCTTTCGACAGACTAAGTTGCTTCAACATCTTCTTTGTCTCGTAAAAGCTACCAACCAATTGTTCATTTTTAGGTAGCATTTCTTTCACCATAGCAATGTTACGATTGTAGGTTGTCTCTGGTACATTGCAATCTGACTTTCAGTTCAAAAACCTTGCCGCTGCTTCTAACTTTGAAAAGTTCTGGCATCCCACCCACAACGGCTGGTCTGAAGCTTCTAACATCTCATAGAAACGGCGTGCATGTTGATTCGGTTCTTGTTCCTCCCATGTACTTGATGTACCGGGAATATTTTGGTCCATCACCATTTGTTGAACACCGTTAACCTCGAAATAATCTTCGTCTACTATTGCCTGTTGAACTAAGGGTTCTATTTCGCCGTGTGCATACCAGTGAGTATAAGAAAGCATGAATCCTATTCTTAATAAGTCTAAATGAACCTCATCTCTAATTTTATACTTTTTAAGTTTACATTTCTTACAAGGACATTTTGTAAATAATGTTACCCCCTCATCTATGCCTCTCGGTAGAACAGATTGCTCATATGTGAAAGCAAAATCCAAAAACCGTTCAACTTCACATCTAAAAACAGAATTTATTCCACCACTCCTATTTACTCGTTTATACATCGATCCTCTATCTGTATTAGTCGACATAGCTACAAACACATAATATATACACATATTAGAAAAAAAAAGTCCATTTATAACTTACATTTTATATACATATAATATATACACATATTAGAAAAAAGTCCATTCATAACTTACATTTTATATACACATAATATATACACATATTAGAAAAAAGTCCATTCATAACCTACATTTTATATACACATAATATATACACATATTAGAAACAAGTCCATTAATAACTTATATTTTATATACACATAATATATACACATTACATACATACATACATACATACATACAAATAATCAAATAATCTATTAAGCTATATTAACTTGTGTTGGACAACCTAAGGGGGGGTAAGGTTGTATTTAAAATCTTTTACTTTCAAAAAATTCTTTTACAAACAAATACGGAATAAAAAACAGAACAAATACAACAGAGTATAAAAGAATAAATATACAACAATTATATAACAGATATAATTAAATGCACAGCGGAAATGTAAATAGATAAGGGAAAGAAAATACTTGACAACGAAATTTTTAAAGTGGTTCACCAAACACAAAGTTGGCTAGTCCACCTCGAGAAAATAACACTTCTCGGAGATCCAATACGAACGTGTTCTTTACGGTAGAAACACAAACCTTAATACAACAAACGCGAATCACTCTACTTTGAGAGATTAATGTGGATCACTCACTCTTATTCAAACACTTACAAGAGGGTATAATTTTAATATGAATAATCACTCTTGAATAAGGTTTATCACTTGGATATTTTTAGAGAGTTTGATCACTTGAGTTGTGTTGCTGATTCAACTAATCGAGAGATTTTAATCTGCTATCAACTCAAGATTTCTTACTCAAAAACGAGTTTTATAATTTTAACAGTTTAAATATCAAGAGAAGATGCTGCAGAGTCTTTATCAAATGCAGAGGAGTTAATGTGAATTGGTAGCATTGAAAGCTGGTGGTTGCATGTATTTATACTGGATGAGCAACAGTCCTGAGGCTTTCGCGGTATACCGGCAATCCATCGCGGTATACCGTGCAGAAGAAAGTACACTGCAGAGGAGAAGGTCAACCCTGCAAAAAAAAAACGGTAATGGTACCCGCGGTATACCGCGTTGCACACGGCGGTATACCGCCTGACAGTCGTACAAAAAGGGTGGTCCAATCAATCAGCATGCCGCCGCGGTATACCGGCTTTCCATCGCGGTATACCGCCCAGATAAAAGGTGCAGGAAGAAGTACGCATCGCAGATTTCTTCTAGAAACAAATCCTTCTCAAAGACAGCAAGATGATAAGATGTCTGACTTGGTTTATTTTAAAAACACAGTATTAGAAAAATCCAAGTGGTATATTATTTTAGGGTGATTTATCATTTTAAAATAAAATGACGCAAATCTTCAGACTTGGATTCTTCAGATAAAAAAATTTATCGAGATCATTTAATAACTGCACACTCAGATAAAATATTAGATAACAAATAATGCGGTGTGTTTTGTAATCATCAAAATAAATATGGAGATGTGATTTTATGTGTACCAAAAATATATCACAATATTAAAGCTGGGTACACTTGCACCAACAATCTCCCCCTTTTTGATGATGACAAACACAACGCTAAACACGAGAGCATACTCGGTTTCTCTCCCCCTTTTGTCGAAGCAAAAAGGGTTTAAGAAAGTCGCTTATGCTCCCCCTCAAAAGATGCTCCCCCTCAAAATATGAAATATTTGAGAGTTAGTATTTATCAAGGGTTATACTCAAGCATGCCTAAACCAAGTCTTAATTTAAAGAAGGCTTTTTTGTTAAGAGCTTTTGTAAAAATATCGGCCAAATTATCTTCCGAATCAACCTTTTCAAGCACGATTTTGCCTTTTTGAACATTATCTCGTAAAAAGTGATGTCTCAATTCAATATGTTTGGTACGAGAGTGTAAAACGGGATTTTTACTTAAGTTTATGGCACTTGAGTTATCACACATAATTGGAATTTTGGTTAGGTGTACCTCAAAATCGGTAAGTGTGTGTTTCATCCAAAGGACTTGAGCACACGCTCTTGCGGCGGCTACATATTCCGCTTCGGTTGTAGACAAAGCTACGGATTGTTGTTTCTTAGAGAACCAAGACACAAGTGAGAGACCTATAAAGGCACATACCCCACTAGTACTCTTTCGGTCAACAATAGATCCACCAAGATCGGAATCGGCGAAACACGTTACTTCTAACTCGGGTTTCTTTGCGTACCATAAGCCAAGATTAGTAGTACCTCGTAAATATCGAAAAATACGCTTGACAGCTTCATAATGAGTTTGTTTAGGTGAAGATTGAAAACGAGCACATAGACATACACTAAACATAATATCAGGTCTACTAGCAGTTAAATATAATAAACTACCAATCATACCACGATAAATCTTTTCATTAAAATCGTTTCCCTCCTCGTCACGAGATAATTGAAGGTTTGTGGTCATTGGAGTTTCAACGGGTTTGACATTTTCAAAGTTAAACTTTTTCAACATATCTTTACAATATTTAGATTGACTAATAAAAATAACAGTTTCACATTGTTTTATTTGCAATCCTAAGAAGTATTTTAACTCTCCCATCATGCTCATTTCAAACTCGCTTGTCATTTTCGCAGAAAATTCATTACACAGTTTTTCATTAGTGGAACCAAAAATAATGTCATCAACATATACTTGCACAACCACAATATCATTTTGAACATATTTCACAAATAAAGTATTATCTATTTTACCCATAATATAACCACTAGAAATTAAAAAGGTTTTTAATCTATCATACCACGCACGCGGAGCCTGCTTTAAACCATAAAGCGCCTTTTTTAATTTATAAACATGTGTCGGAGTTTCAAAATTTTCAAAACCGGGAGGTTGAGAAACGTATACCTCCTCATTTATAATACCATTTAAGAAAGCACTTTTAACATCCATTTGAAATAACTTAAAATCTTTAGCATTTGCAAAAGCGAGAAGCATTCGAATAGACTCCAACCTTGCAACCGGTGCAAAGGTTTCGTCATAATCTATACCTTCTTGTTGACTGTACCCCTTGGCAACTAAACGTGCCTTGTTTCGTGTGACTCCACCGTTCTCGTCTACCTTATTTCGGAAGACCCATCTTGTGCCAATAATGGTTTGACTACTAGGGCTAGGCACTAAGTCCCACACATCATTCCTAGTAAATTGGTTTAACTCTTCTTGCATGGCCAATATCCAATCCTCATCACCTAAAGCTTCATCTATGGTTTTAGGTTCTATGGTTGAGATAAAGGCATGGAAAGCACAATGGGTATGGATTTGTGATCTAGTTGTCCTTTGGTTTAGGTCACCTATAATTTGGTCTACGGGATGGCCTCGAGCGGTTCTAAGGTTAGGATCATCTACACCTTGTGGAATAAAACACGGAGGGGCATCACTAGATTCAATATTATTTGTGGAAGGTTGGGTACCTAAATCCAAGGTACTAAGTTGTTGGGCTAAGACATTTCCTTCACAAACATTGTCATTTGCTAAGGGTGCACTCGGTTTGGGAGGACTCTCGTCAAAGCTAACATTTAAGGATTCTTCTACTACCATGGTCTCCTTATTTAGGATTCTATAGGCTTTGCTATTCCAAGAATAACCTAGGAAAACTCCCTCATAGGCTTTGGGGTCAAATTTGGTTAGGTAGGATTTGGTGTTTAAAATGAAACATTTACAACCAAAAACTTTTAGGTGAGCTAGGGAAGGTTTTCTACCTCGGTAAAGTTCATAGGGTGTCTTATTTAGGATACCTCTAATTAGGACACGGTTAAGCACATAGGTCGCGGTAGCAACGGCATCACACCAAAACTTTTGGGGAACTTGATGTTCGTTTAGCATAGTTCTACTCATTTCTTGCAACGTTCGATTTTTCCTTTCAACAACCCCGTTTGACTGAGGAGTTCGAGGAGCCGAAAAGTTATGAGTTATACCATGTTTATCACAAAAGGCACCAAATTGTACATCATTATCGAATTCTCGTCCATGGTCCGTACGTATGGAAACAATCGTACAACCTTGTTGGTTTTGAATTCGTTTTCCCAAAATTTTAAACTTTTCAAAAGCCTCATTTTTATGTCTCAAAAATAAAGTCCAAGTATAACGGGAATAATCATCCACAATAACCAAAGTATAAAAATTTCCTCCAAAACTTTGAATAGCCATCGGGCCAAAAAGATCCATATGTAAAAGTTCTAAAACTCTTTGAGTAGAAATAACATTTTTTGATTTATGAGAAACGTGATGTTGTTTGCCGACACGACAAGCATCACAAAAATGATTATCAAACTTTAAATTTGGCAGGTCACTCACAAGCTCCTTATTTTTTAAGTTTTGCATTAATCTTAGATTAGCGTGACCTAAACGCCTATGCCATAAAGTAGAAACATCATTAATAGAAGATAAGCATACATTTTCAGATACAACAGTTTTACAAATATATAAATTTCCTTTTACAAAACCATTTAAAAGAACTTTGCCATTTTTTATGATTTTACAAGAATCTTCTTCGAAGACAACAGTTGTATTATTTTTACACAATTGGCGAACACTTAACAAATTAAAATGTAAATTATCAACATGATTAACATTAAGAAATTGAACACTGTTGCAAGAGACTGTACCTCTACCAATTATATTTCCTTTGGAGTTTCCTCCAAAAATTACCTGTCCACCATCACATGACTTATATGATGAAAAGAGATTATTGTTTCCGGTCATGTGACGCGTGCACCCACTATCGAGTATCCAGTCCATATCGAGGTCAATCTACAATAATGAAGTTGTAACTTTTATGGTCCCCATTTCTCGTGGATCCTTGATAATTAGTTCCAAGACAAATAATATGCATAACAAGTCAAACAGAATATATACATATATAATACATTACACAACTTTAATATATAATATATCAAACACAAATATATATATATAACACATGTCAAGTCAAACAAAATATATATATAAGAATAAAAAAAATTAAATAAAATATATATATATATATGTGCAGTACGTATGTATATATATATATGAGTAGTATAAAAAGTACAAATAACAATATTTTACTTATATATAATATATACAAGAAATCATATATAAATTTTAAAACTATATATATAATATATAACACATTTAAAACCATAAACGCATACCACCGGGATTATCATTACTAAACATTCCTTTTGGAATCCATTTATTTACCATTTTAATTTTGCGATTATATTTATCATACACATAAAAACAAGCATTTATATTCGCATTATTATTAGGTTTAGAATATTTATCATGGTACATGCGAGCATACGGTTTTCTCGTATTATAATTTACATTATTTATTTTACGCACATACGGATGTTTTTGCACATATTGATTTCTTGTATTAACTTTAGGTGATTCATAAAGTCTTTTGATGGGTTTACAAGAACATTTATCTTTGCATGTATCGGAACCAATACCTTTTCTACATTTTATACGGTTAGGCATATTAAGCATGTTAAGAACCTTTTTATTACTACTTTCAAAGGCTTTAGCTAGCATGTTATCTTTTTCATATGAAGCACATTTAGCTTTTAAACATGTAATCTCATTCTCAAGAATATCACATTTTGTACAAATAATATTTTCATGTGATTTTTTATTTAAGCATGCAATTTCTTTATTTAAAGCATCACAAGATTTACAAAAATCTTTTTCTCCTAATTTAGTTTCTAATTTAGCAATTATATCCATATCATTTTCAGATTTTTGTTTAACATTATTTATTTCCTTTTTACATGCATTTACAGTTTCTTTTAACATAGCATTCTCATCTTGGTAACGATTTGCAAGAGCGGCCATTTTATGAAAAGATTCATATAATTCTTCAAGATTGTTTTCATTATCACTTTCATAATCACTATCGTAATCCGAGTAAGAAGATTTTACCTCGTCGTCGCTTTCGGCCATAAGACAAATGGCTTGATAGTCATCTTCTTCTTCACTCTCGCTCCACGCGCCTCCAATGAAGGCTTTCTCCTTCTTCTTTTGGAACTTGTTCTTTTTCGGACATTCATTGGCGTAGTGGTCTTTGTCACCACATGAGTAGCAAAAGCCTCTCTTTGGCTTAGCTTTATCGTCTTCACTCGAGTCGCCATTTTTCTTAACTTTTTCGTCTCGTTTATGGAACTTACGACTTCGATTTTCACCACCACGACGGTAGTTACCGTTTCTTTGAAATCTGCCATTGTTAGAAAATTTATTATTATTATTAAGAAATTTGGAAAAGTTTCTTACCAACATGGCGACTTCATCGAGAGTTTCGGATGGATCTTTCGAGGAGCTAGCTTTCTCCTTTTTCTTCTCGACTTTTGGTGTTGAGGCATTGAGAGCGATTGACTTCTTTTTGACTTGCTCCCGATCTTTGTTTCTTTTAAGTGCAATTTCATGCACTTTAAGATTACCGATCAAGTCATCTATCTTCATTATGGAAAGGTCACGGGAGTCTTCTAAAGATGTTATCTTTTGCATCCACTCCGAAGGAAGGGCTCGTAGGATTTTCCTTATATAGTCCTCGTTAGGATAAGTGCGATCCAAACCTTTCAAAGTAGTCACAATAAGGTTAAATCTTTTAAACATTGAGTCAATTGACTCATCTTGTTTCATTTCGAACAGTTCATAATCGTGAACTAAAATATTTACTTTACTAGATTTAACTTCCGTGTTTCCACGATGAGTATTATTTAAACTTTCCCATATTTGATTTGCAGTTTTATATGTATATACTCTTTCGATTTCATCAGTTGTTAAAGCAGCATATAATATATTCTTAGCTTCAAAGTTTAAACAAAAATGAGTTTCATCAGAAGTAGTCCATTCATCTATAGGTTTATCAATATAAACATCATCTTTCACAATGGTGGGTTTAAAATTCCCTTTTTCTATAATATTCCAAATCTTTTGATTTTTGCCACGCACGTGACATTCAAATAGCTCGGCCCAAATGCCAAACTTTTCAGTATCTATCAAGGGAGGTTTTGAAAACACAATATTAGTTTGTTGAGCCATTTAAAGGAATAGAAGAAATTTATGCAGAAATTTTTTGAAAGACCTGCTCTGATACCAAATGTTGGACAACCTAAGGGGGGGTAAGGTTGTATTTAAAATCTTTTACTTTCAAAAAATTCTTTTACAAACAAATACGGAATAAAAAACAGAACAAATACAACAGAGTATAAAAGAATAAATATACAACAATTATATAACAGATATAATTAAATGCACAGCGGAAATGTAAATAGATAAGGGAAAAAAATACTTGACAACGAAATTTTTAAAGTGGTTCACCAAACACAAAGTTGGCTAGTCCACCTCGAGAAAATAACACTTCTCGGAGATCCAATACGAACGTGTTCTTTACGGTAGAAACACAAACCTTAATACAACAAACGCGAATCACTCTACTTTGAGAGATTAATGTGGATCACTCACTCTTATTCAAACACTTACAAGAGGGTATAATTTTAATATGAATAATCACTCTTGAATAAGGTTTATCACTTGGATATTTTTAGAGAGTTTGATCACTTGAGTTGTGTTGCTGATTCAACTAATCGAGAGATTTTAATCTGCTATCAACTCAAGATTTCTTACTCAAAAACGAGTTTTATAATTTTAACACTTTAAATATCAAGAGAAGATGCTGCAGAGTCTTTATCAAATGCAGAGGAGTTAATGTGAATTGGTAGCATTGAAAGCTGGTGGTTGCATGTATTTATACTGGATGAGCAACAGTCCTGAGGCTTTCGCGGTATACCGGCAATCCATCGCGGTATACCGTGCAGAAGAAAGTACACTGCAGAGGAGAAGGTCAACCCTGCAAAAAAAAAACGGTAATGGTACCCGCGGTATACCGCGTTGCACACGGCGGTATACCGCCTGACAGTCGTACAAAAAGGGTGGTCCAATCAATCAGCATGCCGCCGCGGTATACCGGCTTTCCATCGCGGTATACCGCCCAGATAAAAGGTGCAGGAAGAAGTACGCATCGCAGATTTCTTCTAGAAACAAATCCTTCTCAAAGACAGCAAGATGATAAGATGTCTGACTTGGTTTATTTTAAAAACACAGTATTAGAAAAATCCAAGTGGTATATTATTTTAGGGTGATTTATCATTTTAAAATAAAATGACGCAAATCTTCAGACTTGGATTCTTCAGATAAAAAAATTTATCGAGATCATTTAATAACTGCACACTCAGATAAAATATTAGATAACAAATAATGCGGTGTGTTTTGTAATCATCAAAATAAATATGGAGATGTGATTTTATGTGTACCAAAAATATATCACAATATTAAAGCTGGGTACACTTGCACCAACAACTTGTTTACATATATATATATATACACACACATCAAGATTAAACACATTCATCAAGATTAAACAGCTAATCAACACCATTAGCCCCTCCTTATTATACACCGAAATGAGGAATTTAGAAAAACGGATAAAAGAAACATATATACCGAGTAAGATTGAGTATGTTGAAATTAAGGAAAGAAAACAACAACTTTCGTGTGTATAAAACAACACGACTACAAGATGATTATTGTAGTAATTTCTACACTTAAAATTTTGTTTTATGGACAGAACTTTAATAGAACATGTCTACGGTTTTTCCCTAAAAACAGCAACTTTCGTGTGTATAAAACAACACGACTACAAGACCCTACTTTTGAGTGTGTTTGTTATATATTCATCTTCGGGTAAATCATCATCAATCCATAAAGACCAATTAAACTAACGATTCTTGTAATGAATCCAAGATAAAACACAACGATACTTAGAATAAACTAACAATTAACATTCTTATAACCACATAAAAGAATATAATTCAAGCAACATATAATCCAAAAGTCTGTTCACTTGATATCACCAAAAACCCTTTTAAATTGGTGATAGCAAACAACACTCTTGGGGAGACTTAAATTGAATGACTAAGAATACATCATATATCTATCATTTTTATTGTCAAATGAGATCAGAATACATCACATACATACATCACATACATTGTAAAAATTAAGGAAACAAATCAAATCTTTTTACCCAAATGTGTACAAATCGACTGGAGAAAGAGGTGAGAGTCGGAGACAAGATGAGGGAAATGACGACCGGCGGTCCGGAAAACGTTCGTCGGCTGTTCGCCGGCGATGGTGTTTGGTTTCGTCGGTTGTTTGCGGCTGGAGAGGAGAAGAGGAAAGTAAGTGCGTGGTGGTGGTGTGTGGTGTTTGCGGCTTGAGAGGAGAAGTAGGGCAGATTTTTCGTGCGGGTTTCGGCGGAATTCCGACGGATATTTCCGCCGGAAATTAAGTTTTTTGAAATATTAGTTATTAATATATTATTATTATATATTAGTTATTAATGTATTTATTTAAAATAAAATCGTATTTATTCAGTTTTTATAATAAAAAAACATAAAAAGTACTTTAAAAATTGATTATAAATTATTGTAAAATTAATTTTGAAAAAACAAATATTTTAAAATTAATTAAAAATTCATTTAAAAATTAATTAATTAAAATGTATTTATTTAAAATTAACTTTAATATCTTAATTATTATTAATATATTATTATTATTATTATATATTATTTATTTATTATTATTAATATATATTAATATTATTATATATATTAAAGCTCGAAATAGTATATTAAAGCCCGAAATGGTCCATTAAAACACAAAAATTCCATTAAAGCCCGTTACGGTCCATTGAAGCCCAAAAAGTCCAGTAAAGCCCAATACAGTCCATTTGGCAGCCCAATACGGTCCATTAAAGCCAAAACCGTTCCATAAGCCCATAATCGTCAATTAAAGCCCAATACGATTCATTAAAGTCCAATACGTCCCATTGAAGCCCATAACGGTACATTGAAGCCCAAATGATCAATTAAAGGCCAATACGATCCATTAAAGCACAATACGATCCATAAAGGCCCAATACGATCCATAAAGGCCCAATACGGTCCATTAAAGCCCATAATGGCCTGTTAAGCCCATAACGGCCCATTGAAGCCCAAATGATCAATGAAGTCCAATACGGCCCATTAAAGCCCAATACGTTCCATAAAAGCCCATAATGGTCTGTTAAGCCCATAACGGCCCATTGAAGCCCAAATGATCAATTAAAGGCCAATACGGTCCATTAAAGCCCAATACGTCCCATTACAGTTCAATTGAGTTGATTAAACACCTAGTAGATCATTGAAACCCCAATAGGATCCATTGCCGGCCATTTGGATCCAATAAACCCCTGTCAGATCCATTTGACAGCCCAATACAGTCTATTGAAGCCAAAATCGTTCCATAAGCCCAAAATGGTCAATTAAAGGCCAATACGATTCATTAAAGCCCAATACGTCCCATTAAAGCCCATAATTGCCTGTTAAGCCCATAACGGCCCATTGAAGCCCAAATGATCAATGAAGGCCAATACGGTCCATTAAAGCCCAATACGTTCCATAAAAGCCCATAATGGTCTGTTAAGCCCATAACGGCCCATTGAAGCCCAAATGATCAATTAAAGGCCAATACGGTCCATTAAAGCCCAATACGTCCCATTACAGTTCAATTGAGTTGATTAAACACCTAGTAGATCATTGAAACCCCAATAGGATCCATTGCCGGCCATTTGGATCCAATAAACCCCTGTCAGATCCATTTGACAGCCCAATACAGTCTATTGAAGCCAAAATCGTTCCATAAGCCCATAATGGTCAATTAAAGGCCAATACGATTCATTAAAGCCCAATACGTTCCATTAAAGCCCATAATGGCCTGTTAAGCCCATAACGGCCCATTGAAGCCCAAATGATCAATGAAGGCCAATACGGTCCATTAAAGCCCAATACGTTCCATAAAAGCCCATAATGGTCTGTTAAGCCCATAACGGCCCATTGAAGCCCAAATGATCAATTAAAGGACAATACAGTCCATTAAAGCCCAATACGTCACATTACAGTTCAATTGAGTTGATTAAACACCTAGTAGATCATTGAAACCCCAATAGGATCCATTAACGGCCATTTGGATCCAATAAACCCCTGTCAGATCCATTTGACAGCCCAATACAGTCTATTGAAGCCAAAATCGTCCCATAAGCCCATAATGGTCAATTAAAGGCCAATACGATTCATTAAAGCCCAATACGTCCCATTAAAGCCCATAATGGTCTGTTAAGCCCATAACAGTTCATTGAAGCACAATACGGTCCATTATAGCATGGTACGATCCATTAAAGCTTAAAAGAATATATTAAACCACAAATAAACCCATTACAGTTCAATTGAGTTGATTAAACACCTAGTAGATCATACATACCCCAATAGGATCCATTAACGGCCATTTGGATCCAATAAACCCATGTCAGATCCATTTGGCAAAACCGTTCCATTTTATTTCTATTTTTAATTATTTTTTAACTAATTATAAGATTTCCGGCGGATGTGATTTTTTTTATTTTTAAATATTTTTTAACTAATTATAAAAGTTCCGGCGGATGTGATTTTTTTTATTTTTTAATTATTTTTTAACTAATTATAAAGGTTCCGGCGGATTTCCGGCTGATGTGAATTTTTTTTTAATTAATTTTTAACTAATTATAAGATTTGTTTTATTTTTTTTTAAATTATTTTTTAACTAATTATAAAAGTTCCGGCGGATATGAATTTTATTTCTATTTTTTAATTATTTTTTAACTAATTATAAGATTTCCGGCGGATGTGATTTTTTTTTTATTTTTTTATTTTTTTTAACTAATTATAAAGGTTCCGGCGGATGTGATTTTTTTTTTATTTTTTTAATTAATTTTTAACTAATTATAAAAGTTCCGGCGGATTACCGGCGGATATCCAGCGGATTTTAATTTACAAATAATTAATTATATTCCGCCGAAAATCCGCCGAAATATTGTCGAGTTTTTTAAAACAAAATTAAAAAAATATTTTTTTGGGGATTTTTCGGCGGAAGTCAACGAATTTTGACTTTTTTAATTTCTGCCGGAAATTTTCAGACGGAAAATCCGCCGGAAAACTGTTTTTGTTTAGTAGTGATGTCCCCTAGCCCCCGTTTATAAGGCGGGTACGACCAAGTCCATAAGCTCGCAAAAAAGGGCTTGGATTTGGTATATTAAGCCCGTTGGGCAAAAACGTTATGGTTGGTGATAAGGTTGATTTATTAACATCATTTGCATCACTTTTGTTATTTTTTTGTGTTAAATAGTCTAAAACCATTGAGTCTTTTATTCCTCCTCTATTTGCATTTTTTTAACTTTTAGGAATTGGTACATAATTTGAGCTTGGGATGAGTTTTAGTGCACTAAGTTGATCAAAACATTTATTTTCTGTTTTTCTACATGTTCCTACAGGAAGGGCTAATAGGGATATACTCGACTGGAGTGGGCTTGGGAAAGTTTTTAGTTTTCTATATATGTTGAATGGCCGAAAGTCATTTGGTTTCGATTTTCATAAACAGTGCATACACACACACTATTATGACCAAAGTTCCTTATTGCCTATATATTTCTTCCATTCACGTCTTGTTTGATTGTACACTTATAAGGAGGATAGAAATGACTACTGGCGATGGATGGTAGTTGGAGTTAGGCTTGATGGCGATCGTTCCTCATCCCGTTTGGGGTGTTGTGGAATTGTGTGTGTGACGAAATCTAAAAAGGAGCCTCCTTTTTCTCAGTAAACCTTTAAAATCTACGACGGATTTTTGACAGAAATTCCGTCGCTAATTTCCTAAAACTAGGGGTGTCCGTGTTCGCGGTCCGGTTTGGGCGTTTTAACCCCTCAGACCACAAACCAAATCGCTAGTGGCGGTTTATTAATCAAATCAAGCGGTTTGATATCAAGTACCCAGACCGGTCAAACCGGACCGCGGTTTAGACGGTTTGGTCCGACCGGTTTAGATGGTTTGAACCTTTTATGGACTTTAAATTAAACTTAAAAAAATATAGATAATTTTGAATATTAAATTAAATATCTATTTTAAAATAACAATCACCACCTTCCATAATTAAATCGTAATTGAGACATCAAGTAAATATATCAACAAGACTGGGGTGAGGGTTGTGACCTGTGAGTGTGAGGCGGAGGTGATTACTGGATAGTCGATTAGGGATTTCAAATTTCAAAATAAGTTTGGGCTATTTGGATTTTCATGAAGTTGGGCTAGTCTTAAAACATGGGTTAATCTTATATTAAAATTAAAAAATATAAAAAATAATATTTGGTTTGGTCCAAACCGCCTAAAAGAAGTTCCAAACCGCAGGCCGGACCGAACCGCCGGGTTTGGCTATTTTTCAAACCAGACCGTCAAACCGCTCAAACCGTCAAAAACGGTTCGATTTGACTTGGTTCGACCGGTTTGAGCGGTCCAACGGTTTTTTTGAACACCCCTACCTAAAATTAGTTATTAAATTATTAAGTATTAGTTATATATTATTTAATAAATAATTATAAGTAATTTGTTAAATATGTATATTTAATATTTAATAAAAGAATTATTATTTAATAAATTTGTAAATCATAAACTTATTTTATAATTAATAAAATGTTAAATCATCTTTAATCATAAATTATTAAAGAATAATAGTATTATAACTTTCTAAATATATATTCTTTATTTATTTATTAAATCATTAAATTATTAGAAAAATAGTTAATGATTTATAACATATTAAATAATCTTTAATCAGAAAATATTAAATTAACATTAACATTAAGTATAAAATATTAAATATCAAATATTTTTCTATTTATTAATTTATTAAATTATTAAAAAAAACTTACGGTTTTGATCGTTCCTCCTATCGACCATCAACTTTTTTCGTTAAGTCCGATTAAAACCGTTATGAAATGACAAAGGTAATAGAACAATTAAAGTCCAATCGAACTGATTAAAACCCACTAAAACACATTAAAGCCCAATAAAACTGAATAAAGCCTAATAATATCGATTAAATCCCCATATAACCCATTAAAAGCCAATAAAACCGAATAAAGGCCAATAGAACCAATTAAATCTCAAATAAAACCAATTAAAGTCCAATAAAACTGAATAAAGGCCAGTAGATCAATTAAAGCCTAATGAAACCCTTTAAAACCTAATCAAACCGATTAAAGCCCAATAAAACCCATTAAAATCCACTAAGATTCATTAAATCCCAACAAGACCCTATATGATCATTGGTGAATTTATTACATGTTTGTACGCAAGTGTGTACTACATGTATGCATATGGTGTCTATTAGGCTCGACAAGGCCACTAAAAACTATTACAACTCAATAAACCCACTAAAATCTAGGGGTGTAAATAGGTCGGGTTGGGTTGGGTTCGGGTTCAACCCATTTATTAATTGGGTTGAAAACCTCAACCCAACCCAACCTGTTTAAGTAAATGGGTTGAAATTTTCAACCTAACCCAACCTGGTACTTAAATGGGTTGGTAGCGGGTTGACCTGTTTAGAATTTTCTCAACCCAACCTGTTTAATAAATGGGTTGAACCTGGGTTGACCCATTTAATTTTAAAACTTTAAATAAAATAAAAAGGACTAAAACATAATTCCATGACAAATACATAAGTCACAACCACAAAACCAAATAAATTGTTCAAAGTTTCAATAAAACACAACCATAAAGTGAAATAATTTGTTCAAAGTTTCAATAACACAACCATAAGTCAAACAAATAAGTTTCTAGGTCGGCGTCGCTCTCTTGGCTGGAACCGAAAGGAAGTGTCGGCTAGGGTTTATAGAGTTTAGACTTTGAAAGTTTGAATGATGGAATATTGAAATGGAAGGACCGAAGGAGTTCTGTTTAGACTTTAGTGGAATCATGTTTATTAATTATAATTAAATAATGATAATAAATTAAAAAATAGTCATAAATGGGTTACAAACAGGTTGTAAATGGGTTAAAATCAGGTTGTAAATGGGTTGAAATCGGGTTGGAAACAGGTCGAAAATTTCAACCCAACCCAACCCATTTATTAATTGGGTTAGGTGGGTTGATCCATTTAACTTAAATGGGTTGAAAATCTCAACCCAACCTGCTATTATTGGGTTGGGTTCGGGTTAAGTTGGCGGGTTGGATCACTTTTTGCCACCCCTACTAAAATCCCTTATAGCCCAATAAGAATCTTAACTTATTAAGGCCCAATAAGATCAAAGGTGACTTATTACCTATTTGTAGGCTGTTACCAAACAACACAGAAATTATATATACATTCACATAGACACATGCATATATACATATATATACGACACATATATACATCATATGCGGTTACCAAACAACACACATTACACATACACTCACATATACACAGAGCATATATACATCATATATGGTTAACAAATAACACGCACACATCATCTATACATTTATATATACACACATGCATATAAACATATATACAACATATATACATATATATGCAGAGTTAGCAACCAACACATATACACATAATGGATACATACATATAAGACAAATCGATAGATACATGAATATGTATAACACATAAACATATGTACATGTAACACATACAAATGAGAAAACAAGAAAAATTAATAATTTTGTCGCTAATTAGCAACAGATTAACGACGAACATGTCGAGTTTCTTTTTCAAATTCTTTACAGAGAAATTTCACATGTTTGTCGCTGATTTGTCGCTAATTATGGAACGGGCACGTTGTTTTTTTTTCATTTTTAAAAACATAAATTAATGTTTATGTCGCTAATTAGCAACAAATACGTGTCCGTTGCTAATTAGCACCAAATCCGAAAGGGATGGTGTTTGTAGTTGATCATCCGTTGCTAACTAGCGATGAAAGTGGGCCGTCGCTGATACCCCTTTTCTAGCCGTGAATTGAAACTTGGTTGTCAATTACACTTGATGCATTAATAAAACGAATCTCTGATCATAAATCTTTATATACAAATATAAAACTCTTTCCTCATTATTATGGAACTCATCCTTTATCTAAAAAAAGAGTACAACCTCATCTTTTCATTAAAAACATGTTTTATTTTTTATTTTTTTAACCTATTTTTGTTAGGTGTGTATTTTAGAAATAATAGAAATAATTGAAATAATTGCAAATTTTCCATTATTGAATGAATACCAATAATACAAAACAATCTTGATACCGATATCAACACCCCTGCCATCCAACAAAGGGACATTGTCACATTGGTGATAGATATCCTCACAAAATTGTAGCAAACCCACTCCATTTTATCTCTAGGTTTTATTTGATTACTTGCAACGTAAAATAACAGTTTTTATGAAACTCCCATGCATGCCCCCAAATGTTTCAATCAGCCCCTTAATTAGAAACTGGCTTTCGTCAAGGACGTCAGTGTAATCGTCGCCCCCAACTCCGAGTCAACCGACTCCGCCTCAAGAGAATCGTATCGTCGGAAAAGTTCAATCACGAACAACCTAGTTATCAACACGACAAAGCTTTTTCCGGCACATGTCTTATTTCCGACAGCCGTATCTTCAGTCTCCGGTCCATTAGACCATGCCACGTACTTCAATAGCTTTTCTCCATCACCGACGAACCGGTCGGGGACAAATTCTTCCGGTCGGTCGAATATTTTCGGGTCTTTTGTTGCAAACGGTTGGAACCCAAATAACATCTCCCCTTTCTTGACGTTAAAACGGGCGTCGTGTGACTCGATGGTAAGATCTTGTTTCGCTTTTGCGAATTGCAGTGGCACCGGTGGATCGATCCGTAGGCCCTCGTACACCACGGATTTCATTAACGGCATCTGCTCAATCGCATCCAACGTCACCTTACCTCCGCCGACTGTTTTAATAACACCTCTGATCTCCACCGCTAATTTCATTTGTAAATCTTTTCCGGCGTGTGCGATCCATTTGAGAGTATTGGGGAAGAGGATCTTCATCCCACCAAAAGTATTGAAACAAACAGCGAATAAGATATTGTGTGCAGCTTCTTCTTTCGGAATCCCTAATAATACTGCTTGCAGCAAGATCGGAGTAGCGACGGATATGAAGAAATCGTAGAGTTTCTGATAACTGCTTTTTATCAGAAACGCCGGCAACTGGAAAAAGTGGAGGACCAGTTCCTCCAGGAACCACGGCAGGCCGAGGCTGACCTGGAATAAAAATCACATGTCCCAAATTTTCATGTTCAACAATCATATGAATTCACAATTTAAAGAGACCATAGGAAGTTGAATAAAATAAATTTAAAACAGGTTAATGTGATACAAATTTGAAAAAAGTCTAAAAAACCCAATAAACTATTTAATTTTGAATGATTAAGTCCATTAGCTTTTTAAAAAATAAAATTTTTAAGTTCATGATTATGTTCAACAAAAGTTTGAATTTATTTTTTTCAAAATTAAGTTCATTATATTCGTTTTATTTTTAAATTGAGATTTATTTGTTTAAAAAAAGTGTAAAAATTTATTTGTTAAAATTTATGGACTTATTAATCATTCAAAATCAGATAGTTTATTCGGTTTATTAGACTTTTTTCAAATTTGTATCACGTTAACCTTTTTATACAGGCCACAAGGATGTATTTAACCGGTTTTATAAAGTTTAGGAGTTATATGATTAAAAAAAAATAGTTTAAGGATTTAATTAATCAAAATCAAATAGTTAATTCGTTGAGTTTTTTTAGACTTTTCTCTTGTATTATTGGTTGGATAGAAATGAGATGTGTGAATTTGTGACACTAAATTTTTATCAGCTCACCTGCGGACCGAGATTGAATAAAACCCACGCTGTAATCAGCGTCGGGCCATCTTTTCCGAGTTTCGTTTCTTCCGGGTTAACGTCAAAGTAAGCCCGACCCAGGAACCGGAAAGCGGCTTGTTCAGCTATGTCGTTGAACGCAACTTTACCATTTTTGGCTAGTTCAATTTCAAGACTATCGAAGAGTTCGGCGTATGTTTCTTCGAATTTTGGAATGACTCTGGGGGCGGATGATTTGAGAAAGAAGAACAGTAGGGTCTTAAGCTGAGCATGTCTCGGCTCCGATGGGTCCAGATAAGCGCACACGCGGTAGCCGCCGGTGAGTTTGGTCGAAGGCATGTAAGTTCCGGTGAACACATTTTTCTTTTCGACTTTGGAGACATCGAAGAGAATGGGAAAGCTCTTGGCGTCAAGGAGAATGATGCATTTTGGATCGCCGGCTACGAATGGACCAGGTGGCATGTTGGCTCGGAACACCGTTGACTGGTACTTCTCAACACGGGACTTGAAGTACTCAACTCGGCCGCCGTCGGCGTAGAAATACTCGAGCCGATCTGTGATGGGTGAGAAAAAGGGAATTCCATAGGAGCCTGGGATTTCACGGAGAGGTAGATCCTCGCTGACTACGTCAGAGGTGGTGGAAGTAAGAGAAGAAGACATTTTTGGAGTGTGGAGAAAATGGTGACAAGGTCACTTGTATATATACACACGGGGACGACCTAGGTTTTATTTTTTTTTCTTGTTTTGGGTTTTTTTGTTTATTATAATAATGGTTTTGATATTATCTATTTCATCTTGTCTTGTATTATTAATTATAATCGATAAAATTAAATAATTAATTCATTAAAAAAAGTACTATATCTTATTTTATCACGTTGAAATAATGCAGTAATATTATATTACCCTATGATTAGAAATATTTAAATGTTAAGATTATTTAATTAGTATTATATTGTATCCTATTTTTTCAACGTTTATGGTGATTAAAAATACTTGAATAAAAACAAAACATCAACGTATGAAGATATACGTTTTAAAACATCATGTATTATTTCCGAAAATCTATTTTTTTCCTTGCAGAGTGTTCAATAAAGATCTGTTTGATGCTATTGACATTAACACAATGTTTTTTCATATTTAAAAAGTGACTACTTTTACGACACTAAGGAGCCGTTTATCAAAGGTAAACGTTTACCGGTAAAAGTTAACTCTATTATTTGTTTACCGAGTAAGATTTTAGTCTAGCAAAACGGTATCGTATGCAACAATTTTTCCGGTAAACGCTTACCGTGGTAAGTGTTTTTGCCCTCACTTACCGGGTAAGACTCTTGGTCCTTGCCTTAGATCTTACCCGGTAACATTTTTGGTCCTTGCCATATTTATCTGTGAGGTAATGTGACTTGGTAAGTGTTGTTCTAGATTTAACTCATTTAACTGTAATCAAGTATAAATTAGAGATATATGCAGAAGCTTGAATAACTTGATTATAAAGGTAGAATAAGAACAATCTAGAGAGACAGAATAATACATACACCACAATATCATAGAAGTCATCGTAGTCATATGATTTAAACCTGAATATGGAATACAATGAAGAACACACCAAGAACACGCACTGGTGTGTGTCACCAAGAACATGCACTGGTGTGTGTGTGTGTGTGTGTGTGTGTGTGTGTGTGTGTGTGTGTGTGTGTGTGTGTGTGTGTGTGTGTGTGTGTGTGTGTGTGTGTGTGTGTGTGTGTGTGTGTGTGTGTGTGTGTGTGTGTGTGTGTGTGTGTGTGTGTGTGTGTGTGTGTAACATCTTGATTTTTGTATAAAGTGTTACGTATGGTTATGGAGTAATTTGAGTATGATTATGTGATAGATTAATTTTAGAGTTTAACCCCGATTAAGTTACGTTATTTGTTTTACGGAGTTATAAGTTAAGGGGTAAACTTTAATTTTAATTTAGAAGTTTGAGGGTATGTTTTGCCAATCAAAGGAAGTTTGGGGTTTGTTTGGTTAAGGTGATGAAAGTTGTTCACCACCCACCGCCTCATTTGTTAGAAAAGAGGCCAAATGAGTTATCTTCTTCATTTTCTCATCTTTGTGGTGTGTGTGTGTGTGTTTCACGGCAAGAGAAAAGAGAGAGAGTCAAGAAAGAAAGATAAAGAAGAACCAAGATGTAATAACCCGAATTTCTAGCAAGTTAGAAAGTTAGGTGGCCAATGTCAAAGAAACGAAAGTATAAGTAGAGGGACTTCATGTCAATTTCTGAAAGGTATAAAGTGGGTGTGGATAGGGACTTCACTTATTCAGTATTTCTTTATGTTGTTGGCGGCTGAGAAAAGAGAAAAGAGAAGCAATCAATTTAGCAGAAATCACGAGGAGAAGATCGTTTCTGGTAAGGAATCATTTTTCTATTGTGTAAATTCCTGCTTAGTAGACGATTGTGTAAATCTATCTTTGTTTTCTTCAAATTAAGCTGAGTAATTGTTACGAATACCATTGTGGGTTTAGCTCTGCATTTTGATCCGGGTAATGTTCTAATGGGATGTTTGTGTGAATTAATCATTTATTAGTTTAAGAAAGGTAAGGAGAAGGCTGAAATTCCGATAAGAAACTAATTAGAAACACTAATTTGCGGTTCGTCTTAACGAGAAGCACCTGCTTGCGATTTGTTATTATCGAAAGACATGATCCGGAATTTGTAAATATTTTGGGTTCCGGTAGTCAAATATGCGAAGTTCCGTTAGTTAATTTAATGAAGTTCCGGTAAACAAATATGTGGAGTTCCCGTAATTTAATAAATGGACCGGAACCGGTTTTTGGTGTTGGGCCGGTGGCATTAAATAAATGGGGTCGATGGAATTGTTTTGTTGGGCCGGAATTCATCAATGAAACGTTAGTGGACCAAAAACCAATTAACTGAGGGGACCGAGATAATTAAATTTGGATTAGTGTGTTAGTGGTGAAAGTCTATATGTATATTAATCATTAAATTAGACTTTGGTGTTAGTCATTAATTAGACTTTGGTGTTAGTCATTAATTAGACTTTGGTATTCATTATTTAGGCTTTGGTATATATTTATTTAATTTGGGCTTTGGTATAATTAATGTAACTTGGGTAGTCGATATGGATTAGGATTTGGATTTTATTATGAGACCGAGACTTAGGGTCCAGTGTTTATTCGACTGAGACTTTTCGAGTTAATAAAACGCAGTAAGATCCAGTGTGTCTTACCTGGTGTGTGATGGGTTCAATTTGTAGGTGCGTGTAGAGATGATCGGTGCGAGTGAGAACCTTTAAGCAGGACCCATGTGAGTTTTTCTAAACCTAAATTTATGCAAGTGTGTTTAATGGTTATTATCAAACTGTGCGCTTTCAACCGTTTTCATTTCAAATAAGGAAAACGTGTGTGTGTGGCATGGTACTTATCTGACAGTGTGCTTTTCAACTGCTTCTATTTCAAGCAAAGATTAATGGTGTGATTTATATGTGTGAATTATACGTGTGCGACCATGCTCTGGCTTTGGTGTGAAATGGGGGTGTGTCCCATGATAATTTTATGTATATGAATTCGTTTCATATATGGGCGGTGTGTGCCCGGTTGCGCTGTCACGGTGTGTGTGACTATAGCGTATGTGTGCCTTATTGCGCTGTCACGGTGTGTGTGACTATAGCGTATGCCAGTAGCATGTATCAATGTGTGCATATCATCTTAGTGTGTTTGTTATGTTTGGTACAAATGCTTTCATAACTGATTTTATAAACTGAATTATTTTAGTGTGACTTGGTGTGGAGGGAACTCACTAGACCTCATGGTCTAACCCTTGTTTTTCATAACTAAAACCTTTTCAGGTAAGCAGGTAGCCGAGAGCATGTTTAGAGGTATTGAGCAAGACGTGGGTCGGAGCTTTGCGTTTAGAAGAAGTAGAAGAACTTCATTTTTATGTCCAGTTAGATTTCTCAGTTGTATTTAGGGTTATTTACGCGAACCCTGTGTTGTAAATCTAGATTGTGTGATCATGTTGAGTCGTTTATGGCGTTATGAATTAAAGAAGTAGCTTGTAGCTTGTATTTTCGGATTTGGGTTGTTACAAATGGTATCAGAGCCCTAGTTTAAGGGATTTAGGTGATCGGATGGGCCTAAACTTAAACTGTGGAGTAGGAGGACACAACTGAGATATAGGAAGCCTTTAGGAAAAACTTTAAACACTGAGAATTTAGGACGATCGTAGTGAGGACTCTCATGTAAGGTAAATTCAAATCACATCTGGCCAATGTCATTATGAATTTACAGGTGTATGGGTGTGCTTGATTACCGTCGTTCTGATTTTCGTTAGCGTGTGGAGTGTGGTGGTTTGAGTGTGAAAAGTGATAGTAATGTGTGGAGTGTGGTGATTAATGTGTGGAAAGTAACAGTAGTGTGTGAAGTCTTAACGTTATCACGGAGGCAACGGTTTAGTGTGTGGTGTAGATTATTGATGACATTATCTAGAAGGCGTTGTGTTGGAAATGTTTGGGATGAGTACTCGTGGGAAGTAAAATCTTTAAGGTTCTTTAAGAAGATATTTGGTTGGAGGTGAGCTTTTACTCCCGGATGAGTCTTTATTCTGAGAGTTCCTGATGTCGGTGGATTGAGATCCTGAGAGTTTTAATTCAAGGATCGGTTAGTAAAGATGTGCCTTCTTACACTCTAGTCAGTGGAAGAGGGACAAGGGTGGTTGGGAAATGATAGATGTGTGGATTGGTAAAACAAGTGTTGGGTAAATCTATTTGGGGTTGAAGTGAAGCTGTATATTTTACGAATTAGTAGTCAAGTGGTAACTGTGAGGTTGGAACATCCTAGTGTGTGGGGATTGTGTGGATAAGTTGGTGGTAACTTATGCTTAGTGAGCATGCGAAGCACAGTGGTACTAAGTTGTTGTGAGGTTAAGTGTTGGACTAGTGATGATATGGGGCGAGCGTAAGTGGAGATATTTGCTCGGGATTCGATTATAAGTTGTCCAAATGTGGCAAAAATTGGGTGTGGTGATACATGGATGTCTAAGTGGCGCGTAGTATTGCTAGTTGAGATTAAAGAATGAGGTGGAAGTTAGTGGCTAGCTAAGGAGGAAATTGTGTACTTATTGGAGGTAGCGAGTTGTTGAGTAAGTTGCCTTGTGTCTTTTCCTTTTATATTTGTGTACCCTAGGACTGGGTTAGTCTACGATGTTTCGCAGTAGATACGAAAAATTTGAGAATGAGGAGCTAATCTTTGGGTGTAAAGGAAGCGCAAACGAGGGAGTTAATATCGTTTGAGAAATGAGAAGTGTGTGGTCGCTTCGAGCATGGAGTGTTATTTCGGATTTACTTGGTAGAAATTCTCGTATAAGATGAGATGAAACTGTTGGTTAGGCATAGTAATCACTGAAATTGCATGTATAGAAGTGGTTTTAAGCGTAGAGGAAGGCTAACTAGTGTGATGGGTTAGGAGTGTGTACCTCCTAGTGAGTCGTTCTTTAGAAGCATGTTTTATGTTTGAGAAGTAAGTGGAAGAAGGTAGTTGAAGGTAGTGCTCAGAGTGAAGGACTATTAGACTTGGTAATAGTATGGGAGCGATGTTGTGGTATAAGCGTGTAAATTGTTTGTCATTATGGAATTGTGGTCAGTATAACTAATGTGAGAAAGTAATTAGACGTTTTGTGTGGGGAATGTGATTGTAGAATTGTGTGTAATCTGTTGAAAAGAATCTTAACTGCGAGTTAAGGAGTTATTCAAGAGTGATTTTGTAATCAGTTGGCAAATTGAGAGTCGTTATTTTAGTAGGGTTTCCGGTTGATGTGACGTTAACATCGGTAGAGTTCGTTCCTGTAAGAAGGAGTTGACTTTTTCGCCATTACTGAATGAGTTGGAGTCAAGGCTTACAAGTTAGACTTGTCGGAGATTAGTAAAGGTTCAGTGGATATGTCATAAAGAACGAGAGGAGACTTGAGAGGTAGAAGTGGGCACGAGGTTCAAGTACCCGCATCTTTTCCAATGAGGAATTCCGGGGACGGAATTCTTTTAAGGGGGGAGTGTTGTAATAACCCGAATTTCTAGCAAGTTAGAAAGTTAGGTGGCCAATGTCAAAGAAGCGAAAGTTTAAGTAGAGGGACTTCATGGCAATTTCTGAAAGGTATAAAGTGGGTGTGGATCCCTAGGTTTTCACTTATTCAGTATTTTTTTATGTTGTTGGCGGCTAAGAAAAGAGAAAAGAGAAGGAATCAATTTAGCAGAAATCATGAGGAGAAGATCGTTTCTGGTAAGGAATCATTTTTCTCTTGTGTAAATTCCTGCTTAGTAGACGATTGTGTAAATCTATCTTTGTTTTCTTTAAATTAAGCTGAGTAATTGTTAAGAACACCCTTGTGGGTTTAGCTCTGCATTTTGATCTGGGTAATGTTCTAATGGGATGTTTGTGTGAATTAATCATTTATCAGTTTAAGAAAAGTAAGGAGAAGGCTGAAATTCCGATAAGAAACTAATTAGAAACACTAATTTGCGGTTCGTCTTAACGAGAAGCACCTGCTTGCGATTTGTTATTATCGAAAGACATGATCCGGAATTTGTAAATATTTTGGGTTCCGGTAGTCAAATATGCGAAGTTCCGTTAGTTAATTTAATGAAGTTCCGGTAAACAAATATGTGGAGTTCCGGTAATTTAATAAATGGACCGGAACCGGTTTTTGGTGTTGGGCCGGTGGCATTAAATAAATGGGGTCGGTGGAATTGTTTTGTTGGGCCGGAATTCATCAATGAAACGTTAGTGGACCCAAAACCAATTAATTGAGTGGACCGAGATAATTAAATTTGGATCAGTGTGTTAGTGCTGAAAGTCTATATGTATATTAATCATTAAATTAGACTTTGGTGTTAGTCATTAATTAGACTCTGGTGTTAGTTATTAATTAGACTTTGGTATTCATTATTTAGGCTTTGGTATATATTTATTTAATTTGGGCTTTGGTATAATTAATGTAACTTGGGTAGTCGATATGGATTAGGATTTGGATTTTTTATGAGACCGAGACTAAGGGTCCAGTGTTTATTCGACTGAGACTTTTCGAGTTAATAAAACGCAGTAAGATCCAGTGTGTCTTACCCGGTGTGTGATGGGTTCAATTTGTAGGTGCGTGTAGAGATGATCGGTGCGAGTGAGAACCTTTAAGCAGGACCCAGGTGAGTTTTTCTAAACCTAAATTTATGCAAGTGTGCTTAATGGTTATTATCAAACTGTGCGCTTTCAACTGTTTTCATTTCAAATAAGGAAAACGTGTGTGTGTGGCATGGTACTTATCTGACAGTGTGCTTTTCAACTGCTTCTATTTCAAGCAAAGATTAATGGTGTGATTTATATGTGTGAATTATACGTGTGCGACCATGCTCTGGCTTTGGTGTGAAATGGGGGTGTGTCCCATGATAATTTTATGTATATGAATTCGTTTCATATATGGGCGGTGTATGCCCGGTTGCGCTATCTCGGTGTGTGTGACTATAGCGTATGTGTGCCTTATTGCACTGTCACGGTGTGTGTGACTATAGCGTATGCCAGTAGCATGTGTTAATGTGTGCATATCATCTTAGTGTGCTTGTTATGTTTAGTACAAATGCTTTCATAACTGATTTTATAAACTGAATTATTTTGGTGTGACTTGGTGTGGAGGGAACTCACTAGACCTCATGGTCTAACCCTCTTTTTTCAAAACTAAAACCTTTTCAGGTAAGCAGGTAGCGGATAGCATGTTTAGAGGTATTGAGCAAGACATTGGTCGGAGCTTTGCGTTTAGAAGAAGTAGAAGAACTTCCTTTTTATGTCCAGTTAGATTTCTCAGCTGTATTTAGGGTTATTTCCGCGAACCCTGTGTTGTAAATCTAGATTGTGTGATCATGTTGAGCCGTTTATGGCGTTATAAATTAAAGAAGTAGCTTGTAGCTTGTATTTTCGGATTTGGGTTGTTACAAAGAGCTGGATTATTTCAGTTGGGATTTTAAGAACAATCTAAGAAAACAAAGGTAACCATGTTACATAATTTTTCATCTTATGTTTATAAAGTTTTCTAATGGGATAGAAATGGGTCTTGATAATTTTGGAAGGATGTGAGAAATCTGGGTTTATAATTGTGTTCTAATAGTAGTCTTAAACATATCTGGAAAGTTACAGAATCATGTATAGCTTAAAACATAGATTTCGGGGTTAATTATGTTTTCCAGTTGGTTGAGATAGTTATGAACATCGCAAACAGTTAGTTGTGATACTTATGAATATTGCGATAGTTATGAATGTCGCAACCTTGGGTTGCGACAAGCTCGATGATAAACAGTTGGTTGCGACAAGATGTGTATCGCAACAGTTGGTTGCGATAAGATGGGATATCGCAACAGTGGGTTGCGACAAAATACTGTGTCGCAAGTAGAAGGTTGTGACAAAGGTTATCGCAGCTAGTTGGTTGCGATAAGAGTCGAGAATTTTGGATATTTAGGATTCTTAGTCGTTAAGGGTTCTGTACAGTAGATTAATACCAGTACATTATGTATTTGGGTATTTCAGATCTTTGGGAAGTTGGTGACAGAAATTCATACGATTAAGAAAATAAAGTAAGAGTGACGCGACTACTATCAGGTGAGTTCATTCTTACCTTACCCTTTTATAACGTTTTTAAATTATGGTAAGGTGCATTTTATAATGAACTGTTTTGATGGATTTTGGAAGAATGATTTTATGAAGAAAAGATTGATTACTTTAAATTGATGGTTTTGCTTAAATTCATTAATGTTATTTGAAAATGAATTAGATTAAGCAATAGCCTGCACGAGTACAAATAAGTGTAATGGATCCATAGGCACTAGTCGTTATGAACACATGGAATTGGCGTGTGGATTAATTGTAATTCCAGTGTGTGTGAGAAATCGTGGAATTGGCGTGTGGATTAATCGTAATTCCCGATTTCTAAGGAAGAGGAGAGATTAGCATGTGTAATTGTAATCTCTACTTCCTTTCCAAGAAATGGGCATGTGTAATTGCGATTTCTTAGATATGAGCATTAATCTAGAATCCGTGGAGATTCGTAGTATCGGATCAGGAATATGATACAATGACTGACTTGGTGTCAGTCATAATCATGGAATCGGGTATAACCCCGTCATTGAAAGATGTATACGCGTGTGGTAAGAAAAGGGTAAACTAGGTTTGTTATGCCTTGTTTACATTAATTTTAAAAAGTATTATTTTGAAACCAAATGTTCTCACTAGGCGTTAGCTTAATCGTTTCAAATGATATTTTCTTACCAGGTACTAGCTCGGGAAAATAAAGGGATGTGGGACGAGAGCTTTTGGATTAGCGGAGAAGTTAATGAATGCTAAGGTTTTTGATAGATTGCTTAGATAACCTAGTTAATCTGATTACAACGACATGATTAGATTAATAGGTCATTTGAAGAATTATATGTTTGTAAATATGACCCTCATAGTAATTCTCCGCTTATGTTTAAAGTTTAGAAAGTTTATGTTTAAAACTTGTTATAAATTGAGGTTTAAATTAGCCCTGATTTTAGGGTGTTACAGTGTGTGTGTGTGTGTGTAAAAGCTCTCAGACTCACCTTTCTCTCTCTAGACTAGTGTGTCTTAGTTCATAGTGTGAATGTGTGTGAATATTGCAATACGTACTGATAACAGATTGTGATCTCCCTATTTATAGGGGAATATTACAAAAGCCAATCCTATAGCCACTAAGGTTCATCTATAAAGGTGTAATAACCGATTCTGCTGATGTGGCATTCTTCTATAGGATGATCATACTGAGAGAGAAAGTTATATTCACCTGTTGATCTTCAGAGTATAGAAGCACAGAGGTTGGCTAGTTTAGAGGCTCTAGGATCCGTTGATAATCTTCAGGTTTGGAACCTCTGTGCAGAGCTTGATGCTGAATCTCTAAACAAACTTCACAGCACATAAGTCCTCTGTGTAGAGGACTTGTATTCTTTTACAATACTTTTACAATATCAGAAATAGGGCTAACAATAAGCATTTACTTCGGTAAACGTTTGGTAAATGGCCCCCAAGTATCTAAATGTAAACATTTTTAAAACATTAGAAGTGTACTTATACAATGTAGTGTGATACGTCTTGATTTAATGTTTCATTTTATTTTTTGTTTTTGTTGCTTTATTTAATTCATTCACCCAACCCATACGCCTTTAACCAGTCAAGTCGATCATTCTGATTTGTTCCGTTTTCCCTAGTGATGTTCAGCTAAACAGAATCTCTTGATGATTTCAGCCCGGTGATCCGAACACTAGATATCGGAGAATTATTGAATTGGTTACTCAAAGTCTTCTAATACCACCGAATGCTCTTTTCCTACACCTCGTCGGCTTCCTTCACTGATTTCTCCACACTTCGCAGTTTTGTCATTTGAGCTTCAATCGGGTCGGGAATGTTGGTCTTTGCAGCTTCTTCCTTTTCCACTTCCAACGATAACCTCTTGCTTTCTTCGAACATCTTCTGCGCAAGGGTTGCCTCTTGAATTTCTTTTTCAGGCAGGCCAGAACATTTGAAACCTTCGGAGGAGGCTTAAGTTTGAGTACATCAGGACTTGACGCTGTATATTTGATTCTTTGCTCTTGTGAGAGTGGGTATACTATCACAATGTATACAAATAACAATCGTTAGTTTTGGCCACAACAGAATACCCTCTATGAAGCTTTTTAGCGATCCATCTTCTTCAGCGGCTTTGTCTAAAGCAACAAATTATGATTCCATAGTTGATCTTGTATTCACAATTTGTTTGAAAGATTTCCAAGATATCGCTATACCACCAACTGTAGACACATATCCACTTGTTGACTTATTCTCAGAATGGTTGGAAATCTAATCGGCATCACTATATCCTTTAATTAAGATGGAAAGATATTTCTATAATGTAAGCATAATTCATTGTGTCTTTCAAGTATCAAAGCACTCTTGCTAGTGCATATCAATGATCTTTTCTTGGGTTATGTGAGTATCGACTAAGTCTACTCACACTATATGTTATATCTGGTCTTGTACAATTCATGATATACATTAAGCTTCCAAGGACTTGTGTATATTCTAATTGAGCCACTGTGTCTCCTAGATTCTTCTTATGTTGGCTCAAAGGATCAAATTGAGTCACAATCGATTTGTCGTCATAGTGACCGAACTTACGAAGTGCCTTCTCGATATAGTAAGATTGGGTAAAAACGCAACCATCAGTATTTTATTGAATATTTATACCAAGGATCACATATGCTACTCCCATATCCTTCATATCAAACGAGAAGTCCAACATCTTCTTAGTTTGATTTATTACATCCAAGTCTGGTCCAGATGAGCATATCATCAACATATAGGCATATAATAACATATGCATTCTTGTATAGTTTCATATAAACACACTTATCACACTCGTTTATGTGAAATTCGTTTGATATAAGTGTGTTATCAAACTTTTCATGTCATTGTTTTGGCGCTTGTTTAAGTTTATAAAAAGACTCAATCAACTTACAGACCTTGTGTTTTTGTTGGGGATGTAATAACTAATAAATGTTTTTGTAATAGTGAGAAACAACAATGTGATAATAAATGTTTTTCACACTTCCACCAAAGTACCTCCCACAACCACACCTTCGAGAATAGCACGTCCAACATGCACCCTCGGCGTCGAACGAACGAACAACTAATTTCGATTTTAGGGTTGGTTTTGACTTGAAGATCTTTATATTCTTGACATTCTTGATTTTAGGGTTTTTATTTATGATTCTGTGTATAACGCTTTTGTTAAGAAACAAAATGGTATTTATGCTCTTTCCTTTCAGTTATGTACAATATTTGTTTTTAATGTTGATGATGTTGATTATTCAACTATTTGCATCTAATTTTTATGCTTTGAATTGATTATGTGGGTTGAGAATGGTTGATGTTCATGTTTTTCATCTTTGTGATTATGCTTTGATTTTATGGGTTGAGAGCATTGAATTGATGGCCATATTCATCATTTTATTGCTCAAAAGTTTTGTTCATGATCATGGGACGAAGAAGATCAAGAAAGAACATGAGGAAAATACTAGCACGTGAGAGTAGTTAATGGTTGAACACAATGGCCCTAAAGGATAGGGACGATATATGTAATTTACTTGACAAAAACATATATTTCATGCACAAAGCCCATTTAATACAAAAAAGAATTTAAAAATGTTTTGTAACGGTAAACGTGTTATAATCAAATTTCTAAACAAAGTAATAACTGATTTCCATCAATTCCAATTGTTTATCAAGTTCTTCTTTACTTTGTGGTTTTTAATTAAGATTTACGCTCAAATTTCTTTAAAGTAAACGTTATCTAGGGGTTATTTATTAACCGTTTGTTGTTTATTAGGTCGTTTAGTTTACCGGATGAACAATGCAAATGCCTAGAATTTTACCCGATCAGAGCGTTGATAATGATAGAAAGTCTTACCCAGTAAGAGCGAGGATAAGAATGGAAAGTCTTACCTGGTAATGAGGGTGACGACTCTTACATTGCAAGTGTTTACTGGGTAAATTATTCTATATGATGCCGTTTTGATAGACTACAATCTTACATCCAAATGCTTACCGGGTAAGCTGCTGAGTAAACGGTCCCTTATTTTAAACTTTTATATAGTGCAATTTTATGAAAATGCAACGTATGTTGATCTGATTCCTATTTTGAACGTACTTTAAAACATTTATTTTGGTACGTAAGATGTGATATCTCAAGCATTTAGGTACCTAAGTGACCAGCTTAAACATTAAGCGGTTACTATCCTCACATGACGAGTGATGTGGCATACAACTCAGTTTTTATTTTGTTGATTTGGCAATGACGTAGATTTTATAAAATATTACTATTTTTTTATTAAAATAAGTATCTCTTAATTCATCTATAGATTATTTATTTTTCATTGTAAAAGTGTTTAAAGTGGTTGTACAAGAAAATATCAATGGACCTCTTCTTCCTCTTCGAATACTTCAAGCGGTCCTGGTAAGATGGAGGTTTTCAAACTAGAGACAAGATGTCTACGTATGCCAGAGCGACCGTAGTGGCATGCACGTACGTTTGTCGGTCTTGAACACCCACACTAGACTTGTGAAATGTTTGGTAGTTGTTGGGAACTGAAGATATGCCAAGTATGGTTAGTACTGCTAAGTCTACATTACTACTGCCAGGTCTTCGTTACTACTGCTGGGCAAGATTACTACTGCTAGACGAAGTTAGTACTGCTAGACCAAATTACTACTGCTAGACATGGTTAGTACTGCTGAGCTGAGTTACTACTGCTTGAAGACTGTGAAGGTTAATACTGCTGAAGGTTGTTAATGCTGCTGAGCCAAATCATCGTTAATGCTGCTGAGCCAACTCATTGTTAATACTGCTGACTTGATAAGTTTGGTATGCGATACTGTTGGAGACAAAGAAGGAATTGATCAAGATATGTTTAACGAAGATTCAAAAGATCAATTTACTTTTGATAGTTATCTTGTAATTACTTTTGTATATATAGTATTGATAGATAGCTATTAGAATAGTGAAAAAGATAGAAGAAAATATACGAGTGAAATAGAATTTGATATTCATTCAAGAGTGAATTAACCTCAAGATCATAGATCCTGTTTCTAGAGAAGTAGAAATCGTCTTGTTGAGCCTGTTCAACAAGATTGAGGTTTGGTGTAAAACTTGTGAGTAATAACTGTTTGATATATATACAGTTTATTGAATTTCTATTGATTGTTCTTTAATTGATTTAGAGTTCTATTCCGCAAGATTCTCTAAATTCTGTTTCTAAGAAGTTTAATTCTTGTTAAGAATCGATCCTGACAAGTGGTATCAGAGCATTGGTATCTTAGAAGCTATGGACAATTCAATGGATACTCACAGTACTCCTGTTTCAAAAGTTCCCATGCTCAAACCCAATAAATTGGACATGTGGAAACTGAGAATCAAGCAGTACATTCTTCTTACTAATTATGCAATATGGGACATCATAGAAAATGGCCCATGTAATGAAGGAAAGATTGGAGAAGATGGTGAAGGCTTTGACCAGTCCAAGGTTGAGTGTTATGGAGTATCACATCATCAGGCTCCAAATGGAAACCAAAACAGAAGCTCCTCTCAAACCCATGTTTCTCAACAAGGAATGGGATTTGATTGGAGTGATCAAGCTGAGGAAGCCTGTCAGAATCAAGCTCTTATGGCAGAAGTATCTGATATTCCCACTGAGGTACAATCTAAACTCTGTTCTCAAGCTTGCATTGATGCTGTTAAAAGATATAGGGATCACAATCAGAGTATGTGTGATGACCTTAAGAGGCTAGAGAAAGATGTGAAAGATTATGTTAGGATTATAGAAAGGTTTGAGGAACAGATTAGAGCTTTTCAAGCTAATGAACTTCAACACCACTATGATACTAACTATTGGAAGTGGGAGAAGAATGAGTATGAGATTAAGCTGAAAGTGTCTGGGGAGGAGAATGAGAAATTAAAAGAAGAGCTTGAGAAGGTTAAACTTGATGTTGAAAAGTTTACCTGTGCTTCTAAAACCATGGATACCATCATTAAGGCTCAAATCCATGACAAGATGAAAGTAGGGATAGGGTACAATACCACACCTCCACCCTACAACAACAACTACATACCTCCCAAGTCTGATTTGTTAGAGACCAAGGATAGAAAGGAACCTGAATTAAAGATTAATATAGATCCCTGTGAAAAAGAAATAGTTGTTGAGGATGAGACTGACAAAGTAGACTCTGATGAGGAATGTGAGAGTCCATGTGTCAAGAACACTGAGATCAAAAGGAATGAAGAGAAAAAGGGAGTCCATTACAAACAGACCACAGTTGTGGCTCCCAATACCTGTAAACATTGTTCTTGTAAGAAATCTCAAGAGCTCAAGCCCCAAAAACATGATAATCAGAGGGGAAATCAAAGGAACTGGAATAACCAGTGGGCTATGAGACAAGGAGTTGACCTGAACAGAATCAACAGGCCAAAACCTTGCTTCATCTGTGGTAAGCTAAATCACTTAGCCAAACACTGTTATTTCAATCCAGTTAACCAAAGGTTTAATGCTCAAAGATATTTTCAAAAACCTGCTGGTTACAGAAAGAGTGGGGGATATAAAAAGTCTGTGAGGAAAGTTATGGCAAAGAAACAAGTTAAAACCATAAGCCACATGAATAAGGCAGAAACAGAAAGTGTTAGAGTATGGATGCCTAAAGGTACTAATGATAATACTGCCAACTCAGTTAGTACTGCTAACAATGTTAGTACTGCAGGAAGCAATAATGTTACTAGCAGTGTTAATACTGCTAACACAGTTAGTACTTCTTCAACAATTAATACTGCTTCTAGTGTTAGTACTGCTAAGTTAGTTAATACTGCTGAGAAGGCGAGTACTTCTGGAAGCAATGTTAGTGCTGCCAAAGTTAGCACTTCTACATCAGTTAGTACTGCTTCTAGACCTATCATCAAAACAAAGTACTCAAGCACTGATGTTCCTCACTTTGACAAGCTCATCAAAACAGAATGTAAGTATTTTGATGATCAAGGGAGACCCAAGACCACTATGGCTTGGGTCCCTAACAAAACTAATTGATTTATCAGATGTGCAGGGCAGCCAACAGCTTATGGGGAGAAGCATTTGGCATGTTGACAGTGGTTGCTCTAGGCACATGACAGGTAACATGGCCTGCCTTCAATATTTCCAATGAATTGATGGAGGACATGCTACTTTTGAAAATAATCCTGCAGAAGATAAGAGAAGTGGTAAAAGTGATGTGTAAGTTGACATTTGAGGATTTGACAAGTGATGCACAGTGCAGAGTTACTACTGCCTGTGTTCTAGTAGTTAATACTGCTTGTGCAGTTAATACTGCTCAGTAGTTAATACTGCTCAGTAGTTAATACTGCTTGTGTAGTTAATACTGCTTTGCAGTTAATACTGCTCAGTAGTTAATACTGCTAGTGCAGTTAATACTGCTAGGTAGTTAATACTGCTAGGTAGTTAATACTGCTTGGTAGTTAATACTGCTTGGTAGTTAATACTGCTCAGTAGTTAATACTGCTAGTGCAGTTAATACTGCTAGTGTAGTTAATACTGCTAGGTAGTTAATACTGCTAGGTAGTTAATACTGCTTGGTAGTTAATACTGCTAGGCAGTTAATACTGCTAGGTAGTTAATACTGCTAGGTAGTTAATACTGCTTGGTAGTTAATACTGCTAGTGTAGTTAATACTGCTAGGTAGTTAATACTGCTAGGTAGTTAATACTGCTTATGTCGTTAATACTGCTTTTAATAATCTAGGGCATATAAATACCCCTGTTTGCCCGCCCAAGTTCATAACGACTCTTCGCATTTACTTCTTCTCTCTCGTTCTAACCTAGTCTCCCAGAATCTTTGTGTTTTTCTTTCAAGAATCCTCAGGAATCATGGAGTTTGTGGATGAGCACAATGAAATAGCCATGCTTCAGAAGCCGAAACAAGCTGCGGGATTCCACGATATAGTCGATTTTCTCAAATCCTCGCACATCTCCTATGCCCTAACGGTGAGCCCAACAATCTATATCGAACATCAGACACAATTTTGGGAGAATGCCACTGTTAGTTTCGAAGAAGGGCAGAAAACCATTCGAACAAGGGTTTGTGATAAACCCTTGAGAGTCACTGAAGAGGTTATTCGCATCTCTCTTCAGTTGAATGATGCTTCAGGTATATCTTCTATTCCTAATGAAGAACTCTTTTCTACTTTACAAAGAATGGGGTATGAAGGTCCCATTGGTGTTTTTAAATTCTACAAGTCAAAATTTTTCAACCAATGGAGATTTCTTGTTCATACCCTGAGGCACTGTATTTCCAAGAAAACTACTGGATGGAGTGAGTTCAGCAGTCCCATTGCATATGCCTTGGTCTGCTTATCCACTGCCAGAAAGTACAATTTTTCAGCAATGATCTTTAATGATCTTGTATCAAACTTGGAATCCAAAAAGACCTTTTTCATGTATCCAAGGTTTGTGCAAGAAGTTCTTAACAAGGAATTGATGGACTTACCTCAGTTTACTGAGGTATATGTACCCAAATCCCCTAAAGGGAAGGTTTTTTCAAATATGAAAAGACTTCCTAGGGACTCGGAAGGAGTTGACACACCATTGTTCTCTACAATGATGGTTGTGTCCCACCCCTCTGAAGGTATGGCATCAGGATCAAGGCCCTCATTAGATCAACCCACTGATGACCAATCCCAACCTTCCATCTCAAAAGACATCCCTCAGTCCATTCTTGAACAACCAACTCCCACAATCACCAAAAGGTTTCAAAGAAGAAAGGTGCACAAGGTTCCTTCCCTTGATGTACCTACTCAGAGCCCTAAGCCTTTAAGCCCTCAGTTGGAGCATTCTCCAATTGAGAATATCAACAGGGAAACCACAGGGGTGTCTCCCAACCCCAAGAAGGTAGTCTCTAAGGAGAAGGATGACCATATGGGTGCTAAGGCTGCCACTACTTCTGCTAGCACAGAGAAGGACAGTGGTAACATAAATAAGACCTTCCCCATGGCAACTCTAAATGAGAAATCATTAGGAGGACCCAGGTGCCAAGAAACCAAGGGGGCAGGTAGTGCTTCTGCTAGGCAGAAGGCTTCTGCTAAAACTTCCAGTGATCCTTTAAAGAAGGTAAACACTTCTAAACAAGGTGAGGATAGATATAACTATGAGGAATTGATGGAAACCATAGGGAATATCAACTTGGATGTTATGGCACAAAAGAAGGAGATTGAGCAACTGAAGACTGTGGTCACCTACCAACAGTCTCAAATTGAGAAGCTCAAAAAGATGGTCACCAAGTTGCTGCACAAAAAGAAAAAGGCAAGATTTGTGCTGAGAAGAAGACCTTCAACTGATGATGCTCCCAAAAAGGGGGAGTCAGAGTCAGAAGCAGAACTGAAATTGAAGGGTCCACAAATTGAGGGGGAGACAGTTCACATGGAGAATGAGATGGAAATGGATTATGCACAGTTTAAGGGGGAGTCCAGTGAGACAGAAAAGGGGGAAGAGTGTGTTAAAGCAGCAGAAACCACAGCAGCAGAAACTGTTATTGCTGCTGAGTTTGAACAAGCAGCAGAAACAGTTAATGCTGCTGAAGGCCAAACAGTCAAAGCAGCAGAAACTGAGCAGGAAGCAGTAACTACAACTCAAGCTGAAATAGATGAAGAAATATACTGGATTGTGAAGAACAGCATTGAAGCAGCATCATTACAGGTTCTAAGAGAAGCAGTAACAGCCATAGCAGCAGAAATGGTTATTGCTGCTGAAAAACTTAAAGCAGCTGAACCAACTCCTGAAGCTGTTAAAACTCTTAAAAGAACCAAGATGATGTCAAAGAAAAGACCAAGAACCCAGCCCATAACTTCAAAGAAGAAAAATGAAAAGAAGCCAAGGGTGGAGTCATCTGCAGAAGAGGCCCAGGAGGAAACAGTGAAAGAAAAATCTGATGGAAAAGTTGCTGAAGAAGAAGTGGCAACTCCATCAGGGCAATCAGGCAATGTGCAATCACAAACGGATGCCCAATGTGATTTGTACATTACTAGTGTTGACTCTAACCCAATTCCACTTCAGGCTGAACCAATATCATCTAAGGCTCCTGAAATCATCTTTTGGGACACTTTGAAAGATGGTAGAAAGGAGTTCATTAGGATAAAAAGAGCAGATGGAAAATTTGAAGTCTTTTCTACTTGGGGAAAAATTGTCAGAACTTGCTCAAGATCAGACTTAGAAGAGATGTTCAAAGTTGGGATGAAGATATATGAAAACATGCTGACTGAGCAAGGGATGTCAATCTCTAAAATGGTACTTGAATTCTTGTGTCAAATGTTCAAACCTGAAGCAGTTCAGCATAGGATAAACACACAGTTTCAAGCCATTACCAACTGGATGCTCTATGAAAACTGTGGAGTATATGTCATCTCCCTTGACTCTGCAACTCAAGAATACTATCTGATGGATGAAATATACAATCACAGCATGAAGAGGCTGCAAGGAATGTTACATACTAAGCTGACCTGCAACAAGGATTCAGCAATGGGTAGATTCTTGGTAAAAAGGATTCTCAATCAGAGTCTAGGTTTAAGTCCTAATCTGTGTGTACATGATGACTAAGTTTTGGAAGCATCATCTGAAGAACTTGACTTCTTTTCCTAAAAGTCAAGTTAGGGGGAGATTGTTGGGAACTGAAGATATGCCAAGTATGGTTAGTACTGCTAAGTCTACATTACTACTGCCAGGTCTTCGTTACTACTGCTGGGCAAGATTACTACTGCTAGACGAAGTTAGTACTGCTAGACCAAATTACTACTGCTAGACATGGTTAGTACTGCTGAGCTGAGTTACTACTGCTTGAAGACTGTGAAGGTTAATACTGCTGAAGGTTGTTAATGCTGCTGAGCCAAATCATCGTTAATGCTGCTGAGCCAACTCATTGTTAATACTGCTGACTTGATAAGTTTGGTATGCGATACTGTTGGAGACAAAGAAGGAATTGATCAAGATATGTTTAACGAAGATTCAGAAGATCAATTTACTTTTGATAGTTATCTTGTAATTACTTTTGTATATATAGTATTGATAGATAGCTATTAGAATAGTGAAAAAGATAGAAGAAAATATACGAGTGAAATAGAATTTGATATTCATTCAAGAGTGAATTAACCTCAAGATCATAGATCCTGTTTCTAGAGAAGTAGAAATCGTCTTGTTGAGCATGTTCAACAAGATTGAGGTTTGGTGTAAAACTTGTGAGTAATAACTGTTTGATATATATACAGTTTATTGAATTTCTATTGATTGTTCTTTAATTGATTTAGAGTTCTATTCCGCAAGATTCTCTAAATTCTGTTTCTAAGAAGTTTAATTCTTGTTAAGAATCGATCCTGACAGTAGTTCTGGGCATTAAGGGAATAACAGGAAATTAATGGATGTGTTAGATAGAATGATCTCTGTTATAATAATTTAAATAGTCCCATATAACAAACGTACCCTAATAAAATAAATAATTGTGATGTTAATTGTTGCAATTACCTCTATTTTTCTCCTTACTCTTGCAATCCTTGAGGGTGGCCCATCTTTGTTCCCCTAAAATCTGAAATCTCTTAATATGATTTTTGTATTGACCAATAATCTCAATTTTTATCTTTTTTTTTGGAAGGGTGTCCTAGGCAATACCTAGACTAATCCATTGGAAAATTATGACTGTAAGCATCAACCCTGATTAAACCCCAGTGGCCACAATTATTGTATACGTCTGGATTCGAACCCTGAACAGATAGGATATTCCACCACATCCCCTGTACCTTAACCAGTACGCCACAAACCATGTGGTTTTTTTATCTATTTTTCTTTGTATAAAGTTTTTGGAGCTTTTTATTTGTTTTTATCCTCAGATATTTCAAAATGGTAAAAATGATAGAGATTGTGGAATTTTCCAAAAAAAACTTTATTTTGTTATTCCAAGAATGTTTATCTTCAACTGACCAATGAAATTATATGAAATAAAAGAGAGCAAGTATCTTTTATATATTATTAAACTAGTCTTTAGCTCGCCCGTTGCGCGACGATCAATTTTGTTTTTTAAGTTAATTATTTGATGTTTAATAGTCATTGAATAATTTTGTGACACATAAAATAATTGATAAAAAGAAAACAAAAATTTCACAAATAGGGAATATTATCTTGAAGATAAAAATATGTCTATTAAGTTTGATACCTATTATAAATGTCGTTACTAAATGATTTATCAAACGAATACACAATAATTGCATATTTATATTTTTGAAAAAGGTTCGAACTCATAATCCAAAAGTCAGTTGATAAGTGATATTTTTTTTCCAAGTAATTAAATGTTTCGTTGACAGAATGAAATTTGATAGAATTGTAATACGTCGAAGGAATTCGAGTTTGAAGTAAAAATTGATATGAAATTGCAAAAAGAAAATCACGACAATTTAGTGATTATTTGTATCAAATCTCATACTAATTTCAACAAATCTCATACTAATCACGATACATTAGTTCGTAATATTTATAATATTTAATAATATAATTAAATCCAAAAATATTCAATATTAAGCTCATTTCGAAGGTATTGACGAAGCGATTACAATGGTATAATTTGTAAAAAATAGAAATGTTTTTTAATGCATTTTAGTTCATATACATTATTTATGTTTATATGATAAGTGTCTAAAATGAAAAATAAAAAAGTAAGGGATTACAAGTAAACTACATACCTAATTATAAGGGTAGTAAATGTAACGTATAAACTAAAAAAATTGAATTAAGGAGAGATTTAAGGAGGAGTGAATGTGGGTGTGCTAATTGAACTTATAATGTAAACAGCGTCCAGATACATGTTTAGGCGGAAAAATACTGAAGTCGGTTCACCAGAAGACGACACGTGTCATGCTAGTTACTCATTTATTATATGTATAGATATTTTAGTATTTATAACGAAATCTTTAAATGAAGTAGTTATTAAAGTTAAATCTATTTTTACCTTTTCATATTTTGTTCATCATTTTAAAGAATTTATGTATAAATAATTGGACGCGACTACTAGATCGAAAAAAATGCATTGGATGGATGCTAGGCATTGAGAAGGAAGGACACTTTCACATTTATGGGTTTTATGTAACTTTTAAGCATGGGGAGACTTTTTTTAATAATGTATTTTGGTGTTAAAATAGTTATTTATTTATTTTAATAAATTTTATGTGAATGAGAAACATGATAAAAACGTGTATGTCTCAATCAATCCTCCTCATATATATTTTTTGAAATAAAAGGAACCAATGCATTAATGAGAAAGATTACAGAGCGAGTTTACATGGTCATACATAAAGCTAGGCAGACTATATAAAGTAGTATTACTGGGAAGGTTCCTAGCACTCCTATCAAGGATGTGAGTAGCCCCCCGTTAGAATTTCTCATGATGAGATGAATCGAGAACGAGACATTTCAGGAGAGGAGTGACCTACATCTATCAATTACATCACCGAATTCCAAAAGGTCATCCTGACCGGAGTTAATAGCATCGACCACAAGCTTGGCGTTAGATTCGAACATCACCCGCTGGAGACCAAGGTGCAAGACCCACTCGATCGCCCTCACAAGGGCCATGGCTTCGCAATCTTTAATGGGAGGAGTACCTGCAAAAAAGGAGCCATGTTCGTGACGAAGGATCGCCCTGGAGTCCGATTGGTTGGTATCGCAAAAAATAGCGGTGTTGATATTACATTTTAGAAAGCCTGCCGTAGGAGCATGCCATCGATCGCAAACAGCAGGCGTGGCGGGGGACCGAAGCCATGATCGAAGGAAATTAGCCGTAAGCCATTCCGAGAGCACGATAGAAGCTCGTCGTGACACGTTAGAAGGCATATTGACCGCAACATTATGTCACGCGTCATTCCGCATGTTCCAAATGCTCCATAGCACCATTAAAAAGCGTCACGGCCGGAAAAGGTGGCATCATCAAGGAAGGAAAACAAAAAGGTTGTAAAGTCCTCGGAATTATCCGCCTTTGAATTAACGAGATCCCAAAGATTCACCTCCTTCGAAACCTTGGTAGTAGCCGGGCAATCGATGAAGAGATGCCAATTGTTTTCCATGTTAACTCCACAAAGAGCGCAAAGACACGATGTATTAATTCCACGCTTTTGAAGGTTAACCCGATGTGGAAGAACATCCTTACCCAATCTCCAAATAAAACTTCTCACTTTAAGCGGAACGTTGGCTTTCCAAAGAATACCCCAATTTTTGATGTTGGACTTGGTGGATTCGGGATGTAAGGATTCCATCAAAAAACGATACCCGCTTTTAACCGAGTAAACTCCGTTAGAGCTCCAATGCCAAATCATCCTATATGGCCCGTTTCCAAAACTTGGGATCTTTAGAATCTCCGAACGGTCACGGCTTAAGAAGACATGGGATAAAATGTCGAGGTCCGACCATTTGAAACCGGAGAAAAAAGGTGGCAAACACGAAGGTTGGCCTCGGAAGGCCTTGCTAAACTTTACACCCGAAATTTAAGATCGTCCCGGAGCCAAGGATCATTCCAAACGGAAATATATTCTCCGGTGCCTACTTTCCATCTAAAACCGGCCTTTAGCATCGTATGGGCACTCCAAATACTTCGCCAAATGAAGCTTGGGTTATGACCTAATTTCGCTTCGAAAAAGTCCCCTTTTGGGTAGTATTTAGCTTTGAAAACTCTACTCACCAACGTATCCGGGTAAGAGAGAAATCTCCAACAGTGTTTACCCAACAATGCTAAATTAAAAGCCAAGAAGTCTCGAAAGCCAAGCCCCCCAATTTTTTGCGGGAAGCATAAGTTTTCTCACGGGAGCCAGTTAATAGACCGGGTTCCGTCCATCTGTGAGCTCTACCAAAAGGTGTTAAGGAGCCGATGGAGTTCCTGCAAAAGAGTGCTAGGGAGCAAAAAAACACTCATAAAAACCACCAGAGTAGCTTGGGCTGTTGCTTTGATGAGAGTCAGTCTTCCCACACTAGAAATCGTTTTTTGCCGCCATTTGGAGAGACGATGCCAAAGTTTGTCTTTAATATGTCGAAAAATAGCTCTTTTATTCCTCCCGATTAAAGACGGAAGACCCGAATATTTGCCGACATTGAGAGGGTTTGTCACCCCAAGAACATTACAAATGTTACTTTTAAGAGTCGGGTCGATATTGTTACTACACATAATACCCGACTTGTCAAAATTAACGCCAACCCGGGCGCGCCTGCAAAGGTAGCAAGGATTTCTTTAAGGGTCGTGCATTCATCAATACTAGCTTGGAAAAAAAGGAAAGCGCCATTCGCAAAGAGAAGATGCAACATGGTCGGCGCAAGTCTCGAGACCCGGCACCCATCGATGAGATTTTTAGAAGCCACGTCCGCCATAAGTGTTGGTCCCGAAGGGTTATACAAGTTTGTTGAAGAGGGGGGGGGGGGGGGGGGGTTGAATACAAACACATATTTTTATCTTTAAAATTGTTTATTGATATATATCAAACAATTTACAGTTTGTTGCAGAATAAGATCAAGTTAAAAACCTAATCTAAACAAACTATTAGAATCACACAGAATTCTTGCACTAGAAAAGATAGAGAGAAAATTAGAAAACTTAAAGAAAGATTCTTTGGCACTAAGTAGTTCAGCGAGGAAAAGCAAGCACTTCTAAAATGAAGTAGGGTTTCCTATTTATACTGCATGCATTTAATGCAAGTCAATACAACTTTATGCGTGGCAGCGTCTGGTTGGTTGCATGGATTTGACTTTAGCAAACATCCCTTTTGGCCGTATGATGAATAGTGTAGTTGTAGAGTGGTTTGTACGTTCCTGGACAAAGGATGTCCTTCTGACAAATCGTACAAAAACGTGCAAGGGGATAAGACAAAAGTTGCTTGTAGAACAGGCTTCATGATCAGCGAACGTTGAATGTATCTTTATCAGTGAATGATAAAGTTCAGCTCTCGCTGAAGTCTTCTACTTGAAACTTCGCGTGAAATGGACAAGTCTTGTCTTCGCTGATATCCGCATCAGGTCACTAGTAGACTTAGTCACTCATTCTTCAGCCTGGTCTTCGATTTCAGCTTTGAACTCAGTTGTCGCGAGTCTTGTCTTCAGGGATCATAAGCAAACAATTACAAGATGAACTTTCAGCGATCATCAGTGAGGCTGAACGTGCTCAGGGATCACTGATGTACAGTTATCGCTGAAGTATAATTTAAAGCATGTGTTTTCCATCAGCGATACTAAACAGACTTGGTATATTTTATTTGATGGTGAAACACTGATACATATTGTTTACTTACAATTTTCACTAAGTAATTTTAAGAGTCATTATCAAATAACTGAAGGGTTTGGATCAACAATCCCCCCCTATTTGATGATGACATAGCAATAAAAGAAAATTGTTAAGTTAAAAACATAAGGATAAAAAGGACTCATAAATACGTGTCCCATTTATTGTGTTCAGGGATCTTTTCTAGTACTGATGGAGTAAAGTACTTCATTGAAATTTTTCATTAACTTCGTAAACAAGATTACAAGGGATGTGGAAAAATTATAAGTACAATGAAAATAATTACAAGTATAAGAAGTTACAAACTTATAAAATAAAAGAATACAAAAGATGATTCTATCAGCTATTTAGGTTCTCCCTTGAAGAGAAGCTCATCAAGGGTGTCAGTCTTTGGAATCATCCAATCAGGGACCTTTGCTCCCTGATCTCGTCTTTGTTAGGCTTCACGGTAGATCTGAGGCTTGATGAATTTTCCAAGAAATGAGTGATCACACTAATATAAGAGATCTCTGAGTTGTTCGATAGGAGCGATGGGTAACTCATATATTCTTTGAAAGCATTGGTGACCATGGTAGTCAAGAAAGAATATGCCATAAGGATTACTGACTACCTTTCCAGCTTCAAAATCTTCAGTGAAATGTCTAGTCCTGAAAGATCAACATCTGGACCAAGTACAGCTTCACGAGAAAAGTCAATACCAGTCTCGTTCCGTATAGCAGGGCCTGAAGATGACGGAGGCTTTTTCTTCAGAGCGGTCCTTTTTGGTTTGATGGCTGGAATGGGCAGATCAACGGCTGAGGAGACTTGGTCGATTAGCCTGTTAATAGCATTTTCAACATGTAACACCCTAAAATCAGGGCTAATTTAAACCTTAAGTTTATCAAGGCTAACTATAGAATCATCCATCTTTCATATATGTTTAGAGAATTAACTATGAGGTTTAATACATACAATTCAAATTCTCCAAAACAACTTATTAATCCAATCTTGTTCACTATAAAAAGATTAAACGGATTATCTAAGTCATTCATCAAAACATCCTCATATCAGCCAACTTCTCTTCTTAACATCAACGAGTTGAATACCCATAAGCACCTGTCCCTCTTCCCTTTACTTTCTCTGAGCTAGTACCTGGTAAGAAAAGTTGATTTGAAATGATTAGGCTTACGCCTAGTGAGAACATCCAATTTAAATTAACACATTAACAGCATTGGAATCTTAGATAATCCACGCATATATTCAAACTCGCTTTATCACCATTCTTACCATGCTCATACTTGCCTCATAATGACATAACCATACTCAAACCCACGAGTATAACTACCATTCATAAAGTCGTATCACCATATCCAATACCCTACTACGAATCCTTACGGATTCTAGTTTATCAATCAATCTTACAAACTTACATTCAAACATCATACTTTCTCTTTGAAATGGAATACAGAAATAGCACTTATATATATACATTGCCTATTTCAAATCCGTCAAACAACACTTACACTTCATCTAATTCACACTCCCACATCTCAATTATCAATAGCAACTCTCTTTGCCCATTAACTCATTCAACCTGAATAGCAACTATATTATGCCTATTCAAACATTCAACCTGAATAGCAATTATACTATGCCTATTCCAGCATTCCGTATGAATAACAATTTTACCTTGTCTATTCAAGCCTACACATGAATAACAATTCTACCTTGTCTATTCAATCATACACATGAATAACAATTCTACCTTGTCTATTCAATCATACACATGAATAACAATTCTACCTTGTCTATTCAATCATACACATGAATAACAATTCTACTTTGTCTATTCATCAATCAATGTGAATAGCAATTGTACTTTGCTTATTCAAACATTTCCAAGGATACACGGGAATAGCAATTATACCTCGCCAATTCCTCCTTTTCAACAAGAATATCAACTATACTTTGCATATTCTATTATTGTAATATGAATAGTAATTCTACTTTACCTATTCAATCATTTCAACGTGGATAGCAATTCTACTTTGCCTATTCCATCATTTCAACATGAATATCAATTCTACTTTGCCTATCCATTACATTCCTCTATAAACAGGAATAGCAATTATACTTTGCCTATCCTACGTTATCCAATATAACTAGTGTTTACAAATCCGTTACACCTTATTAACGTATATACATAACAACATATCATGCCACTCTCGTATCATATTCTCAATTCTAAGAATATTAAATAACCTATCGTGTCCTCATCCTCAATTGTTTCCCCTTCGGCGACTTGACACGGGGGTTCCGCTAGAAAATTTCTAGAAAACTTAACTAGATAACACATCCGGAAACTGTATCCGGACATCAGAAATATCGGGACAACAAAGGTTACCGGATACACACAACTTTTCCGGATACACACAACTTTTCCGGATACCCATAACTTTTCCGGATACATTATCTTACCGGGTATTTCACTAATCCGGATGACATCCGGAAACCAAGGTAATCCGGATACCATCCGGTAACTCGATTTATCCGGAAACTATAAGAAACTTAAGACTTACCGGATACCTTGTCTTGTCCGGAGACATTCATCATCAAGGTTTCCGGATACGACGTTTCATCCAGAAACCTTCGAACTGCAGCCTAAAATCCAATCTACTTCGATGTCTGTTTGATTCAGCTCATTCCAGACCATCCCATACAGTTCATAACTAGTTTATACATGTGTCTTAACATTTAATTTGACAGCAATCATGTATTTAATCAAAAGTGAATGAACTCACCTTTTTGAAGAAAACCCACTTCTCTTCACAATCTGATTCCAAGCTGTTGTTAATGATTCTGGAAATCAGATTCAACCAACAGATTCGTTCACAACCAAGCATTTTCAACAGATTTTATCTAAATCCAAGATGAATTTCTTACCCAATTTGAAGACCAAAACTTGATTTCCTTCTCTTCTTTCTCTTTTCTTTCTCTCTACCTTTCTCTCTGCTTTTGCCGACTTCAACAGCTGGGATTGAGATAAAATCTCAATCCAGCTAACCCACTCCTTAAGTCTCTCTAACTTTCCACAATAACAAACCACCCCCTCAAGTTTCATCTTTCCAAACTAATCATCAAACTTTGGTCACTAACTTTTTAACCCCAAAAGTTTATATAATTACTAGGTAGCACAAAACTTAAACCCAATTACAAAACAACTTCAATTATATTAACACATAATTGTAACGAAAATTCGGGATGTTACACAACATAAGACTTGTAGCTTGATCGAGATCGCTGAATTGCTACCCGAATTTCCAACCATTCAATCAGTCGAAGCTTATCCAACTCTGAAATGTAGCAGGTTCTTGACACTCCGTTCTCTCTGATCACCTGGACATCAACTATAGTAGTACCTCTGACAGATTTCCCCCTCAGGTTTACCTGACTTATCCTTGTTGGTAACATCCTGAAGTGGTGTTTCTTCTTGGGCCAGGCAAGGGTGGTATCGTTGACATTTCTTTTCTCTTCTTTCTTCTTGCCAACATCTTTAAGCAGTTGTTGTTGGACTCTGAGAGGAAATTTCTTTAGTTGAGGATCCTCTACTGAACATTTAGCAAGTTCAATGGCAAAAGCCTTATCAGTAAGTTCAGCCTTATGTTGTTCAGCGAGGATCTTCTCAGCCTTGAGAGCTTCAACGATTTCCTTTGGAGCCAGACAGCTGAGAGGGCAGGGATGAATCTCTGACTTTCGAGCTTTTGAATCATTGATGCTTTCCTTCTTCGTTTATCTTCATCTGACCTTTGAGGAGTCAAAGAATGTCTTCTGGGTGGGAAAGCAGTTCTTCTTCAGCTTGTACTTCAGTCTCATCCAGAACAGAGACTGGGATTATTCGTTCTTCAGTGGTGAGCGCTGGGATTATTTGCAGTGATGTTGGTGGAGGAACTTCAGCTGTATCCTCAAGCAGGGGAGAGGATTAGCTGAAACAAAATGGTCAATTGAGTTAGATCTTTTGAAGGTAGAAGGAGATAGAGAAATAATTGGATAAGTGTTTAGAGGTTTTATGAGGAGTAGGGTAGAAATTGAGAATGGGTAGAGGAGGGATGCAGTGTATGGAAAGAAAAGATAACATACCTTACAAGTTGGCTTTGTGAGGAGTATGGCCAAGTTGTCTTCAGCGAGGCCTTTATTCTTGCCATGCTGCGTCTTCTTGGGAGATTTTGCAGCGGTCCCCTCCCCTGGTTCATTAATAGAAACCCCTTTCAGAACTGAGGCTTTGATCACCTCATGGTGAAAGAAAAATCCGTCTTCATCATCATCTTCATCATCATCATTCTGAGGCTTGAATGATGGTTCTTCATCATCGATGTCGACGTCTTCTTCATTTTCTTCGTCTTCATCCTCATCCTCAGATGGAATTTCCACAGTGTTGACTGGGGAATGAGGAGGGTCTTCGCCTCGCTCTGCCTCAGATGGAGAAGGACTTTCAGCGGTTCCCTCAGGATTGTCAGTTTTCTGAGGGTCTTCTTTTTCACTTATTTCCTCCCCCTCAATAGTTCGGGGGAAACCTTCAGTATTCTTCTCCCCCTCTTCCATCGAAGGGGGGGGGGGGGGGGGTAACAGCGACAACAACATCAGCAGTTTCCCCAGGGACCCTGTCATCTTGGCCAGGGTGCCCTGAAGTGGATGGTTGTTGATTTTCAACCTCTGTCATTTTGTCTTCAAGGCCAGAAATAGTAGGGGCAGTTTCCATTATAAACTCCACTGCCATCTCCAACTTTTCCCAGTCATCCTGAGAAAAGTGAGATAGAGGAACAGTGGGGGCTTTCATTCGCTCTAGGATCTTGGTGAGCAAAGTATTGTTGGTAGCGACTTGACTCGAGAGGTTGCTCACCTCACCTTAAAGTCCAATGAGGCTGGTCTTCAGCGTTCCAACCTCGCTGCTGAGGTTGGAGTAGTTGGTGGAGAGTTCAACGACGGAGGTCTGAAGTCTTTGTACGGCGGCGATGTTGTTGGTGACTGATGTTGTTAAATATTTCACTCCCCCTTGCAGAGAGGAAATATCAGCGATTGAGGCCTTGTCTGCAAGGGAGTTGGTGACGTTTTTCAGCGTTTCGCCAGCATCAGTGATGGCATAAGTATTGGCTTTGAGATTTATAGAGAGAGATTCCACACTTGCAGCGACCTCTTTGAGGGACTTCTCAATGTCTCCCAAATTAGGACCTGTAAAAGATAAGCACTTATTAGCAAAGGCAAGCTCAAGAGTTTGGGGTGCATAGAGGGATGGAGAAGTATTTGGGATACCTGTTGGGTTGGAGAAGTGGTGGATGTCTTGAGTACCAGTCCAGTACTCCATGCCAGTTTCCATCTCAGAGATGGTAGTGACAGGAATACTCGACCCAACAGGTCCTGAAGTATTCTGCTGCATCAGTCCTCGCAGCATTTCAGCGTTGGTGTCCGTCAATGTAAATGGCGGAACCGATTGGGGAATGTTGAGGTTGGGAAAGACAAAATAAAAAGAAGGAATGGATGAGATGGGGGTGGTTGCAGGTTCAGCGCTGGAGACGCTGAAAACGACCTCCGCAGCGCTTTGAGGCACTGAGGATGTTGGGTTCTCATCCATGAAAGTTTTAGAAAACGAAGTCTCTGGAACGGTTGTGGAAGGGGTGGCTTCAGCAGATGTGGTGGAGTGGACCACAAAACTTTCCAGTGTTGCCTGTAAAGAGGACAACGTGGAGTCTTGAGCCTGGGAAGGCTTAGGGCGCTCCGTTGAGGTCATCTTAGACTTATGGGTGCCAAGTGGGGATGATGAGGGTTTCCTCTTTTTTAGAGAGGTGGTTGTTGCAGCCTGGGTCACAGCGGGGGGTTGTACCGCTGCAGGAATAGCTGCAGAAGAAGAAGAAGTAGGGCGGAGAAGAGAGAGAAGAGTAGAAAGACGTACCTCGTCGTCGATGGGCTTGAAGTCGAGCACCTTGGGGCCTACCTGGGAGAGCCTATAGTCTCCCTAAGTGGGGTAGTGGCTGCCCAGAGACATTTGCAGAACGACTGAGATGAACCTTGGATAGGGAACAGTGATGGAGCGTTCAGGCTGTTCTATTCTGTCTGTTAGGTCTTCAAAGATGAAGCGAGCGTAGTCAACATGCAGGCCTTTGAGGAGAGCACATGCCATAGCGAGTTGGGATTTGCTGGGTTGATCAGTGGAGCCAGTTTTTGCGGTCATGCATCTGATGACGTGTGCAAAGATGAAGTTGAGCTCAGGGGCATTTTATTCTTTAGAATCGCTGTTATCTTCTTTTCAGGTTCCTTGTTGCGGTTGGTGTTCTAGAGATAGTTCATTTGATCAAGGAAGTTGATGAAGATTTGCTTACCCTCAGGGGTATTAGGGTCAGTGAAAGGAACGAAAGGTTTGGCCTTTGTACTTCCAGGTAAGTTCAGTGCTGATCTAAGTGCAACAAGGGGAAATGGTTACAGGACCCAGCTCGGTTTGGAATCCGATCACTGAGTATTCTTTCCTTGACTTTTAGGAAACAGCAGTGGTGCGGTGTGCAGTATACCAGAACTGTTGTAGGAGATGACGATGAGCAGGGGGGTTATGGTTATGGCTGTTGAGAGTGGGGAGGTTTTGATAAAGTTGACAGCGTCAACAAGATGAGGGGCTTGCTTCTTTTTGGGAAACTCCAAAAGAGCATAGGAGTTGTTGGAGGCAAAGGTGATTTGGTTAAGCTCATGCTTCATATTGTCAGCCTTGGTCATGGTTGAAGAGACAATAATGGGAGCAGGAATGTTGGAAGATGCCATTTCTGTTAGAACACAAAGATATAGAAGAAAAAAAAATCTTAAAATGATAACTATTTCCATTTTAAGGGTTTTTGAGGTTTTGGGTTTTACAGTTTCTTTTTGAGGAAAGAAAATGCAAAAAAAAAGTTTTCTAGTTTTAAAGAAGTTTAAAAACTAGTGAAAATCACGTTTTCCGTATGAATGTTTAAGTTTAAGATTTTTATTTTAAACTCAAAATAAAAACTGTATTTCAAGTTTTGTCCATAAGATCATGAAGAAGATGATTTTATGTTTGAAAAACGTTTGTGTTGATCCAATGTAACAAGAAATAGGATCAAAACTAGATATATAACAGATTTAAGAGAAGAAGATATGAACCTGTGTGAGTTAAGATTGAAGATTCGATCAACAGGTTTGAATATCAATAATCAAGAACACAATGCTTGAAGGTTTATTGCTATAGGAGAGTTTGAGAGCGTAAAAGGTAAAAATATAAACATGAGGTGTTTATATAGTGAGAGTAGAGAGAGAAAGTAATGAGCGGGAATGGGCGAACGTGTCAGACGAAAAGTCATGCTAGGATTTATCCATTTAATTACGTCACACTTGTCTTTTCATTTTCAAAAAGGCCTCCCTGAATAGTTCAGGGACAATTTTAAATGAAGAAACACTGAAAAAGAAAGTTTCAGTGATTGATTTGTATTTAAAAAAAATCACTGAATTGAAAAATATCAGCGACCAAATTTATTTGAAAAACAACATACTAAAGTAAACTTCAGCGAAAGAAATAGAAAAACATACCTTAGTATTAGCAAATCATTTTTTTCAGAGATTAGAGGATGAATAAGGAGATAGAATTTTCTTTTATCACTGATCTAATGCGTTACCACTGAAGATTTATTCTTCAAGGTTTAGCATGCCAAGCTCGTTGATGAGAAAGTTGAATCTTGTCTCATCAAGAGGTTTGGTGAAAAGATCATCTAACTGAAAATCAGTTGGGATAAAGTGAAGTTCTATATCACCATTCATCACATGATCTCTGTTTGGTCTTTGAGTGTAGCACTGGATTATTTGCTATAGCGATGGCACTTGTGCTATCGCAATAGATTGGAATTTTGGAGAGCTGAAGATCATAGTCTAATAGTTGATTTTTCAACCATAAGACCCGAGCACAACAGCTTTCAGCGGCTACATATTCAGCTTCAGCTCTAGAGGTGGACACTGAACATTGTTTCTTACTTGTCCAACTCACCAGCTTTCCACCCAGGAGCTGACAACCTCTTGTGGTACTTTTTCTATCCAGTTTGCAACCTGCAAAGTCACTATCTGAATAGGCAGTTAGATCGAACCCTGAGTCTTTGGGACACCAAAGACCTAAGTTGGGAGTACCCTTTAGATATCTGAAAATTCGCTTTACAGCGATCAGATGTGATTCTTTGGGTTCAGATTGATATCGTGCACATAAACAAATAGAGTACATAATATCAGGACGGCTAGCTGTAAGATAAAGAAGAGAGCCGATCATCCCTCGGTACGCAGTGACATTAACAGGCTTCCCTGAAGGATCTTTATTAAGTGTTAGTGGCGGTGCCATAGGGGTTTTCATAGCTGAGCTTTGAGTTAGATCAAATTTTTTCAGCATATCTTTGACATACTTACCTTGGTGGATAAAAGTACCCTTATCATTTTGCTTGATTTGGAGTCCAAGGAAGTAAGTCATCTTACCCATCATACTCATCTTATATTCAGATTTCATTCTTTTTGCAAAGCGAGTACATAATTCAGGGTTAGTAGAACCAAATATAATGTCATGGACATATATTTGAACAAGAATAATATGACCTTTTAATTTTCTGAATAATAAAGAGTTATCGATTTTACCACGCTCAAATTTTTCGATAAGTAGAAAAGATGAAAGAGTGTCATACCATGCACGTGGAGCTTGTTTCAGTCCATAGAGTGCCTTATCTAGTTTATAAACATAACCTGGATACTTAGGATCCGAGAATCCTGGAGGTTGTTCGACATATACTTCTTCATTCAGCCTTACATTGAGAAACGCTGATTTGACATCCATTTGATAAACCTTGAAGTCTTAGTGAACAACGTATGCTAGAAATAGACGAATAGCTTCTAGTCTTGCCGCTGGGGCAAAGGTTTTGTCGTAATCTATACCTTCCTCCTGTCTGTATCCCTGAGCAACTAGACGAGCTTTGTTAAGGGTTACAGTTCCATCTTCATCTAACTTGTTTCGATAGACCCACTTAGTGTCTATCACTGATTTGTCAGATGGTATTGGAACAAGATTCCAAACCTTGTTTCTTTCAAATTCAGTCAGTTCTTCTTGCATAGCGCTGACCCAGTTTGGATCTTTGAGGGCATCATCAACCTTCTTTGGTTCAATTAGTGAAATAAAATTAACATATAAAAAAATGTTACCCGCACTGCGTCGAGTCTGAACACCTGCGTTTGGATCACCAAGAATTTGATCTATGAGGTGATTTATAGTACATCGCTGAGCAGGAGCATAAGCTGCTGACTCAGAGTGAACTTCTGGAATCACTGAAGAGGAAGCTTCAGCGATGTCAGGTAATAGAGGCACGATAGGCAGAACAGATGAAACTTCATATACTGATTGCTGAGAGGTTGATGGAATATCAGATAATAGTTCAGGAACAGGCATAGTGTTGATTGGAACAACTGAGACCCAAGATGAGGAATCAGCTTCGCTTGTCTGCATGGTGGGAATGATGACATGATCATCATCAGCGGTTGGTGTGTTGACCTGAGGGTTAGGGTTAGGAATAGTTTCTGAATCCCCAAAATGAGAAAACATCCACTGATTGAGTTCTTCGTTGTCAGCAGAGGGTCTTGAGTTCGCTGAACGGGATTCGTCAAAGGTGACATGAATAGTTTCTTCTACATTCTGTCTTCTCTTGTTGAAGACTCTGAAGGCTTTGGATATGGAAGAATATCCAAGAAATATTCCATCGTCAGCTTTGGGATAAAACTTTCTAAGAGTATCTCGGCTGTTTAAGATGAAGCACTGACAACCGAAAATATGAAGAAAGCTGATAGATGGCTTTCTTCCATGGAAAAGTTCAAAGGCAGTTTTGTTGAATCTTTTGACGATTAGCGATCTATTCTGCGTAAAACACGCAGTGTTGACAGCTTCTGCCCATAATTGAGTAGGAAGATGAGAATCGCTTAGCATTGAACGTGTAGCTTCGATGATCGTTCGGTTTCTTCTGTTAGCGACTCCATTTTGTTGTGGTGTTCTCACTGAGGAAAAGTTGTGAGAAATACCCTTACGTTTAAAGAAGTTATCAAGGGAACTGTTTTTTAATTCAGTTCCATGATCACTCCTTATTGAGCAAACAGTAAGATTGTTCAGGACTTCCATTTTCCTGATAAAGGACATAAGTTCTTCTTAGGTGTCGCTCTAAGCATGGAGAAACATCACCCAGGTGTAGCGAGAGAATTCGTCCACAGTAACCAGTGTGTATTTCTCTCCAGCGATGGATTGAATGTTGACAGGGCCAAATAAATCCTTGTGGAGAAGTTGAAGAGGAGAGGTCACTGAAGAAACTTTCTTTGACTTGAAGCTTGCTTTTGTTTGTTTTCCTTTTTCACACACTGAACAAAGAGATTCCTTAGCATATGAGTTTTGAGGAAGACCAGTGACTAACTCTTTTGAAGAAAGAGTATTCAGCGTCTTGAAGTTGAGATGAGAAAACCTTTTATGCCATAGCCAGTTGACATCAGTAGAGGCTTTGGAGAGAAAACAAGAGTTCTCAGTAGTTGTTGAGTCCATGTTTATTACATAAACATTTTCTAAACGATATCCGCTGAAAGCAACTTTCTTCTTCTTGTCAGTGACGAAACATGCTTCTTTAGTGAAGCAAACCTTGAAGTCGTAGTCACACAGTTGACTGATGCTAAGAAGATTGTGCTTCAGCCCTTCAACGTATGCGACTCTTCTGAAGGTTGTTGTACCATTAGAGAGTACACCAAACCCTCTGGTATAGCCTTTTCCATTTCCACCAAAGGTCACCGAGGGACCTTTCTCTTCCTTGTATTCAGTGAGCAGGTTTTGCTTTCTAGTCATATGTCGAGAGCATCCACTATGAAGATACCAGATACCCTTCGAGGCCTGCAAACAAAGGAAGATTAGTTTGGAATGGGCACCCATTTTACGATGGGTCCACACTTGTCAGTGGTGTTTGAGGAAGTGGAAGGTTCAGCGATCGTCGTAGTATCTGATGATTCAGCTTCAGTGGTAAATTTCACCTTGGTTAATTTCTTAACCTTGGTGGTATTTTTCACCTTGGCCAGATTTGCATCAGAGATGGTCTTCTTTGCCTTGGGGGCATTGATCTTCACCTTAGCTAATTTTCAGCTTTGGTGGCTGTAGGGCACTTACTAGCAATATGATCGGTAAGTCCACAGTGATAACATTTCCTATAGCTAAAAGTAGCTTTAGGACCATAGGCATGCTTATTAGATATTTTTAAATGAGTCGGGCCTACGCCAAGAATACCATTGGCATTGGATATTAGAGGAACTATCAATTCTTCAGATTTCTTACTAGTGACATCCACTCTTATTTTAGGAGTAGATCGTTGAACGAATTCAGGGATCTTAGTCCTAGAAGTAGAGGGATGGCTCGCTAAAGGTTTTGAAACTTTCAGCTTAGGTACATAGGTACCCTTTTGAGGTTTTTGAACAACATTTTTTTCTTTTTCTTTACCTTTAGAAATCAATGTAGGTTTTTCCTCAGAGATGAGAGTTTTAAAAGAAGAAGAGCACTGAGAAGAAGAGGTGTCAGAGATCGAAGAGACGAACATTCCAAATTTGAGCATGGAACGATCAGTGGTTGGTTCCTCGACGTCAGCTTTGTAACCAAGACCACTTTTGTCTTTCGCACGGATCTAAGCACCGATTATTTCAGTGATCTTTGCTGAAGATTTATACCATCCTTCAACAGTAGCCTTTTCAGCTTTCAGATCAGTGATAGGTTGTTCTCGCTCGATACTGATGACTTGATTTGCGTAGACATGGTCTTTCAAATTTTCGTCGATTTTTGAAAGATCTTGATTTTTTAATTGACAGTTTCTAAGCTGTTCAGTTAAACCTATGTTTTGTTGTTTAGCTTTGGTCTTGACAATCATGGCATCGTATAAGTCAACAGTCAGCAGATCGATAGCTCGAAGTCTATCAACTTCAGTGATATCTAAAGTAGAGGTAGAAAAGATTGATACCTGAGAGTTATAAGTACAGGGAATTTCAATTTGTTCTTCCTCATCTTCTATTTTGGCCATGAGGCAGAGATTGGCCTCATCTTCTTCTTCTAAATCTGATCTTCATCAGACTCAGCCCAGTCATGATCTTCAGCGACCAGACCTTTTCCCTTCTTTTTGTATGCTTTCAGCTTAGCATACTTTTCTTTCAGCTTTTGGTACTTGTCATCTCTAGCCCTTGGGTTAGAGGATTTCTTGAGGGATGAAGAAGACTTGAAAACTTTCTTTGACCTGCATTCACTTGCAAAGTGTCCTACTTTTTCACAGTTAAAGCAGGTAGCAGTAGCCTTATCAACAAGAGTAGATTTAGGCTTGTCAGTGAGTGAAAGAGGTTTATTTCTTCTGATGTTACTCTTTCTAGAAACCCTCCTGAAGGTATTTGTCAGGAGTGCCAGAGATTCATCAAGTTCTGAAGGATCAACGTCTGATAAATCATCAGAGGTAGATTCCATTTCAGTGATCGTGACAGTGGATCGCTGAGCAGGTACTGGCTCTGAGGAGAGTATAGAAACATATGTGTTTTTGGAATCTTTGACAATATTCTTTTTAAGTTGACACGACTGCTCATGATTGAGCATAATGCCAAATAAGGTAGAGAGGGTCATAAATTTAAGATCCTTAGAGAGCTTAAGACAAATATAGAAGTTGTCCCAGCTTTCAGGAAGACATTCCAAGAATTTTGTCAGAATCTCGGAGTTAGAGTAAATCTTACCAACAATTTTTAAATCAATAATTAAACAGTTGAAACGTTGGTGAACTTCAGAGAGAGTTTCATTCTTACCACAGATGAAACTTTCGTATTGTCTTACCAGGTTTATTCTCTTAGATTCTTGTACATCTTCAGTACCTTCATACTGAACGCAGATAGTGTCCCACATGTCTTTGGAACTTTTCAGGTTCATTATGGAATGGTAGACTTCATCAGAAAGTACCATGGAAATGATGGATCTGGCCTTTGTGTCGACGACCACCTTCTTCTTGTCTTCTTCAGTCCACTGAGAAACTGCCTTAACAATAAGTGTTTCAGGGACGACGGGTGTGGTAGTAGTGGCTGGAATAGCAAGATCTATGATGAAAGGAACATAAGGTCCAATTTCAACATAGTAAGGTATAGTGGGATCTACACCTTCCAAGAAGAGCATCATTCGATTTTTCTAAAGATTGAAGTTGTCTTTGCTAAATCGAGGTGGTTTGGAAAGAGAGCCATTATCTATGTAATTCGTGTTTATGGAATTTGCCATATTGAATAAATAGCAAGGAAGAGGGTATAAGCAAGATCTTGTTTATTAGATTAAACAGTCTGCTCTGATACCAGTTGTTGATCCCGAAGGGTTATACAAGTTTGTAGAAGGGGTGGGGGGGGGGGGGGGGGGGTTGAATGCAAACACAAATTTTTATCTTTAAAATTGTTTATTGATATATGTCAAATAATTTACAGTTTGTTGCGGAATAAGATCAAGTTAAAAACCTAATCTAAACAAACTATTAGAATCACACATAATTCTTGCACTAGAAAAGATAGAGAGAAAATACGAAAACCTAAAGAAAGATTTTCTTGACACTAAGTAGTTCAGCGAATAAAGGCAAGCACTTGAAAAATGAAGTAGGGTTTCCTATTTATACTGCATGCCTTTAATGCAAGTCAGTACAACTTTACACGTGGCAGCGTCTGGTTGGTTGCATGAATTAGACTTTAGCAAACATCCCTTTTGGCCGCATGATGAACAGTGTAGCTACAGAGTGGTTTGTACGATCCTGGACAAAGGATGTCCTTCTGACAAATCGTACAAAAGCATGCAAGGGGATAAGACAAAAGTTTCTTGTAGAACAGGCTTCATGATCAGCGAACGTTGAATGTATCTTTATCAGCGAATGATAAAGTTCAGCTCTCGTTGTAGTCTTCTACTTGAAACTTCGCATGAAATGGAAAAGTCTTGCCTTCGCTGATATCTGCATCAGGTCACTAGTAGACTTAGTCACTCGTTCTTCAGCTTGGTCTTCGATTTCAGCTTTGAACTCAGTTGTCGCGAGTCTTGTCTTCAGGGATCATAAGCAAACAATTACAAGATGAACTTTCAGCGATCATCAGTGAGGCTGAACATACTCAGGGCTCATTGATGTACAGTTATCGCTGAAGTATAATTTAAAGCATGTGTTTTCCATCAGCGATACTAAACAGACTTAGTATATTTTCTTAGATGGTGAAACACTGATACATATTGTTTATTTACAATTTTCACTAAGTAGTTTTAAGAGTCATTATCAAATCACTGAAGGGTTTAGATCAACGATAAGAGACGAGAGGCCCTCCATGCATAAAATGAATATGTATGAAGAAAGCGGGTCGCCTTGACGGAGCCCCCGTTTAGGTAAAATTGGACCCGTAGTCTTGTTATTAATCCGCACGAAATATCGAACCGAAGTGACGCATAACATAATCATCTCAACCAAATGCCGCGAGAAAGCCATTTTAGATAAGATGAGACGAATATAATTCCAATCGAGCCTATCGTAGGCTTTGCTAATGTCAATCTTGAGAGCGACCTCTCCTCGTTTTTTCCGGGTGCTGGATTTCATGCTATGGAGGAGTTCAAAAGCGAGGAGGACGTTGTCCGTAATGAGCCTACCTTTAATAAAAGCCGATTGATTCTCCAAGACCACCTTTGGGAGGATTTTCTTGACGCGGTTGGCAAGGACCTTTGTAATGATTTTTAGCACAACATTGCAAAGGGCGATGGGGCGAAGGTCCTTCATGGTGGTCGGTTCATCACATCTAGGAATGAGAGTTATAATAGCATCATCGATACCTTCGGGGAAGGATCGGTTTTGAAGCCACGAAACCCCCGCCGAGAATAAGGTATCACCGATCGAATCCCAAAAGTGTTGAAAAACGCGCGGGTTAAAGCCATCGGGGCCCGGCGCTTTATCATGGTGCATTTGAAAAATAGCCTCTTTAAACTCATTTTTAGAGAAAGTAGCGTCAAGGTGTCTATTATCGTTTATGGCCAAGGACCGAAGATCCTCGGGATCCGACACCTAAAGACTGTCACAATTTTTTAGGCGTCGTATAAAGTTTTTTCTCCTTCTTCCGTTAGCATGAGTGTGAAAGAACTTTGTGTTGGAATCACCCTCTTGAAGCCAAAAAAAATTTAGCCCATTGCTTCCAATGCTCCTCTTCCATGATAAGAAGGGGGCCCATTTTTTTGTTGGTAAACTCATATTCGCTAGCATTTTTGGGGGAGGCATGCTCTCTAAGAAAAGAGAGTTTTTAGCGAAAATCTTTGAGCTCTAACTTGTGTGAGGCAAGGAGGTTACGGCCCCAACACTTCAAACCATCCGTGATCGCGGAAAGGCGGTTTAGGAGCGAGAGAGAGGATGTGTCGTTCCGCTCGTCCAAAACCACATTATCAGAGTCTCGTGAAACCCCTTGTTTTCAACTTGAAATAAGTTATTAGAGGGATGACACACCGGAGAGTTAGCGGTGGTGTGGAGAAGAATCAGAGAGTGATCGGAAATGGGGCTAACCAAATTTTCCACCCAAGCGTTGGGGAAAATATTTGTCCAAGTAATAGATCCCACCGCGCGATCTAAACTTTCCCAAACTTCATTAACCTTGCGTTTGTGTCTACACCAAGTAAAAGGAAACCCATGCATGGGAATATTAATGAGATTACAATCGAAAAGGGCGTCCCGAAACCCGTGTATACACCAATCGGGGTGCTCGAGGAGACCCTTCTTTTCGTGCTGAGAAGATAGGTCATTAAAATCACCGATAACCACCCATGGTATGTTGGACCGTGTAGCAAGCGTACGGAAAAGATTCCACGAGTCTCTACGTCTTCCCAGCTCGGGAAAACCATAGAATCCCGTTACCCGCCACGTGCCCTTAATACAATCATTAACATGAAGATCAATAAAATTTTGCGAGTACGGTAAAAGAGAAACGCTAGAAATGCCATTCCACAAAACATAAATGTCGCCTCTACGGCCGTTACAATCAACTGCGATACAATTTTCGAAACCCAATAACTTTAACAACATCAATTCTAGACTGGGAAACTAAAGTTTCAAACAAGAAAATAACATCGGGCCGGGAAGTACGAATCAGTTCCCTAAGAACCAGAACCGCACGCGGGTTGCCCAGACCCCGGCAGTTCCACGTTCATTGATCTAGGCGAGCCCGTGGAACGGGTCCCGCCTCTGGTTCGTTGGGGAAGGAGGAAACAGTCGACGAAGTCATCTTAATAATACCTGGTTCGATACGTGTAGAAGACATTCCAGTTTTGATTTTTTTCCGTTAGCCGATCTTGCCTTATCTTTTATGGAGATACGTTTTCGGTTCACAATACCCTCTAAAAATCCAGTCGAACTCATGTTGATGGCACAGTCCAGAAGAGCAATATTGGAGCCCTCTAAATTAGGTGGGTTGGCAAGGTGGTTTGCATAGGGATAAACAGTAGGTGGTGGGTGAGGTGTTGGACGACACATGCATGGGGACACCCATGCAAACTGAATGGAGGGGAGCGGGATATGTTTTGGTACCGTTGGGATGTGGGGTCCCCATGAGAGAGAATGTAGGAGAGTAAGGTTTAGGAATGGTTCATTGGGTAGTGGGTGGAGTACTTTCTGAAAAGTTTGTCTCACCATCAGACAACACGTTGTCTGGTATGGAAGCAATAGTCTTGTCATTTTGAGAAAGGGATAAAGTTTGGTCAGCCAATAGGGAGGAGGAGGGGGTCAAATCACCCAAAAGATGGTGATGTTTCCTGTTGGAGGCCGAAAGGTTATAGGGGTGGGGGTTTGGGAAACTTAGTTCGATTCGTAACCGTTAAACGCAGCGGAAAATTAAATAACATTGGTTACGAAATTATTTAGAAAACATTTCGAAAATATAACTGTTAGGACTAAAAGTCCTATAAAATAGAAAGTGATATAAAGAAAATAATAGGTTTATTTAATTGTTTGTAAAAGCCTTTAATTGGGCTAAATGGGCTTAATTAGAGTTTATGGGCCGTGGGCCTAAGGCTTAAAGGCTTGGTATTTAAGGTGTGATTAGAGAAGAAATTAGGTTAAGGGTTTAGAGAGATTGATCATAATAGTTTAGACGACTAATTGAGTTTAGACAAGGAGAGAGTTATGTATTTCATTCCAATCTTGTAACTCTCCGTATTCAATCAATAAGATTAATTGTTTCAATTCATTGTTACTTGATCAAACTGGGATCTACATGTGGTATCAGAGCAGAGGGACAAAGCTATCGATCCAAAAGGTAATCTTTATTATTTCTGTTTTTATCGACTGTGTTCTTAAAAGGTTTGATTTTTAATCTGTGATTTCTGGGTTAGAAACAAAATTGGTGCTTAAGATTTTATTGGTAATGCTTTCCTAGTGTTTGTCATGAATTTTTGGAATCATTCTTTTAGTTTTTGGTCATCAAATCATTAAAATCGACTTACTGGGTTTAAAAGTCTCTGTTTTTCGATTTTTCTTGATTTTTGCTCAAAAAGTGTGTTAAGATTCGAATTGGCTAGTTGTTTGTGGTCTTTTGGTTGTTTTGTGGTATCTAAAGTGTTTGCAAAAGATACCCAGTCGAAAAAGGTGCGATTTTGATCTCCACGTACGTTTCTCTATCGACCAAACTTTGAATACGGGACTCAATTTGCTTGAATTCCGGTTCCAGTACTCGTACCGGATCCATACACATACCGGATTTTGATCCGGTTATGGCAATACCGGATCGTGTATATACCGGAATTCCAATCCGGTTCCGGTTAACACCGGACTCACATCCGATTCCGAAATCTTTACCGGTTTTCGTTACCGGTTCCGGAAGCCTATCAGGAATCGAACCTGGCCCCGGTCCCCCGATCCGCAAGCATTCCGGTTCCGGTTCTAAACCCGGTTCCGGACCCAATTTGTTCCGACCTTAATCCGATCAGGATCTTCTTGATGCCGGTTCCGGATTCCCCCGTACCGGATCTCACTTCCGGTTCCGGAAGACACCGGGATTCAAATCCGATTCCGGTATTTATCAAGTCCCGCATCTCACCGGTTCCGGTATTCAGTCCGGATCCGGTCCCGACTTTTTTGGTTCCGACTCTGACTCCGGGTCCTCTTTTTCCCGGTACTTCTTTCCTGGATCCCAATTCCTGGATTGTCTATCCTGGAAACCACACCCGGATCACAAATCCGGGAGTATTCTAACCCCCGTGCTAAGTCGCCGAAGGGGGACATTTGTGTATTCTGTGGTACACCGTCAGATTTCTTTTTGATCGATATCTTGAATTGTCTCACGATCATATTCTTTCAAGTAACAATATGCTAGAACCAAAGGTGCTTACTGATCCAGACGCAGTTTACTATGCACGTCTGTATACTGAATATTTCCATGAAAATGCTACTCTGAAGAAAGAGCTGGAGGATATGAAGAAGAGTATCCCTATTTCTCAACAAGACATTTCCGACCTCAAAGACAAGAATGCGGCACTTGAAGAGAAAGGTAAGCTCTTGAACTTTGAAAACCTTGAACTTAAAAATAAACTAACCGCCTTTTCAAAGAAATTTGTTGAAGAAAAGAAGAGTCTTGAGCTTATATGTTTAAAACTTTCAAAACAGATCTCTGAATTTGAGAAAGTTCTGTTTTTAGAAAAGAGAGACGTTTGAAATTGAACGAAATCTTTTACTGAAAAGAATGAAGAACTTTCTTTGAAAATAACTGATTTGGAAAAAGATTTAGACATAGTAAGCAAAGAGTGTGAGAAGAAGAAGGTTGAAGGTTTTAAAGCAAAAGGTTCGAAAGATGAGTTTGCAAACGAAAGAAAGATCTTTAAGACTGGGATTTCTAAGCTTACAAAGAAATTATCTGTTTTGTCAACTGACATTATGATAGAAAAGAGGCTCAAATCTGATCTCCAAAAGAAGCTAGATCTAATGGTTGAGAAGAACAGTGTTTTGGTTAACAAGGAACTTGAAGCCAAAAACTCTGATGTTGAATCACCTAATCTTGCTAGTCCAGATACTATTGATTAGTCTCTTTACGGTGATTCAGCTAATTCAGTTTGCTTTTCTAAGACTGCTCCAAGTTCTATCCACAAAAATGTTTCTTCAAAGACCTGCATTAGGTCAAATAGCTCTTCATAAGATCAGATCCGTACTTCTAATATGTTTTATGACCCTGTTATTGACAAATCAGATAATCAATCTTTCAAGAAAGTAAACATGGTTTGGAGAGCTAAAGTATTCGCTCCTGCTCCAAAGTCATTTGTCTCTATTAAGAGTGACAACAACAACAAAAACAAAGCTTTCCACGCTAAACCTTTTGTAAAACCTGATCGTGTTTACTCTATTAATCAGCTGATCAGGTTATCTAAACAGAAGTTGTGTTGTTCCTACTGTGGAACAAGTGACTTTGTGAATAAAAACCATTCTAAGTATTGGTATGGTTCTTATAGCATCCCCAATCCCCATTTTAAAGTTAAGTCATCTAACCATCAGGGATCCATCAAAGCATGGATACCAAAATCTCTCTAATCTGTTTTGCAGGAATGTCATGTATAACACAATTCAGAATATTTCTTTCACATGACAACAATAAAAGGTTACGCCAATTTTGAGGGGGAGCATCAGGTTTTGCACAATAAATGATTTTTTAAGCGAATTTAAAGAAATGTGGTACTTCATTCTGGATAACTTACTTGTGTTTGTTATTCTCCAATTTTAACTTCCATGAATGCCACGATCTATATTTCATTGCCTTAGTTATTTCCATGTCTCACATATTCGTTGAATTATTTCGATTGAAATACACTCGCTTGAATTCCTATTTGTTTTTCAAAGTTCGTCCTTTCTTGCTAATTATTCAATTCTTTTCTGACAAATTAATTGTGATTTGTTCTTCACAATTAAAATTTCTATTTATTGTTTGATTTTTTACTATAATGTGCTTAATGAGTCATCCTAGTTCGCGCTTGATATTGTTTCTTGAAATTCAATTATTCCAATTTATAATGACTTTTGATCATCTCAGATCAGGACTCGTTTTTAAAAGTTTGACTTCTAAACATTTCAGTTTAGAACTTGTTTTTAAATGTGTTCTTCAATGTTTACTATACTGTTTTATTTGGTTAAAAAAATGTGAAAGGAGTGATAGGAGTTATTTTGTTTCTATGGTCTATCCAGAACCGGACGGACCTACCCAAGAAACACTTCCCATTATAGACAACAGTGAGGGGTCTAGATGCATAGACGAGTTTGGAGTGAAAAGAAAAATGGTGAGGATGTGACAGGACTTAAAAGAATTATTGGTCATTACCAAACCGAGTTAGTTATCCGGGTAACCACATAATCTATTCATTCTCGCTCTTCGGAGATGAATATTGAAACAGACATGGACCCAATGTCGATAACTCGTGTCACCCCACCCAGCCACTCAAGTATCTCACAAAAGATGCGTGTTTCATAAATGCACGGAGATCTAGCACATAATCTATCAATTCCTCACTCAGAGGTCTTAGATATTGAAAAAGGATGACATCAGCTCCGATCTCCGAACTTCATATTCTAATCACTATGTCAATTGATCTTTAACTTGCGTCCCAAGTTAAATCAAATTTTGAGCCAAACAAATATAAATTAATTCTTTCACACATGCACGAGTCTTTGTGAGTCCCATTGCATATCTTTGTGATACTGCCAGATCAGCTTGAGAAGTAATTTTTAAGATTTCACTTCAGTGATAACTGGAAGTCCTATCAGAGATACCCCAATGGCAACTCTGAACATAGGCCACACAATTATTTTAATTGATGTGATAACAGTTACGTACTATGTGTTTCTGTGTTAGTTGATTACCCCATTCTGGTTACGTAACGCTTATATGGTATTTTGCTACTCATCGGTGTTGTCTTTGAAGTTACATGGTGCTCAGGATGCTCCTAATCATCATGAGGGGGAGAACTGATACAGATTCAAAGACATGAATCGTCATCATGAGGGGATAAACGTTTTAAAAGTTCAAAGACCCAGATTATCAAGTTGAGGGGGAGTAAGCAAAAGTTGAGGGGGAGTAACTGTTATGATATGTGCAGAAAAGAATACAAGTGCATGGTTCTTCTCATTCCTTATCAAGAAGTGTTCGCAACAAGTTGATTCCTCCTTCGAGCATATTGGTTCAACAAGTTCTGAAGTTTTTCAAAGCCAATTCAACTCGTGGTTCAACTCGTGATACTATGAAGACTAAGAGCATAATTCAAGGGGGAGCGTGAAAGACATGAAGACCTGCAACACCAAAGTGCTTCAAAGATTCAAGACGAAGAGAAGATCAAGTCCTAAAGATTTCAAGATCGTATTTTTTCTTTATATAACTTTAGGGGGAGATTGTTAGGACTAAAAGTACTATAAAATAGAAAGTGATATAAAGAAAATAATAGGTTTATTTAATTGTTTGTAAAAGCCTTTAATTGGTTAAATGGGCTTAATTAGAGTTTATGGGCCGTGGGCCTAAGGCTTAAAGCCTTGGTATTTAAGGTGTGATTAGAGAAGAAATTAGTTTAAGGGTTTAGAGAGATTGATCATAATAGTTTAGACGACTAATTAAGTTTAGACAAGGAGAGAGTTCTGTATTTCATTCCAATCTTGTAACTCTCCGCATTCAATCAATAAGATTAATTGTTTCAATTCATTGTTACTTGATCAAACTGGGATCTACAATAACTAAAAACCCAATCGGATCCATTGATGCATTTAATTAAATTATACCACGCCATAGGGTGTTTAGAAATGTACCTTTTGGAATCTGTTGTGGTTGAACGATCCGGGCACTTAGAAACCAACGCAGGTTTCCTCTAACGGTATCCACACACGAACACACGAATTCCACCGAGTGATAGCCCAAAAGAAACCCTATGAAAATATATGTATATGTCAGATTCAGAGGATTCAATCAGTTCTAAAACAACTGACCTGATCTCCTATTTATATAGACAACAAATAGGATTTATGTTTATTTGTAATTATTTGAATTCAAATCATTTGAATTCGAATAATTATCTTAACTTGAATAATTATATTATCTAAATAAAAAATATATTTCATATTTATAGATAAAACCCTGTAATTATCATAGCTACATTTTACACATAATATTTAATTATTCTTTAAAGAATAACTATTTAACTGTCTAACATGACTTTAACATGTTTCTTTCTAATTGAAGCAAACACGTTCTTTTGTGTGCGACCCCTTAGGTTTACATACTCATTGGTAGCATTTCTGTGTGGCACGTGTTGTGGGCATGTAATAACCTACAATCTCCCACTTGCACACGATACACAATAACACAGACGGTGGTAAGCGTCTAGCAACACATCACCGCCCCCAAGGCTATGTAAATGCGCTTGTATCTTCGAGCAATTTGATTGATCCAATAAATCACATAGTAGAATAATTCATTATCCTTTTGCTTCACGATATTTTGTTTTGAACTTAAGGCATAGATATATCTCATCCTTTATAGTTCAAAAGATTATGTTTCTCGATCCCAACATATTTGATTATACAAGTGCCATTAGTCCAACTAATCCACTTGTTCATGCATGTAAATCAAACTATGTCATCGAGGGGCCCATAAATATCTCTCTCATCTTGAGAGGAGAAAATCCCATGTTGCATATGCACGACTAACTACACAATTCGTGTTATACCCAACATAGCCCTTATGGCTACCCGGTTAAAAGTAACGTTAGACTATATCAAAGCATAACACTCGTTGTGCATTAGGTCCCAATGCACATCTCAGGTCTGAGGATAAAAGAGTGTTTTACTATCTCAGGACTCACCTTATGACGCCGATCTATGAGGTGATCCTAACCGTGGGTCTTGTCCAACGCCTTGTGCACCGACAAGCGCTTGTGACTCTGGTTGCACCCAGTGCACTTCCAACTTGGACTATGACCAGACTTCACAATGATATTGATTTTTTACCAGTCCTCTAGTAATAATCGATCAAGGACAGTTCTAAATAATATGAACATCATATTTATTTATGGATACTTAAACATGCTAACAAAGAACACAATAATGTTTGATATATATACTCATACCCAGTATGCCATATCACATGTAAAACATAACTGTTTTAGTGTTCTAAAAATTAAAGTTTACTAAATTATTAATTGGAAAACTTTAACCCTATAAAATTACCATGAACATCATGCTTACTCTAACACATAGGGTTTATGAGTAAATATGCATTTAAGCTCTCACATCTTATATTACCTCCATTATATATATATATATATATATATATATATATATATATATATCTTACTACAATTTTAGTCATCATGGTTAGTTTGGAAACTAACATCTGTGTATCCCAAGACACACAAATCTCTTTCCTAACCATCGTACAGTAAGAACATATCTTTAGTTCTTCTCAGATACTTCAGATTGTTCTTCACTGTTATACAGTGAGCATCACTTGAATCTGACTAAAATCTACTCGTCATGCTTAAGGCACACGAGATGTCCGGTCTTTTATTACATAAACATGACGTACATGTTTGAACCAATGGCCGAAGCATGGGAACACCCTTCATATGGATCGTGTACTATTGACAAACTTCCTTTCTTAGAACCCTTCATCTTGAAGTGTTTGAAGATATTTGTCAATGTATGTACTTTTGGCTTAATCTAATTAAGCACTTTGATCTATAACAATAGATCTTTACACCAAGGAATTGTCTCTTAGGTCCTTTATCATGAAATACTTCCTTAGTCAGGCTTTTACACCTTCAAGCACTAGGATGTCATTTATGATGATTTAGAGTGCTATTATGCTCCCACTGACTTTCTTGTATATATATATATATATATAAGATTTTAATTACGAGATGATTGTCTAAATCCATAACTGGACTTTTGCAACTTGCAATTTTGGGTTTGATGTTTTAAAGCCTTGTATACGTCCTCGCTCAAAAATCCCTTTTGAGGAATGTCGCTTTAACATGACACCTTGCCATTTATCAGTGATTAAAAGTAATCCGATCTTCAGATAGTTTGTGCATCTCGTTCATTAGTTTCAACAACTTGTTGAAGCTCAACGTCTTGTTATTTGTCAGTGTCAACCATTGTACCATCTTTGTGGTTCTTGAATTTCTTCAAGATCTACTTGTCTCCCCATTTTGATTCTTATGAGAAAATTATCTTCTAAGAACTCATTATGGTGCGCAACAAAACTTTTGTTCTCGTTAGATCTTGTATAAATGATATCAGATTGGATATTTTATAAAGACGTACATTTCAGACCTTTTCCTCAACCTTCCCAGAAGCTTCATGCTTATCTTAAGCATTATTACCCCATATTCTCATGTATGACAACTTTGGGATCTTCCCAATTCATATTTTGAGAATAGGACTGATATAGAGCGTCTAGCGTCCCGCTTTGAAGAGCAAATGGACCAAGTCAAAAAGAGCAGAAATAGAGACTTACGCGGTCTGCCACGTGACCTGAAGCTGGGCGCCAATATGGGCAACCCTCTAGATGAAAAACATACAGAAGCATACGCGGCTAGCCACGCGACCTGAAGTCGCGAGCCAAACCGCACGTCCCCCCTGATCACACAGCTATCTTTCGTTTTTGATTTGCTTTAGGAGTTAATTTGTAGTAAGGATTTCTTTCCCATATGGATTGATCCCATTATAGTTTCCATGGTTATCTTTTTAACTAGCTTAGCTTATAAATAGGATTTCTTTTCAATGTTTTCAATTCAATTCAGATATTCAGATTCAATAATAGTTCTTGATATTCAAGGTTTTTCTCTCAATTTTATGGGTTTACGTTTGTGAACTCGTCCATCATTAAGGTTCGACGACGCTTGTTGATTCGTTCTGCGCATTCCTACTGCGTCAGTTGGTATCAGAGCACTGACTTACCTGTCTCTTAACCTTCAAGATTTCAGAACAACCACCACCACCACCACCTCTTACGCGAGGAGATCTTGATGGGCTAACAGCGGCCTTCACCGCAACCCTCAACACGCTGACAACCACATTCGCCAACCAGATCAACGCCAATAACATCGATTGCCGAAGACGAGACAGGTACGAAGGTCGTCACTGATCCCAACATAGTGGCCGACGCCACGCGATCACCAATTCATGTTCCGACTCCGAATCCGACGGAGATGTTGAACCACCCCGAAGAGACCCCGATTACCGAATGAAGGCTGACATTCCCTATTTCTACAGGAACATGGGCGTAGAAGAATTTCTAGACTGACAAATTGAGGTCACCCATTTCTTTGACATCATGGAAATCCCGGAACACAAGCAAGTAAAGATGGTTGCTTTTCGCCTAAAAATCACCGCCGCCGTATGGTGGGACAAACTAATAGCCCAACGACAAAGGCAACGAAAAGGCCAGTACGTTCGTGGAGAAGGGTGAAGCAGTTAATGACCGAACGATTCCTACCAGGAGACTATGAGCAGATCCTTTACAAGATGTATTTGGATTGCTCACAAGGGTCGAGAACCGTAACAGAATACACCACAGAATTCATTCGCCTCTCCGAACAGAACGAAATCGGCGAGACAGAAGGGCAAAGAGTTGCACGGTACATCAATGGGCTCAAAGGTTCGATAGAAGACAAGATCGGGCTCCAAACCGTGTGGACCGTAACGGAAGCATTGAGCCTAGCCATGAAGGCCGAACTTATGGAGAAGACCACCCGAACCTCATCCTATCGCCGGTACACCGCACCGACTCCCACCGAAACTCCTAGTTCCGCACTTGATAAAGGAAAGGGTATCGTGCCAAACCCAGCCCCCCGTGACACCAATCTGTCACGAAACCCTATCGGATCTCGAAGCAAGCCCGACACACCAAAGTCGTCCAAACCCTACGCCAAACCAACAGGATCCAAGTGTTATCGTTGTGGCCAACTGGGCCATAGATCCAATGAGTGTACCAACCGAAGAACAGTCGGTTTCGTGGATGAACACGGAAGCGAAGAAGAAGATAACTACCATGGAGTTGAATTCGCAGAAGAAGAGTCCGAAGAAAACGTGAACATCGTACTTCAACGGGTCCTCCTATCTCCAAAAGAGGAAGGCCAAAGAAAGAACCTCTTCAGTACCTATTGCTCCATCAACAAAAAGGTTTGCAACCTGATTGTAGACAACGGAAGCTGCGAAAATCTTGTCTCTCAAAAATTGGTAGACTATCTTGATCTACCAACCCAACCACATGACGCACCATATTCACTTGGGTGGGTCAAGAAAGTATTGCAAGTTCGTTTGACCCAAGTTTGCAAAGTTCCCCTCTCCATAGGCAAACACTACAAAGAAAATGTCCTTTGTGACGTCCTCGACATGGACGCATGCCATATCTTACTCGCCGACCATGGCAATACGACAACGACGTCACCTACAAAGGAAGGGATACCATGATGATATTCCGTTGGGGCGACCGTAAGATCGCCATGGCACCCGTGGCTAACTTCCACAAAACCCCAGAAAAGAAAGGTGAGAACGTTCTAATCATCACCTCCGATGAACAACTCCTCGAGACGATTTCAAGGAAACTCAAGGCTTTTGCCCAATAGTCGCAAAAGGCTTAATGAGCGTCGAAAAGGTCAACGACAAAATTCCGGAAGAGATCGACAAAATACTTAAAGACTTTACGGACCTGATCTACGATGATCTACCACTAGAATTGCCGCCTATGAGAGACATCCAACACCAAATAGATCTAATTCCGAGCGCAAATCTGCCAAACCTCCCTCACTACCGCATGAGCCCTAAAGAGAACGAGATTCTAAGGGAACAAGTTGAAGACCTACATGGAGGAGGATTAGGCGGCCACCTAGGCTGGTTTTGTTGCTAGCGTCTTTGATCGATACCATTGGCCGCACCGAAAACGAGACGTGGGAGCAATCATTCGAAAGTGCTACATTTGTCAAGTTGCCAAAGGCAATCTCAAAACACCGGTATCTATTTACCGTTGCCAGTTCCCGATGATATTTGGCAAGATTTGTACGTGGACTTCGTCTTAGGACTACCCCGCACACAAAGAGGAGTTGAGTCTATCTTTGTAGTAGTCGACCGATTCTCCAAGATGACGCACTTTGTAGCTTGTAAAAAGACCGCCAACGCAAGCAACATCGCCAATTTATTCTTCAAAGAAGTAGTCCGCTTACACGGTGTTCCGAAGACTATCACCTCCGATCGTGACACGAAGTTTTTGAGTAACTTTTGGATCACTCTTTGGCGTTTATTCGGGACCTCACTAAACAAAAGCAACACCGCTCACCCCCAATCAGATGGCCAAACTGAGGTAACGAATCGAACATTAGGAAACATGCTTAGGAGTATTTGTGGTGACAAGCCTAAACAATGGGACCTCGCTCTCCCACAAATCGAATTCGCTTATAATAGTGCAACCCACACAGCAACGGGATGCTCTCCTTTCTCCTTAGTCTAAACTTCGATTCCCAAACACGTGGTCGACTTGGTCAAACTATCGCAACTTCCAGGAACAAGCCTCGCCGCCAAAAAATATGGCTAAAGATGTGCAAGCGGTTAAAAAAGAAGTCAAGGCAAGACTTGAACTCACATGTACAAAGAACAAAGCCTCCGTTGATATGCACCGACGCCATAAGACTTTCGAGGTAGGGGATGATGTCATGGTATTCTTACGGTAGAAACGATTTCCCGTTGCAACTTACAAAAAGTTCCAACCCCGGAAATACGGCCCATTCATAATTTCAAGGAAGATTAATGACAATGCTTACGTGGTCACCCTCCCTGATGACACGCTTCTTTCAATGTGGCGGATATCTACGACTACCACCCGGATGACACGCTTCTTTCAGATGAGAACTCGGGGTCGAGTTCTTTAGAGGTGGAGGAGACTGATATAGAGCATCTAGTGGCCCGCTTTGAAGAGCAAATAGACCAAGTCAAAAAGAGCCGAAACAGAGACTTACGCGGCTAGCAACACGACTTGAAACAAACAGAAGCTTACGTGGCTAGCAACTGGAGTCCTGCGCCAAACCGTGCAACCCTCTGGATGAAAAACAAACAGAAGCTTACGTGGCTAGCAACACGACTTGAAGTCGCGAGCCAAACCGCGCGTCCCCCCTGATCACACAGCTATCTTTCGTTTTTGAATTGCTTTAGAAGTTTTTTTTGCAATAAAGATTTCTTTCCCTTATGGATTGATCCCATTATAGTTTCCATGGTTATCTCTTTAACTAGCTTAGCTTATAAATAGGATTTCTTTTCAATGTTTTCAATTCAATTCAGATATTCAGATTCAATAATAGTTCTTGATATTCAAGGCTTTTCTCTCAATTTTCTGGGTTTACGTTTGTGAACTCGTTCATCATTAAGGTTCGACGCTTGTCGATCCGTTCTGCACATTCCTACTGCGTCAAGGTCTTATCGGTCCTTATTGGTTGATGCATAATTTAGTATTGGGTAGTTGCTTCTGGGAAACATCCACAAGAAAACCCTTTTAGGCAGATTCGTGAGATCCATCATAGAGTGAATCATGTTCAATAGGATTCTATCTCTCCTTTTGACGCACCATTAAGATGTGGTGCTCCGGGAGAAGTTATTTGGGATACTGTCCCAATCTCTAGGATGATCTCTTGGCTTAGATATTCATAACCTCAATCTGACTGAAGCACCCTTATCTTTGCCTAGTATATTCACTACTTCTTTTGAAACTCTTTAAGAAATCAAAGCTTTCACATTTCCTCCTTTTTGGTAAACATACCCATATCTACTAGACTTAGTAGAGTGTCATGAAATAGTGATAATCGTGTCTTGTGACTGAACTTTAAGGCTCACATACATCAGTATGGATAACTCATATTAGTTATTGTGACCCCTAAGGGATTTTCTTTAAAATATCCTTTTGTCATCTTGACCAACAAGATACATATTTATCATGTGAATCATCACATGATTCCAACCCTCCGTCCGTCTAGAGTTTGGTTATGTGTTTTTTGTTTAAGTGTCACAAATAGGTCTGAATTAAGCCTCGCTTAATTCATTATTTTGATTTATAATTACAACTATCAATTTGATAAAACATTTATTTAGATAAAAAGAAAATCTATTTCTTGAAAACGTAAATATAAATTCGGTTTGTTGTAATAGAGAAAACGAAACTAAAATCCTAGTAATACTAGGTACATCAATACACTTACTAAGTGTTAATGTAAGACCATTTAAAAGTTCATATCATATGTCCTTTTGAGCAACATTAGCTAACTTAGCTCTATTCGGTCTGGTTTCATCTTCTCTACACTTTTTACTTTCTGAAAAGTAGTATTAATATGAGTATCATACCCAATACTTAATACCTAGTCAGAAGTGAACAAATCAATGGTAAACATACCTGAAGTTCCGGCTTCATTAGCCTTCTTCTTCCTCATTTCTGCCAATAGGATAGGGCAGTTTCTCTTCCAGTGTCCCTCGTGGTTGCAATTGAAGCAAACTGCATATTCAGGAATCTTTCCTTTGCCATTTATCTTGTTGGAGCTTCCAACATTTGTTTTACCCTTGGTAACTCCATTATTCTTCTTGATTATCCCCCTTTTAGGCTTGATCATCAAGACCTGTTCAGGTTTGGATAAATCCAACTTGGATTTCATATTTCTCTCAGCAGTTTTAAGCATGCCGTGAAGCTCTGTAAGAGGTTTCTCCAAACCATTCATATTATTGTTCAGAACGAACTGATCATATGATTTTGATAAAGAATTGAGAACCATATCGATTCCTAATTCTTGACCTAGTGGGTATCCAAGGCGGGTTAACCGGTCAGTATACCCTTTCATTTTCAAAACGTGGGTACTGACAGATGAACCCTCAGTCATCATACAGGCATGCAATGCCCTGACTGTGTCAAACCTCTCTTTCCTTGCCTGTAATTGAAACATGGATTTCAAAGAGGATATCATATCCCATGCAGGCATATATTCATGTTCCCTTAGAAGCTCGGGAGTAATGGATGCAAGCATCAAACAGCTAATGTCCAGTGAGTCATTAAGATGCTTATCATAAGTAGCTCTATCTTCAGAAGAAGCATTTCTGGCAGGAGCATTTGGAAGGGGTTTTTCTAGAACGTACAACTTCTTTTCGTGTTTAAGGACAACCCTTAAGAAACGAAACCAATCGATGAAGTTCGTACCGTTCAGTTTATCCTTATAACAAGGATTTCATATGGATTTCATATGGATTGAAAATGTGCCACGTAGAATTTCTATTTTAGAAATTATGGTGGTTGTGATTATGATTGCTAAATTAAAATTTGGTTTTGGTAATTTGCAAATGTCAAATCAGTATTTTTCGCTGATGTGGCAGTGAATAGTATAATAATGTAGGGAATAATTTCTAAATTAGAAATTGTTTTATGTCAAATCATGTTTTGTGATTTTTTGTAGAGTATGTTTACAAAGCTGATGTGACACTTTAGAAAGGAGTTTGGTCTTGCAGAGCTGCGGATGGTCTAATTTGCAAAGCTGATGTGGCACTGATGTGGCGATTTAGAAATTGTCTTAAAATTTCATTGTTGTAGATGCTCGTATATTAAGCTCTTTCCTCATAAGGCCATCGGTACCGCAGCGGGGATGGGCTCGGGATGGAGGGCGGGATGGTGCGGGGTCGGCTACGGCCCTTGCGGGATGCGGGGTGCGGGATGGATTCCGGGTTCGGGATCCCGATTCATCCCGAAGGTTTATTAAAAATAAAAAAATTTATTTAATTTTTAAAAATAATGCCGTTGAACGGCTCTTTTTAAACAAAAATAAATAAATTTTTTTCTCAATTTAATCACACTATATATTTAACCCTCAACCTCTTATTTCTCACACCTCTCAAACTCTCTAAAATTCTCTCAACCTCTTATTTTTCACACCTCTCAAACTCTCTAAAATTCTCATCATGAATCCAAACAGAACACCTACATCCCGTCGTAACCGACCGAATACACCACAATCGCAAGAAGATCAAGAGCTTGGTTTCCAAGCGTTTACACAACAACAAGGTTATCGTCCGCATTTTTCGCAACAAATTCCGCCACAAATTTCGCAACAATATCCGCCACAATATTTTTACAACTCATTAGGCCATACGCAACAAATTCCTTACCAACTTACACGTTCCGGTAGATCAACCCATCAACTCAATAGCAAGTTCAACGACCTCAATAAAAGAATTAATTGGTTTGGCGGCATCTACAACAACTTGTTCAATAATAGATCAAGCGGGATGAGTGAGGCCGATATATCCCGAACGGCACACGAACGGTATCTAGCACGCCATAAAGTTGCTTTCACTCACGAACAAGCTTGGGACGTCCTAAAAAATGTCCAAAATGGGGAGCCGTTCCAACGATGACGACAACTTCATCGCGGGGTTCAAAACGTACCCAACCTTCCGATGATGACGATGACGAGCAAATTCAATGACCCATCGGGAGAAACAAGGCAAAAAAAACATCAACGAGTAATACGTCTGGGGCGAATACGAACGAAAGTGTTACTCAGTTGTTGACGACGTTCAACGACAAGATTGATGATACAATGGAATACAAAATGAAAAAACTCGATCTCGAAATCGAACGCTCAAAACTCGAACGACATAGGTTGGAACAAGAACTCGAAATCGAACGCTCAAAACGATTTGAGAAAGACTTCGAGTTTTTCATGACCCCGCATGATCACCTTACGGGAAACGCTCTGAGGGTTACTTTAGCGAGAAAAGAGCAAATTCAAAAATTTCATAATTGGTAGTGTTTTGTATTTTGTAATTTTTATTTTTAATGAATGGTATGAATTTTTATTTTTATTATTTATCTTATTTTTATTTATTAAAAAATATATAAATATTTTTATTTTGTTAAATAATTAAATGTATAAATAAAAGAATTAAAATAAATGAGGTGGCAAAAGAGTTTGAAGAAATGAGGTAAGGGTGTTTAGGGATTGAGTGAGGGTTAGAGCATACACATAGGGCTTGCAAATACAATTGCAAACCCAATTGCAAACCAAAAGACCATGCCACCTCATAAACCCAGCCCCAACTTTTCTTTTTATTTTTATTTTTTATAAATTATTTAAATAAATTAATTTTTATATAAATTTATAAATAAATAAATATTGATTAAATATAATATTATATTTTTATCTATATTTAATTTTTTTAATTCAATACATGTGGTTTGATATAATTTAATAAAATAAATATTAAATTAAAACAAGGAATTATAAAATAAATAAATATATTATATTATTATATCATGTATTTATTAACTAAAAAATAATTAGAATATATATAATAATTTATAAAATAATTAATAAATGTTGTAGTGGGGACCACTTTTGAAAGTGTAGGTGGATTGCAGGGATGTGGATGATAATTGCAAAAGCTGATGTGGCACAATTGAAAGTGTAAATGAATTGCAGGGATGTAGATGGTCTTAGGAGAAAAGCTGATGTGACGCTGATGTGAAGCTGGAATCTTTGAAAGATGGGATCCTGGGTATTTATGGCCTAATTATGGAAATCGTCCTTTATCTAAAATCGAGTACAACCTCATCTTTTCATTAAAAAACACTTTATTTTTTATAATCTTGTTAACCTATTTTTGTTAGGGTGTGTATTTTTAAAATAATTTAACATAAATATCTTGAAATTGTAAATTTCCATTATTGAATGAATACTAATAATACAATACAATCTTGATACCGATATCAACACTCGGACGGACGTTCGTGATAGATACCCTCACAAAATTGTAGCAAACCCACTCCATTTTATCTCTAGGTTTTATTTGATTACTTGCAACGTAAAATAACAGTTTTTATGAAACTCCCATGCATGCCCCCAAATGTTTCAATCAGCCCCTTAATTAGAAACTGGCTTTCGTCAAGGACGTCAGTGTAATCGTCGCCCCCAACTCCGAGTCAACCGCCTCCGCCTCAAGAGAATCGTATCGCCGGAAAAGTTCAATCACGAACAACCTTGTTATCAAAACGACAAAGCTTTTTCCGGCACATGTCTTATTTTCGACAGCCGTGTCTTCGGTCTCCGGTCCATTAGACCATGCCACGTACTTCAATAGCTTTTCTCCATCACCGACGAACCGGTCGGGGACGAATTCTTCCGGTCGGTCGAATATTTTCGGGTCTTTCGTTGCAAACGGTTGGAACCCGAATAACATCTCCCCTTTCTTGACGTTAAAACGGGCGTCGTGTGACTCGATCGTAAGATCTTCTTTCGCTTTTGCGAATTGCAGTGGCACTGGTGGATCGATCCGGAGGCCCTCGTACACCACGGATTTCATTAACGGCATCTGCTCAATTGCCGCCAACGTCACCTTACCTAGGCCGACTGTTTTAATAACACGTCTGATCTCCACCGCCAATTTCATTTGTAAATCTTTTCCGGCGAGTGCGATCCATTTGAGTGTATTGGGGAAGAGGATCTTCATCCCACCAAAAGTATTGAAACAAACAGCGAATAAGATATTGTGTGCAGCTTCTTCTTTCGGAATCCCTAATAATTCTGCTTGCTGCAAGATCGGAGTAGCGACGGATATGAAGAAATCGTAGAGTTTCTGATAACTGCTTTTTATCAGAAACGCCGGCAACTGGAAAAAATGGAGGACCGGTTCCTCCAAGAACCACGGCAGGCCGAGGCTGACCTGGAATAAAAATCACATGTCCCAAATTTTCATGTTCAACAATCATATGAATTCACAATATTAAAGAGAGCATAGGAAGTTGAATAAAATAAATTTAAAACAAGTGAATGTGATACAAATTTAGAAAAGCCTAAAAAAATCCAATAAACTATTTAATTTTGAATGATTAAGTCATGAATTTTTTAACAAATAAAATTTTTAAGTTCATGATTGTATTCAACAAAAGTTTGAATTTATTTTTTCAAAATTAAGTTCATTATTTTTGTTTTATTTTTTAAATTGGGATTTATTTATTTAAAAAAAGTGTAAAAATTTATTTGTAAAAATTTATGGACTTAATCATTCAAGATCAGATAGTTTATTCAGTTTTTTTGACTTTTTCATATTTGTATCACAATAACCTGTTTTTATACAGATCACAAGGATGTATTTAACCGATTTAATAAAGTTTAGAAGTTTTATCATTCAAAAAAATAGTTTAATGATTTAACTAATCAAAATCAAATAGTTAATTCGTTGGGTATTTTAGACTTTTCTCTTATATTATTGGTTGGATAGGAATGAGATGTGTGAATTTGTGACAGTAAATTTTTATCAGCTCACCTGCGGACCGAGATTGAATAAAACCCACGCTGTAATCAGCTTCGGAGCATCTTTTCCGAGTTTCGTTTCTTCCGGGTTAACGTCAAAGTAAGCCCGACCCAGGAACCGGAAAGCGGCTTGTTCAGCTATGTCGTTGAACGCAACTTTACCATTTTTGGCTAGTTCAATTTCAAGACTATCGAAGAGTTCGGCGTATGTTTCTTCGAATTTTGGAATGACTCTGGGGGCGGATGATTTGAGCAAGAAAAACAGTAGGGTCTTAAGCTGAGCATGTCTCGGCTCCGATGGGTCCAGATAAGCGCACACGCGGTAGCCGCCGGTGAGTTTGGTCGAGGGCATGTAAGTTCCGGTGAACACATTTTTCTTTTCGACTTTGGAGACATCGAAGAGAATGGGAAAGCTTTTGGCGTCAAGGAGAATGATGCATCTTGCGTCGCCGGCGACGAATGGACCGGGTGGCATGTTGGCTCGGAACACCGTCGATTGGTACTTCTCAACACGGGACTTGAAGTACTCGACTCGGCCGCCGTCGGCGTAGAAATACTCGAGCCGATCTCTGATGGGTGAGAAAAAGGGAATTCCATAGGAGCCTGGGATTTCACGGAGAGCAAGGTCGTCGCTGACGGTGTGAGTGGTGGTGGAGGTAAGAGAAGAAGACATTTTTTGAGTGTGGAGAAAATGGTGTATAGGGTGACTTATATATATACACACGGGGACGACCTAGGTTTTATTTTTTTCTTGTTTTGGGTTTTATTTTGTTTATTATAATAATGTTTTTGATATCATCTATTTCATCTTGTCTTATATTATTGATTATAATCGATAAAATTAAATAACTAATTCGTAAAAAAAGTACTATATCTAATTTTATCACGTTGAAATAATGCAGTAATATTATATTACCCTATGATTAGAAATATTTAAATGTTTAAGATTAATTAATTAGTACTATATTGTATCCTATTTTTTCAACGTTTATCGTGTGATTAAAAATACTTGAATAAAAACAGTGCGCAATGCCTCTCCTCTCTTCTCTCTTCTCTTCTCTTCTCCTAAACCCTAAACCTAGCCGCCGCCACCATATCGCCGGTATTCTGCCGCCACCACCACCATCGGTCTGAGCTGCTGCTACTGCTGAACCTAGCCGCCACCACCATATCGCCGGTGATCTGCCACCGCCACCACCATCGGCCTGAGTTGCTGCTTCTTCTGCTACTCAGGCGAAAAAAACAGGTTTTAGTGAGAGAGAGTGAGTGAGAGTGAGAGTGCCGTTGCTGCTGCTACGCCGCTGCCGCTGCTACTTCGTCTGCTGCCGCCGCTGCTACGCCGCCGCCGCTACGCCGTATTGAAGACTAATCGTCTAAATCCCTTTGTGGCTAAACCCCTTTGTGGCTAAATCCCTTTTGTGGATTTAATTCTCGTTTGGTTTCCCATCCTTTCCGATAAGACCGTAATGACGTTTTCCGGTGATACAAGGGAAGTTCTCCCCACCATCGCCACCAATGTCCACGACTTTTATTACAACGACTATGGTGAAATTGTCAAAGGTTCTGAAGAGTACATGGTAACGTTAAGGGTAGAAAAAATGTGGAAATACCGGAAACGTTGGAAATTCCGATACCACCACAACCAATGTAAGAACAATAATCTCATTTCGGTTACTTGGCAAGATCTTGTAGAAATAACCAACTAATATTTATTTAAAGCAGATTACAAATACAAATGGAAAAACTCACTACAATAACTCTCAAACACTCAAAATATGAAACCCTAATTTTAACTACAAGAAAGCTAAACTGAAAGAATACTGAAACGTAAAGAACACAAATTGTATTTCAGAGAAAATGATGAAGTTATCTCCCAAATGACGAACGTCTTCACTTTATATACTTGAACAGCTATTTCCAACATTAGTCCCTCTAAATTCAGAATATTACTCCGCTACCCTTTGTAATTCACCAGAAGTGAGGCGCAGTACAGAACTATCACAGTTTCCTAACTTTAGTCCCTGAACAATTCACTAAACAACATTTAAACATTTTAAGTTAGTATTATGTCAAGATTGGTATAACAAAGGAACAAGCAGTTACCTTTTAACACCCTCCCTCAATCTTGACACCTGAACATATCCAATAAATTTAACTTTCCACAAAGATAGTTATGTTGACTTGTACCAAGGGATTTTGTAAAAATATCTGCTGGATTTTCTGTCGAAGCAACTTTAACAGTTTTTAACATTCCAGAAGCTATTTTGTTTCTTACTTGATGTACATCAATTTCAATATGCTTTGTTTTTTCATGGAAAACTGGGTTGTTTGCAATTTGAATAGCAGACTTGTTATCACAATGTAAATTTACTGGAAGTAAATCTTTAACCTTTAAAACTGCTAAAATTTCTAACACCCAAATAATTTCACAGAGTGCATAAGCCATTGCTCTGTACTCTGATTCTGCAGAAGAACGCGAAACAGTGGTCTGTTTCTTGCTCTTCCACGAAATCATACTATTTCCCAAAAAAAGACAAAAACCAGTGACAGATCTTCGTGTAGTAAGACACTTTCCCCAGTCAGCATCAACATAAACATTTAAATTAAAATTTGTAGATGTAGTGAAATTAACTCCTTTACCAGGGGATAACTTCAAATACCTAAGAACTCTAAGAGCTAACTTTAAATGAGACAACCTTGGCGAATGCATAAACTGACTCAAACAATGTACAGCAAAGGCAATATCGGGCCTAGTAGCTAACAGATAAATCAGTCTTCCTACTAGCCGTTGAAAAGAAGTAAAATCCGTCAAGGGAGGATCTTTAGAATCAGATCCCAAAGAATCTGTGACTACTAAGTTCATGTCCATTGGAGTACCTATAGGTTTAACCCCTAGATACCCAAAATCACTTAACAACTCTAAACAATATTTCCTTTGAGACATACAAACCCCTTTATCAGTTCTTAGAATTTCAATCCCCAAAAAAAACTTCAATTCACCCAAATCTTTTATTTTAAAACTTGATTGCAAATGTTCCTTAACCTTCTTAATTTCAGACAAGTTATTTCCAGTAAGCACAATATCATCAACATAGACTAAAAGAATTAAGAACACGGAATTAATACTTTTAGTAAATAGAGAATAATCACTAGAACATTGCACAAAACCATTCTCAACAAGACATGAAGATAGTTTTTCATACCACTGTCTTGGAGCCTGTTTTAAACCATAGAGAGACTTGACCAACTTACACACCCTTTTATCATTGGGTGTAAAATAACCTGGTGGTAACGACATATATACTTCTTCATTTAGATCACCATACAAAAAGACATTATTTATATCAAGTTGACACAAAGGCCATTGATTTTGAACAACTAGTGCAATAACACACCGAACAGTTACCATTTTAACTACAGGAGAGAAAGTCTCCTCATAATCAAGACCTTCTCTTTGTGAGTAACCCTTTGCAACTAGCCTGGCCTTATATCTCTCTATTTCTCCATTTGATTTATATTTAATTTTGTAAACCCATTTGCATCCAATGGGTTTCCTACCTGGAGGCAAATCTGTTAGAACCCAAGTATTATATCTATACAGGGCCTCCATTTCGTCATTCATAGCAACAATCCAATCTTGGCTTTTACTAGCCTCGAAAAAACTTTCAGGTTCTACAGCCTTATTTAAGGTTGACACAAAACAAAAATGTTCTTGACTAAGACTAGCATAGTTAACAACCTTCTCAAGACCATATTTTACTTTACCCTCAACTATATAATCACTAAATCTCCGAGGTAAATTTGAAACACGATTAGATTTTCTAACCAAAGTATTTGTAATTGGCTCGGAAGCATTTCCCTCAGAAGGGGGGCTCAAGTTTCTATCATTTTGAACACGTAAGGGACTAAATTCAGCCTCCCCATGATTATTGGCAGTCATCCAATTACTGCCAGGATCATTAGATTCGGTGGCCCTATTCATAGTACTGCCAGGATCATTAGATCCGGTAGCCCTATTCGTAGTACTGCCAGAATCATTAGATCCGGTAGCCCTATCTTGACCACTCACATGATCATGGTTGCTCTTATTATTATTTTCAGAAACATTTTCTTGAGCACTTTCCCTATTATCATCATTGGGTGGATCCAAATTAAAATCATCAGTTTGAACAAAAATGGAATCGAAAAAATTTAAAGTATTTAACCCACTAGAATCAGAGTCACTCGAAACATAATCTTGTTTGGTTGCACACATTTTAAACGGAAAAATGTTTTCATAGAATTTTACATCTCTAGAAATAACTATTTGTTTGGAATCAAGACTATATAATCTATATCCTTTCTTGGAGTTAGAATAGCCAAGTAAAACACATTTTTCACTTCTAGAAGAGAATTTATCAGTATTATTATGTTTGATAGCAAAACATAAACACCCAAAATTTCTTAAATGATTTAAAACAGGTGCAAAACCATATACAAGCTCATAAGGAGATTTCCCATTTAGAACCGAAGACGGGGTTCTATTTATGAGATATGTGGCAGTAAGTATACACTCACTCCACATATTTAATGGAACATCTCCCTGAAACATGAGTGCCCTAGCAACATTGAGTAAATGACGATGCTTGCGTTCTACAACCCCATTTTGTTGGGGTGTGTATATGCAAGAAGTTTGATGCACAATTCCATTTTTCCTAAAGAACTCACCTAACATATTATTTACAAACTCAGATCCGTTATCACTTCTGAACACCTTTACACGTTTTCCAAACTGAGTAATTAGCAAGCTGTGGAAATTCACAATATTGTCATAAACTTCACTTTTATGTTTTAACAAATAAATCCATACAGACCGAGTGTAGTCATCAACTATGGTTAGAAAGTATTTATACCCTTCTCTACTTGCCACTCGATAAGGACCCCATACATCAATATGGACCAATTCACCAAGATTCTTGGTGGTATGGTCACTAAGACAGAATTTATCTCTAGCATGTTTAGCCTTGTGGCAAATTTCACAAGGACCAGCATCCAAATTATTTCCCAAATTCAGAGTATTTTTTAGAACATTTAGAACTTGATCAGCTGGGTGTCCTAATCGAGTATGCCATAGTTGATGTGAAACATTACAGAAAATAGACATGTGAGATGAATTAACAGTGTGATTAGAGGATGAAGCACAAGAATTACTTTTGGTAGTATGATCAAAGAAGTAAAGACCTCCTCGTTCACTACCAGTCCCCACAACTTTCATTGCAGGTAAACCCTGAATTAAAAAACACTTGAACTCATTAAAACCCACAAAAATCTTACTGTCTCTAGCCATCTTATGTACAGAAAGTAAGTTTACATGAAAGTCTGGGACAACTAACACATCAAACAAAGTAACCTTATCATTTAGTTTAAGGTTTCCGATTTTATTTATTATGGCTTCATTACCATTAGGTTGTGTTACCCTTAGCATTAAATCAGAAATATCTACAATATTTTCCAAACAAGTCGCAGAAGATGTCATGTGCTGATTAGCACCTGAATCTCTAATCCAACCAGACTTATCTAGTTTTGAAGATAAAGCAGAAATGGTAGATGTGTTAGCAAGGGACATACCAACCATATTTCCAGCTATTTTCTCAGACTGTTTTGGATCAATGAGAGACAGTAACTTGACAATTTGTTCTTCGGTTAGAGAGGAAGAAGGGTTCTGATTCTGTACAGAACTCTCAGTGGTACAAGCATTGGATGAAGACTTAGGAAATTGATTAGACTTGGTTTTTGTAAACTGAAAATCTTTGGGAAATCCAAATAGCTTAAAACACCTCTCAATAGTATGGCCATTCAGCCCACAATGTTTACATACAAGAGGACCTTTTCCTGACTGTTTCTTTACATTTGGGGTTTTCCCAAAAAAGGCTGACGTTTGCCCTTTGGTATCAGAAGAGGGGCGGGACATCCCACGATGAGATTCCTCTCTTGATACAAGGGAAAATGCCGTTTTTACTGAGGGAAGAGGTTCACTTGTTAAAATGTTACTTCTTATATGAGTATAGGTATCATCCAGCCCCATTAAAAACTGCATCATCTTTATTAATTGATTATGTTTTGAAAAATCATGAGACGCATTGCAAGTACACGAGGGTAGTTTTACCAAAGCATCAAACTGTTTCCAAAGGGAATTTAGCTTGTGATAATATTCAGAAACAGGAACACCATTTTGAGTCAAACAGTTAATTTTCTGATACAGGTTAAAAGTAACAGACCCATCAATTTTGTCATATGTCTCCTTTAGTTCCTCCCAAACTTCGGAAGCAACCTTAGAGAACACCTGACTAACAAAAAGATCTTCAGATATAGAGCCTAGAATCCAAGATAGAACAACAGAATTACATCTATCCCACTGTCTTCCCAGAGTTTCATTATCAGTGGGGCGTATCACAGATTTATCCACAAAACCAAGTTTGTTTTTTGTTTCAAGAGCAAGAACCATGGCACAGGACCAGACTTTATAGTTTTCGGTACCAGTCAGCTTGAGACTTAAAATAGGGGCTCCAGTGGTATCACTAGCATGGAGATACAAGGGATCCCCAAAATCCAGCTTAGCTATACGAGATAGCTCGTCTGTATTTTTGGGGGGTGCTTCTCCAGACATGATATCAGCGAAGAAAAAAACTCAGCACACAGGGTGAAACACTAAGAAGCGTAAGCAGGATTCCTTGCCACTAAGGGTGGTAGGTCAAGCGAACTTCTTAGCCACCAAACTAAGAAGAGAAAAGGATCACACAAGGGAAGGAGCAGAGAAAAGAAGACTTACAGTGCTGTAGTTTGAGATAATAGAGAGTGCTTACAACAGATCAAAGAGAGTTTGACGAGTAGCACAGCGGAAGCAGAAACATAGACCTCTGATAAGCCAGCGATCTGGAACGAACCTGAACACAGATAAAAAAAGGAGAAAAGAAACAAAAAACCTAGCTAATATCACGATCTGTGATTTAGATGGAGGACGTAATCCATATAGTCCATCAAGAACAAGATCTTGAACAAAACTAGGGGTGCCTCAACAAAGTCTCATAGGCAGGATAACCAATGAAATAACAGATTACTAATGGCACGTTGATTCATCATGAACATACACGTAAGTCATAAAGTCATACAGATCTAAGGTCGAAGGGAGTAAAAGAAAATCAGCAATCCTTCAACACAACTCAGATTCAAGAAAACTAGTTAACAAAAAAGTCTAGCTAACAGATCCAGACAAAAGACTAAACATGCCTCAACACGGTCTCATAGGCAAGAATAGTTAATGAGAAGGTCTAGCTAACAGATCTGAACAGAAAACAACAAGAGAGAAATGATTATGAGTATGAACAAACAGATCTAGGAACAAAGATGATCTGAACTTGTTTTTTTTCTTTCAAAAATACCTAGCAGATGTCACGTGATATAAGCAACAAGAGGGATCTAAACAAGATCTAAAAGAAAATCGAGTTCAGATCCAACTGCAAATTCACGAGATATCTATCAGAACGAAAGATTTGAAGCAGATGTACAGAAAAAGTTTCAGATCTTACAAAACAAAACGACGTTTTTGAAAACAAAGCGAAGAGTGAAGAACACGATGGTATCTTCAACAGAGATTAATGAAAAACGACGTTGAACAGAAAACTTCTCAGCGATTTGAAAAAAGTTTAGCACGAAGATCAAAGATTAGGGTTTATACCGTTTGAGGGAGATGTAGGGAGAATCAGAACCACGAAGCTCTGATACCATGTAGAAATAACCAACTAATATTTATTTAAAGCAGATTACAAATACAAATGGAAAAACTCACTACAATAACTCTCAAACACTCAAAATATGAAACCCTAATTTTAACTACAAGAAAGCTAAACTGAAAGAATACTGAAACGTAAAGAACACAAATTGTATTTCAGAGAAAATGATGAAGTTATCTCCCAAATGACGAACGTCTTCACTTTATATACTTGAACAGCTATTTCCAACATTAGTCCCTCTAGATTCAAAATATTACTCCGCTACCCTTTGTAATTCACCAGAAGTGAGGCGCAGTACAGAACTATCACAGTTTCCTAACTTTAGTCCCTGAACAATTCACTAAACAACATTTAAACATTTTAAGTTAGTATTATGTCAAGATTGGTATAACAAAGGAACAAGCAGTTACCTTTTAACAGATCTGCAGATAGGAAAAATCAAGAAAGTAAAGTGGACCCTGTCCACTATAAAAAAGGAGGAAATCGTCAAAGAAAGGTGGCACCTTCCCACTGTTTCTCCTTACCTTCAGACTGTGATCTTGCAAAAAAGAAGAGGAATCAATTCATTGATCGCCTCCGATTGGAACTGCAGGGACCTTGTATTTCCTCAGAAAGATCAGGTTCGTCGGGAGATTATCTCGATTCATGCGATGGATAGACAAGTTAACGAAGTGGCTCATTTGACAATGAGACACTTTCGTTTTTTATCTTGTCCGAAATGTTACGTTGTTTTTAAGGCTTTCATTCCTTGTTGTATTAATGTTTCCTGTAACCGTTGATTTTTAATGTTATGTTTGTTTAAAAAAAATACTTGAATAAAAACAAAACATCAATGTATGAATATATATGTTTTAAAACATCGTGTATTATTTACGAAAATATATATATATATTTTTTCCCTACGAGTGTTCAATAAAGTTCTGCTTGATGCTGTTGACATTAACACAAGATTTTTTCATATTTAAAAGTGACTACTTTTGCAACACTAGGTGCCGTTTATCAAAGGTATAACCGGTACAATTCAACTCTATCATTTGTTTGTCGGATAAGATTTTTGTCTAGCAAAACAGTATCATATACAACAATTTCCCCAATAAACGCTTACCGTGGTAAGTGTTTTCGTCCTCGCTTACCGAATAAGGCTCTTAGTCCTTGCCTTAGATTTTACTCGGTAAGATTCTTGGTTCTTGTCATATTTATCTGTAAGGTAATGTGACTTGGTAAGCGTTTTCTCGGGCAAATGCTTGGTAAACGGCCCCCAAGTATCTAAATGTGAACATTTTTAAAACATTAGAAGTGTAGTTATACAATGTACTGTAGCCTGATACGTCTCGATTTAATGTTTCATTTTATTATTTGTCTTTGTTGCTTTTTATAATACTGTTTTTGTGTGATTTTAAGAAAGCGATAATGTTTTTATATTATAAAAAACATAATTTAATTTTAATTCTTGGTCCTTGTCATATGTTTTTGCGACCCTAACAAAATTTTAAAAATGTATATCGATATTAATATCTAATTAACAATTTGAAAGTTTTCGTTTTTATATAGTTTATTTGATTCAACTTTTTATTATAATTTAATTTGAGTTTAATAACGATGTAATATATTTATTATTACAATAATGCACACTAAAATATATTACTCGTGAAATCTAGTCTAAGGCTTAAAGATTGTTCGGTTCATTTTCCATTAAGGTATCGTTCAAAAGACAACCTATTGTTCCTATGAAATCTTTGCAACAATGGCGGTCTAATCTGGAGTTACGTGAGCCGAAGAATGAGATGACCACAAGTCTGAATGGTATAGATTTCGCTCTTGATTTGGATACTTTCATATCTATGTTGCACTTACCAGGGAAAGATCAAATTAGTTGCAAAGATGACTATGCTACAACATATGTAATTCTATGGGACATTTTTAGGTTGGGATACAATGAGCCTCTACCAATTGTTAGTGCATTCAAAAGAAAGTATTTACTCCTCAGCTTGTATTGTCCCTTTTTAATCATCAATAGATATCTCAGTAGAAAGTTAAGCAGTCAAGATGAAGGAAATTTAAGGGTGCTCACAATCTTTCAAGGGATTATCAAGAATAAGCGTTATGATTATGCTTCTATCATTTGAGAGAATACCAAGACCTACATGTTCGAGTCACCTACCTACATTCCATAACAGAGGTTTTGGCAAATGTGCATAATGAAGGCTTTGATTGAAAATGAATACTGTTAGTCCCAGATAAGAAATTACACACAATAACAAGTATTGTAGAACGAGGGTGAATACATGAAACACCCGGATTTTTATTAAGATAAATGGATTACTTGCATATCCCTCGAAAGTTTTTGATGAATGTTTAAAGCCGGGAAAATACCTTGCGTAAGAAGCTCATCGGATCGGGAGCCACTCAGGCTAAAAAGCGACTTTGGACTTCGACATGCAAGGCGCGACTATGCCCGGCGATTGTGACATGGTCACCGTCGCCGAGGGAAAAGTGGCCGAAGGTCATCAGCCTAGGGTACACATGCGGCGATATTGTTCGCGATTGTGCCATGGGGCACTCTTGCGGAGCACAGTCGCGAGATGGGGGAAGGCCGCGGTACAAGGGCTGCAATTGTGACCATGCGACAATGCCATGGGCATAATCGTCTGGCAAGGTCGCGGTCGGGGTGCAGAAGGCATTTAACCCGATTTTTGCTACCATTTTCTCATTTCCTCTTTACCAGCTTCTATATTTCTCTCCCAAAAACCCTCCCTACACCCTAGATTCGATTTGGAGCCTTTGAAGTCATGAATCTTGTGATTCAAAGCAATTCCTTCATCTCTTAGCAAGGATTTAGAGATAAAGGTTGAAGTTCTTCACATCACTTTCCTTTTTGAGAGATTTCTACACTTTCTAGGGTTTCACCTAACCCTCATCTAAACCCTTTCCCTCCTTTTGAAGAAATGAAGAATGAAGTTCATTTTGGTAACCCTTGAGGTGTTTGGTTGGTGGATTCAAGTGGTGTTTGAGGTAAGCTCCTCTTTTCTTCATATAAGAAATTAGGGTTTCGGTTTATTGGTGATTTTGATGCATTATGTTTGGGGGAAACGATTCTAAGTGTTTGGGGATGATTATTTATGGTTGGAAACTTGTGGATCTAGGTTTTTGGAAGATTTGGTTTGAAGATCCAAGTTTCTTCAAATGAGCTCAAGTTGGGGAAAAATTTAGATTTAGCCTAAATCTAGCAAGGTGAGTTCAAGTTGCTTTGTGAAAATGTTGTACATGCCAAAAATGTCCACTTTTAAGTGTTTATGTGTTTTTCATGAAAATTATCTATGGTTGAGTCATTTGGCGAGTTTTGACTATTTGAAGTGTTTAACCTTGAAAGTTTTATAAAACACCCACATTGGGATTTTTAGGTAATTTGATAATTATATCTCAAAGAAAAGTGTTTTGAAGGTTTATCGTGTAAATGGATGTCTTAGTAAATATGCACCTTAGTGTTGTTGGAAAATGCATGATTATTGTTATGGGTCATTTGAAAGTATATATGGTTGTGAGATGTGTGGAAAACGATTTGGTCAAATAAATGATAGAATTTAGATTTATCATATCTTGGAGGTATGTGTTGTTATATGTGGTACTTAAATGCATTTTATTGTAATAGTGACGTTTATGGTTGGTCAATTGTATTGTTGAGCCTTTGGCTCGTATTTGACTTAAGTGAGTCTTGGGGACTTTGGTCCGATGTGAATTACTCTATGTTGAGTTTTGATATTATATGCATTTGATTCATATTTATTATTTAATTACATGTGTTAAAGATGTTGGACATTCTTTTGGGAGTAATGTAATTGTTAGACTATAATGCATTGGATGCATAGGCTTTTGAGTCGGTCTTGTTCATGGGTTCGCATGGGTATTGCGGGGTTGGACTCCGGGATTTATGTTTATGACCTTAAACTTTCCATGTGGACACTAGGATGGTTGAGTCTGGAAGTGCTACCTTGGAGGTAAATACTAGGACCTTCGCCGCTGAGGTAATGCCTTGGAGGTAGTCCTGTAGTGTGCCGAGCCTTGTGGTGGAAGTCCTGGGGATGAACACTAAGGTCAAATGTCTTTTGAGGTGAAACTTGTCGAGGAATCGTAGGAACACTTGGACATATAGTCAAGAAGTGTTATACGATTAACATTGTACGAGTGGTATACTTACATGTTCCCTCCACCCTCAATGGATACGGGTCTCCCCCGTTGTTGTCAAATAATATATGGAATATTGTGATATGCATGTTTAATTACCGTTTGAGCCTTGTGCGGGTAATTACAAGTATTGATTTTAATATTGGAACCCCTCCACGTATATTAAGGTTTGCTTGAATGATTATTCCCATACTTGGGTATTTGGTCTTTATTTCTATATACGCTTTGCGTGGGTTGTTGAGTCGGTCATATGCTTTCGGGAACGTATTATATGTATATGACTTGTTTTCCATGTTTTTATGAGCGGTGTATTATTCCTCCTCCTCCTTGTTGGGGCATTTCGAGTAATAGAGTTTTATTCAACTCTACTTTATTTGGAAGTTTAACATTTATTCATGCTTAAGTGAGTTTTTGGATTTGAGTCCATTATTGAGAAATGTTTCATTTTGGAGCTTTCGGCACGGGTTTTGTGTGCGTTCGTAAATGGGTTGTTTTCATATTTAAATATAACCCCTTTTTGGAAAAATCATGATTTTTAGTTGTACTCCTTTTGTTTAGCGAACTATTTTAATCATGATGAAAACTCTTGAACTCACTAGGCGTTAGCCTAACCTTTTTATTTGTCGGCATGTGCAATAGGTTCCTGTTGATCCAAACCCTCAGTGATTTGATAATGACCCTCTCTTAAACACTTAGTGAAAATTGTAAGTCAACAATATGTATTAGAGTTTCACTATCGCTGATAAGTACTAAGACTTTACAGTACCGCTGATAGGAACTCTCACTCTTTAGATTAGATATTCAGCGAATACTGTTCATCATCTTATAGCTCTGAGCCTGTTCAGTCTATGAGATGATCGCTGATAAGTTAGTTGTGTACTTATGATCCCTGAAGACAAGTTTCACGTCAACCAAAGTTCTACGCTGAAGTCGAAGATCAAGCTCAAGAACCAACGACAAGTCTACTCATGAACTGATGCGGATATCAGCGAAGCAAGACCTGTGCATTCAACATGAAGTATCAAGTAGAAGACTTTAGCAATCGCTGAACTTTATCATTCGCTGATAAAGATCTGACTCAACGAAAGCTGATCATGAAGTCTCCCTGCATGTTACTATTGTCTTACCTCCCTTGCACGTCTCCGTACGAACTGTCAGAACGGACATCCCTTTTGTCTGTAATCGTACAACAACTCTGATTCTACAATGTGCACCATGCGGCTACTAAGGTTGTCTACAAAGGTCAATGACATGCAACCACTCAGCTGCTGCCACGTGTAAAGCCATACTGCATTGCATTAAATGCATGCAGTATATAAGAAGAACCTTACTTCAGTTTTGAAGTGTGCTCGGACCATCATCTTATTTCTCTCTTATTGTTAAGTTATTATTCGTAATTTCTCCAAACCATTCATATTATTGTTCAGAACGAACTGATCATATGATTTTGATAAAGAATTGAGAACCATATCGATTCCTAATTCTTGACCTAGTGGGTATCCAAGGCGGGTTAACCGGTCAGTATACCCTTTCATTTTCAAAACGTGGGTACTGACAGATGAACCCTCAGTCATCATACAGGCATGCAATGCCCTGACTGTGTCAAACCTCTCTTTCCTTGCCTGTAATTGAAACATGGATTTCAAAGAGGATATCATATCCCATGCAGGCATATATTCATGTTCCCTTAGAAGCTCGGGAGTAATGGATGCAAGCATCAAACAGCTAATGTCCAGTGAGTCATTAAGATGCTTATCATAAGTAGCTCTATCTTTAGAAGAAGCATTTCTGGCAGAAGCATTTCTGGCAGGAGCATTTGGAAGGGGTTTTCCTAGAACGTGCAACTTCTTTTCGTGTTTAAAGACAACCCTTAAGAAACGAAACCAATCGATGAAGTTCGTACCGTTCAGTTTATCTTTATAACAAGGATTTCATATGGATTGAAAATGTGCCACGTAGGATTTCTATTTTAGAAATTATGGTGGTTGTGATTATGATTGCTAAATTAAAATTTGGTTTTGGTAATTTGCAAATGTCAAATCAGTATTTTTCGCTGATGTGGCAGTGAATAGTATAATAATGTAGGGAATAATTTCTAAATTAGAAATTGTTTTATGTCAAATCATGTTTTGTGATTTTTTGTAGAGTATGTTTATGAAAAAATGTATAAATAATTTTTTTTGTTAATAAATATAAAAAAATGAAAACTATAATTTATATTAAAATACAATAAAATAAATTACATATTAAAAAATACAAACTCAACACATAAAAGTACATCATTGTTCGTTTAGAAGTTCTTCAAGTTGATGTTCGTACAATCTCCGTTGTGGTTCGCTCATTGTTGTGGGATCCATTTCCATCAACTTCACGATCATTTTAAGATTTTCTCGTTTGTTCTTAACTTTTTCTGTTTCCACAAATGATGTATGGAATTATCTCATCACCTGAATTTTTTCTTTTTCAATATTCAATGTGTTAGACCGTTCTCCCATCTTCCATGAGGTTTTGGAAGGGAAAGCACCACAAGTTAATTTATCCGTCAATGGTAACAATTACAATTTAGGATATTATCTTGTTGATGGGATCTATCCTAATTGGGCTACATTCGTGAAGTCAATTCCATTACCTCAATCCCTAAAACATCGATTATTTGCAAAGAAACAAGAGGCTGCTAGGAAAGACGTAGAGAGAGCGTTTGGTGTACTCAAATCACATTTTGCTATTATATGTGGGTCATGTCGTATGTGGTGCAAAGAAATAATTGGAGAAATAATGAGTGCATGTATAATCATGCACAACATGATCGTCGAAGATGAACGTCATATTTATATTCGTCAATTTGTTGATATAAACGATGATGTTAATTTTACTATAACTACGCATCAAATCTCTCGTAACATACTTTCTGAGTAAGAAAACTATCTCCAAAACCACATACAAGTACGTAATCGGTCAACAAATCATTGTTTACAATCAGATTTGATTGAAATGACGATTAATGTAATATTTTACTTTGTATTTTAATTTAATGTTTTAAAACTTAAATATTTTATTTATTTTATTTTATTATAATTATTTAATTAATAAAATACTTCGTATTAAATTATAGTAAAGAATATTTAATTGTAGTTTTATTGTTATTTGATTAAAATATAGTTTTTTTATGATGATGTGTCACTTTAGAAAGTGGTTGAAATTTCATTGTTGTGGAGGATAAGAGCATTCACACACATCTTGCACAAGGCCTTGCAAGATGACATAACACGCCATGTGGCTTGCAAGGTCTTGCAAGTGTAGCAACTCCTTTCACAAATAGAAAGACCTTTCACAAACAAATATATATATTAAACAAATCCATTTTTGTTTAATTTCATTAATTAATTTGTTTGTTTAAACATTAATTATTAATATGTTTATTAAATTTAATTCATTTATTAGTTTATTTGAACATTATTTTTTTTATTATTTTTATTAAAAAAATTACCCACGCTTTATTTTAAAAAAATGATATTTTTATGCAATGTTTTTTTATTTAAACTATTAAAATAAAAGTACATTAATATAAAATTACGAAAATGCAATGTTATTTGTTAATTAAATTATATTTACACAAAATATAGTAAAAGAAAACATAAGTAAAATTTTAGTTATCTATATTTTATAATTAATTTATTAGTTATATAATAATTATCTATATTATTTATATTATAAATTATTACTTTAGAAAGGAGTTTGGTCTTGCATAGTGTGAAATGTGTTATTACAAAGCTGATGTGACACTTTAGAAAGGAGTTTGGTCTTGCAGAGCTGCGGATGGTCTAATTTGCAAAGCTGATGTGGCACTGATGTGGCGATTTAGAAATTGTCTTAAAATTTCATTGTTGTAGATGCTCGTATATTAAGCTCTTTCCTCATAAGGCCATCGGTACCGCAGCGGGGATGGGCTCGGGAAGGAGGGCGGGATGGTGCGGGGTCGGCTACGGCCCTTGCGGGATGCGGGGTGCGGGATGGATTCCGGGTTCGGGATCCCGATTCATCCCGAAGGTTTATTAAAAATAAAAAATTTTATTTAATTTTTAAAAATAATGCCGTTGAACGGCTCTTTTTAAACAAAAATAAATAAATTTTTTTCTCAATTTAATCACACTATATATTTAACCCTCAACCTCTTATTTCTCACACCTCTCAAACTCTCTAAAATTCTCTCAACCTCTTATTTTTCACACCTCTCAAACTCTCTAAAATTCTCATCATGAATCCAAACAGAACACCTACATCCCGTCGTAACCGACCGAATACACCACAATCGCAAGAAGATCAAGAGCTTGGTTTCCAAGCGTTTACACAACAACAAGGTTATCGTCCGCATTTTTCGCAACAAATTCCGCCACAAATTTCGCAACAATATCCGCCACAATATTTTTACAACTCATTAGGCCATACGCAACAAATTCCTTACCAACTTACACGTTCCGGTAGATCAACCCATCAACTCAATAGCAAGTTCAACGACCTCAATAAAAGAATTAATTGGTTTGGCGGCATCTACAACAACTTGTTCAATAATAGATCAAGCGGGATGAGTGAGGCCGATATATCCCGAACGGCACACGAACGGTATCTAGCACGCCATAAAGTTGCTTTCACTCACGAACAAGCTTGGGACGTCCTAAAAAATGTCCAAAATGGGGAGCCGTTCCAACGATGACGACAACTTCATCGCGGGGTTCAAAACGTACCCAACCTTCCGATGATGACGATGACGAGCAAATTCAATGACCCATCGGGAGAAACAAGGAAAAAAAACATCAACGAGTAATACGTCCGGGGCGAATACGAACGAAAGTGTTACTCAGTTGTTGACGACGTTCAACGACAAGATTGATGATACAATGGAATACAAAATGAAAAAACTCGATCTCGAAATCGAACGCTCAAAACTCGAACGACATAGGTTGGAACAAGAACTCGAAATCGAACGCTCAAAACGATTTGAGAAAGACTTCGAGTTTTTCATGACCCCGCATGATCACCTTACGGGAAACGCTCTGAGGGTTACTTTAGCGAGAAAAGAGCAAATTCAAAAATTTCATAATTGGTAGTGTTTTGTATTTTGTAATTTTTATTTTTAATGAATGGTATGAATTTTTATTTTTATTATTTATCTTATTTTTATTTATTAAAAAATATATAAATATTTTTATTTTGTTAAATAATTAAATGTATAAATAAAAGAATTAAAATAAATGAGGTGGCAAAAGAGTTTGAAGAAATGAGGTAAGGGTGTTTAGGGATTGAGTGAGGGTTAGAGCATACACATAGGGCTTGCAAATACAATTGCAAACCCAATTGCAAACCAAAAGACCATGCCACCTCATAAACCCAGCCCCAACTTTTCTTTTTATTTTTATTTTTTATAAATTATTTAAATAAATTAATTTTTATATAAATTTATAAATAAATAAATATTGATTAAATATAATATTATATTTTTATCTATATTTAATTTTTTTAATTCAATACATGTGGTTTGATATAATTTAATAAAATAAATATTAAATTAAAACAAGGAATTATAAAATAAATAAATATATTATATTATTATATCATGTATTTATTAACTAAAAAATAATTAGAATATATATAATAATTTATAAAATAATTAATAAATGTTGTAGTGGGGACCACTTTTGAAAGTGTAGGTGGATTGCAGGGATGTGGATGGTAATTGCAAAAGCTGATGTGGCACAATTGAAAGTGTAAATGAATTGCAGGGATGTAGATGGTCTTAGGAGAAAAGCTGATGTGACGCTGATGTGAAGCTGGAATCTTTGAAAGATGGGATCCTGGGTATTTATGGCCTAATTATGGAAATCGTCCTTTATCTAAAATCGAGTACAACCTCATCTTTTCATTAAAAAACACTTTATTTTTTATAATCTTGTTAACCTATTTTTGTTAGGGTGTGTATTTTTAAAATAATTTAACATAAATATCTTGAAATTGTAAATTTCCATTATTGAATGAATACTAATAATACAATACAATCTTGATACCGATATCAACACTCGGACGGACGTTCGTGATAGATACCCTCACAAAATTGTAGCAAACCCACTCCATTTTATCTCTAGGTTTTATTTGATTACTTGCAACGTAAAATAACAGTTTTTATGAAACTCCCATGCATGCCCCCAAATGTTTCAATCAGCCCCTTAATTAGAAACTGGCTTTCGTCAAGGACGTCAGTGTAATCGTCGCCCCCAACTCCGAGTCAACCGCCTCCGCCTCAAGAGAATCGTATCGCCGGAAAAGTTCAATCACGAACAACCTTGTTATCAAAACGACAAAGCTTTTTCCGGCACATGTCTTATTTTCGACAGCCGTGTCTTCGGTCTCCGGTCCATTAGACCATGCCACGTACTTCAATAGCTTTTCTCCATCACCGACGAACCGGTCGGGGACGAATTCTTCCGGTCGGTCGAATATTTTCGGGTCTTTCGTTGCAAACGGTTGGAACCCGAATAACATCTCCCCTTTCTTGACGTTAAAACGGGCGTCGTGTGACTCGATCGTAAGATCTTCTTTCGCTTTTGCGAATTGCAGTGGCACTGGTGGATCGATCCGGAGGCCCTCGTACACCACGGATTTCATTAACGGCATCTGCTCAATTGCCGCCAACGTCACCTTACCTAGGCCGACTGTTTTAATAACACGTCTGATCTCCACCGCCAATTTCATTTGTAAATCTTTTCCGGCGAGTGCGATCCATTTGAGTGTATTGGGGAAGAGGATCTTCATCCCACCAAAAGTATTGAAACAAACAGCGAATAAGATATTGTGTGCAGCTTCTTCTTTCGGAATCCCTAATAATTCTGCTTGCTGCAAGATCGGAGTAGCGACGGATATGAAGAAATCGTAGAGTTTCTGATAACTGCTTTTTATCAGAAACGCCGGCAACTGGAAAAAATGGAGGACCGGTTCCTCCAAGAACCACGGCAGGCCGAGGCTGACCTGGAATAAAAATCACATGTCCCAAATTTTCATGTTCAACAATCATATGAATTCACAATATTAAAGAGAGCATAGGAAGTTGAATAAAATAAATTTAAAACAAGTGAATGTGATACAAATTTAGAAAAGCCTAAAAAAATCCAATAAACTATTTAATTTTGAATGATTAAGTCATGAATTTTTTAACAAATAAAATTTTTAAGTTCATGATTGTATTCAACAAAAGTTTGAATTTATTTTTTCAAAATTAAGTTCATTATTTTTGTTTTATTTTTTAAATTGGGATTTATTTATTTAAAAAAAGTGTAAAAATTTATTTGTAAAAATTTATGGACTTAATCATTCAAGATCAGATAGTTTATTCAGTTTTTTTGACTTTTTCATATTTGTATCACAATAACCTGTTTTTATACAGATCACAAGGATGTATTTAACCGATTTAATAAAGTTTAGAAGTTTTATCATTCAAAAAAATAGTTTAATGATTTAACTAATCAAAATCAAATAGTTAATTCGTTGGGTATTTTAGACTTTTCTCTTATATTATTGGTTGGATAGGAATGAGATGTGTGAATTTGTGACAGTAAATTTTTATCAGCTCACCTGCGGACCGAGATTGAATAAAACCCACGCTGTAATCAGCTTCGGAGCATCTTTTCCGAGTTTCGTTTCTTCCGGGTTAACGTCAAAGTAAGCCCGACCCAGGAACCGGAAAGCGGCTTGTTCAGCTATGTCGTTGAACGCAACTTTACCATTTTTGGCTAGTTCAATTTCAAGACTATCGAAGAGTTCGGCGTATGTTTCTTCGAATTTTGGAATGACTCTGGGGGCGGATGATTTGAGCAAGAAAAACAGTAGGGTCTTAAGCTGAGCATGTCTCGGCTCCGATGGGTCCAGATAAGCGCACACGCGGTAGCCGCCGGTGAGTTTGGTCGAGGGCATGTAAGTTCCGGTGAACACATTTTTCTTTTCGACTTTGGAGACATCGAAGAGAATGGGAAAGCTTTTGGCGTCAAGGAGAATGATGCATCTTGCGTCGCCGGCGACGAATGGACCGGGTGGCATGTTGGCTCGGAACACCGTCGATTGGTACTTCTCAACACGGGACTTGAAGTACTCGACTCGGCCGCCGTCGGCGTAGAAATACTCGAGCCGATCTCTGATGGGTGAGAAAAAGGGAATTCCATAGGAGCCTGGGATTTCACGGAGAGCAAGGTCGTCGCTGACGGTGTGAGTGGTGGTGGAGGTAAGAGAAGAAGACATTTTTTGAGTGTGGAGAAAATGGTGTATAGGGTGACTTATATATATACACACGGGGACGACCTAGGTTTTATTTTTTTCTTGTTTTGGGTTTTATTTTGTTTATTATAATAATGTTTTTGATATCATCTATTTCATCTTGTCTTATATTATTGATTATAATCGATAAAATTAAATAACTAATTCGTAAAAAAAGTACTATATCTAATTTTATCACGTTGAAATAATGCAGTAATATTATATTACCCTATGATTAGAAATATTTAAATGTTTAAGATTAATTAATTAGTACTATATTGTATCCTATTTTTTCAACGTTTATCGTGTGATTAAAAATACTTGAATAAAAACAGTGCGCAATGCCTCTCCTCTCTTCTCTCTTCTCTTCTCTTCTCCTAAACCCTAAACCTAGCCGTCGCCACCATATCGCCGGTATTCTGCCGCCGCCACCACCACCATCGGTCTGAGCTGCTGCTACTGCTGAACCTAGCCGCCACCACCATATCGCCGGTGATCTGCCACCGCCACCACCATCGGCCTGAGTTGCTGCTTCTTCTGCTACTCAGGCGAAAAAAACAGGTTTTAGTGAGAGAGAGTGAGTGAGAGTGAGAGTGCCGTTGCTGCTGCTACGCCGCTGCCGCTGCTACTTCGTCTGCTGCCGCCGCTGCTACGCCGCCGCCGCTACGCCGTATTGAAGACTAATCGTCTAAATCCCTTTGTGGCTAAACCCCTTTGTGGCTAAATCCCTTTTGTGGATTTAATTCTCGTTTGGTTTCCCATCCTTTCCGATAAGACCGTAATGACGTTTTCCGGTGATACAAGGGAAGTTCTCCCCACCATCGCCACCAATGTCCACGACTTTTATTACAACGACTATGGTGAAATTGTCAAAGGTTCTGAAGAGTACATGGTAACGTTAAGGGTAGAAAAAATGTGGAAATACCGGAAACGTTGGAAATTCCGATACCACCACAACCAATGTAAGAACAATAATCTCATTTCGGTTACTTGGCAAGATCTGCAGATAGGAAAAATCAAGAAAGTAAAGTGGACCCTGTCCACTATAAAAAAGGAGGAAATCGTCAAAGAAAGGTGGCACCTTCCCACTGTTTCTCCTTACCTTCAGACTGTGATCTTGCAAAAAAGAAGAGGAATCAATTCATTGATCGCCTCCGATTGGAACTGCAGGGACCTTGTATTTCCTCAGAAAGATCAGGTTCGTCGGTAGATTATATCGATTCATGCGGTGGATAGACAAGTTAACGAAGTGGCTCATTTGACAATAAGACACTTTCGTTTTTTATCTTGTCCGAAATGTTACGTTGTTTTTAAGGCTTTCATTCCTTGTTGTATTAATGTTTCCTGTAACCGTTGATTTTTAATGTTATGTTTGTTTAAAAAAAATACTTGAATAAAAACAAAACATCAATGTATGAATATATATGTTTTAAAACATCGTGTATTATTTACGAAAATATATATATATTTTTTCCCTACAAGTGTTCAATAAAGTTCTGCTTGATGCTGTTGACATTAACACAAGATTTTTTCATATTTAAAAGTGACTACTTTTGCAACACTAGGTGCCGTTTATCAAAGGTATAACCGGTACAATTCAACTCTATCATTTGTTTGTCGGATAAGATTTTTGTCTAGCAAAACAGTATCATATACAACAATTTCCCCAATAAACGCTTACCGTGGTAAGTGTTTTCGTCCTCGCTTACCGAATAAGGCTCTTAGTCCTTGCCTTAGATTTTACTCGGTAAGATTCTTGGTTCTTGTCATATTTATCTGTAAGGTAATGTGACTTGGTAAGCGTTTTCTCGGGCAAATGCTTGGTAAACGGCCCCCAAGTATCTAAATGTGAACATTTTTAAAACATTAGAAGTGTAGTTATACAATGTAGCCTGATACGTCTCGATTTAATGTTTCATTTTATTATTTGTCTTTGTTGCTTTTTATAATACTGTTTTTGTGTGATTTTAAGAAAGCGATAATGTTTTTATATTATAAAAAACATAATTTAATTTTAATTCTTGGTCCTTGTCATATGTTTTTGCGACCCTAACAAAATTTTAAAAATGTATATCGATATTAATATCTAATTAACAATTTGAAAGTTTTCGTTTTTATATAGTTTATTTGATTCAACTTTTTATTATAATTTAATTTGAGTTTAATAACGATGTAATATATTTATTATTACAATAATGCACACTAAAATATATTACTCGTGAAATCTAGTCTAAGGCTTAAAGATTGTTCGGTTCATTTTCCATTAAGGTATCGTTCAAAAGACAACCTATTGTTCCTATGAAATCTTTGCAACAATGGCGGTCTAATCTGGAGTTACGTGAGCCGAAGAATGAGATGACCACAAGTCTGAATGGTATAGATTTCGCTCTTGATTTGGATACTTTCATATCTATGTTGCACTTACCAGGGAAAGATCAAATTAGTTGCAAAGATGACTATGCTACAACGTATGTAATTCTATGGGACATTTTTAGGTTGGGATACAATGAGCCTCTACCAATTGTTAGTGCATTCAAAAGAAAGTATTTACTCCTCGGCTTGTATTGTCCCTTTTTAATCATCAATAGATATATCAGTAGAAAGTTAAGCAGTCAAGATGAAGGAAATTTAAGGGTGCTCACAATCTTTCAAGGGATTATCAAGAATAAGCGTTATGATTATGCTTCTATCATTTGAGAGAATACCAAGACCTACATGTTCGAGTCACCTACCTACATTCCATAACAGAGGTTTTGGCAAATGTGCATAATGAAGGCTTTGATTGAAAATGAATACTGTTAGTCCCAGATAAGAAATTACACACAATAACAAGTATTGTAGAACGAGGGTGAATACATGAAACACCCGGATTTTTATTAAGATAAATGGATTACTTGCATATCCCTCGATAGTTTTTGATGAATGTTTAAAGCCGGGAAATACCTTGCGTAAGAAGCTCATCGGATCGGGAGCCACTCAGGCTAAAAAGCGACTTTGGACTTCGACATGCAAGGCGCGACTATGCCCGGCGATTGTGACATGGTCACCGTCGCCGAGGGAAAAGTGGCGGTACACATGCGGCGATATTGTTCGCGATTGTGCCATGGGGCACTCTTGCGGAGCACAGTCGCGAGATGGGGGAAGGCCGCGGTACAAGGGCTGCAATTGTGACCATGCGACAATGCCATGGGCATAATCGTCTGGCAAGGTCGCGGTCGGGGTGCAGAAGGCATTTAACCCGATTTTTGCTACCATTTTCTCATTTCCTCTTTACCAGCTTCTATATTTCTCTCCCAAAAACCCTCCCTACACCCTAGATTCGATTTGGAGCCTTTGAAGTCATGAATCTTGTGATTCAAAGCAATTCCTTCATCTCTTAGCAAGGATTTAGAGATAAAGGTTGAAGTTCTTCACATCACTTTCCTTTTTGAGAGATTTCTACACTTTCTAGGGTTTCACCTAACCCTCATCTAAACCCTTTCCCTCCTTTTGAAGAAATGAAGAATGAAGTTCATTTTGGTAACCCTTGAGGTGTTTGGTTGGTGGATTCAAGTGGTGTTTGAGGTAAGCTCCTCTTTTCTTCATATAAGAAATTAGGGTTTCGGTTTATTGGTGATTTTGATGCATTATGTTTGGGGGAAACGATTCTAAGTGTTTGGGGATGATTATTTATGGTTGGAAACTTGTGGATCTAGGTTTTTGAAAGATTTGGTTTGAAGATCCAAGTTTCTTCAAATGAGCTCAAGTTGGGGAAAAATTTAGATTTAGCCTAAATCTAGCAAGGTGAGTTCAAGTTGCTTTGTGAAAATGTTGTACATGCCAAAAATGTCCACTTTTAAGTGTTTATGTGTTTTTCATGAAAATTATCTATGGTTGAGTCATTTGGCGAGTTTTGACTATTTGAAGTGTTTAACCTTGAAAGTTTTATAAAACACCCACATTGGGATTTTTAGGTAATTTGATAATTATATCTCAAAGAAAAGTGTTTTGAAGGTTTATCGTGTAAATGGATGTCTTAGTAAATATGCACCTTAGTGTTGTTGGAAAATGCATGATTATTGTTATGGGTCATTTGAAAGTATATATGGTTGTGAGATGTGTGGAAAACGATTTGGTCAAATAAATGATAGAATTTAGATTTATCATATCTTGGAGGTATGTGTTGTTATATGTGGTACTTAAATGCATTTTATTGTAATAGTGACGTTTATGGTTGGTCAATTGTATTGTTGAGCCTTTGGCTCGTATTTGACTTAAGTGAGTCTTGGGGACTTTGGTCCGATGTGAATTACTCTATGTTGAGTTTTGATATTATATGCATTTGAGTCATATTTATTATTTAATTACATGTGTTAAAGATGTTGGACATTCTTTTGGGAGTAATGTAATTGTTAGACTATAATGCATTGGATGCATAGGCTTTTGAGTCGGTCTTGTTCATGGGTTCGCATGGGTATTGCGGGGTTGGACTCCGGGATTTATGTTTATGACCTTAAACTTTCCATGTGGACACTAGGATGGTTGAGTCTGGAAGTGCTACCTTGGAGGTAAATACTAGGACCTTCGCCGCTGAGGTAATGCCTTGGAGGTAGTCCTGTAGTGTGCCGAGCCTTGTGGTGGAAGTCCTGGGGATGAACACTAAGGTCAACTGTCTTTTGAGGTGAAACTTGTCGAGGAATCGTAGGAACACTTGGACATATAGTCAAGAAGTGTTATACGATTAACATTGTACGAGTGGTATACTTACATGTTCCCTCCACCCTCAATGGATACGGGTCTCCCCCGTTGTTGTCAAATAATATATGGAATATTGTGATATGCATGTTTAATTACCGTTTGAGCCTTGTGCGGGTAATTACAAGTATTGATTTTAATATTGGAACCCCTCCACGTATATTAAGGTTTGCTTGAATGATTATTCCCATACTTGGGTATTTGGTCTTTATTTCTATATACGCTTTGCGTGGGTTGTTGAGTCGGTCATATGCTTTCGGGAACGTATTATATGTATATGACTTGTTTTCCATGTTTTTATGGGCGGTGTATTATTCCTCCTCCTCCTTGTTGGGGCATTTCGAGTAATAGAGTTTTATTCAACTCTACTTTATTTGGAAGTTTAACATTTATTCATGCTTAAGTGAGTTTTTGGATTTGAGTCCATTATTGAGAAATGTTTCATTTTGGAGCTTTCGGCACGGGTTTTGTGTGCGTTCGTAAATGGGTTGTTTTCATATTTAAATATAACCCCTTTTTGGAAAAATCATGATTTTTAGTTGTACTCCTTTTGTTTAGCGAACTATTTTAATCATGATGAAAACTCTTGAACTCACTAGGCGTTAGCCTAACCTTTTTATTTGTCGGCATGTGCAATAGGTTCCTGTTGATCCAAACCCTCAGTGATTTGATAATGACCCTCTCTTAAACACTTAGTGAAAATTGTAAGTCAACAATATGTATTAGAGTTTCACTATCGCTGATAAGTACTAAGACTTTACAGTACCGCTGATAGGAACTCTCACTCTTTAGATTAGATATTCAGCGAATACTGTTCATCATCTTATAGCTCTGAGCCTGTTCAGTCTATGAGATGATCGCTGATAAGTTAGTTGTGTACTTATGATCCCTGAAGACAAGTTTCACGTCAACCAAAGTTCTACGCTGAAGTCGAAGATCAAGCTCAAGAACCAACGACAAGTCTACTCATGAACTGATGCGGATATCAGCGAAGCAAGACCTGTGCATTCAACATGAAGTATCAAGTAGAAGACTTTAGCAATCGCTGAACTTTATCATTCGCTGATAAAGATCTGACTCAACGAAAGCTGATCATGAAGTCTCCCTGCATGTTACTATTGTCTTACCTCCCTTGCACGTCTCCGTACGAACTGTCAGAACGGACATCCCTTTTGTCTGTAATCGTACAACAAATCTGATTCTACAATGTGCACCATGCGGCTACTAAGGTTGTCTACAAAGGTCAATGACATGCAACCACTCAGCTGCTGCCACGTGTAAAGCCATACTGCATTGCATTAAATGCATGCAGTATATAAGAAGAACCTTACTTCAGTTTTGAAGTGTGCTCGGACCATCATCTTATTTCTCTCTTATTGTTAAGTTATTATTCGTAATTTCTTTAACTCTTTCTAGTGCAAGAAACTTAGTGTTTCTCAAGACTTTTTTAGATTAGGTTTATCCTTAATCTTATTCCGCAACAAGTTGTAATTTGTCTTGATTTATCAATAAACAATTTAGAAAAGTAAAAACGTGTGTTTGTATTCAACCCCCCCCCCCCCCTCTACAAACTTGTATAGCCCTTCGGGACCAACAAGTGGTATCACAACAGATTTGTTTAATCTCATAAACAAGATCTGATCTATACTAAGATTTCTCTTCCTTGCTATTTCTTAAAATGGCTACCAACACATACACCAACTATATTGACAACGGTTCTCTTGCAAAACCCCTTAGATTCTCTAGAGATAATTTTAATCTATGGGAAAATAGGATGATTCTCTTCTTAGAAGGTGTAGACCCTACTATGCCTTACTATCTTGAAAACGGCCCATATATTCCTATAAGAATTGATGCTGCAGTTCCAGCCGCTGAGAATAGACCTGCTATTCCAGAAAGGCTGATTCCCAAGGAAATTCATATGTGGACTGATGAAGATAAGAAGAAAGTGGCTATCGACACCAAAGCCAGATCCATACTCTCCATGGCTCTTCCTGACGAAGTCTACCATTCCGTCATGAACCTAAAAACCTCAAAAGCTATGTGGGACACAATCTGTGTTCAGTATGAAGGTACTTCTGAAGTCCAGGACTCTCAAAAGATCAACCTGGTAAGACAGTACGAAAGCTTCATTTGTGGTAAGAATGAAACCCTCTCTGAAGTACACCAACGTTTTAACTGCTTAATAATAGATCTGAAAACTGTTGGTAAGGAATATTCTAACTTTGAAGTACTGACAAAGTTCTTAGAATGTTTACCTGAAAGCTGGGACAGTTATTCTATGTGTCTCAAGCTGTCAAAGGATCTAAAATCAATGACCCTTTCTACCATATACGGCACGATGCTGAATCATGAGCAATCGAGTCATCTTAAGAAGAATCTTGTAAAAGATTCCAAAAGCACCCCTGTTGCTTTAATCTCAGAGTCACCTTCCACTCAGCGATCGACTATCACTGTCACTGAGTTGGAAACTAACTCTGAAAGATCATCAGACTCTGACGTTTCAGATAATGATGAAACTCTGGCATTCCTGGCTAATAAGTTCAAGAGATTTGCTAGAAAGAGTAATTTCAAGAAGAATAAACCTCTTGCTATTACTGATAAGCCAAGATCATCAACCCCTGTTGATAAGGCTACTGCTACTTGCTATAACTGTGAAAAGATAGGACATTTTGCTAGCGAGTGCAGGTCAAAGAAAGTCTCTAGACCCTCAGCTTTTCCCAAGAAAAACTTTACTCACAGGACTAGAGATGAAAAATACAAAAAGTTGAAAGAAAGGTATTCAAAGCTGAAAACCTTTAAGAAGAAAGACAAAGGCCTTATGGCTGACTATGATTAGGCTGCCTCTGACGAAGAAGAATCATCTGACTCTGAAGATGATGATGAAGCCAATCTATGTCTCATGGCCAAACTTGAAGATGAGGAAGAAAATTCTGACATTCCCTCTACTTCAACCTCTGCTACTAAGGTATCGCCTTCCTTCTTTACCAATATTTTAAATATTGATGAAGTTGATAGTCTTCGAAAGATCAATCTCTTGACTAGAAGTTTATATGAAGCGTTTGTTCTTAGGTCTTGTGGATGAGAAATCAACTACTATACTATGACCTTCAGCTCTCGAAAATTCCAATCTATTGCGACAGCACAAGTGCCATCGCTATAGCCAACAATCCAATGCTACACTCAAAGACCAAACATATCGAAATCATGTATCATTTTATCAGAGATCATGTGATGAATGGTGATATAGAACTTCATTTTATCCCAACTGACTATCAGTTAGCTGATCTGTTCACTAACCTCTTGATGAGACAAGATTCAACTTTATCATCATCAAGCTTGGAATGCTGAACTTTGAAGAGTAAAAATCTTCAGTGGTTCACATTTTATCAGCGATAGGATAAAACAATTACATAACCCATTCTATCATTCTCTCTCTGAACATAACTGATTCGCTGATATCAAGGTATGTTTTCTCTCTTACTCGCTGACGCTCGCATGTGAATGTAAGATTTCAAAACAAATTGCATCGCTGAATATCTCTTCCTTAACAGCAATACTTTGAAATTTCTTAAACTAACACTAATATTTCTATTCAGTGCTTCATGTTTTTCAAAATAGTCCTTGAGCTTTCGAAACCTCAGAGACATCCTAAAATATGAAAGGACGTTTGTGACATCATCACAACGGATAAACCCTGGCACGTTCTTTTTCTGACACACGTTTGCACGTTTTGTTTACCTTCAAATCAAATGCAAACACGTGTCCGTGTCATGATGAAAAACTTTCCCGCTCGATTTTTTCTCTCTCTCAAATCCCTCTATATAAACTATTTCGGGTTTATATTTTTTTTCTTTACGCGAACTTCTTCTCCAAGCAAGAAAAGATTTAATGTTGCTTATTTCCATAAATCTGTTCATCTCCTTCTTCGATTACCAGGTTAATATTCTTATTATTTACCTGCATAACTTGTTTCTGATCTTCTTATTGCTTTTAACAAGATCAAACAAAAGAAACCTTTTCTAAAATGAAATCATTTCTTTCATGGTTTTATGAACACAACCTTTTCATGGTTGTTATTCAAGTTTAAAACTCAAAATCTTAAACTTGTTCTTCATTCGTTTTTTCATAATCCTTATCTAAAGGAAAATGGAAAACAAGACTTTTATTGGGTTTGTTTTTCTTTTTCAAAACAAAAAAACCCTAATCTTCATTAAGACATTTTTGTCTGAATGAAATGGACAAAAATCGGAAAACATCTTATTGGAAAATCTTTCACATTAAGACTGTATTTTTTTTATGATTCATGGTTGATATATTAAACAGAAAATGGCATCTTCTACACCTGCTCCTACCGCTGAGAAATCCACAGCTGCAAAGAAACTGACTCTTGTCAAAGCTCCTCAAGTCAAGTTCAAGCTTGAGGAAATTGATTTTTCAAAATCGAACAACCTTCATGCGCTTTTCGAGTTTCCTACTCGAAAGCAAGTCACACATCTGGATGATGCTGTGAACTACCTCAAAACTTGTTGCTTATCTACAGCACTGACCATTACACCCCCTGCTCATCAATTCCTACTTTCTCAGTTCTGGTATACTGCCAGAAGAGCTCAGGTACCCCATGCCAAAGACCCAACGAAGATCGTTGACTCTATTCTGGGTGACACAAAATTTGGCACCACCAAAATCAACCCTGCCATTATTAGGAAAGCACTGAGCCTTCCTACCTCTATCAAAGAAAACCGCTTTATCCCTCTCCCAAACCACAAAAACCATGCTGATAGGGAAGCCATCATTGCATTCTTCGATGCAATGGGTTACGCATGGGACACTGGAAGGGACAAGAAGCCTGAGAAGAAACTGACCATGATCAAGAAGTCCAAAATTCCCAGCGAGATGAACTTCATCTTCGCACATCTGATAAGCTGTATGACAGCGAAAAGTGGCTCCTCTGATCAAGTTGCTCAACCTCAGCAAGCAATGGGCTATGCTTTGCTGAAAGGTCTAAATGTTGAATGGGTCTCAATCATCTACGACGACCTTGCGTTCAGAGTGGATATGGCTGAAAGATCTGCATGGGTTCCTTATCCCAGATTCGTCAGTGTCGTCTTTCAACTTGGACTTGGCGAAAGGTACCCAACAGAGGGTGATATGAGACTCTCTCAGGTTGGCCCTAAGGTTCTCGACTTCAAACCGCTGGAAAACAAGGTACGTCTTTCTACTCTCTTATCTCTTCTCAATCCTCCTTCTTCTACTTCTGCAGCTCATTCAGTGGAAATCCGCACTGCTGATACCCACGCTGCACCCTCCACTCCTTCTCGAAAAAAGAAACAATCTACTTCCCAACTTGGTTCCAAAAGAATCAAGAAAACCAAGGAGCAACCACCCCTCCAACATTTACACGCTGAAGACTCCACAGCTCATCTTGAAGAGCTGATGGAAAGTTCAGTGGTACGCTCTGCCACAGCTGATCAAGCCACCCCTTCCATCCCAGCTTCAGCGTCTCTAAACGCTGAAGTTATAAACTTGGAAATGCACCCACCTCCTTCAGCCTATCTACAAACTGAAGTGATTGACAGCGGATCCAACGCTGAACCCCGCACCCAACCATCATTCTCATCCCTCATTCCTCCTACTCAATCTTTGGTCTCTCTATCAATTTTCCCAACTTTCTCAGGGACACCCTTCATCGTACATGACTCAGCTGCAGACACTCTAAGTACGATGATGGATGCAAACTTAGGATCTGCAGGCACCTCCATGCGCCAAGGTACTCTTGAAGGCGACATGGAATATCATTCAGGACACAAAGGGTTCGACAACTTCGCCAACCCGCCTGCAGGTATAAACACAATCCAAAGCACTCCTCTCTCTCTACCCCAAACTTCTGAGCTTTCCTCTGTTCATAAGTTAATAACTGTTTCAGGTCCTAATTTGGGGGATATCAACACCTCCCTGAAGGCCCTGAAAACAAAGGTGGAAAATTACAACACCATTCTCTCCACGAACTCTTCAGCGGTTACAGACGCTGGAGAGAAGCTCAAAAAGTTGACCGAGATCGTCGATACAAAATCCTCCAAAACTGATCTAGAGAAGGTGGATGGTAGCATTGCTCAATTTGCTACCACCCTCGCTGACAATTCAACCGCAACCACCTCTCTTTCAACAAACTTCACCTCTCTGTCCAATGAAGTCACATCATTGAAGACAGAGGTTGGTTCTCTAAAGGGTTAAGTTTCCACGATCAAGGCTGACGTCTCCGCCGTTAAAGAAATTGTTCAGAAGGTACTCGATCGCCTGAACGTCCCAACTTCTAATTTTACTCAGGTCGATCGCGAAGCTCTTCAAAAGATCAATCCTGCTATAACTGGCCTGGAAGTCAGATTAGCAAAGATTGAGAACTGTGTCGGGATCTCTGGCCTAGAAGACAGGGACCAAATACAATCTGCCAATGCTAATGTGGAAGAGGGGAGAAGACTAAAGAAGACCTTCCCCATAATGCTGAGGGGGAGGGTATTGAAACTGCTGCTGCTGCTACTTCTACTCCACAACCTCAGGGAGTTGAAAACCCTGAGGAAACCGAGAAACCTCCCTTTGTATCTGAGGGGGAGCAACTCGATAAGCAACTTAAGGAAGTTGCTGCTGACGTGACTGAACCTTATGCTGAAGAGGTCGAGTCTGAAGAAGAAACTGAAGATGATGAACCTGTCGACATCTCTGATGAAGAACCATCATTATCCCCCAAAGATGATGATGATAACGACTTCTTCTACGTCCAGTCTGTTGCAAAAGCCCCAGCTCAAAAAGGGATCGAGATAAAAGAACCTTCAGGGGAGCGGACCGAGACAAAGCCTGCAGCGTCTGAAGCTGACAAAGGCAAAAACAAAGGCCTCGCTGAAGAAGACAATCTAACGATCTTGCTTCAAAAGCTAGTTTGTCAGGTACACTACCTTCTATTCCCTTACACTGTATCCCTCCTCTATCCCTTCTCAATCTCAATCCTTCTATCCTTAAAACCTCTATACACTTAACCACATTCTTTTCTCTATCTCTTTCTTCCCAACTTTTCTTACTTAAACAATCGCTGTGTTTCAGCTAGTCTTCTCCCCTGTTTGAGGATCCCGCTGAAGCTCCTTCGACTACACCAAGAATAATCCCAGCCACAAGAGCTGAAGAAATAATCCCAGTCTTGGATTTAACCACTGAGACTGATGAACCTGAAGAACAACTGCTCTCTTATAAAAACAGACCTTCCTTGGCTCCTCAAAAGCTAAGTGAAGAGGATCAAGAAAAGAGAGATACAATGATCAAACAGTTTGAAGATCAGCGAATCATTCTTCCTCGTGACAAAATCCCTGCTCCCACAAAGTTCAGGATATCAAGGAAAGAATACGAGGATCATCTAAGAGCTGAAAGATTACTCGCCGAAAAGAAGGAAGCTGAAGAAAAAGATAAGGCTCTCGCCATCCAGCTTGTCCAAAAATCGGTGAAAGACCCCGCGTTGAAAAGAACTCCCATTGATGTCCAACGTCAGCTATGGGATGATGCCCAAAGGATCGTTGAAAAAAAGACTAAAGTATCTGATTCGACTTTGGAATGGTGTAAAGAAATGCTGAACTATCGATCTCGACCATCCAAAATCATCAAGGTAAATATCAGAGGAAGATTGTTCGTAGACGTTCCTGTTGTGGAAGTTGATGTATTCAGAGAAGACAAAACCAAGCAAACCTTCTATGCTGCTACTTTGGAAAAATTTGGTTTTTCTGAATGGTTGGAAGTGAAATTACCCATTTAGCGATCGCGCTCAAAGTTCAAGAGCCATGTCGAAAAAAACTTAAATTCTCAGATCGACTTGGTATCTTCTGCTGTGGATATTCCTCCTTCCACTCTTCTTCCTCCTCAACAAAGAAGAGCCTCTGCAAAGGAAAAGAAAGCCTCAGACTCAGGTCCTCCTATATGGAATGAAACAGGTATTGGTTTCTCTCATGCTGAAGTTCTTGGTCCTGATGCTGACCTCTCAGCGCTTGACACCTCCCTACCACCTGGTGAAACTTTCATCCCTGGCAAAGTCGTAAGTGATCCCTATGGTATATTCTTTCTAGACTACCAAGGAAATCAACACTTTCAACGCATCTCTGAGCTTCCAATCACTCCCATCGAACAGCTCAGAGACCTCATATACTGGTGTGAAGTCAGACGCGACATTCAGGCACGTCACCTCAAGCCCCTGATCTTTGAAGAAGCAAAGAACAAAAAGGATCAAGGTGTCACTGTCCCTGACTGGATGATTCCCACATCAAAGACCCTCGATGAACTTCTCATCAAGGAAGAACCTTTTGACGGATAGGATCGCCTTGTAATTCTTTCTATCCTTATCTGTCTACATCTTTTGTACTTGTAATTTTATTTGTTGTACTTGTAATTTTTCCACTTCCCTCTGTAATCTTTACGAAGTTTAAAGAAAAATTTCAGCGAATGTACTTTACTCCATCAGTACTGAAAAGATCCCAGAAAACAGTAAAAGGGACAAATATTTTATCCTTATGTTTTCATTAAATAGCAATTCTCTCTGTTGCTATGTCATAATCAAATAGGGGGAGATTGTTGATCCAAACTCTCAGTGATTTGATAATGACCCTCTCTTAAACACTTAGTGAAAATTGTAAGTCAACAATATGTATTAGAGTTTCACTATCGCTGATAAGTACTAAGACTTTATAGTACCGCTGATAGGAACTCTCACTCTTTAGATTAGATATTCAGCGAATACTGTTCATCATCTTATAGCTCTGAGCCTGTTCAGTCTATGAGATGATCGCTGATAAGTTAGTTGTTTACTTATGATCCCTGAAGACAAGTTTCACGTCAACCAAAGTTCTACGCTGAAGTCGAAGATCAAGCTCAAGAACCAGCGACAAGTCTACTCATGAACTGATGCGGATATCAGCGAAGCAAGACCTGTCCATTCAACGTGAAGTATCAAGTAGAAGACTTCAGCAATCGCTGAACTTTATCATTCGCTGATAAAGATCTGACTCAACGAAAGCTGATCATGAAGTCTCCCTGCATGTTACTATTGTCTTACCTCCCTTGCACGTCTCCGTATGAACTGTCAGAACGGACATCCCTTTTGTCTGTAATCGTACAACAACTCTGATTCTACACTGTGCACCATGCGGCTACTAAGGTTGTCTACAAAGGTCAATGACATGCAACCACTCAGCTGCTTCCACGTGTAAAGCCATACTGCCTTGCATTAAATGCATGCAGTATATAAGAAGAAGCTTACTTCATTTTTGAAGTGTGCTCGGATCATCTTCTTATTTCTCTCTTATTGTTAAGTTATTATTCGTAATTTCTTTAACTCTTTCTAGTGCAAGAAACTTAGTGTTTCTCAAGACTTGTTTAGATTAGGTTTATCCTTAATCTTATTCCGCAACAAGTTGTAAATTGTCTTGATTTATCAATAAACAATTTAGAAAAGTAAAAACGTGTGTTTGTATTCAACCCCCCCCGTTCTACAAACTTGTATAGCCCTTCGGGACCAACAGTTCCGGTTGGTGAATAGTTCTAGTGACACTGTGAAGAGTGGAAAGCTAGTTGTGTGATCAAGAAATAAGTGGCTTGGTGAAGTCTTCCGCGGTTTGAGATGAGCAACTTTGTATAGGGTTGAGTAACACTTGGCCTTTTGTAGTCTTGCTGTAGGACTTAGGATATTAAATTGTTGAAGTTATCATGTTTTTATTTTTGAGGTATTTCCAAGGATGGTTTGTAGAAGAAATTTTATCCTTATTAGATTATATTATCGAAGTTTTGTTTAGTTGCTCTTTCCAATTTTGAGGGTGTTACAATACAATACTAAATTTGTTTACTTAATTTAATTCTTTATTGATTATAAAAACAATAATTACACATAGAAAATTTAAGATTGTTGTGGAAAAGAACAGATAAAATATATCCTAACAATCTTTCACTAAGAAAACAGAAAACTGGACAAAACTTGAAAGCAGTTTGTTTTGAGCACTTAGAAAATTCTCTTAAAAGTGTAACCTTGCATGGGAGGAGTCTTCAGCCTTAAATACCACCATATGCATTAAGTGCATGGGACACTGAGAATGTCGTTTTTCGACATTATTTTGAAGCCTAAATCGGTGATTTTGTTGTAAGTTTCCAAGTAGAATGGTGAGTTTTAATAGCATTTTATGAGAAAGTACAGGTCAGCTTGAGTCTCCGAAGTTAGACGAGTTTTGGGTCAGTCAGAGGAAGAAATTGGCACCTCAGGTCGAAGATTGAAAAAATGGAATTTCAGAGCAAACAGTGTTTCGCGCTACCCGAGTCGCGCCGCCATCCGCGCGGAGCACAGAACAGTGTCTCGCGTGGTTCCCCGCACGACACCATCTGCGCCGCCACTCGCGCCGACGACCTGTCGTTTTAAATCTAATTTTGTCGGCTAGGGTTGGCTCATTCTGCATCAGTTACGAATTTCTAGAGCTTAGGGCGATTTTAGGAGATAGGAGACGGGTTTTTGGAGCGGCGAAGAGAAGAATAACACATCATGGAAGGAGAATCGAAGGAGAAACGAGTACGTTAGATCGGAGGAATTGTTTTTCAATGAGTTGTCTTTTCTTTCATTTTCTTAGAACAATCATGTTTTCTTTCACTTTGAGTATTTCATTTCTGTCTTTAAGAACCCCCAACATGAACTAATTCTTTCATGTTGGGGGGTTGGTTTGAATCATGGATGAGTAAACTTGTGGCTAAGTAGATAACCATGGTTGGATTATTTTTAATTGATGAAACATATGAGATAATTTTTAATGCTTGTAATAGTCTGATCAACTGTTATTTGATTCAATAAATCTTTAATCTTTGAGAAAAGTTTTGAGATTTGATTTATCTTGTATGTCGTGGATGTGATTCAGATAGAAATATAAGATTTCATCCTTGTTGCTTTTAATCACTAATTGTTCAAGTTAATATTGTTTAGATCGAGAGATGATGCAATGTTCTGAATGATTATTTGCTATAGCTTGATGAAGTATAGTGATGGTTTGTGATTATGCATTTCATTCTTGATTTAATCCATTATCATACAATCTATTTAGTCATTGGTGTTTTATTCATGAGGAATCCAACCCTCCAACCTTTTTCTATCCAATTAAATCATTTTCAGCTCTCATTTTGCTTTTTGCTTAGAGAAGTAATTTAATTCTTAATCTTATCAACAACAAATCAATTTGCGTTCGTCTAGTTAATAACCCGTACAGTCATTGTGGTACTTGACACCTGGTTCCTTTGGTTCGATGCTCGTAATTTCGTATTATTACTGGATTTCGACATCGTACACTAGCGGTTAGATTAAAGGGGGGGAGGGGGTGTAAATCCCTCCTCTCAAGTTTTTAGCGTCGTTGTCGGGGAACCTGTTTTGTGTTGATATCACTACCAGTTGTAGAAGCTATTATATTAGACATTCTGTTTTATTTTATTTTATTCACTCTGAAAGTTCATATATTTCTGGGTTTTGAGATTTTTGTTTTCTCCGTTTCAGATTACTTCCTGGTTATGCCAAGAAGGAGACTATTTCGGGAAGTAATACCAATTGATCCAGAAATAGAGAGGACTACCAGATATTTAAGAAGACAAGCACGAGCTAGACAAGTGCAAAACATGGAAGGCGTCACTGATGGATTCGAGGAGGAGATACCCATCAACAATGGGGGTCCCATCAACAATGGTCCTCTGTTGAATAATGGACCCCAAATCAATAACGAGATTCCAAATCCGAACCAGAATGGTGGGATTCACCATAACAATATCAACAATCCGCCACCACCACTGCCACCGATTCAACAAAGGGTTCCTATGAGAGCCTTTGCCAACCCGAATATGGGAGCTGCACAACGCGGACCATATGTACCTCCGATACAAGCGAATAACTTCGAGACCAAGACTGGTACCATCCAGTTGGTGCAGACAAATATGTTCGGGGGGTCAGCAGCAGAAGATCCACACAGTCACCTGAGAACATTCGAGAAAATTTGCAACACTTTTAAGGTGAATGGTGTTAATCAAGATGCAATCAAGTTACGCTTGTTCCCGTTTTCACTGAGGGATCAGGCGACTACCTGGGAAGAGAGTTTGCCAGTCGGGCAAATTCGCACTTGGAATGACATGGTGACATCTTTTCTCAACAAGTTCTTTCCACCAGGTCGAATAGCCCCACTGCTTTATGACATCACCCATTTTTCTCAATGAGACCAAGAATCATTATACGAGGCTTGGGAAAGGTACAAGGGGATGCTTAAGAAGTGTCCCCATCATGGGTTTCAAGACTAGTTAATCATCCAAACCTTCTTTGTGGGATTGCGTCCACAGTTCAAGAACGATATCACGGCCGCAGCTGTTGGAGCGTTGATGAATAAACCGTTCGAGGAAGCGTATGAACTCATCGAAAAATCTTGCCGAGATAGTTATGCCACACCGCGATCCGCCACTAGAAGAGTGGCAAGTGTGCAAGAAACTGAAGAGTTAAAAGCAATCAAGGCACAATTGGTGGCGTTGACCAATCAGTTAAAGGGAACTACCATTCAGCCAGACTTCCAGAATGACATGGGTAATCAAGACCCGTTCACCAATTCTCAAGAGTATCAATCGCCGGAACATGTCCAATTTGTTCAAAACCAAAACAACCGGCCGAGGAATGACCCATTCTCCAACACATATAACGAAGGATGGAAGCGACATCCTAACTTCTCGTGGAGTCAACCTTAACAAGGTCCCTTCAAAGAATCAATGGGACAGCAACAACATCAACAACAATATGGTAATCATTCTAACTTTTCAAACTCTTCTCAATCTAACAATGTTTACCGTCCCCCAGGTTACAATCAGAGAAAGTATGATGATGGGCAAGCTGCAGAAAAGAAGACGGGTTTAAAGGACATGATGATGAAGTTCATGTCAAAGATGGACAACACAGTGGAAGGATTAGCAGGCACAGTGGGCAATGTGAAGGCGGCAACTGACCAAAATACCGCCTCAATCAAGATGCTAGAAAGACAAGTGGGGCAGATTTCCGAGTCCCTACAAACCCGAGCTCCCGGGCAATTTCCGAGCCAACCAGAAAAGAAGGGTAGAGAAGATTGCAAAGCCATCAGTTTGAGGAGTGGCACACAGCTTACTAGATACCCTACTAGAGATCCTCCACCGGTAAAAATTGACACCAAGGTAAGCGATATTGAACCGGAGGATATGGAGGAAGAGATGATTGATGAAGAGGTGGAGATGGAAGAGCCGGATAGTAAAAAGGAGGAAGAGAACACGCATATTCCCAAGCAAGTGCCGGTCAAGCCTGTCGTACCAAAAGTCCCATATCCTAACAGGCTTAAGGCCCACAAAGAGGACCTTAATTTTGCTAAATTTCTTGAAGTATTTAAAAAACTGCATATTAACATTCCATTTGCAGATGCTTTAGCACATATGCCATATTATGTGAAGTTTTTGAAAGATATCCTCTCCAACAAGAGCAAAATTGAGGAGCATGCCACGGTTGCACTTACTGAGAAGTGCAATGCTATTATCCAGCATAAGCTTCCACCGAAGTATAAGGATCCAGGGAGTTTTACTATCCCTGTTCACATTGGGAATTCTGAATTTAGTAAGGCATTATGTGATCATGGAGCTAGTATTAATCTAATGCCATTGTCTATTTTCAGGAAATTAGGGCTTGGAGCGGTGCAACCAATGAATGTTACATTGCAGTTAGCTGACAGATCCATTAAATACCCATACGGGGTGATTGAAGACGTTTTGTTTAAAGTAGACAGATTTTACTTCCCGGTGGACTTCATGGTTCTTGACATGGACGAAGATAAGGAGATCCCCCTAATTCTTGGCCGACCATTTTTGGCCACGGGGGGGAGCATTGATTGATGTCAAAGGAGGCAAGTTAACACTGCGAGTGGGAGATGAAGAAGCGGTCTTTAATGTGTTCCGAGCAGCAAAGCACCGAGTGCAAGCGGATGAATGCTACCGAGTGGATATAATGGAATCCGCAATCATAGAAACATGTGGGGTGCAAGTTATTCAAGACCAACTGGAGAGTGTAATCATAGGTACCAATGATGATCTGGAAAGTGAAAGTGTGATGCAACTTAATGCATTGCCAACTTTTAGAGGCCCAAGAAGACCGAATGTTGAAGATTTGGGAGATCCAATACCGAAGTCTCAACCATCATCACATACCCCTCCTAAACTCGAGCTCAAACCGTTACCTTCACATCTTGAGTATGCTTACTTGGGGGCAAAAGAGACACTTCCGGTAATTATTTCATCCAAGTTGAGTTCGGAGAACAAAGACAAGTTGTTAAGAGTGCTACGAGAACATCAAACAACAATTGGATGGACCATAGCCGATTTGAAAGGCTTAAGTCCAACCTTTTGTACGCATCGGATTAATCTTGAAGAAGGGCACCGACCAGTGGTTCAGCACCAACGTCCGCTTAATCCAAACATGAAGGAGGTGGTTCGCAAGGAGATCTTGAAGTTATTAGATGCTGGAATCATTTATTCAGTACCTGATAGTCCATGGGTGAGTCATGTTCAAGTTGTGCCAAAGAAGGGCGGTATCACAGTGGTTCGCAACAACAACAATGAACTCATTCCTTCCCGAACAGTCACGGGATGGAGGGTTTGCATTGATTATTGGAAGCTGAATGATGCCACTCGGAAGGATCATTTTCCATGGCCATTCATTGATCAAATGATAGAGAGATTAGCTGGGTGTAACAACCCACAATCCAAATATACATATAACATATAATTCATAACATGTTTTCAACAAAAGTAATTCATATTACACATTTGGTCCCAAAGTCTGACTAATCAATATAAAAATTCAGTACAAACATGATCCTATTTAGATAACATAATAACTAATAACACAGTTATAAGTACGAGAGCATCCACAACTTCATAACGTTCATCTTCCCCAAAAAGCTATTCACCAAGTATTCTAATCACTTAGTCTTACTGGAATCACCACCTAGAATACATATTTTAAAATAGAAAATGAGGGTTAGACCTAAGGGTCTAGTGAGTAAATCCCTGACATTTGGAAATCAATAAAAATTCATTTATATAAAATATTCTTTATATAAATACACATATATCACACGTAAGTTAATACCAACCAAGATTTGTGCATCATACCTGTCTCATCCCACCTTATCCCTCCACCAATGGCCAAATTTATTGGTTGCGAGCCAATTTAACACACCGGTCCAAAGCCCGGCCACGTATTATATTCTCATATAATACTCACGTAATTATAATATCTCAATATATTATAATCACCCACGTATGACACATTCATACAATTTATCAAGTATTTGTTATCCACATAATGTATTCCAGTAAAATACTTTAAAGTAAAACTCACCTGTTTTGTTTATCACCAAAGTCTTTCCAAGTTAATTATCAGTACTTCAATCCTTCACAGAATCTGAAATCATGCAAAATACCAAATATCTCTTTTTAAAACTAAACTTATAAAATCCTCGACTCAAGTCGCAACCTATTAAAAGTAAAATTAGAATCGAAATGCATAGTGCTAAGTCGCAATCAACTACTGTGACTTCACCCCCAAGTCGCAACCCACTATTGCGATTCCAACCCCAAGTCGCAATCAACTACTGCGATTCCAACCCAAGTCGCAATCAACTACTGCGATTCCAACCCAAGTCGCAACCGACCATTGCGACTTCAAAGCCAAATCGCAATCAACCATTGCGACTTCGTTGAATGTCTCAGTTCACTGTTCATCCCAAAAACCCAGAAATCGCACTTTTAAGCTATGCATGTTGCTGTAAAGGTGCAGATATGTTTAAGACTATGAACATAACCTAACCTTAAGCTTAGATTTCCCAAAACATCCATTTTTAACAAAACCCATCAAAAACTTTAACTAGCAAACTCAAGAACACTTTTAAGAAATTAAAATACATACAAGGATGGATTTGTTACCTTGCTTACTTCAATTCAGCCCTTAAATCACAACATCAAACCCTTGATTTCTTTCTCCTTCTTTCCCTTAATCTCTCTCACAATTCTATCTCTCTCTCTTTTCTTCTTCACGTAAAACACACACACACACACCATAAATGATTTTAGCTAAGTGTTCCATAAATAGGACACCTCCTCCTCTAAAGAAAATGTGGCGGTGGTGGTGAGTAGTTTGGTAGAAAGACCCAAACAATCCCTAAACTTATCTCACTTGCCAATAAATACCCCTAAACTTTCAAACAAAAATTAAAACTTACCCCTTAACTTCTTACTCCATAAAACACTAACATAAAACTTATAAAATTTTCAAATTTAAATTAGATAAAATACCTAGTTACTACAACATCTCCCCCTTAAAAGAATTCCGTCCCGGAATTCAATTTAAGCGAACAGATGGGGGTATTTGGTTCTCATTTCCGACTCTAATTCCCACGTCGCATCCTGACCTCTATGATGTTTCCACTGAACCTTTACCTGTCTGATCTCTTTGTTCCTCAATACTTTGGCTTTGTGATCAACTATAGCTTCCGGTTCCTCCACATAGTTCAACTTTTCGTCAACTTGGATATCTGGTAGAGAGACTGCCTGATCTGGTGTAACCAAACACTTTCGAAAATTTGATACATGAAACGCGTTGTGAATCCTGCTTAATTCCAGCGGAAGATCCAATCTGTAAGCTACTTCGCCGATCCTTTCCGTAATTGCAAACGACCTGATATACCTTGGACTAAGTTTACCTTGCTTCCCAAAACGTATGACTCCTTTCCAGGGCGAGACTTTCAACATCACAAATTCCCTGTCTTGAGCCATTTTTAATCTATCCCGAATCTGAGTAATCTTATCCGCTGTTAACTGTACTATTTCTGGCCCCGCTAATTGTTTCTCCCCCACTTCATTCCAACACAGAGGCGTTCGGCATTTTCTACCATACAGTACTTCAAACGGTGCCGCTTGAATGCTGGAATGATAACTGTTGTTGTAGGAAAATTCTATCAAAGGAAGATGTTTATCCCACGATCCCCCAAAATTGACTATACAAGCCCGGAGCATATCTTCTAAAGTCTGGATTGTTCTTTCACTCTGCCCGTCAGTTTGAGGATGATATGCTGTACTCAACTTTATCTGCGTTCCCATCTCTTTTTGAAAGCTTCTCCAGAATCTGGAAGTAAAACGGCTATCTCGATTAGAAATAATCGAGATTGGAACTCCATGTCGAGTTACTATTTCATTAATGTACAATTTGGCCAAACGTTCCAAGGAATCAGTTTCTTTTATCGGCAAGAAATGAGCAGATTTCGTCAATCTATCCACAATCACCCAAATAGAATCGAATCCCTTTGAAGTTCTAGGTAACTTGGTAACAAAATCAGTAGTGATCTGATCCCATTTCCACATTGGTATATCTAGTCGTTGTAACTGACCAAACGGCTTCTGATGTTCAATCTTTACTTTCTTGCAAGTAGTACAATCTTCCACATACTTAGCACCACTTCTCTTCATTCCCGGCCACCAATAGAATTGTTTCAAATCTCCATACATTTTATTTGTACCTGGATGAATAAAAAATCGAGATTGATGAGCCTCTTGTAGTACACGATCACGTAATCCACCCAAACTAGGCACCCAAATTATGTTCCCCATACACAATAACCCACGGCCATCTTTCCCAAGCAATGCTGATATTCCCACTAACCGTTCTGATTTCAAACTTTCTTCCTGATAAGCATCTATTTGGCACTTCAGTAATTCGTCAAAGATATTTGGAAGGAGTTCAGCTCATAGCGATATCGCTTTTATCGTTCCACTTCTTTCTTGACGACTTAGTGCATCTGCTACCACGTTCGCCTTCCCGGGGTGATAAAGGATTTCACAATCGTAATCATTTACCAATTCCAACCATCTTCTTTGCCTCATATTCAGTTCCTTCTGATCGAAAAGAGGTTGGAGACTCTTATGGTCAGTGAAAATTTGGCATTTAGAACCATAAAGATAATGTCTCCAAATCTTTAATGCGAAGACAACTGCTGCAAGCTCCAAATCATGAGTAGGATATTGTCTTTCATGGTCCTTTAATTGACGAGAAGCATAGGCAATCACCTTTCCACGTTGCATAAGTACACATCCCAATCCTAGTTTAGAAGCATCACTGTAGAACACAAAATCATCGGAACCTTCTGGTAATGCTAATATCGGCGCGCTGCAGAGTTTCTCCTTCAATATTCTAAATGCCTCATCCTGTTCTGCTTTCCATTCAAACTTTAGATTCTTCCGAGTCAGCTTAGTCAATGGCGTCGCGATTCGAGAAAAGTCTTTTATAAATTTCCGATAGTATCCAGCTAGACCCAGAAAACTACGTACTTCGGTTGCCGTCTTCGGCGGTTCCCATCTTTCAATTGCTTCCACTTTCGCTGGATCAACTTGTATACCCTTCTCTGAAACTATATGACCCAAAAACTGAACTTCCCACAACCAGAATTCACATTTAGTGAACTTAGCGTACAACTTTTCTTTCTTCAGTAACTCCAGAATCAAACGAAGATGTTGTGCGTGATCCTCTTTGGATCGAGAATAAATAAGTATATCATCGATAAACACAATGACAAATTTATCGAGATAAGGCTTACATACCCGATTCATTAGATCCATAAAAGCGGCCGGAGCGTTCGTTAATCCGAAGGGCATCACCAAAAATTCGTAGTGACCGTACCTCGTACGAAAGGCAGTCTTCAGAACGTCTTCTTGGAGATATGTTTAAGACTATGAACATAACCTAACCTTAAGCTTAGATTTCCCAAAACATCCATTTTTAACAAAACCCATCAAAAACTTTAACTAGCAAACTCAAGAACACTTTTAAGAAATTAAAATACATACAAGGATGGATTTGTTACCTTGCTTACTTCAATTCAGCCCTTAAATCACAGCAGCAAACCCTTGATTTCTTTCTCCTTCTTTCCCTTAATCTCTCTCACGATTCTATCTCTCTTTCTTTTCTTCTTCACGTAAAACACACACACACACCATAAATGTGGCGGTGGTGGTGAGTAGTTTGGTAGAAAGACCCAAACAATCCCTAAACTTATCTCACTTGCCAATAAATACCCCTAAACTTTCAAATAAAAATTAAAACTTACCCCTTAACTTCTTACTCCATAAAACACTAACATAAAACTTCTAAAATTTTCAAATTTAAATTAGATAAAATACCTGGTTACTACACTGGGCACGAGTACTACTGTTCTGGATGTGTATTCTGGGTACAATCAAATACCGATTGCTCCTGAAGATCAAGACAAAACCACGTTCACATGCCCATAGGGTACTTTTGCCTACCGGTGGATGCCTTTTGGGTTATGTAACGCGCCCGCAACATTTCAGAGGTGTATGATAGCTATCTTCTCAGATATGGTGGAGCGTACAATTGAGATCTTTATGGACGACTTTTTGGTGTTTGGCCCCTCATTCGATACGTGTTTGTCACACTTGGAAGCCGTTCTCAAAAGATGCAAGGAGACGAGTTTGGTGCTTAATTGGGAAAAGTGTCACTTCATGGTGACTGAAGGAATCGTGTTGGGACATAAAGTGTCAAAAGATGGAATCGAAGTTGACAAGGCCAAAGTGACGGTGATAGAAAACTTACCGTACCCGAATTCGGAGCTTTTTGGGACATGCCGGTTTTTACCGGCGTTTCATAAAAGATTTTTCCAAAATCACCAAACCTTTGTGTACTTTACTTTTTAAGGATGCTAAATTTGATTTTACTAATGAATGTGTTCTTGCTTTTGACAGGTTGAAAAAGGAGCTAATCTCAGCACCCATCCTCACAGCACCTGATTTGAGCCTTCCTTTTATTATAATGTGTGATGCGAGTGACACGGCAATCGGAGCGGTGTTGGGGCGAAGAAAGGATAAAAGGATGCATGTTATTTACTACGCAAGCAAGATATTGGATGAAGCCCAAGTGAATTATGCCACCACCGAGAAGGAGTTACTGGCGGTCGTCTATGCTTGTGAGAAGTTCAGATCATATCTAGTTGGCGCCAAGGTAATTGTTTACACCGACCATTCAGCTCTTAAATACTTGATGTCCAAGAAGGATGCCAAACCGAGGCTTATTAGATGGGTGTTGTTACTTCAAGAGTTTGACTTGGAGATTTTAGACAAGAAAGGCTCGGAAAATACAGTGGCAGATCATCTCTCCAGACTTGAAGGAAAAGAAGGGCGTGGTGAAGATAGAAAAGTCATTAATGATGCATTTCGGGATGAACAATTCCTAAAGGTTAGTCATTCGGAACCTTGGTATGCTGATTTGGTGAACTTTTTGGTAAGCGAAGTGGTACCTTATAACATGAATTCACATTAAAAGAAGAAATTCTTTTCCGATGCCAAGAGGTACTATTGGGATGAGTCATATCTCTACAAGAGTTGTGCTGATGGGATAATTCGAAGGTGTGTACCGGACGAAAAAAAGACCGAAATTCTTACGCATTTCCATACATTAGAACGTGGAGGTCTATTTAGCACTGATAGAACCGTCGCGAAGATTCTACAATCTGGGTTCTTTTAGCCATCAATGTTCAAGGAAATGAGGGAATTCATCATCAGCTGTGACCGGTGCCAAAGAGTGGGGAATATAACAAAGAAAGACGAGATGCCTATGAAGATCTTCATAGAGGTAGAGCTATTCGACGTTTGGGGAATAGACTTTATGAGACCATTCCCTAACTCATTCCGAAATGAGTACATCTTAGTGGCGGTAGATTACGTATCTATGTGGATTGAGGTCATTGCAACTCCGCCAAATGATTCTAAGGTGGTGATCAACTTTTTGCAGAAGCACATTTTCTCACGTTTTGGGGTTCCACGAGCTTTAATCAGTGATGAGGGTAGCCACTTTTGCAACCGGTACCTTGATGCAGTTCTCAAGAAGTACTCGGTAAAACATAAAGTACCACACCTAACCACCCTCAAGCAAATGGGTTGGCCGAAGTCTCCAATAGAGAGTTGAAGCAGATTCTGGAGAAGACAGTGAATGCATCACGCAAGGATTGGTCATCAAAGTTAGACGACGCTCTTTGGGCATACCGGACGACATTCAAAACACCCTTGGGAACTACACCATATCGGCCAGTGTTTGGGAAGTCATGCCATTTACCTATGGAGTTAGAGCATCGAGCGTACTAGGCAATCAAGAAGTTAAACATGGAGTTGGATGCAGCCGGCAGAAAGAGATTGTTACAGTTGAACGAGCTAGAGGAGATCCGGCTTGATGCATACGAGAATTCATCGATTTATAAAGAGAGAACGAAGAAATCCCAAGACCGGAACATTCGTGAGAAGGTAATTACCGCTGGTATGAATGTTTTATTATTTAACTCACGGTTGCGTCTCTTTCCAGAAAAATTGAAGTCCAAGTGGTCAGGACCGTTTAAGGTCATAAAGGTGTTTCCATACGACGCAATCGAGCTACAAGGTATGGATGGGCATACATTCAAGGGAAACGGCCAACGGGTCAAACCGTACATAGGAGGTGAAATCACCGGTATCGCGAGCATATACTTGGATGAACGGACGAAGTAATTGTTAGGACCATAAATGTCCTATAATATAGAAAGTTATATAAAGTAATTATAGAGATTAATTGTTTATTCTAAAAGCCATTAATTATATATGGGCTTAATATTGTTATGGGCCATGGGCCTTAGTTTGATAGGCCTAGGTATATAATGTGTTGTTAGCCTCATTTGTAGAAATCGTGCTAAATCGTTTAGAATCATCCATTTAACCATTGTAAACATACTCTCTGAATTCTCTGAATGGTTGTGAAATAGATGGATGACAAGTTGAAATCATACTACGTTTATTGATTATTGTTCGTGATTTCTACTGTATTGCACTTAATTTTTATGACTTCTGAACAATTCAGTTCAGAACTCGTTCTTAAAAGAATGACTTCTGATTATCTCATATCAGAACTCGGACTTCACTTTTATGATCAGGACTCGTTCTTAAATGCTTTGACTTTTAAACACCTCAGTTTAGAACTTGTACCTCAATGTTTATTGAAATGATTTATTTGGTAATGAAATGAGTATAGGATTTCTATTGTTTCTATGGTCTATCTAGAACCGGAAGGACCTACCCAAGAAACACATCCAATTATAGACATCAGTGAGGGGTCTAGATGCATAGATGTGTTTGGAGTGAAAACAAAAATGGTGAGGCGGTGACAGGACTTAAAAGAATTATTGGTCCTTACCAAACCGAGTTAGTTATCCGGGTAACCACACAATCTATTTATTCTCGTTCTTTGGAGATGAATATTGAAACAGACATGGACCCAATGTCGATAACTCGTGTCACCCCACCTAGCCACTCAAGTATCTCACAACAGATACTTGTTTCATATATTCACGGAGAATTAGCACATAATCTATTTATTCCTCACTCGGAGGTCTTAGATATTGAAAAAGGAAGACATCAGCTCCGATCTCCGAACTTCATATTCTAATCATCGTGTCAATTGATTTTAACTTGAGTCCCAGGTTAAATCAATTTTTGAGCCAAATCGATATGAATTATTTCTTTCACACATGCATGAGTCTTTGTGATTCCAGTCGCATATCTTCGTGATATTGTCGGGACAGTTTTAGAAGTAATTTTTAAAATTTTACTTCAGTGATAACTGGAAGTCCTATCAGAGATACCCCAATGCCAACTCTGAACATAGGCCACACAATTATTTTAATTAACGTGATAACAGTTACTATTGAGTTTCTGTGTTAGATTTTTACCCCATCTTGGTTACTTAACGTTTTATCTGGAATTTTGCTACTCACGAGTATTGTCTTTGCAATTACATGATGCTTCGGATGCTCCTACTCATCATGAGGGGGAGAAATGATACAGATTCAAAGACACCGGATATGAATTTGAGGGGGAGTTAGCTATCAATTTGAGGGGGAGTTAGCAAAAACTGAGGGGGAGTAACTGTTGTTTTATCAGTTGTTATTTTATCAGTTCCGAAAAGAGCTCAAAGTGTTTACAAGTGATCAATTCTTCTAGTTCCGATCAAGTGGTGTTCGCTACAATGAATTATTTCCTCCTTCGAGCATATTGGTTCTACAAGTTCTTAAAGCTAAAGCTGAAAGCAAATTCAACTCGCATTTCAAAGACAGATTCTTTGAATCTGGTGACAAAGTTGAAGATATGAAGACCAAGAGCTTTATTCAAGGGGATCTTGAAAAGATATGAAGACAAGCAACACCATAGTGTTTCAAAGATTCAAGAGGGAAAGAAGATCAAGACTTAAAGTTTTCAAGACCAATTTTTCTTTATATAACTTTAGGGGGAGATTGTTAGGACCATAAATGTCCTATAATATAGAAAGTTATATAAAGTAATTATAGAGATTAATTGTTTATTGTAAAAACCTTTAATTATATATGGGCTTAATATTGTTATGGGCCATAGTTTGATAGGCCTAGGTATATAATGTGTTGTTACCCTCATTTGTAGGAAAATCGTGCTAAATCGTTTAGAATCGTCCATTTAACCATTTGTAAACATACTCTCTGAATTCTCTGAATGGTTATGAAATAGATGGATGGCAAGTTGAAATCATACTGCGTTTATTGATTATTGTTCGTGATTTCTACTGTATTGTACTAATCTAGGATCCACAGTAATCGAGTCAAGAAGTCGTGCCACGACGTGAAATACGGCGCTGGGTGGAAGGCAACCCACCATAGGTTAAATTTTCTTTTGAGCAATTTCTTGTTTTGTGTGGTTTTGGATTTTGTTATTTCGTGTGTGTTTTGTTTACTTTGTGTTTAGTTTTTGATAACCATGTTAGCAATTCCAACGTGATCAAGAGCAAGGCAGTAGAAAAAGAGGACAACTGGGGCGAGCAGTGGTCTGCGTGACCCTTGGCGCTACCTGAAACGCGCGATCATTCGTGCAGAGCACTGTTTGCTCTCAACTCCGGTGCATGGCGCGACTCGAGGAGCGAATCCATCCGCGCCATGAACCGCGTGAGGGTCTGTGGTATTTGAATCCAGTTTTTGGCGCGTTCCACAACACGAGTTCATCCGCGCAGAGTTTTGTTGGTTTGAGTATCCAGTGTCTGGCGCGCCTCTCCACGCGACCGAACCCGCGCGACTATCTGTGCCGAGCTCCTGCACAGGTTTTTAAAGAAGAAATCGGCCCCAACTCTATTTTTGCAAAAACCCTAATTCTCTTGGAGCCGTTTTCTCTCCAAAATCTCTATCCCACCACTCAAGGTGCTTCGATTTCTAATCAACTTACCTTCCACCAAGATCAAAAGGTACAATTTATTGCCCTAATCTCTCAATTTTGGGGTTCTTGACATGCAAAACAAGGTACACTCAATTTATTGCCCTAATCTCTCAATTTTGGGGTTCTTGAGTATTTGTGCTTAATTGTTCAAGATGAACCAAACCTAGGTTTCACCAAGGTTTGGGGTTCTTGTTTTCTTGTATTAAAAAGGGATGTCATGTGCAAAAGTTTTAGGTTCATGTTCTTGATAGTGTGGTTGGGATTTTGTTGATATTGTTGCATCTTGTTGTGTAGATGATTGAATTTTGTCTTAGTGCTAAAAAGGCTAACCAACTTTGGTTGGGGTGCCAATTTTTGGAGCATCTACACAACAACCCCTTTACAAACCTCGGTTTCACCAAGGTTTGGGGTTTCCCTTTTCTTGTTGAGACTTAATTTGTATATATCGGAGGTGTGAAAAAGAACCTAATCTCACGATTAGGTTTGGGGTGGCATAAGTAATTCTATTTGTATCTAATGGATGCACCCTTTTCAAGAAAAATGGTTCGAACAAACCCAACCACCACGGGGAGATGGTTTCACTACCAAAATATGCGCCAAGCGGAACGTGAAGCATTAATTGAAAGAAGCAATGACAGGGTGGATCAACGCAGAGAATAATTCAGGAACCGCCCAATTTGGCTAGATCGGGGGATGAGGCTTGGTGAGATTCCAAACGCTAGGGTCTGGGAAATTGCAGAAGAACGAGGGTGGACCACTTACGTGAATGACCCGGAACCGTATGATCCGGAGCTGGTGCTTGATTTTTATGCCTCCATGAGACCACCAACATTTAATGAATATCATTCAGTGGTGGTGAGAGGCAGGCTGGTGCGCATGCCGATGGACGCTATCTGTGCTCATTTTGGAGTCCCTCGTCCCGAGAACCTTGGGATGACTTTTGGCCTAACTCCTATTCCTGGCGTGGGAAATCACGATGATTATAGTGAGGTTCTATCCTCAGCTTTACGAAGGAGTGGTCGATCTCATTGGATACCACATTAAGACGATGTCAAGAAGAGTGAGCTTCGCCCAGAGATTGCTCTTTGGATGAAGTTCTTGAAATGCAGTTTGATTTCGTCTACCCACGAGACTACTGTCGGTGCATATGTAGCCAAAACCCTCTACAGTATCCAGTTCAATCTACATATGGACATTGGTCACATTATCCAGCTTCAGATGATAGATGTAGCCTCTAGCCAAAACACTACTGGTATCTTACCTTTCCCTTGCTTGATCACTAAATTTTGCAGGGATGTCGGATGTGATGTCGGGAACACTGTTCCACCACCACCACCCTTCGATCGAGTCACCTATAATGCACAGCTAAATGCGGCAAGGAGGTTCTTTATGATGGTGGCTGCGGAGAACGAACTAATGCGCATTCCAGAAGAGGTGGATAGTGTGGAGGCGGATGAAGATGATGATGTGGACTATGATCCGGTTGCTGACATGAGAGGGGATGCTTTACCGAGTGACATTCCGGGTTTGGCGAGGCATTTTGATCAACGTTTCCAACTGTTGGAAACTGAGGTGAGCCGAGGATTTGCTGATTTGAGAAGCCTGATTACGGGAGAACCAACCCCATTTGAGGTGGGTCCTTCCAACCCACATGAGGCGGGTCCTTCCAACCCGCAACCAGCTAGGAGGGTAAGGAGGCGTCCACAAGGTGAATCAAGCCGCCGCGCACGTGATAATTGAGGGTTGGTTGTTTTATCTGTTTTTGCTCCTTTAATGATCAGACTTGTTATGAATCTTTAGTTTGTTGGATGACTGTACTCTAATCGCTTATTTCGTGGTTGCTTTTTGCCTTTATCTATTATTAATTACATTGGGGACAATGTGTTGTTTTTGTTTGGGGTGGTATGTCGAGTTTATCATTTTTTGATCTAAGTGGATTGAGTGATCACTTTATTATTGTTAAGAGCGGACGACCCTTTTAGCTTGCCTTAGTGTGGATTTTCGAAAACACTAATTTTTTGGGGGTTGAATATATAAGGGATAATATAGCATTAAGATGGACTTAGGTGACTGCATGCATCAGAGGCATTAGTGGAGACCACCCGTGAGTTTGTTGAGCCGTACACTTGCTAACTTCGATTCTGAGAGACTAAATATGCATTAATCGATACACTTTCCGTTTAGTCCTTTGGTCGTTGTTATAGCAGATCTCGCTATAACTTGCATCCATTATCAAAGACACCCGTAGGCATAGGAAGTGAAGCTCTTGCCCATCTTTTGAACAAACCATAGAGTGAAGACTTCAGGCATGTTGGTTGTTGCTATTTTTCCTGCTTTACATGGTTCAAAATCTGCAGCTTTAACCCTTTTTGTAGCCCTTCCAGTTACATATCAAAAGTTGAAAACCCACTTGTCAACCCTAGTCATAAACCTATTGAATCTTTCATCCGGGGATATACTTAGAATGACAATTTGAGGTCTAAAAAAATTATTTCAAGTTGAGAGGCCTATCTAAGGGGTGTGAGTGAATTGCAGTAAAGTAAGCACAAGAGAGAAATGGGGTGGTAACCAGTTGTTACTGAACTTATTGGGGATTTTGAATCCGTTTACCTTCCATCTTTAAGCAACAACCGTAGCCCCTGATTAACACCTGAAAGGCCTGGTTTTCACGTGGAGAGTTTGTAAAGAGAGGCAGAGCAACACTTCTAGTCATAGTCTTGGCACTGGACTCCTTCAGAGATCATTTTTTTTTGTACATTGGTGCGTAATTCTTTAATTGTTGTTCATGCATGCTCTTGTGAATTTTTGTACTCAACTTCCGAAAGCATAACAACATGTGTGAAACTAGGACTCGAGTGACGAGAGAAACCAGTGAGGTAGGGTCGAGGCGAAATCCTCTATGTGCATGCTTAACCTAGGTACATAGTAGTGTGGTGTGGTCCCTGATAGTTCCCTTCCCAAGGATTTGTTGTCTAGAGTCAACTGTTAGGCTTGTTGATTGGTAGTCATTCTTGCAAATAATTCCTTTTGATTGCTGAGTTGACTAGAGATCACCAATGATATCCTCGACAACACGAAATTGCGATTGTTTGTTTTTATAGTTTATTCCTATTTTTCTGTTGTTTTGCTTGGGGACAAGCAACGCTCGGTTTGGGGTTGTTGATAATGTCGTTTTTCGACATTATTTTGAAGCCTAAATCGGTGATTTCGTTGTAAGTTTCCAAGTAGAATGGTGAGTTTTAATAGCATTTTATGAGAAAGTACAGGTCAGCTTGAGTCTCCAAAGTTAGACGAGTTTTGGGTCAGTCAGAGGAAGAAACTGGCACCTCAGGTCGAAGATTGGAAAAATGGCATTTCAGAGCAAACAGTGTTTCGCGCTACCCGAGTCGCGCCGTCATCCGCGCGGAGCACTGGACAGTGTCTCGTGCGGTTCCCCGCGCGGCATCATCTGCGCCACCACTCGCGCCGACGACCTGCCGTTTTAAATCTATTTTTGTCGGCTAGGGTTGGCTCATTCTGCATCAGTTACAAATTTCTAGAGCTTAGGGTGATTTTGGGAGATAGGAGACGGATTTTTGGAGCGGCGAAGAGAAGAATAACACATCTTGGAAGGGGAATCGATGGAGAAACGAGTACGTTAGATCGGAGGATTTTTTTTTCAGGGAGTTGTCATTACTTTCATTTTCTTAGAACAATCATGTTTTCTTTCACTTTGGGTATTTCATTTCTGTCTTTGAGAACCCCCAACATGAACAAATTCTTTCATGTTGGGGGGTTGGTTTGAATCATGTATGAGTAAACTTGTGGCTAAGTAGATAACCATGGTTGGATTATTTTTAATTGATGAAACATATGAGATAGTTCTTAATGCTTGTAATAGTCTGATCAACTGTTATTTGATTCAATAAATCTTTAATCCTTGAGAAACGTTTTGAGATTTGATTTATCTTGTATGTCGTGGATGTGATTGAGATAGAAATATAATATTTCATCCTTGTTGCTTTTAATCACTAATTGTTCAAGTTAATATTGTTTAGATCGAGAGATGATGCAATGTTTTGAATGATTATTTGCTATAGCTTGATGAAGTATAGTGATGGTTTGTGTTTATGCATTTCATTCTTGATTTAATCCATTATCATCCAATCTATTTAGTCATTGGTGTTTTATTCATGAGGAATCCAACCCTCCAACCTTTTTCTATCCAATTAAATCATTTTCAACTCTCATTTTGCTTTTTGCTTAGAGAAGTAATTTAATTCTTAACCTTATCAACAACAAATCAATTTGCGTTCGTCTAGTTAATAACACATACAGTCATTGTGGTATTTGACACCTGGTTCCTTTGGTTCGATACTCTTACTTCCGTACTATTACTTGATTTCGACACCATACACTTGCGGTTAGATTAAAGAGAGGTGTAAATCCCTCCTATCAAACACTTGTCACGATGGGATTGAAGATCAGAGTTGTCCTTGTAGAGGACAAAGTGTCTTATTTGTCTTATCAAGGGACAAAGGTGATTTGTAGACCTCGTTGTAGATAATATCAGAAAAGGTGGAAACGATAATATCTTTTCCTCATACAGCAGGGAATGTCTATATCAGGTACAAAGTTGGTGAAGATTTCGTCAACAAAAAGATAAGGGAAGGATCCTCCGATTTTTAGGATCCCCCGATTTGTCAGATGAAATCGATAGGAATAGCTTAGTTGTTTGGGAAGTTCATCTCTGATCCGAATCGGTAGATTCACTTTTGTTGATTTCGGCTAGTCTTCGATTTTGCCAAACAATTTAAGTATGACTAAGTTATTACAAAGAGCTAACTTTTATCTAAGTACAAAAGATGTATTTTAAAGAATTCATAAAGAAGATCGGGAGATCATCTTCAAATTATCTGTGACCCAGTAATCTCCCCCTTTTGAGAATGACATCTTATACTTAGAAAAGTTGAGTAAAAGTTGACAAGTATAACATTTTGACCCTCTTTTCCTCTTTTGAATTCTTTTTCACATAGTCCATTCTTTTTGTGTTTTTGGATTTGTTAGTTTTATCCGATATTTGCAAACGAATGAAAGAATAAAATAATTAACAACATAAATAAAACGAAATGTACTTGAATTAAACTAGAAAAACTGATTACAAAGGAAAATAATTATAAGCACAAAGAGTAGGAACTAAGCATTTCCAAATGGACCCCCTTGAATATAATTCCTCTTTTTGAGCTCCTCGGCCACTGCATTGTAAAAACGAACAGTATCGGCGCCCATGGGAATGATATGTAAAATGTCAGCAAGGAAGAGACTATCGGCCAAATGAATTTGGCCTGCCCTGAAGAAACTTATCTGGCCGAACCCATCGTTGAAGAACATTTTGTAGATTGGCTTAGCTATGATGGTGGTGGAGGGATACGCTACAAGGGTAGGCAAGGATAAGTCAAGATTAGAGACATTGGGGACTTTACCTTTCTTTCCCTTATCCTGGAAGACCAGTTCCTTCTTCCCCAATTTCATTTTCAGCTTCGGAGTAGGAGTAAGAGGATGATGATGATGATGAGCAAGTTTGAGTTTTCGGACACATTCGTCTTCGCATGATCGTGTTGGATTTTGTACTTGGTTCTGAAATGCTTCATCTTATTCTGCAGAGTGTTGATGTGGTCCAAGACTTTTTCTTTGAATGCGCTCTTACTTGTCTTCACAAGATGGATAATTTCGAACCATTCACCCAACCCACACGCCTTTAACCAGTCAAGTCGATCATTCTGATTTGTGCGTTTTCCCAAGTGATGTTCAACCAAATAGAATCTCTTGCTGATTTCGACCCAGTGATCCGAACACTAGATACCGGAGAATCATTGAAGTGGCTACTTAAACTCTTCTGATACCACCGAATGCTCTCTTCCTTCACCTCTTCAGCTTCCTTCACCGATTTCTCCACACTTCCCAGTTTTGTCATTTGAGCCTCAATCGGATCGGGAATGTTGGTCTTTGCAGATTGTTCCTTTTCCACTTCCAACAATAACCTCTTGCTTTCGTTGAACATCTTCTGTGCGAGGGTTGCCTCTTCAATTTCTTTTTCGGGCAGGCCCAGAACATTTGAAACCTTCGGAGGAGGCTTAAGTTTAAGTACATCAGGACTTGACGTTCTATATGTGATTCTTTGCTCTTATGAGAGTAGGTATACTATCACAATGTATATAAATAACAATGGTTAGTTTTGGCCACAACAGAATATTGTTAATGCCAAAAATCACCCAAATGATAACTTAAGGTCGGTATGGAGCTTTAACAACTAAATAATGGAAATCTATCGACAAATCGCACAACCAAATAAAGGAATAAAAAATGGACAAGAGATTTGGTGACGCGGAAAACCCCGTCGAGGGTAAAAACCGCTAACGACAGTAAGGTCGTCGGTGCACTATGGTCGTCAATAAGTGACGATGTCCTTGTGTAACAAGTATCCAGAGTACAATAGGTTACAATAAGATAAAAAATAAACTTAATCATAAAGTTCTTCGTACGTCGTGAGTAAAAACAAGATGTCGTGAGTTTCTTCGAGAGGAAATGCGAAAGATTGCTTGAATGCTTCGAAAGTGCTTCCGAGAAATGTCTGATGCCAGAAGTGTGAGCTTGAGCTTCGTTTATATAGCTTTGGTCATCATAAACGAGTCTTTAAGTGATGAGTAACGGTCTTGATCATTAATGTCTTTGATGACAGTCTTCCGTTATGACTGTTGTCTCATTAAAGCTTCGTGACATGCATTAAATATCAACAAAGAAAACGTCTGGTCGAGAGTTAATTAATCGTGGTCGTAAATTATCTTACGATAATCGTACGATACGACGGTAGACCTGGTCGCTAGTTCGCTATCGTGATAATCTTACGACTATCGCCATAAGTGACGATCGTGGTCTCGATCATACGTGATCATCAGGAGCTTATCTTAATAAAAGACATGTCTTAAGTTTCTTGTCGTTAAATTTGTATCGTCGTTCGTGACCTGTGAATTTTCACCCAAACAAATACCCTCTATGAAGCTTTTTTAGCCATCCATCTTCTTCAGCGGTTTTGTCTAGAGCAACAAATTCCGCTTCCATAGTTGATCTTGCATTCACAATTTGTCTGAAAGATTTCCACCATATCACTATGCCACCAACTGTAGACACATATCCACTTGTTGAATTATTCTCAGAATGGTTGGAAATCTAATCGGCATCACTATATCCTTTAATTAAGATGGAAAGACATTTCTATAATGTAAGCATAATTCATTGTGTATTTCAAGTATCTAAGCACTCTTACTTGTGAATATCAATGATCTCTTCTTGGGTTATGTGAGTATCAACTAAGTCTACTCATACTATATGTTATATCCAGTTGTGTACAATTCATGATATACATTAAGCTTCCAAGGACTTGTGTATATTCTAATTAAGTCATTGTGTCTCCTTGATTCTTCTTAAGTTGGCTTAAAGGATCAAAATGAGTCACAACCGGTTTGTCATCATAGCGACCGAACATACAAAGTGCTTTCTCGATATAGTTAGATTGGGTAAGAACGTAACCTTTAGTATTTTTATTGAATTTTTATACCAAGGATCACATATGCTACTCTCATATCATTCATATCAGACGAGAAATCCAACATCTTCTTAGTTTGATTTATTACATCCAAGTCTGGTCCCTAGATGAGCATATCATCAACATATAGGCATATAATAAACATATGCATTCTTGTATTGTTTCAGATAAACACACTTATCACAATCGTTTATGGGAAATTCGTTTGATATAAGTGATAAGTGCTCAATTTTGAGTATTTACGCACTTCCTTTTTAGTCTTTTTATAGAATTTTGCGCTTTAAAATCCCAACTTGAGTCATCTTTTTACTTCTTTTCTCTTTTAATAGATTGGAGCTAAGGTTTGTGGTTTACTTGTACTATTTAGGGTGAATGGCTAATGGTTGGTACAAATCGCAAATCCTTGTTGATCACAGGTAAGTGCTGCAGCATGGCTGGAGCATGAATCTGACGCTTTTGAAGAAGAAGAATGGGCGGATGGCTAAAATGGAGTGGAAGCAGCTAATCTTTTGTCCAATGGATTTTCTTTTGTTCTAATGGTTCTTACATTATCAGCAGCTGGCTAAACACTCTAGTTGTAACTCAAGTAGTTTATGTACTTTCTAGTTACCTTTTTGCATAACTTAGTTAATGTAACCTAATGGGATTAGTTAATTGTTACACTTTTGGCCCCTCTATTGGTACTATAAATAGGGGGCTTGGGGTCATTTAAAATTACACCACTTGGACTGATCTTAAATCAGTACCATTTCTCTCTTTAATTCCAATCATCTTGAGAAACATTCTTCTTGTTCTTAGTGTTCTTACTGTTCTTCATTTCTTCTTAAGATCTCCTTATACCCAGATGAATGCTTGCAGCAACCTCCGTAGCACCAAGCTGATTGTTTTGATTTGCTTTCTTTAATTCCATTGTTCGTCTATAATATTGTTAATTACTTCACGCCTTTAATTTTCTGCACTTCATTTCAGTACTCTACATTATTGCATTTATTTTCCGTTTTACATTCTTGTCATTTTACTTACTTGTAATTTATTTTCTTGTCACATTAGTTATAGCCATTTACATTTCCAAGTTATTTACATTCTAGCATCATGTTTACATGTCACAAAAGTAATTTTTGGGAAGAGTCTGGAATAGCAATTGTCATATGGAAATTTCTAGGGGTATTACGGGAACTTCAGTTCAAATTTTAAAAAAGAGAAAGCATCATAAGCTATTTTTATAGCTTGAGCTCATCGTACATACTGATGTCTCCATCTTGTACAACCTTAACCTTTACCCATTGTGTAAAGAGTCTTTTCCCTAAATTACAGCTGTAAAACACCTTGAAACACTCTCCTAATAGCTGATAAGTACAACACTCTCTCTTACCATCCTTTCAACTTCCATCATTACCCTCTCTCTCTCTAAACCGTATCTTACTCTCACTCTCTTCTCTCTGCTTCTGCTATCAAAAACCATCATCAAGAACACCAAAAACCCACCAGAAATCTCTTATTCTCGATTGATTTCAATGGCTCGAGTCAAGAGGGCTGCACCGAGAAACCCTAATATGGACAAAAATCAACTGGTTCGGAGGAGCGGACGCAATCGGGCTATGGTTCGGCCTCCGTCCACACCACTCGACCACCAGTAACTGTGATGCTCGAGGATCAATCCACCACTCCGATGAAACTAACCGAGATGTTGAGAAAGAAAAAGCATGCACTCGTGAGAGGAACCTCTAAAGCCGCCACCAACACCGATGAACCCGCCAGAATAGCGACCGACGTCGCTGAACGTTCTGAAGCCAAAAAGCCGACGGAGGAACTTGCTGGAACCAAAACCCTCATTGAGAAACCTGGTGAAATCGAAAAAACCACCACCGCCGAGCCTCCTGGAGTCGTAACGACAACCACAGAACAACCTTCAAGCACCATGGCTTTGGTGCTTCACTCTAAAGAGGTACATTCTAAAACTCCTAATCCTGAAACCAACTCTAACAATACAAGGGAAGAAGGTCAAATCACTTCTTGTTCAGATAGTGATTCTGACAGACCCATTGTGTCCACCATGGTAAACACCAAACTCTTTTCAAAAAATGGACCAATGGACTCTTTCTTTGATGCAAATCCTGAAAATACCACCACCACTGAGACCATTGTTGAGACTGAAAAACGACCACAGTGGAGGGGGTGACTCAAACAGAAAAAACAGGGGAAGGGGTAAATGAGAGTGAGGCCAATAGGGAGAAAATGAACAATGTGGAAACTGTGACCATAGATGCAGGGGTGGAAATGACAGAAACAGGGGCTGGGTTGGTTGAAAATGAAGAACGTAGGGGAGAAAGGTTGCCCGACCTAAATGAGAGCTTGTTCTATTCGGATGATGAATTGTTGATTGCGACCCTTAGACCTAAGAAGAGAAAGGCTTTAGGAAAAACCCATGCCACCAAGACCACATCACAACCTAGAAAGAAGACTAGGAGAAACATAGAAGAAGGTGAGCCATCTAGAACTAAAGCAGGGGAAACCAACTGCCATGCTGCAGCATCTATGTAGCATGAGCAGTCTGTTAAGAAGAAGGGTAAGAAGGGTAAAGGGAAGGCAGATGAGAGAGATGAATTTATACCAAGACCACATAAACCACACCACGGTTTCAGTTCCAAAGCCGTATTTAGGGTATGGTCTAAGTTCCAAACCAAAGTAGGCTTACCCGATAAGGGTTTTGATGAAAAAAGCCTTCGAGAATATCAGTTTATTAGCCAAGTCATAGATTCCCAAGGACTTGAGAAACTTTGCCAAGTCTACACCCATTACAACCTCAGCCTTATTTGGGAGTTTTACTGTGAACTCTATGCGAACTCATCTCCAAAACTCCATGTTAGGGGTGTCCCAATCAACATGACATCCAAACGAATCAACCGATACCTAAACCTGTCACCTCCAAAGAAGACTGAATATTCCAGGTTGTTGCAACATGCTACTCATGATGATTTGGCTTAAGTTGTAGTTGTCTTAGGAAAGCCAAGATCTGATTGGGAGTCTCATGCCAGTTTGATGCTAAGAACCTTTCAAGCCAGAAACTTGACTGCTAATTCAAATGTTTGGATTAATCTGGTACGACAAGCTATCTTTCCTACTACTCACGACAGCTCCATTTCGGTAGAAAGGATGCTGTTGTTGTATTGTTTATTGACAGGAAAGACGATAAATCTGGGACGAATCATTCTGGGGAGTATGCGGGAGTGCGCAACCAGGGTGCGGGGAAAATTTTATTTCCCTGGTATGCTCACTCAAATGTTGATAGAGGATGGTGTGCCGCAATATACGGACGACTTGATCGTCAAAGAGCAGCGGGAAAAATGGGTAATCGATATGAGGACGGTGGTTCGCTTGACAAACAGGAAAGAAAAAGGGATGGAGTCGGCTGACATGATGAGTGTGATCCAAGATCTGCTAAATCAAAATGGGGCTGTGATGGAAGCAATGAACAAACAGAAAGAAGAGTTCATGACAAAGTACGAGGATTTGAGGAAAGAATTGGTAGCGGCTGTGGAAGCAAAGAAGAAGAAAGCTGAGGAGGGGTACGCTGTGGAGAAAGAGGTGATGCGTTTGCAACATAGGTTGGAAGAGAAGAAAGCCAAAATAACCAAACTGAAAGCGGAAAAAGCCGAGCTAGTGGAGGCAAATGCGAGGTTGAGAGCAGAAGCTGCTGCCCAGATAGGTGCTGCAGCATCCAGGGGAGAAGGACCCCACAAAACCACTGCCTTTGGGATCGGACAGCCTACTCACGTCTGAGTAGGGCAGGTTAAATCACACCCTTACACTCCATTTTCTGTTAAGTTTTAGTTAATTGAGTATGGGATATGTTTTTACACTTTTTAGGTTTATTTTGCATGCGTTAAATACATGATTAGTACGTGGATAATTGTTCGCATAACCCGAATAATTCTGAAAAGTCCAAGTTTCATTTCTAGGGGTGATTGATGCTAGAACTAGAATCACACTTGCTTGGGACACAATTTGGTCCACATTGATCACAAGTCACAAAAAGGATCTATGCTTTTATTCCTTGTTCACATTTTTAGCCACCTTGTTCTTTTGCTATACACTTCTTTTTCCCTTACAATGAGGACATTGCAAATTCTTTAGTTTGGGGTGGGGGTGCCTAAAAATGGCAAAAGAAATTGGCAAGAGCAAAGCTCATCAAAAATCAAAATCATAGATTTCCATGTGGTTTAAAACACCGAAAATACCCCATAGGGGTAGGTGTATGCATTCAACAAAGAAAAGAGCCAAAAAGTGCCAAATTTGAAAATTTTCAATGTTGATACATGGAGTGTGAAAAGGCTAAGGTGAGAAAAGATGTGCCAAAAGAGAGAAACCCAATTCACCGAAAGGCGTTAGTAATTTGTGATGATGAATGTGTGACCATGACGAAAAGAATGTGATGCTAGCATATGGTTGGAAATTGCACTTAGATTTTGTTTTCTTTGGTTACTTTGGATTTATGAAATGTTATGCTTTGCACAATTGACATTACCAATTTCATGACTTGCACTTAATGCTCATATCTTGCAAAATTCTAACAAATTGAGTCTTTTCTTTTGTCTTTTTATTGCTTGGGGACAAGCAAAGTTCTTTGTTTGGGGTGGTGATAAGTGCTCAATTTTGAGTATTTACGCACTTCCTTTTTAGTCTTTTTATAGAATTTTGCGCTTTAAAATCCCAACTTGAGTCATCTTTTTACTTCTTTTCTCTTTTAATAGATTGGAGCTAAGGTTTGTGGTTTACTTGTACTATTTAGGGTGAATGGCTAATGTTTGGTACAAATCGCAAATCCTTGTTTATCACAGGCAAGTGCTGCAGCATGGCTGGAGCATGAATCTGACGCTTTTGAAGAAGAAGAATGGGCGGATGGCTAAAATGGACTGGAAGAAGCTAATCTTTTGTCCAATGGATTTTCTTTTGTTCTAATGGTCCTTACATTATCAGCAGCTGGCTAAACACTCTAGTTGTAACTCAAGTAGTTTATGTACTTTCTAGTTACCTTTTTGCATAACTTAGTTAATGTAACCTAATGGGATTAGTTAACTGTTACACTTTTGGCCCCTCTATTGGTACTATAAATAGGGGGCTTGGGGTCATTTAATATTACGCCACTTGGACTGATCTTAAATCAGTACCATTTCTCTCTTTAATTCCAATCATCTTCAGAAACATTATTCTTGTTCTTAGTGTTCTTACCGTTCTTCATTTCTTCTTAAGATCTCCTTATACCCAGACGAATTCTTGCAGCAACCTCCGTAGCACCAAGCTGATTGTTTTGATTTGCTTTCTTTAATTCCATTGTTCGTCTCTAATATTGTTAATTACTTCACGCCTTTAATTTTCTGCACTTCATTTCAGTACTCTACATTATTGCATTTATTTTCCATTTTACATTCTTGTCATTTTACTTACTTGTAATTTATTTTCTTGTCACATTAGTTATAGCCATTTACATTTCCAAGTTATTTACATTCTAGCATCATGTTTACATTCCAAGTTTTTTACATTTGCTTTCTTGTATTTATTGTCATGAGTAGCTAAGCATAAAAGCTTGGGTGTGAGGCAAAGGGTGATATGTTAACCAAAGGAAAGTAGGCGTTTTTGTGGCAAAATGATGTTTTATTATTCCAACCCAAGTTCTATCAAGATAATACAATCCCTTGACAAATTGATCACTTTGATAGTGTTAGAGTGTCATGGACCTAGAGATAGGCCATTGAATAGCACGTCAATTTGGATGACATAAGGGGTAATATCGAGAGAGTTACTTGCAACGAGAGTTGTTAATTTTGTTTTCTAAAATGATTCATTCTTGATAAGTTATTCTTTTTCTCAATGGGTTAAAATGTAGTAGACTTAGAGATAAGCTACTTAGGAATACATAAACTTGGGAGGTATGGGGGTTATATCGAGAGAGTAACTTTTAACAAAGAGAATTTGTTTCGTCGTATACTTTGAGAACTCCATTTCATCATTTCTTTACCTTTGGTTCTGCTCAGAGATGAGATTACTGACTGCTACTGGAATCTTGGATGGTGAGAGTCCGAGAGGAACGTGTCTCAAAGTAGATAATAAAACTAGTTTTTGTCACTGTTATGCTGCAGCATCGTTGCAGCATTAGTCTACTGGAATTTGGTTTAACGTATCATCACGAGTCTTACACCCTTGCTTCTCTTTTAATCTTGTTAATTAGAATCTGTGATAATCATCAACCAACCAACCAAAGATATTTTCTTCCAAATCGTCATCTGAAATCATTTCTTTCATCATACTTTAATGGCAATTTTAACTCCAATCTCTGTGGGACGATATTCGGTATTTTACCACTTTATTACTTGAGAGACGACATAGTTCCGTATAAGTATACTTGCTTATTGGTTCTATTAGTACATGTCTGTAGGTGTATTCAAAGCATTCACTCATCAATAAGTGTGTTATCCAACTTTTCATGCCATTTTTTTGGCACTTGTTTAAGTTTATAAGGAGACTCAATCAACTTACAGACCTTGTGTTTTTGTTAGGGATGTAATAACTACTAAATGGTTTTGTAATAGTGAGAAACAACAATGTGATAATAAATGTTTTTCACACTTCCACCAACGTCCTTCCCACAACCACACCGTAGAGAACAGCAGGTCCAACATGCACCTCCGGCGGCGAACGAACTAACAGCTAATTTCAATTTTAGGGTTGGTTTTGACTTGAAGATCTTTATATTCTTTACATTCTTGATTTTAGGGTTTTTATTTATGATTTTGTATATAATATTTTGGGAATTTAATTAAAATACCCATAATTTGACTTTGACTTGCCAAAATACCCATTTTTCAGATTTTGCCAAAATACCCATTTTTCCTGCGGTGGGTCCTGCGATCGCGGGCTGAGGCCCACGTGTCCCGCGGTTTTGGCCAAAACATCCCGCAGAGCCCCCCAACTATGCCCGCGGTGACACTTTTGGCCCCTCCCCGCTATAGCTTCCCGCGATAGCCCCGCAATCAGCCAAAAAAGTTACAATTTTGGTCATTTTTGCACGAATTTTTGCATGTTTTTACTGTTTTTTTCCGCAATTATTGTACTTGGAAGACCAAATTGTGGTTGAAATTCACTGACTTGTTTCATCAATGTTGAATCATTGTACTTGGAAGACCAATTTGTGGTTGCAATTCATCTTCCTCAATGAGATTTCATCTATAAATATCAGTAGAATGCAATCCATAATTCACACCCATTCCATCCTTCTTTCTTGCTTTCTTGCTTTCTTTCTTCAGTATTTTGTTTTTGAGATACTACTGAAAAAATGAGTTCATCTGTTGCAAAAGCTAGGCTATATTTCTGTTACGATGGTGAATGGGTGGAAGAAAACAATGAGTGGAATTTTGCTTATAAAACTAAGCATGGTGTAAAATTGCCAGTAAACTTTTCTTATCAGAAGTTTGTTGCATACGCCATGCAAAAATGTGAAATCGACCCTTCGGCTGTTTGCAACTTAGTGTTCAAGAATGATGATGGGTCATTTGTGGAGTTATCCAACGATGGGGATATCTCTGGTTTTATGCACTTTGCAGCCGAATCAGAAAGACCTCCATTACTTTATGTGTATGCCGAATCTTCGGTGTGCAACGAAGACGATGACGAAGGTGACGACGACGGTGATGACGACGGTGACGACGACGGTGATGACGACGGTGACGACGACGGTGATGACGAAGGTGATGACGATGGTGATGAGTGTTATCCTGATTATGTTCCGGAGACGCAACAACAACAACCACAAGAAGGACGTTGTGCTGGAGTTGCTGTTGACGAAACCCATGTTTTCAAAATGGGTAATGCTGATATAGACAGATCAGATACCGATAGTGATGAGAACGAAGAATATACCCCTAGTAATAAATCATTTAGTCAGTTAAATGACTATTTTGATATGCCCCCTATTCATCCAGACCAGAATACCCATACACAAACCTACGAACCTGCACCTTATAATCGCAGTTCAAGGTTAGAAGTAGGTCAGATATTTGATTCGAAGGATCACTTGGTGAGTCAGGTCGGAATTAAGTTCATAGAAGAGGGTTTCGAAAGTTACACGTCGAGATTCGACAAAGGCAGATACGTAGTTGAATGTGCGAGAGAAAACTGTAATTGGAGGATGTACGCGAGACCCGCGGGAGAGAAAGGAGGGGCGTTAGTTATTAGAAAGTTGCACGACATACACACTTGTTCGAGGACGCAACTAAATCCCAACCACAAACAAGCCACCAAAAGGACTTTGGGTGCGATACTGAAAGGCAAATTTCTTAATGCTAGCAGGTCATTGCGTCCAAAGGACATCATGAACGATGTACACCAGCAGTTCGGCGTCACAATTGGTTACCACCAAGCTTGGCGTGCGCGATGTAGGGCACTGCTATTGGTGAGAGGCACGTTCGAGGAGTCGTATGAACGACTCTCAGCATATTTTATAATTTGCAGCTGTAGAATCCAGGTACTATCACCCAGTTAAGGACTGATTCACATGGACGGTTTGAGATGTCCTTCGCTGCCCTTGGACCCGCGGTATGTATTTTAACACGTCATATGTTTACACATTATAAACTATAACATTTACAAAGGGAAACCACCTACGTTTTTGCAGATTCGCACATTTCTGGCAAATCTACGTCGTGTCCTAGTAATAGACGCTGCCCATTTAAAGGGCCCTTACTTGGGTATGATGTTCCTGGCAGTTGCCATGGACGGGAATAACTCCATCGTTCCAGTAGCTTTCGGAGTAGGCAAGTCCGAAACCGGGGAGGAGTGGACTTGGTTTCTGGCCATGTTGAGACAAGCTATCGGAGACCCGCAAGGGTTGGAGTTTATGTCCGACAGGGCTCCTTCCATAAGCGCCGCAATCTCTGCCATGTACCCAAACGCCCCGCACGCCTTATGTTGTCGACATTTGGAGATGAACGCCAAAACCAAGGACAAACGTATTACCACCTACAAGGATGTCTACTGGAAGGCATGCAGAGCATATACGGCTCGGGAGTTTGACCGGTACATGAATCATCTACGAGTTAGTGCCTCGAGCGCAGCCAAAGTTATGGACGATGTTGGACCATAAAGGTGGTCCGCGGGCCATTTTCCTGCACAACAGTATGACATTCTGACCTCCAATAGTGCAGAGTCGGTGAATGCACTCTCCCGTTTTGCTCGTAGATGTCCGATTGTTACTCTTATGGAGTACTTTCGGAGCTTTCAACAAGAGTGGTACCAACTTCGACGCCGAAAAGGAGCTGAGGAGATAGTTCTCCTTAGGGCGCGTCACGCGTCGACATGGAGCGTAAGCGAAATCGGGTATGGGAGGTACCAGGTTCGGGATAACCAACTTGACGCGATTGTCAATATGACCGACCATGTTTGTTCATGTTTGCAATGGCAAAAATCTGGGTTACCGTGCGGTCATGCCATCAATGCGGGAAGACGTATGGGACGTAGAGATTGCAGCGACTTGGCTGTAAATTTCTTCACGTCCGAAACTTACCGGAAAACATACGTAGACGTAATAAATCCAGATGGACCCGCTGAAGCATGGGTGTATCCACACGACCCCCTTCCGCCATGCTATCCACTGTTAAACGATAAGAACAGAGCCGGGAGACCAAAAAAGAATGATTGACGTCCATCACGTGGTGAAGGCCCGATACAGCGAAAATGTACCCGGTGTCAATGCGTAGGACATACTCGTGGAGATTGTCCAACTCCCACCCTTTCAACTGTGCCAAGGAGTAGACGCACAAGCAGTCAACTAAGTAACACGCAGGGCCGTCGGAGCTTGAACCACATGGAACTATAACATATGATACCGTCGATCTGAACATTGATTTCCCTTGATTGTATGTTTAGTGCTCTTGTTTTAATATATAACATGATTTATCTACTTTATCGGCGTGTGTAATTTATCAAACATAACTTATGTACGTTGTAATTTAGTAAAATAAGGGTCCGAAGTTGTAATTTAACAAACAAAATAAATGTTAAAGTGTTTTTATAAAAAAAATATGTTAGTGTTTTTTTTGTTATAAAAAGATGAGTTTTTTTTATAAAATTAGAGTGTTTTTTTTAAAAATTTAGGTTAGATCCCTAATTGATCTTTTAATTAATTTCCCTATTAAATAATTGATATTTTAATTAATTTCCCTATTAAATAACTTAAAATGGGGAAAACATTTCTTTAATTAATTTCTATATTAAATACATTAAAATGGAAAGGAAACCAACAAATGATAACCTCGACCACATAAAATGATAACCTAAAAAATAGAGGGACCAAAAATGTAATTTTAAATTTGCCCCAAACTGGAGGGGCCAAAATTGTAAATAGAGGGAAAATCGCGGGACCATCGCGGGTCACTATGGCGGGACAGGGGCCATATGTGTAACCGCGGGCATAGTTGGGGGGTCAAAATGGCAACCGTGGGCATAGTTGAGGGGCCACAGCGGGACTTTTGGCCAAAGAAGGTGACACGTGGTGCCACGTCCCGCGATCGCGGGCCCTATCGCGGGATTTTTGGGTATTTTTGCAAAATCAGAAAAAATGGGTATTTTGGCAAGTCAAAGTCACACAATGAGTATTTTAATTAAATTCCCTAATATTTTTGTTAAGACTTAAGTAACAAAATGTTATTTATGCTTTGATTTTAATGTTGATGATGTTGATTATCCAGGTCGCATTTAGTTTTTGTGCTTTGATTATACGTGTTGAAAATGGTTGATGTTCATGTTCTTCATCTTTGTGATTATGAGTTGATTTTATGGGTTGAGAGCAATTAAGGCCATGTTCATCATTTTATTGCTCAAAAGTTTCGTTCATGATCATGGAACGAAGAAGAAAAAACACGAGGAAAATACTAGCACATGAGGGAAGTTAATGACGAACACAATGGCCTTAAAGGATAGGGACGAAATCCTTAAGAAATACAAATTAGGGTGTGCGAAAGTCAACCGATCCAATCAGAACCGATCGATCCAATTAGAACTAACTGACCTTGATTGGATGTCCAATTGTAATTGAATCGGATCGGATCAAAACTTTCAATATCCAATTTGGATCGGTCGGTTCTTGGATGACAGTCCAGAACCTACCAAAACCGAACCGAACCGATTCATCATCCAATCACTCGTCCGGTTATCATCCAACCACTCATCCGGTTATCATCCAACTACCATCCAATACATTATAATTCAAACTTTCAAAAGTAAAAAGTTTTTAACTTTAAAACATTTTAACTTAAAAACATTTGTAAAAAATAAAAACTAAATTTTTTAGAAAGAAACATAAAAACATTGGATGGATCCGATCCGATCATCCATTGGATGTTGGATGGATCCAATTCGATCCAATGAATATCCAATGGATGGAACCGAACTGATCCAATCATCCATTGGATTGGAAAAATCCACCATCTAATGGATGATTGGATCGGTTCGGTTGGAAATATCTGACATTCAATGGATGATTGGATCGGTTCGATTCCCCTCACATCCATTGGATGTCAATCGATGAACACCCCTTATGCAAATCATAATTAAAAACAATTTTTATAATTTCTAAATTGTAATGATGATATTCTAAGTTTTAGTAAACCAAAAGGACGATATATGTAATTTAGTTGACAAAAAGTCAAAACATACATTTCATGCACTAAGCCCATTTAATACAAAAAAAAGATTAAAAATGTTTTTTAACGGTTAACGTGTTGTAATCAGTTTTCCAAATTAGTAATAATTTAATACCATCAATTCGTTCTTCTTTAGTTTGTCGTTTTTAATTAAGATTTATGTTCAAATTTCTTTAAAATAAACGTTATGTTAGTGCTTATTTATCAAGTTGTACCATGTAGAGGGGCCTAATATGTAAATGATAAGTTACATACTATATAATGTAATTTACTCTTAGATTTTCATTAGGTCATCCACTCATACACACACTAGTACACACACTCTTGCACTTTCTCTCTACATTCTCTCTAATTGTGTACTTGGTGATTGTTCTTAATGAATATATGGATGGCCATCTGATTGATTACATAGATTGATTAATTGTTCTGGGATCACAATTGGTATCAGAGCACAGTACATCACTTGGATCAGATTAAATTTTTGAGGTTTTTGCAAAATTTGAGTGTTCTTCATTTTTTCATCCTTTTGATCGATTTTAGCCATTTAAGTGCTTCAAATGGATTAGAATTGATCTAGGAGTGTTTGCTAGTAATCCCTGGGTGTTTTTATTCCGCAATTTCACCAAGATTAGACTCAGATTGTGCAAATTCTTTATTTTCAGACTTTTGGTTAAAACTCACTATTTGGGATTTAAATTCACTTTTCTGTTGGTTTTTGGACGAAACTTGTAGTATTAAAGTTGTCCAGAAACTCATTGCGAATCTGCGTACCAAATTTCAGCCAAATTGGATCAGTTTTGAGGATTAGACTTAAGATCGATTGCATCTTCATAACTATCGCAACCTTGAGTGTTCTTGGTTGTTCTTCATTATCGCGACTTCTGAAAGTGAACAGTATTTCATCGCAACCCTCCGTTGCGACAAGGCTACATTATCGCAATTTTCCTAAGTGAACAGTAACATATCGCAACTGCCCTTTGCGATAATCCTTATTTTAGCGCAACTAACTTCGTGTGAACAGTGTTTTATCGCGACTCTCTTTTGCGATAAATTCTATTTTGAAGTTCATCGCAACTTCTTTGTAAAAATTGCTTGCGATAAACTTTCTGTTGCGATAACTTTGGGTTGAGACAAAGCGTTGGTTGAGACAAAATTGTTCTTGCGATAAGAAAAGTTCTTGTGTTGAGATAAACTTGGTGTTGCGACAATACTTTGAATTGCGAGAAGACTTGGGTTGAGATAAACAGTGGGTTGAGACAAAAACAGTGTGAACCATTTTATACTAATCAGATCAAATGGGTACTTAACGATCATAAACAAGTAATCTAAATATGACGGCTAGAGGCATTTTAACTATTGGGTCAAAGGACAAACCACCTGTCCTTTTTCCCAAGGAGTTCAAGATATGGAGAGACAGATTTATGGATTACGTTGAACGTCAAGAAAATGGGGACTACATTGTTAATTCACTTGAGAATGGTCCTATGGGGTTACAAAGAAGAAGAGGAATAGCTACTAATGGTGAGCCAATTCCAGATTGGGTTGATGTCCTACCAATACATTATGACATTGAACAAATGAAACGGTATAATGCAGACAAACAGGCAAAATCCTTAGTTATACAAGCCTTGAACAACAATATTTATCGGAAGGTGGATAGCAAAAACTATTCTGGGAAGGCTATGTTTGATGAGTTGATCAAACTGTATCAAGGATCTGAGGTGGAAAATCAGATGAGAATCTCCAATGCCATTAATATGTATGAAAATTTTAAACAAAAAGAAGGTGAGGCACTTGATTCTACGTACGACCGTTTCACTACAATACTGAATGAGCTGAATAGGTACAACATAGACAAGTCAATAATCGAGCACAATGTGAAGTTCTTGAGCGTTCTTCAACCTGAATGGAAGAAGTATGCTCACAGGATGAAACAGAATGCTAGGGTAGCTGATTTGCCTTTGCAAGAAATGTATGAAACCTTGAAACAAGATGAGGAAGATGCTGATGAGAAAAGGGATAAGAAAAAGAAGAAAGAGAAGAAGGAAGAGAAGAAAGAAGTTAAGGAAGAAGAGATTGATCCACTTGCTTTGATGTCTAACAAAACGTCCAAGAAATATTCAAAGAAAGTGGGTAATGAGTCTGATGAGGAACAGTATGAAGGAGATGGAATGGAAGAAGCTGAAAGCCTAAAGCAAGCAATGATACTCCTTACTAAATCCTTTCAAAGATAGTTTGTGAAGATGTCTGGTTCTAATAATCAGAGGTATGCATCAGGCTCCAAGAACTATGAGCACAAAGAGCATGTCGAATCGAGAAAGAAGTTTGATGAGAAGAGAGATGACAAGAGGACTGAAGAAAAGAAGGTGTTTGAGAAGAAGGGTGAAGAACCAAAATGCTACAACTGTGGAAAGACTGGACATTTCGCCAAGGAATGTTGGAAGCCGAAAGTCAGAGATTCCGATTACTATAAGAACAAGATGCTGCTTGCTAAGCAAAAGGAATCGGGGATAGCATTGCTGGTTGAAGAGGAATACTAGCTTGATCAAACCGATGACGAAGCAGATGATGAGACGGCTGCTCAAACAAAGATGTGCTTCATGACCAGAAACACCGATGAAGAGGAGTCATAATCTACTTCAGAGATAAATGAGGTACATTCCGATCTTTATAATCAATTTTTTACTCAACAAGCATATCTATAAAAGCAGTTAGATGATCTAACAAATAAATTGAGAAAAGTAGATGAACTAATTTCATTTCAAAAAGAAAGAGTGATAGAACAAGAGAATCACATTGAAAAACTCGAAAAGAAAAAGACTGAATTTGATGTAGGTCATGCGTATTTTCAAAGTAGAATAACTGAATTATCAGAACTATTAGAGAGTTCAGAAGCAAAGAAGAATGAGTTTGAAAATCTTCTTCATGCCTATAAAGATAGGAACACAGAGCTGAGCGATAACGTCAAAGGTTTGGAAGAAAAATTGTACAAAGCAGGCCAAACTAAACAAACAATTCACATGAATAAGCCAAGTAAGTTTCGGTATTTCAATTCTAAGTGGGGCATAGGGTATGACAATCCACAGTACCTGAGAAATGCCTTAATAAAATCCCCCACTCTTTATGAATTTGATTGGTTTATACTTTCATCACACCCTAGCTATCAAATCAAATGGCTTAAAATGGATGGTGATGACTATGAGGCTGAGGAAGAAGTAAAAATAAAAACCACTGTTAAGATGCAACTTCCTTTTTGGTACGGTCCAGATAATGCAAAGGCATTAGATAACGAAAGAACCTTGCCAAATGACTATTTTGAGAGTTATGTTGTTAAAGAACCAGAGGAAATGGAAAATCCTCAAGAGGATACTAATGAAAAGCAAATTTTTGAAGGCAAAAGGTATTTTCCACCAATGGTTCTTGAACAGAAACTCATGAACCTCGAAAGCAAGATTAAAAGTACTATTCAGGAAGTCAGAAATGACGAAAAACTTGCTTTTGAGATCGAAAAGGAAGTTATGATCACATTGTTTTCAGAAAGTTTAAAGGAAATTAAAACAAAAATTGAGGAAATATCTGAAGAAAAATTTCCAAAAGAAAAACAATCTTCAGATTCAGATGTTTCCTCATTCAAAGCTTTCATGGGAAATACTGTTTTTAGGAGGTTGACAGTTGATGACCAAGATGATTCTGAATCTTGGGATTTGGAAAGTCAATCTATTAAAGCTGCTCCTGAAATATATTTTCCTACAGAAGAAGATAAAGCTTTTCGAAAATAATATAATGAATTTATTTTTCTTAAGTCTTATGGTATCTTTCACACCTCAATGGATTGTGACTCTGAATGTGATGTAGAGATTCATTGTGATGAGAAAGGTAAGGAAGTAAAAGAAACAACCGTTCAGTTTGACTTTGACTTTAACGCAAAGCTTCCAGATCACACTGATTTTGTAATCAAAGAAGAAGCACCTAAGAAGAATTTCTTTAAGGGTGAATCTTCAAAATCTGTTGAAAAATCTTCTGCTAATGATTATTATTCAAAATCTAAATCCAAACAATCATTACAGAAGAAGAAAAGAAAAAGAAAAAGAAAGAAGCAAAATAATTCTTTTCAAGCTTAAACTTCCAAAGCTTACAACTCCTATCTTTCTGGTATTTCATATCGTTATTTGAGAAACAATACGCGTATCGAGTGGGGAATAAAGGAGTCCACACAGGATGTGGCCCAGATCAAATCATCCCACGCTGTTTTAAATTCCAAGAAAAACAATTTTGTTTCAAATGTTAGTGATCATGCTGTTGGTAATAGACAAAAACTTGTAATCCCATACAAGATTTATTCAATGCAACAACTGATTAATTTAGCACGTGATCAAATTTGCTGTTCTTCTTGTGGTGTGGATGATTTTATCTGCAAATCTGATTATAACCGTTGGTTTTATTCAAACGACTATTTTAACACAGGTTATAGAACTCATAATGTCAAGTCCAAACCTACTAATCAGAAAGGACCCATTTGGAAATGGGTACCTAAAACCATCTAATTTCCATTTTGCAACCCAGTCATGTATGGTATTTGGATTCTGGTTGCTCAAATCACATGACTGGAAGAAAGGAGCTGCTCGCTAACTATGTGGAAAAGTATGGTGGTAGGGTTAAGTTTGGAAATGATCAGTATTCTCCAATTTTGGGTTATGGAGATATCGTCAAAGATAATGTTAGGATTACTAAAGTCAATTACGTCGAGGGCTTAGGACACAATTTGTTTAGCATAGGTCAATTTTGTGATAAAGACCTAGAAGTCCATTTCAAGAAGACCCGGTGTGCAGTTCTAACCGACGGAGGAGATGAGCTTCTAGTGGGTTCTAGGAATTCCAATCTTTATACTATTGACCTATCAAAGCTCAAGCCTAAGAACGATGTATGTCTGATGTCTAAAGCGTCTTTGGAGAAAAGTTGGTTGTGGCATAGACGACTATCTCATCTCAACTTCCGTTACATACAAAAACTGACGTTGGGTGACTTAGTCATATGTCTACCAGTTCTAAAATTTGAGAAAGACAACTTATGTACTGCTTGTAAGAAGGGGAAGATGAAACGTGCTCCTCACCCACCAAAACCTGAGCCCAGCACACATAAAGTTTTGGAAATCCTTCATATGGATCTTTGTGGACCGATGAAGACTCAAAGCATAAGTGCCAAACGATACGTGTTAGTCGTCGTCGATGATTATTTGAGATATACATGGGTCAAGTTTCTACGCTCAAAAGATGAAACACCTGATTTGATCATCTTGTTAGTCAAACAACTTCAAGTGAATCTCAAACAAACAGTTCAGACCATCAGATCAGATAACGGGACAGAGTTTAAACACAAGACTCTTGATGACTTCTTTAAGTCATTAGAAATACCTCATCAATATTCTGCGGCAAGAACACCTCAGCAGAACGGAGTCGTTGAAAGACGAAACCGTACACTTGTTAAAGCTGCCAGAACGATGCTGTCTTATGCTGATCTACCTCTGTTTCTGTGGGCTGAAGCTATTGCGACGGCGTGCTACACACAAAACCTTTCAATTATCCATCGACGATTTGGTAAAACTCCATATGAATTGATTAACAATAGAAAACCTGTTATACACTACTTTTCTGTCTTTGGATGCAGGTGTATCGTGCTGAACGATAAGGACAACTTGAACAAGTTCAGCCCGAAGGGAAGTGAGGGTGTTTTCATTGGATACTCGCTCACATCCAAAGCATACAGAGTCTATTTCAAGTCTTCCAGAACTGTGATTGAGAGTATAAACGTTAAATTCGACGAATCTGAAGAGATGGCTTCTGTGCAAAATAGTACAGAACCCGCAATCTCCGGAATACTAGCATATGGACAAATTCGTCCAATGATGACTAGGACTTCAAACAAGGATCAAGCTTCCACTTCTAACTCTACTCCTATCGAACTTGATATATTGTTTAAACATTTTTATGATGATTATTTTGGTAGTGATAAACCTTCTTCATCTGTCAATAACAGGAATCAAGTTGCTACAACACCAGTACAAGCTACAATGCCAGGCCCTTCACTGGTGCCAACTTCATCAAATACTGGTGCAACTACTCCTGCAACTTCTCCAAGGAACACAACCATGGCATCTACACAAGCACGACAACATGAATCTACGAGTGGTGCTTCTTCATCTGGAACAACTTCGAATGTCAATGATCAGAGTACTGAGAACAATCCAGACAAATCTACTAAATCAATTCCCGAGGCAGTGCCGATTGTCAATTCTGACAAACAACCTGCCTCACAACCGGAACCGACACTGACGATCGAGTTGAACTTCGATAAAGATCCTACACTTGTAGACCCCAATGAAGATACTATATATCTCCATCCACACTCCACAAAGTGGACACGCAGTCACCCAATTGATCAGGTGATTGGTGAAGTATCTAAACCAGTGAAGACAAGATATGCATCCGCTAATGAAGTGTTATATGCACTCTTCTTAAGTCAAGTTGAGCCCTCAACAGTTCAACAAGCCTTAGAAGACACTGACTGGTTAATTGCGATGCAAGAAAAGCTGAACCAGTTTGAAGCTCTGAAGGTGTGGAGGTTAGTCCCGCGACCCAAGGGTAAAACAGTTATCGGTGCCAAGTGGGTCCTGAAGAACAAAAAAGACGAAGACGGTATAATTGTGCGAAACAAAGCTAGACTAGTAGCGAAAGGGTAGAGGCAACAGGAGGGGATAGATTATGATGAGACGTACGCACCGGTTGCTCACCTTGAAGCAATTCGGATGTTCCTATCTTTTGCCGCCTACAAGAACTTTACCGTCTATCAAATGGACGTGAAGACCGCATTCTTGAACGGTGTCCTAAAGGAGGAAGTGTACGTGTCTCAACCGGAAGGCTTTGTGGACAAAGACAATCCAGATTACGTATATATTCTTGACAAAGCCCTCTACGGTCTCAAACAATCCCCCCGTGCCTGGTATGAAGTCTTATCTACCTTTCTACTAAAAGGTGGCTTTGTGAAAGGTAAAATCGACACAACTCTGTTTAGTCTGCGTGAGGAAGGTGAAATTCTTTTAGTTCAGATTTATGTTGACGATATTATTTTCTGTTCGACTAACCCTGGACTTTGTACTTGGTTTTCTAGCATTATGATGACTCGGTTTCAAATGAGTATGATGGGAGAGATTAATTTCTTTCTCGGATTACAAGTCAAACAATTCTCTACTGGTATCTTTATCAATCAATCGAAGTATGTGTTTGATATCTTGAAGAAATTCAAGATGGAAAACTGTACATCGATCGGTACGCCTATGGCTCCTAGATCTAAGATAGGTCCAAATCCTGACGGTATTGATGTTGATGTCAAGAATTATAGAGGAATGATTGGGTCTCTAATGTATCTCACCGCTAGTCGTCTAGATATAATGTTTTCATCTTGTCTATGTGCTAGATTTCAGGCCAAACCCAAGGAATCACACCTCGGCGCCGTCAAAAGAATCTTTCGCTACTTTAAGGGCACACCGTATCTAGGACTGTGGTATCCCAAGGGAACCGGATTCGAACTCACCGCATATTCAGACGCGGATCACGGAGGAAGCATGTTGGACAGAAAGAGCACCTCGGAGCATGTACAGTTTTTAGGGGACAAGCTCGTGAGTTGGTCATCTAAAAAGCAGAATTGTGTTTCAACATCAACCGCGGAGGCAGAATAGGTAGCCGTGGTGAGCTGTTGTTCACAAGTACTGTGGATGAAGACCCAACTCATAGACTATGGGTTTAAATATGAGAAGATCCCCATTTACTGTGACAGTAAGAGCGCAATTGCCATATCTGCTAACCCTGTCCAACACACCAAAACCAAGCATATTGACATAAGGTATCATTTCATAAAAGATCACGTTGAGAAAGGAACAGTTGAACTGTATTTTGTTACAGCTGAGTATCAGCTTGCCGATCTCTTTACAAAAGCCTTGGATGAAAAACGTTTCAATTTTCTAGTATCCAAGCTCGGCATGCTGAATATGAAAGTTTAACTTCCATATATTGATAATATAATAGATGGAAATATTTGTATCTCAATCTGGATATTATATCCAGATTGATACACTCAAATTTTCATCATATTCTATTCTCAATATATGTTATTTAAATTTTCATATCTTAGTTGTATTTCAAATGTTTATTCAACTTGTTATTTCTTTCTTTTGTTTTAGATACTTTATCTGTGATTTGTTATGAGACCTGTATCTGCACAAGGTGTGTTCATGGTTTCAGGGGGAGTTTTAGTACAGATCATATGCACAAGAATAGGGGGAGTGTGCATAACTGCCAAATCATGTAAGTGTAGATCAAATGTGACCGTTCCTTCGGAGAAGACAAGGTAAGTATTCTGATTTGTTTTGAACACTAACTCTTAAATGATGAAAACAAATTTTCAAATCTATGCATCATTTAAGGGGGAGTGAAAACCGTGTTTAAAACCTTGAGTGTTTAATCAATTGGAAGTTGGACATCTTCCAATGTGATAAAACCTTTAAAATTTTATCTGAAAAATGTCCAAGTGTTACTGATATCGCAACCTACTACTCGCGATAACCTGATGAACAGTGGTTTATCGCAACCCTCAGTTGTGATTAAAATAAGTGTTGTTTTATCGCAACACATTGGTTGCGATAAGAATTTTCCTCGCAGCCTTGCCTTGCGATAAAACACACATTAACAGTATCTTATCGCAATCTTATGTTGCGATAAGGTCGAACATGTCCTCGCAACATGCCCATTGCGATAACATGTGAGTTTATCGCAACTTCCTTCTTGCGATAAACTGACACTGTGGCAGGTCAAACGTTGGACCAATCCAGTGATGCCACGTGTCAAAACTCTCAAGCTTCTATAAATAGTGAGTGTTTGAATTTTTTATCTCAAATCAAAACCCTCTCATTTTTCTCTCAACTCTCTCAACACTCAACATACGTTTCTGCTAGTGTTCGACGTTTTCTCGTGTTCAGATCGATTCCATTGTGTTCGGATTGCTATCGAGATGGCCCACCATGATGGAAATTCCTCTGACGAGAACGTCGTCATACCCTCGCACCGATCATCACACCCTTCGGTGAATGCCCGAGACCGTGATGAGAAACTGCTACCAAGGAACCAATATCTGGGGTTGGATGATAACAACCATCACCTTGATCTCAGTGTGGACTTCGAATATCGCATCATTCTTGATATCATCCGTGGCCATCCTCTACGTACCGCGCTTACCAAATTTGTCACACTACCTGTCATCTATCTACAGCAGTTTTGGCACACACTGCAGTATCACCCAAATCACCGAAGGGGTCCACGCTTCACAGCAAAGGTTGACCACTTTAATGCACGTATAACCATTAGAAGACTCCGACGTGCATTAGACCTTCCTTATAGCGAGAACTTTGAAGACCCAGTTCCCAAGGCACAGCTTTTTGCCGATATCCAGAGCCTTGGATATCAAGATGCTCGCAATCCCATTCTAATGGGCTCCTCTAAATTTCATCGCCAATATTTACCGAGAATATGGTATACACTCTGTTCCATCATCAATCGATGCATGACGTCTAAGCATACTGGGTTAGACAAGTGCAACATCCCAACCCTACGGATATTCCATGCAGTGGCTTTCAACCGGAACATCGACTACGCAATCATACTGTGGAATGAACTGATAAAGCTAGTCGAGGACAAATTCCGACCGCATAAGAACCGCACCTTCGTGCCCTATCAGTGGTTCTTTCAGATCTTAATCCACCAGATCATGGAAGACAACCAAGAGATCCCTCGCCGAGAAAATGCAGTCCAAGGCCCGAGCCAGTGGATGCATTATCTGAAGATGCCGAAACACATTGATTTTGCCCACATCGCAGTTATACCTGAAGCCATACTTGCCCATGCCGACCAGCAGTATGAGGTAGTTAGGCAGTATAGGCTAGAAATGCATTAGTGGTCCAGCCAGAACCGGAGGGACCTCCCCAACGTGCGTGCAAACCAATTAGGCGGTGAGGGTATAAATGTTGAGCAGGTTCATGAACGGGAAGAGGTGAGGAGAACGTTAAGACAGAGAGTGGGTGGGGTGGCGAGGACTGCTGGTCGGGCATCCACATCCGGAGCTGTAAGAATTCCAATCCTCGACGACGTGTCGATGGATTCAGAGGATGATCCCGACTTTGACCCTTATGCTTCTTCATCCGACGATGAAGCATCTAACCAACCACGATCAGTTGATGATGGTAATTCCGACTCCGATCCTGATCTTGACCCTGATGTAGATCTTATTCCGAGACACATTGGTCGGAGTGGACACATTGAGAGATTCGATGCTGCTTCCACCTGGAACTTCGGACTCTCCGGCGATATCGGTGACATAAGGCGGGAAGAGGGAGATGAAGTAGAAAATACTATGATTGTGAGCCGTGAGAATGTCAGAAAAGAAATGGGAGAGACTGTGACAGGATCGGACAAAGTTTTAACTACCGATCCTTCCCAAACTGTGACAAGTTGGGTAGCCACATCTACTACCAACGCGCGTTCGTCGCCGTTGCGTATTGAACAAGCCATGGTGGACCCAGCCATGCATAGCACAGCCCCTCTCAGCCACTCATCGGCATCTCAATTTGCCGGTGTTTCATTTTCCACAGGGGATAAAGCTCATACGCTATCGGCAACACACTCGGTGTCTGCTGATATTGAACAAGGTAGGCTCCTGCCCCGACCACCGCCTTCTATTCCGAGCACGTTGAGTCTAGAGCCTTTTGGACATACATCTTTTCCTAGGCCACGAGCGTCGGCATCCCAATAAGTTGTCGGCTTTCGTGCGCCAACCGGAACACCCCGAGTGCGGTCGCCATTTGTTGGTGCCCCACGAGGACTGGGTGGAAGTCCTATCATAGTCAACACCATGCCAGCTATGAACACAGGTAGTACGGTTGCTACAACCGCTACTTCAACCGGTAACCTAAGTGGTCCGGAGGTTAGTATCATATTTCCCAATTTTCCACACGAGCAGGTTGTACGAATGTTAGCCCCGTATCCGCATTTTATCACTCTTCCACTACGGGCGTCTGCTTTAGGCTCTATCGATCATGCCTACAAGCAACACCATCGGGCCATGCAAGAAACCGTTGACCGATTAGCAAATGAAGTGAGCAGAGCCATTAAGGGCAAAGGCATTGCTGAATCGTCATCAACTCCTCAGGATCAACCGTCCAACACTCAATCCGACCCACAACCACCACCATCAGTTCCTTTACACCAAATCCCCACCGATCAACTCAAACCTGAGTTGTTAGCCCAATTATTAGCTCAAGGAGATACAAACACTGCTGAAGAAGTTGACCTTGTTGGGTTACTCCGACAACATACCCAAACTCAAACCCAAATTCCCACCAGCAATGACTTCCAAACCTTGAACAACACCATGAAAGAAATGACCCAAGCCATGCTTTCTGGATACCAAGAATTATCCAAAAGATTAGTTGTGGTAGAACAAGCGTGTGGAGTTCAGGCTCAAGCTTCCAGCAAACGAAGACATGATGATCAGGATCCTCCTGATCAACATGAGGGGGAGAAGAGAGCCAGGGTTGGTGAGTCTAGTGGTGTAGTTGCGAAAGATGTTGTTGGTTCAGCTAGTGAAAGGGAAACGGGAGCAGGTGGATCATGTACTGATATGGTCCACGTGGATGACACCGAAGTTCTAGCTGATGTCATGACTGGGGTTGAAAAGCCTTCGGTTGTTGACAATAGAACAGATGAAGAAAGGATGGCAGATGAGTTTGTTAATGATTACATCTACATAGATTCTGAGGAAGAGCCTGATAAAATGGCAGTACAGATCAAAGAGGAAATAGATGATATATTCGACATCACCGGGGCTATTATGGCTGATTCGGATTCTGATAATGATACTCCAGATGATACAACTCAACCGCAAACACCGAATGAATAGGGTGCAAGTACTTCCACTCCTCAGGCTCTAGTAGTTTAAGAGAATGCTCTGATAGTTCAAGTGTATGCCAATAGCAGAATCAGAGATCTGGTACTCGAAGCTGAACTGGCACTTTATCAGGAAGTGATAGATGCTGAGCCAGGGTATGTGGCTACAGATGAAAGAGTAAGGATCCTGATTCCATATCAATAAAGCATAAGGAAAGATTTTTTCGTTAAGGATGTCCAGAGGATCGATCTAGAGAAGGTGTACGGGATTGAGAACTGGTCGTCACTTCAAAAGATTGAGTTCATACACGTAATGAACAACGAAAACCTGAATAAAAATGTGGTGAGGTCAGATAAATCTATTATGAAGGTGTTAAAGATAGAATCCTGCAAGCTTTTCAAAGTCTGGTACCCACAGTTCATGGTAAGAAGATCCGATGGCTCCGAATACGTCTTCTCAGAAGCAAACTTCAAGAGCCTAAAGCTTGACGACCTCTGCAGTCTATATGACATTCTGGCACGGGCTCCTGAAAAGAAGATAGAATGGTCTTCTACATATCAGAGTGTCAAGAGGTTCATGCGGAATATCCTGAAATTTTCTTATCTTACGGATTTCCAAATGGCCATGGAGTCACACCAAACCCGAGTAAACCTAAGAGCACCGAACCGACGTCTGTCAGACATTCAAGGTATTCCTGCTTATACTGTTCTGAAGAAACCTGAGCTTGGGGTGGTTTACTTTAATCAAGACTCAAAGAAGAGATTTTTGAGAACATGTAAAGCCAACAAGTTCAGTGATGGAACTTTCAAGATTATCCCGATCAACCTTGAGAGCAAACTGCGTCTAGATGCAAGCGGGGAGGTGAAACTTAAAGACAAGGAGAAGGAGCTGATCAAGCAAGCCCTGGATGCCATTACATATCGGAAGGAGTACCGGAATGCACTAAGGAGGTTCGAGATTATCTTTGGAATTCGGAAGAGACATGTGTTCCCGGTGGATGCTTAAACTCTTTGCCTCTACATTGGTACAAAGGGGGAGAATGTTAGTGCTTAATTTATCAAGTTGTACCATGTAGAGGGGCCTAATATGTAAATGATAAGTTACATACTATATAATGTAATTTACTCTTAGATTTTCATTAGGTCATCCACTCATACACACACTAGTACACACACTCTTGCACTTTCTCTCTACATTCTCTCTAATTGTGTACTTGGTGATTGTTCTTAATGAATATATGGATGGCCATCTGATTGATTACATAGATTGATTACTTGGTGATTGTTCTTAATAAATATATAGGGGCTATTTATTAAACGTTTGTTGTTTATTAGGTCGTTTAGTTTACCGAATGAACAACGCAAAAACCGAGAATTTTACTCGGTCAGAGAGATGATAAGACTGGAAAGTCTTACCCAGTAAGAACGATGATAAAGATGGAACGTCTTACCCGGTAATGAAGGTGACGACTCTTACCTTGTAAGTGTTTACCGGGTAAATTATTTCATACGATACCATTTTGATAAACTACAATCTTATATCCAAATGCTTACCGGGTAAGCTGATGAGTACACGGTCCCTTAGTTTAAACTTTCATATAGTACAATTTTATGAAAATGCAACGTATGTTGATCTGATTCCTATTTTGGACGTACTTTAAAACATTTATTTTGGTACGTAAGATGTGATATCTCAAGCATTTAGGTACCTAGGCGACCAACTTAACATTAAACGGTTACTATATATATCCTGACATGACGAGTGATGTGGCATACAACTCAGTTTTTATTTTATTGATTTGGCAATGACATAGATTTTTATAAAATATTACTAATTTTTTATTAAAATAAGTATCTCTTAATTCATTTATAGATTATTTATTTTTCATTGTAAAAGTGTTTAAAGTGGTTGTACAAGCAAATATCAATGGACCTCTTCTTCCTCTTCGTATACTTCAAACGATTCAGGTAAGATGGAGGTTTTCAAACTAGAGACAAGAGATCTGTGTATGCCAGAGCGACCGTAGTGGCATGCACGTACGTTTGTCGGTCTTGAACACCCACACTAGACTTGTGAAATGTCTGGTAGTTCTGGACATTGAGGGAATAACAAGAAATTAATGGATGTGTTAGGTAGAATGATCTCTGTTATAATTTGAATAGTCCGATATAACAAACGTACCCTAAAGAAATAAACGGAATTGTTGCAATTACCTCTATTTTTCTCCTTACTCCCTTCATTGCAATTCTCGAGGGTGGCCCATCTTTGTTCCTCTAAAATCTGAAATCTCTGAATATGATTTTTGTTTTGACCATTTATCTCTATTTTTATCTATTTTTCTTTGTATAAAGTTTTTGGAGTTTTTTATTTGTTTTTATCCCCCAACCGATATTTCAAAATGGTAAAAATGATAGAGATTATGGAATTTTCCAAAAACTTCATTTTGTTATTCCAAAAATGTTTATCTCCAACTAACCAATGAAATTATATGAAATAAAAGAGAGCAATTATCTTTTATATATTATTAAATACTTTAGTAATATATTTATAACGAAATCTTTAAAATGAAGTAGTTGTTAAAGTTAGATCTAACTATTTCTTTTTTGCCTTTTCGTATTTTATTCATCATTTTAAAGAATATATGTAAAAACAATTGGAGGCGACTACTAGATCGAGAAGAATGCATTGGATAGATGCCCAGACATTGAGAAGAAAGGACGCTTTCAGATTTATGGGTTTTACTATTCGATATCGATGAAGTAGTGAGATATTTTTTTAATGATGCATTTTGGTGTTAAAATAGTTTTTTATTTATTTTAATAAATTTTATGTGAATGAAAAAATTGTTAAAAACGTGTATGTCTCAATCAATCCTTCTCATATACTTAATAATCTATTAATGAGCAAACAAATTATTGGTCCTTGTGGTTTATATTATATTGTTTAAATCAAGACAATTATAGCAATTACATGATTTAGAGAAAAATCCTGTTAACCTTTAGGTTAATTGAGGGAAGTATTTTTAGTCATTTCATTATCTATACTACTTTATGAAAATCCTAAAACGTTTTTTTTCTAAGAGCAGTTTTTTTTCAAGATCATTGAAATCAATCCTCCATTTCAACCGCACGACCTCTCCCTTCCCTGGATTCTTCTCCTTGCCCACATTTTACGTCCTCCTTCTATGCAACCTCTCCGCAGGTTTCCTCCACGTTTCCTCATTTCCACGATTTCCTGATTTCTCTCCATCTCTTACCTCTCCACTCCTTTTCATTTCATCTGGTATATATATACCCCGTTTCTACGAACACCTATCATTTTTCCTCAGGTTATTCACAAAAATCATAGAGGTCTGGATCTTCGATTGCCTCCTTCGATTCTCTCTTCAAAATTTCCCTTTTTTCTTCAATTTATCCGATACGTAGTTGTTATGTGTTTTAAATTTAGTTAGGGTTTGTGTTTGCTGTAAATCCAAGATTTCCTTGTGCTGTTCTTAAAATTAAACCGAAGAAGATGAAGGTTTCAACGGGAAAGGGGTTTGCTAATGGTTTTTCTGATCCCAAGTTGTTCCTATTTAAGTCCCGCTCTGTTGTCTTCACCCAATTCAGGTTCCCACTCAACGCCAACGCAGAACGCCCTCAGTCCCTCTACTCCAATTGCCGACCGCCCCTGTTGTTGTGCTCCTGTGCAGACCTCTCCTCTTGAACATTAAAGTGAGGTATGAGATGGTTCTTTTGATTCAAGCCTTGATATGAGATGGTTCTTTTGATTCAAGTCTTGATATTGCATGTAAAGATGTCAACCGGAGATAATTGATTTGTCTTACTTACATTTGACTCTTTGATTTGATAAGCACTACAAAATATAAATTTTAGGGGTTGGTTGTTTCTTGTAGTTGTAAGACCCCTATTGTTTTGATTCATTTAAATCTTGTTTCTTATGATTCAAAATTCTACCTTTAGGAAGCTTTGGGGATTTCTTATTTGTGTTTTTGCTTCATTTTTCGGTCATGGGGAAGATGAAGCAAAATGCCTAAAGTAAATGTTAAGTGATTGTCTCTTGAGGGGGGGGGGGGTCTGGGTTAAATATTGCATTTTCTTATTATTTGAAGTACAGGTTCAGTTCTCTGCAGCAGCTTACTGTGGATCAGCTCATGGATATCTTGCTTTTGGATTTTGAAGTGTTGCACTTTCTGGATTTGGACAAATTTCTTTTGTTCTTATGGTTTGATTTCGTTCTAATCAGTAGTGGATTTCAGATCACTCAGCAGCATGCTCATCAGATTCACATGAAGGATATAATGGTTTTATGGTTTTGGAGTGCATTTTGGCCTTTTGCCAATTCTCAATTCTGTCCGTTTAAGCTGCTTCTGTATGGCCCTGTGGTTTGCTTATTTATTCTCCTGCAGCTTATTTCTTATTTAGCCAAGCTTACTGGATTTTCCAGATTTTCTTTTAATCTTGGTGGATCTCTCCAGCCTCATGCCTTCTGGTTCAGAATTACTCAAGTGCTCAATTTTTTGGATTATTGGTTTCAGTTCAGTTGCTTTTGTCTTATAAATTTCAGCTTATGGAATAAAGCTGATGCGTTTGTCCGTTTGGTCTATTCTATTAAGCTGCCCAAGCCCCAGGTTTTGACTGTTTTAGAAGTGGATGGGATTATGGTTTCTAACCTTGGAAGAATACATATCAGTTTGGTTTTTGCTATTTCAAGCTGTCATTTGGATTATAATCAGTAGTTGTTGCTTAATTTGATTATAATCAGAAGGTGTGAGTTGCAAGGGCTTAATGATGATATAAGGATGGCCTATTAGTTTCTTGTGGATGTTGCTGCTTGGAGATGTCTTATTGGAGTTCAGCTTATTCAGCCCAGACAGTTTTGGATTTGTTCACATACAAATTGGATTTTTGGGCAACAATGCAGGTCAATGGCCGTAGGCCAAATTGGTTTTAGATTGGGTTTTGGGAATTTTGGCATGGGATTGAAGGTTTACAATTTACTGCAGCTTCTATTTTCCTTTCTTGTTCAACAGTTTCAGTTGCCAATGGCTTTTATCCAAATTGGCTTTCAGTAATTCTTAAAGAATATGTTCCTGCTTGGTAGAAATCGATTGAAGATTAGATTTGATATGCAGTTAACTCTTTTGATGATCTTCTCTGATATTAATTGTTGGATTGAAAAGATGAGAAGTTTCGGTCAGGATGATAATCGTGGGGGTACTGGTTCTTGGATTGAGGATGATCTATTTTGGAAGGCTTCTTCTATTCTTCTTGGTCGATTTGAGATGAAAGATTGGAGTTTGATTTTGATCTGGATTGAGTGTTGCCCTAATCGTTTTCGATTGAGTTCTGATTGGAATTTTTTTCAGTGGCAAAATCGTTGGTTTTGGTGCTTGCATTTTGATTTCTCGAGCGATTTGGTGAAAATGTTGCAGATTGGTCCTGCGGATCGATTTGGTTATAGCATTTTAGTTCTGAAGGAGAAGGATTTCTTAAGGAGCCATAGATTTTTTCGAAGAAATTACAAGTGGATAAGAAGTTTGGAAGAATGCCCCTGTTCTTGTGGTTTGATTTCTTTCGGTATGAGTTTTGATCTGATCATTTGGGAGATGGGGATTGGTACTTGGACAAGGTATAAGAAAATGGATTGGTCTTTTATTCATTGTTCCTTTAAGAATTGGGATTGGGCTAAAATTAATTTTAGTTGGAATATGGGCTTAAGTATGGATTGGGCTTTGATTTTAATTTCTGTTGGTGCAAGTGTACCACATCTCTATATATTTATTTATATTTATTTTGATGATTACAAACACACCGCTTTATTGTTTATCTAACAATTTAATCCAAGTGTGCAGTTGTTGAAGAACACGAAGATTTAATCTGAAGGGTTCAAGACGGAAGTGTTTACGTCGTCATCATTGTTTATAACTAATAATGATAAACACCCTAAAATAATATACCACTTGGATATTTCTAAAAACCTTTTAAATAATATTTTAAAAGAAATTTTGGTTCTAGAAGTATCTGCCATGCGTACTGTTTCTGCAACCACTTTCTGACGCAGGTATACCGCGAAGGTAGAGCCGGTATACCGCGGGTACATATTGGCCGGTATACCGCGGGTGTTCAGCCGGTATACCGCGGCAGGCTCCGTGTGCATCTCTGATTGGTTGAAAGTCCTTTTTTCTGACGGCGGTATACCGCGAGTCCTAGCCGGTATACCGCGGGTACGTTTTCCAGAAGTCAACTTTGCATGAGAGCCGTTGAAGTGTCAGTGTACTTTTTACTGCACGGTATACCGCGTGCATTTGGCGGTATACCGCGGATGCTTGTTTCCGTTGGAAGTGTTGCTATATACATGCATGCTGGTGAAGAAAAACAGACCACACCAACTTCAGCAATAAATTCTCCCTCAGCATTTGATTATTATTCTGCTGCCTTCTTACTCACACTAAATCACTTAAACTGATAAAATTAATTTTTGAGTAAGAAATCTTGAGTTGATAGCAGATTAAAATATCTCGATTAGTTGAATCAGCAACACAACTCAAGTGATCAAACTCTCTAAAAATATCCAAGTGATAAACCTTATTCAAGAGTGATTATTCATATTAAAATTATACCCTCTTGTAAGTGTTTGAATAAGAGTGAGTGATCCACATTAATCTCTCAAAGTAGAGTGATTCGCGTTTGTTGTATTAAGGTTTGTGTTTCTACCGTAAAGAACACGTTTCGTATTGGATCTCCGAGAAGTGTTATTTTCTCGAGGTGGACTAGCCAACTTTGTGTTTGGTGAACCACTTTAAAAATTCCGTTGTCAAGTATTCTCTTTCCCTTATCTATTTACATTTCCGCTGTGCATTTAAATTATATCTGTTTATATAATTGTTGTATACTTATTTATTTATACTCTGCTTTATTTATTCTGTATTTATTTGTAAAAAGAATTTTTGAAAGTAAAAGATTTTAAATACAACCTTACCCCCCCCTTAGGTTGTCTAACATTTGGTATCAGAGCAGGTCTTTCAAAAATTTCTGCATAAATTTCTTCTATTCCTTTAAATGGCTCAACAAACTAATATCGTGTTTTCAAAACCTCCTTTGATAGATACTGAAAAGTTTGGCATTTGGGCCGAGCTATTTGAATGTCACGTGCGTGGCAAAAATCAAAAGATTTGGAATATTATAGAAAAAGGGAATTTTAAACCCACCATTGTGAAAGATGATGTTTATATTGATAAACCTATTGATGAATGGACTACTTCTGATGAAACTCATTTTTGTTTAAACTTTGAAGCTAAGAATATATTATATGCTGCTTTAACAACTGATGAAATTGAAAGAGTATATACATATAAAACTGCAAATCAATATGGGAAAGTTTAAATAATACTCATCGTGGAAACACGGAGGTTAAATCTAGTAAAGTGAATATTTTAGTTCACGATTATGAACTATTCGAAATGAAACAAGATGAGTCAATTGACTCAATGTTTAAAAGATTTAACCTTATTGTGACTACTTTGAAAGGTTTGGATCGCACTTATCCTAACGAGGACTATATAAGGAAAATCCTACGAGCCCTTCCTTCGGAGTGGATGCAAAAGATAACATCTTTAGAAGACTCCCGTGACCTTTCCATAATGAAGATAGATGACTTGATCGGTAATCTTAAAGTGCATGAAATTGCACTTAAAAGAAACAAAGATCGGGAGCAAGTTAAAAAGAAGTCAATCGCTCTCAATGTCTCAACACCAAAAGTTGAGAAGAAAAAGGAGAAAGCTAGCTCCTCGAAAGATCCATCCGAAACTCTCGATGAAGTCGCCATGTTGGTAAGAAACTTTTCCAAATTTCTTAATAATAATAATAAATTTTCTAACAATGGCAGATTTCAAAGAAACGGTAACTACCGTCGTGGTAGTGAAAATCGAAGTCGTAAGTTCCATAAACGAGACGAAAAAGTTAAGAAAAATGGCGACTCGAGTGAAGACGATAAAGCTAAGCCAAAGAGAGGCTTTTGCTACTCATGTGGTGACAAAGACCACTACGCCAATGAATGTCCGAAAAAGAACAAGTTCCAAAAGAAGAAGGAGAAAGCCTTCATTGGAGGCGCGTGGAGCGAGAGTGAAGAAGAAGATGACTATCAAGCCATTTGTCTTATGGCCGAAAGCGACGACGAGGTAAAATCTTCTTACTCGGATTACGATAGTGATTATGAAAGTGATAATGAAAATAATCTTGAAGAATTATATGAATCTTTTCATAAAATGGCCGCTCTTGCAAATCGTTACCAAGATGAGAATGCTATGTTAAAAGAAACTGTAAATGCATGTAAAAAGGAAATAAATAATGTTAAACAAAAATCTGAAAATGATATGGATATAATTGCTAAATTAGAAACTAAATTAGGAGAAAAAGATTTTTGTAAATCTTGTGATACTTTAAATAAAGAAATTGCATGCTTAAATAAAAAATCACATGAAAATATTATTTGTACAAAATGTGATATTCTTGAGAATGAGATTGCATGTTTAAAAGCAAAATGTGATGCGTATGAAAAGGATGATTTATTAGCAAAAGCTTTTCAAAGTAGTAATGAGAAAGTCCTTAACATGCTAAATATGCCTAACCGTATAAAATGTAGAAAAGGCATTGGTTCCAATACTTGTGTTGATAAATGTTCATGTAAACCCATCAAAAGATTTTATGAATCACCTAAAGTAAATACAAGAAATCAATATGTGCAAAAACCTCCGTATGTGCGTAAAATAAATAATGTAAATTATAATACGAGAAAACCGTATGCTCGCATGTACCATGATAAATATTCTAAACCTAATAATAATGCGAATGTAAATGCTTGTTTTTATGTGTATGATAAATATAATCGCAAAATTAAAATGGTAAATAAATGGATTCCGAAAGGAATGTTTAATGTTGATAATCCCGGTGGGATGCGTTTGTGGTTTTAAACCATTTATATGGCTTTGTATGTTTGTCGTGTTTGTTTTATGTCGACAACATATTTTTTGCAGTTTATGTTTTATACTAACTGTTAAAAGGACCCATAAGAAAAGGGTACCACGAAATATTTTCTTTGCCTTTTGTAGGGTTTCCTGACGAGGATATAATACGTGTTTCCTGACGAGGATATAATACGTGGTTTCCTGACGAGGATATAATACGTGTTTCCTGACGAGGATATAATACGTGGTTTCCTGACGAGGATATAATACGTGTTTCCTGACGAGGATATAATACGTGTTTCCTGGCGAGGATATAATACGTGGTTACCTGCCGAGGTTATAATACGTGGTTTCCTGACGAGGATATAATACGTGTTTCCTGACGAGGTTATAATACGTGGTTACCTGCCGAGGTTATAATACGTGGTTACCTGCCGAGGTTATAATACGTGGTTACCTGCCGAGGTTATAATACGTGGTTACCTGCCGAGGTTATAATACGTGGTTACCTGCCGAGGTTATAATACGTGGTTACCTGACGAGGTCATAATACGTGGTGATTTTTTTTATCACATAAAATTAACCGAAAATTGAAGCCTTAAGATCCGTTTTGGTGCAAGTGTTTCGTATTGGTTTGTATATCTTTGTCTCTATTGCTTTTTGCATTTTATTTTATCCCTCAAATTTTATAAAATCAAATTGATATCGTTATTAATTTGAGGGGGAGCGTTTTAGCTCTTTTACCCATGAGTTTATGCTCTCTCAATTATATGCATATTTTGAGGGGGAGCATCTCTCGAGGGGGAGCATACCGTCTTTCTTGACCCTTTTTGTTTCGACAAACGGGGGAGAGAAACCGCATATGCTCTTGCTTAGCGGTTGTGTTTGTCATCATCAAAAAGGGGGAGATTGTTGGTGCAAGTGTACCACATCTCTATATATTTATTTATATTTATTTTGATGATTACAAACACACCGCTTTATTGTTTATCTAACAATTTAATCCAAGTGTGCAGTTGTTGAAGAACACGAAGATTTAATCTGAAGGGTTCAAGACGGAAGTGTTTACGTCGTCATCATTGTTTATAACTAATAATGATAAACACCCTAAAATAATATACCACTTGGATATTTCTAAAAACCTTTTAAATAATATTTTAAAAGAAATTTTGGTTCTAGAAGTATCTGCCATGCGTACTGTTTCTGCAACCACTTTCTGACGCAGGTATACCGCGAAGGTAGAGCCGGTATACCGCGGGTACATATTGGCCGGTATACCGCGGGTGTTCAGCCGGTATACCGCGGCAGGCTCCGTGTGCATCTCTGATTGGTTGAAAGTCCTTTTTTCTGACGGCGGTATACCGCGAGTCCTAGCCGGTATACCGCGGGTACGTTTTCCAGAAGTCAACTTTGCATGAGAGCCGTTGAAGTGTCAGTGTACTTTTTACTGCACGGTATACCGCGTGCATTTGGCGGTATACCGCGGATGCTTGTTTCCGTTGGAAGTGTTGCTATATACATGCATGCTGGTGAAGAAAAACAGACCACACCAACTTCAGAAATAAATTCTCCCTCAGCATTTGATTATTATTCTGCTGCCTTCTTACTCACACTAAATCACTTAAACTGATAAAATTAATTTTTGAGTAAGAAATCTTGAGTTGATAGCAGATTAAAATCTCTCGATTAGTTGAATCAGCAACACAACTCAAGTGATCAAACTCTCTAAAAATATCCAAGTGATAAACCTTATTCAAGAGTGATTATTCATATTAAAATTATACCCTCTTGTAAGTGTTTGAATAAGAGTGAGTGATCCACATTAATCTCTCAAAGTAGAGTGATTCGCGTTTGTTGTATTAAGGTTTGTGTTTCTACCGTAAAGAACACGTTTCGTATTGGATCTCCGAGAAGTGTTATTTTCTCGAGGTGGACTAGCCAACTTTGTGTTTGGTGAACCACTTTAAAAATTCCGTTGTCAAGTATTCTCTTTCCCTTATCTATTTACATTTCCGCTGTGCATTTAAATTATATCTGTTTATATAATTGTTGTATACTTATTTATTTATACTCTGCTTTATTTATTCTGTATTTATTTGTAAAAAGAATTTTTGAAAGTAAAAGATTTTAAATACAACCTTACCCCCCCCTTAGGTTGTCTAACAATTTCTTTTATGGAGGATGGGGATGATGTGTTGTTGGGCCTGTTCATTTCCATCCTCTCTTAGGCCCTGTTCATTGCCACTCTTTCTTGGGCCCTGTTGTTTGGGCTGATTTTATCCTCTTCTTGGATAATTGGATTGATGTGAAGGGTTTTGGTCAATGCTTGGACCTTCTTGTGGCTGATTATGATATCTATGAGGATTGGACTATGAGGATCCGACCCAACTGGTATTGGTGGAATTACTTGGGCTTCGTTTGGATGAAGAATTTCAGCTGCAAGTTTTGGGCTTTAATTTTTTATTTTTGGGCTTGCAGTTGTTGCATTTGTACTTTGGTTTTAAACCTTTACTGGTTTTCTACCCTAAGCATTTCTTAGGTAGGTGTTTTTGTAAAAATGGGTATGCCCATTTGTTTGTTTTGTAATTTCCTTTCTTTTTGAATAAAATTTTCCAAGGGGTTCCGCCCCCTTTTTCCAAAAAAATATTGTAAGCGTCATAATGCACTACTTCATGAAGCACATGCTAATGTGAATGAATGCGTTGGATTATTACAGCACGATATGTTGATACTTTAGCGTTATATACTCGAAACAATAGATCTAAAAAGTGATATAAAAGCTGATTATTATGATGGACTAAGACGTACTGAAGAATCGGAGGGAATAAGAATGAAACGGTGCAAGTGCAATGCTCCTGACGAGAAAAGGTGATTTCCAAAAGCTCAAAGCCTATGAGAATGTGCAAAAGATGCGGGGAATATGTTGGGCACGACCCGAGGAACTGTCCATTTAATCATTCCTTGACTTAAAGAATTAAATATCTACCAACCCATGGTCAAATTCCATTTCAATTCCTTCAAAGTCAAAATCCTTCGATGTATTCCAATTCCATTAAATTCCATTCTGCTAACCAAACATTCCCCTAGGTTTTCTAGTGTAACATCCCAGGCCAACCGTACCAGATATTCTCCGCTTTGTCCGCACACCTGGACTCACGGTTTTAAAACGCGTCTGATAGAGGAGGTATCAAGTCCCTTATAAGGCAACATTTGTTCCCCTCCCCAACCAATGTGGGATCTTACAATCCACCCCACTTGGGAGCCCAGTGTCCTCGCTGGCACACCAGTCCGGTTCCCGGCTCTGATACCATTTGTAACGTCCCAAATTCATAATCATGCATTACTAACGGATAAGCATTCAAATTTGATAGATAATCCTGTCTTTACATCATTAAAAGTTTACTTAAACAACATTGATAGTGGAAGTCTCTAAATCCACAGCCGAGCTCTATCTATAGTCATTATAGCCAAAACTTGGAGTCGCGCTAATCTCCACAATCCTTTTTGACATCTCCCCTAGTTCTTACTAGAAGAGCCCGTAGCACGCTTACCTGAAAATGGTTTTGTTTTTGAAAGCGAGGGTTAGACCAAAAGGTCTAGTGAATTCCCTCCGAAAACAAAATGCAAACAGTGTAACAACTTTTATAAAAGAATCATCGTAAATCTTAATATAACATCAAGCATGGTACTGCACTGTGTATTGGATCACATAAACATTCTTCGATCGGGGTCCCAGTAGGTTCCCTTCTCGCCTCTTCCGGAGCCTACGCAGACTCCCCTTTCCGGAGCCCACACGGACTCCCCTCTACCGGATAGGAGGAAACGGATTCCAACCTACCAGTCTGTCATACATATCCAAGGGATCATCAGAACCCGAGGATCTATCTTTGATCCCACGGTGCAGACCGACTCCACATAGCACATCATTCCTTTAATCCTTTCATAAAACATGCAACTTTAAATCCTTTGAATCATCAATCTCATTATATCATATCATAATAAACTTTCTTAAGTAAAACGCGTAGTTCATGAAAAAAAACATACGTGACAGTTATAAACAGTTCATGCTCGTAAATGAAACCATAATCAGTTAGAAACATTTAACACTTTACGTCGTAAAAGGGTTTAGGGAACTCACCTCAATATCGATGAACGCACTTCTTACTACCAACAAGCTAATCCAATCGAACACCTAAGGGTATTAGGTTAAAATCAGATTAAACGTTTCAAACCTACTGATCAGTGAACACTTTCCGGATACCTACTGTCCGGACGCCCTAATTTCCCGGATATCCGCACTGTCCGGATATCCCTTCTTCCCGGATACCCGAACTGTCTGGATACTAGGACTTTCCGTACACACACAAATTCCGGATACCGCACCCGGTAACTCAACTTATCCGGAAGGACACCCATCCGGAAACTACCATAACACTCTACCCGGTAACTAGCAATCCTATCCGGAAACTACTGTAAAAACCAGAATTCCTAGTGTCCGGATACGACGGCTGTTTGACAAAAGTGATCTAAAAGTGATCATTAAGCTCGTTTTCTGCCATTAATTTGATTTGACAAACCTAAGGGTTCATCCACCAATCCTAAACAACCACTTAATCCCCTTTCTTACCATTAAATCAATTTACAGAGCCAAAAACCCTTAAAACCCACTTTTAAGAAGAATGTGGTTAAAAAAACCAATTGAATCCTTATAATCAGACCTAAGAAAGGACCATTATAACAACAAGGAATACGAATTTAGAATGGAATACCTTGATGATTTCTCTTTTCTTTTGATCTCTTCTTCAAAAATCCCTTTCTTCTTCTCTTTTCTTTCCTAGCTGCCAACACCACCAAGCACCCTCACAAAATACTGATTTTAGAATAATGGAGGCTGCCCTAGGGAATTGAGTCCATAAATACCTTTCATTAATTGCAAACAAGCCCCTCAACTTAACTTTCATTTCGTAGACTTTAGCCACTAAACTTTCAATACAAGTTGAAAATTCGGGTTGTTACAACACTCCCCCCTTTAAAAGAATTCCGTCCCCAAAATTCCTTATTGGGAAAAGATGCGGGTATCTTGCCCACACTAAAACTGACACTTCCCCAAAGTAAAGCCACATTCTGACTCAGTCAACAACCCCACTAAATTCGAGACCTGGAATAATGGGTGTATTCCCTTCAGTTCTTACGGTACTCTAACTCGCAGGCTACTGCCCTTATTGATCGATCTTGACAATAGAAGATTAAATAAGGCTTCTCAAGCATCTTTACTCCCCTTAAGGAGGACCCTGTCGGAATCCCCCGCTACAACATGAGATCCAATTACTCAGAAACAGTCATTCACCTAACAGCTTGGCACAAGGCCAACCTTGTACGTCCCGACAACTCACAACTCCGAGTTCCTTCATCATATCACAACTCACTACTTTGCACCACCCAACAATCGTCTATGCTGATAACATTTCCCTTTTCTCGGACCACCTAGACCACAGTTCGTCACTCATCCCTCACATTCTCACTACTTCACCACCCCATACTTATACGTAACTAAGAGTAGGAACCTCGAAACCCATCGTTGGATTGTTCACCTACTCAAATTAAACTTATCCTGAAACACATCAATTCCTCCCGGATTACCACGTTCATTCATTCCTATAAAACGTAACTCCGGTTATCCTCACTCCACTGGGAGGAGTAACCATGGTCACACCATACTATTCTCACTAGCTTAATCACTGCACGACCAATTCGTTTAAACATTTCTCACAAAGTCACTAACTTAACTCATTCGACTGTCTTATCCACTCCTTTTCTGCACAACCTCGTACCCAATTCCCCTCCTCTATACTCTTTCCAACGGTTCGCATACTTATCAATGACAATCTACATAACACTGCACCTTTCGGCGTTACTGACAAGTTTACTACTTCCAATTTACTCACTTATTCCGACATGCTATCTTCACCTCCCCACGTTAGCGTGGAGCATTGCCCACCGAACATTACTTGCCCCTCTCTCCCGACCTTTCCCCATGCTGGTATCGCTTTCTCATTACTCACATAGCCAAACAGTTGCACCAAGATCTTATCTTAAGGCATTCAACCAAGCCGTCTTGAAACAAGACCAGTGTTCGACGTCACTACACATTCTTTAATCTCCAACTTTTACCTTCTCAGACATTTCTTTCACACATAAGCAAAAATTCACATTCTTTAAGGATTTCACATCTATCCCACCACATTTTGACTAACACAACCCTCATCCTCTTTAAACTTCCAATGACCCGAAAGTGTGTTTCTTAGTAACGTCCCCTATTCACTCTAATAATCCACCCCCTTGGATTCCCTATTACAAACGGATCTATTAATTCAGGAACACCCCGAAACTGGGGTTCCACAATTCTTTCGATTAACCATCATGATCATAAAATCAGACAGATATATATATACCGTCATCCCGGATTTCTTACTTAGATTTACCTTAAATAATTCTTTAACAATCAGTGTGTTAATCCTAATGACACCTCCCCAAGGATTGTAACACATCCTGTAATAACAAATGAACGTCATTACTTAACAAATCTATAAAATTTTAATCAGCCAACCAAAGGCTTATACCTCTATCATGACATTTCAAATCAACTAATGATCATACTACCACTCCGACCCACAATCATCATCATGTCATTCCTTAAACATAACCAAAATTTCCATGTATTTCCTTCTAGGATCATTCCCTCACGCATAAGGAACAATTTTCATCTTTTTTTTAACGATTTCTCATCTACTATACTACAGCTTGACTAATCTATTCATCATCTTCTTTAAACTTACTCTGCCTTCAAGAATATACTTAACAACATACATGACCACAAAGCTTGGTCTCACAGCTGGGCAATCACCTAATTCTGCCCCGACATTCCATTCCGATAACAGTCAAAATAAACACCAGCTTACAAACCACGTACTTCAACAACTGGGATTGCAAAACGTACACTCTACCCGAAATCCTAAAAGGACTTCCTTCTAATCCTTCATCTTTCTAACATCGCCTTACTACATCACCGGCTAACACAGATATCTTGGCAATTGAAGCTACTAATCGTTCGTATATTCACCACTCCTATCATCACACTACCGACCAAGTCTTTCATGGTCATTCGTACACAATTCACCCTTTCCTTCATATTCTCCCGTATACTACAATCGAGTCTGTCTCGCTACTTAGTTCTCTCCCAACTTGTTGAACTATGACTCACGAGTTCACACTTAGCTCAAACACAAACATCCTAGCTAGCTCTTTATGATCCGAGTCCTTTTTTAGACACGACACATTTTCTTCCTGACTGGTATAGTCTACACTCACTCCGCTTGTGTTACACATCTTGTCCTTCTACGGACCCTCCTCACCTCGTAAATAGAACGCCTATTCAACAACAACAGTCTCTTACTAATTTAACACCTCTACAAGATATTCTATCAACTTACACTCATCTGGTTTGAGTCTTCGGCCTCGGCCAACATACACCGTTGCCGACTTCAACAACAAAAGACAACTCTTAACTACTTCCTTAACCTATCCTTGAACATGAGTTCCTTACGGGACCTATTCCTCCCTACACATCATAGTTAACTTTATAATCCGTCGCCCCTATTTCGAAACTTACTCATGTAACATCAATATTACCAGCTCCCTTCGAAACTCATGACCCACACCGTGGACCTTTCATTCTTGCTTCACAACACTACCCATAAAGAGTTGCTAAAACCAATACCTTGATGACTCCTAGTCCTTCCTCCGGACACCATCGCCCCTCGGCAACTGTGTTCTCAGTCACCGAGCAAAGGTACAGACCCTCATACACCTGACACTAAAATCCATTCCCGACTCTTCCAAGGTCCAACTCTCCTCTAAAACACACATATACCAAAACTACATACGTTCTCCCCTGACTTGACCAACGCCTCTCCGCTCTCGGAGTTCTTCCTTAGCTTAAGACGTAATACTCTACGACCTAGTGGGTTCATAGCCTTCATGCATGACAATACAGTAGATAAATCCTTTTACACATTTTATCCTTTTAAATAAACAACATTTAGAAACAACTCGGGTACCCGTGACCCCATCACTCTTATAACTTCAAAACCCTACACAACGATTCGAGAATCGTTGGCATGCATCTTCCCGTGAACCTCAATCTTGCTCAATCCGAACAATGTTATTACAATAGTAATATATTAAATGAAAATCTTTTCGTATGAGACAATTCTGAAAGAATTACCGACACAAAGTAAACCAGTCGGTTCTCACACTCATTTGTATGATATCAAAAGGTCAATAAGCATTTTGGTTATAAGTGAATTGCAGGTAACCATCAATTTAACTTATCATTAAAAGTGTGGAATACTTTGCAAATCGTTAAGCTCAAAATTTCAATGTGCGACGTAATTGAAATCGCTTTTTCTTTAAACGTGCACTCGTACAAGCTGACTCATTTTGTTCAAAGTTGACATTTATGTTTTTATTTTGAATCGTGAAAATTTCATGTTACATAAAAGAACGCCATGCATGAGACTCTATTTGCAATAGAAGGCTACTCACTCAACAAGGTCAACCGCTTTACTCACGAAGCTTATCCTTGATACTCCACTTACGACCAAGGGTCGCCCTCTCGGTTAAGCACTAACTTGATGTACATGCGTTCCACATCTCACTTACTCAACCATTTCACACTATCTTCGCTTTGATCGACTATCTCACTTTCTACTTCTACATGCTTTCAATTCACTATAAGTATATTATTCCATGATTTCCATAACTAGGACTCTCCCGAAACTGGAGTCTTACCCAAACTCAAACATTCATCCTCTCCGAATCCACGAAGAGCTACCTCTAGACGACTCATAACATTCTTCACAACATTTCTTCTCTACGATGTCTACATACATCACATCATAATGACTCTTACACGACATTTCCCCAAGCAATGGAGCTCGGTCTATCCCTCAGGGATCTTGCTGACCTATTCCTCAACGTTCTCCCAACCATAGCGCTAAACTGAAAGAAACCGATAGTTAATCCTTGCTAGACGTGACACAACAAATTTTCTATAAGTAAGGTATTGTAAGCACGCACATGTACCTGTAAGTTCGTAATTACACTGGCCAGGTGTAATCACAAACTTACCTTACACGTTTGTCCTTGGCACCTTATTCCTAAGCGCATATATAGTGATCGTTCTTAGAGGCAATCCTATGTCTCGGCTGTGTTCCTCATCTTACAGTTTAAGTTTAGGCCCGAATGGTCACCTAAATCTCTTAAACTAAGGCTCTGATACCATCTATAACATCCCATGCCAACCGTACCAGATATTGTCCGCATTGTCCGCACACCTGGACTCATGGTTTTAAAACGCGTCTGATAGAGGAGGTATCAAGTCCCTTATAAGGCAACCTTTGTTCCCCTCCCCAACCAATGTGGGATCTTACAATCCACCCCGCTTAGGAGCCCAGCGTCCTCGCTGGCACACCAATCCGGTTCCCGGCTCTGATACCATTTGTAACGTCCCAAATTCATAATCATGCATTACTAACGGATAAGCATTCAAATTTGATAGATAATCCTGTCTTTACATCATTAAAAGTTTACTTAAACAACATTCACAGCGAAAGTCTCTAAATCCACAGCCGAGCTCTATCTATAGTCATTATAGCCAAAACTTGGAGTCGCGCTAATCTCCACAATCCTTTTTGACATCTCCCCTAGTTCTTACTAGAAGATCCCGTAGCACGCTTACCTGAAAATGGTTTAGTTTTTGAAAGCGAGGGTTAGACCAAAAGGTCTAGTGAATTCCCTCCGAAAACAACATGCAAACATTATAACAACTTTTATAAAAGAATCATCGTAAATCTTAATATAACATAAAGCATGGTACTGCACTGTGTATTGGATCACATAAACATTCTTCGATCGGGGTCCCAGCAGGTTCCCTTCTCGCCTCTTCCGGAGCCTACGCAGACTCCCCTTCCCGGAGCCTACATAGACTCCCCTTCCCGGAGCCCACACGGACTCCCCTCTGCCGGATAGGAGGAAACGGATTCCAACCTACCGGTCTGTCATAAATATCCAAGGGATCATCAGAACCCGAGGATCTATCTCTGATCCCACAGTGCAGACCGACTCCACATAGCACATCATTCCTTTAATCCTTTCATAAAACATGCAACTTTAAATCCTTTGAATCATCAATCTCATTTTATCATATCATAATAAGCTTTCTTAAGTAAAACGCGTAGTTCATGAAAAAAAAACATACGTGACAGTTATAAACAGTTCATGCTCGTAAATGAAACCATAATCAGTTAGAAACATTTAACACTTTACGTCGTAAAAGGGTTTAGGGAACTCACCTTAATAACGCTGCACGCACTTCTTACTACCTCCAAGCTAATCCAATCGAACACCTAAGGGTATTAGGTTAAAATTAGATTAAACGGTTCAAACCTACTGATCAGTGAACACTTTCCGGATACCTACTGTCCGGACGCCCTAATTTCCCAGATATCCGCACTGTCCGGATATCCCTACTTCCCGGATACCCGAACTGTCTGGATACTAGGACTTTCCGGACACACACAAATTCCGGATATCGCACCCAGTAACTCAAATTATCCGGAATGACACCCATCCGAAAACTACCATAACACTCTACCCGGGAACTAGCAATCCTATCCGGAAACTACTGTAAAAACCAGAATTGCTAGTGTCCGGATACGACGGCTGTTTGACAAAAGTGATCTAAAAGTGATCATTAAGCTCGTTTTCTGCCATTAATTTGATTTGACAAACCTAAGGGTTCATCCACCAATCCTAAACAACCACTTAATCCCCTTTCTTACCATTAAATCAATTTACAAAGCCAAAAACCCTTAAAACCCACTTTTAAGAAGAATGTGGTTAAAAAAACCCATTGAATCCTTATAATCAGACCTAAGAACCCAAACCAATTAAGAAAGGACCATTATAACAACAAGGAATACAAATTTAGAATGGAATAACTTGATGATTTCTCTTTTCTTTTGATCTCTTCTTCCAAAATCCCTTTCTTCTTCTCTTTTCTTTCCTAGCCGCCAACACCACCAAGCACCCTCACAAAATACTGATTTTAGAATAATGGAGGCTGCCCTAGGGAATTGAGTCCATAAATACCTTTCATTAATTGCAAACAAGTCCCTCAACTTAACTTTCATTTCGTAGACTTTAGCCACTAAACTTTCAATACAAGTTGAAAATTCGGGTTGTTACATCTAGCCCAACTGAAAATGTGGGATAAAAATGATGAACTGGTACTATTTTATTTATAAATCAGTCTTGTTTTGTTGAATCGGGGGTTTTTAGTACTTGGGTATCCTCATCTGCTTTGTTCGTTTAGTTAAATGATCGAACATGAACAATTATCTCAGTCGTTCATTTATGTTCGTTTAAGTTTGTTTATACATAAATTATATTTATATATATTATGACATTAACATATAAAATCGTTAATAAAACCACAAAATTATCATTGAGAGGTACGGAAAATTGAACAAACATGAAACCAGATTGTCGTTTCGGATTTTAAGCTTCAGAATTGACCACAATGGTTTTAAAGTTCTTAATTCAAGCAAATGAAAAACACTTTAGAATCTTTTACACCCGCCGCATCGCGTGGGTACAGTAACTAGTCTAATATTAAAAACTAAAATAAAAATTGTTTTCAAACACCAATTAAAGGATGCCCATGTCCCCCATGCGTCTCCTTGACTATTAATTAACCAAAGTTCAAGAACTTCCTTTTTCATCCCAAAATTTACATCTCTTGGCAAGATCTTCATCTCTATATCAATCCATAAAGAAGCAATGTAGGAGAAGTTCTAAACGCTAAGGAGGAGGAAGATGGGGCAAGCTTCACCTACCAGATGGGGGCGATGATATCTTTGGACCAAGGATCTAGATATGAAATTGGAGATCATGGAGGAGGGGTGTGGAAGTTAGAGATCGTAGATTTGGAACATGAAAGGGCGACGATGTGGAAGAGTTCGCCGAAGGTTATCGTCGATGGAACTTAAAGGGACGATGATTTATCGGTGGATTTGGAGCTTGAAAGGGACGATATTTTTATGTATGTATATATTATAATTTACCTTATTAGTGCTTGTGGTTTTAAAATCAAAAAATAAAATTTTAATAGTAAATTAAAAAATAATAAAATAACTAAATATACGCCTGCCCAATTCTATTTAACATAACTTTTTTAACATAGGCAAAGGATCAAGGACGTGTGAAAATAAAAATCACAAGAACATTATTGTCCGGTGTGATTTCGTGTAAACCACGAAGGACCAAGGATATAATTGAAGTTAAAAATATATTTTGATAAGTATTTTATTTATAGTTTATACAATGGAGTAAGTTATAGTTTTGGTCCCTAAGTTATATTAATTTTAACAAAAAACATTCTCAAATCTTTATTAAAATTTGTCTCTAACGTGTGCAAAATAGACTAGTTTTTTACGCCCACTTTTCTGTTAACTTCAATTAAATGTAGACCTGACAAACGTGTCGTGTCGTGTCGGGTTCGTGTCGGTTTCAAAGTTAAACGGGTTGAAAATGCCTAACCCTAACCCGACCCATTTAATAAACGGGTCAAAAAATCTCAACCCTAACCCGACCCCCTAACCCGACATGTAATAACCGTGTCTTTTTGTAAATAAATATAAAGTTTGGTGCCCAAAGTGTGAGGAGTAGAGGTTTTAAGGCTATGTGAAAAAGGTATAAAAAGGGGATAGAAACCCTAATTTTCCTCATTTCCTCATCTCAGGGTGTGTATTGTGGCTAAGAGAGTGTGTCAGTGAAGAAGGATTTTAGCAATTGAAGGGGAAGACGTGGGAATTTGCAGCTGAGACTTGGGAAGAGCATAGGAACCATCAAGGTAATCCCCAACTCATGCTCCATTTTGATTTAATCTTAACTCTAGAGTGGTAGAACCTGAATTGGTGTTTATTGATTAGAAAGAAAAGAAATGGTAGCTGGGTGTTCTTCCTATTCGAATCAATGTGGAAAAATTGGATGAAATAACTTGCTATTAGGTTAGAATTAATATTTCCATGATTTTATGGGTTCAAAATCGAATGTGGCTTGGTATGAGGTAATCGATTTAGCTATGGTAAAAGAAAATACTCGATGAAACCCAGTCGTCCGGAACTCGCCACATCCGGAAACATTGGGTAGGATCCGGTAATTGAGAGACCGGATGTGTTGTCCGGTAAGCGAAACCGGAAGTGTGAATACCGAAACCGGATACCGAAACCGGGTGTACCGGAACCGGATGTACCGGAACCGGAGGTACCGGATGCCAAGAGTCCAAATACCGGATTTGGGGTACCGGATACCGGGCGAAATCTGGGGAGTCCGGATCCCATCTAGTCCAAGACTTTCAGTTTTTCAGTAAGGTTCGAGATATATGGGTGTAACTGACGAGAGACTTATCTAGTCTTATGTATGGGTGTAAATGTAGGTTCAGGTAGAAGAAAATCGGTTGCAAGCAAGGACCCGTAGTGTGGACGCCAGGTGAGTCTTTCTGAACCTAAAACCTTTTTAAGTGTGAATTCTTATGCATGTTTATATTTGCAAACGCATGTACTGCTTTAAATTATGCGTGAAAGGTGTGAGTAAATAAAGTGGATATACTGTATACGTGTAGACATGCTATGGCATTGATGTGAGATGGGGGTGTGTCCCATAAGATTAAATATATGAATTTGTTTCATATATGGGCGGTGTGTGCCCTATTACGCTGTCACGGTGTGTGTGACCATAGTGTGTGTCATTAGCATGTGTCTTGATGTGCTTATTATGAAAGTGTGCTTCATTATGAATTTTCATAAAATTCCTTGCTGCATTTTTATAAATGATGTTGTTATTGGTGTGACTTATTTTGAGGGAACTCACTAGACCTTATGGTCTAACCCTCGCTTTTCAAAACTAAAGCCTTTTCAGGTAAGCAGGTAGCCGAGAGCTTGTTTAGAGGATTAGCAAGACGTGAGTCGGAGCTTGCGTATAGAAGGTTTAGAAGATTTCCCCTTTTATTTTGTAGTCATGTTCTCAGCTGTAGTTAGGGTTATTTCCGCGAACCCAATTTGTAATGTTGATAGTGTGACTTAGTTGGGCCATTTTGGCGTTTTAAATTAAAGGAGTAGTTTTGGCATGCTTGTTTGGAGTGGATTGTTACAGTTGGTATCAGAGCGCTAGTTTAAGCGATTTAGGTGACCAGATGGGCCTAAACTTAAACTGTGGAGTTGGAGGATACAGCTGAGATATAGGAAGCCTTTAGGGAAGACCTTAATCACCGAGAATTTAGGACGATGGTAGTGAGGACTCTCATGTAAGGTAAATTCAAATCACATCTGGCCAATGTCATCATGAATTTACAGGTGCATGGGTGTGCTTGATTACCGTTGTTCTGATAGTGGTTAGTGTGGAGAGTAACGGTAGTATGTGGAGTGTGGTGGTTAGTGTGTGGAGAGTAACGGTAGTATGTGGAGTGTGGTGGTTAGTGTGTGGAGAATAATGGTGGTGTGTGGAAAGCGGTGGTAGTGTGTAAAGTTTTAACCTTGTCATGGTGGCAACGGTTTAGTGTGTTATGCAGATTATTCATGGTGTGATTGATGACACTATCTAGAATGAGTATTGTTTGAATGTTTGGTGTGGGTGTCCGTGTGAGGTGGAATCTTTAGGGTTCTTAAGGAAAATAATTGATTGGAGGTGAGCTCCTAATTTCTGATGATTCTTCATTCTGGGAGTTTTCGTTGCCGATGAATTGGGATCTTGAGAGTTTCAACTCAAGGATCGGGTAGTAGAGACGTGCCTTCTTACTCTCTAGTCAGTGGAAGAGTGGCAAGGGGTGGTTGAGGAATAATAGATGCGTTGGTTGGAAGTTGGGGGCAAGGTTAAATGAAAAATAGTTATTGATTGGTTAACCTATTTGGGGTCGAAGAGAAGCCGCATATTTTACAAATCAGTAGTCAAGTGGTAACTGTGAAGTTGGGGCATACAAGTGTGCGGGGAAGCACCGGTACCAAGGTTGTTGCAATTGTGAGAAACCGGAAGGTTTGGTCGGAAGTAGGGCACCGATGTTGAATTGTTGTGAATGTCAATGGTTGACCTTGCTTGAGCGAATAGCCTTCAATGTAAAGTGAGTCATGCATTGTGTTCTCAAACAAATTACGTGAGTCCTTTATGTAAATATATATATATATATATATATATATATATATATATATATATATGTGTGTGTGTGTGTGTGTGTGTGTGTGTGTGTGTGCGTGTGTCTTGGAAGTTTCGGGTTTCGAAAATGAGTGGGCGCGTGCAAGTGTGTGTTTGAAGGAAAAGACGAATTTATTTACGTTGTGTAGTAGATTTCGAACTTGGGGAAGTAGTGAATTATTTCACCTTTTTACAAAAGAATTAACCTTGTTGTAGAAATCATAACAATATTTGATCGCATGATTTTATGAGTGAAATCGATATGAACACGTTGTTGTCATATCAGCGAGTGTGAGAGTCAACCGACTCTCCCAGTGTGGGTGATTTGCCGTATTTTAAAAAATCGCATGAAAAGAGTTTTTGTGAATGCAAATTTCAGTTACTGGGTAGGTTGTGAGATATCATGGGTTGTGTATGAGCGATCCCCGAGATCTGTGTGTGTGCGTGGCTATTCTTTATGAAGGTGTCGTGTCATGCATATCAAACCTTGTTTCGCGGTGTATTTCAAGTGTGTAAAACGATTTAAATCATTGTGTCGACATGCATGAAGGCTATGAACTCGCTAGGTAGTAAGATGTATCGTGTTTAAGGGTGAAGGGAAGCTTCGAAAGTGGAAATGGTGGCGGAGTCGTCGATGGTCGATTCGTGACCTTGATGTTTCCTTTTAGGGAGGGCGATGAATAACTGCAGTCTCAGTCTTTGACTTTAGAGATGCTTGTATGATAGTAGTCTTTGTTCTTATTTGGTAATTTAATGTGTGGCTGACGGCGGGTATGTCCCAGGTAATTTCGAAGGAAACAAGATACTTCGAAAGGTAGCGTTGTAGCATGTTGATGAAATGGTATCGACATGGGGACAGGCCTGAGGTGGCCTCGTATCTAGGCAATCTGTCGGGTAAGCCTTGTGGCTCAAGCATATGAGAGCGGTGGGGGCACAAAGTTAGTTACGATGCGTGGGAGGAATTAGATTTCGGTGGAAATTCTCGTTGTCAGAGGCACCGTTGAAGCATCATTTTCATGGCGGGCGTTGATGTTGAAGTCAACGACAGTTGTTGAGATCGTTGTCGAGAGATTGGAGTTGGAAGGGGTAACCCTGGGGTGATTAGTTTGTCGGGTTTATGCGCGAACGTAAGAGGTCGGTAAAGGAAAGGTGTGTATCTGTCAAGATGTTGGATCGCCTTACGTGAGTGTTTTGAAAGTGGAGAATTGATAGTTGGATAGGCGTTTTTCTGGTGTGATTGACGTTTCGTCTATGAATGAAGTAGTTAGCACAACTCATGTGGGACGAGTGGGTTATGTTGGTCTGCAAGGTAGCATCTTACCGTATGGTTTACTGGAGCATGTTTCGTGTGGATTCTTAAGAGTCGGTTGGGGATAAAGACTCGAGCGATGTGAAGTAGACGATCATAAGTTGTGGTTCAACTAGGTTGGGAAAAGACCAGGTCGTGGGATAGCTGTATTTCAAATGTTTGTTGTGATCGGCACGGAGAAACAAGGCTTATTGTGTGCACTATTGATCGTGAAGATCTTGCCCTTGGTGTTAGGCTGTGGTGTGGTGGTTGTGAGGATAAGTTAGTGGTAACTTATGCAAGGTAGATGCGCAAGTCTTCGGTGAGATAACAAGTTGTTGTGGGGATAAGTGGTGGTTTAGTGTTGTTAATATGAGATGAGCGTAAGTGGAAATCCCTGCTCGGAGATTATTGATAAGTTGTTTAATGGTGACAATAGATGTGTGTTAAGATGAATGGATGTTTTGGTGGGTGTTGTGGTATTGCTGATTCGAGAAGAAAAGATTAGAGTGGTAGTTGACGGCTACCTAAGAGGGAGGAACCGTGTGCTTATAGGTTGTGATGAGTCGATGGGTATGTCGTCTGGTGCCATTGTCATGTTTACGAAGATGTTGGATTGTTTGGTTTATGATGTTTCGCAGTAGATACGAAATCCTTGGAATGTTGAATTATTCCTTGCGTGTAAGAGATTTCTCATGAGTGGGATAACCCCGTTTGTGGGACAAGATGTGTGTGGTGGATTCGAGTATTGGGTGTTATCTACTGAAGAGGATCATAACTGTGAGTTAAGGTGATACTCGAGGTTGATCTTGTGTTAAATTGGTGAATTGAACGTTCGTTATTCTAATAAGGGATTCTTGTTGTTGTGGCGTTAACATCTGTAATGTTACGGAAGTGAAGTTGAGTGTGAAACTCTTAATTCGTTTCAGAACCGTGGATCTAGGTGTGTGGTCGATATCGTGCAACAGTGGGTACAGGGTGTCATTGTCGAGTGCATGAGCTCCTAGTAGGAGTATGAGAAAGAGGGTTGCGTGAATGTGTTGGTTTAAGGGTCGAGGAAAGCTAGTTTGTAAAGTCGGTCAAAAGTGTGCATCATATGATGAGCCATTCCTTGGAATCATGTGTTATGTCTTGAGAAGAAAGTTAAATGTAGTGCTCGGAATGAAGGACCATTGGATTAGACTTAGTAGTGGTGTGGGAAACATTCCAAGTGAGTTTGTCGTGCGATGTTAAGCTAATGGGTATAGTTTTGTGTGAGCTCGGGCACTCCTTCCTGTTGAGTGGGTGAAACTTGAATCCATGTGGATGGACGAGTGTTGGGTGCAGTGGGAAGTTAAATGTGTGTCTTCTGGATTGGTATGGTTTGGTTGGTGGCTGCTTCAAATGTTGGAGTGTAGAAGTTTCCTACTTTTAGTTAAGTATAGTGTGGGGTGATGATGTGGTGAAAACGTGTGAATTGATTATTGATGGATAGTAGTCAATGCAATTCAGGCAAGGAATTGTTATCTGCTTTAGACGTATATCGTGTTGGGAAAACGATTGTAGAATTGTGTGTGGAGCCCTTATTTTGTCGCATTTTAAAACCATGAGTCTGGGTGTGGATGATAGTGTGTGCAATTGTTACAGTTGGTACAGATGGCTTGAGGCATTTTTATGATACGTGAGTTTTTCTGGGGTAAGAGTCGTAGTTAACCGAAAGTGTGACAATTCGTTGGTATACGCCCTATTGTTGAAGGGTTATGCAAATTGGGGGTGATAGAATCCTTTAGAAGCAAAGGGGTTGGCATGAGCAGATATCTGTGAACCTGCCAAGTATAAAGAGGTATCGTGAAAAAGGGGCATTGAGTGATACCGGAGGTCATGCGGCTGACCGCCGATAAGTTAAACAGGTTCACAGGAAGTTGAGAGTGGCTCTAGACCGCCACAGGGTTATGTGAGTAAAAGGAGGAGATTGATCGAATTCCAAGTAGGAGACAGTGTGATGCTTAAAGTTTCGTCGTGGAAAGTCGTTGTGCGTTTGGAAAGAAAGGGGGAATTAAGACCCGGGTATGTCAGGTCGTACGCCATCACTGAGCGTGTAGGTGAGGTGGCGTATAAGCTGAAGTTGCCCTAGGAGTTTCGGGGAGTTCATTCGACATTTCACGTGTCGAATCTTAGGAAGTGCTTGGCCGAGGAAAGTGATATGCATTAATTATTTAATGCATATTAGGTCTTTTTCTTTCCAATTTGAGTCATTTTATCTCTAATATCCCTAACATTGAGTCATTTTATTTACTTATTTTCCTTTTTATTGTTTATTGGAGCTAGAGTAGTGAATGACCTGTTTTATGATTGAGAATGGCTGATTGTGTTCATTTTGACAGAATTTTCTAGTGCAGATCCATGCTGCAGCACGACATGCCTTGACAGATTACTTTTTTGGGACGTGGAGCTGGACTAAATGGCTTTTTGGTGCTGACTGAAGATGTTTCCTGAACCAAGAAACATGCTGGAATTAATTAATCTAGTTACATGCAAACCTCTTTTGTATTTTCAAGACTTTTCACATTACTTTATGTATTTTGTCTTTTAAAGACTTTAGGACCAAGTTAGTGTAGATTTACTCTTTTGCCCTCTCATCTTCCTTCCTATATAAGGAGGGCTTGGGGTGATGCATTTTAAAGGAGGAACTTTGGATCAGATTTAAGAGGGTGACAACTCTTGGTCTTGATTTCTTAGTGAATCAATTTAAGCATTTGAAGTACTTAATTCTTGCAATTTATTTTCCGTCTTTTATTTCTTGCAATGTACATTCCGCCATTTATTTTTCAGTCATTTACATTTATGCAATTTAATTTACGTCATTTATTGCTTTCTTTACTTTCCGTTATGAGTAGCTAAATTTATTAGTTCGGGTGTTAAACGGAAAGGTGGGATTTTAAACCAAAGAAAGGTGGACGTTGTTTCGCAATAACGATGTTCCATTATTTCATTCAAGTTTTATAAAAACCAATGACACTTCTTGACGAATTGATCACTTGCTAAAGTGTTAAAGTGTCGTGGACTTAGAGATAATCCACTGAATGCACGTCAGTTTGAATGATATGGGAAGTAGACTTGAGAGAGTTACTGATAAAGTGACAATTATCATCCATGTTTTTCTAAACTGATTTATTCTCGACAAGTGGTCACCAATCTAAGGTGTTAAAGTGTAGTGGACTTAGAGATAAGCCACTTGGAACACACCAACTTGAATGATATGGGAATCGGCTCGAGAGAGCAGTTTTGATACAAAGAGATTTGGTCGTCCATATATTTTGAGAACTTTATCCCCCACTATAAATACCTGGAGACTACACAGAGATGTGTCTAGTTGAATCTAAACAGTAGTGGGAATACTGAAGTCCGAGAGGAATACTCTCAAAATAGATGGTGGATCTAGTTATGACAAAACTGCATGCTGCAGCATTCCTGCAGCATGGCCTGCTGGAATTTGTGTTTAAGTCCCACCTTAAAGTTTTACACCCGTGCTTGCTTTATTCTCTGTTAACAACATCAAAGTGACAATCCAAACAAAACAAATCAATCTCTTCCAATTCGCCATCTGATATCATTTCCTTCTTCTACTTTTTATTTAACTTTATACTCCAATCTCTGTGGGACGATATCTAGTATCTTACCATTTTATTACTTGAAAGACGATATTAGATCTTATTGTATACTTGCTTTGAGGTTTGATTAGCATACGTCTATAGGTGTATTCTAAGCACTGTCAAGTTTTTGGCGCCGTTGCCGGAGATTGGCAAGCTAAAAGTTGTAAAACGTTTTCAAAAGATTTGATTTTTCTAACATCTTTGTTGTTTGTCATACGTCTCCATGTGTGTACAAGTAACAAATCTTTGATTTTATCTTTCTGTGAATATGGATTCAATGGGATATTCGTTTGGGCCATATGAAACTGCTTTCTGTGACTACTGTGGCGGAAATCATTTCTCATGCAATTGTCCTTCGAACCCGGAATCTCGTTATTTCATGGGAGATAGTAATTGGGATACCTCACACTTCAATGGTTACACTCAATCATGGGAGGATCATCCTAATTTGTTTTTAAATGGTCAAGATAATGGCACTTTCACATCACCAATGACTCCCTACCAAGATTGGAGTAACACATACGCAACTACTTTTGACCAATCTTGGGAGGAACAAGTTGATTTTTCTGGGAATTTTCATGGGGATGATTTTAACAACTCATTTTTACCCCTTCGCCCTCTTTAGAACTAATCGAAATCTTCAAATCTTTTGAAACTATGGTAAATAAGTCCACACAAAGTATGATGACATCTGTTGCCAACATTTCAACTTATCTTGAAGAGATCAATAGACAAAACCAAATTCCTATACCAAGTGAGATTGAACATTTTGAGTGTGTTGTTAAGGATGAGGATGAGGTCAATACTTTGGAAAATAGTCAAGAGATAGAAAGTTCCGAGGAAGCATCCGAGCATTCGAGCAATCCTTCTTCACTTCAAAATAGTGAAGAGGTGCAACACAATGCCAAGACTGTCACTAACCCCTACTTTGAATCTGTGCAGAAAGAACATATTGTTGCAAATGCAACATTCCTGCAGCAAAGTTGTGCAGAAAAACTTCAAGTTGCTTTTCAAAAGGGACGTGATGATCAATCCATAGACTCGGGAAGCTTCATAAAATCAAGTACTATTGTTGGTGAGGTGGTGTGGAAAACTCTGTGTGGGATGACCTGTTCCCCCATTTGTTTCATTAAAGTCTTGTGCCATGATCAAGGAGAGAAACACGTGATGAGAAACGTGTATAAGCATAAGAGGAAAGAGAAACACCAAAGTAAGTTGGTGAGGACACTTACGGCTGAGGAGCATACTGAGGTGCTCCAACAATCTCCACCATTCCTCAACAAGTTGTCAACAAGAGATCCAATTGTTGAAAAAGAAGAATACCTTATTAAAAGGCGAAAATGCAGATTCTTGTGCCGCAACATTCATTCCAACCACTTGGTTTACAACCTACTCCTCAGGAGTAGGACAGGTTCATTCATACCATTTTAGCTCCATTTTTTGAGTCTGGGATTGTTTCTTATATTTTTTTTAGGATTTAGTTTTTATTGCATGATGAGCATATGTGATATATTTAAGCATGCATACATAGCATGAATAATTCCTAAAGTCATGATCCCTAAATCTAATAGTATAGTTTTTTTGCTAGAACTAGCATCATTTTACTTGGGAAAACATTTTGATCCACACCTCACACATCTAAGAAGTGACTAAGGCCATCATTTGTTACTCTACATGAGCCACTTGCATCCACCCTATACACTTTATCATTCTATAACAATGAGGACATTGTCAATCATTAGTTTGAGGGTGGGAAGTCCACCATGGCAAGAAAACAACCACAAAAAAAGAGCATAGCTCTTCAAATATGCCATGTTTGGACTTTAAGCACTAAAAAAGTCCCATAGGGGCTAAGTGCATTGCTTTCAACACAAAATAGCACAAAAGTGCCCCAAAAATTGAAAAAAAATCATATATGTTGAAGCAAAGAGAGGTAAACGGCAAAGTGAGACAAAATGTGCCAAAAAGAGTGAACCAGTACTTTAAAGTCCTTTTGATCTTGGATGTGAGGTGTGGAGAGCATAACAAAGAGAAAATGTTGCTAGCTTATGGTTTTACTCATTCTTAGATTAAGATCATGTCACTTGGGATTTACGAATGGCTATGTTTTGTATCCTTGCTTCTATCATGATATTGTGTGCACTTATTGCTCTCATTATGAAAATCTTACCAACTTGACTCATTTTTTTTGTGTCTTAGTTGCTTGGGGACAAACAACAGTTCTAGTTTGAGGGTGTGATACGCATTAATTATTTAATGCATATTAGGTCTTTTTCTTTCCAATTTGAGTCATTTTATCTCTAATATCCCTAACATTGAGTCATTTTATTTACTTATTTTCCTTTTTATTGTTTATTGGAGCTAGAGTAGTGAATGACCTGTTTTATGATTGAGAATGGCTGATTGTGTTCATTTTGACAGAATTTTCTAGTGCAGATCAATGTTGCAGCATGCTGCAGCACGACATGCCTTGACAGATTACTTTTTTGGGACGTGGAGCTGGACTAAATGGCTTTTTGGTGCTGACTGAAGATGTTTCCTGAACCAAGCAACAGGCTGGAATTAATTAATCTAGTTACATGCAAACCTCTTTTGTATTTTCAAGACTTTTCACATTACTTTATGTATTTTGTCTTTTAAAGACTTTGGGACCAAGTTAGTGTAGATATACTCTTTTGCCCTCTCATCTTCCTTCCTATATAAGGAGGGCTTGGGGTGATGCATTTTAAAGGAGGAAATTTGGATCAGATTTAAGAGGGTGACAACTCTTGGTCTTGATTTCTTAGTGAATCAATTTAAGCATTTGAAGTACTTAATTCTTGCAATTTATTTTTCGTCTTTTATTTCTTGCAATTTACATTCCGCCATTTATTTTTCAGTCATTTACATTTATGCAATTTAATTTACGTCATTTATTGCTTTCTTTACTTTCCGTTATGAGTAGCTAAATTTATTAGTTCGGGTGTTAAACGGAAAGGTGGGATTTTAAACCAAAGAAAGGTGGACGTTGTTTCGCAATAACGATGTTCCATTATTTCATTCAAGTTTTATAAAAACCAATGACACTTCTTGACGAATTGATCACTTGCTAAAGTGTTAAAGTGCCGTGGACTTAGAGATAAGCCACTGAATGCACGTCAATTTGAATGATATGGGAAGTAGACTTGAGAGAGTTACTGATAAAGTGACAGTTATCATCCATGTTTTTCTAAACTGATTTATTCTCGACAAGTGGTCACCAATCTAAGGTGTTAAAGTATAGTGGACTTAGAGATAAGCCACTTGGAACACACCAACTTGAATGATATGGGAATCGGCTCGAGAGAGCGATTTTGATACAAAGAGATTTGGTCGTCCATATATTTTGAGAACTTTATCCCCCACTATAAATAGCTGGAGACTACACAGAGACGTGTCTAGTTGAATCTAAACAGTAGTGGGAATACTGAAGTCCGAGAGGAATACTCTCAAAATAGATGGTGGATCTAGTTATGACAAAACTGCATGCTGCAGCATTCCTGCAGCTTGGCCTACTGGAATTTGTGTTTAAGTCCCACCTTAAAGTTTTACACCCGTGATTGCTTTATTCTCTGTTAACAACATCAAAGTGACAATCTAAACAAAACAAATCAATCTCTTCCAATTCGCCATCTAAAATCATTTCCTTCTTCTACTTTTTATTTAACTTTTTACTCCAATCTCTGTGGGACGATATCTGGTATCTTACCATTTTATTACTTGAAAGACGATATTAGATCTCATTGTATACTTGGTTTGAGGTTTGATTAGAACACGTCTATAGGTGTATTCTAAGCACTGTCAGAAAGCATGGTCGTATCGTTAGAAGACACTCGTGTGGACGAAAAGTCGGATTATGTGAAGGAACCGTTGGCGATTGCAGATCGCAAGGTTAGAAAGTTGAGGGCCCATTTCCCTCGACTGTTCGAAGATGGAATTCCGGGGACGAAATTCTTTTGAGGGGAGGATGATGTAATAACCGTGTCTTTTTGTAAATAAATATAAAGTTTGGTGGCCAAAGTGTGAGGAATAGAAGTTTTGAGGCTATGTGAAAAAGGTATAAAAAGGGGATAGAAACCCTAATTTTCCTCATTTCCTCATCTTAGGGTGTGTAATGCGGCTAAGAGAGTGTGTGAGTGAAGAAGGATTTTAGCAATTGAAGGGAAAGACGTGGGAATTTGCAGCTGAGACTTGGGAAGAGCATAGGAATCATCAAGGTAATCCCCAACTCATGATCCATTTTGATTTAATCATAACTCTGGAGTGCTAGAACCTGAATTGGTGTTTATTGATTAGAAAGAAAAGAAATGGCAGCTGGGTGTTCTTCCTATTCGAATCAATGTGGAAAAATTGGATGAAATAACTTGCTATTAGGTTAGAATTAATATTACCATGATTTTATTGGTTCAAAATCATATGTGGCTTGGTACGAGGTAATCGATTTAGCTGTGGTAAAAGAAAATACTCGATGAAACCCAGTCGTCCGGAACTCGCCACATCCGGAAACATTGGGTAGGATCCGGTAATTGAGAGACCGGATGTGTTGTCCGGTAAGCGAAACCGGAAGTGTGAATACCGGAACCGGATACCGGAACCAGGTGTACCAGAACCGGATACCGGAACCGGAGGTACCGGATGCCGAGAGTCCGAATACCGGATTTGGGGTACCGGATACCGGGCGGAATCTGGGGAGTCCGAATCCCATCTAGTCCAAGACTTTCAGTTTTTCAGTAAGGTTCGAGAGAGTGACGAGAGACTTATCTAGTCTTGTGTATGGGTGTAAATGTAGGTTCGGGTAAAGAAAATTGGTTGCAAGCAAGGACACGTAGTGTGGATGCCAGGTCAGTTTTTCTGAACCTAAAACCTTTTTAAGTGTGAATTCTTATGCATGTTTATATTTGCAAACGCATGTACTGCTTTAAATTATGCATGAAAGGTGTGAGTAAATAAAGTGGATATACCGTATACGTGTAGACATGCTATGGCACTGGTGTGAGATGGGGGTGTGTCCCATAAGATTAAATATATGAATTTGTTTCATATATGGGCGGTGTGTGCCCTATTACGCTGTCACGGTGTGTGTGACCATAGCGTGTGCCATTAGCATGTGTCTTGGTGTGCTTATTATGAAAGTGTACTTCATTATGAATTTTCATAAAATTCCTTGCTGTATTTTTATAAATGTTGTTGTTATTGGTGTGACTTATTTTGAGGGAACTCACTAGACCTTATGGTCTAACCCTCGCTTTTCAAAACTAAAACCTTTTCAGGTAAGCAGGTAGCCGAGAGCTTGTTTAGAGGATTAGCAAGACGTGAGTCGGTGCTTGCGTATAGACGGTTTAGAAGATTTCCCCTTTTATTTTGTAGTCATGTTCTCAGCTGTAGTTAGGGTTATTTCGGCGAACCCAATTTTGTAATGTTGATAGTGTGACTTAGTTGGGCCATTTTGGCGTTTTAAATTAAAGGAGTAGTTTTGGCATGCTTGTTTGGAGTGGATTGTTACACGACACGATCCGCCTAACCCGTTTAACCCGTTTAACATTTATAAAACTAAAAATATAAATCGAAAATTCACAAAAAAAAATTACAAATCCAAATTTCAAATGAAAGCATTAGAAATCTAAATTTTATAGTTCAAACTTATAAGTTCTAACCAAATCCAAAACACTAAAAAGAAAACTTATAATATATATATACATACATATATATAGGGGTCTAATTAAATGAGAACTACACAGTTTGTGATAACTATGAGATCCAATGTGAGCCACCCATTTAAGATAATTGATGTAAATTATAAATAAATATAAAAGGGTATTTAGTAAATTTTTGTTTTACAACTAATTAAATTAAGTTATTTTTTTTTCATATATACATTCTCTCTCTACCATAAACCTTAACCCTAGAAGCATCTCTTTTCTTTTTCCAGATCCAGCCACCACCATACTCTCCAGACTCACTCTCATATCATCTTCTTCATCAGATCTGGTTCTTCATCAAATATGGTTCTTCATCAAATCTGGTTCTTTGGCTTCTTCTTTCTTATATCTCGTGGTTCGAATCAAACACATCTGAACCATGGTCCTCGTCGGCACTGTTTTGGTCACTGCAACACCATCGTCAATAGCTTGGCCACCACCGGTGCCCCTTCCCGTTCCCCTCCCCCGACCACCATCATCACAGTATGTCAATCTAGCCTCGTCCCTCTATGTATCTCTCTCCCCCGGCGCAGATCTGTGAACGCAAACTCGTCTCGTCACCGCCATCAATCTGGGTTCATCCCTCTTTTTTCTTCTCTTATTTAATCAAAATGACAATGGTGATGAACTTCCGATGATGAAAACCGAGCAGAAATCGTCCCGATTATGGTCACTTTATTTGATTTCATTAGGCCAAGGTGGGTATCACAATGGGGTATCATAGTGGTATCACATATGGTATCATAGTGGTATCATAATGGGTATAACAGCAATTACCCTATTGTTATGCTTGTACAATTCAGCTCTGGTTTAGATAGTCTATGTTGGAGATATAACTTTGTGTGTTTTTTGTTTTCTGGTATGAATCACAGTGGTATCACATGGTATTTTGAGTGTATCGTAATGGGCATCACATTGTTAATAGAGTGTATCTCAATGGTAATCACAGTGTAACACCGTGTATTTTGGGTATCACAATCATGATCATTGCATGTATTTTTTTAAAGTGTTCATTTTTTAGGTATCACATTGTGTATACGCCGGAATAAGGTTTCCGGATGCCGGAGAGAGGAGAGGGGAGAGAGGAGAGATAAATATTTTAAAATACCTAAAATGTCCTTATAATTAAATTTTAGTCAAAACTACCGGAATTAATAATTTCCTAATTTGTCCTTTAATAAGTGGCTCACATTGGATCTCACAGTTAACACAAAATACTATGATCTCCCTTGAATGACCCCTTGTATAAATATATATATATATATATATATATATATATATATACATACATATAGGGAGAGGTTCAAATGAGAATTGCTAAATATATGAGAAGTAAAGAAGTGATCTTAGCCATTCATTCGGTCAAGATCGGCGGCTTTGACCGAGTAGCCGCGGATAATTCCTCGCGTGGCCTGCGCATGGTCTGCACAAGATAGAGGGGTAGTTTTGTAAAAATACGCGGGACGAGTTCATATATGAATCTGTGTGATTCACATATGAACTATACGTTCATATATGAACCTTTGTAATTCACATGTGAACTCTTTTTTAACTAATTCATATATGAATCACAAAGGTTCATATATGAATCAGTTAATTGGTTCAACTGATTCATATATGAACCTACAGTTAATTAGTTTCATATATGAAACACAAAGGTTCATATATGAATCACAAAGATTCATATATAAATCAGTTAATTGGTTCACTGATTCATATATGAACCTACAGTTAATTAGTTTCATATATGAAACACAATGGTTCATATATGAATCACAAAGATTCATATATGAATTAGTTAAAAAGAGTTCATGTGTGAATTACAAATAGTTCATATGTGAATCACACAGGTTCATATATGAACTCGTCTCGTGTTTTTGTAAAAGTTACGAAACTGCCCTTCTATTTTTGGAAGATCCGCAACTTTTGACCAATCAAAGTCGCAACTTTTGACCAATTAAAGCCGATCTTGACCGAATAAATGGCCAATATCACTTCTCTACTTCTCATATATTTAGCACTTCTCATTTGAACCTAAGGCTATATATATATATATATATATATATCTTTTGACCAATTAAAGCCGATCTTGACCGAATAAATGGCCAATATCATTTCTCTACTTCTCATATATTTAGCACTTCTCATTTGAACCTAAGGCTATATATATATATATATATATATATATATATAGGGGTGGTATCTATTGCAAACCAGTGTATTTGTACAAACTCGTACAAACCATACCTAGCTTCATGATTTTGTAATTCTGGCTTCATGAATATTTATATATATATTTTGGCTTCATGAATATATCATTTGGCATTTTTAACTAATTTTTTTACAAAAATAAGGGTATTTTAGGGCTCCACCGAAAAAAATTAGTTAAAAATGTCAAATGATATATTCATGAAACCAAATTATATATTCATGAAGCCAACACATATAAATAAATATTCATGAAGCCAAATTTACAAAATCATAAAGCTAGATATGGTTTGTACGAGTTTGTACAAATACACTGGTTTGCAAAAGATACCCAGTCTATATATATATATATATATATATATATATATATATATATTAGGCCCCTATATATATATATATATATATATATATATATAAACGGATTATTCGGGTCATTTTTGAGTTGAAATTTTCGACCCTGACCTTACCCGTTTAATTTTTGTGTCGTGTCATGTCAACCCGTTTACTTAAACGGGTTGAAATATATTACCCAAACCCGTTTATTTCGTGTCGAGTTCGTGTCGGATTAACGTGTCGTGTCAGTTTTTTCAGGTCTAATTAAATTAGGGACAATGTGGTCATTTTCTAGTCAAATATTATTTTAATTTTTTAAGAGTGGACCCCACCCCTCCCCCTCCCGGGATGGCAAAAAAACGTTGTCCCCCAATGGAGGACCTAATACCCGATACCGAATCCAATTTGACCACAAAATCCCCGAGTTGGCTAGGGATAGAGACGGAGATGGAAAATCCTCGAATTTGTTAAACGGGGATGGGGTTGAGGCATGGACGGACCTATAGCGGTGCCACCATATTATTCTTCCGTTGAAGGGTAAAAGAAATTATGTTTGTGAAATGTACAACCGTATCAATTTGTTGTGTGTCACCATATATATTTTGAAACTACAATAAGGACACAAGTTTTTCTTAGTAGAGTTGGTTAATAAGATTTTTTTCCACTTCAGCCGAGGGTTTAAGTCTTATTAGAGTCACTAGTTTTCAGTTTTTTATATCAAATTGATCATGTTTCTAAAAAACTTACAATAACATGACTCGAAAACGAGACCTCGCATTTGAAAAGCAAGGAACTAACCACTAGACTAATATTGATCTTTTACATAATATCTCTATATTTGTTTCTTATAGTCAAATTGTGCCACCGTTTGAAAAAGTTTATGGCTCCACCCCTGTGTCGAGGATGAGGATACCTCTCAAACCCGACCCCGAGTATTTATTAATAAGTTCATATACATAGTATATATAGTGGGTTCAAACTAGAACGCTAACTATTTAAGAAAACACGAGAACGGACGCTAATGTAAAAAATCATATATGATTCCCGCGACTTTAAGTTGCGGCCAAAGTTGACCGCGTCCAGTTTTTTGCAACTAGTGGAAAATCACATGTGATTTCGCACATGATAGACCATTTTCGTGTTTTCTTAAATAGTTAGCATCCTTGTTTGAGTCTTCTTCTATATATAAGTATAACATATTAAAGTTAAATGATAAACCCAAGGGTGGCGTAATAATTTGTAAACTTTTTTTTCATGTAAACTTTGGATTTCATAGGTTTTCTTAATGAAATTCTTTCATGAAATTGTTTATTTTGATGAAGGTGTTCCTCATTTCTTGATAAAATTGTTTCATATGTTTGTGTTGTTTATATAAAAACGAAAAAGTTTCATCAAACTGAGAAAATATATGAAACAGTTTCATAGGAATGGAAAAAAAATATATGAAACTGCATAAAAAACACAAATATATGAAACAATTTCATCAAGAAATGAATGATATAAAACAATTTCATCAAACTAAACAATTTCATCAAAAAAAACCTATGAAATTCAAAGTTTACACGAAAAAAAAGTTTACAAAAAGTAAACATACAATCACCGAAGGAGCATATAATAATAATAATATATATATAGTGTTAGGTTCATTTGAGAAGTCTAAATATTTTGAGAAATAGAGAAGTGATCGTGACTCTTCGATTAAATGCGCTGATTTTGAACACGGAAGGGTATTTTGGTAATTAGTCATCCCGTTTACAAGAAACACGGGCTGAGTTCATATATGAATCTGTGTGATTTACATATGAACTATACGTTCATATATGAACCTTTGTAATTCACATATGAACTCTTTATAACTAATTCATATATGAATCTTGTGATTCATATATGAACCTTTGTGTTTCATATATGAAACTAATTAATTGTAGGTTCATATATGAATCAGTTGAACCAATTAACTGATTCATATATGAATCTTTGTGTTCATATATGAACATTTGTAATTTACATATAAACTTTTTTTAACTAATTCATATATGAACCTTTGTGTACATATATGAACCTTAATGATTTATATATGAATTTTTTTAACTAATTCTCATATGAACAAATTAACTGATTCATATATGAATCACAAAGGTTCATATATGAATTAGTTAAAAATATTTTATATGTGAATTACAAAGGTTCATATATGAACACAAAGGTTCATATATGAATCACACAAATTCATATATGATTCTGTCCCGCGTATTTTTTACGAAACTACCCTAAATACCCCTGAGCGTCGTTTATTAATTAATGTGGACGCGCGCATTAATCAGGTGTAACGCGAATTTCTTGACCATGGATTATTTAATCCAATGGATATGATCACTTCTCTATTTCTCAAAATATTTAGACTTCTCAATTGAACCATTCCCTATATATATATATAAAACACAACATAATTAATCTTTAACTATCAGAAGCTTTTAAAATATATTATATTATTAGTTTGATTGTTTGAAGAAATTTTTAGGAATATAACAACATAGATGTAAGGAGAGGGACAAAAACCCATCAATTTTCATATATCAGGGATAATTGGTAATAAATAAAAGAGTGAATTGCATTTTTAGATCCTGTGGTTATCTGATTTCTTTGAAAAAGGGACCTATACTTCAGTATCTCAAGAAGTGGTCCCTCAGTTTCTGTATTTGCTCCAAAATCAGGACCCCAACACTAACCCCGTCAAAAATATCCGTTAGAGACAGGGGCATTTTCGTCCAACACTAATTGACTTAACTGAAAACTAACGAAAGGACTAAAATTGTAATGAAACTAACTGAAAAACTAACAAAGTCGTTAACAATTTAAAACTAACAAAGCTAACGACTAATTAACGAAATATGACAAAAAATGTAACAATCTTAACAAACTAACGAAACAGTAACTAGCGAACACTAACAATTTTAACGAAAAAGGACCAAAAATGTCACGGACAACTAACGGATCGCCGTTAGTTACTGCTCATCGTCACCTTCGACGATCTGAGGTTTTCAACTTCGATTTTCTGAGATTTTACACGACCAAACTGATATATTTTCTTTCTTTAGGTTCTCAGATCATTAAACCATCGATTTCACGATTAAAAACATAATCATGCAACATGTTATAATCTGTGATCAATCAATTTGCAGATTCCGGCGAGTTCGTTTTTCCGGCGAGTTCGTTTTTCCGGCTATGTGATACCAACAAGAATCAAATCTCACTAAAATAACAACATCGATCAACGATTCGATGAACTTCACAAACTAACATCGTCGACCTGCAAAATTCAAAACATAGGGACGATGATGGAGTTTTACAATGGAGTTTTACGATGATGGCAACGTCCCTGTGATTTGGTGATATGGCCCCTGTGTTGGCCGGTGGAGATCGTCGGAATTTTACGGTGGCTCTTCATAAACGGATATGGTGGGTTACGATGGCGATGAGTACGATAGGGACGATACCGGTGACGATCATAATTAATTTTACAATTTTTTTTTGAAAGGCCTCATCATTTTATTAAAAACCAACAGCACCCAATTAAAAGGTGCATTAAACAACAAAGCAACCAACAGTAAAAACAAAGTTGCTAAGTTACATCATACTACACATATTAGAGTACAGCCACAACTGTTTGGGAAGCTATATTTGCCGAAGACATGTTTGCGAGAGGTAAACCGTCATCTGCGTTACATGACATCCCATTAGCAACCTACATCCGATCTTCGCACTGAATTTCAAACGATACTAACGTGGATGCAAATTTATTTTGTGTTCGTAAATTTAGATTTAGTATCTTTCTAGAACATAAAACCTTGCATTTATGATTATTTGATTGGGAATCAGTACCTATGTGGATGCCCTTGCCAATACCTGGAAGGTACCAACTTTGGAATAGAAATAAAGTATTTATGAATTTTCTTTGATGTGATGAGAAGATTTTCTTCCAAGTTTCTAAAACACAACGAGATCTAAGATTACGATGCTAACACTCTCAACGAGATCTAAGATTGCAGGTGTGGGTTTTCATGCGGGGGAAGGGTATTGCCGGAAATGATGGAGGCGGACAAGGGTGTTGCCGGAAATGATGGAGGCGGGGGAAGCATTGGTTTGGCCCTGTGATTTGGTCTCGGAGATGGAGGGGGCGAGTCACCGGTAAGATGTCCGGTGGCCGTGGCCGGAGATGAGGTGTGGAGGGGACGATGGTCCCTGTGTTTGTTTTATATATATTATATATATATAATATTACAAGTTGGCCCCTATAATTTCATTTTTTTACAAAAACAAGGAAAAGCTAAAAGAATTGCAAAGTTATCTAGAAAACCTGGTTGGACGATTTTACCCCTGGCACTAACTGGACTTCTTAACGGGGTTAGTGACCAGGGACTGGATTTGGAGCAAAATTGGAAACTGAGGGACCACTTCTTGAGATACTGAAGTATAGGTCCCTCTTTCAAAGAAATACTATAACCACAGGGACCAAAATTGCAATTCACTCTAAATAAAAATATGGGACCTGTCGCATTAAAAATAAATAGTAATCTACGATTTTCGTCCCTATGGTTTGATGACCATAACGGTTTTTGTCCCTGTGATTTAAAAACTGCTTTTTTCATCCTTGTGGTTTTCAGTTGCTTCCATTTTCGTCCTTACAACTAACACCGTTAACTTAAACATTTAAAAAGTCCAAAAAGTTGATTTGAGAAATTACATATTTAGTCCTTGTGGTATGTAAAGTTTTAATTATTTATCCTTTGAAATTCATTTATTACATTAGTAACTAAATATTTGACAATTATATACATTGCATTTTTTTTACTTTTTCTTTCTTTATTACATTTTTTCTATATATATATATATGTGTGTGTGTGTGTTTTAATTTAAATACTAAACAAATTTGATTAATAAATAAAAAGTCAAAGTTTAAATGAAAATATGGAATAGAGGGAATAAAGTGCATTTTATAAAAACAACACTTAGTTGGTACAAAATAAAACAATATTTTTCTCGAATTCTATTAAACTTCTTCATATGAACATTTAAAATAAATAAAAATCCTAAGTAAATCAAGAAATAAAAAACTGCTAATTTTAGGAGATTTCAACTTAAAACTTGGGGAAAAAATATATCATTTACTTATCAATAATTTTAATTTAAGGGTCGTTTACCAAACGCTTACCCGGGTAAGCACATACCAAGTAACATTAATTACCGGATGAATATGGCAAAAACCAATAATCTTACCCGGTAAGAGTGAAAGAAAAAACCGAGAGTCTTACCCGGTAAGTGAGGCCGTGAAGGTGACGACTCTTACCACGATTAGCGTTTACTGGGTAAATTATTACATACGGTACCTTTTTGGTGGACTAAAATTTACGCGGTAAATGAGTGATAGTATTGAATTTTGCCGGTAAACACTTACTCTGGTAAGCATTTGGTAAACGGTCCTTTAATAATTTTATTTATTATATTAGTTATAGTTTTCTATTAACTTTTGTTTAACTTAAAAAAATGATATCAGTTATTACTAATCATAGCTTACTAATATAATAAACGAAATTATTAAATTAAAACTATTGATAAACAAATGATATTTTTTTCTAAGTTTTATATTAAAATCTCTTAAAATTAATAGTTTTTTTATTTATTGATCGACTTAAGCTTTTTATTTATTTTAAATTATCATATGAAGAAGTATAATATGATTCGAGAAAAAAACTAGTTTTATTTATACCAACCAGTTGTTTTTATTTATACCAACCAATTGTTTTAGTTAATCATATAGCTCACTATTCCATATCTTGATTTAAAATTTATTTTTTATTAATTAATCAAAATTGCTTAATATTTAAATTAATATATATATATATATATATATATATATATATATATATATATATATATATATTTGTTATATATAGTTATAAAATATGATAAAGAAAGACAAAGAGAAAATACAATATATATATATATATATATATATATGTGTGTAACAACCCAGACAAAAAATAAAACATGCAAAACATAATCACTGAAACAATCCCAAAAATGGGTCCCAAAATTCTTACATAAGTCTCAAAATTCAGGTTGGCGGAATCAACCTATTACACAACTGAGAATTTGCTAGAACTAAAAGATAATAGTGTCACTGGTTCTACTGCTTCTATCTTCTAACTGCTCTGTTCACCTACTAGAGCCTTTTGCTACCTGCTTTCCTGAAAAAGGGTTTTAATTTGAAAAGAGCGAGGGTTAGACCATGAGGTCTAGTGAGTCCCTCCTGACAGTTCTAAAAAAAATCATTTAAAAACTTTTCATAACTTTCAAATGTATACAAGACTTTCGATAATAAACTTTCACATAGCTGAACAGCAAAATCTTTCACGGATAAATTCGCTCCCGTAAATGGCACCCTGAAGCCACCCGAGGGTGACAACGAGTCAGTATCACGCTGCCTTACTGGGACTTATTCCCATGGCATAAACGGAACCTCCCCCCGACGTGAGTACTGGCGGAACCTCCCCCCGACTTAGCCAATTTACGTCTACACAATGTATGCATACATCTCATATAAAACTTTAAACATCTTTCATGCAATTAAAGCATAATAAATAAAGCATGGCAATTCTCAACATTCAAAACACATTTTGAAAACACTTTAAAAGCCACACATTTTAGTTTAGAAAACTCACCTGGTACGCTTGTTTGCTGTTCCCTACTCTGCTCTTTACTTCCAAATTGTCTACCTGAACGAAGGGACAGATTTATAAGCTGACTAGAACTATCAGGACACTTCTCACTTGTCACCCTACTCTTTTCCGGACATCACTACTTTTACGGACAACCACACTTTTCCGGATAACCAAGCTTTTCCGGATAACCACTCTTTTCGGACACACAGAGGTTACCGGACAACTTATAGTCTCTGGACGATTAACCTATCCGGATGGCACACTTATCCGGACGACTAAACTTATCCGGACAACACAATATCCGGACACCTTCTACAACCCGACCAAGAACTATCCGGACACTCACCCGGACACCTTCATACTTGAAGGTTTCCGGACGAGCGCTGGACGAGTTTAATGGTTGGAAATCCTAATACAAGCCTCTTAAACCCCAAGATAAGCCAATAAACTATCACTAAATGATCTGTAATCGATTTCCCATCAGTTTCACTATCAAAACGCATTTAACGAAGATTAAAACTCCCTAAAGGCCTCAAATGACTTAGAAAAGCTAAAACCCACCAAAACTCATAAATCAGCAGATTAAACTTGAAAGGAGTTATGGATTAGAGATTACCTTAGAGATTACTTGCAGATCACAAATTCCAATCCTTCCCTTCCTTCTGAAATTGAACTTGATGATTCCTTTCTTCCAATAGCACACAAAGCCCTTAAGAACCCTACTCTCCTTTCTCTCCTCAAATTCAGCCGTCAACAATCAATTTCAGTATTAGAATGTTCTTTCTAGGGTTTTGTGCCTTTAAATACCCTATCTCAAACTTACCAAATAGCCCCTCAACTTTTGCTCTTATTAAACTTTCCTTACAAGTGTTAAACTAAACCGATTCGGTCACGGTCGTTACAACACTCCCCCCTCAAAAGAATTCCGTCCTCGGAATTCCATTTTCAAACAGGTGAGGGTATCTGATCCTCATATCAGATTCCACTTCCCACGTCGCTTCCCTTCCTTTGTGATACCCCCACTAAACTTTAACTAAACGAACTTCCTTGTTTCTCGTCTTTCGCACTTTACTGTCTACGATCTCGATTGGTTCTTCCTCATACATCAATTTTTCGTCAATGCTGGCATCTTCTAACGGAATAGCCACATCGGCCTCGGACAAACACTTCTTTAAGTTGGACACGTGGAAGGTCGGATGAATCCTTCTTAATTCTTTTGGCAGTTCCAACTTATAAGCCACCGCACCGATTCGCTCAACGATAACGAAAGGTCCAACATATCTTGGCCTCAACTTTCCTTTCTTCCCAAAACGTACGACACCCTTCCAAGGTGACACTTTAAGCATTACCTTGTCACCTACATGGAATTCAATCGGCTTCCTTCTTCTATTTGCATACTTCCTCTACCGGTCTTGTGCGATTCTCAACCTTTCGCGGATCACTTCAATCTTATCCGCCGTTAGTTGCACAATTTCCGGTCCGGCCAACTGCCTTTCTCCTACTTCATTCCAGCACAACGGTGTACGGCACTTTCGTCCATACAAGGCTTCACACGGAGCCGCCTGAATGCTTGCGTGGTAACTATTATTGTAAGAGAACTCTGTCAACGGTAAGTGCACTTCCCACGATCCCTTAAAGTCGATAACGCACGCCCGAAGCATATCCTCTAACGTTTGAATGGTTCTCTCGCTCTGACCATCCGTTTGAGGATGATAGGCCGTGCTCAACTTCAATTGCGACCCCAACTCCTGTTGCAAACTTCTCCAAAAGCCTGACGTGAACCGACTATCATGGTCAGACACTATGGATTGCGGCACTCCGTGCCTAGACACTATCTCGTTAATGTATAAACGGGCTAACTTCTCCAAAGAATCTGACTCTTTAATAGGTAAGAAATGCGCGGATTTGGTGAGTATATCTACAATCACCCAAATTGCATCATTACCCTTCGGGGTCCTCGGTAACTTTGTGACGAAATCGATGGTGATATTATCCCACTTCCACACTGGTATCACTGTGGACTGGAGTTCCCCTTGTGGTCGCTGATGTTCTGCCTTAACCTTCAAACATGTCACACACCGCTCTACAAAATGAGCAATATCCTTCTTCATTCCCGGCCACCAGTAAGATTGTCTCAAGTCTCGATACATCTTATTCGTTCCCGGGTGTATGGAATACCGCGACTGGTGTGTTTCTTCTAAGAGGCTTGCTCTCAGATTGCCCAGTTTAGGAATCCACACTCGGTCTTTCATGCACCTCAGCCCACCATTGCTGACTTCGAGCAATGATGCAACTCCGACTATTCTTTCGCTCTTTAAGTTCTCCTCTAACAGTGCTTCTTCTTGAAATCTCTTAGTTTCTTCAAGGAGATTCGAGGTTGCATCGACCCTGAAAGCCACGACCTTGATCTGTCCTCCCCGTTCCTTCCGACTCAGCGCATCGGCCACTACATTAGCCTTGCCTGGATGATACAAAATTTCGCAGTCATAGTCGTTCAACAGCTCCATCCATCTCCTCTGTCTCATATTCAACTCCTTTTGATCAAACAGGTGTCTCAGGCTTTTGTGATCGGTGTAAATCTGACACTTTACTCCATATAAGTAATGTCGCCAGATTTTCAGCGCGAACACCACCGCCGCTAACTCCATGTCATGAGTGGGGTAGTTCTTCTCGTGCTCCTTCAACTGTCGAGAAGCGTAAGCAATTACCTTCCCGTTCTGCATTAACACGCACCCCAACCGAAGCTTAAAGGCATCGCTGTATATCACAAAACCGTCCGATCCGCTAGGCAACGACAAGACCGGAGCACTGCTTAAGCTTTCTTTCAGCTTCTCGAACGCCGATTCTTGTGCTTCAGCCCACACGAATTTAGCGTTCTTCCTTGTCAACGAGGTCAGCAGTGAAGCTATCCGAGAGAAATCTTGGATAAATTTCCGATAATAACCCGCTAGACCGAGGAAGCTTCTCACCTCCGATGGGGTTCTTGGCGTTTCCCAGTCTTTAATGGCTTCAATCGTAGCAGGATCTACCTTGATGCCGTCCGCCGACACTACATGACCCAAAAACTGGACTTCCCTTAACCAAAACTCGCACTTTGAGAATTTCGCATATAACTTCTCACGCTTAAGCAATTCCAGCGCTTCCCGGAGGTGCCTCTCGTGGTCCTCTTGGGTACGAGAATAGATTAAGATATCGTCAATGAAGACGATCACACACTTATCCATCAACGAGCTACACACCCGATTCATCAAGTCCATGAACACCGCGGGCGCATTAGTCAACCCAAAGGGCATGACTAAGAACTCGTAATGTCCATATCTCGTACGGAAATCCGTCTTCGGCACATCTTCCTCCTTCACCTTCAACTGATGGTAACCCGACCTCAAGTCTATCTTTGAGAAGTAACTCGCACCTTGGAGCTGGTCGAAAAGGTCATCGATCCTCGGGGGAGCGGGTACTTGTTCTTCACGGTTACCTTATTAAGTTCACGGTAATCTATGCACATTCGCATAGATCCGTCCTTCTTCTTAACGAAAAGTTCTGGTGCTCCCCAGGGCGATGAGCTCGGACGAATAAAGCCTTTGTCGAGTAACTCCCGCAACTGGTTCATCATTTCCTTCATCTCCGCTGGTGCTAAGCGGTAGGGCGCACGGGCAATCGGTGCCGCTCCAGGCAACAGTTCTATTCTGAACTCCACTTGACGATCCGGAGGACTCGTCAAGTCATCCGGAAATACTTCCGGGTACTCACTCACTACTGGCACCTCCCCCACACCCTTCTTTTCCTTCTTAGCATCTAGCACAAAAGCTAAATATCCCAGACATCCCTTTCCCAAACACCGCCTAGCTTTCAACAACGAAATTAAACATGACTTCCTATCCCGACGATCTCCGTAAATTATCACTTCTTTCTTATTGGGCAAGACAATACGAATCATCTTCTTATTACAAACTATGTTAGCGTCATTCTCTGCTAACCAGTCCATTCCTAGGACTACATCAAATTCCCCCATTCCCATAGGATACAATCGTAAGGGAAATAGATGACCATCCACGTCTATGCTACAACCCTCATAGACCTCCTTCACCCAGACTCGACTATCATCTGCTATCTCTACTTCAAACCCAAAATTCAACCTCTTGGGTTTCACTTGCAATTTTTGAATAAACTTGGGCGACACAAACGAACGGTTGGCCCCCGAATCAAACAATACTTTAGCGAGAAACGAGTCTATAGGAAAGGTACCTGTTACCACATCAGGCGTGTTCACCGCCTCCTCAGCAGACATGTGGAAAGCCCTCGCGCGAGCCGGCTCCACCTTCCTCTCCTCATTCTTTCCTCCGCTAACACCACCTCCACTCCCAGCATAACCTTTCTTCCATTGCGGGCAATCCCACTTGACATGGTCTGGGGACCCACACTGAAAACATGACCTGGAACTGCGACAATCCCGAGCCATATGTCCTGATTTTCCACCCTTGTAACAGCCGTCTTTGTCAGCCAAACACTCCCCCTTGTGCATTCGGTTGCACTTGCTACAAGGCTTCTCCCATGCTCGGGGCCCCACCCGCAGCTCGGGTCTAGGCGCACCTGTCCTTTTTCCGTCTCTAGTTGGTCCTTCCCACTTTCGCTTGTCTCCGACCCTCTCGGTTAACTGTCTAGCTTTCTCCTTCTCAGTAAGTTCCGCGGTATCCACCGCTGCCTGGAAGGTAGACGGGTCCTTCACTTGTACCAACTCTCTAATGCTGCCTTTCAGACCGTAAATGTACCTCTCGATCCGTCTTTCTTCAGTAGGCACATACAACTCAGCAAACCTGGCCTTCTCGATAAACCTTGACGTGTACTCCTGAACTGACATGGACCCTTGCTCCAAACCCAGAAACTCTTCCTCCAATTTCTTAACTGCTTCCAAAGGGCAAAACTGTGCTTTGAATCTTCTAACAAACGTTTCCCACGACATGCCCTTAGCTACCTCTGATCCCCTTCCTCCAGTCTCAACATCCCACCAAAAGATCGCTTCAGATTTCAACATCGATCTTGCAAACAGCACCTTATCCTCCTCGGCGCACTTACTAGTATCAAATGCTACCTCCATCTCGCGAACCCACTTCACAGCCAGAACGGGGTTGCGTTCTCCGTTGAACGTTGGAGGTTTGCACGACACGAAAGTTTTAAACGAACACCCTTTCACTGCTTTCGGTTCAGAGACAACAATTGGAGTTGTCATCGAGTTGTTGCCGATCTCAGTCCGGGGTTCACTATCTTCCTCAGTCTTCTTTTCAGTACCACTTTTACTTGGTTCTCCAGATGCAGTCTTATTCTGATTATCCAACCCCGCTTTCAAGGTCTTTTGCAGTTTATCCATTTCAGCTGTGAACTTATCCTCCATCACGAAAGCCGGTGCAGTCTCAGGTTTACCCCCTTTCTTAGTCTTTGCTTTCTTCACCGGTGTTGAACTTTCTTGTTCGGACAGCTCCCGAACCTCAGACTCTTCTACACTCTTTGCCTTGCGCCTAACCGGCGCTTTCTTTTTCTTACCCTTGCCCTTGGTGGTTGCCGCCCCCACCTCAGTAACGGCCTTCCTCGGTAACCTCCCTCTGGGTCTCCCACGGCCTCTACCTCGCCCACGAGTGGCCGCCACTTTTGGCCGATTCACTGGTTCGTCCTCAGCAATTCCCTCAACTCTCATTGTCTCCTCGCGCAGTGTAGTACTCTTTGTTTGCGCTTCTTCCACTAGCGGAATTGACCTACTCCTCAAAGCTCTTGCAGACATTCTGGTACAACAACAAAAGACTCATTTAATACTAAAAGCTCGTTTAGTGCTACAGCAACGGAATAATAAGGAAATTCAAGCACGCACACGTACCTGTAAGTTCACAATTACACTGGCCAGGTGTAACTCCAAACATACCTTACATGACCGTCCTCGGTACCCTATTAGCTCCAAATTCTAAAACAGTGCCCTCCTAACGCATTCCTGATTCTCAGTTGTGATTTCTACTCCCCCAAGTTTAAGTCTAGGCCCATCCGGTCACCTAAATCCCTTAAACTATGGCTCTGATACCAATTGTAACAACCCAGACAAAAAATAAAGCACGCAAAACATAATCACTGAAACAATCCAAAAAATGGGTCCCAAAATTCTTACACAAGTCTCAAAATTCAGGTTGGCGGAATCAACCTATTACACAACTGAGAATTTGCTAGAACTAAAAGATAATAGTGTCACTGGTTCTACTGCTTCTATCTTCTAACTGCTCTGTTCACATGCTAGAGCCTTTTGCTACCTGCTTTCCTGAAAAGGGTTTTAATTTGAAAAGAGCGAGGGTTAGACCATGAGGTCTAGTGAGTCCCTCCTGACAGTTCTAAAAAAAATCATTTAAAAACTTTTCATAACTTTCAAATGTATACAAGACTTTCGATAATAAACTTTCACATAGTTGAACAGCAAAATCTTTCACGGATAAATTCGCTCCCGTAAATGGCACCCTGAAGCCACCCGAGGGTGACAACGAGTCAGTATCACGCTGCCTTACTGGGACTTATTCCCATGGCATAAACGGAACCTCCCCCCGACGTGAGTACTGGCGGAACCTCCCCCCGACTTAGCCAATTTACGTCTACACAATGTATGCATACATCTCATATAAAACTTTAAACATCTTTCATGCAATTAAAGCATAATAAATAAAGCATGGCAATTCTCAACATTCAAAACACATTTTGAAAACACTTTAAAAGCCACACATTTTAGGTTAGAAAACTCACCTGGTACGCTTGTTTGCTCTTCCCTACTCTGCTCTTTACTTCCAAATTGTCTACCTGAACGAAGGGACAGATTTATAAGCTGACTAGAACTATCCGGACACTTCTCACTTGTCATCCTACTCTTTTCCGGACATCACTACTTTTCCGGACAACCACACTTTTCCGGATTACCAAGCTTTTCCGGATAACCACGCTTTCCGGACACACAGAGGTTACCGGACAACTTATAGTCTCCGGACGATTAACCTATCCGGATGGCACACTTATCCAGACGACTAAACTTATCCGGACAACACAATATCCGGACACCTTCTACAACCCGACCAAGAACTATCCGGACACTCACCTGGACACCTTCATACTTGAAGGTTTCCGGACGAGCGCTGGACGAGTTTAATGGTTGGAAATCCTAATACAAGCCTCTTAAACCCCAAGATAAGCCAATAAACTATCACTAAATGAAATCGATTTCCCATCAGTTTCACTATCAAAACGCATTTAACGAAGATTAAAACTCCCTAAAGGCCTCAAATGACTTAGAAAAGCTAAAACCCACCAAAACTGAGAAATCAGCAGATTAAACTTGAAAGGAGTTATGGATTAGAGATTACCTTAGAGATTACTTGCAGATCACGAATTCCAATTCTTCCCTTCCTTCCTTCTGAAATTGAACTTGATGATTCCTTTCTTCCAAATGCACACAAAGCCCTTAAGAACCCTACTCTCCTTTCTCTCCTCAAATTCAGCCGTCAACAATCAATTTCAGTATTAGAATGTTCTTTCTAGGGTTTTGTGCCTTTAAATACCCTATCTCAAACTTACCAAATAGCCCCTCAACTTTTGCTCTTATTAAACTTTCCTTACAAGTGTTAAACTAAACCGACTCGGTCACGGTCGTTACAATATATATATATATATATATATATATATATAAGTGCCAAATTTATTGAAATTTAGGGTAAATATTTAAAACTTTACATACAACAAGGACTAAATATGTAATTTTTCAAATATGCTTTTGGACATTTTAACAGCCTAACTTAACAGTGTTAGATGCAAGGACGAAAATGGAAGCAATTGAAAACCACAAGGATAAAAAAGCAGTTTTTAAACCACAGGGACTAAGGCCATCAGTACCCCATGGAGGGAATCTTTCAAATATTCCACTCCACATCAGCGCCACATCAGCTTTTCTTCCATCCCTCACTCGATCCCTAACGATCCCTAAACACACGTACCCCATTCCCTCAAACCCTTTTGCCACCTCATTTATTTTAATTATTTTATTTATACATTTAATTATTTAACAAAATAAAAATATTTATATATTTTTTAATAAATAAAAATAAGATAAATAATAAAAATTAAAATTCATATCATTCATTAAAAATAAAAATTACAAAATAAATTTAAAAATCTACTCGTCGTCATTGTTGGGAACTTGGATACGCCAAATATGTTCGACCAAATCCGACCGAAGGTTATTATGAGTGTCCCGGTTTATGACTTCTTGAACATTTGTCGCGCGTTGTGTCTCACTGATTTGGCTTTCGATATCATTCGTGAAAAAGTCGTTTTCCACGTCACCACAAATAGCATGGTTTTCGTCTTCGAGTATCATATTGTGTAATATGACACAAGCGTACATAATGTTTCTCAATATTTCCGGTTCCCATCCGCGTGCCGGGTTATGAAGTATATGCCAACGTTGTTTAAGCACGCCAAAAGCTCGTTCAACATCTTTACGTGCGGATTCTTGCGCGGACTTGAACTTTTGTCGTTTAAGGTCTTGTGGGCACGTAAATGATTTTACGAAAATAGCCCATTCCGGATATATCCTATCCGTTAGATAATATCCGTGGTTGTAGGTGGCTCCATTCACCTCAAAAGGGCACTCGGGTGCTTTTCCATCATATACATCGTTGAAGATGGGCGACTGATTGAGAACATTGATGTCGTTGTTGGAACCGGCAACACCAAAGTATGTGTGCCAGATCCATAGATCTTGAGAGGCCACTGCTTCTAGCATGATTGTCGGGTGCTCATGATCACCTCTCATGAATTGACCTCGCCATGCATTCGGACAATTTGCCCACGCCCAATGAGTACAGTCTATGCTGCCGAGCATGCCGGGAAATCCGTGTTTAAATCGGTGTATAAATCGGGTTGACGCCAAAGTAGTCCCGCATAAGCCGCTCGTTTGCAGTTACTCGACCTCTTTCAATGTTTGCGGCCCTCTCTCTTGTTGACGATGAGGCGGTGCTACCATACAGCGATTGTGCAGTATGTCGAAAAATTTCCCTTTGTAGATTCAACAACTCGTCGGTGTCTACGGATGATGATGATGCGGTTGGTGAACCGGGTTGTGGCGAATCCATATTGTTTAAAATATAGAGAATGGAAGAGTGTTTGAGAGAGTTTGAGAGGTGTGAGAAATAAGAGGTTGAGAGAATTTGAGAGGTGTGAAAAATAAGAGATTGAGAGGTGTAAGAAATAAGAGGTTGAAGGTTAAATATATAGTGGGATTAAATTGAGAAAAATAAATTTTTTTTTTAGTAAAAGAGCCGTTGAACGGCATTATTTTTAAAAATTTAATTAAATTTTTTTTAAAAACCCTTCGGGATGGATCGGGATCCCATCCCCGGATTTCATCCCTTCCCGCTCATCCCGCTCGCCCCGTAGCCCACCCCACATGACCCCGCTGGCCATCCCGAGCCCATCCCGCACCGGGTACGGATGGCCTAAAACCGTTATAAACATCAAACCATAAGGACGAAATCATAGTTTACTCTAAAAATAACATAATTTAGGAACCAAAACAAAAAGTGACTCTAAACAAATATAATAAAGCCAACGTCGTCTTCATCGGTTGTATGATTGATAGGAAGGGTTGAATCATTGATAGGAAATTTTAACGATATGTATGAATTGCTGTTGAACGTGATTCTCGTGCAAAAACCATCTCAATCATTCATATATATATATATATATATATACTAGTTGTGTACCCGTGGAATGCGGCGGCAGCCGAAAATATAAACGATTTTAAAATTTTGATGGTTTTGTTAGAGAAGATTTTAATCTGGGCAACATTCTCACAAAAAGATACGGTGGTCTTTTCTTGATCATCCGCAAAACAATCATAAAATCTAAAAAAATTGAAGTTCAATCCGCTTTTATTCTAGCCCGTGTATCCATGCGATGCAATGGGATACGATTAAGGTCAACGTTAGATTCGTTATCGGTTGCACTTTAATTATTACCTAAATGGTAGTCGTGTATTATCATGTATTCGAGCATTGTAGTGGGATTTAAATCTTATTATAAACTTGAGAATCAAAAACTAATATAAATTCTCATTAAAATTAAAATAAGAAAACCTAAAATATATGTGTGAACATAATACACGTACATATTACAAGTAGCGGTTGTTGAAATAACTTACTTAAAAATTAGGTAAAGAAATATTTGTATTGATGTCGTATTATAATTGCCACATTTTTGTGTAATTTGCATTGTTAATACAAACTTAATGTTTCATATATATATGTTATATTTCTAAAATCTAGAGTAGGTTTTGCAAAGTGAAAATTGCTTTGTTAATTTGACAACAGAAAGTGGAATTTTTTTAAGAGAGAACAAAGCAGAAGACACATTCAACTCAAAACTGTATCTAAAAATGGTTCTTGCCTTCTCAATAAAACAATTAACTATAATGTATGTGGAGTGAAGTATTACTGCAAAATCTCAATAATGACTATTACTATTAGTATAGAAAATGGGCGATCCATAAATAGATTCCCGCAACAAACAAACACTTGGACAAAGTGAAACTTTGGAAGCAGATAAACACCCATCACAAAGTTGCTCTACAATACTTGCTTCCATGGGGCTGCCTTTGTTTGCAGTTGAGAGTCTCGTTGCATTTAAATTGCTTGGGACACCAACAGCTGAGGGTGGAAGATTTCTGATGGCTGCTGCAGGAACCAACAACAGAGTGACCAAAGATAAGCAACATGGACACCACAGAATCCAAAGTGAAACATAAATTAATTGACTAATATGGTAAACATGTACCTTTGAACATTGGACTTTTATCAACAGGTACCAAAGGCATCCTCGAAGATGAAATATGCGATGCTATGTTTATTGTAACCAACCAGGAAATAATAATCATACCACAATCGCTTCTCAGGAAATAATAATCATACCACAACCTCCAATGGTCATCCCTCCAACATATCAGGAACCAGGAAATCCCAAAACAACAATAACAAGCAAGTAGCCAATGTCAAACCAACCTTAAACAACCTTTGACAAACTATATATTCAAAACAGAAAACAGGTGGATATAAATGAAATAACGCATCCATACCTTTGACAATCTAACTCATGCTTTTCTCCCTCCTGAGTAACAACAAAATTTACCAATCGAACCGGAACCAATACTCTTTGCTAAAAAATAATGGGTACCACACCGGAGCAAGCAATAATGCCTTGTACAACGGAATTGTGTACTAAAAATATTTTAGAAACTCATTTATAATAACATATGCTACAATATAGCATCTCAGATCAAATTACCTGCGTGTGAAAACTATTTCTTATAGTACACATATGATACCAACTTAAAAAAAAACAATTGTTACCAAGGGTGCCATTGTATCTGCAAGCAGTAAAGTTTGTGTTTCCCATAAAAACCATCCGCATATGTACATAGCTATTAGTCATTCAGAACCCAGACAATAATCAATTTCTTTGAGCATCAATATACAGATACATAAACTATTGCCCGAAGCCAAGACCTAAATCCACGAACCAAACACCCCCTAAGGCTTTATGATTTTTTTTATATTTAAATGTGCTTATTAGGGGCAGTTTACCCAAAGCTTATTATTCGATAAGCGTTTACCAAAACATTTTCAGTTAACTTACTGGATAAGATTTTAATCCATTAAAACATCATATGCAACATTTTTTTCCGGTTAGCTCTAACCCGGTAAGAGTTGTCACTCTCACTTACCGACCGAGACTCTTAGTCATTGTCATTGCTCTTACCGGGTAAGATCCTTAATCTTTATCATACTCATCGATAAGATAAAGGGAGCCGATAAGCACTTACCGGATAAGCACAATGCGGCGGTATATATAAATGTAAGCGAGAATACCGATTAAAACGGATAAACACGTACGTTCATAATTGTTTATCTTATAGCTTTAATGTTTCATTAGCAAAACTAAGCCAGATGGAAAACAACTTTATTTTCAGTTTGAGTATGAAAATAGCCATTTTTGACCAATCAGTTCACTTTATAGCATTTTTTACATTTCGACTACAAAGTGAGTTGCACATAAAAACCAACAGATCCATAAAAACCAGAAAACAAAAATACAAAATTTGATTAGTAAGAGGAAATGGCAGAAACCATGTATTAGCAGATAACCCATTTAGGATACAACAATCTATTATTTGTATTAGCCAATGACCCAAGTATTAGTCGATAACCCATTTAGGATATATCAAACTATGATTTGTATTAGCTGATGACCAAATCTATGATTTGTGAAATGAAATGTTCCTATTTGTAAAATCTAACAAATAAAAAAGTTCGACAAAAAGCAATACAACGATGGTTTTCTGATTCCATAAAAACCATCGAATGAGTAATTGATCGAATGATTATCTAAGACCATCTCCAACGGGCCGGCAACTCGCCATTTTTGCCTGCCGACCATCTCCAACCGACCGTCAAACGCCAATTTTTTTTGCTAGCCGAGAGTTTTGAACGGCAAATATGCCGTGTGAATTTATTTTTACCGGCCTCACACCAATTGTGGAGCCCACCACTATGTAATATTTAACTAATAAAAATTATATTATTTAGTTAATAAAAATTGTAAGTTTTAATTAAGAAATATTTATAATTTATTATTTAGTTAATAAATATATTTATTATTTAATTATGCTTTTAATTTGTGTTATTTGTATTGATGTAATTTTATTTAAATGTATTATCAATTAAAAAATTATCGTTTTATTTTTATCGGTTTTCATTAAATAAATTAATTACTGATTATTTATTATTATATTTACAAATTATAATTATTGTTATTAAAAATAGTTAATAGTAAATAAAAATGTGATATTTTAAGGTGGGGTCCACAAATTTGGTGTTTTTTTTAGAGGATGTTGGAGTTGGGGTTTTTTTTTGTTGGGCCCACCAAAATTGGTGTTTTTGGTGTTTTTTTGGTGTCAAGGTTGGAGATGCTCTAATGATACAACTGTTATATTTCAGCTAAAAGAAGCAAACATTTTATGAAATCAAACAGCTGATGAAGAAATCGAACCCAAACCCACAAGAAAACTCAAGAACCTTAACCCACGAAAATGAAGATGGAAACAAAGAGAAATTACCTCGATTGGAATCAGTAGATGAACGATGGATCTAGAGGGGAAGAGGGAGCAATGAAAAAATGAACAAGAACAGGTTAGGTTAAATAAACAAAAATGCATGAAAAAACATTGAAAAGTCTTTAAAAAAACTTACTGAGAGCCATTGAGAAAGAAAATCTACAACTATCACTAAACAAAACTTCCCTGGGAAAAACAACACATAGAGAATACTAATATTATGCTATACCTCAATGAAGACATTTGTCTTCTCCAAAAGCATCAACACGTAGTCCTTCACTTCTCAATGCCTGAATAGATTTTTGCTGAAAATGTTGTAGTGGATGCTTGATGTCGATAACAACTTCTGTCCTATATTGTTGGTCAAAATACCAACAAGCCGCTATACAAATACTATGAGATCCACTTTTGGAGGTGGAGTTGGAGGTGGAGGTGGTAATTCAAATCTAAATATCAGATTTTTTGGGGCACATTGTTGGCAGGTCACGTTCAGAAGATGAGAAAGCTAGAAAGCCTGAAACATAAAAATAGAAGGTTACAAGAGATGGCATTAACGACTTGTTCCTCAAGCTTTATGACTTGTTTTTAAGAGATTTCAGGACTCCAAGCTTTAATGAGTAGTACTTTATGCTTCAAGGGTTGTCTTTAAGACTTTTTATCTAAACCAATATTAATGTAGTAATAGATAATAGATAATAGATATATGGAGGTTCAAGGGAAAACCTAAAAAAAACGAAAAACTGAAGAACACCTTGGTGGCCCTTCATCTGGACGGTATGCACTTGTGCATATAGATAATCTTGGCCACAAGTTCAAATGAGAAGTGTTAAATATATGAGAAGTAGAGAAGTAATATTGGCCATTTATTCGGTGAAGATCGGTTTTAATTGGTCAAAAGTTGCGGCTTTGACTGGTCAAAAGTTACGACTGTTCCAAAAATAGAAGGGCAATTTCGTAACTTTTACAAAAACACGGGACGAGTTCATATATGAACCTGTGTGATTCACATATGAAGTATTTGTTCATATATGAACCCATGTAATTCAAATATGAACTCTTTTTTAACTAATTTATATATGAACCTTGTGATTCATATATGAACCTTTGTGTTTCATATATGAAACTGATTAACTATAGGTTCACATAAGAATCAGTGAACCAATTAACTGATTCATATATGAACCTTTGTGTTTCATATATAAAACTAATTAACTGTAGGTTCATATATGTATCAGTTAAACCAATTAACTGATTCATATATGAACTTTTTTAACTAATTCTCATATGAACTAATTAAAAGATTCATATATGAATCACAAAGGCTCATATATGAATTAGTTAAAAAAAAGTGCATATGTGAATTACAAAGGTTCATATATGAACGTATAGTTCATATGTGAATCACACAGATTCATATATGAACTCGTCCCGCGTATCTTTTACGAAACTACCCCTCTATCTTATGCAGACCACGCGATGAATTATCCGTTGCTTCTCGGTCAAAGATGTAACATCCTAAATCTTTGTTATTATTATTATTATAATAAGATTGGGATGTATTTGTATTTGGAGTAACCTTGAATTATATAGAGTATTATAATTCAATTAGGGTTAAAATACAAATGTTGAAAGTTTAAAGATTCTTTTAGGAAATATTAAACTTGAGGGTTTGTTGTGTCATTTCTTTAAAATTTGAGGTGTGGTGGGTAATTTGAGTATGACTCATCTGTTTGATTGTGAGGTGTTACACAATTAGTCTAAATGACTAATTGTGTGTGTGTTTGTGAGTTTGTTCGGCAACGGAGAGAATAGAGATAACGAGAGAGAGAGCGAGAAAGAAGAAGGCAGAAGAAAGAAAAGTTTGATTTTGGAAGAATTGTGGTAAGGAAATATGATTTTCTTCTATTAATTTCTTAATCTAAGTGGTGTATTAAGCTATAAATCATCTGTTCAGATTTGGATTAAGCTGAGAAGAGTTTTTGTGAAGAACACTGTGTTCAGAAAGCTGATAAGGTGAGTTTATTTAATCTTCTTAAAATTAAGCAATTAGAATTGAAATTGATATGTTATACTTGTGTTTAAACATGATGGTATGACTTAATTGAGAAATGGTAGGCTTAATGAGATGAATTTATGAACTGACTTAATGAAGAAGACGAATGAACAGTGTTTGCGAAAAGTGAGAATTTCGCAACAGTTGGTTGCGCAAAGTGATAGAATTCGCAAGCGTGGCTTGCGAGTTTTGAAGAACTCGCAACAGTGGGTTGCGAATTTTGAGCTTTTCGCAGCTTTGGCTTGCGAGAAGTAAGAAGTTCGCAGCTTTGGCTTACGAAAAGTGTAGCTTTTCGCTACAATGGCTTGCGACTTTTGTGGACTTTCAGTAGCAGTTTGAGGCTTTTTATGTGGAATGCAATCTGATATTTATATACTAATTGTTATATGATTATAACTTAGATTTGGATATGAAAGCCATGATATAATAAATTGTAAGGACTTATTTATGAGTCCGATTATGTAGTTTACATTTGAGATGTTAATTCCCAAAGCTAAGTGGCAAAAATGGGGATAATTGTTATAATTAATATTCTATATATAGATATATAGAATATATGATATATCGTACATTTTAGTATACGATAGAAAGAGTGATGATACACAATTATTGTGTTGCGTTGGCTAGAAATATGCATCTGGTCATCAAAGGGCCACTTAGTACGGTTTAATGGGAACCAATTACCAGCCATTGACCGAAAGGATGTAATTTCTAGTGGTGGAGTGTATCTTGGATTACCAGAGGGCCCTTGTTGTTAAGCGCTATATAAATTAAATCACATTTGGGGGCCAGTGTTCAAGATGGTGAGAAAAGTGAAATGTGGAATAGGCAGACATTGAGTTTGTAATTCCCATTTCAGACGGAAGATTTGATATCGTTATTTTAAGTTCGGAGATAAACAAATATTGAAATTTGTAATCTCTACTTCCGGACTAAGAAATAAGCAGGTATAGAAACTGTAATTTCTTTGGATGGGGAGTTACTTATAATCTGGTATGATTTATAGTAACTCTTGTTGATATTATTACGACTAGATGAATTAGTCATAAGGATGGGAATTGGGTGGATTCCTGTTGTTGAAAAGAGCATTGGTACGGTAAGATGGTTGATAACAGGTTTGATATATCTGTTAATATTTTAGTTGTTAAATTTTAATTTGATTTGAATATTCTCACTAGGCGAAAGCCTAATGTTTCAAGTTGAATTTTCTTACCAGGTACAAGCTCCGGGAAATAAGCGGGATGTGCGTTGAGAGCATTTGGAAAGACTCAGAATTGAATTAACAGAGGATCTAGATATTCTTTTGGTGCTTTTGGGGACTGATGATTAGATAACCTAGTTAATCTAATTATGATGTATGATTTGATTAATAGGTTATTTGATTTAGAAGTTATTGTTTATAGAAAACCTTGATGTATGATCCTCTTGTTATATAAGTTTGAAGTTTATTGTCATAACTTGTGGAAATTTTAAGGTTTAAATTAGCCCTGTTTTTAGGGTGTTACAATATGGTATCAGAGCAATAGTTTAAGCGAACTAAGTATGCTGATGAGATACTTAGACTCAAGCTGAGATGAATTACGTTATGACTTTTGAGATTTGGGTAGAAATACTAAGACGGGATAGTCTTAGAGTCAACGGAAATACGTGAAATTAGTACTGTGATAATGGTAACAAGGATTCTCATGTATGATATGTTCACAATTTCAATTAGCTACTGTTATTATGAATATATTGTTACGCGAGCATGCTTATTTCTAAATTGTTACAGTGACTAACGATCGGTAAAGTACGTTTTGTATAGGGGTATGTGCATAACCATTTCTTATGGTTATCCCTTTAGGTTATAGTAGAACGTTGGTGAATATGCCACCAAAATCCTTTGGAGGACAGATCGGTAAATGATTGGGGGTTGGAAGGACAACCTGGAAATTGGCGGGACTCATGAACGTCCGCCAAGGTAACCTTTAATAGGTGGTTGATGCGTGTAGATATAGAATATGAGATGTTTGATCAAGACGAAAATAGTATGACATGGTTGATACGTGAATCGTGGAATGCATATATAGCAAACGTCATAAGGCCGAGAGGGCGACCACCGGTCAGAGGTAGAATGTCAATGATAAGTTACGTAAGTAAGATGATTGACCTCGTTGAGTAATTAGCCTTCATTTGCGAGTAAAGTTTTATGCATGGTGTTCTAGTGTGTGTTACATGAATTTTCATGATTTCAAACCAAATGCATAAATAACAGATTTAGTCAAGGTTGAATTAGTATGTGCAAGTGTGTATTTAAAGAAAAGGAAATCCCATTTACGTCGCACAACGAAATTTTTGGAGTTGTTACAAAATATTTCTTACTTTACATGAAAAGTTGATTTGTAGCAAGAAAGCGTTGGCCAGCAAAACATTTAATAACCAACAGGAGTATTGATCTAATAACATCATATAAATAAGTGGGAGAACCGACTAGTTTAATTCGTGTCGGTAAAACTTTTTCGAACTATTGTTGTATGAAAAGATTTTTATTTAATATATTACAGTCGTAACAACTTTGTTTTGGTTAAGAAAGATTGAGTTTACGGAAATTTAGTATGCAAACAATTCTCGAGATCGTTGTGCAGTACATTGGAGTCATGTGAATGTTGGGGTCATGTGTGCCCAAGTTATTCCAAATGTTGTTATTTAAAATGAGAAAATGTGTGAATTAATTTATGTATCAAGTTGTCATGCATGAAGGCTATGAACTCGCTAGGTCGTAGAGTATTACGCTTTAAGCTAAGAAAGAACTCCAAGAATGGAGAAGTGTTGGATAAACCTGGGGAAAAAGTTTGTAGTTTTGGTAATTGTGTTAAAATGAGAGATGAACAGTGTGAGAGTCGAAAGTGGACTTTAGTCTATACCATTGTTCGCTGACTAGGAATACAGTTGCCGAGGGACGGTTGTGTCCGGAGTAAGAATTAGGTTCAGTTAAGGACCTTAAGGTTAAGGAAGTGTCGACATGTCAAGTATTGACTTTGAAGTCGATAGTTGTGTAAGGTGTATGAGACCTTTCATCGGTCATTGGGTGCGGTCTGGGTGCGTCCCGCGTATGCCCGTGCGGACAGGAACAAAGACTGTGAGCGGTACCGGTATGCTGTTATGCAAAGGGTATGCACAAAGCAAATATTATTGTGTACGACATGGTTAAGGATTTTGAGTGATTGACGAATAAATCACTAATGAAAGAAGTTTCGAATTATTGTTTCACAAGCGAAAGATATGTAGTCAAAAACACGCTTTTAATATTTTTGTGGATGTGCAATATTTATGAGGTATTACGTTTTAAAATTGTGAACATGTGAGTTGGGGGATTTTGGTAAATCCGACCATGTAAAGTTTTTAAGAGTGGTAAAACTTTGTTTTGGGGCCGATGGCCAATTAAGGGATTAAAAAGGTAAAGAATTGGGTAACAATGTATTTTGGTTTATGTAATCGTGTGCGTGACACATGTTTAACCAAACGTTTATTTTGGCCTTAAAGGCTTGATTGATATTCAAATGAGTCTTTTGAATGTTTGTCAGTTTTAATGACTCGAGATGGAGTCTTGGTTGTGTTATATGCTTAACTGCATTCTATTTGAATAAGTGTCGGTCTTAAGTGTAAATAGTGTTTGATAATTCTCGCGTTTTTTAATACCTTTGGAACTAACGAACCTTGGCGAAGTATATACATTATGAAGTATATAAGAGTTGCATATACCTATATAAATTGACTTCGTTGGGAAAGTAGCAATGAAGGAGTCATAGATTTATCATGCCTCGGAACGTATGTTGCATAATGATCATTGATCCTTGGAGTAAATGGCTCGGTTTTGAACTCAGTTGAGTCTTAAGAGCATTGACCCGATTTAATAAGCTCGTTGTAGGCTTGGGTTGGGGTTACATGGATTGTATTAAAATAGAAGTTTGCATGATGTGAACGTTTTGGGTATTCTTTTGGATTTAATTATTGTTAAGTCTTAAATCAGAAGAATAAAAGTTGAAGGACCACTTTGTAAGAGTGTTAAGATTATGAAAGACTGTTGTGTTATAGAAGTGTTTTACTTGCGATGTGGATGGTTTACAAAGGAGAAAGTATTAGGCACAAATGAAGTGAGGTATGGAAAATGTTGATCTGTGAAGGATTGTACCGTGTTTTAGTATTGGTTTGGAATCACAAGGAGCTAGTATGAACGAATAAGTTCAAGTTATTTAGCAAATCGAGAGTGGTAGTTCAACTAAAGTTGGAGAGGAGATATTTAGTGAAATAAACTCAGTTAATATTTGTATGAATGATTGTGAGAAACCTGGTCGGTGGTGAAAGGTTATGTGTGGAGAATGTACGAGTGAGTATTGGTATCAACTGCCAAGATAAATGTGTCAACTAGTATGTATTATGAAGTTAGAACTAGGAAGCATCTGATGGAAGTCTTTTCGGGGATTCCGGATGAAAAGTACCACTTTGTCATTAAAGTTGTTGGGGCATGTAGTTTGTAAGAGGGAGTAGTGATATGGCTAATATCGAAACAGAATGTCGGAATGGTATTGGGTGTTTACCCAAAGTGATTTTGATTGTGTGAGTTGCTTCCTATGATAGAAAGATTGGACTTAAGAATGTAATCATATTGCAGGTTCAATAGAGTTATCACTTTTGATGTTCAATACTTTGGTGCTTGGTTGTATTGTGGTTGTGCGATGAGATAGTGATGTGAGGAACTGATAGCATTCTATACCGAAGAAACGTGTAAGTCATGGATGTAATAATGGACTGCCGTGGTTGTTGAAGTATTTAATAGTAACAAGTATGTTTAATTTACAGTGTACGTGGAAATTTGAGGTAGTACATGTTAATGTTATTTTGAGACCTGGAGAGTGAGTTGGGATGATGATGGGGTGAGAGGAAGACTCTTGTTCTTCTCAATCCCATTGGTTTTAGGTGAAGAGAATACTGTAACCGTTAAGCTATAGTGTTGGAGTATTCAGTAGATGTAAAACAAATACAGCAAATGCAGTTCTCGGTGTTACGAGGATTTGGCTAGAGATCTTAACTGACGTTTTTAGATAAACTGTCCTTTTGGACTGTAGCTGTGTGGTGGATATTCCGTGTAAACAAGAGAGAAATGATAACGGTATGCTAGACTAAGAAGTAGTCAAACATGGATTTGATGATAACAATTACTCTAAGAGGATTGGTTTACAGGTATATCATTTGGATCTTCCGTCAGAATTGGGAGGGGTACATAATACCTTCCAAGTATGTTATCTTCGGAAATGTTTGGCCGAAGAGGAAGATGTGATTTCACTCACTTATGTGAGAGTAGATGAAAAGAGTCGCGGTGTGGAAGAACCAGAGGCAATTTTGGAAAGATCAGTTAGGAAGCTACGTCGTGGTAAAGAAGTAGCTATGTTGAAAGTTCAGTGGAAACACCACCGAGGTAGTAATGTAACTTTAGAATCGAAAGAGAGTATGAGGGATAGATATCCTCATTTGTTTACCTGACTTTGATTTCGAGGACGAAATCATTTTCAAGTTGGGAGTATTGTAACATCCTAAATCTTCGTTATTATTATTATTATTATAATAAGATTGGGATGTATTTGTATTTGGAGTAACCTTGAATTATATAGAGTATTATAATTCAATTAGGGTTAAAATACAAATGTTGAAAGTTTAAAGATTCTTTTAGGAAATATTAAACTTGAGGGTTTGTTGTGTCATTTCTTTAAAATTTGAGGTGTGGTGGGTAATTTGAGTATGACTCATCTGTTTGATTGTGAGGTGTCACACAATTAGTCTAAATGACTAAGTGTGTGTGTGTGTTTGTGAGTTTGTTCGGCAACAGAGAGAATAGAGATAACGAGAGAGAGAGAGAGCGAGAAAGAAGAAGGCAGGAGAAAGAAAGGTTTGATTTTGGAAGAATTGTGGTAAGGAAATATGATTTTCTTCTATTAATTTCTTAATCTAAGTGGTGTATTAAGCTATAAATCATCTGTTCAGATTTGGATTAAGCTGAGAAGAGTTTTTGTGAAGAACACTGTGTTCAGAAAGCTGATAAGGTGAGTTTATTTAATCTTCTTAAAATTAAGCAATTAGAATTGAAATTGATATGTTATACTTGTGTTTAAACATGATGGTATGACTTAATTGAGAAATGGTAGGCTTAATGAGATGAATTTATGAACTGACTTAATGAAGAAGACGAATGAACAGTGTTTGCGAAAAGTGAGAATTTCGCAACAGTTGGTTGCGCAAAGTGATAGAATTCGCAAGCGTGGCTTGCGAGTTTTGAAGAACTCGCAACAGTGGGTTGCGAATTTTGAGCTTTTCGCAGCTTTGGCTTGCGAGAAGTAAGAAGTTCGCAGCTTTGGCTTGCGAAAAGTGTAGCTTTTCGCTACAATGGCTTGCGACTTTTGTGGACTTTCAGTAGCAGTTTGAGGCTTTTTATGTGGAATGCAATCTGATATTTATATGCTAATTGTTATATGATTATAACTTAGATTTGGATATGAAAGCCATGATATAATAAATTGTAAGGACTTATTTATGAGTCCGATTATGTAGTTTACATTTGAGATGTTAATTTCCGAAGCTAAGTGGCAAAAATGGGGATAATTGTTGTAATTAATATTCTATATATAGATATATAGAATATATGATATATCGTACATTTTAGTATACGATAGAAAGAGTGATGATACACAATTATTGTGTTGCGTTGGCTAGAAATATGCATCTGGTCATCAGAGGGCCACTTAGTACGGTTTAATGGGAACCAATTACCAGCCATTGACCGAAAGGATGTAATTTCTAGTGGTGGAGTGTATCTTGGATTACCAGAGGGCCCTTGTTGTTAAGCGCTATATAAATTAAATCCCATTTGGGGGCCAGTGTTCAAGATGGTGAGAAAAGTGAAATGTGGAATAGGCAGACATCGAGTTTGTATTTCCCATTTCAGACGGAAGATTTGATATCCTCATTTTAAGTTCGGAGATAAACAAATATTGAAATTTGTAATCTCTACTTCCGGACTAAGAAATAAGCAGGTATAGAAACTGTAATTTCTTTGGATGGGGAGTTACTTATAATCTGGTATGATTTATAGTAACTCTTGTTGATATTATTACGACTAGATGAATTAGTCATAAGGATGGGAATTGGGTGGATTCCTGTTGTTGAAAAGAGCTTTGGTACGGTAAGATGGTTGATAACAGGTTTGATATATCTGTTAATATTTTAGTTGTTAAATTTTAATTTGATTTGAATATTCTCACTAGGCGAAAGCCTAATGTTTCAAGTTGAATTTTCTTACCAGGTACAAGCTCCGGGAAATAAGCGGGATGTGCGTTGAGAGCATTTGGAAAGACTCAGAATTGAATTAACAGAGGATCTAGATATTCTTTTGGTGCTTTTGGGGACTGATGATTAGATAACCTAGTTAATCTAATTATGATGTATGATTTGATTAATAGGTTATTTGATTTAGAAGTTATTGTTTATAGAAAACCTTGATGTATGATCCTCTTGTTATATAAGTTTGAAGTTTATTGTCATAACTTGTGGAATTTTTAAGGTTTAAATTAGCCCTGTTTTTAGGGTGTTACAAAAGCCGTCAATCTTGATCGAATGAATGGCTAAGATCACTTCTTTACTTCTCATATATTTAGCACTTCTCATTTGAACCTCTCCCTATATATATATATATAAATGGAGAGAGAGAGAGATGAAGGATCATGCGAGAAGTTAAACATTATGAGAGAACGCGAGAATTGTGATATCATATATGATTACACGGCTTGTGGGTGTGTTTAATCATATATGATTAAGCTTGTGTATCATATATGATATCACACTTCTCACATTCTCGCATAAGGTTTAGCTTCTCGTTTGAACCTGCCCCTATATAATATATATATATATATATATATATATATATATATATATATATATATATATATATATATATATATAGATAGAGAGAGAGAGAGAGAGTAAGATTCGAGGAAAAACCTCAAAAAAATGGAAACCTGAGGAACACCCTGGTAGCCCTTCATCTGGACGGTATGCGTTTGTGCATATAGGTAAATTATGTTGTTTTTTTGGTTTTTATACACAAGTGAGAAATTCAAATGAGAAATGATAAGTGTTTGAGAAATGGAGAAATGATCCTAGCCCTTCATCTGTTCAACATTTGCGGCTTTGATTGAGAAGCACCGAATAATTCCTCACGTGGTCTGCAGAAGATAGAGGAGTGGTTTCGTAAAATACGCGAGGCGAGTTCATATGTGAACCTTCGTGATTCACATATGAGTTATACGTTCATATGTGAATCAGTTAATTAGTTCGTATGTGAATCAGTTAATTAGTTCATATGAGAATCAGTTAATTAGTTTATATGAGAATCAGTTAATTAGTTCAACTGATTGACATATGAACCTACAGTTAATTAGTTCATATGAGAATCAGTTAATTAGTTCATACATGAAGCACAAAGGTTCATATGTAAATTAGTTAAAAAGAGTTCATATGTGAATCACACAGGTTCATATATGAACTCGTCCCGCGTATTTGTGAAAGTTACGAAACTATCCTTCTATTTTTGGAATAGACGCAACTTTGACCCGTCAAAATCGCAATTCTTGAGCGATCAAAGCAATTCTTATACCCGCTTTTAAAGGTAAGATATCAACCTTTGAGCGGGGGGGGGGGGGGGGGGGGGGGGGCTCTCACAGATCTACTCTCCAGTGTCTTCCGTCCACAAGTTCTACCTACGCTTCCCGGTTATAAGATCTCATACGGAAGAACAACCTCTAGGATCATTCATCATCCTCAGTAGCTTGAGCAGGCTCCTCAATGGCTTGGATAGCCGCTGAAGTAATATCCTAACATGTACTCAAGAACACAAGAAAAGAGCTTTTAAATGGCCTTCTGTTTTTTGATCAAAAAGTAGTGTTTTCCCGTGTTTTTAGGCCATAAACTAGACCAGTCAAATCCGATCTTGACCGTATGAATGGCTAAGATTAATTCTCTATTTCTCACACACTTAGAATTTCTCATTTAAACCTATGGCTATATATATATATATATATATATATATATTTATATATAGGGTTGGGTTCCGGTGAGAAGTGCCAAATTTGGTGAGAAGCGTGAGAAGTGCCAAATTTGGTGAGAAGTGGTTATCAACCGTTGGATGAGAAATGGACGAACATTAGGATGAGATGCACCGGATCAATTCGCTTTTAAGCCGCAATTCATGGGAGGGTACTTGATTAAAAATGATCAACGCTTTAAAAGTACTTCTCACACTTCTCACCAAAAATGACACTTCTCACATGATCCCATGCCTAAGACCAACCTGTTTTTGTGAGACCGGTGAGACTAAGTTTTTACACTTGAAACTTCACAGTAAAACACGGTGAAGGTAAAAAAAGATAGGAACCTTTACAACAAAAACACTGTGAAGGTTACCTTCACAGTATTTTGCTGTGAAGTTTCAAGTGTAAAAACTTGGTCTCACCGGTCTCTGATAACGCCACTTTTTGGCGTTATTTTCAGTTCTCAAACCAATGAGATTGGCTTGTATTCAAGTAAAAAGGCGTGTATTTTACGGTTTATCTAGTGATTTATACAGGTTATCTAAAAGACGGTAATCCTCGAGAAAAGAAGCTAAAAAGAGCCCAAAACGAGTCCAAACGAAGCCTAACGGAAGCCCAAAAGTCAAGCCCAAGACCCGCAACCGAACCAGGACCCGATCCGCGAACCAGAAATCGACCCACGCAGCAAAAAGCATACGCGCGACTTGCCACGCGACTTGCAAGTCGCGTGGTAGGTCGCGTAACCCACTGTTTGTCGATTTTCAGCTGTTAATTTCGGGATTTAGGTCATTCATTCGATACGCAACTTTCACACAACGGCCAGAGCAGTTCCAGGGGCGATTTTTAGAGCCGAGTGACACCTTTTGGAGCGACGAGGGAGGATCAATCGAGGACACGTTCACGACGCAAGTAGATTCAATCACGGGAGAAGGGAGTTCATCACTACATCTTTCACATTCACCACGATCACAGTTATTATGTTTACATACGTTTTCGTTTCTCTTTCTCTTGTGTTTGAATCCCCCAACATCACGAACTAATCTTTAGATGTTGGGGGTTGGATTGAATTAGGATTGAACATATAGATGGATGACGAGTGACTTTTATCAGTTTTCCGATTTAATGAATGCATGTGATTTTGCTCTTAATGCTATTGTGAATTTGGCCAATTTACGATTGATTTGTTGTTGTTAAGTAAGTTCGAGAGAGTTAATTATCAAATAGAACTAGAAATCACACGCCTAAGGTAAGAAAGGATAGAGATATACTGAGTAAACCTTAGTCTCCTTATAATCTTGTGCTTAAAGTGTTTTGAACTACATAGGTTGAGATCGAGAGATTTAACTTGTGTTGTCAAGATAAAACTCATGGTAGCTTGAGAAAGAACCGTGCTTTACGAATATAACCGTTGTAACTCGAGAGAGAACAATGGTTAGATCAAGATTGGGTATTCATCAACGGAATTATCTGGTATTGGTTTTAAGTCTGATGTTCATATGTGAAAACCTAAGGATTTCCAACCCTCAACTGTTTTCTCTATCTGAATTCCAAAGCTGTTCATTTTCTGTCTTGTGTTTGATTATTTTCTGCAGTTAGTAGTTTAATACCAATCTCTCAATTTTCGATAGTTCAGTTAATAGCGATTATAGTAATTGTGATACTTAGTTCCTAGTTCCCCGTGATTCGATACTCGTACTTTCTAAAGTACTATTACTTGACTTCGACCCTTACACTTGCGGTTAGATTTAGGTGGGGTGATACCTAGCCTTATCAAGTTTTTGGCGCCGTTGCCGGGGAACTAGTTGCAACTAATAGCACTACCAACTATAAGCGCTATTAGATTGGACATTTTTTTCGTTGTTTTATTCCATCACTTTCAGTTTCTGGGTCACTAATCTCACTTACTTTCTTTCATGTACTAATTGGTTTATGCCAAGAACGGCCTAAGGGAAGGAAATCGAACAATTTGATCCGGAGATCGAAATAACCGCTCGTCGGCTGCGTAAGGAAGCTAAACCTAAAAGAAATCTAAGGTTCGAGATGTCCGACGACGAGAGACCTCCTCGAAATGACCCACCACCACCTCCGGAAAGATGCCCTATGCGGTCGTTTGCCGACCCGAATGTGGCAGCGGCCCGCATAGGCATTCAAGCGCCCACGACTGGAGCTAATTATTTCGAGCTTAAATCGAGTACCATCGTGATGGTGCAACAAAACCAGTATGGAGGAACACCGGCGGAAGACCCTCATGCACATCTCCGTGCATTCGAGAGGATTTGCAACACTTTTAAGATCAATGGCATGAGCGAGGATGCCATCAAGCTGGGGTTGTTTGGATTCTCCCTCAAAGGCCGAGCCGAAACGTGGACCGAGAGTATTCCACCGGACTCGGTAACCACTTGGGAGCAACTGAAGGCAGCGTTCCTTCAGAAATTCTTCCCTCCGAGCAGAACCGCCCAACTGATGGCAGAGATCACTCATTTCGCACAATGGGATTAGGAAACCCTATATGAGGCTTGGGAGCGCTACAAGGACATGATCAAGAAGTGTCCTCATCACGGTCTACAAGATTGGGTCATCATCCAGATCTTCTTTAGTGGCCTTCACCCGCAGTTTAAAAATGACATCATTGCTGCAGCGGGTGGGGCACTAATGGATAAGTCCTATGAAGAAGCGTGCGAACTGATAGAGAATTTGACGGAGCATAGTTTTTCCACCCCGAGATCAGCCGTGTGACGAGTAGCAAGTGTGCAAGAAAGTAATGAGCTGAATGAACTGAAAGCTCAACTAGCCTTCATCACAAATCATCTGAATAAAGGTAGCCCGGAAGCACCCGAACAAGTCCAATATATGCAAAACCGGAACTATCAACCGAGAAACGATCCTTTCTCAAACACTTATAACGAGGGGTGGAAGAAGCATCCAAACTTGTCATGGAGTCAACCCGGTCAACATCCAGGTAATCCTTCTAACTCTTTTAATTCTCCTAGTACTAACAATGCCTACCGTCCTCCAGGTTTTAACCAAAGGAACGAGGGACCATCGGTAGAAAAGATGCCGGGACTCGAAGACATGATGATGAAGTTCATGTCTAAAATGGACATCACAGTCGCGGGATTAGCCGGCACAGTTGGGGAATTAGCAAGCACAGTGAGCGTTGTCAAGGCGGCTACCGAGCAAAACACAGCATCTATAAAGATCTTGGAGAGGCAAGTGGGGCAAATATCTGAAGCCCTACAAAACCGACCTCCCGGAGCATTCCCAAGCATGGCTGAAAGGAAACCGAGAGAGGAGTGCAATGCCATTTACCTAAGAAATGGCAAAGAGCTGAATGGGGAGCCGACAAGAGAGACCGATCCAAAGGAGAAAGAGGTCGAGATCATAGATATAACTGAGCTAGAGACTGAAGAAGAGGTAGTGATTGAAGAAGGGAAACCGAAAGAGAAAGAGGTGTCACCACCGACCAAGCCGGCAGTACCGAGCGTGCCATATCCGAACAGACTGAGAAATAATAAGGATGATGTTAAGTTTTCGAAATTTATTGATGTTTTTAAAAAGTTAACCATTAACATCCCTTTTGCAGATGCGTTGGCACAAATGCCCTCCTACATGAAGTTCATGAAAGAGATCCTGTCAAAGAAAAGGGCACTTGATCACCAGGCCACCGTTGCACTCACTGAAGAGTGCAGCGCGATTTTCCAAAATAAGCTTCCCCCGAAGCTTAAGGATCCAGGGAGTTTTTCGATCCCTATTCAGATTGGGGAGTTTACTTTTAATAAAGTTTTATATGATTTAGGGGCAAGTATTAACCTGATGCCTCTTTCTATTTTCAGGAAACTCGGCCTGGGTGAGGTAAGCCAGACATACATGACGTTAAAGCTCGCCGATCGATCAATCAGATACCCATATGGAGTGATCGAGGACGTGTTGATCAAGGTTGGTAAGTTTTACTTTCCAGTCGACTTCGTAGTCATAGATATAGACGAAGACGAAGAGGTCCCGTTGATATTGGGACGATCATTTCTGGCCACGAGCCGAGCTTTGATCGACATGGAAGAAGGTGAGATAACCTTCCGGGTAGGCGGCGAAAAGGTTATGTTTAAGATGTTCGATGATGGAAGAGGTCGAAGCGAAGAAAGACCCGGAGCTAGTAAAGGAAGACCAAAGGGGGAGAAACCGCGGGAAATCGCAAGTGTGGGGGATTCGAGTCTGCGGATACCGAGCCGAGCTGAAACCACATAGTCGTGCCACGACTTTAAATACGGCGCTGGGTGGGAGGCAACCCACCAAGGTTTGTTGTCTTTATTAAATTTTATTTTTATTTTGAGTGTATTTTTATTTCCGAAAAAACCATAAAAATCGAAAAATCAAAAAATCAAAAATAGCAGGAACAGGGACATACGCGGCTTATGCCACGGTTTACATACCGCGTGTCAAGCCGCGGGACTCCTCTGACTGTTTGTGAAACAGTGGGTTACGCGGGATGTGGCGCGGCCTGCAAGCCGCGCAGCAAACCGCGGGTGTCCCCTGTTCGTTTTTCGTGCAGTTTTTGTTTCCTTTCTTGCTTTGTGTGTTTCATCTTCCTGCATTTTGTCTTGTGCTTTGATTTCCTTTGTTTTGCATATTCTCCCTACCTCCTCCGATTGATGCTCAACCTTTCAAGAATCCTCCTTCATCCGGGAAAAACAGGTACGCTCTAAACTTTGCATAATAATGAGTGGTGTACGATGTTCTATTCTATTCTTAGTTACACGAGATGCACCAAACCTAAGTTTCACTTAGGTTTGGGGTGCCTCATCTTTCACATCTACACACTCACATTTGACCCTGTGCAAACCTCGGTTTTACCGAGGTTTGGGGTTGGCTTTTATTGGCAAACCTAGGCCACGGCCTAGGTTTGGGGTGCCCATTTTAGAAATTTTGGGTTTTCTTTTGCTTGCTATGTAATGCCTTGCCCATCCTTTTTATACCTGTAATAACTGCACAAAGATTCGAGTCACATCACCTACGACTTTACTTGCACATTGGGGACAATGTGTGGGTAAGGTTTGGGGTTGCCCAATCGGGCCCAAGTTATGCACGTAGATTTCCTGCACTTCTGAGTGTCTAGATCATAATAGCTAAATTTTTTGTTTTGAATGATTGAGACCAACCATTGTGGGAAGAATCTTGTGATAGTGACGTGACCGTTAGTGAAGGACCGGGAAAGGACATGACTAGGGACATTAGTGGAGACCACCCGATAGTGAGTTTTGAGCCTAAAAGACGTTTTTCATTTCGAGGGATTCATACACCTAATTCTTATACACTTTTTCGAATTCCTTGTCGTGAATGTAGAATGATCTCGCTACATTATTACATTGAGTAGCAAAGACGAACCTCGGGATATTGGGTAAGGGTATAGTTGACCATATCATGTGGACCTTAAGATATGATTCCAGGCATTATGTGTTTTGTTTTTAACCATTTTAGCTATCATTCCCTTTCACCCGTTTGTGTGTATCCATAGCCCTTTTGCAGCCAAACACGCACCTTATTCGTTTCTAAACCCACCAGTACACCTTTAGCCATAAGCCTTAGCCAACCCTTATCCGAAAGCGTGTAAATCAAAGGCAGTGATGAACTACGAAAGATAGAGCAGAAAAGAATAGAACAGGCCAGTCATGAGAATAAAACGGGTCAATGTAACCCGAGAAATAGAAAAGAGGGCCAATGATGCCCCAAACAAATAAAGAGGACCAATGAAGTCCCAACTGAAAAAAAAAATTACAGTTAGTCAGATAGTATTTATAGCAGCTGAATAAGAGAGTCAAAGCGACTCCAATAGTGACAAAGAGGGCCAAATGATAGAGGCTGAAGTAGAGAAGTTCGGAACTGCCAATGATTGACAAGCCAAGGATCTTTGAACTATTTTACGCTTTGTTTCTCAGCCATAGCCCTAGCCCCATTACAACCCTTGTAAAGACCTGGATGATCTTTTGGAAGATGTGATTACGGTATACGACCACCCTCATCGATATTCCCTATCTTGCTACTTGACTCCTTCTGAGATCAAATTTTTGGACAATTGTGCGTCTTTCCTTAGAGTTGTCATGTAATAACTTGAGTATTCTTGTATATAACCTCCTTAAACATGACAACATGAGCGATAACCTAGGTTCGAGTGCAAAGAGAGTATCCCGTGAGGTAGGGTCGAGGCGAAATGTTTTCCCTAGTATGTTTGGACCTAGTCTAACCCGAACGTAATCGGAACAGTCACGAGTTCAACTCACAATGGAAGGTCATAGATCAAACGAAATAAGAATGAGGCGAGAGTGAGATAGATATTCACGGGTATGAGAAATCACCGATGCACCACTTGGTACCGATTGGGAATTGTGCAGTTATTATTATTATTATTTCACTTATGTGTGCTTTATTTCTATTTTATCGCTAATTTGCTTGGGGACAAGCAACGCTCGGTTTGGGGTTGTTGATAACGCCACTTTTTGGCGTTATTTTCAGTTCTCAAACCAATGAGATTGGCTTGTATTCAAGTAAAAAGGCGTGTATTTTAAGGTTTATCTAGTGATTTATACAGGTTATCTAAAAGGCGGTAATCCTCGAGAAAAGAAGCTAAAAAGAGCCCAAAACGAGTCCAAACGAAGCCTAACGGAAGCCCAAAAGTCAAGCCCAAGACCCGCAACCGAACCAGGACCCGATCCGCGAACCAGAAATCGACCCACGCAGCAAAAAGCATACGCGCGACTTGCCACGCGACTTGCAAATCGCGTGGTAGGTCGCGTAACCCACTGTTTGTCGATTTTCAGCTGTTAATTTCGGGATTTAGGTCATTCATTCGATACGCAACTTTCACACGACGGCCAGAGCAGTTCCAGGGGCGATTTTCAGAGCCGAGTGACACCTTTTGGAGCGACGAGGGAGGATCAATCGAGGACACGTTCACGACGCAAGTAGATTCAATCACGGGAGAAGGGAGTTCATCACTACATCTTTCACATTCACCACGATCACAGTTATTATGTTTACATACGTTTTCGTTTCTCTTTCTCTTGTGTTTGAATCCCCCAACATCATGAACTAATCTTTAGATGTTGGGGGTTGGATTGAATTAGGATTGAACATATAGATGGATGACGAGTGACTTTTATCAGTTTTCCGATTTAATGAATGCGTGTGATTTTGCTCTTAATGCTATTGTGAATTTGGCCAATTTACGATTGATTTGTTGTTGTTAAGTAAGTTCGAGAGAGTTAATTATCAAATAGAACTAGAAATCACACGCCTAAGGTAAGAAAGGATAGAGATATACTGAGTAAACCTTAGTCTCCTTATAATCTTGTGCTTAAAGTGTTTTGAACTACATAGGTTGAGATCGAGAGATTTAACTTGTGTTGTCAAGATAAAACTCATGGTTAGATCAAGATTGGGTATTCATCAACGGAATTAACTGGTATTGGTTTTAAGTCTGATGTTCATATGTGAAAACCTAAGGATTTCCAACCCTCAACTGTTTTCTCTATCTGAATTCCAAAGCTGTTCATTGTCTGTCTTGTGTTTGATTATTTTCTGCAGTTAGTAGTTTAATACCAATCTCTCAATTTTCGATAGTTCAATTAATAGCGATTATAGTAATTGTGATACTTAGTTCCTAGTTCCCCGTGATTCGATACTCGTACTTTCTAAAGTACTATTACTTGACTTCGACCCGTACACTTGCGGTTAGATTCAGGTGGGGTGATACCTAGCCTTATCAGTCTCACGAAAACATGCTGGTCTCACATGATCCCAAGTCTCTCTCTCTCTCTCTCTCTATATATATATATATATATATATAGAGAAAGAGAGAGAGAGAGAAAGAGAGAGAGTGTGTGTGTGTGGTCTAATCAAATGAGAACTAAGTAGTGTGTGATAACTGTGAGATCCAATATGGACTGATCATTTAACTTTATTGATTTTATTTAATAACTAAAGATAAAATGTTATATTGGTAATTTAAATATTTACAACTCAATCCCTAAAATTATGCCTAAAATCATGCAGACAATTTCTATCAGATTAAAAACTCTCAATATTGGCAAAACCTGCATATTAATCTTCTGGCCATGGCCCGGAGACATTTTCCGTCGGAAAAATTGGTGTTTTTCTTATTCATCTTCTAAACAGTGGGTGTTTTTCTAAGTTGTGATACCACTGTGGTCTTTCATCTTCCGTCGGAAAAGGTGGGTGTTTTCTAATCTGTGATACCACTGTGGTCATTCATCTTCCGTCGGATACAATGTGTATCACAGGTGGGTAGCATATTCATCTTCTTTCTCATTACACACAGTCCACACACTTCATAGTGGTATCACAGTGGTTTTGTGTCTTAATGTTTAGAAGTTTATGAGCATCACATTGGGTAGGGAAAGGTGAGGGAAACGAGAAGCATGTGGTATCACAATGGGTATCACAAGTATTAGTGTGATTTTGTGTTTGGTATCACAGTGGTTTTGTGTTGGGTATCACAATGTTATATGCTAGACTAAGTATGGTTGGATAAATTTGGCCAGAGAGGAGAAACATGAGAGAGATCTATAAAAAGTCTTCTTTACCCCTAGATATTATCCATGAATTTATTTATTTTTAAAATTATGGGATAATTACTAAAATTAATTCTATTTAATAACCATTGATTATTAATTTGTGTGGAGGAGATTGGATCACACGGTTATTACAAAATAACCAGCTCTCCCATGAAGGGCCCCTATATATATATATATATATATATATATATATATATATATATATATATATATATATATATATATGTCGTTTCATGTGAAAACGTGTGTTATTTTGAAAACTGTGAAATCCACTTTTATACCATAGATCATTATGATCTACGGTTCATATTAATTTGTTCTATTTTTGTTAATAACTGAATTATTTCTTTTTTTAATAGACCGGAAAATGAAACAAAGGGTGTGAAGGTCATTTCATCCATAATTTTTGAATAAGGAAACCGCATCACAATCCCTTTTCTTCGACTTCGTCACTGATATTACGGAGGCAACTGAATCATAGAATCGTCAACCCGATTTCATCGATATGATTCGACTTCCGGGAGGTAGGATAAATTGATTTTGCAAACTGTGTTTCATCTTTGTCTTACGGAAAACCCTAATTTCATCGATTAACTGAATATTTTACAGGGAGAAAGCGAATCGAGAGGATAATGAAGAACACACATTTTTCGAACTTCACCAACACTCCAGACAACCCTCTGGACGAATATGGCAACGAAATCGAAGAAACGATGAAACAAAACCCAAAATCAGAGGACTCTATATTATTGCTTGTTCTATTCGTGATAAAACGTTTCATTGAATAACCCGTTTGATGAATTAACAGGGATTCATAAAGATTGAAACACTGAAAAACAATGTATTAATCATCGATCTGTTTCCCTCATTGAATAACAAATAGTTTGGCTTAGCCTCTGTTTCATTAAGATACTTTTTAATGGATTTTAAACTTCTGCTCCATTAAGATACTTTTGTTTATTTAACTCATGTTAACCTACATGGTGGAACATTGCATCCAATTTTATTTCATTAATGCATTTTCAACGTTCAATGACAGTGGTTCGTCTGGTCACGATTGGTTTAACCCAATGTGATATGTTTCATTACAATATATCTAGGTGGTCACTATTAGGTGGACAAGAGCCAAAGTTGTTAAAATTGGGGATCATTATCTATTATTTCATCATTTCAATAATAGTTGTAACCTAATGAAACTATGACAGTGAAATGGATGAATTGATGAAGTGGTTCATTGATAGTTCATATCATTGTTGACATAGTTGATGAACTAAGTTCCATGAAAACGGTTGTGGATTTCATCAATTAAAAATTAGAATATTCGGTTTCCCTAATTAATCGGTATTATATCAAAGATAATAACGAAATCATAATTATCCCAAATTCCATAATTAACGAATGGATTAATCAATTGACGAAATTGCCCTGCTAATTATAATTAGGAAAAAATCATTAAGAAAATTTCTGATTGGTCGGAGGTGGTTTTCAAAGTTAGGGTGGTTTTCATAATATTCCTTCCATATATATATATATATATATATATATATATATATATATATAGAGAGAGAGAGAGAGAGAGAGAGAGATGTTCAAATGAGAAGTGCTAAATATATGAGAATTAAAGAAGTGATCTTAGTCATACATTCGGTCAAGATCGGCGGCTTTGACCGAGAAGCATCGAATAATTTCTCGCGTGGTTTGCGCGTGGTCTGTACAAGATAGAGGGGTAGTTTCGTAAAAATACGCGAGACGAGTTCAAATATGAATCTGTGTGATTCACATATGAACTATACGTTCATATATGAACCTTTGTAATTCACATATGAACTTATTTTTAACTAATTCATATATGAATCTTTATGATTCATATATGAACCTTTGTGATTCATATATGAATCAGTTAATTAGTTCATATAATAATTAGTTAAAAACAAATCATATATGAATCACAAAGATTCATATATGAATCAGTTAATTGGTTCAACTGATTCATATATGAACCTATAGTTAAATAGTTTCATATATGAAACACAAATGTTCATATATGAACCAACAGTTAATTAGTTTCATATATGAAACACACATGTTCATATATGAATCACAAATGTTCATATATGAATCAGTTAAAAAGAGTTTATATGTGAATTACATGGGTTTATATATGAACAGAGAGTTCATATGTGAAACACACAGGTTCATATATGAATTCGTCTCGTGTTTTTGTAAAAGTTACGAAACTGCCTTCTATTTTTGGAACAACCGCAACTTTTGGCCAATTAAAGCCGATCTTGACCGAATAAATGGCCAAGATCACTTCTCTACTTCTTATATATTTAGCACTTCTCATTTGAACCTAAGGCTATATATATATATATATATATATATATATATATATATATATATATATATAGGCTGGGTATCAAATACAAACCAACTAGTTTGTACAAACTCGTACAAACCATACATAGCTTCATGATTTTGTAAATTTGGCTTCATGAATGTATATATATATATATTTTGGCTTCATGAATATATAATTTGGCTTCATGAATATATCATTTGGCATTTTTAACTAATTTTTTTACAAAAATACCCTAAAATACCCTTATTTTTGTAAAAAAATTAGTTAAAAATGCCAAATGATATATTCATGAAGCCAAATTATATATTCATGAAGCCAAAATATATATATATATATATATATATATATATATATATACATTCATGAAGCCAAATTTACAAAATCATGAAGCTAGGTATGGTTTGTACGAGTTTGTACAAACTAGTTGGTTTGTACCCGATACCACCCCTATATATATATATATATATATATATATATAGGGTGGGTTGGGTTCCGATGAGAAGTGTCAAATTTGGTGAAAAGCATGAGAAGTGGTTATCAACCGTTGGATGAGAAATGAACGAACATTAGGATAAGATGCACCGAGATGCACCGGATCAATTGTCTTTTAAGCCGCAATTCATGGGAGGGTATTTGATTAAAAGTGAGCAACAGTTTAAAAGTAATTCTCAAACTTCTCATAAAAAATGACACTTCTCACATGATCTCATGCCTCTATAGAGATAGATTCAACTGAGAACTGATAAGTATGTTAAAAGTAGAGAAGTGATCTTAGCCTTTGGATCAAACCAAAATCACGCACTTAACAAATAAAAATTATAACTTAACAACATATCAAATGGACAACTCTAAACTTGGTTAAACAAGATGATCGAGAAAAACAATTGAATATATAAATTTGGTTAAATTATAATAGTTTTGAAAAAGGAAATTAATTAAAATGCCCAAAGTTCAAAAATCGTTTACCAAAATGCCTAATCTCTTCCAATTTACAAAAATACCTCATTTTCCCGCGAAAAGACCCGCGATCGCGGACCCAACTATTTGCCCAGCGATTTGGAGGCCGCGAGTCCCGCGATGTACACTCAAACATATCATTTTGATTATTTTGATTTGAAATTTACATTTTATACCCCTATAATAATTTACTTAGTTTATTTTATACATTTTACTTTTCTAATTTTAATTTTACACCTTCATCATATTAACACATATAATCGTATATTAACTAAAATACGTTAAAAAAATACGTTTTAATTTTAACAAGTTACACCATTGTAATCGTCTCTTCGATACCTTCGAAATGAGCCCAATATTGAAGATTTTTTGATTTAATTATTTTATTGTATATCATACATATATACTACATAAAAATATCTTTAATATTTACAATTCATACCCTTATAGTTAATTATTTAATTTATGATACATTTCTTACTTTTTCAATTTTCGTTTTACACTCTTATCGCATTAACATAATAATCATATATTAACTAAAATATGTTAAAAAAAATACTTTTTAACATATCACATTAACATACATAATTACGTTAAAATATGTTAAGGAGTTCGATATATATATATATATATATATACATATATATATATACTAGTTATTTAACCGCTGCAATGCAGCGAGACGTATAATCCAAATAAGTTGACGATTTAATCAACTAAATCAAAAAATATTCTATATTGGGCTTATTTCGAAGGTATCGACAAGACAATTATAATGGTGTAACTTGTTAAAGTTAAAAAAACATTTTTAACGTAAATATACGATTATATGTGTTACTATAATAAAAGTGTAAAATGAAAAACAGAAAACTAAAAGGTATAAATTAAATTAACTAAATAAGTATAAGGGTGTGAAATGTAACTGTAACAACTCGAAAATTTAAGTATGTATTGAAAGTTTGGTGGCCGATGTCTAAAGAATGCAAGTTAGGTTAAGGGGCCTTTTGGCAATTGTTGGGAAGTATTTAAAGCTCCATTTCCCTAGGGTTTTCATTTTAGAAATAAGTGTTTTGGTCCTTGTGTGTGTTTGGTGGCTAAGAAGAGAAAGGAAGAAGAAAGCTAAAGTGGGAAAACTCTTGTTAAGGAAGAAATTGCCAAGGTAATCATCTAAGACATCTTATTCTGTTGATTTCAAGTTTCTTATCCTCTGTTGTCTAGGATTTGGGGCTAGAATCGGTAGGATTTAATGGGTTCTTCACCTAAATAACCTTTATGTTGAGCATTTTGGGTTTTGTTGTCTCCATGTCGATTTTAGTAGTTTAAATTGGAATTAATTGAGTGATTATGACTAGTGGATGAACCCTTAAGTTTGTCTAATCGAACTGTTATCAGAAAACTGAGTTTTAATCAGTTTTGGAGTTGAGGGTTTCGGCCAGTTCGTCGTTTCCGGACGTCGCCCCGTCCGGATAGTAGTGTCCGGACGGTGGGGGTTTCCGGGTAGTGCCTTTGGTTTCCGGGTAAGTAGTCTCCGGGTAAATGCTAGTGTCAGGGTAGAGATTTCTCGAGAGTGTCCGGGTGAATGTCCTTCCGGACAGTTCGGGTATCCGGGAAGTTCGGGTATCCAGGAAGTTGGGGTATCCGGACAGTTCGGGTATCCGGGATGTTTGGGTGTTCGGACAGTTGGGGTATCCAGAATGTGTTAGTGTCCGGAATACTCCAGTATCCGGAAGGTGTTAGTGTCCGGAAAGCTCTGGGTATTTGGTAAGATCTGGATCTTTGTGTCTGATTAAGGAATTGCCGATCTTTTAGGTGTCAAGTTGGGTTAACGTGAGAGTAAAGCAAGGGTGCATTCAGTGCCATCGAGGTGAGTTCCCTAAACCTTTTTACGACGCAAAGTGTTAAATGTTTTAACTGATTATGGTTTAAATTACCAGCATGAACTATTTGTAGCTGTCGCGCATGTTTTCCCTTGAACTGCATATCTTACTTAAGAAAGCTTATTACGATATGATGGAATGAGAATGATGATTTAAAGGATTTAAAGTTGAATGTTTATGAAAGGAATGTTGTACTATGTGGAGTCGGTCTGCACTGTGGGGTCAGTGAGTGATCCTCGGGATCTAATGATCCCTTGGCTATGTATGACAGTCTGGTAGGATGGAATTCGTTTCCTCCTATTTCGAGTAGAAGGGAGTCAGCGTAGGCTCCGGGAAGGGGAGTCAGCGTAGGCTCCGGAAGAGGCGAGAAGGGAACCTGCTGGGGCCCCGATCGTGGAATGTTTATGTGATCCAATACACAGTGCAGTACCATATTTGATGTTATGTTAAGGTTTATGATGAATCTTTTATAAAAGTTTTTATACTAGTTTACATGTTGTTTTCGGAGGGAATTCACTAGACATTTTGGTCTAACCCTCGCTTTTCAAAAACTAAACCATTTTCAGGTAAGCGCATTACGAGTTCTTCTGGTAAGAACTAGGAGATGGCTTGGAAGATTTGGAGCTTAGAGCGACTCCAGAATTTTGGTTTGCCTATAGATAGAGCTCTCGGCTGTGGATTATAGACTTCCGCTGTCAATTTTGTTTAGCTTAGAAGAATGAATGTTTATGGACAAGTTTAATTATGTAATTTGAATGCCTAACTCTAGATGAATGCATGTTTTGTTTTTGGGACGTTACAAATGGTATCAGAGCCTTAGTTTAAGGGATTTAGGTGACCATTCGGGCCTAAACTTAAACTATAAGATGAGGAACACAGCCGAGACATAGGATTGCCTCTAGGAACGATCACTATAAATGCGCTTAGGAATAAGGTGCCAAGGACAAACGTGTAAGGTAAGTTAGGGAGTACACCTGGCCAGTGTAATTACGAACTTACAAGTACATGTGCGTGCTTACAATACCTTTCTTATAGCAATTTTGTTGTGTCACGTCTAGCAAGGATTAATTATCGGTTTCTTTCAGTTTAGCGCTATGGCTGGGAGAGCGTTGAGGAATAGGTCAGCAAGATCCCTGAGGGATAGTGATAACTCTATTTTTAGAGTTATTATTTCCTTTTATTCTCCATTTTATTTTGTCAATTTTAGCCATTCCGCTTCTAAAAACCCCCATTCTTGGAACAATTCTCGAAAATGAGCAAAAAGAGTGAAGCATAGTCTTTAATAAATTAGTTGGTGGAATTTGGGTGTTTTTCACGTTTTATCCTGCAGTGACCACTGTTGTGCCCACTCCGGCTTCCCACTATTCTAGCAGACCAAGAAGAAAGAAAAATAAACTAGTAGTTGGGATTAAATACTCTGGAGTTTAGAAGGTTCAAATGGCAGGGAAATAAGGGCTGGAAAAGTACATGGCATCTACCTTGAAGATGGCAACAAGTACACCTTTTGTACTTAGAAGTTGACTAAGAGAAGAACCCATTGGGTATAAGAGCTATAATTCGGTGGATTGAAGAGTTGTCCAATGAGCTGATTTTCAGCTTAAACCTCCAGTCCTTACACTTTAGATAACCCAATTTTGTGTAAAGACCCAAACCTTCTTAGTATAAATAGGGGTGTTGGGTCTCATTTATTAGGATCTTAATTTCTTACAATTTCTCAACTACTACAGTAGTTTCTCTCATTTTACTGCAGTAGCTAGCTTTAATTTTCGGTATTTTACATTCTTAGTTTAATTTGTAGTTCGAAGTACACAGTGACAGGGACGAATTCTCGTTCCCCGCTGTGGGTTTAATTCAAGTCACTCTCAGTTTAATTATGTGTAATTTCTACTCTTTTGTTTTCTTTACTTTAGTTATGGGCTAGACATCCTTTGGGATGTAGGAAGGAGAAGTACCTGGATTTTATTAGAAATGCTTGAGTAATCTTTATACTTAGAATATTTATTGTTTTGGTCATTCATTCTCGATATTTACCCAAGGATGCGAACAAGCCGATCACTTGCAAGGATCTAAAGTCTAGTTCTTAACTTAGAAATAAGTAGAACGCAGTGACACGAGCTTGAATGATGCTAGGGGATTCGAAAGAATTCTTATGACACTTACGAAAGTGAGGTCGACACAGTGAGCTATTCTCAACCCACTGGAGTAGTAGGAAAGCTAGTTGGTGTATTTAAAAACACTTAGAGTATTTGTCTCTACACATTCCATCGAGGCCTGAAAAGGCCCATTTTGAGATTACCATTGACAAAACAAAAATTACTAAGAGTATGAGATTTTTATCTAACGGTGTGAGTATTTTGTAACCGGGCTTTTGTAGCGAAAATGCCCACCTCAAGTACAAGGATCACTTTTAAGGACCAGGTATTTAGTATAAAATCTAGGGAAAATCTAACCTACATTCCTTCTTTTAAACCTTAGTAAAATCGTTAAAGTAGCTATTTCACCAAACAAATCAAACTATTATTTTCCTCTCTTATTGAAACCTGTAAAAGGAGCTCATAAGAACCATATTGTCTTGATTGTCCAGTCCCTGTGGATTCGATTCTGGTATTTTACCAACTATTACTTGATGTGACGATCATAGTGGACAAGTGTACACTTTCACTTCCCACTGTGGACAGTTTGCAACCCACTGCGATTAAAACACATATTTCGCACGTATCAAGTTTTTGGCGCCGTTGCCGGGGACTGGCGTGATTTTAAATCTCAAGACATTAGTTTTTATTCGAGCCCGAGTAACTCGTTTTTCTAAGCTGTTCGTGTTGCATGCCACGACAACAACACGAACCTTTGGTACCAATCGATCTTGAAATAGAGAAAACTTTTCGAAGAAGACGTAAAAACAAGAACACAAATCGACAACCCCCTGTGATCCCCACTATAAACATGGCAGCAATACCACCACCTATAGTGGAGACCACAGTGACGATTGCCGATAGCAAAGATCGAAAAATACGGGACTACGCTACTTCCGGAGTTGGTGATTTGAGCTCCGGAATTTTAAGACCCAACATTGTTGCAACTCATTTTGAACTCAAACCGGTGATGTTTCAAATGATCCAAGCCATGGGTCAGTTTGGAGGATCACCATCTGAGGATCCGCACTCGCACTTAGAATCTTTCTTGGAAATGACTGATTCCTTTCAATTGCAAGGTGTGAGTGATGAAGCGTTAAGACTAAAACTTTTCTCTTTTTCACTAAGGGATAAGGCAAAGTCATGGCTGAACTCGCATGCACCTCACTCGATAACCACTTGGCAAGAACTTGCCAATAAATTTTTTCAAAAATACTTTCCTCCAACGAGGAATGTAAGGTTTCGAAATGATATAATTTTGTTTAGGCAAGAAGAAGATGAGGCTGTTTCGTATGCATGGGAACGATTTAAAGATTTACTTCGAAAGTGCCCACATCATGGCATCCCACATTGCATCCAATTGGAGACCTTTTACAATGGTCTTTCCAATGCAGCCAAAATCATCTTAGATGCAACAGCCGGTGGAACATTCACGAGTAAAACCTACAATGAAGGATATCAAATCTTAGAAAAAGTGTCCAACAACAATACCGAGTGGTCCAATCCTAGAGCAGTAGTACCAAAGACCAACACCATCGATTCCGAAGCACTCAAAACCATGAATGCACAGTTAGTGGCCTTAACAAAAATCGTTTTGAACCAAAATAGAGGCCAAGTAAATTATGCAACTCATCTAGCCGAAAACTGCTCCCTCTGTGGAGAGGAGCATCTTTTTGACTATTGTCCAGCAAATCCCGAGTCCGTTAATGTTATAGGGACCAACCCGAGGAACAATCCATATTCGCAGACTTATAATCCAGGTTGGAGAAATCACCCAAATTTCTCTTGGGCTGGTAATCCAGGACTCCAACCCCACGGGGCGAGTAATGCCCAGCAAAGACCACACAATCCCCCTGGATTTCAACAACATCACAGTGGGCAGTCCCCACATCACAGCGGACAGAACTCACAAAACTTTCACCAAGGACATTCCTCACAACAGTTCCAACCGCGAGGAACTCAAGCCGCTGAGGTTCAACCATCACTTGAATCTATTCTTAAAGGTTTCATGAATCAAACTCAAGCAGCCATTAGGAATATAGAGACCCAAGTAGGACAACTAGCCGTCGAAGTTAAGAATAGACCACCAGGAACATTACCTAGTGATACCGAACATGCTAGGGTGATAGGAAAAGGATCTGAACATGTCAAGTCCATCACACATAGGAGTGGAAAGGATCTGAAAGATATCGTTTTCGAGTCTGATGATTCGCCTCAAATACCCACTGTAATTCCCACAGTGGGCACTCCTCGAGTCACTGTCATCCCCACAGTGGGGAACGACATCCCTGACCTTCCCGCTTTTGGACCTGTTCCAAAACCTACTGTTCCAAAGCCAATACCACAGCAAACTCAAATTGACCCACAAAGCATACCTTTTCCTGACATAATGAAGCCTAAAAATGTCGATATTCAATTTAAAAAAACTTTAGACATTTTTAAACAGCTTCACATTAACATACCCTTGGTAGAAGCTCTCGAGCAAATGCCAAGCTATGTTAATTTTTTAAAGGATATTTTGGACAAAAAAAGAAAGTTGGGTGAGTTTGAGACTATGGCTTTGACCGAAGAATGTAGTGCCCTCCTTACTAGCAAGATTCCACCTAAGTTGAAAGACCAAGATAGTTTCACCATTCCATGCACAATAGGAGGACAAGAAGTAGGTCAAGCACTTTGTGACTTGGGAGCTAGTGTCAATTTGATGCCACTGTCCATTTTTAACAAGTTAGGTATTGGAGAGGCTAGACCCACAACCGTGACATTACAACTAGCTGATCGGTCCATTGCCTACCCCAAGGGAAAAATAGAAGACGTCTTGGTCCAAGTGGATAAATTTATCTTCCTCGCCGATTTTCTAGTTCTAGATTATGAGGCCGATAAAGAAATCCTAATCATCTTAGGACGTCCGTTTCTTGCAACCGGACGAACTTTGATTGATGTACACAAAGGAGAACTCACGATGAGAGTTAATGACTAAGAGGTGACATTTAATGTGTTTAAATCCCTGAAGTACATAGATACCGAAGACTGTTTTTTCTTTGAGTTCGATTAGTGAAACCCACTGTTTTGACTCAGTCCCCACAGTGGGGAGTGAGAGTGAGCACTCCGATTTAGAAAGTGAGGACACTTTTGAGGATGAGTGTAACGAAGTAGTGGCAGCCTTTGAACCTCTAGACTTTAAGGATAGAGATGTTCAACCCCCTTCAATAGAACAACCTCCTGAGTTAGAGCTTAAACCATTGCCTTCCCACTTGAAATATGCTTATCTCGCTAAGAATAATAAACTTCCCGTTATTATCTCTTCCAAACTTAGTGAGAAACAAGAACAACTTCTGATTGATTTGTTGATGAAGCATAAGAAGGCAATTGGTTGGACCATAGCAGACATTAGAGGTATTAGCCCCTCCTTATGTCAACATAAGATTAACTTAGAGAGTGACCACCCTGGAAAAGTCCAACCTCAAAGAAGGTTGAACCCTATCATGAAGGAGGTAGTTAAAAAAGAAGTTTTGAAGTGGTTAGATATCGGTATTATCTATCCCATTGCTAGTAGTAGTTGGGTGAGCCCCGTCCAATGTGTCCCTAAAAAGGGAGGGACAACCGTAGGGAAGAACGAAAAGAACGAGCTCATCCCCACTAGGACTGTCACGGGGTGGAGAATTTGCATGGACTATAGACAACTCAACTTGGCCACTAAGAAAGACCATTTTCCCCTACCTTTCATCGACCAAATGCTCGATAGGTTAGCGGGAAAAGAATTCTATTGTTTTCTAGATGGATACTCCGGATACAACCAAATCCACATCGCCCCCGAGGACCAAGAAAAGACCACCTTTACTTGTCCCTACGGTACTTTTGCATTCCGGAGGATGCCATTTGGATTATGTAATGCCCCACCCCCTTTCCAACGTTGTATGATGGCCATTTTCACCGACATGATAGAAGACACCATAGAAGTTTTTATGGAAGACTTTTCAGTGATAGGGACATCGTTTGACAACTGCCTTGGAAATTTAGAGAAAAGCCTAGTGAGATGTGAGACCCACGACCTTATTTTGAATTGGGAAAAATGCCATTTTATGGTAGAAGAGGGTATTGTCCGAGGCCATCTTGTCTCAAAAAGAGGGTTGGAAGTTGATAAAGCCAAGCTTGAAGTAGTGGCACAACTTCCCGAACCTACAACTGTGAAAGGCATTCAGAGTTTTTTGGGTCATGCGGGTTTTTATAGGAGGTTCATCATAGATTTTTCGAAAATAACAAAACCCCTTTGCAACCTGTTACAACATGAAAAAGACTTTATTTTTACCTAAGAATGCCATGATGCTTTTGAAACAATCAAAGAAGCCTTAGTCACAGCACCTATAGTGACCACTCCTGACTGGTCACTCCCATTCGAAGTTATGTGTGACGCAAGCGAGTGGGCAGTGGGGGCTGTTCTTCGGCAAAGAAAGAACAAAGTTTTTCACCCCATTTATTATGCAAGCAAAACACTGATTGAAGCTCAGATTAACTATACTGTTACTGAAAAGGAATTACTTGCGGTGGTGTTTGCTTTTGATCGTTTCAGGTCGTACTTGATAGGGACAAAGGTCATAGTGCACACGGATCATGCAGCGATAAAATATTTGATCAACAAGGCTGATTCCAAGCCTCGGTTGATTAGATGGGTTTTATTGGTGCAAGAATTCGATCTTGAGATTGTTGATAGAAAAGGAACAAGCAATCAGGTAGCTGACCATTTGTCCAGGCTCGAGAAGATAGTGGGCACTGTTGATCCCACTCCGGTTAAAGAGAATTTTCCCGATGAACAATTGTTATCAGCCCAACATCTCGAAAATAATATTCCTTGGTATGCTGACATTGCAAACGTTTTAGCAAGTGGACTAAAACCCCACGGGATGAGTGGACAACCTTTTAAAAAGTTTTTACACGATACACAACAATATATTTGGGACGACCCTTTCTTATATAAGATAGGGACGGACCAAATATTGAGGCGTTGTGCCCACGGGAGTGAGCAACATCAAATACTCCATGGTTGTCATACATCCCACTACGGTGGCCACTTTGGTGGAAACCGCACTGCTGCAAAAATCTTGCAAAGTGGGTTCTTTTGGCCCACTGTGTTTAAAGACTCGTATGAATTTGTGAAAAATTGTGAGCAATGTCAACGCACCGGGAACATTTCGCAAAGGAACGGGATGCCTCTTAACAAAATTCTAGAGGTAGAACTTTTTGATGTTTGGGGGATTGATTTCATGGGACCCTTTCCAAATTCCAATAATAATTTTTATATCTTGGTTGCGGTAGACTATGTTTCAAAATGGGTGGAAGCTATTGCGTGTCATTCTAATGATGCCAACACCGTGGTAAAATTTTTGCATAAAAATATTTTCACTCGATTTGGAACACCACGGGCATTGATTAGTGACGAAGGCACCCATTTTGTAAACAAAGTCATGGCCTCGGTCCTTGCTAAATATGACATACATCATAGAGTGGCCACCGCATACCATCCGCAAACCAACGGTTTGGCCGAGCTTTCAAACCGTGAGATCAAAGGAATTTTGGAAAAAGTTGTTAAACCACACCGTAAAGATTGGTCAACCAAACTTGATGATGCTCTTTGGGCCTATCGCACGGCCTACAAAACTCCATTGGGAATGTCTCCTTTTAAATTAGTTTTTGGCAAAGCTTGCCATTTACCGATTGAATTGGAGCACAAGGCATTTTGGTCCCTTAAAGAGCTTAACATGAGTGAGGGTGCTGCGGGAATTAAGCGGAGTTTGCAATTACATGAACTAGAGGAGTTGCGATATCACTCCTATGAAAACGCAAAGTTGTACAAAGAAAGGACCAAGATGTGGCATGATCGAAGAATCAACCATAGGGAGTTCATGGAAGGACAACAGGTATTATTGTTCAATTCCCGTCTTAAACTTTTTCCGGGTAAGCTAAAATCACCATGGACGGGACCATACACCACTGTCAAAGTGAGTCCCTTTGGAATAGTGGAGTTAAAGTCCCCACAGTCTGGTCAAACGTTCAAAGTCAATGGGCAGAGAGTGAAGCATTTTCTGAGTGAGATTGCTCACATTGTACCCCACTCTCCACCCCACTATGGTTAAGAAATATCGAAACCACTTGTAAATATTTTATTTCAGTTATTTGCTACCTTTTTATTATTTTTGATATTTTTAATTCTGCATGGTAGTTCAGTTTGCATGTGTGTAGGAGAGATTCTCAACTTTTGAAGAAAAATCAAGAAAATACTTCGCAATGGGGAGGAACAAGTCCCTGCGCTTCCCACTCCCAAACTGACGAGAGATTGGACGGTTTAGGGGCCCAATGCTGACATACATCAACTTTTTCTGCCACAAGAATCTACTTTTTGCTGCCACCTTATCCTAATCTCTTCAACTTCCCATAAAAACCATCATTTTCTTTTTCTCTCTCCTATGTAAACCGTACCCTCCATTTTGTACTAACCAAAATAAACCTTTCCCATATCAAATTTCAAAAAACCACTCTCTCCAAAAATTCAAAATACTTATACCCTCTCTCCTTCTTCTTCATTTCTCAAGAACCAAAACCGCAAAAACCCTTCCTAAACCCTAACAATGGCTAGAAGCAAAAGACTCAATACCCACCCGGAGGAACCCATCCGTACGGCGGTCCGCCGCAGAACCGCCGAAGCAAACCCGCCGGAGACTGTCATCGGCGACCTAAATGAACCACCGCCGGTCTCCGGCGAAAATTCGATCGTAACCGACGTCTCAGACGCAGGTTCATCCAAGCAAGAAAGTCCGAGGGCTGTGTCTTCATCAAGGGTTTCGGATTCTAGTCTAAACCTTTTTGATGATGAAGATTTACAGAATGATGAGGAAATGCAAAGGTTACAAGAGGAATACAACCAAAGGGTGTCTGCAATCAAGAAGAGAAAAGAAGAAGTCGAGAAGAAAAGACGAGAAGAAGAGGAGAGACTGAAACGAGAAGAGGAGGAAAGGTTAAGAAAAGAAGAGGAGGAGCGGAAAAAGCGGGAAGAAACCGAGAAATTGGCAAGAGAGGAAAAGGAAAGAAAAAGAGTTGAACAAGAAAGACTTCTTGAAGAGGAACGACTACGGGCAGAGGAAGAGAAGAAAAAGGCTGAGGAGGAACGAAAACAGATTGAAAATGCAAGGCTTCTTGAGGAAGCAATGAAAAAAGCAGAAGCGGAGGAGATTCAAAGAAAGGGCAAGGAGCAGATTCAGACTGAAGAAATCCCCCAAGTCACAAACACTGTTGACTTGGAGGCCATACATGCTGCTGCCCACAGTGAGGAGAATCCAATGAAAAGAGCCCTGAGGAATAAAGGAATGGTCACCAGGTCTGGGGTGACCATGTCGAAGAAAACACCCACCAAGAAGCTGAGGAAAGAATCGTCTGGGAAAGGTAAGGGTCTCGAACCCTCTTTGAGTTTATCTATTGAAACTGATGCTGGAGATGGGCAGATGCCATCTGAAAACCCACACCATTCCACTGTAGGGACCGAACATGCCCCCAGTGGGATTCCTATGCAGTTTACCACTCCAGCAGCAGCAGCCCACTATGAGTGTATTTCCACACAAAAGTTGAACTTGGAAAGGGGTTTCGACCCCAACTTTATAAAAGCCAGCCAGTTTGTCAAGGATAGAACTTTAGCACAGGATTGGTCGACATTGGCATCTGCCAATCGTCGAGCAAATGCCTCTTTGGTGCGGGAACCCATTGTAAAAGTCCGGGGTTAAACCGTGGACTATACCGCAGGCGAGATTAATCGGGTTCTAGGAAGAAGGATCCCGGAAGCTTGTGCCTTTGCACAGTTTCTGAAGAAAATGACCCCGGCGGACGAGGATCTTATTTTACAAGAGATAGCAATTTAAGGGAGGCCATGGGATAAAGATGGCCAGAGGAAGTGTCTACACGCTAGCTCCCTCACCACGGAGGCCGCTGTGTGGTTCCAATTCCTCCGTGCCTCTGTGTCCCTAACATCACATGATACAACTCTGTCAATGCATAAGTGTGCCTTGTTGTATTGCATCCTCACTGGAAGGAAGATCAATCTGGGCATTGTAATGCACGCTGCCATTCATCAAGCTCGCACTCGTAAGAAGGTAATCCTGCCCCTCCCTTGTCTTATCACTTCATTACTAATAGAAGCTGGAGTCCCCTCAGCTGCAGATGATCAGTGGCTTATTTCAACAAGCAATATCAGTATGGCAACCATACACAAAATGGGAAGAGTAACCACTGTCCCAACCGATGATCCCGCTGACGATCCCACTGTGGGGATCGCTGATGAGCACACTGTGAGAAACGCTGGTACCCCACTCCGGCAGCCCACTGCAGGAACCGCATGCACAAGCGCCAACGATCCCATGTCCGTTATCCTGACCGCTTTAGAGAAGCTCACTTACCGCGTTGAAGTTATGGAGGCCAACCAAAAGCACATGAACCGGGCCACCGAATCATTTTGGATGTATATGCGCGATAGGGATGAAATTGTGAACCAAATGTTACAAGCATCCAATGAAGAATTGGACGCACAGCTCTCTGCTTTCCAGAAGGAATCTGCCCCTCGATTGCCAGTGACGAGGATTTCAGTGAAGACTCCGCCGATCTTTCATCGCAAGCAACCCCGACCCACTAAATGGTTTGTTGGGATTCTGGTTCCCACTTTTGATGCTCACCAAAAACAATTTCTATTTTATGTTTAACTGCGTATTCTTCCTATGGCTAGGCGTTTGACAATATTTGTTGTTTTGGATATTTTGTGAAATGATGCATGGAAATCCTGCTGCTACAGCAGGTGATTTTGGGTACTAACTCGCTTATTGTTTGAATGTTTGATTGATCTCTTTTCATTTCAAGGTACAACTTTCGGCTTCCGACTTAAAAGGTCCCTTTTGTAAGTACGAATCTCAACTTATCACCATGAAATGATATAGGCCATTTTCGCATCCAAGCACGACCTTTTTGTATCCCCAAAAACACCTCTTTGAACCCAATGCCCAAGTCACAGTGGGGACACTGTGCAATTTTAAGTTTGAGGTGGGGACTTCCAGTGTGACTTCCAATCTTCCAACAGTGGGGACACTGTGAGGTCATAAGTTTGAGGTGGGTAAACCATACCCACCTCCCCGAGAAAAAAAAGAAGAAAGACAAAAATACAAAAACAAAAGAAAATCGGAGTGTCACTAACAAGATTGATGGTGTGCCTTTTCTGGACCATCAAAGTGCTCACTTCCAAGAAAAAGATGGTGTGCCTATTCTGGACCATCAGAATACCCACTCTCACAAAAAATGGCCATACCCAAATAAAGCCTGAAAGTGTACGTACTTACCCATGCAAAACACAAACTAGTCACTTTTGGAAATAAAAATCTCAAAGAGAGATATTCGGTCCATCTTTGGAATTTCGTGCCAAAACCCTTGGAAAAATATTCAAAGCCACAAACCTTTCAACCCTAAGTCCTATTGATCAAATGTGAACAAGGGAAAGATGCCGTCAAGTACAAAAGTGAAGTTTTAAATTTTTGGAAACGAAAGAAGTATCTGTGGAGGGAGATCAACATATGTTCAGAGTGAGAAGTCGGTAAGTCCCTAAAAGCTCAAGTGCATTATTTTAATCTTATTTCTTTTATTTTCTTTCTTTTTATTACTTGGGGACAAATAATGGTTTAAGTTTGAGGTTGTGATAACTCTATTTTTAGAGTTATTATTTCCTTTTATTCTCCATTTTATTTTGTCAATTTTAGCCATTCCACTTCTAAAAACCCCCATTCTTGGAACAATTCTCGAAAATGAGCAAAAAGAGTGAACCATAGTCTTTAATAAATTATTTGGTGGAATTTGGGCGTTTTTCACGTTTTATCCTGCAGTGACCACTGTTTTGCCCACTCCGGATTCCCACTATTCGAGCAGACCAAGAAGAAAGAAAAAGAAACTAGTAGTTGGGATTAAATACTCTGGAGTTTAGAAGGTTCAAATGGCAGGGAAATAAGGGCTGGAAAAGTACATGGCATCTACCTTGAAGATGGCAACAAGTACACCTTTTGTACTTAGAAGTTGACTAAGAGAAGAACCCATTGGGTAAAAGAGCTATAATTCGGTGGATTGAAGAGTTGTCCAATGAGCTGATTTTCAGCTTAAACCTCCAGTCCTTACACTTTAGATAACCCAATTTTGTGTAAAGACCCAAACCTTCTTCTTAGTATAAATAGGGGTGTTGGGTCTCATTTATTAGGATCTTAATTTCTTGCAATTTCTCAACTAATACAGTAGTTTCTCTCATTTTACTGCAGTAGCTAGCTTTAATTTTCGGTTTTTTACATTCTTAGTTTAATTTGTAGTTCGAAGTACACAGTGACAGGGACGAATTCTCGTTCCCCACTGTGGGTTTAATTCAAGTCACTCTCAGTTTAATTATGTGTAATTTCTACTCTTTTGTTTTCTTTACTTTAGTTATGGGCTAAACATCCTTTGGGATGTAGGAAGGAGAAGTACCTGGATTTTATTAAAAATGTTTGAGTAATCTTTATACTTAGAATATTTATTGTTTTGGTCATTCATTCTCGATATTTACCCAAGGATGCGAACAAGCCGATCACTTGCAAGGATCTAAAGTCTAGTTCTTAACTTACAAATAAGTAGAACGCAGTGACACGAGCTTGAATGATGCTAGGGGATTCGAAAGAATTCTTATGACACTTACGAAAGTGAGGTCGACACAGTGAGCTAATCTCAATCCACTGGAGTAGTAGGCAAGCTAGTTGGTGTATTTAAAAACACTTAGAGTATTTGTCTCTACACATTCCATCGAGGCCTGAAAAGGTTCATTTTGAGATTACCATTGACAAAACAAAAAAATACTAAGAGTATGAGATTTTTATCTAACGGTGTGAGTATTTTGTAACCGGGTTTTTCTAGCGAAAATGCCTACCTCAAGTACAAGGATCACTTTTTAGGACCAGGTATTTAATATAAAATCTAGGGAAAATCTAACCTACATTTCTTCTTTTAAACCTTAGTAAAATCGTTAAAGTAGCTATTTCACCAAACAAACCAAACTATTATTTTCCTCTCTAATTGAAACCTGTAAAAGGAGCTCATAAGAACCATATTGTCTTGATTGTCCAGTCCCTGTGGATTCGATTCTGGTATTTTACCAACTATTACTTGCTGTGACGATCATAGTGGACAGTGTACACTTGCACTTCCTATTGTGGACAGTTTGCAACCCACTGCGATTAAAACACATATTTCGTACATACCAGATAGACCGAGCTCCATTGTTTGGGGAAGTGTCGTGTAAGAGTCATTATGATTTGATGTATGTAGACATCGTAGAGAAGAAACGTTGTAAAGAATGTTATGAGTCGTCTAGAGGTAGCTCTTCGTGGATTCGGAGAGGATGAATGTTTGAGTTTGAGTAAGACTCCACTTTCGGGAGAGTCCTAGTTATGGAAACCATGGGATAGATCAGTTGGGATAGTCGATCAAAGCGAAAATAGTGTGAAATGGTTGAGTAAGTGAGATGTGGAACGCATGTACATCAAGTTAGTGCTTGACCGAGAGGGCGACCCTTGGTCGAAGGAAGAGTGTCAAGGATAAGTTGCGTGGGTAAAGCGGTTGACCATGCTAGGGTGAGTAGCCTTCAATTGCAAGTAGAGTTTCATGCATAGCTTTCTTAAATATAACATGAAAATTTTCACGATTTAAATTAAATGTGTAAATATCAATTTTGATCGAAAAGGAGTCAGAATGTGCAAGCGTATGATTAAAGAAAAGGTAATTTCATTCACATTGCACAATGAATTTTTGAGCCTAACGATTGCAAAGAATTTCACACTTTTCAAGATAAGTTAAATTATTACAAAAGGTCGAGAAGACGTGTGCCAGCAAAACTTTTACAATCAAATGAATTTTAACCGATTAATATCATATAAAAGAGTGTGAGAACCGACTGGTTTACTTGGTGTCAGTAATTTATTTTGAAATTGTGTCGTATGAAAGGATTTTCATTCAACGTATTACTGCCGTAATAACATCGTTCGGAATTGAGTAAGATTAAGGTTCACGGAAAGATGCATGCAAACGATTCTCGAATCGTTGTGCAGGGCGTTGAAGTTATAAGAGTGATGGGGTCATGTGTACCCAAGTGTTTTCCAAACGTTGTTTATTTAAAATGATGAAATGTGCGAAAAGATTTATTTACTGTATTGTCATGCATGAAGGCTATGAACCTACTAGGTCGTAGAATATTACGTTATAAGTTAAGGAGGAACTCCGAGAGTGGAAAGGTGTTGGACAAGTCAGGGGAGAACGTATGTTGTTGCAGTATATGTGTTCTAGAGGAAAGGTGAACAGTGGTAGAATCGGAAGTGGAATATAGTATCGGTTGTATGAGGGTTTGCACCCTTGTTCGGTAACTGGAAGTACGGTTGTTGAGGGACGGATTGGGCCCAGGGGAAGGAGTAGAAGTCATCGAGGTGTTGGTATTAGCAACCCGTTGAGTAGTGTTGAGAGGCAGAAACGAAATGTCCACGGTGTTGGATATGAGTTTTGAGGTGAGTTTGTAATATTGATGTTACAGGAGTAAGTTCAGAAAAGAGGGAGACGTATTATGAAGTGATTATGATATATTGGTAGGATTAAGTTCCGTAAGGAACCCTTGTTAAAGAATAAGTTAAGAAAGTAGTTACAGGTTATCTATTGTTGTAAAAGTCGACAGTTGTGTAAGGTGGCCGAGACCGAAGTCTTGAACCAGAAGGTTGGAAGTTGATAGAACACCTTGTAGGGGTGTTAAGAGGAGGAGAAGTTATTGTTTTGAATAAGCATTCTATTTGCGAAGTATGGAGGGTTCATAGAATGATGAGGTAAGTAGCACGAGCGAAGCGAGTGTGTAGACTTTATCGTTTAGTGAGGGACTGTGTCCAGCTTACATAAAAGCTCGGATCGTAAAGAGCTAGCTAGAATGTCTGTGTTTGAGCTAATCGAGAACTCGTGAGTTATAGTTCAGCAAGTTGTGAAAGGACTAAGTAGCGAGATAGGCCCGATTTCATGCGAGTAACTTTGAGGGCGAGTTTAAACTGTGTATGGATGATCATGAGAGATCTGGTCTGCAGTGTGATGTTATGGGCAAAGAGTGTAAGGATGTGTAGTGACAGTATTTTTCAAGCTATTTGTGTCAGTCGGTGATGTAGTAAGGCGATGTTAGAAAGATGAAGGATTAGAAGGAAGTCCTTTCGGGGTTTCGGATAGAGTGTACGTTTTGCAATCCCAGTTGTTGAAGTACGTGGTTTGTAAGTTGGTGTTTATTTTGACTGTTATCGGGATGGAATGTCGGGGCAGAAGTGGGTGATTGCCCAGCTGGGAGACCAAGCTTTGTGGTTATGTATGTTGTTAAGTAAGTATATTCTTGAAGGCAGAGTAAGTTTAAAGAAGATGATGAATAGGTTAGTCAAGCTGTAGTATAGTAGATGAGAAATCGTTAAAGAATGAAAATTGTTTCTTATGCGTGAGGGAATGATCCTAGAAGGAAATAGGTTGAAATTTTGGTTATGTTTAAAGAATGACATGATGATGATTGTGGGTCGGAGTGGTAGTATGATTATTAGTTGATTTGAAATGTCATGATAGAGGTATAAGCCTTTGGTTGGTTAATTAAAATTTTATAGATTTGTTAAGTAATGACATTCATTTGTTATTACAGGATGTGTTACAATTCTACCGAGAATTCTTGGGGAAGTGTTATTGAGATTAACACACTGATTGTTAAAGAATTATTTAAGGTAAATCTAAGTAAGAAAGTCGGGATGACTGTATATATATATATATATATATATATATATATATATATATATATATATATATATATCTGATTTTATGATCATGGTGGTTAATCGAAAGAATTGTGGAACCCGAGTTTCGGGGTGTTCCTGAATTAATAGATTCGTTTGTAATAGGGAATCCAAGGGGGGTGGATTATTAGAGTGAATAGGGGACGTTACTAAGAAACATACTTTGGGGTCATTGGAAGTTTAAAGAGGATGAGGGTCGTGTTAGTCAAAATGTGGTGGGATATATGTGAAATCCTTAAAGAATGTGAATTGTTGCTTATGTGTGAAAGAAATGTCTGAGAAGGTAAAAGTTGGAGATTAAAGAATGTGTAGTGACGTCGACCACTGGTCTCGTTTCAAGACGGCTTGGTTGAATGCCTTAAGATAAGATCTTGGTGCAACTGTTTGGTTATGTGAGTAATGAGAAAGCGATACCAGCATATGGAAAGGTCGGGAGAGAGGGGAAAGTAATGCTCGGTGGGCAATGCTCCACGCTAACGTGGGGAGGTGAAGATAGTATGTCGGAATAAGTGAGTAAGTTGGAAGTAGTAAACCTGACAGTGATGCCGAAAGGTGCAGTGTTGTGTAGATTGTCATTGATAAGTGTGCAAACCGTTGGAAAGAGTATTGAGGAAGGGAATTGTGTATGATTTTGTACAGGAAAGAAGTGGACGAGACAACTGAATGAATTAAGTTAGTGACGTTGTGAGAAATGTTTAAACGAATTGGTCGTGCGGTGATTAAGCTAGTGAGAATAGTATGGTGTGACCATGGTTACTCCTCCCAGTTGAGTGAGGATAACCGGAGTTATGTTTTTATGATTAGTCGAATGTGACAATCAACGAGGAATGGTCGTGTTTTAGGATATGTTTAATTCGAGTAGGTGGACACTTCAGCAATGGGTTGGAGGTTCCTACTCTTAGTTACGTATAAGTATGCAGTGGTGAGGTGGTGAGGAGATGTGTAATGGTTTGCGAACCGTGGTCTAGGTGGTCCGAGAAAGGGAAACGTTATCTGCATAGACGATTGTTGGGTGGTATAGGGTTGAGAGTTGTGATACGATGAAGGAACTCTGGGTTGTGAGTTGTCGAGGTGTACAGGGTTGGCTAGGTGCCAAGCTGTCAAGTGGGTGTTTGTCTCTTGGTAAATGAACCTCGTGTGGTGGCGGAGGATTTAGCCAAGTTCCTTCTTAAAGGAAGTATAGATGCTTGAGAAGCCTTAGTTAATCTTCTGTTGTCAAGACCGATTGAGTAGGAACAATAGCCTTCGAGTTAGAAGTACCGTAAGAACTGAAGGAAGTGCACACAAGGTTTCTTGTTTCGAATTTAATGAGGTGGTTGACCGAGTCAAAAATAGTTTTACCTTGGGGGAAGTGTCAGTTTTGGTGTGGGCAAGATACCCGCATCTTTTCCCAATAAGGAATTCCGGGGACAGAATTTTTTTAAGGGGTGAGTGTTATAACAACCCGAAATTTTAAGTATGTATTGAAAGTTTGGTGGCCGATGTCTAAAGATTTCAAGTTAGGTTAAGGGGCCTTTTGGCAATTGTTGGGAAGTATTTAAAGCTCCATTTCCCTAGGGTTTTCATTTTAGAAATCAGTGTTTTGGTCCTTGTGTGTGTTTGGTGGCTAAGAAGAGAAAGGAAGAAGAAAGCTAAAGTGGGAAAACTCTTGTTAAGGAAGAAATTGCCAAGGTAATCATCTAAGACATCTTATTCTATTGATTTCAAGTTTCATATCCTCTGTTGTCTAGGATTTGGGGCTAGAATCGGTAGGATTTAATGGGTTCTTCACCTAAATAACCTTTATGATGACCATTTTGGGTTTTGTTGCCTTCATGTCGATTTTAGTGGTTTAAATTGGAATTAATTGAGTGATTATGACTAGTGGATGAACCCTTAAGTTTGTCTAATCGAACTGTTATCAGAAAACTGAGTTTTAATCAGTTTTGGAGTTGAGGGTTTTGGCCAGTTCGTCGTTTCCGGACGTCGCCCCTTCCGGATAGTAGTGTCCGGACGGTGGGGGTTTCCGGGTAGTGCCTTTGGTTTCCGGGTAAGTAGTCTCCGGGTAAATGCTAGTGTCCGGGTAGAGTTTTCTCGAGAGTGTCCAGGTGAATGTCCTTCCGGACAGTTCGGGTATCCGGGAAGTTCGGGTATCCGGGAAGTTGGGGTATCCGGACAGTTCGGGTATCCAGGATGTTTGGGTGTTCGGACAGTTGGGGTATCCGGAATGTGTTAGTGTCCGGAATACTCTAGTATCTGGAAAGTGTTAGTGTCCGGAAAGCTCTGGGTATTTGGTAAGATCTGGATCTTTGTGTCTGATTACGGAATTGCCGATCTTTTAGGTGTCAAGTTGGGTTAACGCGAGAGTAAAGCAAGGGTGCATTCAGTGCCATCGAGGTGAGTTCCCTAAACCTTTTTACGACGCAAAGTGTTAAATGTTTTAACTGATTATGGTTTAAATTACGAGCATGAACTGTTTGTAACTGTCACGCATGTTTTCCCATGAACTGCATATCTTACTTAAGAAAGCTTATTACGATATGATGGAATGAGAATGATGATTTAAAGGATTTAAAGTTGCATGTTTATGAAAGGAATGTTGTACTATGTGGAGTCGGTCTGCACTGTGGGGTCAGTGAGTGATCCTCGGGATCTGATGATCCCTTGGGTATGTATGACAGACTGGTAGGTTGGAATTCGTTTCCTCCTATTTCGAGTAGAAGGGAGTCAGCGTAGGCTCCGGGAAGGGGAGTTAGCGTAGGCTCCGGAAGAGGCGAGAAGGGAACCTGCTGGGGCCCCGATCGTGGAATGTTTATGTGATCCAATAAAAAGTGCAGTACCATATTTGATGTTATGTTAAGGTTTACGATGAATCTTTTATAAAAGTTTTTATACTGGTTTACATGTTGATTTCGGAGGGAATTCACTAGACCTTTTGGTCTAACCCTCGCTTTTTAAAAACTAAACCATTTTCAGGTAAGCGCATTACGAGTTCTTCTGGTAAGAACTAGGAGATGGCTTGGAAGATTTGGAGCTTAGAGCGACTCCAGAATTTTGGTTTGCCTATAGATAGACTTCCGCTGTCAATTTTGTTTAGCTTAGAAGAATGAATGTTTATGGACAAGTTTAATTATGTAATTTGAATGCCTAACTCTAGATGAATGCATGTTTTGTTTTTGGGACGTTACAGTAACTTTTAAATCCTCGATTTTTAATTTTTTGATTTGAAAGTTATATTTCATACCCCTATAATTATTTACTTAGTTTACTTTATACCTTTTACTTTTTTAATTTTAACTTTACATCTTCATCATATTAACACATATAATCGTATATTAACTAAAATACGTTAAAAAATACGTTTTAATTTTAACAAGTTACACCATTATAATCGTCTCATCGATACCTTCGAAATGAGCTCAATATTAAATATTTTTTTATTTAATTATATTATACTTATTTAGTTAGTTCACTTTATACATTTTAGTTTTTATTTTTCATTTAGCTAATATAAGATTATTATGTTAATGTGATAAGAGTGTAAAACAAAATTGAAAAAAATAAGATATATACCATAAATTAAATAATTAGCTATAATGATATGAATTGTAAATATTAAAAATATTTTTATGTAGTATATATGATATATAATTAAATAATTAAATCAAAAAATATTCAATATTGGGCTCATTTCGAAGGTATCGAAGAGACGATTACAATGGTGTAACTTGTTAAAATTAAAACGTATTTTTTAACGTATTTTAGTTAATATACGATTATATGTTTTAATATGATGAAAGTGTAAAACTAAAATTAGAAAAGTAAAAGGTATAAAGTAAACTAAGTAAATAAATATAGGGGTATAAAATGTAAATTTCAAATCAAAATCATCAAATTGATATGTTTGAGTCTACATTGCGGGACTCGCGGCCTCCAAATCGCGGGGCAAATAGCTTTTTTTTTGGAAGGCATAGCGGCATCGACTCTTTCGATCAACTACCACGAACACAACGCACACACGCACGCACGTCTCCCCGGCGGTATCGGACATCCAAGGGCAGTCCACTAATCCGCCGCTGTCCCGGCCCAGCTTACGTTGGACCTAAGGCCCAGCTTACGTTGGACCTAAGGCCCAGCTTACGCTGGACCTAAGGCCCAACCACAGGCTGGGGGGTAAGCCCAGTCAAAGACTGGACCACCCAAGGACTGGGTACTCCTCATGCCCTCAATTGCCTCCCCTTGGAATTGAATCCGGGGCAAATAGTTGGGTCCACAATCGCTGGTTTTTTCGCGAGAAAATGGGGTATTTTTGAAAATTGGAAGAAATTTTGGGCATTTTAGTAACGATTTTTGAACTTTGGGTATTTTAATTAATTTCGCATTTCAAAAACTGAAGGTTATTTTTAAAAGTTAATCAAAATAGAACACGTACTCGACTCCCCTCAGTGTCAAGTACTCTACTGTTTTTTCTCAGTGTCTAGTACTCTACTGTCAAGTACTCTACTGTTTTTTTCTTTTAGAAACCATTGCATGTGTTTTGAAATTACTATATCATTTTTTGTTAAAATATTTGGTGGGAGCAGTTTCCTCTCGCTATAGAGTATAGGGTGGTTCTGCCACTGGTTGTTACCATGCAACCGAATTATTCGGTGCTTTACAGTTAAAACCGTAATCTTGACCATTTTCTTAAATGAAGGGCTAAAATCAATTTTCTACTTCTCAAATGAACGAATGACTATATATATATATATATATATATATATATAGAGAGAGAGAGAGAGAGAGAGAGAGAGATAGGTATAATCAAATGAGAATCATAAAAACCACTCATTATGTGTTATTTTATATTTTGAAACAATGCATGTAAATATATAGTATATGAATATTTATAAGTATGAGATCCATAGATAACTAAAAAACAAAATAAAAATCACGAAAAACGGATGAAAAATATATCAATATAAAAAAATCGTTTAATTTGTTTTGCTCCTAATTTAAATATATTTTACCGATTTTCTATTAAAAATAAGAGAGAATTTTATATTATTTAAGGCTATGTTTGGCAAACTACACTACAAAACAGGGCAACATTTCCGACGGACTTATCCGTCGAAAAATCATATTTTCGGCGGATAAGGCTGCCGGACAACCGGACAACTAGTTAGTTGATGGCTCATAAACTGACTGATGGCTGATAAGCTGCCGATGAACAAATTATGTTTGACAACAAGTCAACAACTAGTTTATAAGCATGTAAAATGACCAAAAAATGACATTTTAAAAAAAATAGTCAATTACAAATATTTAATAATATAAAATTCCTTCTCAATTTATTTAAGATTTTTAATGGAATCCACCTGTGTGTATATATACGTATATGATAACTCTCAGTTCTCGAGAGTTATTTCTTTCTTTTTATATATATTTTCACCACTTTCTTGCCTAATTTGACTCTTTCCCCTTCATTTGGTCTATTCCAATCCAACATTGTGATGAAGTCTCAAAGTTGCAAAATTTCGGTTTTTCTAACTCTTTGTGCAACAAAGTGGCCACTTTGGTCACCATAGTGGCAACAGTGGCTGGAAGTGGTGGATAAGCCTTGGACGTTTATGGAAAGTTGCTTGTTTGAAGTAAAGGAAAGAAGAACCTGGCCTTTCACAAGAATAATCAGAGAAAAAGACAAAAACTTAGAAGTCAAAGGAAGCCTTTACACTCTTCCATAATCTTTTAGGGAATTGTCAAATCACTTTTTTCTTCAAGAGCACTATATAAAAAGGCTTTGGGGGCACCATTTGAAGCATCCATCCATCCATCTTCAGTTGGGTTCTTACATTTAAAGCTTAGCATTTAGTTTACATTCTCTCATTTAACTCTAGTGTAGTTGCATTTAATTTCCTTGTATTTTCCTTTCATTGTAACAGCGTCACCGCTGTGGTGACATAAGTGGTAATAACTTTGTAGTTTATATTCAAGCAAGTTTATGTTTTTTTCTTCTTCTTCCATGTCTTTTACTGTTATTATGAGCTAAACACCCCTTGGGGTGTGGGTATGAACCAACTCTAAGACTAGTAGGCACACTTGGGTGTTGCCATCGTTGCTAACTCTTAGACTTGGGCACTTGAGTCAGGACTTCAACTCAACGCGGACAAGCCGATCACTTGTAAGTGTTAACATTAGATCTTAGACCCAGAGATGGGTGGATCCAGAAATACTGGTTGAGTGATTGATAGGCGGGTTTACACCCCCCTAATCTAACCGCAAGTGTACGGTGTCGAAATCAAGTAATAGTACAGAAGTACGAGTATCAAACCAAAGGAACCAGGTGTCAAGTACCACAATGATTGTATAGATTATTAACTAGACGAACGCAAATTGATTTGTTGGTGATGACAGAAATAATGAAAGTACATCACTAAACAATAAGCCAAGTGAGATTTGGAAATGATTTAACTAGATATAAAGAAAAGGGTTGAAGGGTTGTAATCCTCATGAATAAAACACCAATGACTAAATAGATTGGACGACAATGGATTAAATCAATAATGAAAAGCATAATCACAATCAATCACTATACTTTATCAAGCTATAGCAAACAATCATTCAAAACATCGTATCATCTCTCGATCTAAACAATATTACTTGAACAATTTAGTGATTAAGAGCCACAAGGATGAAATCACATATTTCTATCTCAATCACATCCAAGACATACAAGAAGAATCAAATCTCAAAACGTTTCTCAAAGATTAAAGATTTATTAAATCAAATAACAGTTGATCAGACTATTACAAGCATTAAGAACCAACTCATATGTTTCATCGATCAAAATCAATCCAATCATATCTATCTACTTAGCCAAAAGATTAATCATCCATGATTCAAACCACCCCCCAACATGAAAGAATTAGTTCATATTGGGGGTTTTCAAACACAAAAATGAAGAGCTTAAAGTAAACGTAAACATGAATGTTCTAAATAAAATCAATGTAATGACAACTCCCTGAAAAGCTAATCCTCCGATCTAACGTACTCGATTCTCCTTCCAAGTTATGTTATCCTCCTCTTTTCCGCTTCTAAAATCGAACCTCTATCTCCCAGAATCGCCCAGAGCCTCAAAAAATCGTAACTGATGCCGAATGAGGCAACCCTAGCCATCAAAGTGAAATTAAAACGGTCAGGCCCTTGACGCGGATGGCAGCGCGGATGGAACCGCGCGAAGAACCGCGCAACACTCTGTCCAGTACTCCGCACGGATGGTGGCGCGACTCCCCTAGCGTGAGCAGTAGTGTGGAGCACTATTTGCTCTTGAAATGCCCATTTCGTCTTCTATCTATCCCAAAACTCATCCAACTCCGGAAACTCAAAATGACCTGTACTTTCTCAAAGAATGCTATTAAAACTCACCATTCCACTTGGAAACTTACAACGAAAGCACCGATTTAGGATTCAAAATAATGTCGAAAAATGACATTATCAGTGATGCATAAAGATTTGAGAAAGTCTTTCATAACCACGTAGAGATACGGGTTTTGCATGATTTCAACTAAGGTTCGGGATATCGGTCGACTTAGGTGTCACAAAGAGATTTGGGCATCTATATCCATACCGGTGGAACTAAGACTCTTTGATGTCTAATTAGTTAAATCGGCAAGTCTTGAGTCGGCAAAAGTGACAACTTTGTGGGAACAAGTGGCCACTCTTTGTAAAAATTCACTTTCGAGAGGAAGGAATTTTTATAGATGTATTAAACCACTTGTTTCTGACCATATTGTTACTGCATTTGTCTTAGATAGTGTTTGTACCCACATCCTCTCTTTTAAACCATTTGATTATTTAAAATCGTTATTTAGCTTTAAAACTCACAAAACAAATATTTTCTCAAAACCCAACCGAGCACTAGAAGTTCATGAAAATCTCAGATTCTTAGTTGACCAATCCCTGTGGAAAACGATCTTGGTACCTTACCACTTTATTACTTTTTAGTGATCATGGTGTCCGGTTGCACTTGCACCGCCACTATGGTAACACAGGTGTCCACTTTGTGGACCTATACGATTTCCGCTATCAGTATATAACACCCCAAAATATGGTAAATTAAAATTTAAATAATGACGTAAACATGGCATCTATATAGAAGAAATCATCCAAAAAGCGAAATAGTAATAACGTTTATATTTCTAATAGTGCAATTCCTTTACCATCATCACAAATCTCAGTTAGTGCAATCCCGTCGACTCTACAAACATCCAATCTTAGTACCTCTACTCCAAATCTCACAAAACGTAACTTAATATTTTAGCTTAAGTTTAGGCATCTTACGTTCATACCTAGTTCAATTAAACTAGATATCTGATACCAACTTGTAACACCCCTAAAAATAGAGGTAAATTTAAACCTGAATAATGACGTAAGTATGACATCTATATAAAAGAAATCACCCAAAGAGGGAAATAGTAATAGCGTTTACATCCCAAATGAATGAAAATGATATATAACAACCTACTAATCTAAACTACATTAAGCTTAGATCATACTCGGGTGTCACTATCATCTTCTAAAAGGTTATATCAAAAGTATGTATGCCAATGCGACCAAAGTCGTCTATCCCAAAAATGCGATATACTGGCATCCACTCTGCACTCAAGACTTCGGAGCCCCACCGCTAAGAGAACCCGATTTACATGTCGTTTAAGAAAAAGTGTTAGGCTTTACGCCTAGTGGGCACAAGCATTTACGCCGAGGGGTACCTTTCCCACGTGATAATACACGGTGATAGTGACCATGTCATTCTCGTGTGGCACTATCACCCCACACTTACTAAGCACCAAAAACTGACATTTTGTCTTCGAAAGCGCCTTCTATTCGATTAAGGATTAAAGGTAAACATTTCCAAACATAAGTCAACAAATAAAATTACTTAAGTCATAAGTGAATTAATTATTTACTTACCAAAAATTTTGGGTATTACAATCGTCCCCACCTTGGAATTGATTTCGTCCTCAAAATTTTCACTGTTCAAACAAATTGGGATATCTTCTCCTCATGTCTTCTTCGGCTTCCCAAGTCACATTGGCGCCACAATTATACTTTCATTGCACTTTGACCATCAGACCTCTTTGTAATGGAGTTTGTTTGACTTTCTCTCTAGGATAACATTGGGTCTTTCACACAACGGTTACCCTCATCTACTCTTATTTTCGAGAGAGGAATAACACTTTCCTCTTCTGCTACGCACTTTCGGAGATAACAAATATGGAATGTGCTGTGAATTCCATTCATTTCTGGCGGCAATTCTAATTGATAAGCTTGGAGTCCCACGCGTTTATCACGGTCTACGATCCAAGGAAACGGGGACTCAATTTCCCTCGCTTTTCGAACCGGATGATACCATTCCAAGGAGACACCTTTAACATTACCCGGTCTCCTACATGGAATTCCATGAACCGACTATCATGATCCAAGACAATAGACAAAGGCACTCCATGCCTAGAAACCACCTCGTCAATGTATAGCTTTGCTACCTTGTCAATATCTCTCGCTTGGCTAGAAAATTAGTACTCTTGGTCAACCGGTCCACTACTACCCAAATGGTATCATGACCTCTCAAGGTTCTCGACAACTTGGTCATGAAATTCATCCCAATATATACTCACACATACAAACCAAAGAAACCACGAGAAACGGATGAAAAAGTATATCAATATTGATATGAAATTAACGAGAAAAATATACTTAATGTGATGAAGTAATTTGTTCCATTTGAATTTTGAACATATTTCGAATATTTCAATTATACAAAATAGGGCGTAAGAGTTTTTTTAATTCAAAAATAAAGTTGTAACATCCTCTTTAATCACATCTATTGGTAAAGTGATACATGCTAATTTGTAATATGAAAATTTGTGTATCGGATATGGTTTTAGATGTATATGATTATTATTTTTATACAATTACTTAGAACGAAAATAGATATATAGGTAAAAATTGATTATCGGCAATTCTAACTAGATACGGAACTCGCCTCCAAAGACACTAATGTGAGAAAACATTTTTTTACTAAGTCAGCGACAGAGGCTAGTGAAGGCATGGGATTAAATATGAGACCCATCTTATATTTGGACAAAGTTATTATATCTCGTTGTCGTTTGAGCTACATGCAAAAGGCGGAACGAACATGAATATTAACTATTTAAACTCAAATGAACATCTTTAATTGACAATTTTTAAATCAACAATGATCCCATGCAAAAATTGAAGTTGAAATTGAAACGATAAGAGTGGTAAGTTTATAGTAAATTAATGATTTGGACCATGTGGTCCTTGAGCTCTTTTGATTGTAGCCCCTACAATATATTTTATTCCAAATAAAATAGTGACATGTTTGGTTTTGGTCTTATTAGCACCAACCAACAATCTTTTTCCATTAATAACGTCACGTGTCCAATAAGGAGGAGAATTAATTTGAAATGCCCCAACAAGGAGGAGAAATAATATGTAACATCCCTTAATCCCAACACACAAATACATATATTTTACCACAAAATAACATATCATATTTCAAATACGGTCCCTTAGATTCTACAATTAGGTCTTTTAGTACAAACTTTTTCGAATAAAGGAAAATACATAATAGATACAAAACACAACTTGAATCTTCATAATCATTCATCGTCCACAAAAGCTAAACATGATAAATCTTATCATTGTCTCTTATTTGCTCCTTGACCTGGAATACATATTTTAAAACAAAAATGAGGGTTAGACCTTGAGGTCTAGTGAGAAAATCCCCGTTAGTTAAAGAAAACATTTGCACAACATCATACACATAATTCACATAAGAATACCAACTATGACTCATGCATCATGTATCTTTCCATCTCTTTCTCTTTTCCTTTTCTTGGCCATATTAATTGGTAGCAAGCCAATTAATTAATTTACACCGCTGTACTAAATACAGCCAACACCACTGTCCCTCTGTACAACCAACTTTCACCGGTCCTAAGCCCGGCCAACTAGTACCCATACAATGTAATACTCATATAAATACTATATGCACAATATTACATTTTATCACATATATGTATTCCATTTGAAAACATTTTAACTAAAAACTCACTTGATTAGCTTATTTCCAAAAATCCTTCCACGCTATTACCGAGCACTCCAATTCCTTCAGTCCCGTTTCACAGAATCTGTACCACATGAATACAAATATTTCCTTTTAAGGCTAGAAATCTCTAAGTTCTGAAATCCTCGACTCAAGTCGCAATACACTATACCAAGTCGCAATCAACTACTGCGACTTCCCATCCAAGTCGCAATCAACTACTGCGACTTCCATCCAAGTCGCAATCAACTACTGCGACTTTAGCACCAAGTCGCAACCCACCATTGCGACTTCATGAGCAAGTCACAACTCACCATTGCGACATTCATGAAGATTGCCATATTCAAGCATGTCGCAACCCACCATTGCGACTTGCTTGAATGTCTCAGTCCACAGTGTTCATCTTAAACCCAGAAATTTAATCTTTTAACTATGCATGTTGCTGTAATTATGCAGATAGGTTTAAGACCATTAACATAACCTAACTATATGCTCAAATTTCCCAAAACATCCCTAAATCATCAAAACCCACTTCTAAAACTTATAGCAAAACTTTTAGAAACTAAACACATAAAAGTATGGATTGTACAGATTTATTACCTTGATTTCTTCAGTTGTTTTTAGTAATTCCAGCAGAAAATCTAAGCTTTCCTTCTTCCTCTTCTGAGCTTTATTCGATTTCCCTCTCTCTCTCTAAACCGAACACACTCACACACACAAACACTTAGGATATTTTTGTTTAAACTATGGAGGACACCTCCTAGTGATGTGAATATGGCGGTGGTGTGGTCTTTGGCAAAAAGGCCATACACACCCTAAGGTTTACTCACCTGACAAAACAACCCCCTATATTTCCATATTAAATTTAAAACTTACCCCTTAACTCCTAATTTCATATTATTAAATTAAGGTCACACTTTTAAAATAAACCAATAACATACCTGGTTATTACAACATCTCCTCCTTAAAAGAATTCCATCCCGGAATTCAGTTAAGTGAACAGATGAGGGTATTTGGCTCTCATTTCCGACTCTGATTCCCACGTAGCATCCTGACCTCTTTGATGTTTCCACTGTACTTTCACTTGTCTGATTTCTTTATTCCGCAAAACTTTGACTTTTCGGTCAACAATAGCTTCCGATTTCTCCACATAATTCAACTTTTCATCAACCTGTATATCTGGTAGAGAGACTGCTTGATCTGGCGTAATCAAACACTTCCGAAAATTTGACACATGAAATGCGTTGTGAATCCTGCTTAATTCTGGCGGTAAATCTAATCGGTAAGCTACTTCCCCAATTCTTTCAGTAATTGCAAACGGTCCAATATACCTCGGGCTAAGTTTACCTTGCTTCCCAAATCGAATGACTCTTTTCCAAGGTGAGACTTTTAACATTACAAAATCTCCAACTTGGAACTCTAACGGTTTCCGGCGTCGGTCGGCATAGCTTTTCTGTCTATCTTGAGCCACTTTCAATCTTTCCCGAATCTGAGTTATCTTATCTGCTGTTAACTGTACTATATCTGGCCCTGCTAACTGTTTCTCTCCCACTTCATTCCAACATAGAGGCGTTCGACATTTTCTACCATATAATACTTCAAACGGTGCCGCTTGAATGCTGGAATGATAACTGTTGTTGTAGGCAAATTCTATCAAAGGCAAATGTTTATCCCACGATCCCCCAAAATCAACGATGCAAGCCCGGAGCATGTCTTCTAAAGTCTGGATCGTTCTTTCACTCTGACCGTCAGTTTGAGGATGATATGTTGTACTTAACTTTATCTGCGTCCCCATCTCCTTTTGAAAACTTCTCCAAAACCTTGAAGTAAAACGACTATCCCGATCAGAAATAATCGAGATTGGAACTCCATGTCGAGTTACTATTTCGTCTATATACAACTTGGCTAATCGTTCCATTGAATTAGTTTCCTTTATCGGTAGGAAGTGTGCAGACTTCGTCAACATGTCGACTATCACCCAAATAGAATCAAATCCTTTCGGAGTTCTTGGTAGCTTCGTGATGAAATCGGTAGTAATCTGATCCCATTTCCACATTGGTATTTCTAATCGTTGTAACTGACCAAACGGCTTTTGATGTTCAATCTTCACTTTTTTGCAAGTAGTACATTCTTCCACATGCTTTGTAATGCTTCTTTTTATTCCCGGCCACCAATAGAATTGTTTCAGATCTCTATACATCTTATTCGTACCTGGATGGATAGAGAAACGAGATTGATGAGCTTCTTGTAACACACGATCACGTAATCTACCCAAACGAGGCACCCAAATTCTGTTCTCCAGACATAACAGCCCACGGTCATTTTTCACAAGCAATGCTGATATCCCCACTAACCGTTCTGACTTCAAATGTTCTTCCTGACAGGCTTCTATCTGACACTTCAACAGTTCGTCAAAGATGTTGGGTAAGAGTTCAGCTCTTAGTGAAATAGCTTTTATTGTTCAACTCCTTTCTTGACAACTCAGTGCATCAGCTACCACATTCGCCTTTCCCGGATGATAAAGAATTTCACAGTCGTAATCATTTACCAGTTCTAGCCATCTCCTTTGCCTCATATTTAATTCCTTCTGATCAAAAAGATGTTGGAGACTCTTATGATCGGTATAAATTTGACATTTGGAACCATACAGATAATGTCTCCAAATCTTCAATGCGAAGACAATCGCTGCAAGTTCCACGTCGTGCGTAGGATACTGCCTCTCATGGTATTTTAATTGACGGGAAGCATAAGCAATAACCTTTCCCCGCTGCATTAGCACACAACCCAATCCCAACTTAGACGCATCACTATAGACCACAAAGTCTTCGGAACCTTCGGGTAATGCTAATATCGGTGCGCTGCACAGTTTTTCTTTCAATATCCGAAATGCTTCATCCTGTTCTGCCTTCCATTCAAACTTCAGATTCTTTCGAGTCAGCTTAGTCAGAGGGGTGGCAATACGAGAGAAATCTTTTATAAACTTTCGATAGTAGCCGGCTAAACCCAGAAAACTCCGTACTTCCGTTGCTGTCTTCGGCGGTTCCCACTTTTCAACTGCTTCCACTTTCATCGGATCAACTTGTATACCTTTTTCGGAAACTACATGCCCCAGAAACTGAACTTCCCGTAACCAGAATTCACATTTTGAAAATTTAGCATACAACTTTTCTTTCTTCAGTAATTCTAGAATCAAACGAAGATGTTGCGCGTGCTCTTCCTTGGATCGGGAATAGATAATTATATCATCAATAAACACAATAACGAATTTATCAAGATACGGCTTACATACCCGATTCATTAAATTCATAAAAGCAGCTGGAGCGTTCGTCAATCCAAATGGCATTACTAGAAACTCATAGTGACCGTACCTGGTGCGGAAAGCAGTTTTCAAAACGTCTTCTTCTTTTACCTTCAACTGGTGATAATCGGATCTTAAATCAATCTTGGAGAACAAACAAGCTCCGACTAATTGATCGAAGAGGTCATCAATTCTAGGTAGGGGATACTTGTTTTTGATCGTACGCTTATTCAATTCTCTGTAGTCGATACACATTCTCATCGAACCATCCTTCTTTTTCACAAACAAAACTGGTGCTCCCCATGGTGAAGAACTCGGTCTGATGAAACCCTTGTCGGATAGATCTTGCAGTTGTGCCATCATTTCTTTCATTTCCGGAGGTGCCAAACGATACGGTGCACGGGCTACAGGGGTGGCTCCGGGAATCAGATCTATACCAAATTCTACCTGTCTAACGGGCGGAAGGCTATTCAAGTCTTCGGGGAAAACTTTTGGAAATTCACTAACAATTGGAATATCTTCCAACTTACTCTTCTCTAGCTTAGTATCTATCACATAAGCTAAGTAACTCGGGCAACCTTTATTAACACACTTACGGGCTTTTATCATAGATATAAGATTATACTGATGATTCCTTTGATCACCATAAATCACTACCGGCCCTTTTTCAGGTAACACAACATTTATTAACTTCTTATCACAAACTATGTTAGCTTGGTTCTCGGCTAACCAATCCATTCCCACTACCACATCAAACTCAACCAGGGCTATTGGAAATAACTGAATCGGTACTCCGCACCCTTCTATATCTATCACACAGCTATCAAATACTTCTTTAACCGACACTTGATTATCATTTGCCGTATCTACCATTAAAGCATGATCTAACACTTTCGGCTTTAAATGCATATAAGCAGCAAATGAAGGAGACACAAACGATCGGTTTACACCGGAATCAAATAACACCTTAGCACGTGTAGAATTTATTAAGAATGTACTTGTAACCACGCCCGGAGTTTCCTCCGCTTCTTTTGCTGTCATCTAAAATGAACGACCTCTTGCTCTTGCTGGTTCTAACCTCGGTACTGCTGGTCTAACACCCGTTGCTCTTGTTGACGTTCCACCCGATTGTATTCTTCCCAGTGGGAAATCTGACTGAAGATGATCTGGAGAATTGCACGAATAACAAAATCTAACCACCTTACAGTCTTTGGCAATGTGACCAATCTTCCCGCATTTATAACAGTTTCTTGGATCAACTTGACAGCTTCCTTGATGAAAACGGTGGCACCTTGGGCAAGGTCTTTCAACTGATCGGAAAGGTGGACGACTATCAAATCGCTGAAACCCGGACTTCTTCATATCGTGTGGTGGTCCTTCCCATTTTCTCTTTCCCGCACTCTTATCTCCAGTATCCCTCTTATTGTCCCGCTCCACATTTTCCGCGGCATTTACTGCTTCTGAAAAGGTATCAGGTCTCGTTGCAGTCACTAACTTTCTAATTTCCGAGTTCAATCCAAATACATACCTTTCCATCTTCATTTTCTCTGTGGCAACATAATACTCTCCAAAACGCGACTTCTCTAAGAAACGGGCAATGTAGTCTCTTACTGATAAATTCCCTTGTTGTAGGCTCAGGAATTCCTCTTCCAACTGTCTAACTGCGGCTTGCGGACAAAACTGTTCCTTAAATACTTTCGAGAATTCGCCCCATGTAAAGGTTGAATATACATCAGGTCCTTTAGAGTCAATAAGGGCCTCCTACCAATATAAGGCATCTGCTTTCAACATTGCAGTTCCGTATAACACCTTATCTTCTTTCGCACATTTACTGGTTTTAAATACAGCTTCAACTTCCTTCAGCCACCGCATCGCCTTTACTGGATCTCTGTCCCCTCCATAAGTGGGTGGTTTACAGCTTAAAACATTTTATAGTCACACTTTCTTGGTACTGATGTGACAGTAGGTGTGATAGGCATCTCGTTTTCAAAATTAGGATCTGGTCTTTCCGTTTCCGTATGGTGAGTCTGGTTAAACATAGCTTGGATATTTGCCTGAAGTCTTCCCATTTCAGCCGCTAGGTCGTCTCTCGTAACAAACTCTGTGCCTCGCCCCTGTACTCTGCCCCCAGTCCTACCTCTGCCTCTTTCTCCCCCTCTTCCCCTTCCTCCGGCTGTTGGATTAGATCTATTCGGATTTCCTTCCCCTTCCCGGTTTGTTTGTCTCGTCCCACTTGCCATTCTGGTTGATTCAAACAAGGTTAATATACACGTAAGCACATACCCCATATAACAAAGTATTCCGGTTCAAACATGTACCTGTAAGATCACAATTACACTGGCCAGGTGTAATCTGAAATTACCTTACATGATGTTCCTTCTACCTTTTTATATTTAACATCCCCAAGGTTCTACAATAATAAGGACATCCTACTTCGCATGCAGTTTAAGTCTAGGTACAGATACTAATACCTAAATCTCTTAAACTAGGGCTCTGATACCATCTGTAACATCCCTTAATCCCAACACACAAATACATATATTTCACCACAAAATAACATATCATATTTCAAATACGGTCCTTTAGATTCTACAATTAGGTCTTTTAGTACAAACTTTTTCGAATAAAGGAAAATACATAATAGATACAAAACACAACTTGAATCTTCATAATCATTCATCTTCCACAAAAGCTAAACATGATAAATCTTATCATTGTCTCTTATTTGCTCCTTGACCTGGAATACATATTTTAAAACAAAAATGAGTGTTAGACCTTGAGGTCTAGTGAGAAAATCCCCGTTAGTTAAAGAAAACATTTGCACAACATCATACACATAATTCACATAAGAATACCAACTATGACTCATGCATCATGTATCTTTCCATCTCTTTCTCTTTTCCTTTTCTTGGCCATATTAATTGGTAGCAAGCCAATTAATTAATTTACACCGCTGTGCTAAATACAGCCAACACCACTGTCCCTCTGTACAACCAACTTTCACCGGTCCTAAGCCCGGCCAACTAGTACCCATACAATGTAATACTCATATAAATACTATACGCACAATATTACATTTAATCACATATATGTATTCCATTTGAAAACATTTTAAAGAAAAACTCACTTGATTAGCTTATTTCCAAAAATCCTTCCACGCTATTACCGAGCACTCCAATTCCTTCAGTCCCGTTTCACAGAATCTGAACCACATGAATACAAATATTTCCTTTTAAGGCTAGAAATCTCTAAGTTCTGAAATCCTCGACTCAAGTCGCAATCAACTACTGCGACTTCCCATCCAAGTCGCAATCAACTACTGCGACTTCCATCCAAGTCGCAATCAACTACTGCGACTTCCCATCCAAGTCACAATCAACTACTGCGACTTCCATCCAAGTCGCAAACAACTACTGCGACTTTAGCACCAAGTCGCAACCCACCATTGCGACTTCATGAGCAAGTCGTAACTCACCATTGCGACATTCATGAAGATTGCCATATTCAAGCATGTCGCAACCCACCATTGCGACTTGCTTGAATGTCTCAGTCCACAGTGTTCATCTTAAACCCAGAAATTTAATCTTTTAACTATGCATGTTACTGTAATTATGCAGATAGGTTTAAGACCATTAACATAACCTAACTATATGCTCAGATTTCCCAAAACATCCCTAAATCATCAAAACCCACTTCTAAAACTTATAGCAAAACTTTTAGAAACTAAACATATAAAAGTATGGATTGTACAGATTTATTACCTTGATTTCTTCAGTTGTTTTTAGTAATTCCAGCAGAAAATCTAAGCTTTCCTTCTTCCTCTTCTTAGCTTTCTTCGATTTCCCTCTCTCTCTCTCTAAACCGAACACACTCACACACACAAACACTTAGGATATTTTTGTTTAAACTATGGAGGACACCTCCTAGTGATGTGAATATGGCGGTGGTGTGGTCTTTGGCAAAAAGGCCATACACACCCTAAGGTTTACTCACCTGACAAAACAACCCCCTATATTTCCATATTAAATTTAAAACTTACCCCTTAACTCCTAATTCCATATTATTAAATTAAGGTCACACTTTTAAAATAAACCAATAACATACCTGGTTATTACATAATACAACACCCATAAGAACATGGAAAACAATCCATATACATATAATACGTCCTCGAAAGCATGTGACCGACTAAACAACCCACGCAAAGCGTAAATATAAATAAAGTCCAAATACTCGAGCATGGGAGTAATCACTCAAGCAAACCTTAATATACGTGGATGGGTTACAATATTAAAGTCAATACTTGTAATTACTCGCACAAGGCTCAATGGTAATTAAAACATGCACATCACAATATTCCATATAATATTGACAACAACGGGGGAGACCCGTATCCATTGAGGGTGGAGGGAACACGTAAGTATACCACCCGTACAATGTTAATCGTATAACACTTCATGACTATATGTCCAAGTGTTCCTACGATTCCTCGACAAGTTCCACCTCAAGAGACTGTTGACCTTAGTGTCCATCCCCAGGACTTCCACCACAAGGCTCGGCACACTGCAGGACTACCTCCAAGGCAATACCTCAGCGGCGAAGGTCCTAGTACTCATCTCTAAGGTAGCACTTCCAAACTCAACCCTCCTAGTGTCCACTTGGAAAGTTTAAGGTCATAAACATGAGCCTCAGAGTCCAACCCCGCAATACCCATGCAACCCCATAGACAAGATCGACTCATATGCCTATGCATCCAATGCATTATAGTTTAACAATTACATGACCCACAAAAGAATGTTCAATATCTTTCACATGTAATCAATTAATAATTATGACTCAAACGCATATAATCCCAAACTCGACATAGAGTAGTTTACATTGGATCAAGGTCCTCAAGACTCATTTGAGTCAAATATGAGCCAAAGGCTCCACAATACAATTGACCAATAATACGATAAAATACATTTAAATATCATATAGACAAACACATACCTCCAAGATACGATAATTCCACAATCCCATCATATACTTGGTCAAATCATTTCCCACATAAGTCACAACCATATATGTACACAAACGACCTATAACAATAAATATGCATGTTTCCAACAACACTAAAGTGTCTTTTCACCAAAGACCCCCATTTGTATAAAAACCTTTGTTGGTCCAAACTCTCTCAGTGATTTGATAATGACCCTTAGAATTACTTAGTGAAAATTGCATTTGACTTGTATGTATTAGTGTTTTACCATCAGTGATAATCACACTGAGTCTGTTCAGTATCGCTGATAATATCTGTTAATGCCAAAAATCGCCCAAAAGAACAACTTAAGGTTGATGTGGACTTTTAACAACTAAAGAAACGTATCTCAAGACCAAGCAACACAATTGCAAGGAAAAATAAACAAGACAAGAGATTTGGTGACGCGGAAAACCCCAAAACGAGGGAAAAAACCGCGATCGACTTGTGAGAGTCGACGATGCACTATAGTCGCCAAACAGGGGCGAAAGTCCTTTTGTAACAGATGTTTTGTGTACAACAGATTACAAATGAATGTAAAAATAGACTTAATCGTGTGTAAATGACATTTGTCGTGTGTAAATCGTGCGAAAAAAGTATGCTGTCGTGCGGTTCGAACTGTGGTCGTGCGAAGCTTGCGTCAATGATGTTCGTTCGAATGCTCTGTAAATCACTGCGTTTCAGGTGTGTAATTGCTTAGAAAGTAGATGGAGCAGATGTAGATGAGATTGAATCAGATTACACCAGATAGCTTTTTCGGTTGTGGAGCATGTCCTTTTATAGCTTTCGCTGGTCATTAAATGAGTCTTGATGGCTTGCTTTATAACCGTTGTCGGGCTTTAAATGCCATTGATGACTTGTCCGTTACTGGCCATTTGCACCATGAATGCTCGTAGACCTGCATTAATGAACAAAAGAAACGTGTTTGACTGTTAATGGTTAGTATAATCGTACGACTGTCTTAAGTCTCATACGTCGGTCGTACGGAACAGCATAAAAATGTACGACCGGGTATACGTCTGTAAACAACCTGTAAGACCGTATCTAAACGCAAGAGTGGTCTTATGGAAATGTTATCTGAGTTTTCTAGCGTCGGTCGTTGTTAATGCCAAAAATCGCACCAAAGGGACAACTTAAGGTCAATGTGGACTTAATCAACTAAAGAAAGGATCTTTCGACGAGACGTGCGATGAGGGAAAAAATAAACGAGTCAAGTGATTTGATGACGCAGGAAAAACCTCAAACGAGGAAAAAAACCTGCGGACGACAGTGGGTGTCGTCGTTGCACTATGGTCGCCAATCAGGGGCGACGTCCTTGGTACTGGCGTTGGTCGTACGATGATTACAATACAAATGAAGGAAATACTTCGAAATGTAAAGTACAAGTGTTTGAATGTAAAAGCAGGTGTTTTTCGTGTGTGAATACAAAGTGTGAACTTCTGGTCGAGGGCTGTTGTCGTGCGTCGAGAGCGATACTTGAGCTTTCCTTCGAGTGTTCTTGAGTTCGCAGTAGGGTTCTGGCTTTCTGTACTTGATCTCCAGAGTTTGAATGTTCTTTGCTATGAGTTTGGATGATTTTCTCTGCTGGTTGGTGATGTTCGCTGATGTATACTGGATGTTAATCGATGTCCCCTGTAATGAGGCTTTAGCTTGTCTTTTATAGTCTTCGTGCCATTAATTAGCTCCATTAATGATTTGATCAACGGCTACAACGGCGGGAAACGGTCGCCGGAGTGAATATCCATAATGATCTTCGTCCGTTACGGCTATCGATCGTTGATGGTTGCGTCGGTTATATCCGTTGCTCTTTAATGACTTTGACTCCTGCATTAAACACTTAACAAACGTAACAGTCAAGGTTAACGTTAGCTTTGGTCGAAGGTGCAATGATCTTACGCGATGGTCGTACGGGACGGGCGATGTTATGGTCGTGCGTCATGGGAGACGACGGATGTCTTTATGGTCTTTGACGGGACCTTATCTTAATACAAGATGTTACTTATGACGTGCGTCTTACCTCTTCTGGTCGTAGTCGTGACCTGTGATTTTTTGCCCAAACAGTTTGCCCCCAAAATTTGAAAATTGAATACCAAATTCGGGTTTTAAATTTTGCTTGTTGAACCTTCAGACTTTGAGACATGTGTTGAGAAATTTACCTGGTCACCATGAAACTGAACTGGTCCGCCTCTAACCGAACGAGAAGTTGAAAAGGCAACTAGGGTCGTGACGTCATGACGACGTACGATTACGCTTACCTGCTGTTGTTACCAGGTGTCGACGATCCGGGTGGTTATACGAAAGGGCGAAGACGCGTGTTTGTCTATCAAGGGACTCGATCTGACTTGATTCGATGCATAAATAAGGGTTGCGACGAATCCTTTCTTTTCTTACGCTGAGTTTATTTTGGAGAGAAATTCTTCTTTGCTCTTCTTGCCATTCTTCTTCCGAATCCCTTTGATTTAGCGGAGATTGTTTGGGATTTAGGGCGTTCATATAACGCATTGCTTCTTCCTTTCAGCTTTCACTGCCTTCTTTCCCCTGGTAAGATATGTCGACTGACCCAGAGAGTTCCATCGTTAGCCAGGAAGATTTAGACGACTTTAGGCGTCTAGCGAAGATTCCCGTAGAAGTAGAGCTAACAAGTCCGGGGACTGTTCGTCCTAAGGATTGCCCCGAGGGGTATTTCGTGATATACGAATATCCTTTTAAGATTGGCTTCGAATGGCCGTTTTTGACTTTGACTAAGAATTTGATGCGATGCTTTGGTTTGTCGCCGGGGCAGTTGATGCCACAACTCTGGTGGGTTCTTTTGGTTATTGAGCGTTTGTCTGCGGATTGGGACCCCCCTATGTCTTTGAATGATTTCTTGGCAGCGTACCAAGTTAAGGGAGATAAGCGTGGGCGTTATAGCCCGTATTCCAGATATAAAGGCGATTGTGCCTTAGTTTTGAATACTAGAGTGAACGATCGGGGGTGGGGGTCCAGGTATGTGTTCGTACGCGTTGATTTGCTAGATGCCGCCAGCAAGTGGATCCGTCCCGACTGGAATATGGGAGGTATGCTCTTTTTTGATTTACATCATAGTATGGTTTTTCTAACCTTTTATTTACTCTTCTCCTTTTGTTGTCTTCAGAGATTCAGTACGGCGTTCCACACCCGAATGAAGGTTCTCGTGCCAAGATTGACAGATTCCTTAGTTACAGCGTCGAGGACCGATCTTTCGCCACGTGGCAACTGGCGACCGAGGACGAGGACGTGGTGGTGGACGCTGTGGAGGAGGAAGAAGGAGAAGTAGAAGTAGAAGAGGAAAGTGGACGGCAGGAGGCGACTGGTGGGTGTATTATGGTTTCCTGTCTTTTACCATTTATTTCTTATTCCTGTCTGACGCTTCGAGGAGGAGATGTCTCGACAGCTGGGTCGAGCCAGAAGAGAACCAGGAGTACGGTCTTGAGGGAACCGTCGTCGAGGGTTGATGACTCGTCGAGAGTCATCTTGCCTAAGAGGGCGAAGGCATCATCTAGCCGTCCAGGCGTGATGGACGCGACACCGGTAAGTTCGGCGCCTTTGGCGACAACAACGAGACCGGTGTTCAGAATGTCAGCCCCATCTTCTGCCGCCCGGGGTAAGGGGTCGTCGGCCAAAGTTTCGATGGTCAATTTTTCATTGTCGTCTGATTTTATGGCGAACGGTGTCCTAGACGGGACGTCGTTGTTCCTTCACTTGGAGGGGTGCTTGCTTCCATCTTTCAGGGAGCGTTTTCGCGGAGTTCCGGCCGGTGAGATAAGATCTCAAGTTGCCAATCTGGCGTTCTCAGTGAGTGTCAATCTTTCATGACTTGTTTCGTTGTTTCGACGTTGTCTTAACATTTTCTCGTGTATTTTCAGACGTTCCAGTCGTCTTTGGCATTGTGCGCCGAAATGTCGGAAGTCGAGGAACTGGTGGCGTCGGCTTTGGAAAGAGAGAAGGCAGGGTTAGAGAAAGAGAGGTTGGCTTCGGCTCGTGCTGACGAACTGGCTGTTCAACTCTTCGATGCTCAATATGAACTACAGGCTCTCCGTCGTACGAGGGAAGTGGTAGATGAAGATCCTCAGGACGGGCCTTCAGGCAAGGATGCATCCGACGTTCCTCCTGTAGTTTAGAATTTTCTCTTTGTTTCCACCTTTCGACCTTCTGGTGGTCGCTTATGTTTCTGATGGTTTTATTTGATGAATATATCTTTTTGTGTTAATGTATCATACGTTACATTAATTATGGAATTTGACCATAAAATATATAAGTAATCGTACGATTAAGGCATCTACTAGCGATACAGTAACCAGATCGTAGAATAAACGTAGGAACGTGCGATTACAACGAAAATATAAATACACACAATTAAGGCGTTCGTTTAAAGCATGAAAATTTTCTAAGCTAAGAATACTCAAGACATGCGGTGGCACGACTTGGATAATCGTCTCGTCATATGTAAAAACCTGAGTTGTATGCCCCCTGTGATAAAATAGTCGAGTCACAGGATTGATCGCTGATGTCGAAATGTCTTTGCAAGGTTCATCGTGCGTTTCTGTGATAAAACGATGTCGAGGGTTGGTCGTTGGCTAGCCAACGACCCTCCGATGCTTAAGTCAGTAAATGTTTTGCGAGAAAAAATCGTATGAGAAAGAGTTAGAGAACGTTCCATTTCAGACTCTCTCTATTTGCCCCCTGTCATTTATTACCGTACTCTTTTTGGGAGGAAAAGATAGGTTTTAAATGACAGAATGACACGGAGAAATATTGTCCTGTGGTCGACTATGTTGTCGTGTGACGAGGCACCATAGTAGATTTATCCCTGTGGAAAAGATATTGTTAATTTAGGGATAGAAGAACGAACCTGTTGAGAGCCTGATCTTGTGACTTTAGTTTATTTTCGCGGCTTCAAGGTAGACTTGTAGCACTCACGAGCGACTTTTGGCTCACTCTTGATCTCCTGGATTCCCCATGGCGTCGGGAATTTCAACATTTGATGATACGTCGAAGGAACAACTTTCATATCATGGATCCATGGTCGTCCTAAGATGATGTTATAGGCCGACGCACAATCGATGACACTGAACTTGGTCTGCTTGTTGACTCCTCCGGCGTAGACGGGCAAGATTATCTCTCCAAAGGTGCTTGTCGCTTCTCCATTGAAACCGACCAAAGTTGTCGAACGTCGGGTGATTTCTGAGCGATCAATTCCCATGGCTTTGATTGTATCGAGGAAAATAACGTTAGCTGAACTCCCCCCGTCGACTAAGACTCGTCGGGTTAAACAATTACCGACTGTGAGTTGAATGATCAACCCATCATGATGTTTTTGATATGAATCACCAAGGTCAACCTGATCGAACACAATTTTCAAAGCTTCCAACTCCAAATCTTCTTTTGGTCTTGATGATCGGGGAATAGGTCGATCGTCGGGTGCTTGACTGGCGTGACGCTTGGCAGCGGAATACGTTAGTCCACACACGTCGGACCCGCCAGTGATGCAATTGACGACTTTCGAATATTCTGGGCTTGGCGGTTGATGATCGACATCGCCGGTAACATCTTTTAGATTGCCCCTTTGGGCATGATAAGCTAGCTCCCTTTTGAGGGCTATGCAATCATCCATCGCATGACCGTGGTCGACATGAAAGTCGCACCATTTTGATTTATCTTTCTTAGCGTCGTCCAGATTGGACTTCGTCGACCACCGGATGGTTGCTTTGGCAGTCTTCAGGGCTTCGACCAAATCTTTAGCGGATCCCTTGAATCCATAAGAGGATATCTTGGGATATTGAGGAAATTTGGTCGCGGTCTTGGCCTCTGCTTTCATCTTGAACCTGACATTTGAGACTTGTCGTACGGGCTCGATTCTGGAAATAGCCTTCGTCTTGAACTCGGGCTTCTTTACGCCTAGTGGCCTTTTGTCGTCGGTATGCTTGCGACGAAAAGCAGCATCGTCCTCGACCCTCATATATGCTAAGGTTCGAGCTCGGACGTCTTCGAAAGTCTCTGGGGACACTTGGTCAGGTCGATGTATAGACCTGAACTATCGTCCAGACCACGCTTATAGGCTTCGATCGCGGTTTTGACGTCGCAATTGCGGATGCTGATCATTTCGGCATTGAATCTATTGAAATAACTTCGAATAGACTCATTGACTTTCTGCACGATGTAATATAGGTCGCTGGTCTGCTTCTCCATCTTACGACTGCTGGCGAATTGCTGGGAGAACTGATTAACCAACTCAACAAACGACCCGATGGACTTGGGTTTGAGATTGATTAACCATTGGAGAGTTGGACCAGTGAGAGTTGCTCCGAAACTCTTACACATGCATACTTCCTGGTACATAAATGGGATCGAGATTGTCCACATGAGCTGCTTGTACTGCGCAACGTGCTCAGTTGGATCAGTCACACCAGAATATTTGGGAGTGAAGGCAGGAATGTTGTACTTCTTTGGGACCTCGATGGTGGCGATCTCGTCGATGAAGGGCGACGCCTGATACCCCGAGCGAGGCTCGACGTCGACAGGCACGGCTGCCCCAGGCAACTTGGCGAGCAAGGACAGGACGCGTTCATTTTGGTTTTCTAACATCTTCAAACGCTGGGCGACGGGATCGTTAAGATCAGGATTTGCCCCTGTCGAGGGATTGGTCCCTGGACTAGTGCCATTACCATGCGACGAACCATTGGTGTCCCCGTTGAACGGAACAGTATATGGCTGTGACCCATAGTGGAATTGCTGCGGTCCATTCTGAAATGATGGTGGTCCCTGCTGGAAAGGTTGAGATCCACCGTGGAGCGGCTGAGATCCACCTTGAGGTCCATTCTGAAATGGCTGCTGAAATGGTTGCGACCCCTGCTGGAAAGGCTGCGACCCTTGTAATGGCTGAGACCCATTATTCACGGGTGGTGGCCTTATGTGCTGAGGAGGAACTGTCCCAAACTGAGGATTTGGGTTGAACGGCCCTGGCTGTTGATTCTGCATGAACGGGCCTGGATGCTGATTCTGCGCGGATGAACCTGGATTCGGGACAAATGGTCTGAGGCCATTCTGGTCGAACGATCTTGGAATTGGATTCTGCATGAACGGCCTAGGACCATTTTGAGGCCCAAGAGGATTTCTTAACCGCGCGATCTCCTCAGCTGCTCTGCGATTTTGCTCTGCCATTGCATTGAGCTGATTCCTGGCGACTTCGAGCTCCTGATACATCTGAGCAACAGCTTGCTGCGGATTTCCAGAGGCTGCCATTGTTCCTGCAATAGAGAGCAGAAAAAACTCCAAGAAACTGTTAGTAGGGTGCACGTTCGTCGAGGATTTTCTCTAGATGAGGTCCCACGGATGGCGCCAAACTGTTAATGCCAAAAATCGCACCAAAGGGACAACTTAAGGTCGATGTGGACTTAATCAACTAAAGAAAGTATCTTTCGACGAGACGTGCGACGAGGGAAAAAATAAACGAGACAAGGGATTTGATGACGCAGGAAAAACCTCAAAAGAGGAAAAAAAACCTGCGGACGACAGCGGGTGTCGTCGCTGCACTATGGTCGCCAATCAGGGGCGACGTCCTTGGTACTGGCGTCGGTCGTACGATGATTACAATACAAATGAAGGAAATACTTCGAAATGTAAAGTACAAGTGTTTGAATGTAAAAGCAGGTGTTTGTCGTGTGTGAATACAAAGTGTGAACTTCTGGTCGAGGGCTGTTGTCGTGCTTCGAGAGCGATACTTGAGCTTTCCTTCGAGTGTTCTTGAGTTCGCAGTAGGGTTCTGGCTTTCAGTACTTGATCTCCAGAGTTTGAATGTTCTTTGCTATGAGTTTGGATGATTTTCTCTGTTGTTTGGTGATGTTCGCTGATGTATATTGGATGTTAATTGATGTCCCCTGAAATGAGGCTTTAGCTTGTCTTTTATAGTCTTCGTGCCATTAATTAGCTCCATTAATGATTTGATCAACGGCTACAATGGCTGGAAACGGTCGCCGGAGTGAATATCCATAATGATCTTCGTCCGTTACGGCTATCGATCGTTGATGGTTGCGTCGGTTATATCCGTTGCTCTTTAATGACTTTGACTCCTGCATTAAACACTTAACAAACGTAACAGTCATGGTTAACATTAGCTTTGGTCGAAGGTTCAATGATCTTACGCGATGGTCGTACGGGACGGACGATGTTATGGTCGTGCGTCATGGGAGACGTACGACTTACCTTTTGCGGGAGACGACGGATGTCTTTATGGTCTTTGACGGGACCTTATCTTAATACAAGATGTTACTTATGACGTGCGTCTTACCTCTTCTGGTCGTAGTCGTGACCTGTGATTTTTTGCCCAAACAGTCGTGAGGTGTGATATTTTACCCAAACAGTTTGCCCCCAAAATTTGAATTTCAGGCGTGAAGTTCGAATTTTAAATCTGACGAAGTGTTTCGACACGTGTCGCATGGGGAGAGGGTCTGGTCGAATTCCAACCGTCTTGGTTCGATTTGGATTAGAGGAAATGATAAGGTCGTGATGTCACGACGGCGTACCAGAGGTGAAAAGACGTTTAGAGGACATGTGTCGCCCATCGGCATGATGCATACGAAAAGGGGATGGACAGGTGTCGACCATCCAAGAGGTCTACCTGACACGATCTTTGCCATAAATAGCGCGATTCATGGAATCGTTTTCTTTTTACGCTTGCAACACTTTCGAGAGAGTTTTTCGAGAGAAAGAGTTAGGTGATTTCCAGATCTTGTTCGATCGTTCGAGGTCTTTAGACATATAAGGTACGATCTCTCTTTTCATCATGCGACTAAAGTCGATAGCCAAGAAGGCTTCTGCGCGTAAGGACCTTATGGACCTATACGTAGCACAAGTTTCTGTGCCTGATTTTTCTGTCTCCTCTTAGCCGGTGAGCTCTTTTCAAGAGAAGGAGGAGGTGGAATCTTTTAGGCTATCGGCGGGTATTCCCGCCGAAATCCAGTTATACACTCCCGACCAGCTTAGACCGGCGGAGTGTCTAGGAGGATTCTTCGTCCTATACGAATATCCGTTTAGAATAAGATTTATATGGCCATTTACTCCCCTGGTTAGGGAGTTTTTAGGCATCTTCGACTTATCTCCTGGTCAGATCTTGCCCGAACTTTGGCAAATCTTTCAAGAGATCGATCAGATCACCAGTGATTGGGATGTTCCTTTCACGGTGCGTGATCTGTTGACGGCGTTTGACGTGAAGTCGGACGATTATCGCCGTTATAGCCTATCCTCTAGACTAAGAGGAGGACATACGTTGGTTCCTGACACCCTGCTCCGCGATCGTGGGTGGAAGGCCAAATATGTTCTTGGTCATGTACGGACGCTTGGTGGTATAGAAGAGGACACTTCCTGGGTCGCGTCTGGGTGGAACACCAGCGGTATATACAATTTGTTTTGTCGTACGTCTTTTTGTACTCAACTTTGTCTTTTGCTAATCTTTTGTCATTTTTGTTTTCAGATATTGATTTTGCTGGGTTTGGTCCTGCAGTTGATTTTGCTGGGTTCGGTCCTTTGCTAATCTTTTGTCATTTTTGCGAGACTTTTCTCTTGAGGAGTCGCAGAGTTATTTGACTCTCCTAGTCGTACGACCGTCAGCACTTCAGAAGCTGGAGAGAGAAGTCAACAAGAGACTTCGACAAGTAAGTATTTGTAAATTGTACGTCTTCTTCTTTGAGTCGTACGACAATATCTGACACTTTTATTTTTTGTAGGTGGTCCTGATATGCAGTCTGCTTTGGGAAAGGTGAAGAGAGAAGCCCAGCTGGCCTTGGCTAAGAAGGCCCAGGAGCTGAAGAGGAAGGATCCTCCGACTTCGGGGTCGGGGGTTATGAATAATACCAAGTCGGTTCCCTCGGACGGGTGGAGAACCATTAAAGGTCTCCACTCCTGAGAAGGCGAAGACGTCTTCGGACGTGCCATGGACGACACCGACGCCGCCTGGGTCGTCCACTGCGGAGGAGAAGGGGAAAGGTCCTCAGACGGAGGGATCCCCTATCGTGGCGCTACCGTGGACGAGACAGGATCTCACGTCGCAGGCATGACCTTCCTGGTGAGTCTTTTATTTTTGTCGTATGTCTCTTCCTCTCTTAGTAAGTCAGACTTACCTTTTCATGCGACTGCAGGCGTTTCAGGCGTCGTTATGCCTCTTCTGCCAACTGGAAGAGCTCCAGAAGGCCGAACCTTGCATCGCTGAGAAACTTCAGCGAGCGAAAGATGACGAGCGTAAAGCCCGAGAGGATGAGCGGGCGGCTAAGGCCAAGGCGGAGGCTCTCTCCATTCGATTGGACGATCTCAAGAGTCTCCTGGAGACGTCGTTGCTAGAGAAGGAGGAGCTCCAAAATCGTCTCAAGGAGACGTTGGAAAGGGCCTCTGCTTATGAAGCAGAGGTGACGACGATTAAGGCATCCCTCACCATGCACGAAAAACAGGTGGGGGAGCTTTAGTCGTCGGTCAAGGCCGTTGAGGCCAAGACGGGGGCCTTGGAGGAGTAGCTCTTCTCGTTTGAGGCGTTGACCCATCTGAAGGTCAGGGCGGCGATTATGTGCGGTCATCTGCAGGGGAAAACCCTTTGGCTGGCGTAGAGGCTGAAGTCGCGTCCTACCTCGAACATGTCGGAACCGAAGAGGATCTCGACCAAGAGGATAGGGTCGACGACACTGACTCTGCGGAGACCAAGACAGGTGGTGCGGAAGACGAGGGTGGAGTCGACCAGAGCCCTCAATAAACTTTTGTAATTAGTATTTCGTTCTAGGGCGACCGTTGGTGGTCGTGCCTTTTCTTGTATTACTTTTGGATTGAATACAAGCATGCTTTTTATTATACCGTGTGTTTTACTTTGTTATAACTTAACAAAATAAACTAGTATAGAACGTAGTAAAGAGAACGTAGAATTGTACGATACGAGTACATATAACTTTGGAAGTAGTCGGGCGACCGGGCCTCAAATGTTCTCAGTATGGAACTCAAGTCATAAGACTTTGGTTCCGACACTTAGCTTAAAGAATACTTGTGACGATCACAAGACCTGTATAATGAATCATAAGATTCCTTTTGCGATGTGCAAGTCTCAGAGACTGGCTTCTCACTGTAAAACCTGTTGCAATCATAATATCTATGTACTGAATTGTAAGATTCAGTTCTCGTCGTATGAGTCATGAATTATGGGTCATGACTTTGTCTTCTCACGATATAGATCGTAAGACTGATGTTCGTGCAATCCTGCGAACCTGCATTATAAGGTCCAGGGGTGGTCGTTGGTTTGACCAACGACCCTCCGATGTTTAAGTCAGTAATCGTTTGTCGAAATAAATCGAAAGCAAACAGGAAATAAGATGTACTATAGCCCAGCTACGTGGGGTTGATGTCGTGGAATCGACACTATGACCTTCGGACGTACGAGCATTTGTGGATCGTTGTCGTATATGATCTCGGAAGGAATTCCGAATATGCATTGAATGTTAGTCTGGATAGAAGAGATGACCTTTCAGTCCCGAATATGGGAGTAAGCGTCTACTTCTACCCGTTCACGGGAATAATTTGAAAAGACTAACAGGAAAATTCCTTGCCCTGGGGCCAGGATGTCCATTCCCTACCTTATGAAGGGTCGTGGAATTAGGGACGTAAGCAAAACTTGTTAGAAGTTTTGTATGTCGTACCTGAGTGTCATTGACGGGCGTACCTGGTGACGTTCATCATTCCTTCGTGTGGTCCGATTGCCCCCGAGTCGTGAGCTATATCTACGCCCACGATTGGTAGTCGAAAACTGTAGTGTCGTATGGGGTACAACATTCTGCCTCCTTGTGGTGACTGTAAGACGATACCCTAGATTTGCCTTCTCTGGCGTAAGGATAGATTAGATCCTATCGTGTATAGTCGCCACAATGTGGGTTTCACTTATGAGGTTTCATTGTTGCTTTATAGAAATCACGGACGGTCTTCTGCTCGCTTTTGATTTCCTGCACTCCCCATGGCGTCGGGAATTTGATCGTCTGATGATAGGTCGAGGGGACCGCTTTCATGTCGTGGATCCAGGGTCGTTATATGCTGATGAACAGTCAATAACGTTAAATCTTGTTTGCTTGTTGGCCCCTTTAGCGTACACCGGGAGGGTGATCTCTCCCAATGTGGTGGTAGAATCGCCATTGAATCCTATCAGAGTCGTCGATCGATGGGTGATCTCTGATTTATCGATTCCCATAGCTTTGATAGTGCTTAGGAAAATGATGTTGGTCGAACTGCCCCCATCGACCAATACTCTTTTGGTCGAGCAGTTGCCAATAGTGAGCTGGATGATCAAACCATCATGATGCTTTTGCCAACTTTCCTGGAGGTCGTCTTGGTCGAACGTGATCGGCATCGCCTCCAGTTCCAGTTCTTGCTTTGGCCGGGACGATATGGGAATGGGATATTCTCCTGACGATTAACTGGCATGCCGCTTGGTTGCCGAATAAGTTAAACCACAGACGTCTGATCCACCCGTCACACAATTGATGACGTTTTCATGGACGGGGGATGCCGGTCTTACGTTATCGACTGGCGTAGATTCTTTATTGATCAAGACCTGTAGATGACCTTTAGGGACGATCCAGGCTAACTTCTTCTGCAAAGCAAGGCAGTTATCCATCGTATGACCATGGTCGCTATGGAAGTCGCACCATTTGGTCTTGTCCTTCTTATCATCATCTTTATCACTCTTCTTGGGCCACCGGACAGACGACTGAATGTTTCTAAGAGCGTCGACTAGCTCTTTCATCGTCCCTTTGAATCCATAAGAGGAGATCTTAGGATATTTAGGGAATCGTGATGTAGGATTGCTCTTTTTCTTATCGAACCGAACGCTCGATATTTAGCGTGATGGCTCTGACTTGACGCTCGGCTTGGGTTTGAAATCTGGTTTCTTGATCCCAAGCGACTTTTTGTCAGTGGAATGCTTACGACGGAAGACTAGGTCATCTTCGACCCTCATGTAAGCTAGAGTTCTATCCCGTACGTCTTCAAAATTCTCAGGTGGATATTTCGTAAGATCGACGTACAGTCCCGTAGTGTCGTCGTCAAGACCACGCTTGTAGGCCTCGATGGCAGTCTTGACGTCACAATTTCGAATGCTGATCATTTCAGCGTTGAAGCGATTGAAATAACAACGGATGGACTCTCCTTATTTTTGGACGACGTAGTACAGGTCGCTGGCCTGCTTTTCCACCATCCGACTACTGGCGAACTGTTGCGAGAATTGGTTAACCAATTCTACGAAGTTGTTAATGGAGTTGGGTTTGAGGTTGATCAACCACTGGAGGGCAGGACCTGTAAGAGTCTCCCCGAAGCTTTTGCACATGCACACCTCTTGATATTGCTGTGGGATTGATACTGTCCACATCAATTGTTTGTATTGTGCAATATGTTCTGTTGGATCAGTTATTCCTGAATATTTTGGAGTGAAAGCAGGAATGTTTTATTTCTTTGGGACATCGACAGTCGCTATCGTGTCAATGAAAGGCGACGCTTGAAATCCTGTGCGGGGCTCGACGTTGACGGGGACGGCGGCGCCTGGTAGCTTGGAAAGTAGCGACAACATTTTCTCATTCTGATCCACCAATAACCTAAGTCGCTAGGCGACGGGGTCATTAGGATCGGAATTTACACCCGTTTGAGGGTTGACGCCTGAATTTGTGGTTGTCATCGTACCGTTCCCGTACGAAGAGCCATTAACGTCCCCGTTGAAAGGGACGAAGTATGGCATGGCTTCATTATACAAAGGTGGCGGCCTCAAATACTGAGGGGGATATGGCCTTTGATGAGGGTTGTTGACAAATGACCCCGAACCTGGATTGCTGGCGAATGGCCCTGGACCTGGATTGTTGACGAATGGCCCTGGACCTGGGTTGTTGATGAATGGCCCTGGACCTGTCTAGAATTGGGGACTTATAATAGGTGCACTCATAGGTCGGGGACCATTATGAGGTCCAAAGGAATTACCCATCGCCGGATTTCTAAGAGAAGCGATTTCCGCGGCTGCTTTCTGATTCTGCTCATGCAGGGCTCGAATCTGACTTTGAGCCGCATTTAATTCTTACTGGAGTTGAATCATGGGATCTTGAAAATTTGCCATTTACCTGAAAATAACAAAAACTTTACAAGATCGTTAGAGCGATATATGTGTTGGCTTGAGATTTTCTCTAGATGGGGTCCCACGGATGGCGCCAAACTGTTAATGCCAAAAATCGCCCAAAAGAACAACTTAAGGTTGATGTGGACTTTTAACAACTAAAGAAACGTATCTTAAGACCAAGCAACACAATCGCAAGGAAAAATAAACAAGACAAGAGATTTGGTGACGCGGAAAACCCCAAAACAAGGGGAAAAACCGCGGTCGACTTGTGAGAGCCGACGGTGCACTATAGTCGCCAAACAGGGGTGAAAGTCCTTTTGTAACAGGTGTTTTGTGTACAACAGATTACAAATGAATGTAAAAATAGACTTAATCGTGTGTAAATGACGTGTGTCGTGTGTAAATCGTGCGAAAAAGTATGCTGTCGTGCGGTTCGAACTGTGGTCGTGCGAAGCTTGCGTCAATGATGTTCGTTCGAATGCTCTGTAAATCACTGCGTTTCAGGTGTGTAATTGCTTAGAAAGTAGATGGAGCAGATGTAAATGAGATTGAATCAGATTACACCAGATAGCTTTTTCGGTTGTGGAGCAGGTCCTTTTATAGCTTTCGCTGGTCATTAAATGAGTCTTGATGGCTTGCTTTGTAACCGCTTTCGGGCTTTAAATGTCATTGATGACTTGTCCGTTACTGGCCGTTTGCACCATGAATGCTCGTAGACCTGCATTAATGAACAAAAGAAACGGGTTTGACTGTTAATGGTTAGTATAATCGTACGACCGTCTTAAGTCTCATACATTGGTCGTATGGAACGTACGACCAACATAAAAACGTACGACCGAGTATACGTCTGTAAACAACCTGTAAGACCGTATCTAAATGCAAGAGTGGTCTTATGGAAATGTTATCTGAGTTTTTTAGCGTCGGTCGTGAGGTATGATTTTTTACCCAAACAATATCCTATGTATTAATGTTTTGCCATCAGCGATAAGCATACTGAGCATGTTCAGTATCACTGATCGTATTATTTGTAACAAGTTAAATGTAATCCCTGAAGACAAGTTTTGAGAAAAAGAGTTCATATCTAACATCAAAGACGAAGCTGAATGAACTAGTGACAAGTCTACAATGACTGATGTGGACATCAGTGAAACCAAGACAAGTCCACATACGCGACATTTCAAGAAGAAGACTTCAGCGATAGATGACTTACATTGACTCTTCTCTGTTGAAAGACCTACTCAGCGATCGCTGATCATGAAGCTTCTACTTCAAGAAATGTTTGTCTTATCTCCTTGCACAAATCGTACAATCTGTCAGACGAGACATGCTCTTGTCCATGATCGTACAACCACTCTGCCACTACACTGTTCACCATACGGCCTAAAGCATGTTGTGCAGAAAGTCAGAAGCATGCACCCAATGATATGATGACACGTGTAAAGTCCTCATGCCATGCGTTAAATGCATCGTGTATAAATTGGAGGAATACCCCTTCAATTTGAAGGTGGTCTCTCCCTGAACTACTTAGTTCTTAGAAAAATATCCCTATTTTTCTATACCTCTTTTTCTCTCTGATTTCTAGTGCAAGAATATTTAGTGATTCTTTAAGTTGTTTAGATTAGGTTCTACTTAATCTTATTCCGCAACAAACTGTAAATTGTATTTGATTTATCAATAAACAATTTAGAAAACTATAAATCTTGTGTTTGTATTCAACCCCCCCCCCCCCCTCTATAAACCTTTGTACTTGTATAACCCCTTCGGGACCAACGAGTGGTATCAGAGCAGATTTTTTAATCTCATAAACAAGATCTTGCTTATACTAATCTCTTCCTTGCTATTCTTCAAATGGCATAAAACACAAACACAAACTATGGTTCTCTTGCAAAACCTCCTCGATTTAGCAGAGACAACTTTAATCTATGGAAGAATCGAATGATTCTTTTCCTAGAAGGTATAGATCCTTCTATGCCTTATTACGTGGAAACTGGACCCTATATTCCATCCATTCTTTCTCCTGCCGTTGCTGCCACTGCTACCACTCCAACTATTCCTGAAAGACAAATCATCAAAAAGGTCTCTCAATGGACTGATGATGATAAGAAGGAGGTAGCCATTGATACCAAAGCCAGATCAATCATATCTATGGCTCTACCTTATGAGGTCTATCATTCTATCATGAACCTTAGAACCACCAAAGCCATGTGGGACACAATATGTGTTCAATATGAAGGTGCATCTGATGTACAGGAGTCAAGAAAGATAAATCTGGTAAGACAATATGAAAGTTTCATTTGTGGTAAGAATGAAACTTTATCTGAAGTACACCAACGTTTTAACTGTTTAATTATTGATCTAAAAACTGTTTGTAGGACCTACTCTAACTCTGAGATTCTGACAAAATTCTTGGAATGTCTTCCTGAAAGTTGGGACAATTATACCATGTGTCTGAAACTGTCTAAGGATCTCAAATATATGACCTTAATCACTCTTTTTGGCGCTGTGCTCAATCATGAGCAATCTTGTCAGCTTAAGAAGAATCTTGTAAAAGATTCAAAAAGCACACATGTTGCTTTACTCTCCTCAGAGTTGATGCACACTCAGCGATCTTCTGTCACAATCGCTGAGATGGAATCAAACTCTGATGATTCATCAGAAAATGGCCCGTCTGAACTTGATGAATCCCTGGCACTCTTGACAAACTCCTTCAGGAGATTTGCAAGAAAGAGTAACTTCAGAAGAAATAAATCTCTCTCTATCACTGACAAACCTAAATCTTCTCATATCGATAAGGCAACTTCTACTTGCTATAACTGCGAAAAGAAAGGACACTTTGCTAGTGAGTGCAGGTCAATAAAAGCCTTTAATCCTTCTTCATCTCTCAAAAATTCCTCAACCTCTAAACCTAGAGAAGACAAATACCTTAAACTTAAGGAAAAATACTTGAAGTTGAAAAACTATCAGAAAAAAGGTAAAGGTCTGATCGCTGAAAAACACGATTGGGCTGAATCTGATAAAGAATCAGATTCTGATGAAGAAGATGAGGCCAATCTCTGTCTTATGGCCGAAATCCATGAAGTGAAGGAAGAACCCGTTGATGTTCCCTCTACATCCTCCACTTCTTAGGTATCAACCTCCTCTATCCCAGCTCTCATTGACGCCGATAGACTTCGTGCTATCGATTCGCTGACTGTTGATTTATATGATGCTCTGAATGGCATAACCCAAGCTGAACAACTAAATTTAAATGTAACTGAACAACTTAAGAAATGTCATTTAAAGATCCAAGAACTCTCTAATATTGAAGAAAGTTTAAACGATCAGGTCTATGTAAATCAAGTAATCAACATTGAACGTGAACAAGCTATCGCTGAATTGAAAGCTGAAAAAGCTACTATTGAAGGATGGTGTAAATCCTCAGCAAAGATCACTGAGATAATCGGTGCTCAGATCACTGTTAATAACATAAGTGGTCTTGGTATCAATGCTAACACAGAAGAACCAAGCCAAGATCGTTCCATGCTTAAGTTTGGAATGTTCGTCTCCTCCATCCTTGACACCTCATCATCTCAGTGTTGTTCTTCTAATACTCCTATCCCTGAGGAAAAATCTCCTTTGAGCCCCAAACTCAAAGATAAAGGAAAAACCGTTTTACAAATACCTCAGAAGGGTACCAAAGGGCCAAAGCTGAAGAAGACTAAACCTTCAGCTAACCAACCTTTTGTTTTAAAAGTTAAAATCCCTGAACATGTTCAGCGATCAACCCTTAGAATAAAGGTCGTTGATCCAAACCCTCAGTGATTTGATAATGACCCTAAGAAACACTTAGTAAAAATTGTAAGTAAACAATATGTATTAATGTTTTGCCATCAAAGAAAATATACCAAGTCTGTTTAGTATCGTTGATGGAAAACAAGCCTTAAATTATACTTCGGCGAACACTGTACATCAGTGAGCCCTGAGCCTGTTCAGCCTCATTGATGATCGTTGAATATTTATCATGTAATTATTTGCTTATGATCCCTGAAGACAAGATTCGCGTCAACCAAGTTCGAAGCTGAAATCGAAGACCAAGCTGAAGAACAAGTGACTAAGTCTACTAGTGACCTGATGCAGATATCAGCGAAGACAAGACTTGTCCATTCCACGCGAAGTTTCAAGTAGAAGACTTCAGCGAACGCTGAACTTTATCATTCGCTGATAAAGATTCATTCAATGGGCGCTGATCATGAAGCATGTTCTACAAGCAACTTTTGTCTTATCTCCTTGCACGCCTCCGTACAATTTTGTCAGAACGGACATCCCTTTTGTCCAGAATCGTACAACCAACTCTGCAACTACACTGTTCATCATGCGGCCATTAGGATGTTTGCTAAAGTCAAATCATGCAACCAATCAGAGGCTACCACGTGTAAAGGTATACTGACTTGCATTAAATGCATGCAGTATATAAAGAAAAGGGAAATTAATTAAAATACCCAAAGTTTGACTTTGACTTGCTAAAATACCCACTTTCTCGACCATTTTGCAAAAATACACAAAAAATCCGCGATTGGGTCCGTGATCGCGGACCAGGGAAAAAACCCAAAAAAAAGTCCCGCGCGATTTGGAGACACGTTACCCGCGGCACACTCAAATTGGTTAAATTGATTTGAAATTTACACTTTATACCCCTATAATTATTTACTTAGTTTACTTTATACCTTTTACTTTCCTAATTTTAATTTTATACCTTCATCATATTAACACATATAATCGTTTATTAACTAAAATACGTTAAAAAATACGTTTTAATTTTAACAAGTTACACCATTGTAATCGTCTCTTCGATACCTTCGAAATGAGCCTAATATTGAATATTTTTTGATTTAATTATACATCATATATACTACATAAAAATATTTTTAATATTTTCAATTCCTAACATTATAGTTAATTATTTAATTTATGATACATTTCTTACTTTTTCAATTTTCGTTTTACACTCTTATCGCATTAACATAATAATCATATATTAACTAAAATATGTTAAAAAGTACGTTTTAACATATCACATTAACATACATAATTACGTTAAAATATGTTAAGGAGTTCGATAAATATATATATATAGGGGTTAAATCATGTGGGAACAGATCTAAGCCGTCATTTGGTTTTGATCATATGGTTTTAAAAACATAAAAATTCATTCATAGGGTCTCACGGTTCTCAACCTATTTTTTGCCTATAATAATGTTCATAGATTAAAATCAATTAATGGCTTAGATTGGTTTTCACAGTTCTCAACCTATTTTAGGTTCTCATTTGATTATCATCCTATATATATATATATATATATAGGTTAAATCATGTGAGAACCACAAATATGTTATAAACCGTGAGAACCGATATAAAAAATATTTTTTTACATGAAATTTTTTCATCAAATGCTAGGATTTATTATATTTTACTTCAAATATATGTGTTTCATAATATGATAGTTTCACATGGATTTGTTTCACCATGTGAATATTTTTTACGAGTATTTTTCATTTCACTAGGTGAAACAAAATTCGTTTTTCACATGTAAACTTATCATAAGGTGAACACGAACATATGTGTAACAATATCTTAAATCATAGGTTTTGATGAAAAAAAATCATGTAAACAAAATTTTTTACATTGGTTCTCACGGGTTTGTAACTTATTTGTGGTTCTCATTTGATTATCGTCCTATATATATATACACTAGTTATTTACCCGCTGCAATGCAGCGAGACGTATAATCCAAATAATTTGACGATTTAATCAATTATTAACTAAAATACGTTAAAAAAATGTTTTTTAATTTTAACAAGTTACACCATTAATATCGTCTCGTCGATACCTTCGAAATGAGCCAAATATTGAATATTTTTTGATTTAATTATATTATACTTATTTAGTTAGTTTACTTTATACTTATTAGTTTTTTATTTTTCATTTAGTTAATATAAGATTATTATGTTAATGTGATAAGAGTGTAAAACAAATTTGAAAAAATAAGAGATGTACCATAAATTAAATAATTAACTATAAGGGTATGAATTGTAAATATTAAAAATATTTTTATGTAGTATATATGATATATAATTAAATAATTAAATCAAAAAATATTCAATATTAGGCTCATTTCGAAGGTATCGAAGAAACGATTACAATGGTGTAACTTGTTAAAATTAAAACGTATTTTTTAACGTATTTTAGTTAATAAACGATTATATGTGTTAATATGATGAAGATGTAAAACTAAAATTACGAAAGTAAAAGGTATAAAGTAAACTAAGTAAATAATTATAGGGGTATAAAGTGTAAATTTCAAATCAATTTAACCAATTTTAATGTGCCGCGGGTGACGTGTCTCCATATCGCCGGACTTATTTTTTGGATTTTTTCCCTGCTCCGCGATTACAGACCCAATCGCGGATTTTTTGGATATTTTTGCAAAATGGTCGAGAAAATGGGTATTTTAGCAAGTCAAAGTCAAACGTTGGGTATTTTAATTAATTTCCCTAAAGAAAACCCTACTTCATATTTGAAGTGCTCGACTTTCTTCCTCGCTGAACTATCTTTGTGTGAGAAAATTCTCCTTAGTTTTCTTATTTCTTTCTCTCTATATTTCTAGTGCAAGAAATCTATGTGTTCTCATAGTTTGTTTAGATTAGTTTTTTAACTTGATCTTATTCCGCAACAAACTGTAAATTGTTTGATATTTATCAATAAACAATTTAGAAAGATAATAAATTGTGTTTGTATTCAACCCCCCCCCCCCCCCCCCCCCCCCCCCCCTTTTACAAACTTGTATAACCTTTCGGGACCAACAAGTGGTATCAGAGCAGATTGTTTAATCTCATAAACAAGATATTGATTATACTCTTTTCCTTGCTATTTCTTCAATATGGCAAATTCTACAAACACTAACTACATTGATAATGGCTCTCTTGCCAAACCACCTCGATTTAGCAAAGACAACTTCAATCTCTGGAAAAATCGAATGATGCTCTTCTTGGAAGGTGTAGATCCTACTATACCTTACTATATTGAAAATAGACCCTATGTTCCTTTCATTATAATCCTGCTTTTCCAGACACTGCAACACACCTGCTATTCCTGAAAGGTTGATTCCTAGAATAGTCTCTCAATGGACAGATGAGGACAAGAAGGAAGTGACCATCGACACTAAGGCCAGATCTATCATCTCTATGGCTCTTCCTGATGAAGTCTACCATTCAATCATGAACCTGAAAAGTTCCAAACCCATGTGGGACACTATATGTGTTCAATATGAAGGTATTGCTGAAGTCCAGGACTCTAAAAGAATTAACCTGGTAATACAATATGAAAGTTTCATCGCTGGTAAGAATGAAACTCTTTCTGAAGTTCACCAACGCTTTAATTGTTTAATTATTGATTTAAAAACTGTTGGTAAGACCTACTCTAATAACGAGATCCTGACAAAATTTTTGGAATGTCTTCCTGAAAGCTGGGACAACTATACCATGTGTCTTAAGCTCTCTAAGGATCTTAAATTTCTGACCCTTCCTACCTTATTTGGCACTATGCTCAATCATGAGCAGTCGTGTCAACTTAAGAAGAATCTTGTCAAAGATTCGAAAAGCACACCTGTTGCTTTACTCTCCTCATAGTCAGTACCGGCTCAGCGATCAACTGTCACGATCACTGAAAAGGAATCTAACTCTGATGATTCATCAGACGTTGATCCTTCAGAACTTGATGAATCTCTGGCACTCCTGACAAGTTCTTTTAGGAGGTTTGCTAGAAAGAGTAACTTCAGAAGAAATAAACCTCTCACTATCTCGGACAAGCGTAAATCTACTCCTGTTGATAAGGCTACTGCTACCTACTTTAACTGTGAAAAAGTAGGACACTTTGCAAGTGAATGCAGGTAAAAGAAAGTCTTCAAACCTTCATCTTCTTCCTTCAATAAATCCTCTAACCCAAGGGCTAGAGATGACAAATACCAAAAGCTGAAAAAAAGTATGCTAAGCTGAAAGCATACAAAAAGAAAGGAAAAGGTCTGATCGTTGAAGATCATGATTGGGTTGAGTCTAATGAAGAATCAGATTCAGATGAAGAAGATGAGGCCAATCTTTGCCTCATGGACAAAATAAAAGAAGAGGAAGAACAAGCTGAAATTCCCTCTACTTTTACCTCTCAGGTCTCGAAGGGTATCTGGTATCTTGATAGTGGATGCTCTCGACATATGACTGGAAAGAAAAACCTGCTCACTGAGTACAAGGAAGAGAAAGGTCCCTCTGTGACCTTTGGTGGAAATGGAAAAGGCTATACCCGAGGATTTGGTGTACTCTCTAATGGTACAACAACCTTCAGAAGAGTCGCATACGTTGAAGGGTTGAAGCACAATCTTCTTAGCATCAGTCAGCTATGTGACAAGGACTTCAAAGTTTGCTTCACTAAGGAAGCATGTTTCGTCACTGACGAGAAGGAGAAAGTTGCTCTCAGTGGATATCGTTTGGAAAATGTTTATGTAATAAAAATGGACTCAACAACCACTGACAATGCTTGTTTTTTCTCCAAATCAAGCAGAATGATAAGGGTACGTTTATCCACCAAGGTAAGTATGTCAAAGATATGCTGAAGAAGTTTGATCTGACTCAAAGCTCAGCTATGAAAACCCCTATGGCACCGCCACTGACACTTAACAAAGATCCTTCAAGGAAGACTGTTAATGTCACTGCGTACCGTGGGATGATCGGCTCTCTCCTTTATCTTACAGCTACTCGTCCTGATATTATGTATGCTACTTGTTTATGTGCACGATATCAATCTGAACCCAAAGAATCACATCTGATCGCTGTAAAGCGAATTTTCAGATATCTGAAGGGTACTCCTAACCTAGGTCTTTGGTATCCCAAAGACCAGGGTTCGATCTAACTGCCTATTCAGATAGTGACTTTGCAGGTTGCAAACTGGACAGGAAGAGCACCATGGGAGGCTGTCAGCTCCTGGGTGGAAAGATGGTAAGTTGGACAAGCAAGAAACAAAGTTCAGTGTCCACCTCTACAGCTGAAGCTGAGTATGTAGCTGCTGGAAGCTGTTGTGCTCAAGTCTTATGGATGAGAAATCAACTATTGGACTATGATCTTCAGCTCTCCAAAATTCCAATCTATTGCGACAGCACTAGTGCCATCGCTATAGCCAATAATCCAGTGCTACACTAAAAGACCAAACACATCGAGATCAGGTATCACTTTATCAGAGATCATGTGATGAATGGTGACATAGAACTTCACTTTATCCCAACTGACTTTCAGTTAGCTGATCTTTTTACCAAACCCCTTGATGAGACAAGATTCAACTTTCTCATCAGCGAGCTAGGAATGCTGAACCTTGAAGATTAATTCTTCAACGGTAATGCATTTGATCAGTAATAAAGGGAATTTTGTCTCCATATTCAGCATCTAATCTCTGAACAAAAATGATTCGTTGATAACAAGGTATGTTATCTCTCTCCATACGCTGAAGTTTACTTCAGTATGCAGAATTTCAAAATAATTTGTATCGCTGAATATCTCTTCCTCCGGTGATTCTTTTGAAAATAACTATGCTCACTGATATTTCTCATCAGTGATTTCTTTTAAATTATCCCTGAGACTTTCAAAACCTTCAGAGATAACTTAGAAATGTGAAAGGACAGTTGTGACGTCATCAAATCGGATAACCTATGGCACACCTTTTTCTCTGACACGTTCGTCTATTCAAATTCTTGACCAATACGCTTCGTGGGACGTGTCCGTGTCATGATGAGCAACGTTTTCCCGCTCATCACTTTCTCTCTCTACTCTTACTATATAAACACTCCTTGTTTATATTTTTACCTTTTACGCTCTCGAACTATCAAGCAGAAAGAACTCCTTGCATTCTTGCTTTCTCAGATTATTGTGTGAAATCTTGTATTTGATTCTTCAAACAATCAACAACAGGCTAATATTTCATCCCAAACATCTTCTTCTATCTTGTTTTGATCTTATTTTTGTTCTTAAAAGATCAATCAAACGTGTTTTTAAACCTATGATCATCTTCTTCATGATCATATATAGAAACAAAACTTAAAAATAAGTTTTTCTTTTAAGTTTGTACAAAAAATCATAAACTTAAACTTCATACTTTTTTTCAGAATCCTTTCCTTAAAAGGAAACTGGAAAACAAGAATTTCACTAGTTTTGAACTCTTTTTAAAACTAGAAACCCTATTTTTACATATTCTTTCCCTAAAAAGAAAATTGTAAAACCCTAGAAATCCTCAAAACCCTCATTTTTTGGAAAAATCATTTCCATTTTAAGATATTCTTACATTCTTCTCAATAATCTTGTTTCCAAACAGACATGGCATCCTCAACCATCCCTGCTACCACTGATGCTACTACTACCGTTGTTGCTCCTTCATCAATGGTTAAAGCTGCAAATATGAAGCATGAACTGCACCAAATCACGTTTATCAACAACAACCATTACGCCCTTTTTGAATTTCCCAAGAAGAAACCTGCCCCTCACCTAACTGATGTTGTGAACTTTATCAAGACTTACCCTCTTGCCACAACGATGACCATCACACCCCCAACGCACAAGCATCTTCTCCAGCAGTTTGGTACACTGCTCACCGTACCACTGCTACCTCTACCAAAACCAAAAAGGATTTCTCAGTCATCGGTTTTCAAACCGAACTGGGTCACGGAACCATTTCACCCGCTGCAATCCACGCAGCCCTGAACCTCCCCACTGGAAACAAACAAAATCCATTCGTTTCTTTCCCTGGCCCCAACTCCCCTGAAGGAAAGGAGGAACTCATCTCCTTCCTTGACAAAATGAAATACCTCTGGAACACCGCCCGAGACGGTCAACCTGAGAAGAAGATCACCACGGTCCTGAAGAATAAAATGCCTTCAGATATCAACTTCATTTTCGCTCATGTGATCAGCTGCATGACAGCGAAAACCGGCTCCACTGACCAAGCTTCAAAGGTTCAGTGTGCCATGGCCTATGCTCTTCTCAAATGCTTACATGTCGACTATGCCAAGGTCATTTTCGAAGACATGATGGACAGAGTTGAGATGTCTGACCGCCCCAACACTGTTCCCTACCCGAGGTTCATCAGTGTTATTCTCCAGTATGGCCTCAAAGACCTCTACCCTACACAAGGAGACCTGAAGCTCTCCCAAGTCGGTCCAAAGGTCCTCGACTTCAAACCGGTGAAAAACGAGGTAAGCCTTTCTACCCTACTCTCTCTTCTTCGCACTTATTCTTCGTCTTCAGTGGTTACTACTATAGCAGCGGCAACCCCAACCACTGATACCCCGACCGCTACCACCTCCTCTCTGAAAAAGAGGAAACACTCTTCATCCCAACTTGGCAGCCGTAAGACCAAGAAGCGCCCAATGGAGATCCCCAAGCCTTCTCAGGCTGAAGACCCCACGCTGGCCTCTTCACAGGCAGCGATGGAAGATTCTGTGGTCAACTCCACCACATCTGCTGAAGCCACCCCTTCAATAACCATTTCAGTGACCCAGCTCTCTGAACTTTCCTGGATGAGAACCCCAGAATCTCAGCACCTCAAAGTGCTGCAGAGGAATTTCTCAGCGGATCCAACGCTGAAGCTGCTACAACCCCACCTTTCTCAACCTTCGCTTCTCCCTCCACTTCTTTTGTCTATACAATCGCCCCGACTATTCCATTATTCCCTTTGATGGACACAAGCATTGTTCTCCTCCACAACATAATGTAGCAGAATGTCACTAGACCTGTAGGGTCTTCCATCCCTGTCGGTACTCTTGAAGACGACATGGAACACCATTCAGGGACATGAGACTTCAACATTTTCTGCAACCCTCCTACAGGTATCCAAGCACCATCCACTTCTCTCTCTGCACCCCTAACTTCTGAGCTTTCCTTAGCTCACAGTTATTTTCTTTTACAGGTCCAAATTTGGGCACCATCAGCGATTCCCTCAAGGACATAGCTGATAAAGTGAAAAATCTCTCCACCACCATCTCCAACAATACTTCAGCGATTACAGACGCTGGAGTAACACTGAAGAATATCTCCACTATTGTCGCTGACAAGGCTTCCAACAGTGACGTCTCCAAAATTGATGGGGGACTGACAACTGTGAAAACCGCCATCATCAACAACACTTCCAACATCTCAAAACTCACCACCGCCATCACTGATCTCTCCAGTGAGGTGAGTTCTCTGAAGGCCAACTTCTCAGGTCTACAAGGTGAGGTGAGCAGCCTCTCTAAAAAGGTCTCTGACAATAATGACCTGCTCACCAAGCTCCTCCAAAGGTTGGACGCCCCCACAGTCCCTCCATCTCATTTCTCTCAGAATGACCGAGATAAGATGGAGATGGCAGTGGCATTCATTCTTGAAACTACACCTGCCATTTCTGGCCTTGAAGACAGAATGGAAGTGGTGGAACAACAAGTAGGGAACCCTGGCCAAGAAGACAGGGTCCCTGAAACCGATGTTGCCGCTACTACCATTGCCTCCCCCACCCTTTCAGCGGAAGAGGGGGAGAAGACAAACAAAGGCCTTCCCCAGAATGTTGAGGGGGAGGAAAAGAATGAAGATCCTCAAGAATCTGATCATCCTGAGGGAACCGAAAAGAATGAAGACCCTCAGGAATCTGATCATCCTGAGGGAACCGCTGAAAGTCCCTCTCAATCTGAGGGGGAGCAAGGCGATGTTCAAGTCCTCTCTGATGATGAGGAAGAGGAAGAAGAAAAAGATGTCGATCTTGACGATGAAGAACCATCATCATCTCCAAAAGATGATAATGATGATGACGGGTTCTTCTTTCAGCCTGTAACAATCCAAGCCCTTGCTCTTAAAGGGGTTTATATAAACAAACCAGGGGAGGGGACAAAGTCTAAGTCTCCTTCAATGAAGACGCAGCAAGGCAAAAACAAAGGCCTTGCTGAAGACAATTTGACAATCTTGGTAAAGAAACCAACTTGTCAGGTAAACTACATCCTTTTTCCTTATACTACATCCCTTATCTACCCCTTCTCAATCTCAACCCTTCTCCTTCTTAAACCTCTAAACACTTAGCTCTATTTTCTCTATCTTTTTTCCTCACATGATCTAACTCCATTGATCATTTTGTTTTAGCTAGTCCTCTCCCCTGCTTGAGGCTACCGCTGAAGCTCCTCATCTACAACAACAAATAATCCCAGCGCTCAACGCTGAAGAACAAATAATCCCAGTCTCTACTCTAGAAGAGACTGAAGCTCAAGCTGAAGAAGAAGAATTGCTCTCACATCCAAGAAGACCCTCCTTGTCTCCTCAAAGGCCAAGTGAAGATGAACAACGAAAGAGAGAAGAGATTATCCAAAATCTCAACAATCAGCGTCTCGTTCATCCTCATCTACGCTGCTTGGCCTCAAGGGAAATTGCTGAAGCCTTGAAAGTTGAAGAAATCCTCGATGAGAAACATAAGGCTGAGCTTAGTGACAAAAACTATGCTCTTGAATTAGCCCAACAATCAGTGAAGGATCCACAACTGAAGAAATTCCCTGAGGCAGTCCAACAAAAGCTGATGAAGAAAGCCCAGAAGAAGAAACAAGAAAAGACCAAGGTCAGTGACTCCACATTGGCCTGATCTAATAAAAAGTGCCATTTCAGAAGCCATCATTCAAGAATAAGCTCTGTGAATATACGAGGGAAAATAGTAAATAAGGTATCGATCGTCGATGTCCAAATAATCAGAGAAAATGGTGACAGAAGAACATGCTACATGTCAGCCCTGGATAAACTCGGTGTCCCCGAATGGTTGGAAATGAGAATCGCAATTCAGCGATCCCGCTCAACTTTATAGCCCTGTGTTGAACAAGCCATAAACAAGCTGATCGACATGATAACCTCAGCGGTTGACATTCCACCTCCTCCACCAATTCAGCCGAAACGAACTGCAACAAAGAAGAAGAAGATTCCTTCCTCTTAAGGCCCGACAATAAGAAACGAGACAGGGATTGAATTCTCTCGTTTAGCAGTTCTTGGTCCCAATCTTGATCTCTCTGGTCTCGACCTCTCCTTACCTCCAGCTGAAGACGTCATCCCTGGTAATGTTCTCAGTGATCCCTTCGGCATAATTTTCTATGATTTCACTGGTCGCAGATGCTTTCAACGTATCTCTGAGTTATACAAAACTCCCATCGAACAACTCAGAGATCTACTCTATTGGTGTGACTACAGTGGTGACCTCCTCGGATCATTCCTGAAGCCCCTCATCTATCGCGAAGCAAAAGTTAGACGGGATCAAGGAGTAATAGTCCCTGATTGGATGATTCCAGAGACTGATACTCTTGATGAACTTCTCATTAAGAAAGAACTTGAGTAGCTGATAGGATCACCTTTTTGTATTCTTCTATCTTATCAGCTTGTATCTTTTTGTACTTGTAACTATTTTTCATTGTACTTGTAATTTTTCCACTTCCCTTGTAATCTTATACGAAGTTAATGAAAATTTTCAATGAAAGTACTTTACGCCATCAGTACTAGAAAAGATCCCTGAAAAATAGTAAATGCGACAAGCATTTTATGAGTCCTTTTTATCCTTATGTTTTTAAACTTAGCAATTTTCTTTTATTGCTATGTCATCATCAAATAGGGGTAGATTGTTGATCCAAACCCTCAGTGATTTGATAATGACCCTGAGAAACACTTAGTGAAAAATGTAAGTAAACAATATGTATTAATGTTTTGCCATCAAAGAAAATATACTAAGTCTGTTTAGTGTCGCTGATGGAAAACAAGCCTTAAATTATACTTCAGCGAACACTATACATCAGTGAGCCCTGAGCCTGTTCAGCCTCATTGATGATCGTTGAATATTTATCATGTAATTGTTTGCTTATGATCCCTGAAGACAAGATTCGCATCAACCAAGTTCGAAGCTGAAATCGAAGACCAAGCTGAAGAACAAGTGACTAAGTCTACTAGTGACCTGATGCGGATATCAGCGAAGACAAGACTTGTCCATTCCACGCGAAGTTTCAAGTAGAAGACTTCAGCGAACGCTGAACTTTATCATTCGCTGATAAAGATTCATTCAGCGAGCGCTGATCATGAAGCCTGTTTTACAAGCAACTTTTGTCTTATCTCCTTTCACGCCTCCGTACGATTTTGTTAGAACGGACCTCCCTTTTGTCCAGAATCGTTCAACCAACTCTGCAACTACACTATTCATCATGCGACCACTAGGATGTTTGCTAAAGTCAAATCATGCAACCAATCAGAGGTTGCCACGTGTAAAGGTATACTGACTTGCATTAAATGCATGCAGTATATAAAGGAAACCCTACTTCATATTTGAAGTGCTCGACTTTCTTCCTCGCTGAACTATCCTTGTGTTAGAAAACTCTCCTTAGTTTTCTTATTTCTTTCTCTCTATATTTCTAGTGCAAGAAATTTGTGTGTTCTCATAGTTTGTTTAGATTAGGTTTTTAACTTGATCTTATTCTGCAACAAAGTGTAAATTGTTTGATATTAATCAATAAACAATTTAGAAAGATAAAAATTTGTGTTTGTATTCAACCCCCCCCCCTTTTACAAACTTGTATAACCCTTCGGGACCAACAAAGGTTGATGTCATAGCTAGGAAATCTGAAGAACCTAAAGTTCCTCCGATCTTTGATGCTAAAGGCATTCTTGGTACGGGCCGTGCTCATTTAAAGCTTTCGAATAATCATGCATGTGGTCCTAAAGCTACTTTCAGCTATAGGAAATATTATCACTGCAGACTTACTGACCATATTGCTAGTAAGTGCCCCATAGCCACCAAAGCTAAGTTAGCTAAGGTGAAGATGACTGCCTCTAAGGCAAAGAAGATCACCACAGGTGAAAATCAGACCAAGGTGAAAATACCACTAAGATTAAGAAATTAACCAAAGTGAAGGTTACCACCAACGCTGAATCGTCAGATGTTGTGAAGACCGCTGATCCTTCCACTTCCTCTTCCACTGACAAATGTGGACCCATTATAAGTGGATAATCTTCCTTTTGTTTGCAGGTCTCGAAGGGTATCTGGTATCTTGATAGTGGAAGCTCTCGACACATGACTGGAGAAAAGAACCTGCTCACTTTATTCAAGGAAGAGAAAGGTCCCTCAGTGACCTTTGGTGGAAATGGAAAAGGCTATACCCGAGGGTTTGATGTAGTCTCTAATGGTACAACTACCTTAAAAATAGTCGCTTACGTCGAAGGACTGAAGCATAATCTTCTAAGCATCAACCAACTGTGTGATAAAGACTACAAAGTATGCTTTACCAAGAAAGCATGTTTTGTCACTGATAAGAAAGAAAAGGCCTCTCTCAGCGGTTATCTTTCGAAAAATGTTTATGTCATAAACATGGACTCAACAACCACTGAGAACATTTGTTTTCTATCTAAAGCCTCTTCAGATGTCAACTGGCTATGGCATATAAGGCTCTCTCTCACCTAAACTTCAAAACGCTGAACACTCCCTCCTTAAAAGAACTTGTCATTGGCTTACCTCATCATTCATACGCTTAGGAATCTCTCTGCGCAGCGTGTGAAAAAGGAAAACAAACTAAAGCTAGTTTCAAATAAAAAAAAAGTGTCATCAGTGACAAACCCTCTACAACTCCTCCATATGGATTTATTTGGCCCTGTCAACATACAATCTATCGATGGAAAGAAATATACTCTCGTTATTATAGATGAATTCTCTCGATATACCTAGGTAATGTTTCTCCGTGCTAAGAGTGACACCCCAGATGAACTCATCTCTTTTGTCAAGAAAATGGAAGTCCTGAATAATATGATTGTACGCTCAATTAGGAGTGATCATGGGACTGAATTCAAAAACAGTTCTCTTGATAACTTCTTTGAGAGTAAGGGCATTTCTCACAACTTCTCAGCGGTGAGAACACCTCAGCAAAACGGAGTCGCTGAAAGAAGAAACAGAATGATTATCGAAGTTGCTCGATCCATTCTCAGCGATTCTCAACTTCCAACTTAATTCTGGGCAGAAGCTATCAACACTGCCTATTTTACTCAAAATAGGTCGTTGATAGTTAAAAGATTCAACACAACTGCCTATGAACTTTTTCATGGGAGAAATCCATCTGGCAGCTTTCTTCATATCTTTGGTTGTCAGTGCTTCATTTTAAACAACAAAGATACTCTTGGAAAGTTCGATCCCAAAGCTGACGATGGAATCTTCCTTGGATACTCCTCAGTATCTAAAGCCTTCAAAGTCTTCAACAAGAGAAGACAAACCGTCGAAGAAACCATTCATGTCACTTTTGATGAATCCCGTCCAGCAAATTCTAGACCTACTGCTAATAACGGAGAATTAAATCAGTTAATGTTTTCTCATTATGGGGAATCGGAAGCAAACTTTAATCCTGACCCTCAGGACAACAACCCAACTGCTGATGATGATTCTATCAGCATTCCTAGCATGCAATCAAGTGAAGCTGAATCCTCATCCTGGGTATCAGTTGTTCCCATAAACACTTTGCCTCCTTCTGAACCCTTAACTTCTGAAAACCTATCCACTTCAAATCATCAATCAGTAAACGAAATATCATCTGACCCTCAGCAACTCCTGTTTGACATATTTGAAACTATCACAGCTGAAGCATCTTCTTCAGCACCTACAGAAATCCATTCTGAGCCAGAGACTCGTGCTCCTGCTCAGCGATGGACAGTGAATCACCCAATCGAGCAAATCTTAGGTGATCCAAATGCAGGTATTCAGACACGATGAAGTTCAAGTAATATTTGTCTTTTTGTTAATTTTATTTCACTGATTGAACCGAAGAAAACTGATGACGCCCTCAGAGATCCAAACTGGGTCAGTGCTATGCAAGAAGAGCCGACTGAGTTTGAAAGAAACAAAGTTTAGAATTTTGTCCCCAGACCATCTGACAAAACCGTTATAAGCACCTAGTGGGTGTATCGTAACAAGTTAGATGAATTTGGAACTGTGACCCACAACAAAGCTCGACTAGTTGCTCAGAGATACAGACAAGAGGAAGGCATAAACTATGATGAAACCTTTGCCCCAGTGGCAAGACTCAAAGCAATTCGACTTTTCTTAGCCTATGTATTTCATAAAGATTTCAATGTTCACAAAATGGACGTTAAATCAGCATTCCTTAACGGAAAGCTGAACGAAGAAGTTTATGTTGAACATCCACCAGGATTCGCTGATCCTAAGCATCCAGAATATGTCTATAAGCTGGATAAAGCTCTTTATGGTTTAAAACAAGCACCTCGTGCATGATATGACACTTTATCTTCCTTTCTTATTGCTGAAAATTTTGAACGTGGAAAAATCAATAACACTCTATTTTTCAGAAAAGTCAATGTAATAACAAGGTATATTGTCGGTTTATTTAATTTTTATTATTTTTGTTTTAAGATAAGTTTGGGTTTAGTTTTATGGAATTAGAAGTTAAGGGGTAAGTTTTAATTTTAAATTATAAGATAAAGGGTGTAAAGTGCCATTTAAAGATTTTGAGGTGTTAGTTTGTAAATTTGGGTGAGGTGTCCCTCATCACCGCCTTATGTAGATAAAGAAGGAAAAATAGATATTTTGAGATATTAGTTCTCATTTATGTGTCTAGTGTGTGTGTGTTTTCGGTGAGCAAGAAAAGAGAGAAAAGAGAGAGAGCCATGAGAAAAGAAGAAGGAAAAACAAGGGATTTCAGCTGGAATTTTTAGGATCAAACTGAAGAATTAAAAGGTAACATCTAATACAAATCCTTCCTCTTTATGTTTATAAGTTGATAGATAAAGTTTACAATTGGGTTTTGATGAAATATGGATGTTTTGGGAAATATGAGTAAATGGTTAGGTTATGTTATTAATCTTAAACATATCTGCAAAGTTATAGAATCGTTCATGGGTTAAATCGATTTATGGGTAGAATTTTGATGAATAGACGAAGGTTTCCGGACAAAACAAGATAGTGTCTGGTAGTTCTGTTGATAGTGTCCGGTAGTCCTTCTTAGTAGTATCCGGATGAAATAGATACCGGATGGTATCCGGATTACCTCGGTTTCCGGATGTCATCCGGATTAAACGTATTGCCCAGAAAGCTATGCTGTCCGGAAAGTTTGGTGTCCGGAAAGTTGTATTGTCCGGACAGTTTATGGTATCCAGAAACTTTAGCTGTTTGGTCACTTTTTGAAAATTTGAGTTATTTAGAGTCCATAGCTAGTATGTCTTATGTGTTTATTTAGTAAGGGGGTATTTGTATTTAATCTGTTTCAGACTCAGTGGATTTGGATAGAAAGACTAATCTTTTGGAAAAGGCTTGGAAGTGTTATTGGATAAGCGATCAAGGTGAGTTTTACTTCAAAACGTTTTCAAACTGGATACGTATATGTGTGGATTGGGTATGTGATAGATGTGTGATTATGTGTTTATATTAAAATGGATATGTGGTTGAAAAGTGATGATGTTTTTATAAATGAAAATATGATATATTGAGATATATATTTTATTTATATGAGCATTACACTACACGAGAGCACGTTGGCCGGGTTTAGAACCGGCGGAGTATTTGGCTGTAATTGTCGTACGGCGGTGTTGGCTGTAAATGTCGTACGGTGGAGTAAATTAATTAGTTGGCTTGCAACCAACTAATTTGGCCATGTGAAAGATGTGAAGGATGAGTGGTACACGATGCATGTGTGTTTATATAAAGGATTTTATATAAAATTGGTTTTATAACGATTTTGAAATGACATGGATTATCTCACTAGACCGTTTGGTCTAACCCTTGTTTTGTTTTCAAAAATATGTATTCCAGGTCGAGGATCTTTTAGCAGCAAAGGAAAGGATAAGGTGTAGGATGCTTTTGATGACTGATGTTGATTAGGAAGTTTTTAAGTAGTTTCAAGACAAAAGGGATCATACGTGACTTATTATGTAATGTATGTTTTAAGACTTTCGGACCGTATATGAATAATATGTATTTTTTAAATAAAAAAATTGATATGTATTGTATGTTATATGATGTATGTTGGGATGGGTCGTTACAGATGGTATCAGAGCCCTAGTTTAAGGGATTTAGGTATTGGTATCCGTACCTAGACTTAAACTGCATGTGAAGTAGGATGTCCCTAATAATTTTAGAACCTTGGGATGTTAAGTATAAAAAGGTAGAAGGAACATCATGTAAGGTAATTTCAAATTACACTCGGCCAGTGTAATTGTGAATTTACAGGTACATGTTTGAACTAGAATACCTTATTATATTGGGTATGTGCTTATGTGTATATTAACCTTGTTGAAATCAACAGAGTGGCAAGTCGGTCGTGACGTATGGATAGAGACGAAGACATGTATATTTCTATAAACTATATACGTGCTAAAGTGCTAATTGACTCCGATGCAATTGATTAAGTGTGACTCCTTAATTTTCGTTTATCTGCATTAGAAAAGTATTTGATAGTTGTGTTATAGATATATGAGTTTTAGTTGGTTGATTATGATTAGATAAAGTCTTGAAGTATTTCATGGTGAAATCATGTATTAATTATGTTCTTGTATTAGAATTCATGAACTAGAAGTTTGGTATCAAAATGGAAAAAGGAATGAAACCATTGAAATGGGTTTGAGCTCCAGGAATTGATACTCACAAGGTGATTGATGAAATGTCTTAAAGAAATTATCAATTCTGATGAATTTAAGTTTTCTGTCCATAAATTAAAATTTTCGTATAAAATTAACCATTAGTCTAAATAAGCTCAAATTTTGCAGTTAGCAAGATCTTTCAGTCCTGTGCAAATTTGTAGTTTTCACCGAGACCAAATTATGACTTTAAGCAACTCCAAACAGTGAATTACAGAAGCTGGTCCTATGAAAAACCGGATCTGCACACTGTTTGTATAAAATTCATATATAATTGGTCGTTGCTCCAATCGAGGTGAGTCCAAAACGATATGAAGCTTAAGATATGTAAGTACATTTTTGTTTTAGACATGATCAACTAGTTTGGCTTCTAAGTATGGTAATTAAGCCAAAATCAGAAGTGTAAGTGTGCTGTCCTGTGCAGCCCAGTTTTGGTGGTTTTGTTTATTTGACTTTAATGTTAACCTTTAACTTTGTGTTTTGTTGACTCTTGGATAGAGTATGAAAGAGGACCGGAAATACTATGGACTCAATTTAAGTTTGGGTTTGGGGGAAACATTTGAGGATAAGAGTTAGATAGAATTATCTGGAGTTCTTAGCCTGCTAATAAGTCTTATGAGTTCATTTGGTAAAGAGATAGAACCTTAAGAGAAAACTAGGTTGCTGATAACCTAGAAATAAGCTGAGAGAGAATATTTATATGATGTCAATAATGTTATAAGAAATTGATGCTTGAGAGTTTTTCTGGGTAAAGAAAAGTGGTTCAAATGAGTTGGGTGTTTACCTAATACTTCTCCTGGATTGGAGGATTTAAGTTGTAAAATGGAAGTATATTATTAGTGTTATGATTAGTGACAAGAAATTTTAATAATTTTGACGGGGTTGTAATGAATTCTTTTCGGCTTAGTTTTGTAGTGGAATTATCATGGGATGAATTGGTAATTATATCAGTTAGGTAATGTGAGACCGGTGTTGATGAATTTCATTTTGCAGAGCGGTTTAAGTGAATCAAATGTTTAAGGATGTGTGTTAATATTTTTATGCTAAGTCAGAGATGTAAGAAATTGATGTGATAACGAGTTTTTTATTTTATTAAGAAATGAATTGGTGTTGATATTATTGGATGGAAGTCGGTATGAGTTATGGTGGTGAAGTTATTGAGATAATTGAAATGTTTGAGATTGTGTTTTGTTTATATTCGAGAAATTTAGTCGCTATTAGACTTTATTTTAATTTGATGATGATATATGATTGATGCGAGGAAGACGTAATTTGTTGAGCGCGTCTGAAAGTTGTCATAAGGATTTTATGGTATCATTATTAGGGTATGATATTTTGGTGTGGTATTTGTACAATTAAGAAATTGGCGTTGTAAGTTAAGGTAGATGTGTAAGTCTTCAACTTCTCATCGAGTTTTGCAGTTATGTTAAGTGATGACATTAGACTGTTATTGCAAACTATGTTATGACAGGAGTTCTATTTGGAAGGTTCTTGATGGGAAGTCAAGATTGAAAAGTGATATCGATTAAAATATCGGGATTTAGAGACAATAATATGTTTATGTTTGGATGAGATTATTTTATTCCGATTGGACATCGGGTAAAGTACGTTAATTCATAATGTTTATTATTTGTTTTAACTATTTTTGAATTGAATTGTTAGAAGTATTCTTGTGAGTATAGAAATAAAAGTGGATAGATTAATTTTGATTAGAGATTCGATATATTCCTTTAGTGTAAAAGAATGTAAGTGATTTGGTTAACTATGTTTGGAGATCGAGAAGTGTGTTGTATCTTGAAGCATTTAGTGTTATTTTATTATAACTTTTAGTGGAACCGTTTGATCAGACTTGGTCTTGCATGTTTAAATATGATTTTGATGAATGATTTGGTGTCAAGTGCAATTAAATATTGAGGTGTGATTATCGTGGTTATGCTATGCTAGCATGAGAAATGAAAATGGTAGGATGAAGTATACGGGTTTGATAAAATTAAGAAACTTATCCGTGAAATAAAATGATTTTTGTTGAATATATTTTATTCCATGGAAGAGTATAAGAAATAAGTTGTAATTGCTAAGCAAGTTTTATATTAAAAGTGTATAATTATGTTTTCGAGTTAGTTTGATTTGGGAAGGTGGGTCCAAGTACAACCAAATGAACTTCTAAAAAAGGTTGATTTGTTTTAAAAAAAGGTCATTTGGGGTTCTGGAAGACAATAATGTGTTGTATGAGTTTGAAAGCAATTTATGGTAATTAATTACCCTTGTTTGTTGCTTGAATGAATTCCGGGACGGAATTCTTTTAAGGGGACGATGTTGTAATAACCAGGTATATTGTGGGTTTATTTAATTTTTATTATTTTTGTTTTAAAATAAGTTTGGGTTTAGTTTCATGGAATTAGAAGTTAAGGGGTAAGTTTTAATTTTAAATTATAAGATAAAGGGTGTAAAGTGCCATTTAAAGATTTTGAGGGGTTAGTTTGTAAATTTGGGTGAGGTGTCCCTCATCACCGCCTTATGTAGATAAAGAAGGTAAAATAGATATTTTGAGATATTAGTTCTCATTTATGTGTCTAGTGTGTGTGTGTGTTTTCGGTGAGCAAGAAAAGAGAGAAAAGAGAGAGAGAGCCATGAGAAAGAAGAAGGAAAAGAAGAAGGAAAAACAAGGGATTTCAGCTGGGATTTTTAGGATCAAACTGAAGAATTAAAAGGTAACATCTAATACAAATCCTTCCTCTTTATGTTTATAAGTTGATAGATAAAGTTTACAATTGGGTTTTGATGAAATATGGATGTTTTGGGAAATATGAGTATATGGTTAGGTTATGTTATTAATCTTAAACATATCTGCAAAGTTATAGAATCGTTCATGGGTTAAATCGATTTCTGGGTAGAATTTTGATGAACAGACGAAGGTTTCCGGACAAAACAAGATAGTGTCCGGTAGTTCTGTTGATAGTGTCCGGTAGTCCTTCTTAGTAGTATCCGGATGAAATAGATACCGGATGGTATCCGAATTACCTCGGTTTCCGGATGTCATCCGGATTAAACGTATTGCCCGAAAAGCTATGCTGTCCGGAAAGTATGGTGTCCGGAAAGTTGTATTGTCCGGACAGTTTATGGTATCCGGAAACTTTAGCTGTTTGGTCACTTTTTTAAGATTTGAGTTATTTAGAGTCCTTAGCTAGTATGTCTTATGTGTTTATTTAGTAAGGGGATATTTGTATTTAATCTGTTTCAGACTCAGTGGATTTGGATTGAAAGACTAATCTTTTGGAAAAGGCTTGGAAGTGTTATTGGATAAGCGATCAAGGTGAGTTTTACTTCAAAACGTTTTCAAACTGGAATACGTATATGTGTGGATTGGGTATGTGATAGATGTGTGATTATGTGTTTATATTAAAATGTATATGTGGTTGAAAAGTGATGATGTTTTTATAAATGAAAATATGATATATTGAGATATATATTTTATTTATATGAGCATTATACTACACGAGAGCACATTGGCCGGGTTTAGAACCGGCAGAGTATTTGGCTGTAATTGTCGTACGGCGGTGTTGGCTGTAAATGTCGTACGGTGGAGTAAATTAATTAGTTGGCTTGCAACCAACTAATTTGGCCATGTGAAGGATGTGAAGGATGAGTGGTACACGATGCACGAGTCTTGATTGGTATTTAAGTATTTGTGATATATGTGTGTTTATATAAAGGATTTTATATAAATTGGTTTTATAACGATTTTGAAATGACAGGGATTATCTCACTAGACCGTTTGGTCTAACCCTCATTTTGTTTTCAAAAATATGTATTCCAGGTCGAGGATCTTTTAGCAACAAAGGAAAGGATAAGGTGTAGGATGCTTTTGATGACTGATGTTGATTAGGAAGTTTTTAAGTAGTTTCGAGACAAAAGGGACCGTACGTGACTTATTATGTAATGTATGTTTTAAGACTTTCGGACCGTATATGAATAATATGTATTTTTTAAATAAAAAAATTGATATGTATTGTATGTTATATGATGTATGTTGGGATGGGTCGTTACAGATGGTATCAGAGCCCTAGTTTAAGGGATTTAGGTATTGGTATCCGTACCTAGACTTAAAATGCATGTGAAGTAGGATGTCCCTAATAATACCTAGACGGAGTCTTATACCGACGGATTACCGACGGATTCGTTTTACCGACGGACTCATTTTACCGACGGATTACCGACGGACTCATTTTACAGACGGATTTAGCGACAGATTAGCCGTCGGTAAATTTATTTAAATTAAATTAAAATAAAATTATTTTAAATATTAAATTATATTATTTAACTATTACCGACGGACTATCCGTCGGTAATCCGTCGGTAATCCGTCGGTAATTATTATTTTAAATAAAAAAAATTAAAAATACTGAAAAAAACCGTACAAAAACCCTATGCAAAAACGTCGGTAATTCCTATGCATAAACCATTACAAAACACTATTGTATTTAATACAATATCATCCCAAATCCGTAAACCAATTTCAATGTTAGTTATCCTAATACAAAATAACACTATTGTATCCTATATATATGTCATTTTTGTATTTACTCTCGGCTGTGAAAATAACAAAAACAATTGCTTTTTAACATTAATTATTAATGAGGAATATAAAGTTTTACCAGCTTACCATCTTCTTCTGCTATCATTTCTTCGACACTCGAAACAAACACTTCATGAATAATACATATTTGTATCTACGTTGACTTTGAACTTGTCTGGTGAAACTTTCAAGTCTTGGACTAATATTTTGTTAACCTTGTCATTCTTTTCTTTAAGCTTCTCAAGAGCAACTTGTTGTTTTAGGACCTACAACACAACCCCATTGATAAATTAATTTTGGAACAATGAAATATCAAAATTAAGCGGTGTATATATAGGCGAGGGATCATGAATTGTAATACCAATTGGATGATCTCATTCTCAGAGTGCAACTTACCAACCTACAAACACATTCACTAAATTCATTAGACATTCATTAAACAAATGTTTGCTATATTTTGAGATTAAAATCATACTAATAGTAAGTAGGATTAAAATTAAAGAAATTATAGAAAACAAAAAGTAGTTAGTTGCGACTTGGTCAACTCATGTCAACTTAACTTTTTATATCTTTTAACCATTTACATGGTTTTTTAAATGCACATCTGTAATTTGTAGATTAGTTTTTACATTATAAGCACTCATATTAATAAAATAGAAACATACATATTAATTTTATCTTCATTAATTGCATTTACGTGAACTAGAATTGTAGAAATAGATGATAATTTCAAGTCAATAATTTTGATATGAACACCAAAAAACTAACTAATTATGGTGTGAATCCTGGTAATTAAAAAAGTAGTGTATTTATCAAGGAAGATCCATTATTTAATGGAATCCTTCGGCAAAACATCTTTGTTTATTTCTTTTGAAATCTACGTGTTTTGCTAACCAGATTCAGAGAATTGTGAATGCAAGGAGTGGATGAGTTGCAGAGGAAGAAGGGTGAGTTGGATCAATGTAACTTTCTTTATATGTGTTAGGGAAGCCTCAAACACCAAGTATACATACATACATACATACAGACATATATATATATATATATATATATATATGTATGAGTACTCAAAATCTCTAGTAGGCTGAAACTGAATTGAGATTTGTTTGTTTGATGAGAAACAAACAATTCTCACAATGAATATGGGAGGTTGAGTATATATACCTTGGGCCAAGTGTTGAGTGCATGTAACAGCCATATATCTATCCTTGCAGCCCTCAATTGCTTCAAATGCCTCCACTAAGATACCCCATCAGCCTTTAGCCAATCAATCCTCACCATAAGAGAAATGGAAACAATCTTAGCTTACTCACTTTGGTTGAAGTTAATTAATCGGAAAGTTGAAGCTCTCGACGCAACTTTCATGGCTTCCTTCAACATTGATCCAACTCACCCTTCTTCCTCTGCAACTCATCCACTCCTTGCATTCACAATTCTCTGAATCTGGTTAGCAAAACACATTGATTTCAAAAGAAATAAACAAATATGTTTTGGTGAAGGATTCCATTAAATAAACACATAAAAGGCATTTAAGAAGCAAATTCTATGAAAACATACCTTTGATTAGGAATCAAACTTTTGAATGGAATCCTCCACTTTCTCTTTGAGCTTCTCTAAGACAAGGAATGAAGACAAGCAATGAATTAAACCTGATGAAATCTAAACGGAAGAAATAAAAACCTTGCTTTTCTCCTTCTGTCAGAAACAAAATACATCAGATCAATAATTAGATCTCGAAAATACAGGACGGGCCAAAACCCCTCCAAACAAGCCGCCATTGTAGATCGATGCCAAAACCCTAACCAAACAAGCCAAAAACACTACTATATCATTACAAACATACAAAACAACGGCAGTAAGATACAGGTACAAATCATAAATCATAAATCAAAAACCTAACGAAAAATTGCAGAGAATAAATGTACATACAGAAATATAAAAATTGAAACGCGAACAAAACAGTGCGTACAGAATCAAGGATCGAGATGTGTGAAGATGGAGGTTGAACCTAGAGAGAAAGAGAGAATCTGTGATCATGTTCCTCCTTTCTCTCTCTACTTCTTCGTTTGCGTTAGGGTTTGTTGTTAGCAGATCGAGAGTGCGTACAGGGGGACGAGGAGCGAGTATTTTGTGTCAAAACTGATATTGGAATCGGTAGAAAAATGGAGAAATGGAGAAATGGAGAGAAAGGCAGAGTTTGATGAGGTACCGATAGAGAAATGGAGAGAAATCAGTAACAATCTTGGGGGAGGGTAAGGGTTAGGGCTCATCGATCTGAATTTTGGAGGGAGGGTAAGGGTTTGGGGATATTTTGGGGGGAAGTAAAAAGAGATAATAGGAGGGAACCAAATTTTAGGGAGACTCAAAAATTAACATGTTTTAGAATTTTTTAAAATTATTATGTATGATATATTATAAAATATTTATTTTTTAATTTTAAAAACTCTTAAAAATACAATGTTCAATTATTATGTAGAAATATTTATAGGGTTTAATGGCTCTTAATTAATTGTTTTGCAAAAATACCTTAAAAAACCTCTTAAATGAAAATCTTATCGGTCAATAGTCTATACAGACAGAGTGTTTTATCCACACAGAACTTAATGGAATACCAACCAAACATTCCTTTAATGAGTTGTATTGGGCATTAAAAGTGTCGTATTATACTCATTGGTTGTTAATGAACTATATTGGTCCTTTACATATTTAAGTGACTCTAATGAAATATACTGAGCTTTGATACTTTACAATGGCTCTTAATAGACTTGATAGGGCCTTTATGGGCTTTAGCGGCTTTTTATGATCTCTAATGGGCATCACTCGGCATTCATGGGTTTCAGTGATTTTTAATGAGTTGTATTGGGATTTGATGACTCTTAAATCTTAATGAACTTGATTGGGCCTTTATGGGTTTTATTTTAGTAGTTGTTAATTAATGAACTGTATCATGTCTCTTAATGAATTATACGAGCCTTGATGAATCGTGTTATTCTAAGTAACTATTACGTGTTTGTATGCATGTGTGTACCACACATATGTATGCGGTGTGTATTATACCTGATAAGACCACTAAGACCCACTAAGTGGTTCTTAATGAACTTGGTTGGATCTTTTATGACTTATTAAGGTCCAATAACACCAAAGGTGACTTATTGTGGTCTTATTGAGCCCAATACATACCACATGCACACATGCAGTACATGCATGCACACAAACACGTAATAAGTCATCATTAGTGTTATTAGTCATAAAAGGTCTTTGTTGTGTTATAATGGTTCTTAATAAGCCTTAGTGGCTCTTAATAGGCTATAGTGGGTCTCAGTGATGCTTAATGAACTTGATTGGGCCTTGATGGGCTTTAACGACTCTTGATGGGCTTTAACGACTCTTAATGAACTCTAATGGGCCTTTATGGCCTTAAGTGGCACTTAATGAAACGTATTGAGTCTTCATGGGTTACGAGTGACTCTTGGTAAAATGTGTTAAGCTTTGATGGGTTACAGAGACTCTTAAAGAATTGTAATTGGCCTTGATGGTTGGGTGACAACCCAATTTCAAGTATTGGAGATTTATGGGCTTTAGTGGTTCTTAATGAAGTTGTTTGGGCTTTGATGGACTTTAACGACTCTTAATACACTCTAACGGGTCTCGATGGGTCGTATCTTACTATGTGACTGTAAATGATATGTATTGGGCCTTCACGGGTCAAGCTTCATAAATCATAACACCAATGTTTGACGGTAAATGAACTATATTGGACATTGATCAACTTCGGTTGGTCTAATGAACTGTATGGCCCTACATGACTTCGATCGACTAATAATAGTTGTCCAGAGCTTTGTTGATTTTTTTTTGGGGCACCAGAGCTCCGTTGATTCGCCAGAGGCTATCTGGGTCATTTTTTTTTCAGAAATAAGAGGAATGACCAGAAGGGACCAGAAGCAGACTCAAGCATGTTTATTAGAGTTCGTTGGTCCAGAAATCAAATCAAGCCAAAAGCCCGGAGCCCGAAGTTTTTCAGTTTGTTTGACAGCTTTGCGCTGCTTCAGAAACATGCTCACAACTTTTTACTCGGTGCTCCAATTGACACGAATCCAGTTGCATTAGAAAGATAATTCACAGACGCACGACTTTGATGTTTTGAGTTTTCTCAAATTATGTGAGCTGATATGCCAAAACCAGCCTCAAAGTCTGCGGTAAGGTGCTGGACCGAAAGCATTGCATTTAATTCATGCTCTTTCCACTTTCAAGAACGGCGTTCTCTCGACGTTTCTTCACGGTTTCATACATATATTGTGACATATTGATTGTCACTCACTCCTCTGTTATTCATGTTTAATGCTCGATACTGAATGCTTACTCAACAGTGAAGTTGAATCATGAAAACTAGACAAAATGGGGTTAATTGTCTCGGTTTTTCAAGAAGATGAGCCTACATTTGAGCGGGAGCTCGTGATGCTTTGAAGACTCGAAGAATGGAACGCCAAAGTTTCTAAAGAAAGCAAGGGGAGACTACAAGATGATGCTTTCTTTATAAAACATTAGGGGGAGATTGTTAGATTAAATTAGCTCCTAATTTAATTAAATGTTTTATAAAGAAAAAGTGTATGGGCTTTTTAGTTAGCTTTATGGCCTTGAGCCTTTTATTGTAAATGGACCCTTTAAAAAGAAGTTTAGGGTTTCATTTATCATAGAGGTCATTTTTGGAGTAACACAAAAACACACACACTAACTAATCTCATGAGAGTCATCTAAAATGTAAAGTGTGGTGTTCTTTCTAATTTCCCATCCATATTGAATCAATCAAAGCATATGAGATGAGTTCTTGAATATTATGTTCTTAATCTTCATCTTGTCTCTACATTTTCAATGGATCTCTTCTATTGTTTAGGTAAAATGGGACCAACAATAATAATAATAATATGTATTGATCCTCAATTAGTTGTCGTATGTGGTAATAAATTGTACGACAATAATCAAATGGCAGCCATAAAATTGTTAAACTTGCGAAAACTGAAAAAATACATGTGCATCTTTTAACATATGTTTGTGTTTAAGTCGTGAAAAAAAATATATTCTAAGATATTTAAAAATATATATATAAAAATATTTCTTTAATTTTTGAAAATTAAAAAAAATAAAAATATCCGTCGGTACCAATGGATTACCGACGGATTTTTTATTTTTTATTTTTTTAATTAACTAATCCGTCGGTAATTACCAACGGATTACCGACGGATTATTTATTATTTTTTTTTATTTTTTTTAATTAACTAATCCGTCGGTAATCCTTCGCTAAATACCGACGGATTTAAGTCCGTCGGTAATTACCAACTATTACCGACGGATAACCGATGGATTATTATTTATTTATTTTTTTAAATCTTTTAAATAAAATCCGTCGGTAATTACCGACGGCTGACATCCATCCGTAATTTTCATCGGAAATTTGAGTTTTTCTAGTGGTGAGAATTTCCTTTGCATTCGAACGAACTAAGAACTTAAGACTTCGATTCTCAAAACTTCAAGATTATAGGTTCATATTTCTTCATTCTAATGCTTTGTGGACACAAAAACTTCTTTTTGATCTTAAATCTTTGTTAACAAAGATCAAACACGCGTTTTCTTTTCTTAAAAATCATCTTCTTTCATGGTTTTTTTTCTACAAAACCTTAAGAAGTTTTCATTAGTTTAAAATGTTCTTTAAACATTCTCTCTCTTTTCTTCAATATGTTTTCCAGATTCATTCCCAAAGAGAAAACTGGTAAAACATAGTTTTCTACCAGTTTTAGTATCTTTCAAACTGGAAAATCCTCTTTACAAGTTTCTTTCCCTAAAAGGAAACTGGTAAAACCCTAAAATCTTATTTTTGGAAATCTTTCCATAGTAAGAAAACATGTTCTTCTTCTCCTTTGTTTCTTGTTTTTCAGAAATGGCATTCCAAGCAGTCACCATGGTCAAATCCAAGAACGTCAGGTTTGAACTCAACCAAGTGCAGTTCGTGGGCAACAACCATTTGGCCATGTTCCACTTCCCTGAAAAGAAACCATGCCTCCATCTCGCTGACACAGTAACCCTACCCCACAACTCTTCCATCCTTTACGCCCTGATTGTCTCCCCTCCGGCTTACAAAGCTCTTCTTCAGCAGTTCTGGTATACTGCTGAGCGTACTGAAGTTACGCTGAAATCCAAGAAAGTGGTCACTGTCATCGCCTTCCAGACTGAACTCATGCGTGGTATCATCACTGCCAACGGGATACGCTCAGCTCTCCGACTACCAGTGGGACCTTTCGATGAACCTCCTACTGATGCTGAATTGATCAAATTTCTGGATCTCATGGAGTGCACGTGGGACTTGAAGCCCAGGACCAAACTCCCCGACAAGAAACTCACTAAGGTCCTGAAGGCCAAGATGCCTTCAGAGCTCAACTTCATCTTCTCCCACATAATCTATGTTATGAGTGGAAAGACCGGTTCGCTTGATCAGGCCAACCGCTACCAACTTCAGATGGGGTACAGCCTCATCACTGGGCGGAAAATCGACTACGCCCGAATGATCTTCGATTGCATGATGGTGAAGGTCGAAAAAACAAACCGAGAGATGAAGGTTCAATATGTTCGCTTCATCTCAGCTCTTCTCGAATTCCTTCTGAAGGATGGATACCCGACCGAGGGTGACTATCAGCTTCCACAACTCGGGGTCTGCATACTCGATGTGGAAAGGACTGATAACAAGGTTAGTCTATCTGCCCTTAAACTCCTTCTCTCTCTTACTTCTTCTACTTCTACGGCAACAATGTTTGCGGTAAATCCCGCCGCAGCTTCCCAAGTTGCCACATCCACATCCTCAACGAAGAGGAAACCCTCACAAGCCCCTCTTGGTCATTCCAAAAAGACCAAGAGTGTTTCTAAGGAGAAAACCCCGCCTTCATCAACGACATCATCAGGGATTGCCTCATCACAAACGACTCTCGAAGACTTCGTGGTACGCTCCACCACTCCTGATACTGCATCAACTACCACCTCAGGAGTTTTTCAACAGCTGAAGTAACGCTGGCAACTACCCCACCACTCTTAGTGCCTCAAAGCACTGAGGAGTTTGATTTCAGCAACGCCAGTGCCGTTCCGCCACAATACACTGCCTTATCACCAACATTTGCTTCTCCCATCATCTCCTTCGTCAACACCACCATTGCACCAGCGACATCGACCGATGATTCTCAAGAGACGCTCCTGCAAAATCTGATGCGCAGCAATACTATAGGACCTGATGGTCTTCCTCTCGGGGGCTATCAGAGCATGCTACCCGTATCACTGACTCCTTTCGAGCATGATATGGAATTCTACGGAGGAAGCAGTCACTTTGATCAATTCTCCCAACCATCAGGTATTCCACAATCCCTACCACTCTCTTCTCACCCATCTAACCCTTTTGAGCTTTCCTTTGCTCAAAGTTCTTCTTTTCTTACAGGTCCTAACTTGGGCACGATCACCACCTCCATCAAAGAGGTCAGTGATTGATTCGATTCTCTCTCCACCAACCTCACCAATAAAACCAACGCCGCGAACACTGCCGGCGAATCACTGAAGGAAATCTCTATTTCCCTCTCCTCAAAGGCTGACAACTCTCACCTCTCAGCTTTGACGGATGTGGTGTCGAACTTAAAGAAGGATGTGGAAACTAACTGCTCATCCATGCAGTCGCTGAACTCAACCGTTACATCCCTCAACACTGCAGTTGGCTCACTCCAAACATCTGTCAACGACCTCATCACCAAGGTCGACAACACTCACACCATACTCCACGACATCCTTCAGCAGATGAATGAACCGGTGGTCACTCCCATCCCCTCCTTTACCGCTAACGATCGCCAGAAGTTATGGTTTCTAGCTGATTTCGTCCTAAAGGCCACCGAAGCGATCCTTAGCCTTCAAACCAAGGTGGACAAACTAGAGGTCACTTCTGCCTCCACCTCAGTGAATCCTGGCCTCGAAGACAGGAACACTGAGGCTGCAGATGTTGATGTTGATATTGTTGTTGTTGCTGTTTCCACTCCCCCCCAATATTGATGATGACAAAGAGGGGGAGAAAAGAGACAAAGAAGACCCTCCTCATGCTGAGGGGGAGGGAAATGATGAAGACCTCCCCCATGCTGAGGGGGAGATAGAGAAGACCCAAACTCCTCCTTTTTCTCCTTGGAATACTGAAAACATAAACATAATTCCCTCTGATGAGGAGGCGGAATTGGAAATCTTTGAAAAACCCTCCAAGGACGTTGATGGAGATGAAGACGATGATGATGAAACCAAACTTTGGTTCAATCCTGCCTCCATCAGGGTTCCTGCCCCAAAGGGTGGCATCTTCAAAGAAGTAGGGGAGAAGACTACACAGAATCCTACAAAGAAATCTTCCCAGGGCAAGCAGAAAGGGATAGCTGCTACTGGGAACCTCAAGATTTTCTTTGCCACTGAGAGGGAGCAACCTTCTTAGGCATGCCTCTCTATCATTCCATACTCTGTTTCACCCCTCCTATACACTTAGCCATTTTATGTATCTTTTTCTTCCCAACCTAACGTTTTTCTCTTGTATTCAGCTAGTCCTCTCCCCTGCTTAAGGGACAAGCTGAACAACAACAACAACAACAACAACAACAACAACAACAAATAATCCCAGCAATCATTGTTGATGTACTCCCAATAATCCCAGTCTTAGTGATGGGGAGTGACGAACAAGAGGAAAAGAGGAAACATTGTTGAGTCACCCAAACCGACCCTCACGACCACTTCAAAGGTCCGAGGATGAAGAACAAGCAAGAAAAACAGCAATGATTCAACAGTTAGAGGATCAACACATAAAGATCCTTTATCAACAAACATTTGGAATCCTAACTCCTGAAGAGCTCAAAGAATCTCTCAGAGCTGAGGAAATTCTCGCTGCATGCCGAAAGGATGCTCAACTAGTCCTTAAGGTAGCACATGCCTCAGTCTCTGATAAGAAACTGAAGAAACATCCGATCAGAGTTTAGGAACAACTCCTGAAAATGTTGAGAAGGATGCCTGAAAAGAAACAGCCGTCAGTGATTCAATGCTGGAATGGTGCAGAGAAAAGGTAGATCATCGATTTCATCCAAGTCAAATCATCAATGTGAACCTTAAGGGAAAAAATAATAAAGAAGTCAGTGATGGTGGAACTCACCATATTCAGAGAAAATGACTCGTCTCAGAGATTCCTCATGTCAAAGTTCGAGCTCTTTGATCTCGATGAATGGCTCGAAGTCAGGAGTTCAATCCAGAAGTCCAAGTCACATCCAGAATGGATTTGACCCCTCCTCCAACTCTTCATCAGAATCAGATACCTGCCCCAGCAAAGAGAAAGCAAGTCATGACCTCTGGAGAGCTTGCCCCCAGAAATGAAACAGGTATTGAATTCTCAAGGGAAGCAGTGCTCGGACCTCCACCTGATCTTTCAGCTTTAAATTTATCACTGCCACCAGGTGGACCTTTCAAATTTGGCCAAGTGATAAGTGACCCTTATGGTATCATCTTCCCTGACTGGAATGGAATTATATGCTTTCAATGATTCTCTGAACTTCCTATATGCCCAGTCCAACAACTCAAGGATCTAGTCCACTGGTGCAATCTATCAAGACCATGTCTCTTCCTTAAGACTCACGTGCTCGGCGAAGAAAAACTCAGAAGACAACAAGGAGAGACAGTACCTGACTGGATGATCCCTGAAACTGACTCTTTCGACGAAATGCTCTTCAAGGACGAACCTCTATAGCTGATAGATTTCCCTCTTGTTATCTTTTGTTATTTATCAGTAGTTCCTTTAGTACTTGTAATTTTTTCACGTGTACATGTAACTTTCAATATCCCTTGTAATCTTTTTTATGAAATTAATGAAAGTTTCAATGAAAGTACTTTACTCCATCAGTACTAGAAAAGATCCCTGAAAACAGTAAAAGGGACACACATCTATGAGTCTTTTTTATCCTTATGTTATTTTTACTTAGCAATTTTCTTATGTTGCTTTGTCGTCATCAAATAGGGGGAAATTGTTGATCCAAACTCTCTCAGTGATTTGATAATGACCCTTAGAATTACTTAGTGAAAATTGCATTTGACTTGTATGTATTAGTGTTTTGCCATCAGCGATAATCACACTGAGTCTGTTCAGTATCGCTGATGATATCCTATGTATTAATGTTTTACCATCAGCGATAAGCATACTGAGCCTGTTTAGTATCGCTGATAGTATTATTTATAACTAGTTAAATGTAATCCCTGAAGACAAGTTTTGCGACAAAGAGTTCATCGCTAACTTCGAAGACGAAGCTGAATGAAGTAGTAAGAAGTATACTAATGATCTGATGCGGACATCAATGAAACCTAGACAAGTCCACACACACGACATTTCAAGAAGAAGACTTCAGCGATAGCTGACTTACATCAGCTCTTCTCTGATAGAACACCTACTCAGCGATCGCTGATCATGAAGCTTCTACTTCAAGAAATGTTTGTCTTATCTCCTTGCATAAATCGTACAATATGTCAAACAAGACATGCTTTTGTCCAAGATCGTGCAACCACTCTGCCACTACACTGTTCACCATACGACCCAAAGCATGTTGTTCAAAAAGTCAGAAGCATGCACCCAACCATATGATGACACGTGTAAAGTCCTTCTGTCATGCATTAAATGCATCGGGTATAAATAGGAGGAATATCCCTTCAGTTTGAAGGTGGCATCTCCCTGAACTACTTAGTGCTTAGAAAAATATCCCTATTTTTCTATACCTCCTTTTCTCTCTGATTTCTAGTGCAAGAATACTTAGTGATTTTTTATGTTTGTTTAGATTAGGTTTTACTTAATCTTATTCCGCAACAAACTGTAAATTGTATTTGATTTATAAATAAAGAATTTAGAAAACTATAAATCTTGTGTTTGTATTAACCTCCCCCCCCTTCTACAAACCTTTATACTTGTATAACCCCTTCGGGACTAACAAGTGGTATCAGAGCAGATTGTTTAATCTCATAAACAAGATCTTGCTTATACTAATCTCTTCCTTGCTATTCTTCAAATGACACAAAACACAAACACAAACTATATTTGTTGGGTCACCGAAGATTTGAAATTGACTCACCGATGTTTCCTCTAAATCTTACTTAGAATATTTTTGCATGGTTCTTTATAATGACTTGTACAAGATAGCAAATGTTTGGTGAAGTCAAAGATCAACCAAAGTCAAGATTGAAGAATCTCTCATTGTGGAAGTAAGAGACTCTTTATCAATACATGCAAGTCATTGTCCACCGATGGTTGTCTCACACATCGGTGGACACTTCTACACCGACCTATCTCTGGGTCGGCCAACATATCCCACCTATGAAGACTCTCAAATAGATGGGATCTCAAGAAGTCTCAAAGATGCTTTTCTTTAAAGATGTGTCACATATCTCAAAGATGTTGTTCTTCAAAGATGTGTCACATATCTCAAAGATGCTTTTCTTCAAAGATGTGTCACATATCTCAAAGATGCTTTTCTTCAAAGATGTGTCACATATCTCAAAGCTTTCATCGGTGGTGTACTCCTTGAAGACAAAATGAGAAGATCTTTTATTATGGGACAATATCCTATTGTCAGATAAAAGTGACAATTTATCCTTTTATCCATTACCATATAAAGTCTCTTCTAGCATGGGCATTCTTCCTGATACCAAGGAAAAGGTGAAAATGACACATCAACTTTTCATGAGTCAACATCCCTAGCAAATATGATGATGACAAGTGTCCCAAGCATTTAATGCTTGTACACTCCTTGTCACTATAAAAGGAAGACCTCTCCATGCAGAATATCACTTACATCTTGAGAGACTTGAAGATTACTGTGTGCTCTAAGATATTCTACGTAAACTGGAAGATTTCTCTCAGTGCAAGAATTTCCATTTTGCTTGAAAAACTTTATAGCTTTGTTCTAAGTGTTCTTAGTTGTTTTGTTAGTATACTTTGTGTGAGATTGTTAGAATAGTTTATCTGTTCTTTTCCGCAACAGTCTTAAGTTTTCTATGTGTAATTCTTGTTGAAAGATTTTCAATAATAGAATTAAAATTGTGAAAATTTTGAGTATTGTATTCAAACCCCCCCCCCCCCCTTCTACAATACTTGTTATAGCCATCTGGGACTAACAATATTGATAATGGTTCTCTTGCAAAACCTCCTCGATTTAGCAAAGACAACTTTAATCTCTGGAAGAATCGAATGATGCTTTTCCTAGAAGGTGTAGATCCTATTATGCCTTACTACGTGGAAACTGGACCCTATATTCCATCCATTCTTTCTCCTGTCGTTGCTACAACTGCTACCACTCCAGCTATTCCTGAAAGACAGATCATCAAAGAGGTCTCTCAATGGACTGATGATGATAAGAATAAGGTAGCCATTGATACCAAAGCCAAATCAATCATATCTATGGCTCTACCTAATGAGGTCTATCATTATGTCATGAACCTCATAACCTCTAAAGCCATGTGGGACACAGTATGTGTTCAATATGAAGGTACATCTGACATATAAGAGTCTAGAAAGATAAATCTGGTAAGACAATATGAAAGTTTCATTTGTGGTAACAATGAAACTTTATCTGAAGTACACCAACATTTCAAAACACTTTTTTTCTTGAGATACATTTATCAAATTACTCAAAAATCCCTATGTGGGTGTTTTATAATATTTTTCAAGGTTAAACACTTCAAATAGTCAAAACTCACCAAATGACTCAACCATAGACAATTTTCGCGAAAAACACATAAACACTTGAAAATGGACATTTTTGGTATGTACAACGTTTTGACAAAGCAACTTGAACTCACTTTGCTAGATTTAGGCTAAATCTAGATTTTCCCCAACTTCAGCTCCTTTTAAGAAACTTGGATCTTCAAGCCAAAACTTCCAAAACCTAGATCCACAAGTTTCCAACCATAAATGAATATCCAACCACTTATAATCTTTCACCCAAACATATTACATCAAAATCTCCATTTTGACCCAAAACCCCAATTTGACCTAAAAAATTATCCAAACCGAAATTAAAGAAATAAAACACTAAGAAGTCAACAATGGAGCATTTATAACTCATAATAATGTTTAGAAACTAGGAGTATGAAATCATCACTTAGGTTTTGGTGAAAAACCTAAAAAACCCTAATTTTCTTGAAGATGGAGGTGATGATGATGAACTCTTGATCTTTTCTTCCAATACACCACCAATAACCTTGAATCTTCACAAAACTAACACTCTATCCTCAAAAATCTCTCAAAAACGAAACCATAGCAATTTGAATCGCCAAAAACGGAGTAGAAATGAGAGAGATATGAAGAAATGAAGTTTGGGGATGAAAATCGCGTTTTTATGCAGATCAGGCGCTCCACGCAGTTCTCCGCGCGGGTACATTAGCATTCAGCGCCAAAACCCACGCGCGACTCTGGTCGCTCGATTTCTTCCTAAGCAATGTTTTGGCCATAACTTCTTCGTTTTAGCTCCGATTTCGCTTCGGAAATAACCGTTGGACTCGTATTTTAATTCTTCATCCAACAAGACCATAAAATCTAGGATTCAATCCAAAATCCTATTTTTCATATTTATCTTAAAATATCGATACCTCCAAAGATCGGGGTGTTACACAACTCGCCCCACAAAGATATAAAATGGATTTTGTGAGATCCTTATAAGCCTCAAGTTATGGCTACCAATAACTTCCACCATTATTTTAAGTTGGACTGGAAGTTTTTGAGTCAGCCTTTTGCTTTGGGCTTTAGGATGTTACCCTTAACGCCTTGATTTAGCGAAGACTTAAAGGAAAAGACCATTTTACCGATAGGAATCATCTAATAGCAATTACAAACAGAATATGTAAAGGAACATACCTCCAATCACTTCCAAATGAATCAATTTGATGCCTTTACCCTTCTTTTCTTCTTCTCCCTTTTTTCTCTCAAAACACACACATAACACCTACTGATTTTCTGCTGATGTGAGGATAACTTGACACCTAATCAGATATTATTAACTTAATTTACCCATCTAGCCCCTAAACTCTTCATTAAAGACTAAAGCACCTTTATCTTATAAACTTATCCAAACTTACCCTAAATAGTAACTTTAAAGTTAAATAAACTTAACGGAATTGAATTTTTAACTAACGGATTTACCCGGGGTATTACATTATCTCCCCCTTAAAAGAATTCCGTCCCGGAATTCGGCTAGACAAGGATACGGATACTCCTCTATACTATTTCGAACTCAATCAAAACCATAGAAACTAACTGAATAGGCACCCCACACCCACCTATATCTCTAACACAGATAAGCAACAAAAGCACGGAAATACCAATAACTATTTTACACCAAAGTCGGATAACACCTTAGCACGTATAGAGTTTATTTAAAATATACCTGTAACCTCATCCGGAATTTCCTCCTCTTCTTGTGTTGTCATTTGGAAGACTCGGCCCTTTGCTTTCGGTTCCTCAGACCCTTGTATCTCTCCCGTCCTAACATTCGTTGATCTCTCCGTCATACCACCCTGTCGTACCTTCCATTGTGGACAGTCTGACTGAATATGATCAGGGGAATTGCAAACGAAACAGAATCGATTTGCGCGACAATTCTTAGCGACATGTCCAGCCCTTCCACACTTGTAACAACTTCTAGGATCAACATAACAATTTCCTTGATGTACGCGGTTGCATTTTGGACATAGTTTTTCATTTGGTCTAAAAGGTAGGCGACTATCGAACCTCTGAATTTCATACTCCGTTGAATCATGCGTCATCTCTTCTGATTCTCTTTTCCCAGCACTCTTATCACTAGTATCTCTCTTAATATCTCGTTCCACATTTTCCGCGGCACCTACTGCGGCTGAGAAGTTATCAGGTCCTGTTGCAGTCACTAACCTTCTGACTTCCGAATTTAACCCGAAGATAAACATTTCCGTCTTCATCGCCTCCGTGGCAACGTAGTATTCCGCGAAACGTGACTTTTCCAGAAAACGGGCAGTATAGTCCCTAACTGATAAATTTCCTTGCCGCAAATTCATAAACTCTCCTTCCAACTGTTTAACTGCTGCTTGGGGACAAAATTGTTTTCGGTAAGCTATCACAAATTCCTCCCAAGTGAGAGTAGAATGCACATCAGATCCTCTAGAATGAATAAAAGATTCCCACGAATACAAAGCATCCCTTTTTAACATTGCTGCTCCATACAATACTCTATCTTCGTCAACGCACTTGCTTGTCTTGAAAATAGCTTCTATCTCTTTCATCCATCTCATTGCTTTCACGGGGTCCCTGTCTCCTGAGTAGGTCGGAGGCCTACAGCTCAAGAACATTTTGTAGTCGCACCTCCTTGGTACTGGTATAATAGTTGGTGTAATTGGCATTTCCGCTTCCAGTTCAGGATCCGGTGTTTCGGCTTCACCATGACGATTCTGGTTAAACATTGCTTGTATACTAGCTTGTAGCCTTCCTATCTATGCCATCAAATCATCCCTCGTGACAAACTCAGTTCCTTGTGGGTGAATTCTTCCCCCGGCTCTACCTCTTGTTCTACCTCCGTTTCTACCCCCGACTCTACACCCAGTCCTGCCTCCCCTGTCCCCTGTTCCTATCGGCGGATTAGTACTATTCGGGTTTCCTCCTCCTCGGTGCTTTCGTCTAGTACCACTTTCCATTCTGTAGATTCAAACAAGGTTAATATACACTTAAGCATATACCCCATATAACAAGGTATTCCAGTTCAAACATGTACCTGTAAGATCACAATTACACTGGCCAGGTGTAATCTGAAATTACTTTACATGATGTTCCTTCTACCTTTTATACTTAGCATCCCAAGGTTCTAATATATCAAGGACATCCTTCTTCACATGCAGTTTAAGTCTAGGTACGGGTACAAATACCTAAATCCCTTAAACTAGGGCTCTGATACCATCTGTAACGACCCGTCTATCCCATAACAAACATAATATATAACAATTAACATTTCATACACAACGTCGTTACTTTCATAACAAAATACATAATAATTCACATTCGGTCTCAAAGTCTCAAAACTATACAATACAAAAATGTAAACATATCATAATCTTCATCAGCTAGCAATCGCCTCCTATGCTTTATTCTTCCCTTTGTTAACCAAAGATCCTTGACTTGGAATACATATTTTTGAAAGGAAAATGAGGGTTAGACCTAATGGTCCAGTGAGATAATCCCTGTCATTTCAAAATCATTATAAGACCATTTCACATAATACTTTGTATCAAAATAGTTTATATAAACCTTTCGTCAAAACACCCATATACCATAATTATATAAATACCACACCAAGATTTGTGCACCGTGTAATTCCCCTCCTTCTCGTTTCCATGGCCAAATTAGTTGGTAGCAAGCCAACTAATCATCGTCACTGTACCCAAATACAGTCAACTCCGCTGCGATCACACACAGCCCCGCTGCAATTACCTACAGCTCCACTGTAATTCCATACAGCTCCGCTGCATTTCCATACAGCTCCGCCGACTAATAGATCGGCTAACATATCCTCGTGTGGTGCAATTCTCATGTAAATACAATATATATCTCAATATATCATATTGTCATTTATATACACATAATCATATTCCTACCACATAATCGTCTCATATATATACACATATATATGTATCCCAGTTTAAAAACGTTTTAAAGTAAAACTCACCTCGAATGCTTACAAAATCCTTCCAAGCCTTTTTCCAAAGATTCGGTCTATCAATCCAAATCCACAGAGTCTGCAAATAGATTAAATACAAATATCCCCTTACCAACTGATCACATAAAACATACTAGAAGACTAAGGACTCTAGATAACTCAAACCCTCAAAAGTGACCAAAACAGCTAAAGTATCCGGATACCACAAGTTATCCGGACAACACAACCTTTCCGGACAACAGCAACAATCCGGACAACACATCTTTCCGAACAGCATGACCAATCCGGACACCAAAGTAATCCGGATACCACCCGGTATCTTATTCCATCCGGAGAACATAAGAAAAGAGACTTACCCGGATAAAAGACTCATCCGGACAGCATCGACAAAACCACCCAGACACCACCAACAAGGCTATCCGGACACATTCATATTATGTCCGGACACCACTGTCGGTTCTTCCTATTTTACCCAGAAATCGACAGAAATTAACCCCAGAACAGATGTGATGATTCTAATCCGATAGGAATCATCTAATAGCAATTACAAACAGAATATGTAAAGGAACATACCTCCAATCACTTCCAAATGAATCAATTTGATGCCTTTACCCTTCTTTTCTTCTTCTCCCTTTTTCTCTCAAAACACACACATAACACCTACTGATTTTCTGCTGATGTGAGGATAACTTGACACCTAATCAGATATTATTAACTTAATTTACCCATCTAGCCCCTAAACTCTTCATTAAAGACTAAAGCACCTTTATCTTATAAACTTATTGTAATACCCCGGGTAAGTCAGTTAGATAAATTCCCTATCAGTTAAAATATTTAACCTTAAGATTTAATGTTTAGGGTAAGTTGGAGGTAAGTTATAAGTTCAAGGGTGTTTTGGTACTTATGGAATAATTTAAGCCAAAAGTGTAAATTGTTATATATATACCTTATAGGTATCAGAACAACCCTCAGTTCCCAAATATAGAAAAGTGTTTGTGTGTGCGGAGGTGAAAAGGAGCAGAAGACAAAAGTACGGTTGCTACATCAATCGAGTGAGTTAGAATCGATTTGGAGGTAAGTCCTTTACAATTTGTGTCTATAATCAGTAGTATTAGACTTCTATCGGTTTAGAATCTCTAAATCCGTGACTTGAATGGATTTCAATCGATTTCTGGGTAATTGGAAACCGACTATGTTCTTAGAGACTCCCGGTAGTGTGAGTCCCGGTATAGAAGACTCCCGGTAGTGTGAGTCCCGGTATAGAAGACTCCCGGTAGTGTGAGTCCCGGTATAGAAGACTCCCGGTAGTATGAGTCCCGGTATAGAAGACTCCCGGTAGTATAAATCCCGGTATAGCAGACTTCCGGTAGTGAGAGTTCCGGTAATGGGAACTCCCGGTATAGGAACTCTCGGTACTAAGAGTCCCGGTACTGTATAAATCCCGGTACCCTGTGTAGTCCCGGTAGTGAGTTAAGCACAGTGTGTAATGAGATAGTTGAGGATGGGAAATTGTTAGACTTTATGTGTTTGGTTAGTAAAGCGATGTGTGTATCTTAACTTGTTTCAGATTCTGTGGAGTCGTGGTAAGAGATAGAATCGTTTTGAAAGAAGCTTGCGAACGTGTGTAATAACCAAAACAGGTGAGTTTTTACTTTGAAAACGTTTTTAACTGGAATACGTATATGTGTGGAATTGGGAACGAAATTGTTGATAATTATGCGTTGTATGTGAATTATAATATAGAAAGGTATTATATTTACATGAGTATTATAAATGTGTTATAATACGTTGGCCGGGTTTAGGACCGGTGTGTTTGGCTATAGAATCTGTATAGCGTTGTTTGGCTGTAGATGTTGTACAGCGTTGTATAATATTAGTTGGCTTGCTACCACTAATATGGCCAGGAGGAATGAAAAGGGAAAGCATAAGATATGTGAGTTTAAGTTGATGTATATGATTGTGTTGCGTGATTTATATGAATAAAGTTTATATAAATGGTTTTTAAACTAACAGGGATTTCTCACTTAGACCATCAGGTCTAACATTCATTTTGTTTTAAAAATATGTATTCCAGGTGGAGGTTCAAGTAAGAGCAAGTAATTAGAGTAACCGATGGGTGGCTTGTGCGACGAATTATAGGATCAAGATTTTGGCTTGTTTAGCAGTTGTAGCGCAATATTAAATGTTATGAATGTAAATAGTACAAGGATTGTAGTAGGATGGTTTTCTTCCATTTGTAAAAGCCTACTGGACCGTACATGTAATGTGAAGTTCGTTCGTTATATGAATGTTATGTTGTAAATGTGAATTTGTAAAGCCCGTATCCCGGTATATAATTTCTTTGTATTAAATCTTTTTTTTTAAGATTTATTTATTGTGGTTTCCGTTAACAAGGTTAGACGAATCGGACCTAATCGTTAAAGATGTCGGAACGTTGGTTAGATTGTGAGAAGGGTGTAGTTGAGGGACCATTATTGTCAATGGACCAATGTAGTGTGTGGCCCATGCAAAAAAAAAACCCAAACCGTGACTTTGAGTTTTTGTGTGTGGTTGTCGTGATTAGCAAGAAATAAACCAAAACCCTTTTGTATGTTGTTTGTGTGTGGTGACGTGATGAGAAAAACCTAAGTCTTCTTTCTCCCTTCCCCCTCTCGTCTTCTTCGTCTCTCGCAAAGCACAAACCGCAGGAAACCCTAATTCCCTGCAGCAGCCGTTCTTTTCCCCCTCCCCTTGGTGTTCGGCCGGACGTGAAAGAAGAAAGAGAACCGAGAGTGTGAGAGTTCGCCGGAGGAGGAAGGGAAGTCGCCGGAGTTGCTGAAGCCGCCGGAGTCGCTGCTGCCGCCGTGAGCCACCCACAAGCAGTCGGCGCCGGCGCTGCTGGTTATGCCGGCGAAGAGGAGGGTGTAGCGAGAGAGAGTGAGGGTGTCGGGTTTCGTCGTTGTGTCGTCATCGAGGTAAGGTTTCACTCGACGTCTCTTTTCTTTTCGTTTTCGTCACCGGAGGACCACCGTCGGCCGGCCGCCGCTGCCGCGCCGCCACTGTGGTGGCTGGGTGTCGGGTGGCGGTGGTGGTGTCAGTCGTTGGTGCGTGCGGTAGGGTGATCGAGAGGGTAGTGATCTCGCGGTGGTTTGCGGGTTGTTTTTATCACTTCGTCGATGAACCGCCGCCGGCCGCCACCGGCGACCACCACTGCCGGAGGGCAGTGGGTGGTGCGTGGCCATGTCTTATTAATAATCGTCGTTGAACCCATAAAGCCGAGACTTAATCGCTTAAGCCAAATCGATCGAACCGTTGCTTTTAGAGTCGTCATTTCTTGTGAGTAATTGTTCAGCCACTGTTTTTACGACGGCCATAACTTTTCTGTCGTAACTCCGATTGAGCCGAAACTGGCGCCCACGGTTCAAGCTCGGGGTCGGGCACGTTTTCCGTGTTTTAGCGGAAAACTGGTTCGGCCTCTAGCTAGATGGAAAAGTGGTCGTAAGTTCAGTGATTCGTCATTTCATGTGAAAAATTCTGGAATCTGCCATTTGTCTTGGGAAAATCATAACTTTTTGCTCGTAACTCGTATCTGGGTGAGACCAGCTCCAAAAGTTCCCTTTTTGAGTCTATAAACTTTTCTGTGTTTTGTGCGAAGCCCAGTTCGGGACGTAGCATTGGTCAAAATGTCATTTTATACTGAAAGGTGCTGATTTTCGCTGTTCGGGGAACTGTTTTTGTAAAATCCGTAGTAAATTGTAGAAAAATCGTTAGGAGGCGTATAATATGTCCTCGGAACCCTAACTCAGAGTACTTTCTGGTCATGAAATAATATTGGGAATTTTCTGGGTTTAAAGGGGTCGAAACAGGTCCCGAACAGACCTGTTTGGCGAGAACGGAAAATAGTTTTAGTGACGGTTTAAGCGTGTGTCGTGTCATAGGGTCCGGGTCTCGTATTGACACGTTTTAACATGCGTTTAGGTGCTGGGAAGGGACCGTAATTGTGAAGCTTGAATTGTGTTGTTAAGCTAGGCGCGCATTCGAGGTGAGTTCTCTCACTATAATTAATGTCGGTTATTTTTACATTACGTTGTGTATGTATGTGGTAGTTCTATTTGCTTTTGATGCGGGGTTAAATAGTGGGGTGTCTAGTCAGACCTTTAATGTTGTGACTACGCGGGTGGCATAGGAGTTCGGCGGGGCCGAGGGTCACATACGCGGGTGGCGTAGTAATTCGGTGGGACCGAAGGTTGTATACGCGGGTGGCGAATGAACCCGGGGGTGACGGGTTGCGTTTACACGATGGTCGTGTGGTCGGTGGGACCGACGTATGCCTATTAGGTGGGTTGGTGTGAGTATGCAGGTTTATGATTTGTTCGTAGACTTGAATGTTGTTTATGTGCAAATATCTGTTTATGGTGGTGTGGAAATAACTGTGTTACTTATGGTGTAGAATTCACTAATCTTCGTGCTTACCCTTTCCCAATAGATTGTGGTTTCAGGTACGGGCGGCTCCAAGGCGTGACGAGTACACACTGGCGCGCGAGGAGAGCTGGTTGCTTTATGGTTTTTAATAATTACACGTTTATTCCGCTGGTTTTATTTTATAAAGATATTACTTATGAGTTTGCAAACGAAACGTTGGGATCATTTAATGAGTTGTTATAAATGAAATGTTTACTTTAAAATTTTAAATTTGCTTATAATTTTTGGGGTGTTACAGAATTGTTGTGTATATTGGATTTGGGTTGTTACAAATGGTATCAGAGCCTTAGTTTAAGGGATTTAGGTATTTGTATATGTACCTAGACTTAAACTGCATGTGAAGTAGGATGTCCTTATCATTATAGAACCTTGGGATGATGAAGTATAAAAGGTAGAAGGAACATCATGTAAGGTAATTTCATATTACACCTGGCCAGTGTAATTGTGATCTTACAGGTACATGTTTGAACTGGGATACCTTGTTATATGGGGTATGTGCTTATGTGTATATTAATCCTGTTTAAATCTACAGAATGGCAAGCGGTACACGAATATCAAATCGAGGAGGAGGAAGAAATCCAAACAGAACTAATCCGCCAATAGGAACAGGGGACAGGGGAGGCAGAACTGGGAACAGAGTCGGGGGTAGAACTGGGGGTAGAGCTGGAGGTCGAGCCGGAGGCAGAGTTCAGCTAAATAGTACAGAATTCGTTACCAGGGCTGATTTAATGGCAGAAATGGGAAGACTGCAGGATAGCATACAAACAATGTTTGAACGAAATCGTAATAATGAAGCTGATAGACCAGTTCCGGAACCTGAAGTCGAATTGCCAATCACCCCTACGGTCTTACCAGTAATGAGAAAATGTGATTACAAGATGTTTCTTAGTTGCAAGCCTCCTACATTCTCAGGGGATCGGGATCCAGTGAAAGCAATGAGATGGATGAAGGAAATAGAAGCCATTTTCAAAACAAGCAAGTGTGCGGATGAAGATAGGGTATTGTACGGGGCAGCAATGTTAAAAGGAGATGCATTGTATTGGTGGGAATCTTTTATTCATTCTAAAGGATCTGATGTTTATTCTACCCTCTCTTGGGAAGAATTTGTGATAGCCTACAAGAACGCATTTTGTCCCCAAGCAGCCGTCAAACAATTGGAAGGGGAATTTATGAACTTACAACAAGGAAACTTATCCGTTCGAGACTACACCGCTAGCTTCCTGGAAAAGTCTCGGTTCGCAGAATACTACGTTGCTACGGAGGCGATGAAGACGGAAAGGTTTATCTTCGGGCTGAACTCAGAGGTTAGAAGACTAGTGACTGCAAAAGGACCCGATACCTTCTCAGCTGCAGTTGATGCCGCGGAGAATGTTGAACGAGATATAAGAAGAGATGCTGGCGATAAAAGTATCGGGAAGAGAAAGTGGGAAGGACCACAATACGATCCGAAGAAGTCCCGATTTCAGAGGTATGATAACCGTCCGCCGTTTAGATCAGCGGAAAGACCATGTCAGAAGTGTAACCGTGTCCACCAAGGAAATTGCCGAGGTGATTTACGAGCATGTTATAAGTGTGGGAACACCGGACACGTCATCAAAGATTGTAAGGTAACGCGGCTATGTTTCTTATGCAATTCACCAGATCACCTTCAGTCAGACTGTCCGAGGGGAAGAATACAGCAAGGTGGATCTTCAGGCAGGCCAGCGATTGTTAAACCAGTAATACCAAGACTGGAACCGCCAGTAACTAGGGGTCGCGCATTTCAAATGACTGAGAAAGAAGCGGAGGAAACTCCGGATGTGGTCACAGGTACATTTTTAATAAACTCTACACGTGCTAAGGTGTTATTTGATTCAGGTGTAAACCGATCGTTTGTGTCTCCTGCATTTGCTGCTTGCCTGTGTTTGAAACCTAAAATGCTAGAACATGCTCTATCAGTAGATACGGCAAATGATAATCAAGTGTCAGTTAAAGAAGAATTTGATGACTGTGTTATAAATATAGAGGAGTGTAGAGTGCCGATACAATTGTTTCCTATAACTTCGATAGAGTTTGACGTCGTAGTGGGAATGGACTGGTTAGCCGAGAATCAGGCTAGCATAGTGTGTGATAAGAAGTTAATAAATGTGGTATTACCTGAGAAGGGACCAGTAGTGATTTATGGTGATCGTAGGAATCATCAGTCTAGCCTAATATCTATGATAAAACCCCGTAAATGTGTTAGCAAGGGTTGTCAGAGTTACTTAGCCTATGTGATAGATAGTAGGCCTGAAAAGAATAGGATGAAAGATATTCCTATTGTTAGTGAATTCCCTGAAGTTTTCCCTGAAGTTTTCCTTGAAGACTTGAATAGTCTTCCTCCGGTTAGACAAGTGGAATTTGGTATCGACTTAGTTCCTGGAGCCACTCCTATTGCTCGTGCACCTTATCGTCTGGCACCTCCAGAGATGAAAGAGATGATGGCACAATTACAAGACCTATCCGATAAAGGCTTCATCAGACCTAGTTCTTCACCGTGGGGAGCACTAGTGTTATTTGTGAAAAAGAAGGATGGTTCGATGATAATGTGTATCGACTACCGAGAATTGAATAAGCGCACGATAAAGAACAAGTATCCGTTACCCCGAATTGATGACCTCTTCGATCAGTTAGTTGGAGCTTGCTATTTCTCCAAGATTGATCTAAGATCCGGTTATCACCAGTTGAAAGTAAAAGAAGAAGACGTTCTAAAGACTGCTTTTCGTACAAGGTATGGCCACTACGAATTCTTAGTAATGCCGTTTGGACTGACAAACGCTCCAGCTGCCTTTATGGATTTAATGAATCGGGTATGTAAGCCGTATCTTGATAAATTCGTTATTGTATTTATTGATGATATCCTTATCTATTCCCGATCCAAAGAGGATCACGCACAACATCTTCGTTTGGTTCTGGAGTTGCTGAAGAAAGAAAAGTTATACGCTAAGTTCTCTAAATGTGAATTCTGGTTGCGAGAAGTTCAGTTTCTGGGGCATGTCGTTTCTGAGAAGGGTATACAAGTTGATCCGATGAAAGTGGAAGCAGTTGAAAAGTGGGAACCGCCGAAGACAGCAACCGAAGTACGTAGTTTTCTGGGTTTAGCCGGCTACTATCGAAAATTTATAAAAGACTTCTCTCGTATCGCAACGCCTTTGACTAAGCTGACCCGGAAGAACCTGAAGTTTGAGTGGAAAGCAGAACAAGACGAGGCATTCCGGATATTGAAAGAGAAACTGTGCAGCGCGCCGATTCTATCACTACCTAAAGGTTCGGAAGATTTTGTTGTTTATAGTGATGCGTCAAAACTGGGTTTGGGATGTGTACTTATGCAGCGGGGAAAGGTTATTGCTTATGCTTCTCGTCAATTAAAGGATCATGAAAGGCAGTATCCTACGCACGACATGGAGCTTGCCGCAGTCGTTTTTGCGTTAAAGATTTGGAGACATTATCTGTATGGGTCCAAATGTCAGATTTATACCGATCATAAAAGTCTCCAACATCTCTTTGATCAGAAGGAACTAAATATGAGACAAAGAAGATGGTTAGAATTGCTGAATGATTACGACTGTGAAATCCTGTATCATCCGGGAAAGGCAAATGTGGTAGTTGATGCATTGAGTCGTCAAGAAAGGAGTGGGACAATAAAGGTTATTTCGCTACGAACTGAACTCCTACCCAGCATATTCGACGAATTGCAGAAGTGTCAAGTGGAGGCATATCAGGATGAACATCTGAAATCAGAACGGTTAGCGGGGATGTCAGCATTGTTAGTAAAAGATGATCGTGGGTTATTCTGTCTGGGAAAGAGAGTATGGGTACCTCGTTTGGGTGGGTTACGTGATCATGTTCTACAAGAAGCCCATCAATCCCGTTTCTCTATTCACCCAGGTACAAACAAGATGTATAAAGACTTAAAGCAATTCTATTGGTGGTCGGGGATAAAAAGAGGGATTGCACAGTATGTGGAAATATGCGATACTTGTAAGAAAGTAAAGATCGAACACCAAAAGCCGTTTGGTCAACTACAACGGCTAGAAATACCTATGTGGAAGTGGGAGAAGATTACCACAGATTTCATCACCAAACTACCAAGGACTCCTAAGGGATTTGATTCTATTTGGGTGATCGTCGACAGATTGACAAAGTCTGCACACTTTTTACCGATAAAGGAAACCGATTCGATGGAGCGATTGGCTAAGTTATACATTGATGAAATAGTAACTCGACATGGAGTTCCAATCTCGATCATTTCTGATCGTGATAGTCGTTTTACTTCAAGATTTTGGAGAAGTTTTCAAAGGGAAATGGGGACACAGATAAAGTTAAGTACGGCGTATCATCCCCAAACAGATGGACAGAGTGAACGAACGATTCAGACCTTAGAAGATATGCTCCGGGCTTGTATTGTTGATTTTGGGGGATCATGGGATAAGCATTTACCATTAATCGAATTCGCTTACAACAACAGTTATCATTCCAGTATACAAGCGGCACCGTTCGTAGTACTGTATGGTAGGAAATGCCGAACGCCTCTGTGTTGGAACGAAGTGGGAGAAAAACAGCTAGCGGGGCCGGAAATAGTTCAGTTAACCGCCGATAAGGTTACTCAGATTCGTGAACGATTGAAAGTGGCTCAAGACAGACAGAAAAGCCACGCTGACCGACACAGAAAGCCATTGGAATTTCAAGTTGGGGATTTCGTAATGTTAAAGGTTTCACCGTGGAAAGGAGTTATCCGATTTGGACGACAAGGTAAACTTAGCCCAAGGTATATCGGATCGTTTGCAATTACCGAAAGGATCGGTGAAGTAGCTTACAGATTAGATCTTCCACCGGAATTGAGCAGAATTCATAATGCATTTCACGTATCGAACTTCCGAAAGTGTTTGGTTACTTCAGATCAGTCAGTCTCCCTACCAAAAATACAAGTCGATGAAAGACTGAATTATGTAGAAGAACCAGAAACTATAGTTGATCCTAAAGTTAAAGTACTGCGGAATAAGGAGATTAGGAAAGTGAAAGTTCAGTGGAGACATCATAGAGGTCAAGATGCTACGTGGGAATCAGAGACGGAAATGAGAGCCAAATACCCTCATCTTTTTACTTAACGGAATTCCGGGACGGAATTCTTTTAAGGGGGAGATGATGTAATACCCCGGGTAAGTCAGTTAGATAAATTCCCTATCAGTTAAAATATTTAACCTTAATATTTAATGTTTAGGGTAAGTTGGAGGTAAGTTATAAGTTCAAGGGTGTTTTGGTACTTATGGAATAATTTAAGCCAAAAGTGTAAATTGTTATATATATACCTTATAGGTATCAGAACAACCCTCATTTCCCAAAAATAGAAAAGTGTTTGTGTGTGCGGAGGTGAAAAGGAGCAGAAGACGAAAGTACGGTTGCTACATCAATCGAGTGAGTTAGAATCGATTTGGAGGTAAGTCCTTTACAATTTGTGTCTATAATCAGTAGTATTAGACTTCTATCGGTTTAGAATCTCTAAATCCGTGACTTGAATGGATTTCAATCGATTTCTGGGTAATTGGAAACCGACTGTGTTCTTAGAGACTCCCGGTAGTGTGAGTCCCGGTATAGAAGACTCCCGGTAGTGTGAGTCCCGGTATAGAAGACTCCCGGTAGTGTGAGTCCCGGTATAGAAGACTCCCGGTAGTATGAGTCCCGGTATAGAAGACTCACGGTAGTATAAATCCCGGTGTAGCAGACTTCCGGTAGTGAGAGTTCCGGTAATGGGAACTCCCGGTATAGGAACTCCCGGTACTAAGAGTCCCGATACTGTATAAATCCCGGTACCATGTGTAGTCCCGGTAGTGAGTTAAGCACAGTGTGTAATGAGATAGTTGAGGATGGGAAATTGTTAGGCTTTATGTGTTTGGTTAGTAAAGCGATGTGTGTATCTTAACTTGTTTCAGATTCTGTGGAGTCGTGGTAAGAGATAGAATCGTTTTGAAAGAAGCTTGCGAACGTGTGTAATAACCAAAACAGGTGAGTTTTTACTTTGAAAACGTTTTTAACTGGAATACGTATATGTGTGGAATTGGGAATGAAATTGTTGATAATTATGCGTTGTATGTGAATTATAATATAGAAAGGTATTATATTTACATGAGTATTATAAATGTGTTATAATACGTTGGCCGGGTTTAGGACCGGTGTGTTTGGCTATAGAATCTGTATAGCGTTGTTTGGTTGTAGATGTTGTACAACGTTGTATAATATTAGTTGGCTTGCTACCACTAATATGGCCAGGAGGAATGAAAAGGGAAAGCATAAGATATGTGAGTTTAAGTTGATGTATATGATTGTGTTGCGTGATTTATATGAATAAAGTTTATATAAATGGTTTTTAAACTAACAGGGATTTCTCACTTAGACCATCAGGTCTAACCCTCATTTTGTTTTAAAAATATGTATTCTAGGTGGAGGTTCAAGTAAGAGCAAGTAATTAGAGTAACCGATGGGTGGCTTGTGCGACGAATTATAGGATCAAGATTTTGGCTTGTTTAGCTGTTGTAGCGCAATATTAAATGTTATGAATGTAAATAGTACAAGGATTGTAGTAGGATGGTTTTCTTCCAATTGTAAAAGACTATTGGACCGTACATGTAATGTGAAGTTCGTTCGTTATATGAATGTTATGTTGTAAATGTGAATTGTTGTGTATATTGGATTTGGGTTGTTACACTTATCCAAACTTACCTTAAATAGTAACTTTAAAGTTAAATAAACTTAACGGAATTGAATTTTTAACTAACGGATTTACCCGGGGTATTACAAGAAGTACTTGAACCTGCACGTCAGCAAAGTCACATCCAGAATGGATTTGACCCCTCCTCCAACTCTTCGTCAGAATCAGATACCTACCCCAGCAAAGAGAAAGCAAGTCATGACCTCTGGAGAGCCTGCCCCCAGAAATGAAACAGGTATTGAATTCTCAAGGGAAGCAGTGCTCGGACCTCCACCTGATCTTTCAGCTTTAAATTTATCACTGCCACCAGGTGGACCTTTCAAATTTGGCTAAGTGATAAGTGACCCTTATGGTATCATCTTCCCTGACTGGAATGGAATTATATGCTTTCAACGATTCTCTGAACTTCCTATCTGCCCAGTCCACCAACTCAAGGATCTAGTCCACTGGTGCAATCTATCAAGACCAGGTCTCTTCCTTAAGACTCATGTGCTCGGCGAAGCAAAACTCAGAAGACAACAAGGAGAGACAGTACCTGACTGGATGATCCCTGAAACTGACCCTTTCGACGAAATGCTCTTCAAGGACGAACCTCTATAGCTGATAGATTTCCCTCTTGTTATCTTTTGTTATTTATCAGTAGTTCCTTTAGTACTTGTAATTTTTTTCACGTGTACATGTAACTTTCAATATCCTTTGTAATCTTTTTTATGAAATTAATGAAAGTTTCAATGAAAGTACTTTACTCCATCAGTACTAGAAAAGATCCCTGAAAACAGTAAAAGGGACACACATCTATGAGTCTTTTTTATCCTTATGTTTTTTTTACCTAACAATTTTCTTATGTTGCTTTGTCGTCATCAAATAGGGGGAAATTGTTGATCCAAACTCTCTCAGTGATTTGATAATGACCCTTAGAATTACTTAGTGAAAATTGCATTTGACTTGTATGTATTAGTGTTTTGCCATCAACGATAATCACACTGAGTCTGTTCAGTATCGCTGATGATATCCTATGTATTAATGTTTTGCCATCAGCGATAAGCATACTGAGCCTGTTTAGTATCGCTGATAGTATTATTTGTAACAAGTTAAATGTAATCCCTGAAGACAAGTTTTGCGACAAAGAGTTCATCGCTAACTTCGAAGACGAAGCTGAATGAAGTAGTAAGAAGTATACTAATGATCTGATGCGGATATCAATGAAACCTAGACAAGTCCACTCACACGACATTTCAAGAAGAAGACTTCAGCGATAGCTGACTTACATCAGCTCTTCTCTGATAGAACACCTACTCAGCGATCGCTGATCATGAAGCTTCTACTTCAAGAAATGTTTGTCTTATCTCCTTGCATAAATCGTACAATATGTCAGACAAGACATGCTTTTGTCCAAGATCGTGCAACCACTCTGCCACTACACTGTTCACCATACGACCCAAAGCATGTTGTGTAAAAAGTCAGAAGCATGCACCCAACCATATGATGACACGTGTAAAGTCCTCCTGCCATGCATTAAATGCATCGGGTATAAATAGGAGGAATACTCCTTCAGTTTGAAAGTGGCATCTCCGTGAACTACTTAGTGCTTAGAAAAATATCCCTATTTTTCTATACCTCCTTTTCTCTCTGCTTTCTAGTGCAAGAATACTTAGTGATTCTTTAAGTTTGTTTAGATTAGGTTTTACTTAATCTTATTCCGCAACAAACTGTAAATTGTATTTGATTTATAAATAAACAATTTAGAAAACTATAAATCTTGTGTTTGTATTAACCCCCCCCCCCCCCTTCTACAAACCTTTATACTTGTATAACCCTTTCGGGACTAACAAGTGGTATCAGAGCAGATTGTTTAATCTCATAAACAAGATCTTGCTTATACTAATCTCTTCCTTGCTATTCTTCAAATGGCACAAAACACAAACACAAACTATATTGATAATGGTTCTCTTGCAAAACCTCCTCGATTTAGCAGAGACAACTTTAATCTCTGGAAGAATCGAATGATGCTTTTCCTAGAAGGTGTAGATCCTATTATGCCTTACTACGTGGAAACTGGACCCTATATTCCATCCATTCTTTCTCCTGCCGTTGCTGCAACTGCTACCACTCCAGCTATTCCTGAAAGACAGATCATCGAAGAGGTCTCTCAATGGACTGATGATGATAAGAATAAGGTAGCCATTGATACCAAAGCCAAATAAATCATATCTATGGCTCTACCTGATGAGGTCTATCATTATGTCATGAACCTCAAAACCTCTAAAGCCATGTGGGACACAGTATGTGTTCAATATGAAGGTACATCTGACATATAAGAGTCTAGAAAGATATATCTGGTAAGACAATATGAAAGTTTCATTTGTGGTAACAATGAAACTTTATCTGAAGTACACCAACGTTTCAAAACACTTTTTTTATTGAGATACATTTATCAAAATACTCAAAAATCCCTATGTGGGTGTTTTATAATATTTTTCAAGGTTAAACACTTCAAAGAGTCAAAACTCACCAAATGACTCAACCATAGATAATTTTCGCGAAAAACACATAAACACTTGAAAATGGACATTTTTGGCATGTACAACGTTTTCACAACGCAACTTGAACTCACCTTGCTAGATTTAGGCTAAATCTAGATTTTCCCCAACTTGAGCTCATTTAAAGAAACTTGGATCTTCAAGCCAAAACTTCCAAAACCTAGATCCACAAGTTTCCAACCATAAATATTCATATCCAACCACTTAAAATCTTTCACCCAAACATATTACATCAAAATCTCCATTTTGACCCAAAACCCCAATTTGACCTAAAAATCATCCAAACCGAAATTAAAGAAATAAAACACTAAGAAGTCAACAATGGAGCATTTATAACTCATAGTAATGTTTAGAAATTAGAAGTATGAAATCATCACTTAGGTTTTGGTGAAAAACCTAAAAAACCCTAATTTTCTTGAAGATGGATGTGATGATGATGAACTCTTGATCTTTGCATCCAATACACCACCAATACCTTGAATCTTCCCAAAACTAACACTCTATCCTCAAAAATCTCTCAAAAACGAAACCATAGCAATTTGAATCGCCAAAAACGGAGTAGAAATGAGAGATATATAAAGAAATGAAGTTTGGGGATGAAAATCGCGTTGTTATGCAGATCAGGTGCTCCACGCAGTTCTCCGTGTGGGTACATTAGCATTCAGCGCCAAAACCCACGCGCGACTCTGGTCGCTCGGTTTCTTCCTAAGCACTGTTTTGGCCATAACTTCTTCGTTTTAGCTCCGATTTCGCTTCGGAAATAACTGTTGGACTCGTATTTTAATTCTTCATCCAACAAGACCATAAAATCTAGGATTCAATCCAAAATCCTATTTTTCATATTGATCTTAAAAGATCGATACCTCCAAAGATCGGGGTGTTACACAACTCGCCCCACAAAGATATAAAATGGATTTTGTGAGATCCTTATAAGCCTCAAGTTATGGCTACAAATAACTTCCACCATTATTTTAAGTTGGACTGGAAGTTTTTGAGTCAGCCTTTTGCTTTGGACTTTAGGATGTTACCCTTAACGCCTTGATTTAGCGGAGACTTAAAGGAAAAGACCATTTTACCCGCAAGGGACATTGACACGAAGAAAGCAAACTAAGTTTGAGGAAAGGATCAATACAAAACATAAACTTATATTACAGTGGTTTTTTATAATAAGTAAATTGTAAAGAGCAAAACCATGAAAACCAAATAATATAAGGACCAAATCCGTAATTTAATATTATTTTTTCAAGTAAATTTGGTCTAAATTTTATAAAGGGTTAAATGCACCAAATAAAAACCTACTTTTACAAGTTTTTATTGTAACATTTTACTTTCATTTTTCCTTATTACAAAAATATATTTTCAAACTACTTTTTATTAAGACTAGTTTAGTACCCGCGCAATGCGGCGGGATGCAATATTCAAATAAATGTAAGCAAAAAATAAAAATAGAAATTACAATCATGCAATATTCATACGGTTTGGGTTTGGTTTATAACTGAAGTCTTTTATGTCTAAATTTTTGTTTAAACAAAATAGAAATTACAATCATGCTTTAATCATATACAATCATCACTCAAAACCTCTCGATAAACCACATTTGATGTGTAAACTCCCTTCGGTTTGAACTTTTTGGTAGGCTTCACTAATATCTGTGAAGTCCAATACCTGTGAACATTGTTCTTGCAAGAATCTTCAAAAGGATGAACCCCAAAAACATGATAAAAGGAGGGGAAATCAAAGAAATTGGAATAACCAGTGGGCACAAAAGCAAGGAGTTAATCTGCAAAGGATTAACAGACCAAAACCTTGTTTTATCTGTGGCAAATTGAATCATCTTGCCAAATACTGTTATTTCAATCCTATTAACCAAAAGAAAAGTTTTCAAAGAAGTTTTCAAAAATCTTCTGGTTATAGGAAACCTGCAAGGAATCATGTGGCTAAGAAACAAGCTAAATCCAAAACCCACATGAGAAAACAGACTGAAAAGGAATGTGTCAATATGTGGGTCCCCAAAAGCACTAATGTTAGTACTGATACCTCAGATAGTACTGCTGACAAGGATAGTGCTGCTAGAAGCAATACTACTGCCAATACTGCTGCTAGCAGTGTTAGTGCTGCTAACTCTGTTAGTGCTGCTAACTCAGTTAGTGCTGCTAACTCTGTTAGTGCTGCTAACTCAGTTAGTGCTGCTAACTCTGTTAGTGCTGCTAACTCTGTTAGTGTTGCTAACTCAGTTAGTGCTGCTAACTCAGTTAGTGCTGCTAACTCTGTTAGTGCTGCTAACTCTGTTAGTGCTGCTAACTCTGTTAGTACTTCTTCCAGTGTTAATACTGCTAACTCAGTTAGTGCTGCTAACACTGTTTGTGCTGCTAAACCCATCATTTTGACAAAGTATTCCAGTACTGCAGTTCCTCAGGTTGAAAAGCTCATTCAAACTAAATGTAAGTATAGTTACTACTGCTAGTGCACAGTTAATACTGCCAATGAGTAGTTAATACTGCCTAGCAGTTAATACTGCTTGTGTAGTTAATACTGTTGTGTAGTTAATACTGCTCAGTCGTTAATACTGCTTAAGTAGTTAATATTGCTCCGTTGTTAATACTGCTTAAGTAGTTAATACTGCTTTGTTGTTAATACTGTTTAAGTAATTAATACTGCTGTGTAGTTAATACTGCCTTGCAGTTAATACTGCCCTGCAGTTAATACTGCTCAGTCGTTAATACTGCTTGTGTCGTTAATACTGCTTTAAAAGAAAAGTTAGGGCTAATACTGCTATAAATACCTCTTTCAGCCCGCCAAAGCTCATAACGTCTCTTTGCATTCACCTTCTCTCTCTCGCTCTGACCCTTTTCTCCCTAGAATCTTTGTGTTTTCTATCCAAATCCTCAGGAAGAACGACGACAATGGAGTTTATCGATGAGCACAGTGAGATAGCAATGCTTCAGAAGCCGAAGCAGGCCGCAGGATTTCACGACATTGTGGATTTTCTCAAATCCACTCATATTTCTTATGCCCTAACGGTGAATCCGACAATCTACATCGAGCATCAGACGCAATTCTGGGCCAATGCCACCGTAGAATCCGAAGATGGACAGAAAGTCATCCAAACAAGGGTATGTGACAAACCCTTGAAAGTTTCAGAAGAACTCATTCGCATCACCCTTCGATTGGATGATGCCTCAGGTATAACTTCTATTTCCAATGAAGAACTATACTCAACTTTACAAAGAATGGGGTATGAAGGTCCCATTGGAGTTTTTAAATTCTACAAGTCAAAGTTTTTCACCCAATGGATAAAAGAAGATTGCAAAATTACGAAGACCAGACCATCATGCATATAAAATGATTACAAGAAATGCTTAGAAACCAAAAAAAAGGCACATCTTATAATCTTAATAAGAAAAAGCCCAACAAAACCTCCCAAAAAACCTAATAAAATAAAAGTCTAACTTGAAGAAACCCATCCTAGATAATTGCCAATTGCCATTCAAGTGGCCAAATCTTCTAATATAGCCAAGGAATAATCCATATTCTTTAATTGAAAAAAGCTTTTTGACCGGTAATGCATTATTCACACAGGAAACGAAGCAGTAGAGAGCTTACCAGTGGAGAGAATTATTTTTGCAGCAGGGATGCAAAACTGTGAAAGGAGCAGAGAATTAAATAAGAGGTAAAATAAGATTAGAGATAACTATTAAGTTTTTAAATTCTAAAATCTGTTATCCAGGGTATGTATGCATATATCCAAGGTAAAATAAGATTAGAGATAACTATTAACACTAAAATCGCCAGCTTAGTTTTTAAAATTAAAATTAATTTTGTAAGACTTTAAGAATTTCAACCAAAAATCAATAATATCTTCCTTCCTCCTTCCCAAAAGAATACTATCTTGCTTGAGGTGAAAAGGATAATCAAAAGAAGTATTTACTTATAAACACTTACAAATAAATGTACTTCAACAGTGTCATCAATAAGTAAGAAATTAAAGACTATTTCATAGCCCATAGCTATATGAAACAATTATGAGAACACAAAATATTCATTTGACATCCTTATAGTTTCTCTCTTGAGCACTACAAAGCAACCTCATTTAACTATAAAGTTAGAAAACAGATGCTGTTGATAGATAGAACATTTAAAATGAAAAGTAAAAGAACTGTCTTTTTGAACAACATATCTGGTGTTTAGAATTTGATGCATGATATTAAATGAAAAATATCAATTGTACAGCATTAGAAAGCTCGTTAGAAATATGCCTCAAATTTGTTTTGTGGGTATTTCTGGCTGTAACGTTTGCCAGCAACTGAAAGTAGTCAACAGCAATCAAATGCATTTTAGCAAATAGCAGTTATGAACTTATGGTAACATTATCGACTGTAAGCCACAAAAAGTAACAAAATAGCATTAAGATATCATTATTGTTAGGTTAATCAAACAACAGGATGGATACAGTAATGAATCTGATGTGTACATGCATGATAAACCAATGGCAATTGAAAAAAGCTTTCTGACCGGTAATGCATTATTCACACAGGAAACGAAGCAGCAGAGAGCTTACCAGTGGAGAGAATTATTTTTGCAGCAGGGATGCAAAACTGTGAAAGGAGCAGAGAATTATATAAGAGGTTAAATAAGATTAGAGATAACTATTAAGTTTTTAAATTCTAAAATCTGTTATCCAGGGTATGTATGCATATATCCAGGGTAAAATAAGATTAGAGATAACTATTAACACTAAAATCGCCAGCTTAGTTTTTAAAATTAAAATTAATTTTTTAAGACTTTAAGAATTTCAACCAAAAAACAATAATTTTGGCTCCAAAAACAAATTTGACAAACGACAATCCATGATAAACCAATGGCAATTGAAAAAACCTTTCTGACCGGTAATGCATTATTCACACAGGAAACGAAGCAGCAAAGAGCTTACCAGTGGAGAGAATTGTTTTTGCAGCAGGGATGCAAAACTGTGAAAGGAGCAGAGAATTATATAAGAGGTAAAATAAGATTAGAGATAACTATTAAGTTTTTAAATTCTAAAATCTGTTATCCAGGGTATGTATGCATATATCCAGGGTAAAATAAGATTAGAGATAACTATTAACACTAAAATCGCCAGCTTAGTTTTTAAAATTAAAATTAATTTTTTAAGACTTTAAGAATTTCAACCAAAAATCAATAATTTTGGCTCCAAAAACAAATTTGACAAACGACAATCCATGATAAACCAATGGCAATTGAAAAAGACTTTCTGACCGGTAATGCATTATTCACACAGGAAACGAAGCAGCAGAGAGCTTACCAGTGGAGAGAATTATTTTTGCAGCAGGGATGCAAAACTGTGAAAGGAGCAGAGAATTATATAAGAGGTAAAATAAGATTAGAGATAACTATTAAGTTTTTAAATTCTAAAATCTGTTATCCAGGGTATGTATGCATATATCCAGGGTAAAATAAGATTAGAGATAACTATTAACACTAAAATCGCCAGCTTAGTTTTTAAAAATAAAATTAATTTTTTAAGACTTTATGCTTTAAAAGATAGTACATTGTGCATTAAAAATTGTTTTTAAGACTTTAAGACTTTCATCCTAAATGCTTTATAAGATAGTATAGATATTGTACTTTGCAAAGTTTACCCATTATAGCAATGGTTAACTTTTTTATTAATTTTAATTAAAATGACATGACGCAGGTTACCAGGTTTACATGTCATGTCATTGTCCACGTGTAGCATATTGCTTAGGTGACATTTTATGTTATAGTAGTGTACTTTCAAAAAAAAATACTCAACGTATTATTTAATAAATATATTAAATTTATTATAAAAAATCTAAATTATTCATTAATATTATAATATTAAGAAGACTTGTATATTGCAATTTATCTCCTTAACATTTAAAAATTGTTTAGATAATGTACTTTTTCAACAAGAAAAATAAGAATAGTTTCGTTCTTTTTTTACAAACAAACTATTTATCTTGAAAAAATCTATCTTAATTGTTTTTAAAAAAAATTGACTTGACATGTTATCTAATAAATATACTAAATTAGTTAGAATTTTTTTAAATTATTCATTAATATAACAATATTAAGAAGATTTATAATATACATTTTATATCGCTAAGATTTAGAAAAATGTTAAAAAAAAAATATGTGTTTTTTAAATAAGAAAGATAATGAGAAATTAATTAAAATACCCAAAGTTCAAAGTTTGTTTGCCAAAATACCCAAAATGCCTACATCTATTGCCAAAATACCCATTATACCCGCGATAAGATCCGCGATCGCGGGATGGCCCCGCGATTTGGGCCGCGGTAGTCCCACGGTGGGCCGAAAATTAGGGTTTTGGCCCCTAATGTTTCATTTTTGGTCCCTCTAGTTTTTAGGTTATCATTTTATGTAATTTTTAGGTGTTTTTACTGTTTTTTTCACACGTATTGTCTGAGTTGTTTCAGGTATTTAATATAGAAATTAATTAAAGAAAATGTTTTCCCCATTTTAATTTTTGGTCCCTTTTTTCAACTTGGGTCTTTTTTGTTTGTTAAATTACAACGTAGATCACTTATGTTTGATAAATTACACGGGACGATAAAGTAGATAAAATCATGTTATATATAAAACAAGAGCAGTAAGCATACAAGATTTATCGTCCCAATCAAGGGAAATCAATGTTCAGATCAACGGTATCATATGTTATACTTCCATTTGGTTCACGCTCCGAAGGGCCCTGCGTGTTAGTTAGTTGGCTGACTGAACGTCTACTCCTTGGCACGCTTGAAGGGGCGGGATATGGACACTCTCCACGAGTATGTCCTACTGTTTGGCACCGAGTACATTTTCGATGTATCGAACCTTCACCACGTGATGGACGTCGGTCGTTCTTTCTCGGTCTCCCGACTCTGTTCTTAGTGTTTAACGGTGGATAGCAAGGCGGAAGGGGGTCGGGTGGAAACACCCATGCTTCAGGGGGTCCAGTTGGATTTATTACCTCCTGGTATGTTGCCCGGTAAGTTTCGGACATGAAGAAATTTACAGTCAAGTCGCTGCAATCTCTACGACCCATATGTTTTGCCGCAGCGATGGCATGGCCGCACGGTAACCCAGATTTTTGCCATTCAAAACATGACCAAAGATGGTCGGTCATATTTACAATCGCGTCAAATAGGTTATCACGAACCACGTACCTCCCATACCCAATTTCGGTTACCCTCCATATCGACGTTTGTCCCGTCCTGAGGAGAATTATCTCCTCCGCCTTTGGTGCGAGTCTATTAAGCATCTCACCTCCTTTTCAACGTCGAATTTGGTACCACTCTTATTGAAAGGATCGAAAGTACTCCATAAGTTGTACAATCGGTAATCTACGCGCCAAACGGGAGAGTGCATTCACCGACTCTGTACTATTGGAGGTCAGAATGACATAACGTTGTGCAGGAAAATGGGTCGTCGACCACCTCTCCGGTCCAACATCGTCCATAACTTTGGCTGCTTTGTTGGCACTAACTCGTAGAACATTCATGTACCGGTCAAACTCCCGAGCCGTATACGCTCTGCATGCCTTCCAGTAGATGGTGTTGTAAGTTGTAATACGTTTGTCCTTGCTTTTGGCGTTCGTCTCCAAATGTCGACAACATAAGGCGTGAGGGCGTTTGGGTACGTGGCAGAGATTGCGGCGCTTATGGAAGGTGCCCTGTCAGACATAAACACCAACCCTTCTGGGTCTCCGATAGCTTGTCTCAACATGGACAGAAACCAAGTACACTCCTCCCCGGTCTCGGACTTGCCTACTCCGAAAGCTACGGGAACGATGGTGTTATTCCCGTCCATAGCAACCGCCACGAACATCGTACCCAAGTAAGGCCCCTTTAAATGGGCAGCGTCTATTACCAGGACACGACGCAGATTTCTCAAAAATGTGCGGATCTGCAAAAACGTAGGTGGTTTCCGCTTGTAAATGTTATAGTTTATAATGTGTAAACATATGACGTGTTAATATACGTATCGCGGGTCCAAGACCAACGAAGCACAACTCAAAACGTCCATTTGAATCGGTCCTTATCTGGGTGACTGTACCTGGATTCTGCAGCTGCAAATTATATAAATACCCAGGGAGTCGTTCATATGACTCCTCGAACGTGCCTCTGACCATTAGCAGTGCCCTGCATCGCGTACGCCAGCCTTGGTAGTAACCAATTGTGATCCCGTATTGTTGGTTTACATCATTGACGATGTCCTTTGGACGAAATGACCTGCTAGCATCAAGAAATTTGTCTTTCAGTAATGCACCAAAAGTCTTTTTGGTGGCTTGTTTGTGGTTGGGATTCAGTTGCGTCCTCGAACAAGTGTGTTCGTCGTGCAACTTTCTAATGACAAACATCCCTCCTTTCTCGCCCACGGACCTCGCGTACAGCCTCCAATTATAATTTTCTCTCGCACATACAACTTCGTATCTGGTTTTATCGGATCTCGGCGTGTAACTTTCGAAACCCTCTTGTATAAGCTTAATTCCTACTTGTGTGGCCAAGTCATCCTTCGAATAAAATATTGCACCTACTTGTATCCTTGAACTGTGATTATAAGGTTGAGGTTCGTAGGTTTGTGTATGGGTATCCGGGGTTGGAAGAATAGGGGGCATATCAAAAAAGTCATTTAACTGACTAAATGATTTACCACTAGGGGTATATTTTTCTCCTTCTTCGTCTTCATCACTGTCGGTACATGATCTGTCTATATCATATCTATCCATTGTGAAAACATGGGTTTCGTCGTCAGCAACTCCAGCAAAACGGTCTTCTTCGTCTTGTTGTTGTTGTTGTTGTTGCGTCTCCGGAACAAAATTACGATAACAGTCGTTAAGACCATATGCATGATCCGAATAATCTGTTGGGTCGTAGGACGCCTGAAATTGAGAATCGGGCTCATCTATTGGGTCGCCATCACCTTCGTCATCGTCTTCGTCGCACACCGATGATTCGGCATACACAAAACGTGATGGAGGTCTTTCTGACTGGGTTGCAAAGTGCAGAAAATCAGAGATATCCCCATCGTTGGATAACTCCACAATAGACCCATCATCATTCTTGAACACAAACTTACAAACAGCAGAAGGGTCGATTCCACATTTTTGCATGGCGTATGCAACAAACTTCTGATAAGTATAGTTTACTGACAATTTTACACCCTGCTTAGATTTATAAGAAAAATTCCACTCATTGTTGTCTTGCACCCATTCACCATCGAAACAGAAATATAGCTTAGCTTTTGCAACAGATGAACTCATTTTTTCAGTAGTATCTCAAAAAGAAAATACTGAAATGATGAAGAAAGAAAGCAAGAAAGAAGGATAGAATGGATGTGAATTGCAACCACAATGAAATGGATGAATGATTATGGATTGCATTTTACTGATATTTATGGATGAAATCTCATTGAGGAAGATGAATTACAACCACAATTTGGTCTTCCAAGTACAATAATTCAACATTGATGACACAACCAAGATGAATTGCACCCATAATTTGGTTTTCCAAGTACAATAATTCAACATTGATGAAACAAGCCAGTGAATTTCAACCACAATTTGGTCTTCCAAGTACAATAATTATGGACAAAAACAGTAAAAACATGCAAAAAAAACGTGTAAAAAGGACCAAAACTGAAAATTCAGTCTCCAAATCGCGGCCCCCATCGAGTGGAGGGTCCAAAAGTGAAAATTTTGGCCCCCAGCGGGACTACCGCGTCCCAAATCGCGGACCCCATCACGGGTATTTTAGGTATTTTGGCAATAGATGTAGGCATTTTGGGTATTTTGGCAAACCAACTTTGAACTTTGGGTATTTTAATTAATTTCCCAAAAATAGTAGGTGTTACGTTTTCTTACAAATAAAATATTTTTTTAGAATTTATTATAGGTGTTACGTTTTCTTACAATGGGATATGAATTATCGGGAGGGAGAGTGAGGAAATTACTAAAAGAATTGAAAGCCTTTTTTATTACGTGTCATCCATCTCACCTTTTTAAGCCATATAAGCATATATATATATATATGGTCTCCTTTTTTTGTTAACTTTTTCATGTATTGCATATATGCACATCGGGGCATTGCATATATGCACATATTACAATTGCCTGATGTGCATATATGCACTGGTTAACAAAAGAACCGTGTATTACACCGGATAATTTAAAAAAAAACCATGCCAGAAAACTTATCAACTATTATGAAAGATTAACTTAAAGTGAATTAATGGGAAGCATAACAATTTGACTTTGAAAATATCATTAACTAACCATCTATTGATAACTGATATTATGTAGTTCAATTAAAATTAGAGGAAATAATATAATCATGATTAATAAATTATAAATAATTAAATATACTATACTAAAATATTTGCATATTTCTATTTTTGAAAAATGTTGGAACTCATAATCCAAAAGTCAGTTGATAAGTGATATCTTTTTTTTTTCAAGTAATTAAATCTCTTATGATAATTCTAAGGGGGTTTCGTTGACAGAATGAAATTTGATAGAATTGTAATTCGTCAAAGAAATTCGACTTTGAAGTAAAAATTGATATGGAATTGCAAAAAGAAAATCACGACAATTTAGTGATTATTTGTATCAAATCTCATACTAATTTCAACAAATCTCATACTAATCACGACACATTAATTCTTATATATTTATGATATTTAATAATATAATTAAATCCAAAAATATTCAATATTAGGCTCATTTCGAAGGTATTGACGAAACGATTACAATGGTATAATTTGTAAAAAAAAAGAAATGTTTTTTAAATGCATTTTAGTTCATATACATTATTTATGTTTATATGATAAGAGTCTAAAATGAAAAATAAAAAAGTAAAGGATTAAAAGTAAACTACATACCTAATTATAAGGGTAGTAAATGTAACGTATAAATTAAAAAAATTGAATTAAAGAGAAATTTAAGGAGTAGTGAATGTGTGTGTGCTAATTGAACTTATAATGTAAACTGCATCCAGATACATGTTTAGGCGGAAAAATACTGAAGTCGACTCACTAGAAGACGACACGTGGCATGCTAGTTACTTATTTATTATATGTATAGATATATGAGATTTATTGGTTTAAAAGGTAAGAAGTTTCTTTTTTCTTTTTTGAAAGGGACGGAACCCCTAGGCAAAACTTTATTGAAAACAAAAAGGACTTGCAAACTACGAGGGGCATACCCCAAGACACTACAACACTACAACGGTCCAGAAAGTGTTTAGGCAAAACCGATAACGAGGGCCTAACTCAAAAACCAATTATAGAGGAGATGACCCAATTAAAATTAAATTATAGACCATGAAAATGATTTTAAAGAGATTTTTCCTAGCCCCCCCTCAAAAACCCATTGAAACCCAGTATTTCCTCCCACGTACATATCCCACCGTAAAAGTTAACAAGTTACACATTGCTATAATGGATAAATTTTTTAAAGTATAATGTTTTAACAAAAAGTAATTTGAAAGTAAAATTTTGTGATAAAAATAACGAAAAATACAATATTATAATGACAAAAGTTAGAAAACCCCAACAAACTATTATTTTTTGAATGATTAAGTTCTTGAACTTTTTAAACGAAAATACTACTGAACTTTCTCATTTCGAATAATTAAGTCTCTACTCTATATTTTTAATGAAAAAATCATTAAACTTTCTCATTTTCAATAATTAAGTTCTTGAGCAGTTTTTTTCCAATAAATTAAACCATGGAACTTTTAAAAGTTGGTTACGTACATTTTTTAACAAAAAAAGACTACCTATAACATACTAGGAAGATCTTAAGTAAAAAAAAACCTAAATCAGTTTTACCGTTCTCAAACCCTACACCAGTCAAACCTCATGCAAACATTGGTATCACTTTCCTCGCTGTAACAACCCACAAAAAAAGATAAACCAAACGTAACAAAACGCAAGCATAAATATCCCATAACCAAACGGATACAAACGTCTTACAAAAATTTCTAAGTCAACGGTTGATATAACAACCGGCTTACAGCTGGGAACAAAAACAAAATAACTATTCGGACATTCTAACGAAATCTTCTGATCCGCGCTTCTTCAAGCCAACCCGGATCTCACTGCTTACCCTTACCCTTATCTATCTGCTCACCTGAAAGGTTTTAGTTTTGAAAGCAAGGGTTAGACCATAAGGTCTAGTGAGTTCCCTCAAAACAAGGTCACACCATAAATAACAAAATTTATAAAATTAGCAGCAAGGGAATTTATACGAATTCTTAACGAAGCACACTTACAAGATATGCACACCATGACACATGCTAATGGCACACGCTATAGCCACACACACCGTGACAGCGTAATAGGGCACACACCGCCCATATATGAAACGAATTCATATATATATATATATATATATATATATATATATATATATATATATTATGGGACACACCCCCATTTCACACCATAGCCATAACATGCCTATCCACATTTAAATCATTCATTTAGCTACACACACTCTTCACTTTGTAATTAAAAACAGTTGATATGCGTGAGTTGAATACATGTATAAATCATCACACTTGTACATGATTTGGGTTTAGAAAGACTCACCGGATCCGATGTCCCGTTAAAACGAACTGCTACTCTCTACCCGCACCTACATTTGTATTCAACAAAAGAGCCGATAAGACCCTTTACGCACTCTCAAGTCCCACACAAAATAATATCCAGACTCGATTCCTGGACTTCGTGTCGGTTTCCGGTATCTTCCGGAATCATATCGGGTTCCGGTATCCCCACATCCGGATTCTGCATCGGGATCCATTCCGGTATCCGGACTCTTCCAGTATCCGGACTCCCCCGGTATCCGGACTCTTCCGGATTAACATTATTTCGGACCCGCACACTTCCGGATCTACTAAGATTCCGAATAAGGCTAGTCGAGGACAAGTAGGGTTTTGTCGCACTGAAGAACCCCAGAAATCGATCGAAGGATATGACCAACAAGAAGCCTCCATTACTAACGAGTACAAACATTAACATTAAGGTTTCCATTACCGATTTGGTTGGGATAAAACCCTCAATTCGCACTTCTCACAACCTTAAGGAGATACCAATCAAATGATCTCCCAAACTCAGAACCTTAACGTTCCAAGTCTACACCAAGATCCCAATGTCACATTACCAAATAAATGGAGTAAGAAGAAGAAGATTACTTCAAGGTACTGATGCTTCTTCTCCTCTGCTGCGATTCTCCAAGGTTCTCCTAAATGCACAATGTAGTTGCCCTCAATCTAAAATGAGGAAAAGGATTGTGGTTTAGGGGTTTTAACCCTACTCCCTTACTTCTCATTTTAGCCACCAAACTTCTTATTTTCTCCACTTTACACCCCAACTTATTATTATTATTATTATTTGCAACTCAAACCTGGTTATTACAGTATTCCCCTCTCAAAAGAATTCCGTCCCCGAAATTCCATCTTCGAACAAACGAGGGAAACGGGTTCTTATCTCCGATTCCACCTCCCAAGTTGCCTCTTGCCCCTTATGGAAACGCCACTGCACTTTCACTAACGAGATTTCCTTATTCCTCAACTTTCGGACTTTGCGATCTACAATCGCCAACGGTTCTTCAACATAATTTAACTTCTCGTCCACACGAATGTCTTCTAATGGCACCGCCATGCTCTCTTCGGCCAAGCATTTCCTTAAATTCGACACATGAACAGTCGAATGAACTCCCCACAGCCCCTCGGGCAATTCCAGCTTATACGCCACCTCACCCACACGCTCGGTGATGGCGAACGGCCTGACATACCTAGGCTTTAGCTTCCTTCTCTTCCCAAATCGAATGACACCTTTCCATGGCGATACCTTGAGCATCATTTTTCCCCTACCATAAACTCAATCGGTTTCCTTCTTTTATTCGCATATGCCTTTTGACGGTCCTGAGCCACCTTCAACTTCTCTCTTATCACACTATATTTGTCGGCAGTTAACTGCACGATCTCCGGTCCCGCCAACTATTTCTCTCCCACTTCATTCCAACACAACGGCGTCCTGCACTTATGCCCATACAATGCCTCAAATGGTGCTGCTTTGAAGACTGGCGTGATAACTATTGTTATACGAGAATTCGATCAACGACAGATGAGATTCCCACGAGCCCTTTAAGTCTATCACACATGCACGCAACATATCTTCCAGGGTCTGTATACTTCTCTCGCTTTGTCCATCCGTCTGAGGGTGATAGGTGGTGCTCATCAAAAGCTGCGTACCTAACTCCCTTTGAAGACTCCTCCAGAAAGACGACGTGAAGCGACTATCACGATCAGAAACTATGGGCGACGGCACTTCATGCCTCGTCACTATTTCATTGACATACAACCTCGCCAACTTTTCTAACGAATCATTCTCTCGAATAGGTAGAAAGTGAGCCGACTTGGTGAGACGGTCCACTATCACCCATATGGCATCATACCCCTTTGGGTTCCTTGGTAGCTTCGTGACAAAGTCTATAGCGATACAGTCCCACTTCCACACCGGTATATCTAAGGGTTGCATCTCCCCGTAAGGTCTTTGATGTTCTGCCTTGACCTTCAAATAGGTCATACACCGCTCAACAAAGTAAGCGACGTCCTTCTTCAACCCCGGCCACCAATAGATTTGTCTCAGATCTCGATACATTTGTCTCAGATCTCGATACATCTCATTGGTTCCCGGATGTACCGAATATCTCGATTTATGCGCTTCTTCCAAAATACGCTACCGCAAACCTCCCAACTTAGGAACCCACACTCGGTCCCCTAAACATTACACACCACTCCCGTTGCGTTCCAAGGATGGCACATAACCGACAATCCTCTCACTTTTCCACCTTTCTTCTATAAGATCTTCCCCTTGGAACTTCCTAATCTCGTCCAACAGATTAGGAATTACGTCGACTCGAAAGGCCACCACTTTAGTTGGTTCTCTTCTTTCCTTCCGACTCAAGGCGTCGTCCACGACGTTCCCTTTACCCGGATGGTAAAGGATCTCACAATCATAGTCACTTAACAATTCCACCCAACGGCGCTGCCTCATATTCAACTCCTTCTGATCAAACAAATGCTTAAGGCTCTTATGATCGGAATAGATCTGACCCTTAACTCCATAAAGGTAGTTAGGGGTGTTCATCGGTTGACATCCAATGGATTTGAGGGGAACCGAACCGATCCAATCATCCATTGGATGTTGGATTTTTCCAACCGAACCGATCCAATCATCCATTGGATGTTGGATTTTTCCAATCCAATGGATGATTGGATCGGTTCGGTTCCATCCAATGGATATTTTTATTGGATATCCATTGGATCAGTTCGGTTTCATCCAATGTTAACCGGATCAGATTGGATCCATCCGATTCGACATCCAATGGATGATCGGATCAGATCCATCCGAGTCGGGCCGACAAACCCCTCAAATGTTTGAGATTATGGGGGAGATTTATAGATTTAATTATGGGGGAGGAAGCTAACAAACCCCTCAAATGTTTTCACCGGGTTCTAGTAGCAGCCGTGGCCGAAACCGACAAGACTTAATGTCAACTTTAATGCAATCGGTTGCCGTGGAATCTACTAAAAAAGCTAGATATGATGAGGATAATTTGAGTGAATTCAATCAATACACACGTACTAATTTTATAACGGCATCCTCCACAAACGTCTTAGATGTTGAATCACTAGATTTATTAGAATGGTGGAAAAATAAACAACCGAGTTTCCCGATTATGGCGACTATTGCACTTGATATACTAACAATCCAAGCTAGTACCGTAGCTTCGAAGTCGACTTTTTCTCTTAGTGGCAGGATCATATCGGCGAGTCGGACAAGATTAACCCCGCAATCGGTGGAGTGTTGCATATGTCTGAATGATTACTTGGATGGAGAAAACCGCATTCAAAATCAAACGAACCTGGAGAATGATCTCGACGGCGTGGAAGAAAACTTAGCCGAAAACGAAGCCGATGAAAATCTAAGTACGCCGGGAACCGTTTCCGACAATTCTGATGTTAGTAGTGTCGGTGACGTCTCCCGATACGATGATGATGAAGAACTAGACACCGACCGCCTTGACGATCGGACGACTATTACACGACTGCAGAAGTACAATACTCTTGAAGATTACAATCCAGATCAGAATCCATACTACGCTCCATACAATCCATTCAATTACAATCCATACGGATGGGGTGATAGGGGTGGGAGTTCGGGAGCGGGACCTTCGGGTGTTTAGAATTTATGTATTGTAACTTGTAAGTTTGTAACTTAAAATTATATATAAATTATAAAACGTAAAATGTATTTTAGTGATATATATTATAAATAAAACGTATTTTTGAAGTGTATTTTACTGATCCAATGATTGCAATCCAATTTTTTACTTGTTAAAGTTTAGTAATTAATTATTATACAAAGAAATTCGTTAAAAAACAAAAAAAAATCGCAAGCCCGATTTAGAACCGGTTCTTGGCCCGACCCGGCCCGGTTTTATATGAACCGGTTTTATATAACATTAAACGGGCCAGGGGTTTTCGGGTTAAACCCGACCCGGCCCGACCCGGTTCTCTCTTGACCCGGTTCTCATGGTTACTGTTTAGAACCGGTTTGTTCCCCGACCCGGCCCGGACCCGATTTTTGGCCACCACTACATCCGACATCCAATGTTCTAAATCCAATTTTCAACAATGCACATAAATCATAATATTACGAAATACGTAATTATCCATTCAAAAGTCCAAACTAGTGCTAAAAAGTAAAAACATACAACTACCAAATATAATCCCATGCATCAACAAATTAAAGTTACAAAAGTTCTATTGAAAAGTGGAAAGTGAAAAATGATAAACAATTAAACATATTGTCCATTCGGCGTCCGCAACAAAACCGCAAGTCCGCAACAACTCAATCCATTCTAATTTTTCCATCTCCGGCCAACATTTCTACAAAATTAAGAAGTGTAAAACAAAAAAGTTATATTAGTATCTCATGAATAAACACATGTAACATAAAATTTAATATATATACATTTACTTACCAGCTTCCAACGCTTCAACTTCTTCATTTGCGCCATCAACATCAATCGTTGTTGTTTTTCGGATCCAGTTTTGGGTACAAATTAATGCTTGTACCGCTTTAGGAGTCAAACGACTCCTATATGAGTCAATAATACGGCTACCGGTAGAAAATGCCGACTCTGATGCAACCGTTGATATGCGGATAGCAAATACATCCTGAGCAATGATGGAAAGAACCTTAAACCTACTTGCATTCTTTTTCCACCAATTCAAGACATCAAAATCATGCTGTAAAGAAGTATACAAAACAAAGTTAAAACAAAAATTGCACCAATATTAAAAACACATTAGAAATGCAAGAAACAAAAATAAATATGCAAACCTGATCCGTATTTTCACATGCTTCGGTGAAATATTTGTCAACTTCGGTTTTGTTTTCTGAGGAATCAACAACCTTTAGCTTTTTCTTGCGAAGTTGATCAAATAAAGCATAGTCATCCACATCATCATCAACATCTCTCCCATCATCTTCAATAGTAATAGAAGCCGTATACGTGCCATCACCCGAATCCAATTGACAATACTCTTTGTACATTGAATCTAAAGTCATTCTAACAGATTTACAATAACTTATAGCCTCATCTTTATCACCACACATCAACTCAAAACACACATTCAAGAAAGGTTCTTTGTATCGAGGATCAAGCAAGATAACTACAAGTAAAAATGGGTTCAAATCTTCCATTTTTCCCCAATACTTGTCATACTTTTTCTTCATTGAAATAGCCATTTCCCTCAACTTACAATCAACTCTATTCCCGCTCAAAACTCCAAACGACTATGAATAAAAGAAACCCGGTCTAAAAATTGATTAGATGTGACAAACATAGACCCAGAGAATCTAAAACTTAGCTGGTGGTGTCGCATGTGAACCGCCGCCAGCATAGTCTAGGGTTTTCTTTTGGCGTGGGTGAGGACTGAGGACTGAGGACGTGAGACTTGAGTTGAAAGAGGTTTTTTTTTGTGTTTTGGCCGGCGTGTAATATGATGAAAGAGGGAAGTTTTTCAAAAAAATTAGTTTTTTTTAAATAACTAAAGTCTAAATATATTAACAAATATTATATAATATTATATTGGATGGAAATTGGATGGTTCGGTCAGTTGGTAATCGGTTCGGTTCGGTCGGTTTGCGGTCGGTTCTGGACTGCCATCCAACAACCGAACCGATCCAATTGGATTTTGAAAATTTCGATCCGATCCGATCCAATTGCAATTGGATATCCAATCAAAGTCGGTCGGTTCTAAATGGATCGGTCGGTTCAGACTGGATCGGTTGGTTTTCTGCACACCCCTAAAGGTAGTGTCTCCAAATATTTAGTGCGTAAACCACTGCTGCCAACTCCATGTCGTGCGTAGGGTAATTCTTCTCGTGTTCCTTCAACTGACGGGATGCATAAGTGATCACCTTCCCGTTCTACATTAGCACACATCCTAGTCCCAACTTGGATGCATCGTTGTAGGTTACAAATCCTTTCGTCCCACTAGGCAAGGAGAGTATCGGTGCACTGCTCAACTTGTCTTTCAACTTACTGAACGCTTATTCTTGAACCTCCGACCACTCGAACTTAGGGCTCTTCTTGGTCAAAGCGGTCAATGACGTAGCTATACGAGAAAAGTCTTGGATGAACTTCCAATAGTAGCCCGCTAAACCAAGGAAACTCCTAACCTCCGATGGCAACCTCGGTTGTTCCCATCCTCTAATTGCCTCCACTTTGGCCGGGTCCACCTTGATGCCTTCTCCCGACACCACATGACCCAAGAATTGGACTTCTCTGAGCCAAAACTCACACTTGGAGAACTTTGCATACAATTTCTTCCGCCGCAGCAAGCCTAACATCACACGAAGATGCTCTTCATGCTCCCTCTAGGATCGAGAAGAGATGAGGATGTCATCTATGAACACAATCACACACTTGTCCAACAACACACTGCACACCCGATTCATTAAATCCATGAAGACTGTCGGATCATTAGTCAAGCCAAAAGGCATGACTAGAAACTCATAATGCCCGTACCTCGTGCGAAAAGCCGTCTTCGGCACATCTTCTTCCCTTACCTTCAACTGGTGATAACCGGATCTTAAATCTATCTTTGAGAAGAAGCTCGCCCCTTGCAACTGGTCAAACAGATCGTCGATCCTCGGAAGTGGGTACTTGTTCTTGACGGTCACCTTGTTAAGTTCGCGATAGTCTATGCACATCCGCATAGACCCATCCTTCTTCTTGACGAAGAGTATCGGCGCTCCCCAGGGTGAGGAACTAGGGCGTATAAATCCCTTATCCAACAACTCCTGCAGCTGAGCCATGATCTCCTTTATCTCCGCCGGTGCCAAATGGTACGGCACACACGCTACTGGTGCCACTCCAGGCATCAATTCGATCCTGAACTCGACTTGACGATCTGGGGGTAAACCCGTCAGGTCATCCGGAAACACCTCCGGAAACTCACTCACCACAGGAACATCCTCTAATCCCTTCTTTTCTTTCTTAGCGTCTAACACGTACGCTAGAAACCCCTGACACCCCTTCTCTAGACAATGCCTCGCCTTCATCACCGAGATGAGACAGGACTTACGCTCTCGCCTATCTCCATAAATTACCACCTCCGACTTATCGGGAAAGCCATACGGATCAATTTCTTATTGCACCCGATGCTAGCACTATTACTAGCCAGTCAATCCATCCCCACGACGATGTAAAACTCTCCCATGCCCATGGGGTACAACCGTAAGGGGAAAGAGTGACCCTCTACCTCGATACTACATCCTTCATACACCTCCCTCACCAAGACTCTATTATCATCCGCAACCTCTACTTCAAAACCACATTCCAAATGTTTGGGTTTGACACACAGACGTCGGAAAAATTCTGGTGATACAAACGAACGGTTTACACCCGAGTCGAATAACACTTTAGCAAGAATAGAGTTAACAAGAAAAGTACCTGTCACCACGTCAGGTATCTCCACCGCCTCTTCTGCTGTCATACAAAAAGCTCTCGCCCTTGTCTGTGCTGGCTCCACCTTCTTTTCTCCAACTTTCCCTCCTTGTCTACCACCGTAACCACCTGAATACCCTTACTTCAACTGCGGGCAATCCGGCCTCAGATGTTCCAAAGAACCACACTGGTAGCACGCTCTTAGGTTCCGACAATCACGCGCTATGTGTCCCAACTTTCCACACTTGAAGCACCCTTCAGGCTCACTCGCACACTCCCAACGATGCACTCGGTTACACTTTCTACAAGGATTCTCTCCAAATCTCGGTCCCCCTCGTAACTCGGGCTTGAACACCTTAGCCCGTTTCGAATCACACATTGATCCTTCCCACTTCCTCTTCTCTTTACCCTTCTCCTAATCCTGTCGATTCTTCTCCTTTTCAACCAATTCGGCCGCATTGATGGCTGCCTGAAAAATAGTCGGGTTTCGAGCTGATGCCAGTTCTCGAACGCTACTCTTTAACCCAAATAGGTACCTCTCAATCAAGCGTTCCTCATTTGGTACGTACAACTCAACAAACCTTGCTTTCTCCATAAACTTCGACGTGTATTCCCTTACCAACATCCCACCTTGTTCTAAACTCAGGAATTCTTCCTCCAATCTTTTCACCTTCGACGATGCCTTAAACTTTGAGACAAAGGTCTCCCATGTCATACCCTTAGCAGCTTTCGACCCTTCTCCCGCTGTTACCGCATCTTACCAAAACATTGCATCAAACTTCAGCATGGATAAGGCGAACATCACTCGGTCACTGTCAGCACATTTATAGGTGTCAAACACTAGTTCCATCTCCCTATACCATTTTACGGCCAACACTGGATCACATTCTCCCTTGAAAGTGGGTGGCATACAAGAGGTGAATGCCTTGTAACTACACCCCCCGCTCAACACCAAGTCATTTACTGCTAACGGATTCGATTGAGAAGGACTCCCCGAAGCAGACCCATGTGAGCTAGACACTCCTTCCTTACTACCACTTGCTTCTTTACTCCTCGATGTTGTTGATACGAGGTTTTCGCACCCCGAGAATCTAACCGCAAGTGTACGGTGTCGAATCAAGTAATAACGTACGGTAAGTACGAGTATCGAATCCACAGGAACTAGGAACTAAGTATCACAATTAATATAAGCTCCATTAACTGAACTATCGATAATTGAACGGTTGGTATTAAACTACTTAATTGAGAGAATTAAATCAAACACAAGACAAAACAGTAAATAGCTTTGGAAAATCAGATAGAGAAAACAGTTGAGGGTTGGAAATCCAATGGTTCTCGCATACAAACGTCTGACTCAATTCAAATACCAGTTATTCCTATCAATGAATACCCAATTTTTATCTAATCATTGTTCTTTCTCAAGCTACAACGATTTTATTTGCAAAGCATGGTTCGTTTTCAAGCAACCGTGATTTCTATTTTGAAAACATAAGTTTTATCTTTCGATCTCAACATATAGGGTTCAAAACGCATTAAGCTTAAGATTCAAACGGGACTAAGATTTACTCGGTATATCTCTATCCTTTCTTAACTCAGACATGCAATTCCTAATTCTACTTCTCAATTACTTCTCTCGAACATAAATTGAAAGCAATAAAATAATTGTAAGGTAGCTAATCTCACAAAAGCATTAAACACCAAATTGCATTCATTCATTAAAATAGGAAAACTGATAAAGGTCTCAGGTCATCTGTTTACAAGCTTAAACCACATTCATTCCAACCCCCAACATGAACCGGTTAGTTCATGTCGGTGGTGGATTCAAACACAATAGAAAAAGATGGAAACAAGTATGTAAACATGATAATCGTGTCTTTTTGGCTGCATGGGTCAATTTCTGGTTCGCGGATCGGGTCCTGGTTCGGTTGCGGGTCTTGGGCTTTGCTTTTGGGCTTCCGTTAGGCTTCGTTTGGACTCTTTTTGGGCTCTATTTAACTTCTTTTCTTGAGGAATGCCGCCTTTTAGATAACCTGTATCAAACACTAGATAAACCGTAAAATACACGCCTTTTTACTTGAATACAAGCCAATCTCATTGGTTTGAGAACTGAAAATAACGCCAAAAAGTGGCGTTATCAACAACCCCAAACCGAGCGTTGCTTGTCCCCAAGCAATTGAGCGATAAAAATAGAATAAAAGCATATATCTGTGAAATAATAACTGCACAATTCCCAATCGGTACCAAGTGATGCATCGGTGATTTCCCATACCCGTGAATATCTATCTCACTCTCGCCTCATCCTTATTTTGTCCGATCTATGACCTTCTGTTGATCCAAACCCTCAGTGATTTGATAATGACCCTCTTTTATATACTTAGTGAAAATTGTAAGTAAACAATATGTATCAGAGTTTCACTATCGCTGATAAGTACTAAGATCTTACAGTACCGCTGATAGGAACTCTCGCTCTTTAAATTAAACATTCAGCGAAACTGTTCACCATTAATACTGAGTCTGTTCAGTCATTATGATGATCGCTGATAAGTTAGTTGTTTACTTATGATCCATGAAGACAAGTTTCACGTCAACAAAGGTTCTACGCTAAAGTCGAAGATCAAGCTCAAGAACCAGCAACAAGTCTCCTAATGAACTGATGCGGATCAGCGAAGACTCAGATTTGTCCACTCAACGTGAAGTATCAAGTACAAGACTTCAGCTATCACTGAACTTTATCATTCGCTGAATAGAAAATGATAATCGCTGAATCAACGAAAAGCTGATCATGAAGTCCTTCGTTCAAAGTACTTTTGTCTTAACCTCCCTTGCACGACTCCGTACGAAATGTTAGAAAAGAACCTCCGACTGTCTGAAATCGTACAACCACTCTTATACTACACTGTTCATCCATGCGGATACTAAGGTTGTCAACCAAGGTCAATGACATGCAACCAACCAGCTGATGACACGTGTAAAGTGTATACTGACTTGCATTAAATGCATGCAGTATATAAAGAGATGAACCCACTTCATTTGAAGTAACTTGCTAACTCTGGACAAGTTCAATCTCTTATCTCAAGATAGGTTATTATTAGTAATTTCCTTATCTCTCTTAGTGCAAGAAACCTTAGTGTTCCAACTTGTTTAGATTTAGGTTTATCCTTAATCTTGATTCTGCAACAAGCTGTAAATTGTTAATGATTTATCAATAAACAATTTAGAAAAGAAAATCTGTGTGTTTGTATTCAACCCCCCCCCCCTTCTACAAACTTGTATAGGCCTTCGGGACCAACAAGTGGTATCAGAGCAGATTTGTTTAACCTCATAAACAAGATCTAATCTAAGATATTTCTCTTCCTTGCTATTATCTGAAAATGGCCACCAACACAAACACAAATTATATAGACAATGGTTCTCTTGCTAAACCCCCTAGATTTTCCAAAGATAACTTCAACTTATGGAAAAATAGGATGACACTCTTCTTAGAAGGTGTAGACCCTACTATGCCTTACTATCTAAAAAATGGTCCATTCATCCCTGTAAGAATTGATGCTGTTGTTCCAGCCGCTGAGAATAGACCTGCTATTCCAGAAAGGCTGGTACCTAAGGAAATCTTTCAATGGACTGACGAATATAAGAAGAAAGTGGCTATAGATACAAAAGCCAGATCCATACTATCCATGGCTCTTCCTGACGAAGTCTACCATTCCGTCATGAACCTGAAAACATCAAAGGCCATGTGGGACACAATAAGTGTTCAGCATGAAGGAACGTCTGAAGTCCAGGATTCAAGAAAGATCAACCTGGTAAGACAATACGAAAGCTTCATTTCTGGTAAGAATGAATCTCTCTCTGAAGTTCACCAACGTTTTAATTGTTTAATTATAGATCTGAAAACTGTTGGTAAGGAATATTCCAACTTTGAAGTACTGACAAAGTTTCTAGAATGTTTACCTGAAAGCTGGGACAATTATGCTATGTGTCTCAAGCTATCAAAGGATCTAAAATCAATGACCCTTTCAACCTTATATGGCACGTTGCTGAATCATGAGCAATCGAGCCATCTTAAGAAGAATCTTGTAAAAGATTCCAAAAGCACCCCTGTTGCTTTAATCTCAGAGGAACCTTCTACTCAGCGACCCTCGGTCACTATCACTGAGTTAGAAAGTAACTCTGAAAGGTCATCAGATTCTGATTATTCAGATAATGATGAATCTTTGGCTCTCCTAACTAAGAAGTTCAAGAGATTTTCCAAAAAGAAAATGTTTAGAAAGAACAAACCTCTTTCCATAACTGACAAGCCTAGATCATCAGCGTTTGTTGATAAGGCTACTGCTACTTGTTTTAACTGCGAAAAGACAGGACATTTCGCTAACGAGTGCAGGTCAAAGAAAGTTTCTAGACCCTCAGCTTTTACAAAGAAACCATTTGTTCCAAGGAATAAAGATGACAAATATTCAAAGCTGAAAGAAAAATATGCAAAGCTGAAAAGCTTTTAGAAGAAGAATAAAGGCCTGATGGCTGACTATGATTGGGCTGCTTCTGATGAAGAAGCATCATCATCTGACTCTGAAGATGATGAAGCAAATCTATGTCTTATGGCCAAGATTGAAGAAGAGGAAGAAAGTTCAGACATTCCCTCCACTTCAACATCTGCTATTCAGGTATCACCTTCTTTCTTTACCAATATTGCAAATATTGATGAAGCTGATAGTCTCCGTAAGATCGATCTCTTGACTAGAAGTTTATACGAAGCCATGAACGGCAAAACTGTGGTTGAAAACCAAAATCTTGATCTCGCTGAAAAGCTTAAAAACTGCCACCTTCAAATAGAAAAGCTTTCTAAAATTGAAGAAGATTTTAAAGGTCAGGTATATTTAAATCAGCTAGTCAAAATCGAACGAGCAGAAGCTATCGCTGCATTAAAGGCTGAAAAAGCTACTGTTGAAGGATGGTGTAATTCTTCAACAAAGATCACTGAGATAATAAAGTCTCAGATTCCCCTGAGTGATAAACGTGGTTTGGGTTACAAATATGAAACTCCAAAACCAACCACTGAGCGTTCAATGCTTAAATTTGGAACGTTCGTATCCTCAGTCGCTGATACTTCATCTTCTCAGTGCTCCTCGTCCGTTACACCAATCCCTGAGGAAACTCCTACCTCTGTCTCTAAAGACAAAGGTAAAGGAATTGTTATTTACCAGAATCCTCAGAAGGGTACCTTAGTACCAAAGCTGAAAGCTTCTAAAGCTTCAGTGGCTCATCCCTCTGGATCAAGGAAGCAGATATATGGATTTATTCAGCGATCTACTCCTAGACTCAGATTGGATGTCCTTGGTAAGAAATCTGAAGAACTGAATGTTCGTCCCATTTCTAAAGCCAATAGTTTACTTGGTGCTGGCACTTCTAATTTGAAATTAAAAGCTCAGCATTCAAATGGTCCTAGAACTACTTTTAGTTATAGGAAATGTTATCACTGTGGACTTACCGATCATATTGCTAGTAAGTGCCCCACAGCCACCAAAGCTGAAAAGATAGCTAAGGTGAAGATTGTCCCCAAGGCAAAGAAGACCAACCCTGGTGCAAATCAGGTTAAAGTGAATCCTACCACTGAAGTTAAGAAATTAACCAAAGTGAAGAAAGACAAAGCTGAGTCCTCAAATGCTGCGAAGACTGCTGAATCTTCCATTCCAACTACTTCCACTGACAAATGTGTATACATGGTTAAGTGGGTACCCAAGAAAATCTAATTTTCCATTGTATTGCAGGTTAAGAAGGGTATCTGGTATCTCGATAGCGGATGCTCTAGACACATGACTGGAAAGAAAAGCCTGTTCGCTGAATACAAGGAAGAGAAGGGTCCCTCTGTGACTTTCGGTGGAAATGGAAAAGGACATACCCGAGGGTATGGTGTACCTTCAAATGGTACAACCTCCTTCAGAAGAGTCGCATATGTTGAAGGGCTGAAGCATAATCTTCTAAGCATCAATCAGCTGTGTGACATGGATAACAAAGTAATCTTTACTAAGGAATCCTGCTTTGTCACTGACAAAAAGGAGAAGATAGCTCTCAGCGGTTATCGTTTGGAAAATGTTTATGTAATAAACATGGACTCAACAACCACTGAGAACTCATGTTTCTTCTCAAAAGCCTCATCTGAAGTCAACTGGCTATGGCATAAGAGGCTATCTCATCTAAATTTCAAGACACTGAACACTCTTTCTTCAAAAGAGTTAGTCACTGGTCTACCTCAGCATTCATACGCCAAAGAGTCGTTATGTTCAGCGTGTGAAAAAGGGAAGCAGACCAAAGAAAGCTTTAAGTCAAAGCAAGTTTCTTCAGTGTCATTTCCTCTACAACTACTCCATATGGATTTGTTTGGCCCTGTTAACAAACAATCCATCGCTGGAAAGAAATATACGCTGGTCATAGTTGATGAATTCTCTCGCTTCACTTGGGTAATGTTTCTCCGTTCTAAGAGTGACACCCCTGAAGAACTCATCAATTTTGTTCGGAAGATGGAAACCCTGAACAATCTGACCGTTCGCTCAATAAGGAGTGATCATGGGACTGAATTCAAAAACAGTTCTCTTGATTCCTTCCTTGAGAGTAAGGGTATTTCTCACAATTTTTCTTCAGTGAGAACACCGCAACAAAATGGAGTCGCTGAAAGAAGAAATAGAACAATTATTGAAGCTGCACGTTCAATGCTCAGCGATTCTCACCTGCCTACTCAGTTTTGGGCAGAAGCTGTCAACACTGCTTGTTTTACGCAAAACAGGTCGCTGATAGACAAAAGATTCAAAAAGACAACCTATGAACTCTTTCATGGGAGAAAGCCTTGAATCATCTTTCTTCACATCTTTAGATGTCAGTGTTTTATACTGAACAACAGAGATGCTCTTGGAAAGTTTGATCCTAAGGCTGATGATGGAATCTTTCTTGGATACTCCTCAGTTTCCAAAGCCTTCAGAGTCTTCAATCGTAGAAGACAAAGTGTTGAAGAAACTATTCACGTCACGTTTGACGAATCCCATTCAGCGAACTCTAAACCGTCCGCTGATACTGAAGAACTGAATCAATGGATGTTTTCTCATCTTGGTGATTCAGAAGATATTCCCACTTCTCATGCTCATCCAGTAGAAGATGATAGTCCTATCATTCCAAATATGCAGAACAGTGAAGCTGAAACTTCTTGGGTCTCAGCTGTTCCTATAAACACTATACCTAACGCTGAACCAAATGTCTCAGACATTCCATCTACTTCTCAGCAATCAGTGAATATAATGACAACTGCATCCATTCCACTCTTGGCTGATACTCCTGACGTCGCTGAAGCTTCATCTTCAGCTCCTCCAGTTCAAGTTGAGTCAGCGTCTCACGCTCCGGCTCAGCGATGGACTATAAATCATCCAATTGATCAAATTCTTGGTGATCCAAACGCTGGGATTCAGACTCGACGAAGTGCAGGTAATATTTGTTTATTTGTAAATTTTATTTCACTAACTGAACCAAAGAAAGTAGATGATGCCCTCAAAGATCCAAACTGGGTCAGCGCCATGCAAGAAGAGCTGACTGAATTCGAAAGAAACAAAGTTTGGAAACTTGTTCAGAGACCAACTGTTAAAACAGTAATAGGCACTAAATGGGTCTATCGAAATAAGTTGGACGAACATGGTACTGTAACCCGCAACTGACACGGGGTTTTGACACCCCGCGAAATCTAACCGCAAGTGTACGGTGTCGAATCAAGTAATAACGTACGGAAGTACGAGTATCGAACCAAGGGAACTAGGAACTAAATATCACAATTACTATAATTGCTATTAACTGGACTGTCGAAATTGGAGGATTGGTTTTATAACTAAATAATTGCAGAAAATAAAATCAAACAAACACAAGACAAACAGAACAGCTTTAAAGACTTCGATAGAGAGAAAAGTTGAGGGTTGGAAATCCTCAGGTTTTACACATGCACACAATCAACTCAAACAGTTACCAGTTAATCCCCTAAATGATTCCCAAATCTTTTAAAATCACCGTCGTTTTCTTTCGAATAACAACGGATTTTATTTTGAAAAGGATTAGTTCAATCTCTCGATCTCACTTCTGGATTCCAAAACACATTAAGCACTCGATTTAAGTTAAATTGGCTAGATTTTATCTCTCGATGTCAACCTAACGGTTTAAATGGGACTAAAGCTTACTTGGTATATCTCTAACACCGTTTTGAGCTTTAGGCATGCAATTCCTAATTCTATATAGTAGTTAATTCTCACGAACTTAATTACTACTCAACAAATCATTTGTAAACTGGCCAAATTCACAAACGCATTAAGAACAAAATCACATGCTTCAATTAATAAAGAAAAACTGATAAACGTTCAAGTCAATTCATTACATGCTTAAAAACCAGATTCATTCCAACCCCCAACACGAACCGGTTAGTTCATGCCGGTGGTGGATTCAAACATAATAGAAAAGGATGAAAACGAGTATGTAAACATGATAAACGAAAAAGATGAAATCGTGATGAATGTGATGACTCCCTTCTATCGTGCTCGTATATACTTCGCGTGATGAATCGCTCCTCGTTTGAACCTCTATCGTGCCTCCAAAGACCCCGAAAAATCTCCAAAAATCGCCCCCTAAACTGCTCTGACCGTCCTCGAAAAGTTGCGCGAATAATGACCTAAAATCTCAAAAAAACGAGTTTTATTTCTGCGTGCCGCGGTTTGTGCCGCGGTTTGCAAACCGCGCGCCAAACCGCGCGGCGGCGTGGAACAGTGTGTGCCGCGGCTTGTGCCGCGGTTTGGGAAAACTGTGTGCCGCGGTTTTGGACTTGGATCTCGGGCTTTCGTTGGGCTTCGTTTTGGCTCTTTTGGGGCTCTTTTTAGCTTCTTTTCTCGAGGAATGCCGCCTTTTAGCTAACCTGTATAAATCACTAGATAAACCGTGAAATACACGCCTTTTTACTTGAATACAAGCCAATCTCATTGGTTTGAGAACTGAAAATAACGCCAAAAAGTGGCGTTATCAACAACCCCAAACCGAGCGTTGCTTGTCCCCAAGCAAATTAGCGATAAAAACAGAATAAAAGCATATATATGTGAAAGAATAATAACTGCACAATTCCAATCGGTACCAAGTGATGCATCGGTGATTTCCCATACCCGTGAATATCTATCTCACTTTCGCCTCATTCTTTAATTTGTCCGATCTATGACCTTCTATTGGGAGTTGAACTCGTGACAGTTCCGATTACATTAGGGTTAGACTTAGTCCAGACATTCTAGGGAAAACATTTCGCCTCGAACCTACCTCACGGGATACTCTCTTTGCACTCGAACCTAGGTTATCGCTCGTGTTGTCATGTTTACGGAGGTTATGTACAAGAATACTCAAATTTCATGACAACTCTTTTTGAAAGACGCACAAATGTCCAAAAGTTTGATCTCAGAAAGAATTCAAATAGCAAGACAGGGAATATCAGTAAAGGTAGTCGTAAACCGTAATCACATTTTCCAAAAGATCATCCAGGTCTTTACACGGGTTGTAATGGGGCTAAGGTTAAGGTTAAGAAACGACGGGTAAAAAGGATCAACAATCCTCGGTGTGTCAATCATTGGCAATTCCTGAACTCTCGTTGCTTTACATTCGCTTACTTGGCCCTTTTCATCACTATTGGAGTCGCTTTGACTCTCTTATTTTTCAGCTCTAACTATTATCTAATTACTGTATTTATTTAATAATATATTTTTTTTTAGTTGGGACTTCATTGGTCCTCTTTTCTACTTCTCGGGTTACATTGACCCGTTTTATTCTCATGACTGGCCGGAATTCTCTCTTTTCTGCTCTATCTCTATTAGTTCATTACTGCTTCCGATTGACACACTTTCGGATAAAGGTTGGCTAAGGCTTTTGGCTAACGGGAAATTGATGGGTTTAGAAAGAAATAGGATGAGTGTTTGGCTGCAAGATGGCTATGGATACACAAAAGGGTGAAAGGGGACGATAGCTAAAAATGGTTTAAAATAAAACACATAATGTCTGGAATCATATCTTAAGGTCCACACGATATAGTCTATTGTACCCTTACCTAATATCCCGATGTTCGTCTTTGCTACTCAATGCAATAATGTAGCGAGATCATTCTGCATTCACGACAAGGAATTCGAAAAGTGTATAAGAATTATGTGTATAAATCCCTCGAAATGAAAGACGTCTTTTAGGCTCAAAACTCACAATCGGGTGGTCTCCACTAATGTCCCTAGTCATGTCTTTTCCCGGTCCTTCCCTAACGGTCACGTCACTATCATAAAGTTCTTCCCACAATGGTTGGTCTCAATCATTCAAAAATAAAAAATTTAGCTATTGTGATCTAGACACTCAGAAATGTAGGAAATCTACGTGCATAAGCTTGGGCCCAATTGGGCAACCCCAACCCTTACCCACACATTGTCCCCAATGTGCAGGCAAAATCGTAGGTGATGCGACTCAATCATTGTGCAGTTATTTACAGGTATGAAAAGGGCGGGTAAAACATTAGCATAGCATAGCAAAAGAAAACCCAAAATTTCTAAATTGGGCACCCCAAACCTAGGCCGTGGCCTAGGTTTGCCAAATAAAAGCCAACCCCAAACCTTGGTAAAACCGAGGTTTGCACAGGGTCTAATGTGAGTGTGTAGATGGTTCAAAAATGAGGCACCCCAAACCTAAGTGAAATTTAGGTTTGTTGCATCTCGTGCAATTAAAATAGAACAACACATCAAACACCACTCTTTTAGCAGAAAGATTTAGAACATACCTGTGTTGCCCGGCCGGAGGATTCTTGACAGATTGAGCACTTAGAGGAGGAGACGGAGAGAAGAATCCTAAACAAGGGGAAGACACAAACAAAAACAGGAAAACACACAAAGCAAGAAAGGAAACAAAAACTGCACGAAAAAAATTGAACAGGGGACACCCGCGGCTTGCAAGCCGCATAACATCCTGCGTAACTCACTGTTTCAGAAACCAAACAGAGTGTCCCGCGGCTTTCCACGCGGTATGCAAACCGCGTGGCAAGTCGCGTATGTCCCTGTTCCACTATTTTTGATTTTTCGATATTTTCGATTTTTATGGTTTTTCCGGAATTAAAACACACACAAGATAAAATTTAATAAACGAAAACAAACCTTGGTGGGTTGCCTCCCACCCAGCGCCTTATTTAAAGTCGTGGCACGACTATGCGGTTTCAACTCGGTTCGGTATCCGCGGATTTGGATCGCCCACACTTGCGATTTCCCGCGGACTCTTTCACAATTGGCCTTTCATGGCCAGCTCCAGATTCTTCTTCACCTTGACCTCTCGCCTTTTCAAACATCTTAAAGATCACTTTCTCGCCGCCGACCCGCAAAGTCACCTCTCCTTCCTCCACATCGATGAGAGCTCTACTTGTTGCCAGAAACGATCTTCCCAATATCAACGGGACTTCTATGTCGTCGTCGATATCCAGCACCACAAAATCTACCGGAAAGTAGAACTTTCCCACCTTTATGAGCACATCTTCTATTACTCCGTATGGGTACACAATTGATCGATCCGCGAGCTTCAGCGTCATGAATGTTGGGCTCACCTCACCCAAGCCGAGTTTCCTGAAAACATGTAATGGCATTAAGTTAATACTCCCCCTAAATCACACAACACTTTATTAAAAGAAAACTTCCCAATTTGAATAGGAATTGAAAAACTCCCTGGATCTTTAAGCTTTGGGGGAAGTTTGTTTTGGATGATCGCGCTGCACTCTTCAGTGAGTGCAACGGTGGCTTGATGATCAAGTTCCCTCTTCTTTGATAGGATCTCTTTCATGAATTTCATGTAAGAGGGCATTTGTGCCAATGCATCTGCAAACGGGATATTAATTGTTAGCTTTTTAAATACATCGATAAACTTATAAAAATTAACATCGTCCTTGTTTGCTTTCAGTCTGTTTGGATATGGCACTTTGGGTATCACTGGCTTGACCGGTGGTTGCTTCGGGATGGTCGGCTCACTCTTCTTGGGCTCTTCATCTTCCGGTTTCTCTTTCATCTCAAACTCTTTATCAGCCTCTAACTCCTCCAGATTTACCATCTCGAACTCTTTATCGACTTCCTTTGGTGAGGCCTTGCTTACCGGATCTTTAATCAACTCCTTGCCACTTCTCAGAAAAATGGCATTGCAATCTTCTCGGTTCTTTCTTTCCGGCATGCTCGGGAATGTTCCGGAGGGTCGGTTCTGTAAAGCTTCCGAAATCTGTCCCATTTGCCTCTCCAAGATCTTGATGGAGGCGGTGTTTTGTTCGGTTGCTGCCTTGACCGTGTTGACCGTGCTCGCCAATTCTCCGACTGTGTTATCCATCTTTTCCATAAACTTCATCATCATATCTTCTAATCCTGGCTTCTTCTCCCCGGATGGTCCCTCGTTCCTTTGCTGAAAACCTGGAGGGCGGTACACACTGTTAGTATTAAATGAATTGGAAGAGTTAGAAAAATTACCTGGTTGTGGTTGACCGGGCTGATTCCACGAAAGATTGGGATGCTTTTTCCATCCCTCGTTGTAAGTGTTCGAGAAAGGATCATTTCTCGGCTGGTTCCGGTTTTGCACGAACTGGACTTGATCAGGCTCTTGTGGAGTACTTCCCTTTAGGTGATTCGTGATAAAGGCTAGCTGAGCCTTCAGTTCCTTCATCTCTTCTGACTCTTGAATACTTGCCACTCTTCTAACGGCTGACCTCGGTGTAGAAAAACTATGTTCGGCCAAGTTTTCAATCAGCTCGCACGCTTCCTCGTACGATCTATCCATCAATGCTCCACCCGCGGCAGCAGTGATATCATTCTTGAATTGTGGGTGGAGCCCACTAAAGAAGGCCTGGATGATGACCCAGCCTTGTAGCCCATGATGAGGACACTTCTTGATCATGTCCTTGTAACGTTCCCATGCCTCATAAAGCGTTTCTTGATCCCATTGAGCAAAATGGGTGATCTCCGCCATTAGTTGGGCGGTCCGACTAGGTGGGAAAAACTTCTGGAGGAAGGCTGCTTTCAACTGTGGCCAAGTAGTGATTGAATCTGGTTGGATGCTCTCGGTCCATGTCTCGGATCGGCCTTTAAGTGAGAATCCGAATAGTCGCAGTTTGATGGCGTCTTCACTCATGCCATTGATCTTAAACGTGTTGCAGATCCTCTCGAATGCACGAAGATGTGCGTGAGGATCCTCGGTTGGCGTCCCTCCGTATTGGTTCTGTTGCACCATCACGATGGTGCTCGGCTTTATTTCGAAATAGTTGGCCGCAGTGGTAGGCGGCTGAATACCTATGCGGGCCCCTGCCACATTCGGGTCGGCAAACGACCGCATAGGCACCCTCTCCGGAGGTGGTGGTGGATTATTGCGGCGAGGTGGTCTCTCGTCGTTAGACATCTCGAATTTCAGATTCCACTTAGCTTTCGCTTCTTTTCGTAGACGACGAGCGGTTCTTTCGATCTCTGGGTCGATAGGCTCGACTTCTTTTCCTCGGGTTTTCCTTGGCATAAACCAAGCAGCACCTGAAATCGCAATTACACGAACTTAGCAATCCAGAAATTCAAAGTGATGAAATAGAATACGAAAATAAAAAAATGTCCAATCTAATAGCGCGTATAGCTGGTAGTGCTATTAGCTACAACTAGTTCCCCGGCAACGGCGCCAAAAACTTGACACTGGGTTTTGACACCCCGCGAAATCTAACCGCAAGTGTACGGTGTCGAATCAAGTAATAACGTACGGAAGTACGAGTATCGAACCAAGGGAACTAGGAACTAAATATCACAATTACTATAATTGCTATTAACTGGACTGTCGAAATTGGAGGATTGGTTTTATAACTAAATAATTGCAGAAAATAAAATCAAACAAACACAAGACAAACAGAACAGCTTTAAAGACTTCGATAGAGAGAAAAGTTGAGGGTTGGAAATCCTCAGGTTTTACACATGCACACAATCAACTCAAACAGTTAGCAGTTAATCCCCTAAATGATTCCCAAATCTTTTAAAATCACCGTCGTTTTCTTTCGAATAACAACGGATTTTATTTTGAAAAGGATTAGTTCAATCTCTCGATCTCACTTCTGGATTCCAAAACACATTAAGCACTCGATTTAAGTTAAATTGGCTAGATTTTATCTCTCGATGTCAACCTAACGGTTTAAATGGGACTAAAGCTTACTTGGTATATCTCTATCACCGTTTTGAGCTTTAGGCATGCAATTCCTAATTCTATATAGTAGTTAATTCTCACGAACTTAATTACTACTCAACAAATCATTTGTAAACTGGCCAAATTCACAAACGCATTAAGAACAAAATCACATGCTTCAATTAATAAGGAAAAACTGATAAACGTTCAAGTCAATTCATTACATGCTTAAAAACCAGATTCATTCCAACCCCCAACATGAACCGGTTAGTTCATGCCGGTGGTGGATTCAAACATAATAGAAAAGGATGAAAACGAGTATGTAAACATGATAAACGAAAAAGATGAAATTGTGATGAATGTGATGACTCCCTTCTATCGTGCTCGTATATACTTCGCGTGATGAATCGCTCCTCGTTTGAACCTCTATCGTGCCTCCAAAGACCCCGAAAAATCTCCAGAAATCGCCCCCTAAACTGCTCTGACCGTCCTCGAAAAGTTGCGCGAATAATAACCTAAAATCTCCAAAAAAACGAGTTTTATTTCTGTGTGCCGCGGTTTGCAAACCGCGCGCCGCGGTTTGGGAAAACTGTGTGCCGCGGTTTTGGACTGTGTGCCGCGGTTTTGGACTTGGATCTCGGGTTTTCGTTGGGCTTCGTTTTGGCTCTTTTGGGGCTCTTTTTAGCTTCTTTTCTCGAGGAATGCCGCCTTTTAGATAACCTGTATAAATCACTAGATAAACCGTGAAATACACGCCTTTTTACTTGAATACAAGCCAATCTCATTGGTTTGAGAACTGAAAATAACGCCAAAAAGTGGCGTTATCAGCAACAAAGCTCGACTTGTTGCTCAGGGATACAGACAAGAGGAAGGTATAGATTATGACGAAACATTTGCTCCAGTAGCAAGACTTGAATCTATTCGTCTATTCTTAGCATATGCTGTACACAAAAACTTCAAAGTACATCAGATGGATGTTAAGTCAGCGTTTCTAAATGGAAAGCTGAATGAAGAAGTGTATGTGGAACAACCTCCAGGATTCTCAGATTCTAAGCGTCCAGATTATGTTTATAAACTGGATAAGGCACTTTATGGTTTGAAGCAAGCTCCTCGTGCATGGTATGACACTCTTTCTACTTATCTCCATATTGAAAAATTTGAGCGAGGTAAGATTGACAAAACTCTATTTTTTAGAAAAGTGAAAGGTCATATCATTTTAGTTCAAATATATGTTGATGACATTATATTTGGTTCTACTAACCCTGAGCTTTGTACTCGTTTCGCTGATAGAATGAAAGATGAGTATAAAATGAGCATGATGGGTGAACTAACATATTTCCTTGGTCTTCAGATTAAGCAAACTGAGAAAGGAACTTTCATAAATCAGGGAAAATATGTTAAAGATATGCTGAAGAAATTCGACTTAACTGAAAGTTCAGCTATGAAAACCCCTATGGCACCACCGCTGACACTTGATAAGGACACTAAGGGTGTTCCTGTCAATGTCACGATGTACCGTGGGATGATCGGCTCTCTATTGTATCTAACAGCTAGCTGACCCGATATTATGTTTGCAACATGCTTGTGTGCACGATATCAAGCTGAACCTAAGATATCTCATATGAAAGTTGTAAAGCGAATCTTTCGATATCTTAAGGGTACAGCGAATCTAGGTCTTTGGTTTCCCAAAGATTCAGGATTCGATCTAACCGCCTATTCAGATAGTGATTTTGCAGGTTGCAAAATGGATAGGAAAAGCACCACAGGAGGATGTCATCTCCTGGGTGGAAAGCTGGTAAGTTGGACAAGTAAAAAGCAAAATTCAGTGTCCACTTCCACAGCTGAAGCTGAATATGTAGCTGCTGGAAGCTGTTGTTCTCAAGTCTTGTGGATGAGAAATCAGCTACTAGACTATGATCTTCAGCTCTCCAAAATTCCAATCTATTGCGACAGCACAAGTGCCATCGCTATAGCAAACAATCCAGTACTACATTCAAAGACCAAACATATAGAAATCAGATATCATTTTATCAGAGATCATGTGATGAATGGTGATATAGAACTTCATTTTATCTCAACTGATTATCAGTTAGCTGGCTTATTTACCAAACCTCTTGATGAGACAAGATTCAACTTTCTCATCAGCGAGCTTGGAATGCTGAACTTTGAAGGAAAAAATCTTCAGCGGTTCACATTGATCAGCGAAAGGATAAAATCAACTTGTATAACCCATTCTATCATCTTCTCTCTGCATAAACTTGATTCACTGATATCAACGTATGTTCTCTCTCTCTCTGACAATCGCATGAAAATGCAAGATTTCAAAACAAAATACATCGCTGAATATCTTTTCCTTAACAGCGATATTTGGAAATTTCTTAAAACCTTCACTGAATATTTTCATTCAGTGCTTCATGTTTTCAAAAGGATCAAGAAAACAAAGGAGCAACCCCAGCAATCTCATGTTGAAGACTCCTCAGCTCTTTCTGCAGAGCTGAAGGAACGTTCAGTGGTACGCTCAGCCACACCTGAACAAGCCATCCCTTTTATCCAAAAGACTGATGAAGTGATTGTCAGCGAATCCAACGCTGAACTCAGAACCCAACCTCCATTCTCATCCTTCGCTCCTCCCTCCACTCATTTGGTCTCTACTCCAGATCTAACTGGAGCTGCCATCATTTCCTCGGAACATAAAGCTGATTCTCCAGGAATGATGAAGACAGGACCTGCAGAAAAATCCATGGGCACTTTTGAAGATGACATGGAACTTTACTCAGGAACCCGTGATTTCGATGAATTCACCAATCCTCCTGCAGGTAAACAACAACCCATAAACACTTCTGAGCTTTCCTCTGTTCACAAGTTTTTATATGTTACAGGTCCTAATTTGGGAGATATCAACGCCTCTCTGAAGTCCGTGGAGACAAAGCTGACAGGTCTCACCACTACTCTCTCCAATAACTCTACAGCAGTAACAAACGCTGGAGAGAATCTGAACAAGCTGACAACAGTGGTGGAGAAGAAGGCTTCCACAGATGACATGAAGCAAGTTGATAAAACTCTCAGCGACTTCGCCAAGGTGCTCGCTGATATCTACGCAGACTACACCTCTCTCAAAAACTCAGTTTCGTCCATGTCCAGCGAATTTACAACGCTGAAGACATCGGTTGGAACACTAGAGGGAGATATGTCTGCTGTGAAGACAAATGTCAACACTCTGACGACTGACTTAAGCTCTGTAAAGACTGACGTTGGTTCGATGAAGACTATGATCGAACAGCTGCTGCACAAGGCGAATACTCCTGCTCCTGCCCCTGTCCCTGAATCTGAACATTTTACAGCGGCAGATCGCATTGAGCTCGGGAAGATCAATCCTGCTATTTCTGGCCTTGAAGACAGATTAGCAAAGATTGAAGCTTGTGTAGGTCTCTCTGGCCAAGAAGACAGAGAACCTACCAACGCTGCTGAATCTAGCCATTCCTCCCCCAGTCATCATAAAAAAGAGGGGGAGAAGAGCGCTGAAGATCTCTCCAAGATCGCTGAAGACCTTTCCCATGATGAATCTATCAGGGTAGAAAAGAAGGATGCTGAAGAAACCACCGCTGGACCTCAGGGAGATGAAAACCCTGAGGAAACCGAGAAGCTCGCCTCTGTATCTGAGGGGGAGCAACTCGAAGAAGAAGCTGAGAAAACTGAATCCGAAGCAGAAGATAATGAAGTCGTCGACATCCCTAATGATGAACCATCTTCTTCTCCAAAGAATGATGATGATGATGACGAAGATGACGATGACTTCTTTATCGTCAAACCTGCTCAAAAGATCAAAGCTCTTAAGGGAATCTCGATAAATGAACCTTCAGGGGAGCGGACAAAGACAAAGCCCTCAGCCTCTGGAGCTGAGAAAGGCAAAGGCAAAAGCGTCGCTGAAGATGACAATCTGATGATCTTGCTTGAAAAGCCGGTTTGTCAGTCCTCTCCCATGTTTGAGGATATCGCTGAAGGCTCCACAACTACGACTTCACCAAAAATACCAGCTGCTGCTGAAGAAATAATCCCAGTCTTAGATTTAATCTCTGAGACTGATGAACCAGAAGAACAGCTACTCTCGCACAGAGGCAGACCTTCCTTAGCTCCTCAAAAGCTAAGTGAAGAGGATCAGAAAAGAAGAGAGGAGATAATAAAGCGATTCGAGGATCAGCGAATCATTCTGAGGCGTGATCAACTTCCTTCAGTTCCTCCAAAGTTCAGAATTTCCAAAAAGGAATACAAGGAACATCTCATAGCTGAACGTCTAATAGCTGAAAGAAAAGAAGCTGAAGAAAAAGACAGAGAATACGCCATCCAGCTTTCTAAACGTTCAATAAAAGACCCCAAGCTGAAAAGAGTTCCTATTGATGTTCAACGTCAGCTCTGGGAAAACGCCAAGAAGATAACTGAAGAAAAGAGAACTGTGTCTCAGTCAACTTTAGCCTAGTGCAAAGAAAAGGTCAACTACAGAGACTCTCCTGCCAAAATCAACAAGGTATTCATCTCTGGAAGAACAACCCTTGTTTCAATCGCTGAAATCGAGATATTCAGAGAAGATAAGAAGTCCGAAAAATTCTATGCTGAAGCCATAACGAAGTACGGTCTCTCTGAATGGTTGGAGATCAGGTTAGCCATCCAGAAGTCCAAGTCAAAATACAAGGAACATGTTGAAAAGCTGATCAACAAACAAATCGACTTAGTCTACTCCTGTGTGGATATTCCTCCTCCTCTCGAAAGTCAGAAAAGAAAGGCCTCAGCGAAGAAGAAGAAGAAATCTATATCTTCAATTGATGGCCCTGTCATTCGAAATGAAACAGGTATTGGTTTTTCACGCGCTGAAGTCCTTGGTCCTGATCCTGATCTTTCCATGCTTGACACATCTCTTCCTCCTGGTGAGACTTTCATCCCTGGCAAAGTCATAAGCGAACCCTACGGGATATTTTTTCATGACTACGATGGTGGAAAGCGTTTTCAACGGATCGCTGAGCTTCCAATCACTCCAATCGAACAGCTCAGATATCTCATCTACTGGTGTGACTTCAGAAATGACCCTCAGACACGACATCTGAAACCCTTGATTTTTGAAGAAGCGCTGATCAAAAGAAAACAAGGTGTAACCGTTCCTGACTGGATGATTCCCACCACATCAATGACCCTTGATGAACTTCTCATTAAGGAAGAACCTTTGTAAGCTGATAGGATCGCCTCTTTCATCTAATTTATCAGTTATCCTTTTGTACTTGTAATTTATTTCGCTTGTACTTGTAATCTTTTCATTTCTCTTTGTATCCTGATTCAAAGTTTTAAAGAAAGATTTCAGCGAATGTACTTTACTCCATCAGTACTGAAAAGATCCCAGAAAACAGTAAAAGGGACAAATATTTTATGAGTTCTTTTTATCCTTATGTTTTCATTTAATAGCAATTTTCTTCGTTGCTATGTCATAATCAAATAGGGGGAGATTGTTGATCCAAACCCTCAGTGATTTGATAATGACCCTCTCTTATATACTTAGTGAAAATTGTAAGTAAACAATATGTATCAGAGTTTCACTATCGCTGATAAGTACTAAGATCTTACAGTACCGCTGATAGGAACTCTCGCTCTTTAAATTAAACATTCAGCGAAACTGTTCACCATTAATACTGAGTCTGTTCAGTCATTATGATGATCGCTGATAAGTTAGTTGTTTACTTATGATCCCTGAAGACAAGTTTCACGTCAACAAAGGTTCTACGCTAAAGTCGAAGATCAAGCTCAAGAACCAGCGACAAGTCTCCTAATGAACTGATGCGGATCAGCGAAGACTCAGATTTGTCCACTCAACGTGAAGTATCAAGTACAAGACTTCAGCTATCACTGAACTTTATCATTCGCTGAATAGAAAATGATAATCGCTGAATCAACGAAAAGTTGATCATGAAGTCCTTCGTACAAAGTACTTTTGTCTTAACCTCCCTTGCACGACTTCATATGAAATGTCAGAAAAGAACCTCCGACTGTCTGAAATCGTACAACCACTCTGATACTACACTGTTCATCCATGCGGCTACTAAGGTTGTCAACCAAGGTCAATGACATGCAACCAACCAGCTGATGACACGTGTAAAGTGTATATTGACTTGCATTAAATGCATGCAGTATATAAAGAGATGAACCCACTTCATTTGAAGTAACTTGCTAACTCTGGACAAGTTCAATCTCTTATCTCAAGATAGGTTATTATTAGTAATTTCCTTATCTCTCTTAGTGCAAGAAACCTTAGTGTTCCAACTTGTTTAGATTTAGGTTTATCCTTAATCTTGTTTCCGCAACAAGCTGTAAATTGTTAATGATTTATCAATAAACAATTTAGAAAAGAAAATCTGTGTGTTTGTATTCAACCCCCCCCCCCCCCTTCTACAAACTTGTATAGGCCTTCGGGACCAACACCTTCTATTGAGAGTTGAACTCGTGACTGTTCCGATTACATTAAGGTTAGACTAGGGCCGAACATACTAGGGAAAACATTTCGCCTTGACCCTACCTCACGGGATACTCTCATTTCGCTCAAACCTAGGTTATCGCTCGTGTTGTCATGTGTAAGGAATTTATGTACAATATTACGCAAAATATTACATGACAACTCTCTAGAAAGACGCACAAATGTCCAAAAAGTTGATCTCAGAAGGAATCAAGTAGCAAGACAGGGAATATCGGTAAAGGTGGTCGTAAACCGTAATCACATCTTCCAAAAGATCATCCAGGTCTTTACAAGGGTTGTAATGGGGCTGAGGTTAAGGCTATGAAACGAAGGGTAAGAGGATAAAAAATCCTTGGGGTGTCAATCATTGGCGGTTCTGAACATTTCTACTTCAACCTCTATCATTTGGCCCTCTTTGCCACTATTGGAGTCGCTTTGACTCTTTTATTCAGCTGCTGTAAACACTAACAAACTGTACTTATTTCTTTTTTTCTTTTTTTTCAGTTGGGACTTCATTGGTCCTCTTTATTTGTTTGGGGTATCATTGGCCCTCTTTTCTATTTCTCGAGTTACATTGACCCGTTTTAGTTTTATGACTGGTCCGTTCTATTCTTTTCTGCTCTATCTCTCGTAGTTCATTACCACTTCTAATTTACACGCTTTCGGATGAGGGTTGGCTAAGGTTTATGGCTAAAGGTGTACTGGTGGGTTTAGAAACGAATAAGGTGCGTGTTTAGATGCAAAAGGGCTATGGATACACACAAAAGGGTGAAAGGGAACGATAGCTAAAAATGGTTAAAAATAGAACACATAATGCCTGGAATCATATCTTAAGGTCCACACGATATGGTCTACTATACCCTTACCTAATATCCCGATGTTCGTCTTTGCTACTCAATGCAATAATGTAGCGATATCATTCTACATTCACGACAAGGAATTCGGAAAAGTGTATATGACTTAAGTGTATGAATCCCTCAAAATGAAAAACGTCTTTAGGCTCAAAACTCACTATCGGGTGGTCTCCACTAATGTCCCTAGTCATGTCCTTTTCCGGTCTTTCCCTAACGGTCACGTCACTGTCACAAGATTCTTCCCACAATGGTTGGTCTCAATCATTCAAAACAAAAAATTTAGCTACTATGATCTAGACACTCCGAGATGCAGGAAATCTACGTGCATAACTTGGGCCCGATTGGGCAACCCCAAACCTTACCCACACATTGTCCCCAATGTGCAAGTAAAGTCGTAGGTGATGCGACTCGAATCATTGTGCAGTTATTACAGTTATCAAAAGGACGGGCAAGGCATTACAAAACATCAAAAAGAAATCCCAAAGTTTCTAATATGGGCACCCCAAACCTAGGATGTGGCCTAGGTTTTCCAAATAAAAGCCAACCCCAAACCTCGGTGGAACCGAGGTTTGCACCGGGTAAAAAAAAAATTGTGTGTGTAGATGTTTTAAAAACAAATTTTGGGCACCCCAAACCTAAGTGAAACTTAGGTTTGTTGTGTCTTGATTACTAATAAAAGCCTACACATCGTACACCACTCGTTAACTAGAGGGTTTAGAACGTACCTGTTGCCCTGAGCGATTCCCTTAAAAGATGGAGTTGACAACGACGCACCGGAGAAAGGGAGGGAGAAAACAAAAAAACAAACAAAACAGAAACAGAACGAACAAATAAAGCAGGAAAAGAAAGCATCAACGGATAAAGGAATTCCACAACAGGGCTCCCCGCGACTTGTAACGCGGTTTATAAACCGCGGCACAAGCCGCGTAAGATACTGTTTCAGAATCCAACAGAAGGCCCCGCGGTTTGGCGCGCGGCTTGTAGGCCGCGGCACAAGCCGCGTAAGCCTCTGTTCAGCTATTTTTTTGGCTTTTTTCGTTTTTCGATTTTTATAGGTTTTTATGCTAAAACACACTAAAAATAGAAAAATTAAAACACGACAACTAACCTTGGTGGGTTGCCTCCCACCCAGCGCCGTATTTAAAGTCGTGGCACGACTATGTGGGACTCAGCTAGGCTTGGTGTCCGCGGGATGAAATCGCCCACATTCGCGATTGTCCGCGGACTTCTCTACTCCTTCCTCTCTTTCATCACTTCCTCTTTCAAGCATCTTGAACCTTACGTTCTCACCGCCGACTCTGAACGTGATCTCACCCTCTTCCATGTCAATCAAAGCTCTCCCGGTGGCTAGGAACGATCGTCCCAAGATCATCGGGACCTCTTCATCCTCAGCTATGTCTATCACCACAAAGTCTACCGGGAAGTAGAACTTACCAACCTTAATTAGCACGTCCTCAATCACGCCGTACGGGTATCTTATTGACCGATCAGCAAGCTTGAGCGTCATGAACGTTGGACTCACCTCGCCCAATCCAAGTTTCCTGAAAATAGAAAGGGGCATCAAATTAATACTAGCCCCTAAATCATACAAAACTTTATTGAAAGAAAACTTCCCGATTTGGATAGGGATAGAAAAACTCCCTGGATCATTGAGCTTCTGGGGAAGCTTATTCTGAAAGATTGCGCTACACTCTTCAGTGAGTGCAACGGTGGATTGGTGATCAATTGCCCTCTTTTTGGAAAGGATCTCTTTCATGAATTTCATGTAAGAGGGCATTTGGGCGAGAGCATCTGCAAAAGGAATATTGATCGTTAGCTTTTTAAATACTTCAATAAATTTTGAAAAATTGACCTCATCCTTATTTGCTTTCAGCCTGCTCGGGTAAGGTACTCTCGGTACCACCGGCTTGACCGGTGGTTGCTTCAGCTTGGGCTCTTCACACTGCTTGCTCTCTTCACCCTTCGAGTTCTCTTTGATTGCACACTCTTTATCAGCTTCTAGTTCAGTCACTTTAATGCTCTCGGTCTCTTTCTCTTTCGAACCGGTCCCTTGATGACGACTCTCGTAATGGCTCTCCATTCAGCTCCTTGCCATTTCTCAGATAGATGGCATTGCATGTTTCCCGGTTAGTCCTTTCGGTTTGACTGGGAAAGGTTCCGGGAGGTCGGTTTTGTAGAGCTTCACTAATCTGCCCCACTTGCCTCTCGAGAATCTTGATGGAAGCCGTATTCTGATCGGTTGCAGCTTTGACTGTACTCACCGTGCTCGCTAATCCCTCGACCGTGTTGTCCATTTTCGTCATGAACTTCATAAGCATATCTTCCAGCCCCGGTTTCTTCTCCATCGATGGTCCTTCATTCCTTTGGTGAAAACCTGGAGGACGATAAGCATTATTAGTATTGGAAGAATTTGAAGAGTTAGAAAAATTACTTGGTTGTTGACCGGGTTGACTCCACGAGAAATTTGGGTGCTTTTTCCACCCTTCGTTATATGTGTTGGAGAACGGGTCGTTCCTCGGCTGATGATTCCGGTTTTGGAGGAATTGAACTTGCTCAGGATCTTGTGAATTGCCTCCCTTCAGATGGTTCGTGATCATGGCTAATTGAGCCTTTATCTCTTTAAGCTCGTCCGTCTCTTGAACACTAGTTACTCGTGCAACGGAAGATCATGGTGTGGAATAGCTATGCTCGGCTAGGTTCTCGATCAACTCGACTGCTTCCTCATATGTCTTGTTCATGAGCGCCCCACCCGCTGCAGCAGTGATGTCATTCTTGAATTGCGGGTGAAGGCCTCCAAAAAACGTTTGTATTATGACCCAACCATGTAACCCGTGATGTGGACACTTCTTCAACATGTCCTTATATCTCTCCCATGCCTCGTAGAGTGTCTCTTGGTCCCATTGCGCGAAGTGTGTAATGTCGGCCACCAGCTGAGCGGTTCTTCCCGGTGGGAAGAATTTCTGGAGGAATGCAGCTTTCAGGTCTGCCCATTTAGTGATCTGATCGGCTGGCAAACCCTCTATCCAAATTTCAGCTCTACCCTTAAGTGAGAAGCTGAATAGCCTTAGCTTGATAGCGTCCTCGTTCATGCCATTAATCTTGAAGGTGCTGCAAATCCTCTCGAATGCACGGAGGTGTGCATGAGGATCTTCGGTCGGTGCTCTTCCATATTGGTTTTGTTGCACCATCACGATGGTGCTTGGCTTGATCTCTAAGTAGTTAGCCGCGGTGGTTGGTGCTTGAATGCCTATGCGGGCCGCTGCCACATTCGGGTCGGCAAACGACCGCATAGGGCGTCTTTCGGGAGGTGGTGGAGGATTATTGCGAAGAGGTGGAGGATTGTTGCCAGGTGGTCTATTGACGGGCATTTCGTCACCCATCTTTAACTGTCGCTTAGTTTTGGTCTCTTGACGTAGGCGACGAGCGGTTCTTTCAATCTCCGGATCGAATTCTTCAATCTCTTTCCCTCGGGTCGTCCTTGGCATAAACCAAGTGGTACCTGAAAAGAAAGAAAGTAAAGTCAGTAATCTAAAAACTGAAAGTGATGAAATAAAGCAAATAAAAAAATGCTCAATCTAATAGCGCTTATAGATGGTAGTGCTATTAGCTACAACTAGTTCCCCGGCAACGGCGCCAAAAACTTGATACGAGGTTTTCACACCCCGAGAATCTAACCGCAAGTGTACGGTGTCGAATCAAGTAATAACGTACGGTAAGTACGAGTATCGAATCCACGGGAACTAGGAACTAAGTATCACAATTACTATAAGCTCCATTAACTGAACTATCGATAATTGAACGGTTGGTATTAAACTACTTAATTGCGAGAATTAAATCAAACACAAGACAAAACAGTAAACAGCTTTGGAAAATCAGATAGAGAAAACAGTTGAGGGTTGGAAATCCAATGGTTCTCGCATACAAACGTCTGACTCAATTCAAATACCAGTTATTCCTATCAATGAATACCCAATCTTTATCTAATCATTGTTTGTAAAGTCCCAAAAATTACAGGGAATTTTAAAATTTTAAAATAATGCATTTTATTAAAGTCAAACCATAAGTTAACAAATCCCATTACAAATAAAGTTAAACATCGTTAATTTAAACCATCAAATAAAAATTCATGCAGCGGAAAAGTTATAAAATTAAATCCCCATTTAAAAAGTTAAACTTAAACAGCCTTCGCCTTGCGCCCGTGTGTACCGTCATGCTCGACTACTACTCGCACCTGAAAACATAAGATATTGGGAAGGGTAAGCACGAAGCTTAGTGAATTCTACCACCTACGCAGGTAGCAATCACACATATATCGCCCCTACTCGCAAGTAGGCAAACAACACCGCAATTACAAGTATAGAAACAAATCAAGGTTTAAACATATAATCACATACCTCGGTCCCACCGAGCCCTCGGTCTCCCCGAGTTCACATTAAATGATATCCATACTGGCTCAGTCCCACCGAGCCCTCGGTCTCCCCGAGTTCACATTAAATGATATCCATACTAGCTCAGTCCCACCGAGCCCTCGGTCTCCCCGAGCCCCTCAGTCCCACCGAGGTGTACACAAAACACATGCCAATCACATATTATATAATTTACAGCTATCATCATACCACAACTAGTTCACGTAAGCATACAATAACACGCAGAACTAACACGACATGTAAGTAACTCCTAGTCTACGCAGTGAGAGAACTCACCTTAATGCAACGCAAGTATCCGCAACCGCAACACAAGCCGGCCAACTTCACTCACCTTTTCGCACCTAATTACGTGTTAACAAAAGTCAAAGTGAAGCCCCAACCCAAAACCACGACTACTAAATTATAAATTACATAATCCAGCTTTTACTCTAAAAACACAGGTCTGTTCGGGACCTGTTTAACCCCTTATAAACTGATAAATCCAGAAATATTATTCCATAATCACAAAGTCCCATGTCTTAGGGTTCCAGGGACATATCGCACGCGCTCTAACGATTTTTCTACAATTTAATATGGATTTTACAAAACCGACTTGCAGAACAGCGAAAAACAGGACCTTTCAGTATAAAACGGCAATTTGACACTAGCTATGGTCCGAACTGGTTTTTCCGTAAAACATATGAAACTTACTAGACTCAGAATGGAAGATTTTGGCTCTGATTTCACCCCAATACGATGTTCCTAGAATAAGTTATGGCTTTTACAAAACAGAGGCAGAAACTATGAATTTCACATGAAATGACAACTATTGATAATTAACCCATTAAGTCACGACTTAATCCAAACAGACCCGAAAAGCCTAAAAGCTTACTGGAGAAAGGTCATACTAGGCTGGACAACCACCGAGCACCACCCACTTCCGCCTCCGGCAGCGGTGGTGGTTGGCGGCGGCGGCGATGGTTACGGTAACCCTTCCGGCGAGACCTCCCAACGTCACCCACTTCCGACTCATTCGCAAAACGCACCCGTACACACCCGCACACACCCGCACCCCCCTGCCGCCATCACAGCGGCGTGCAGTGGCGGTCCCATCGCCGGCAGCCGTGGCTGCGGCGGTGGTGGTGGCGGTTTACGGCAGTTTTTAGGCAAACAACGATAACAACGAGAAAAACGAACCTACCTCGCGCGACTCCTTCTTCTCCCCGATTCCGGCAGCAACGACGGCTACCCTATCCCATTTCCGGCGTCTCTCTCTCTCACTCTCGGCTCTCTCTCTTCGCACCTCTCTCACTCTCGGCTCTCTCTCTTTTCCGGCCGAACACCACAAGGGGAGGGGATGACTTAGGGTTTCCTTTCTTTCTCCTATCCTTCCTTGCTATTCACGACAAAGACACACACAAACAACATGGGTCACGGTTTGGGATTGCATGGGCCGATATACCAAGTTTTGGCCCTTTAGCAATTTTTTGGTCCCTCAACTAATTCCTTCTCGCAATCTAACCACGTTTTGACATATTTGACTATAAGGTCCAATTCGTCTAACCCCGTTATGGAAACCACGATAAATAAAACTTTAAAAAGAAAAGAATTAAAACAAAGAAATTACATACCGGGATACGGGCTTTACATTGTTCTTTCTCAAGCTACAACGATTTTATTTGCAAAGCATGGTTCGTTTTCAAGCAACCGTGATTTCTATTTTGAAAACATAAATTTTATCTTTCGATCTCAACATATAGGGTTCAAAACGCATTAAGCTTAAGATTCAAACGGTACTAAGATTTACTCGGTATATCTCTATCCTTTCTTAACTTAGACATGCAATTCCTAATTCTACTTCTCAATTACTTCTCTCGAACATAAATTGAAAGCAATAAAACAATTGTAAGGTAGCTAATCTCGCAAAAGCATTAAACACCAAATTGCATTCATTCATTAAAATAGGAAAACTGATAAAGGTCTCAGGTCATCTGTTTACAAGCTTAAACCACATTCATTCCAACCCCCAACATGAACCGGTTAGTTCATGTCGGTGGTGGATTCAAACACAATAGAAAAAGATGGAAACAAGTATGTAAACATGATAATCGTGGCAACTATAAATGGAATGGTTACTCCCTTCTATCGTGCTCGTCTCTACTTTGCGTGATGAACGTGAATCTGATCCTCCCTCTATCGTGGCTCCGACGGGTGTCACTCGGCTCTGAAAATCGCCCCCGGAACTGCTCTGGCCATCGTGTGAAAGTTGCGTCCCGAATGAATGACCTAAAACCCGATTAATAAAGCTGATTTTCGACAAACAGTGGCTTACACGGTTTGCCACGCGACTTGCAAGTCGCGTGGTAAGTCACGCGTGTCTTTTTGGCTGCATGGGTCGATTTCTGGTTCGCGGATCGGGTCCTGGTTCGGTTGCGGGTCTTGGGCTTTGCTTTTGGGCTTCCGTTAGGCTTCGTTTGGACTCGTTTTGGGCTCTATTTAACTTCTTTTCTCGAGGAATGCCGCCTTTTAGATAACCTGTATCAAACACTAGATAAACCGTAAAATACACGCCTTTTTACTTGAATACAAGCCAATCTCATTGGTTTGAGAACTGAAAATAACGCCAACAAGTGGCGTTATCAGCTGTCTTATCCTGGTTTGCTAACAGAGCTTTCAACGTATCCTGAATTTCACCCAAAGCAGTGGCGAAATTTTCTTGGGTCACAAAGGTCTAAGCACGACCTCGCCCACGACCTCCACCTCGACCCGCTCCCCGCCTGGACGCAGAGCTCTCCTGTTGAGATGCCTCCGGCTCCGGCGGAATCCCTACGCTCCTCGTTCCACAGGGAACGCGTGCCCTTACTCCAGCTCTTTCAACATTTTCATTCACCTGGGTATCCGCTCGTCGGGGTATTCTTCCCCGTCCCCATCCTCGGCCTCTACCCATACCGCGGGTGGTCGCCTGCTCAGGTGGATTCACCGGTACTTCCATCTCGATCTCCTCGTCGACCGGTCCTGACCCCCTCCTCAAAGATCTCCTTGACATGATTACTAACTGACAAATAAACACACCAATAGCATTAAGCCTACCATTCCAATATAATAAGGCAAATACGCACATACTTGTACCTGTAAGTTCGTAATTACACTTCCCAGGTGTAATCGCCAACTTACCTTACATGACAGCTCTCAACACCCTATTAGTCGCCCCAACAAGTCTCCCTAAAGTCCTCCTAGTTCTCAGCTATACTACCTAACTCCCACAGTTTAAGTTTAGGCCTGTCCGGTCACCTAAATCTCTTAAACTACATCTCTGATACCAACTGTAACAACCCACACAAAAGATAAACCAAACGTAACAAAACGCAAGCATAAATATCCCATAACCAAATGGATACAAACGTCTTACAAAAATTTCTAAGTCAACGGTTGATATAACAACCGGCTTACAGCTGAGAACAAAAACAAAATAACTATTCAGACATTCTAACGAAATCTTCTGATACGCGCTTCTTCAAGTCAACCCGGATCTCACTGCTTACCCTTACCTTTATCTATCTGCTCACTTGAAAGGTTTTTAGTTTTGAAAGCGAGGGTTAGACCATAAGGTCTAGTGAGTTCCCTCAAAACAAGGCCACACCATAAATAACAAAATTTATAAAATTGGCAGCAAGGGAATTTATACGAATTCTTAACGAAGCACACTTACAAGATATGCACACCATGACACATGCTAATGGCACACGCTATAGCCACACACACACCGTGACAGCGTAATAGGGCACACACCGCCCATATATGAAACGAATTCATATATATAAATATTATGGGACACACCCCCATTTCACACCATATCCATAGCATGTCTATCCACATTTTAATCGTTCATTTAGCTACACACACTCTTCACTTTGTAATTAAAAACAGTTGATATGCATGAGTTGAATACATGTATAAATCATCACACTTGTACAAGATTTGGGTTTAGAAAGACTCACCTGATCCGATGTCCCGTTAAAACGAACTACTACTCTCTACCCGCACCTACATTTGTATTCAACAAAAGAGCCGATAAGACCCTCTACGCATTCTCAAGTCCACTGCTAAACGAAAGTCCCACACAAAATAATATCCGGACTCGATTCCCGGACTTCGTGCCGGTTTCCGGTATCTTCCGGAATCATACCGGGTTCTGGTATCCCCACATCCGGATTCCGCATCGGGATCCATTCCGGTATCCGGACTCCTCCGGTATCCGGACTCCCCGGTATCCAGACTTTTCCGGATTAACATTATTCCGGACCCGCACACTTCCGGATCTACTAAGATTCTAGATAAGGCTAGTCCCGGACAAGTAGGGTTTTGTCGCACTGAAGAACCCCAGAAATCGATCGAAGGCTATGACCAACAAGAAGCCTCCATTACTAACGAGTACAAACATTAACATTAAGGTTTCCCTTACCGATTTGGTTGGGATAAAACCCTCAGTTCGCACTTCTCACAACCTTAAGAAGATACCAATCAAATGATCTCCCAAACTCATAACCTTAATGTTCCAAGTCTACACCAAGATCCCAATGTCACATTACCAAATAAATTGAGTAAGAAGAAGAAGATTACCTCAAGGTATTGATGCTTCTTCTCCTCTGCTGCGATTCTTCAAGGTTCTCCCAAATGCACACTGTAGCCGCCCTCAATCTAAAATGAGGAAAAGGATTGTGGTTTAGGGGTTTTAACCCTACTCCCTTACTTCTCATTTTAGCCACCAAACTTCTTATTTTCTCCACTTTACACCCCCAACTTATTATTTTTATTATTTGCAACTCAAACCCGGTTATTACACTCGCTACTCCTCATCGCCCCATCATTTTCTCTTCTCCATATCGTCTATCACGTTGTTGGGTCTGCCATCAATCTCCCTAGTTGTTTTTGATATTCTTTTAGCTTTTAATTCTCCCTCTTTTAATAATAAAAAAGTAGATCAAAAAGAGGGAGATCGATAACAGGGGCTAACGGTGTGATAGAAGATAAGGAGAATAGACAACGATAGGGCGACTAGGAGTGGCGGGGGGGGGGGGGGGGGGGGGGGGGGAGTGTACCGATGTTCGTCTGGGGTTTGAATGACGTAAGGTTTGGGAATGATAAAATTATTTTAGATTTTTTTTACTTTAAAAAACTTCCGAGTCGGTTACAGATAGTTTTAGTTGTAAATAATGTAAGTAACAAACTTTTAAAAGTTTGATGGCTTATTTATTCAAAAAAAATGTTCAGACACTTAATTATTTAAAATGAGAAAGTTCAGTGTTTTTTTCCTTCAAAAAAATAGGTTATGACTCGATTATTTAAAATGAGAAAGTTTGATGATTTTTTCATTCAAAAAAAATAATTCAATAACTTAATCATTTAAATAAGATAATTTGTTGTATTTTTCTTACTTTTCTATTATAATAAGTAAATTTATAAAAATAGATTGTTAGTTATGTGTTAAATATGAACGTGCATAAACTTCGGACATCGGGGTGATGTCGGCTTGTCCAAAATTTTTCTGAAAAATATAGAGTGAATTGCATTGATGGTCCTTGTGGTTTATTCAAATTTTGGATTTGGTCCCTAAATTAAAATATTATATTGATGGTATTCAACTTTTTAATTCCATAACATTTAGCAACGTTACAAAGGACTAATCAGTCTTTAAGCAAACTGTAGGACCAAAAGGATGTTATCTGATTGAAAAGTTAAAGAACATCAGTATAAATTGTTTGTTTTAGAGACCAAATTCAAGTTTAAACAAACCACATGGACCACCAATATAAATTGTAATTCACTCTAAAATACCAACAATTGGAATACAACCAACACACCTTTATAATTTCAAAAGAGTGACATTTTTCTGTTAAAGCTAACATTGAATACTTAACCGAAGTAACGAAAAGCTAAAGCCATGTCCTGTTAATTAGCAAAAAGCCGTGCATTTTCATTAAAAATAAAAATACAGTCGAAGGTAATCGGATTATAATCTGTAAAAAAAAATTATTGTGAATAATTGTATTTTACGTATACTATTTATCTATAGTTATTATAATTTAGAAAATGAATATAAGAAATTAAATATCATTTAATACAAATAACAAGAAAAGCAGTCGAAAAAAATATAATATTTTATATTAACAATGTATTGTGCAATATAACGGGATCCGTAATTTATTTTTGAAATAAAAAATAAAGAATTACTATATATTGAACACGTTTTGCTATTTTAGGTATAAAAAATCTTAAATAAATATAATTATTTATGAAAAAAGTAAATTTATAGAAAATTATGATCATTAAAGATAAGATTAACATGATCTTTAACAACAAATTTAAGATGAAAATGGATATATATATATATAGAGAGAGAGAGAGAGAGAGATGTTCAAGGGAAAATCTTAAAAAACAAATAACTGAAGAACACCCTAGGGGGCCTTCATCTGAACGGTATGCATTTGTGCATACGGGTAAATTAAGTTGACTTTTTGATTTTTATGCACAAATGCATTATGCATTTGTGCATATGCATCTGTGCATGTTACAAATTACATGTATGCACAAGTGCATACCGTCCAGATGAAGGGCCCCTAGAGTGTTCTTCAATTTTCCGTTTTTTTGAGGTTTTCCCTTGAACCTGACCCTATATATATATATATATATATATATATAGGTTCAAATGAAAACTCATTTTCAATTGTGAACACGAGGACAACTCACAACCATTGATCAAGATTTGGAAAACTAATCAATGGATAAAACTTAATGAAATCAATTGAAAAGTGATTAGAGACAAATATGGAAATTTGAATCAGCGCCTACCATCTTTGACTTTTTATTTTCTTTTTTAATTAAAAAACTTTTATCCCCTTAAAGTTTAAAATAAATTATCTTAAAAATTACTAATATTTTAATCAAACAAATTACATCAAAAAACGAGAATTTCGTACTCTTTGATATGACATCCATCTCGATATAGTTTTTCTTCATTTTAATCGTTTTTACGTGAAATGCTATGTATGTGTTATATTCAGCATGAATATGTATGCACGTTTCCTGCTGTCCATATTCAGTATGAATAACAAAGGGGAACGTTCATTCACTATTCATGACGAATAACACAGTATTCAAAATGAATAATACAACATTCAAGATGAATAATACACGAATTCCTGATTCATGTATTATTAAACATGAATCATGTATTATTCACCTTGAATGTTGTATTATTCATCCTGAATGATACATTATTCATGATGAATAATATATAAATGACCCGTGAAGGTGTGAACACATGACGCACTCTCTTTTGTTTTCCGATTCACAACCGCGACTTGGTTTTATTCTTTATGAATATGTATGCACATCTCCAGGTGTCCACACTCAGTATGAATAACAAATGTGAACATTCATTCACTATTCATGATGAATAATACAATATTCAGGATGAATAATACAGTATTCATACTGAATGATACATTATTCATGAAGAATAATACATGAGTGACCCGTGAAGGTGTGGAGACGTGACACTCTCTCTTTCGTTCCTTGGTTCACAATCGAAACTCGATAGGTTCCCGATTCATCTCGATGGGTGTTGGGTTACGGTAATGAAGAACACGATGCCTTAGGACGTTGAAGAAAGTGTTGTAGAAAGTGATGTCGAGTTACGGACTTACGGTGTCGAGATGTTATAAACACTTGAATACATAAATATTCATAATAAATATAACATATATGACATTTCACGTAAAAACGGTTAAAACAACAAAAATAACTATATCGAGATGGATGTCATATCGAAGAACACGGAATTCTCGTTTTTTGGATGTAATTTGTTTGATTAAAATATTAGTAATTTTTAAGATAATTTATTTTAAACTTTAAGGGGGTAAAAGTTTTTAATTAAAAAAGAAAATAAAAAGTCAAATATGGTAGGAGTTTAAATTATCTTTCATTTTTACCCCTAATAACCTTAATTAATAATTTCAATTAAAAACTCTATTTAATATGAGGCATTGGATCAATAGAGATGGAAGAACCAAGATTCGTCCTCACGTTCACAATTGAATTTGAGTTTTCATTTGAACTTTCCTCTCTCTCTCTATATATATATAATTATTTATGAAAAAAATACGAAAACAAACATTAAAAACAGTTCTATTTTTTAATAATTCCAATGATGTTGATGTTGGTATCTTCAATTATTTCATTGCAATATATATATATATATATAATTATTTATGAAAAAAAATACTAAAACAAACATTAAAAACAGTTCTATTTTTTAATAATTCCAATGATGTTGATGTTGGTATCTTCAATTATCTCATTGCAATTGTAATTTACACAAGATCGAAGAGGTTTTGGTTAAACTAAAATATTAGTGAGAAGGTCTAGAAAACACGCTCGTATAAAATATTTTGAACATGAGATTGTCATAAATCAAGATCCAAGGGTGTTGTGTCTTGCGTTATGCACTAAATAAAGTTCATAAAGCAAAGTTTAGAAAGACAACTGAATATATTAAATTCACGATTTAAAAAAAAAACTATTACAACAGTCAACAATGTTACGATGAGAAAATTGAAGTTGAAATTGGAATGATAAGAGTGTTAAAATGTATAGTCCGATTTAGGGGCCGTTTACCTAATCACTTACCCGGATAAGATTCTTGGTCATTGTCATATTCATCCGGTAAGCTAATGTCACTTGGTAAGTACTTACTCGAGTAAGCGTTTTGTAAACGGCCCCTTAGTCCATGTGGTTGTGGTCCCCAAAATTTATTTAATATTTTAAATAAGATGGTGTTATACTATTATGTGGGGGTTTTTTTTTTGGTTCATGACTCTATCCTATTAACACTATTATTCATTTTCTATTAATAGAGTCACGTGCCTTTTAGACGAAGAACATTTTTGGTCATTTAGGGTGCGTTTGGTACGCAGACAGGATAGAATAAAACAGGACGGGACAAGACAGAACAGTTGTTCAACGTTTGGTAGATAGAACTGGACAGAACAGAACAGATAACATTAGACAAAATACAAATGAATAAAATTTAAAGAATGAATAAAATATAAAATATAACGTGTATTTGATGTTTTAGAAGAGAATTTGATTTTATTTTGAGGTTATAGTGTTAAAACATAAGTCTGTTTCACCTTGTTCCAGCTTGTTTCATGAGGTGGGGGTGAAACAGGCTTGTTCCAGATTGTTCCACTCTGTTCCTGTCTGTTCCACATAAAAGTTCTGGCAAACATGAGACAATGCTCTCTGTTATGTCCTGTCCTGTGTAAATTTACCAATTTACAGACAAATTTCATTACAAAAATCTAATAGTGGTTTTTCTCAAAAACCAGCACCACCAACACAAAATTCAAACACAAATTACATAACATGTTCATGATAGGAAAATAAAAGCTATGAACATTAAGAAACATCAATAAACTTATACATTAAATATTATGAACTAAAATAACAATTATTTATAAATTCATGTCAATTTTTTTTAAATCAACGAACATATACAAAACCTTGGATTAGAATCATAAATCAAAACAAAATTATTACCAAAAGTTAATAAAAAAACCTAAAATCAATAGGGCTTCGTGATCACATTTTCCTTAACTCACACATATATAGAGAAATGAAGGAGAATGAGAAAGAGATAGATATGAAGAATGGTGGCGTGATGTCTACAGCAACCCTACATTTCCATCGCTTCTGATGCTAATCCTATAATCAGATGGAAAAAGTAAAAAACAAACTCACACTACTTGTGATTGCCCTAAATCCATTAGCATACCCATCGCCACCACCACGTGATAAAGTCTGCAACCCATAAGCATAGACATTGTCACACCTATCTCTGTCAGGACCTTTCTCCATCACAACCTTTCGCCCATGCCAAAACACCAAGTATCCCCACAACTCTCTCTCTCTGCTACCACGACCTCTCACCATGCCACACATCAAACATTGCATACCACTCTTGTGCTGTTGCTTACAAAATTTTGAAGCTTTAAGTGTCATGACGAGAGACAGAGAGGGAAAGAGAGAGGTCTAGGTTTGGGTGAAGTGGGATAGCCTGGGGTCTTGTTTTGGGGAAGACTTGAAGAAGAAGAAAAGTATTTTACCCATCATGTGCAAGGTGCAAGGTGCATGGAAGAGTTAATGGAAAGAAGGTGAAAGGAGTTACTAGAAGGGACCAAAATTAACCAATCAAAAACTCATAGCACAAGGTTGTTTTTCATAACAAATGGACACGAAAAGACCAACTTAATAAAACATTAAGACCGTATACATAGGGCTTGCAAAGCCCTTTAAAAATAGTTGCAATTGACCATCTTATCAAAGTCTTGTCTAACAATTGCAAATTCTGTAATTGTTGTTGCAATGTCACATAGATTTTAACAAATACATGAACATGTCATTATCCCCACCTTTCTTTTTCTTTTTTAATTGTTTAAACAAACTAATTTCTGAAATCAAAATCAAAATTGAAATCAAGATTAACCTACTTATTAATCTGAGGTAATCAACTATATGCTCATACGCATCAACTTGAGCATTAACCCTAGTTTTTGTTCCTTCCACCGGAAAAGCAAACGCGTACATAAGGATTTCAGAAAAGAGTATTAAAGAAAGAATTTCAAGAATAAGTATTAGAAATAAGGGTTATTTAGAATGACAAAATGCCCCTCGCGTGGGGGCACGTGAGGGGCTTAACGAACAATAATTAAACCAAGTTAGGTAGAGGGAGACCTAATTTGCAACAAAAGTGAAACCATTGTGATGTTATTTGTAATTAATTTGTTTGAGGGCCCAAATCCAAAATTTTCATATAACTACAGAGATCAAATCCGTAAACGACTCTTTATAACTGGACCTCTCTACTTCACTCTTGTTTAGTGCACATCGCAACATTTCTTGAGGTATTTCCTTGTATTGTTTTTTTTCTAATAATATGTTGTCTATCATAAAAAATGATTTGGAAGGCGAAATCAGAAGGCGAACTGATTTAGAAGGCTTGGTTAGAAGGCAAATCTGGCCAGAAAGGTTATTCAAAAGGAAACTTTTGAACGCTAAATTCTAAATGTGGTTAATTTCTAAACGGATCATGGTTTGATCTAGAGCAATTGTTTATTAATCTTATCCGTATAATTATTTGATAATTGTTCAACAACACAATAAGTATTTTATGTTGAAAAAACTCTCCACTAACTTCTAAATCTAATTAGAAGAGCCAATCTAAAATTAGAACATACGATACACAACATAATCTACATACTTATTTACTCTCAATTTTGCTTAAAATTTTGAGTGTAAATTCGGATTATCTCAAAGTGAATTTTGATTTTCACGTAACCTAATTGAAGTTGAAAATGATGGAAATATTACTTGCGAAGGATCCATATACGATCTATATTTTTATCCAAATCTCTTTTCTATTGATACATCATCTCAACCTCAATGTCTAACATTAACTGTAACAACCGGGTTTCGTTTGCAAGTATGCATAAGATTTGTGTCTATTGTGAAAGAAATGAAAGTTAAGTTGAGGGACTATTTAGCAATTAGTGAAATGTATATAAAGACTCCAATCCCTAGGCCAGCCTCTATTTGTTGCAATTCAGTATTTTGGTGTTGGTGTTTGGCGGCTAAGAGAGGGAGCAAAAGAAAGAAAGAAGGAAAGAAGGGTTTGAGAAGAAATCAAGAGAAAAGAGAAATCAAGCTAGAATCTGCAAGGTAATACTTCCTAATTCGTTCTTCTGTTTAGTGTGGTGCTTCTCCTTCTTATTGTTTTGGATTCTTAAGACAGATGTTGATGATTCTTGAGTTTTCACCATATTTTCTTGAAAATGAGTCTTATGGGCTTTTGTCCCTATAAACCGATTTAAGGGAGTAATTATGGTTTAAATTGGGTATTTGGAGTTAGTGGATGAACCCTTGTAGTTATCTAATCAAACTAATGGCAAAAATCGGGTTAATGATCACTATTATTAAGTCTGGGTTCGAACAGCCGTAGTGTCCGGACACTAATGTTCAGTAGTGTCCGGACACTAATGTTCAGTAGTGTTCGGACGTGGTTGCAAGTGTCCGGGTGAGTATCCCTTGAGAGTGTCCGGGTGTTTTTGGGTATCCGGGTGGCTGAGGTCTCCGGATAGGTTTAGCGTCCGGGTAGTTTGCCCGGATGAGTCTAGTGTCCGGATTTCTCGTCCGGAAAGATGTTACGTCCGGACAATGCTGTATCCGGAAAATAGCTGTGTCCGGATTGAGTTTTCCGGACAGAAGGGTGAACTGTTTTCTGATGCGAAACTATTACCTTAGGTGTTCGTGTGGTTTAGCTTGGAGGGATTTAAGAAGTGCGTTGTACGTCAAGCAAGGTGAGTTCCCTAAACCTTTTACGACTTAAAGTGTTGAACATTTTAACTGATTATGGTTTCACTTACGAGCATGAAATGTTTATAACCGTTACGCATGATTTTCCATGAAATACCTGTTTTACTTGAGAAAACGTATGTTACTTGAGGAACTAAGAATGATGATTTACAAAGGTTGAAAGATGTATGTTTTATTAAATGAATGATGTGCTATGTGGAGTCGGTCTACACTGTGGGATCAGAGATAGATCCTCGGGATCTGATGATCCCTTGGATATGTATGACAGACTGGTAGGTTGGATTTCGTTTCCTCCTATTTCGAGTAGAAAGGGGGTCTGCGTAAGCTCCAGGAAGGGGAGTTAGCGTAGGCTCCGGTTGAGGGCGAGAGTGTAGTCCATTGGGCCCCGATCGCGGAATGTTTATGTGATCCTATATACAGTGTAGTACCATGCCTGATGTTATGTTAAGGTTTACGATGATATTTTTATAAACGATTTTATACTGTGTACATGTTGTTTTCGGAGGGAATTCACTAGACCTTTTGGTCTAACCCTCGCTTTCAAAACTAAACCATTTTCAGGTAAGCATGTTAAGGGTTCTTCAAGTAAGAACTAGGAGGCGATAAGAAGGACTTGAAGCTTAGAGTAACTTCAAGTTTGGCTATGATGACTATAGAAAATCTCTCGGCTGTGGATTTAGAGACTTCCACTGTCAATTTTGTTTAGTATGAATTATTGATGATGTAAAGACAAAGTTCTATGTAATTCGAATGCTTATTTATGGTTGTTTGCCTGTTATGAAATTTGGGATGTTACATTAACATAAGAAAATAATATATATATATATATATATATATATATATATATAGAGAGAGAGAGAGAGAGAGAGAGAGACTTGAGATCATGTGAGACCAAGCCATTTTCGTGAGACCCGCGAGACCAAAAAAAATAACACTAAACCTTCACAATAAAGACTGTGAAGGTATTGTGATGGTAAACCTTCACAGTGTTTTTGCTGTGAAGGTTCGTTGTTTTGCTTACCTTCACAATGAATCGTTGTGAAGTTTTAGTGTTATTTTGTGGTCTCACGTGAACCCAACCCTATATATATATATATATATATATATATATATATATAGGACGATAATCAAATGAGAACCACAAAAAGGTTGAAAACCGTGAGAACCGATCTGAGTCGTAATTTGGTTTTGATCCAATGGTTTTACTTGAATACTGTTTCACCACATGAAATGGGCATAATTGTCATTTTGGTAATAAAGATTCACCAAATGAAATCATCTATATACTATTTCACTAGATGAAATACACAAATTTAAAAGATGAAATACATAGATTCACTAGATGAAATACATAATTCATCAGATGAAAGACGTAGATTCACCAAATGAAACAAGAGATACGCCATATGAAACTAGAGATTCACCATATGAAACACGTTGATTCACCATGTGAAAAATGCAGATTCAACAGTTTCACCTTATGAATACAAAGAAATCAACAATTTCACCTTATGAATACAAACAAATCATATAGAAATATAAACTGAACCAACCAAACATTTCATAAAAACTAGATCAAGTCCAGAACAACCATAAATCCTAAACCAAAATCGAAGAGTAATCTAAGAAAATTCCAACTCAAACTCAAGAACGATAAAAACACCTAACACACCATGTTCGATTTCTTGGGTCGATTCTGGGTTTGAAGAACACCTCCATCCTATATCCGATTTATGGGTTCGATTTCATGGGTTTGATTCTGGGTTTCAAGAACACTTCAATCTCGGATCCAATTTTTGGGTTCGAAGAGCACCTCAATCCCGAATCCGACTTCTTGGCTTCGAAGAACCACCGTCTTCAGCCGTCCAAGAAAAATCTCCATCAAATCTGGCCTCCTCAAATTCGAGGGTGAATGGTAGAAAGAACACCGGAAAAACACCCACTATGTTGTTGAAGTAAGAAGAAGAACGGTACAAGGGCATCATCACCGCGAAACGTCGTGTTCATCCCGATCGATGTGTACGGATCATATCAACGACAATGACGATGGCCATGGTTGAAGTTATCACGGATCGAGAGAAGACCGATCCACCTCCCAATTTTGAAACCGCCATTGATGATGGTGAAGAGTTTTGGGACGAGAGTTGATGAGAGAAGGAGCCTAGAGTTATTGACTAGGGTTTATTTTTTATTTTTGTTGTGGACTATGGATTGGACCTCAATTCTCGTAAATACCCCTTTCATCTTTCTATTTACTTTAAAATTAGTTTCAGATTTCAAGAATATCACAAAAATGCCATTGTGTTCCATAGCCCTTGATTAAAACCCTTGGATGATTGAGATTGGTCCTCACGGTCCTCACTCTTTTTTTGGTCCTCACATGATTTAACCCCTATATATATATATATATATATATCAAAACTACCCTTATGATTAAATAGGTATATCAAGTTACACCCATAAAGGAAAACAAAATTTGAATGATTGTTCTATTATTATTTAGAAATCAAACATGTTTCGTCCATCCCGATTTTAGCATTATTTTGTAGTCAACCACAACCCATCCCCATACACTTGTCGATCATACATTGGCGGATATATATATATATATATATATAGAGAGAGAGGAAGGTTCAAACGAGGAGCGCACCAAAACGTGAGAACGTGAGGAGCAATTGACAGTTATGAATCACATGTGATTGGCAGTTGTGGATCACATGTGATTCACAACTGATCTGGAGGAGCAATTGACAGTTATGAATCACATATGATTAACAGTTGTGAATCATTAATGATCCGCGACTTGCCACCTCGCGCCACGCCTCGCGCCACATCTTGCGCGAATTTTCGATTTGTTCCGATTTTTTAGCAGTTGTTGATCACATGTGATCAGAAGCATGGGAGTGCTCCTCACGTTCTCTTAAATTGATGCGCTCCTCGTTTGAACCCGCCTCTATATATATATATATATAGAGAGGCTCCTTCAAATGTAAACTTTTTTTCTTGTAAACTTTGTAGTTTGTAGTTTCATATGTTTTTTTGATGAAATTGTTTTATGAAATTGTTTATTTTGATGAAATTGTTTTATATCATTCATTTCTTGACGATTTTTTTTATGAAAATTGTAGTTTCATAGGTTTTTTTCATAGGTTTCATAGGTTTTTTTATGAAATGTATGAAACAGTTCATAAAAATAAAAAAAACCTATGAAACTACAAATTTCATTAAAAAAATTCGTCAAGAAATGAATGATATGAAACAATTTCATCAAAATAAACAATTACATCAAAAAATTTCATCAAAAACACCAATGAAACTACAAAGTTTACACGGTTTACACGAAAAAAAGTTTACATTTAAAGCTCCCTATATATATATATATATATATATATATATATATATATATATATTAGTCTTTGGCTCGCCCGTTGCGCGACGATCAAATTTGTGTTTTAAGTTAATTATTTGGTGTTTAATAGTTGTTGAATATTTTTGTGATACATACAATAATTGATAAAAAGAAAACAAAAATTCCACAAATAGGGAATATTATCTTGAAGATAAAAATATGTCTATTAAGTTTGATACCTATTATAAATGTCGTTACTAAATGAATTTATCAAACGAATACACAATAATTGCATATTTATATTTTTGAAAAATGTTCGAACTCATAATCCAAAAGTCAGTTGATAAGTGATATCTTTTTTTCCAAGTAATTAAATCTCTTATGATAATTCTAAGGGTGTTGACAGAATGGAATTTGATAGAATTGTAATTCGTCGAAATAATTCGACTTTGAAGTAAAAATTGATATGAAATTGCAAAAAGAAAATCACGACAATTTAGTGATTATTTGTATCAAATCACATACTAATTTCAACAAATCTCATACTAATCACGACACATTAATTCGTATATATTTATGATATTTAATAATATAATTAAGAGTAAATTACGGATTTGGTCCCTGTGGTTTGGTGGTTTTTACGAAAATCGTCCCTAAACTTCATTTATTACGGATTAGGACTCGACGAATGACATTTTATAACGAGTTGGTCCCTCCCTCTAACTGCCGTCCAACACCTCCGTTAAAATGAAGGGCATTTTCGTCCTTCTTTCTTTTTTTTGTCTTTACATGAGGGACTAATTCCGTAATGACACAAACCCCAGGGACCAAATCCGTAACTAAGTTTGAAAAATAAAAATTATTAATTCTTTTATTCTTTTAGTTTATTAAATTAATAAAGTAGTATACATTAACATTTATTAATTATTATATATTACCTATATACACACACCAACACACACATATATACATGGATCATTTTAAATTTTTAATTTTACACTATTTGTCTATATGACTATACCATGGATCATTTTCAAATATTTAAAATGTAAAAGAATGAATTACATATTTGGTAAATCAAAACTAATTATTATTTTTGAATGCATTAGGATATTAAAATCTGGAAAGAAGATGCATATTCATCATCTTCAATCACCATCACCGCCGCAATAAAAAAACCCAAAAACAAAATCAGATTCAAACCATTTATTTTTAACATTCATACAAAAACATTCGAACTTTAAATCTGATTCAAATCCAAAAAAAATCAAACATTCATACAATATTTAAATTTAATCAGATTCAAACTCCAAAAAAATTCAAATATTCATACAAGAACATTCAAAACTCAAAAAACCTAAATCTAAATCTTCCAAGAACATTCATACAAGTTCATATACAAAGAACATGGGAACCAAATTTTGTCGCTTTCAAAAACCAAACTCGAAAACAGATCTCTTTCATAAACTAACGCAAAACCCATATCTGAAAGTCAAAACCAGAGCTATTAGAACCGAAAACCAAACTTGAATCGGAAACCAGATCGGAAATCTCGAAACTGAACGTGAATCGGAAACCAGATCTGAAACCTTCGAAACCGAACTTCAATCGCAAAGCATACCTGGAACCTTTGAAACCAAACCAGATCTGAAACCTTCGAAACCGAACTCGAAATCTAAGATTGAATCTTGATGAACACTAACCCATGTAGAGATCTCTCTTCTTTCTCTCTTGATGAACACCAACTCATCTGGAAAATGGATACCAAAATGATAAGATATAGTGTAGATCTCTCTCTCTCTCTTGATGAACACCCAACCAAAAAAATCAAAATTCAATCTGAGAATGGAAATGAAAATACGAGATACAAATGGAATTGTTTATTTTGGTGTTGTGAGAGAGGGGAAGAAAGATAAAGAGATCTAAAATCTTCTTGAAGATATCTGCTGGATATGGATGAAATCCTAATACATTGAAAGATTTTTTTTATTTTCTTATAAATATAAATTTTGTAATTCACTTTTGTAAAATTAAAATTTTAAAATGATCCATGTATATATATGTATTAGGTATATATGTGTGTGTGTGTTGGTGTGTGTATATAGGTAATATATAATAATTAATAAATGTTAATGTATACTACTTTATTAATTTAATAAACTAAAAGAATAAAAGAATTAATAATTTTTATTTTTCAAACTTAATTACGGATTTGGTCCCTGGGGTTTGTGTCATTACGGAATTAGTCCCTCATGTAAAGACAAAAAAAGAAAGAATGACAAAAATGCCCTCCAGTTTAACGGAGGTGTTGGACGGCAGTTAGTGGGAGGGACCAACTCGTTATAAAATGTCATACGTCGAGTCCTAATCCGTAATAAATGAAGTTTAGGGACGATTTTCGTAAAAACCACCAAACCACAGGGACCAAATCCGTAATTTACTCTATAATTAAATCCAAATATATTCAATATTGGGCTCATTTCGAAGGTATTGACAAAGCGATTACAATGGTATAATTTGTAAAAAATAGAAATATTTTTTAATGCATTTTAGTTCATATACATTATCTATGTTTATATGATAAGAGTCTAAAATTAAAAATAAAACAATAAGGGATTAAAAGTAAACTACATACCTAATTATAAGGATAGTAAATGTAACGTACAAATTAAAAAAAATTGAATTAAGGAGGAGTGAATGTGGGTGTGCTAATTGAACTTATAATGTAAACTGCGTCCAGATACATGTTTAGGCGGGAAAATACTGAAGTTGGCTCACCAGAAGACGACACGTGGGATGTTAGTTACTCATTTATTATATGTATAGATTACTATACATGATGGAGAGTTTATTGAATTTATTATAAGTATGGATATGTACGTACGTATAAAAAAATATTCAATATTGGGTTTATTTCGAAGGTATTTACGAAACGATTACAATGGTATAATTTGTAAAAAATAGAAATGTTTTTTAATGCATTTTAGTTCATATACATTATTTATGTTTATATGATAAGAGTCTAAAATGAAAAATAAAAAAAGTAATGGATTAAAAGTAAACTACATAGGTAATTATAAGAGTAGTAAATGTAAGGTATAAATATTAAAAATTTAATTAAGGAGAGATTTAAGGAGGAGTGAATGTGGATGTGTTAATTGAACCTATAATGTAAAGGCGTCCAGATACATGTTTAGGCGGGAAAACAATAAAGCCGGCTCACCAGACGACGACACGTGTCAATGTAGTTACTTATTTATTATATGTATAGATTCGTGTAAGGTTAAATCAAATGAAAAACACAAATATGTTACAAATATGCAAGAACCGATATAAAAATATTTTTTTACATGATATATTTTCATCAAATGACAGGATTTAAAATATTGTTTCACATATATTTTTTTTATAATATGATAGTTTTTCATGTATTTGTTTTACCACATGGACATTTTTACGTGTATTTTTCATTTCACTTGGTGAACCAATTTTTTTTCCACGTGTAATCATTTCACAAGGTGAAGACAAACATATGTGAAATATATATTAAATTATAGGCTTCGATGAAAAAATCATGTAAAAACATATTTTTATAACGGTTTTCACGGGTTTGTAACATAATTGTGATTCTCATTTAATTATCGTTTTATTCATATAATGTTATATTATTTTTAATTCTCTAATATTTTTTAAAATTGAAATTTTATGTTATTTGAGCAACATGTTTTTCGTAATTAAAAAAAACAAACAAACTTAGGATTACTTATCCCATAAATATATATATATATATATATATATATATATATATATATATATATATATATATATATATCTATACTACATATATAAGCATATACATCTAAAGTCTTAAACACAACCCTTCATGCATGATGTACAAGACTTTAAAGCAATAAATTCAAAAAACTCTTAAGTACAAATTGTGAAACATAAGATACAAGTGTTTGATGCAAAGAAATTTAGAACTGGTCCAATAAGAGGTACACGACTCAGCCCATACCTCCAACAAACCCATACCTCCTACCAGCCTATACCTCCAACCTTTTTTTTCTGAAATGGACAACCAGAAACGTATGGCTTCCTTCCACCTGCTACTTACTTTTTTACCTCTCCTTCTACATCTTTACGTCTCAGCCATACCGATAGTACACTCCTACCTGCATATAAACAACATGAGACGAAGAAAGAGTGAGACCACCGATCCAAGTGGGAGGGTTTTACAAATCAATTTCAACCCAGGTGCTCCTTTGTCTCGAATTCACTCTCAGCTCTAGCTGTAATAGGTGAACAACTTGCTAAAATAGTGGCTTGAATCCTAAGAATCCACCTAAAACCCTAACTCCTGCTTGATTTTGATTCTTCTCTGATCGATTTCGATTTCTGCACCACATATATCGTGCTCGATATTTTGATTTTGTTTTTCTTGATTTTGATTTTACTCTAATCGATTTTGATTTATGCATTCATCTCTAGCCTTTCTATGGATATCAGGTTATGTGCTTCTATGATTTGCGATTTTCATTTAGTTTTTAAGAAAGATTTGTATGATATCAAAGCATCATCATTATTTTCTTTGGTTGTTTTAAGAGTGATTTTCTTATTTGCAGGTTTTGGTTCAGGGTCTTTTGAAATGACTATCCAACTAAGAACCTTAGTTGAAGATTCATGCTTCAAGACCTCTTTGCAAGGTCAGACTTTCCTGTCAATCCCTTGACCTTTTATCACAACCTTGTGTTTTCTTGCAAATTTATAGACCTAATACTTGTTTACACTTGAAACCCAATGTCCCCACTAAAGTATTTTCTGTCTTTTGTGCGGAGCGTTTGGATTTATAAAAACCACTTGGGCCTAACAGAGATATCTTCATGTACAGGTAATTTAATACAGAATTTATCAATTATTTTTTAATATTTTGTTTGTTGATCAGCAGAGATTTATCATGCTTTTTTGTTGATTTTGTATCATATTTTAGATGGGTTTTGTTTAATGTTCTGAAAACTTCATAATTTTTCATGGATTTTTTAGTCTTTCATCAATCTTTATATAAAAGATTTCATATTATGTTTGTTAATCAGTGAGATTTATCATACTTTTTGTTGATTTTGGATCATATCTCAGAAGGGTTTTGTTTAACATACTGAAACTTCATAATTTTTCATGGGTTTTTGAGTCTTCCATCAATCTTTATTAAAAAATTCATGTTTTGTTTGTTAATCAGTGAGATTTATCATACTTTTTGTTGATCTTGGATCATATTTTAGATGGGTTTTGTTTAACATTCTGAAAACTTCATCAGTTTTCATGGATTTTTGAGTCTTTATTAAAAAAATCATATTTTGTTTGTTAATCAGTTAGAGTTATCAATTTTTTGTTCATTTTGGATCATATCTCAGATGGGTTTTGTTTAACACTCTGAAAACTTCATCATTTTTCATGGATTTTTATGTTTTTCATCATATTTTGTTTGTTAATTGATTTTTAGATCATATCTCAGATGGGTTTGTACTGTTTTCGATTTCTGAGAATAAAAATATGATGGTTTCCCTAATTTTCTTGAAAATCAAAGAGATTTCAACCAAATCTTGCAGATTTTCAATCATATAGTAAAGAAACTTCATCAATATTAGAGATTTTAGATCATATCTCAGATGGGTTTGCTCTGTTTTCCATTTTTGAGCCTAAAAATTTGATCTTTTTCCCTAATTTTCTTGTTAATCAAAGAGATTCCACCAAATCTTAAAAGATTTTGAATCATATCCCAGATGGGTTTCCTATAGTTTTCCATTTTTGATTCTGGGGTTTGATGAACTTGATAAAAAGTTATAATCTTTATCTAATTTTCTCATGAATCAAGATTTTCTTGAAAAGTTACCAAATCTGGACCAATTTTCTGATCTGATTTCTTGATGAATTTGCAGAGGAGACACACCATTATGTAGTGAAGAGTGCAGAGCAGAGCAGATTGACATTGATGAATCCAAAGAGAAAAACAAGAATCTTTCTGCTTCAATGAAAGCTCTGAGGAAGAAAGAACAGAGTGAAACTTCCCCAAACAAAAATTCCAAGAAATACCCTTTTCATTCTGGTGCAGTTGCTGCTGCTTAACCAGTAATTTCATCCTAAAACAAGGGGTATAAAAGGAAAAAGTTTTGTCCACTATAGAAGTATGTGAGGTGAAAAAGAACAAGAACCCTTTTTTCATCTTTTTTTTATAATTATTTACCACTCTACTGGTTTTTTACTGTGGTAAAAAATGCTATACAGCATAAAGAAGAATGATGGTGTATTGGTGTATGAAGTATGGTACAACTATTTTTTTTCAATTTGTGCATATTATTTCCAGTTTAGCTACTGTTTTTGGTGACTTAATGGTTATTTTTTGAAATGGTGTTAAAAGGATGAAGCCTGATTCCATTTGGATGAAGTTTGGCTCAATATGGATGATGTATGGTTCTATTTTTTCACTTGTAAACATGATGTCAAGAAAAAATTGGTGGAAAGCCATTTACCATTTGTGATCTGAGTAAATCATTCAACTCTTTGTTCTTCAATTTCCTAATCTTTGTGTTTTTATAGTTTTTTGGGTTGTCCCCGAGAACATTTCTTTCTGAGATGAAGGTGGCTGGACAAAAGTTCTGTGAAGAGGATTGGTCAAATCTAAAGATGAAATACCCTGGTTTCCAGAGGAAGATTTGCATCGTTATTGCTTCTCTTCGGCATATATTGTCGCTTTACTTCACGACAGCCTTGGAATAGCTTTAGATGATGAAAGGTACTTCTTCCCTCACAAATATATCAAAATTCTATTTTACAACTCTAAGATATGGAGAGTCTGATTTCAACCATAAATCAATTTATGGCAGTTAACGAGTGACGCTTTCTATAAAAACCAAACCAAACCAAACCAACCATGATAAACTTTAGGTGAATCAATAGGAAAACCGAGGCCATGGCTTTCTATATACCGAGGCCATGGCTTGCTAGAGGCAAACCGAGGCCTAACTCCCACTAGCAGCGGCTTAAGCGGCTTAATACTGCTCACCCACACAGCAACTTAATGTTGCACTCATTAAGCCGCATTAAACTTATTGCTAGCTAATAGCAGCTAGCTACTGCTGACCCACACAACAACTTATTGCTGCACCCATTAAGCCACATGAAGCTTATTGCTGCACACACGCTGCAGCTTATTGCTACACACCTTAAGCCACATTAAGCTTATCGCTACATACCTTAAGCCACATTAAGATTATCGCTCCACACATTAAGTCGCATGAAGCTTATTGCTGCACACACGCAGCAGCTTATTGCTACACACTTTAAGTCACGTTAAGCTTATCGCTGCACCCATTAACGATGTAGATTTATTTTATTTGCAGCTCTTTTAAACCAATCTATTTGTTTCTGTTTGATTTGCGTCTGTTTTAAATCAGCTATTCACACCTAACCCATTCATAAAGAATATCCATCTTTTGCATTTGCATATGTTTTAATATAAATTGTAGACCATTGAAATAATGCATTTGGAATAATATGAACCCGATGGAAACTGTAGTGTTTTTTGAATAGTGGGAACTTGGTTGAATAGGGAAACCTATAAAGTTCGAGTATTTCATAATTGCCCTTCATCATGCGGGTGTATGAAGTTTCAAATTATAAATAAAAAACAATTTCTCGGTTACAATTGTTTATCCGTAATTGGTATGTTTGATTACTTTTATTTAAATTTCACATGTGAGGAGGATTATTAAAGCTGACTAAACGGCAAAGGCTAGCGGAGGAGTTCAAGGTCGTTCCCCGTGAAATTCGAACTTGAGCTAAGTCGCTTCCCCGGTGCATTGCACGGGTACACTGCTAGTATATATATATATATATATATATATATATATATATACTTTTTAAATATATTTATATAAAATAAGAATTAATTTAAGTTGTGTTTCAATTTATGTTTTGTCTTAAAAATGGAGATGGATGAATTTGTTTTAATTTATGGAATAGTAGAAATTTATTCGTGCAATAGTAATGCGATACATATTGATTTTAATGTTTTGTTTTGTTTTTTATTTTTATCAATTTTTTAATATGATTTTATATAGTTTGAGAAAGCAAAAATGTTTTTTATAAAAAAATTCATATAATTTTTAATTATAATTTAATTTAAGTTTAATAATAATGCATATTATTTTAGGTTTAATAATATAATTTTTTTTATAAAATAACAATTAACTATCCTGTTATTTTTTATGATTATTCTAATTATATTTTCTATTTTTCATATTTAAACTGAGATGTTTATCTTATATTTGATTATCTTTATCAGTTTGTTATGAATTCAAACATCCAGATTTAAAAAGTTGTATTCATTAATCATTATTTGTAAAATTGAATTTTAAGTAATATATATTAATAAATAATACTTAATGTACAAAAGTTTATTTTTAATAGTTTTCTTCTAAAGTTTTATAATATTAGAAGTCTACTCGCGCAATGCAGCGCGATGTATCTTGATTTTTGTCCCATATGGCTTAACAAGTATTGTAGAAGGGGGGAGGGGGGGTTGAATACAATACTCAAAATTTACTTAATTTAATTCGATTATTGAAAATCTTTCAACAATAATTACACATAGAAAATAAAGACTGTTGCGGAAAAGAACAGGTAAAACTATTCTAACAATCTTTCACAAAGTATACTGAAAACAAAACAACTTGAACACTTAGAATCAAAGCTATAAAGTTCTTGAGAGATGGAGATTGCTTGCACTGAGAAATTCTTCCAGAAAGCGTAGTTTGCATGGGGAGCTTCTTCCTCCTTTTATCGTGTGAGAAGCATTAAATGCTTAGGACACTTGTCATCAAGAGATTCAAAGTAGAGGTTGACTTCTGAAAAGTTGATATGTCTTTTTCACCTTTTCCTTGGTACCAGGAAGAATGCCCATGCTAGAAGAGACGTTATATGGTAATGGATAAAACGAAAAATTGTCACTTTATCTGACAATAGGATATTGTCCCATAATAAATGATCTTCTCAATTTGTCTTCTCAATGGATATTCCACCGATGTGAGTGCTTTGAGATTTGTGCCACCTCTTAAAGAAAAGCATCCATGAAGATAGATGAGTTCCCACCGAAATTAGGCTTTCGTCGGTGGGAATCATGTTGACCGACCAAGAGATGGTCGGTGGGAATCATATTGACCGACCAGGAGATGGATCGGTGGGGAAATGTCCACCGATGTATGAGAAAACCATAGGTGGACTATGACTTGTATGTGTTGATAAATGATCTCTCACTTCCACACTGAGAGGATCTTCAATCTTGACTTTGGTTGATCTTTGACTTCACCAAACATTTGCTATCTTGTACAAGTCATTATAAAGAACCAAGCTAAAATATTCTAAGTAAGATATAGGGAGGCATCGGTGAGTCAATTTCAAATCCTTGGTGACCCAACAACTTATAATAAGGACAAGTGTCAAAAATCTTTGGCTAGATTTGTGGTGATATATGAACAACCTTTTAGTGTCGTAGAGGGTGGAGGGTTTCAAAATTTGCTTCACGACTTGCAACTAGGGATGTATACAAGTTGTTTTGTGAGGAACATGTTAAGTTGATGAAAGAGTTAACAAAGGATGGGCAAAGGGTATGTTTAGCAACAGATTGTTGGACTTCTTGTACTCAAATGGCTTACATGTGTCTAACCGCACATTATATTGATAATAATTGGCATTTAAATAAAAAAAGTCATAAATTTGTTTCAAATCAAAGATCACAAGGGTGAGACAATTGGTAGGGTCATTGAGAAGTGTTTGCTTGGTTGGAGAGTATAAAAGGTTATTAGTGTGACTGTTGATAATGCATCTGCTAATGATGTGGCCATTAGTTATGTAAAGAGAAGGGTTAATGCATGGAAAAGGTCAGTTCTTGATGGTGAGTTCATCCAATTGAGATATGGTGCTCACATAGTCAATTTGATTGTGAGTGATGGGTTAAAAGAGATGCATGATTCAATCGCTGCCATTCGTAATAGTGTGAGATATATTCGATCATCTTCTTCACGGTTGCAAAAGTTTAGAAAGTGTGTTGAAAGGGAAAAGATTAGTTACAAGGGTGGGTTGGTCTTAGATGTGCCTACAAGATGGAATTCAACTTTTATGATGTTAGATGTGGCTCTAAAATTATAGAAAGATTTTGTAAGTTATGTGGATGAAGATGACAAGTATTTGAAACACTTTCAAGAAAAGGAGAATAATAAAGAGAGAATTGGACCACCTATTCGTGTTCATTGGAAGTGTTCTTCGGCTTTTGTCAAATTTCTTTCCACTTTTTATGTAGTAACTTTAGAGTTTAGTGGCACTTTGCATGTCACTTCTAACAACTTTTATCATGAGATTTGAGAGATTCATGCACACTTGGATTCTTTGGTCAAAAGTAACGATTCCATATTGTCTACCATGGCAAGAAAAATGAAGAAGAAGTTTGACAAATATTGGGGGGATCCGGATAACATTAATCCATTGTTGTTTTTGGCCGTTGTACTTGATCCAAGGTACAAGATGAAGTACTTGAAGTTTCTTTTTGAATGTATTTATGATGGTGAAACGGTTGCCAAACTTATTGTGAAGGTGGAACAAATGTTTAACCGGTTGTTTGAAATCTACAATGTTAACTATGGCGGTGGTGAAAAGGTTGGTTACATACTTACATGAATAATTCAATTTTTTATTATGCATTTTAATATGTTCATGTTTATTGAGTTGTTTACTTGTTTGTATTTCTCTTCATATGTGTAGGTTACCGAACAAGACTCGACAACATCGATTAATGCAACTCATAAGAGGTCGTTATTGGAAAGTTATATGCAAAAACAACAATTGCAAGTGCCAGATAAAATGAACGATGTTCAAAGATATTTGAGTGAAGAATCTATCGATCCAATGACTCCGGAGTTTGATATCCTACTATGGTGGAAGATTAATGCGAGTAGGTGTGCCGTTTTGTCTATGATTGCAAAAAGTATTCTTGCTATTCCCGTATCTACGGTGGCTTTCGAATCTGCATTTAGTACCAGTGGACGTATTTTGGACTAATTTAGGAGTTCATTGAGTCCAAAAATGATCGAAGCGCTAATATGTACACAAAGTTGGTTGAGAGTGGGTCACCAAGGGATTCAAACAAAGGAGTATTTGGATGAAACATCATGCTACGAATTTTTGGAAGAAGGTAAAAAAGTTTAACAAATTAATTAGATAATATTATTTCTATTATTTTATTTATTTATAGTTTTGTAACTTTTGTTTTGAATCTTAGATGACATGAAAAACCTCAAGACCAAGAAAGCGAAACTATCGGAGACCGAGACGTGCAATGCGGTCATTGTTGATTGAGACTTGAGAGTCTCATTACTTTCTAAATCGTTTTGGTTGTGTGTCAATTGATGGAACTTACATACTAAGTCTTTTGAATGGTTTGTTGTATTTTATTGGTTTAAACTTGAAACTATTTGGACATTGAAGTTGGTTTAATTTTAGTTTTTTTAGATTCAATAACTTAGTTGAATGGTGAAATGATGAATAAAAGTTTCAACCCGACCAACCCAACCCAACCCGAACGGTTTGGGTTGGGTTGGGTTGGGTTGGGTTGCACTTGTGATTGGGTTGAGTTAGGTTGAGAATTTTCAAACCGCAATGATTGGGTTGGGTTGTTAAAATGCCGTCAAACCGGCCAACCCAACCCGTGAGCACCCCTACCCCCGTACATATCCCACCGTAAAAGGTATAATTTTGTGATTAAAATAACTAAAAATACAATATTATAATGACAAAAGTTAGAAAACCCCAACAAACTATCATTTTTTGAATGATTAAGTTCTTGAACTTTTTGAACGATAAAACCACTGAACTTTCTCATTTCGAATAATTAAGTCCCTAAACTATTTTTTTATGAAAAAATCATTAAACTTTCTCATTTTCAATAATTAAGTTCTTGAGCAGTTTTTTTCCAATAAATTAAACCATGGAACTTTTAAAAGTTGGTTACCTACATTTTTTAACAAAAAAAAGACTACCTATAACCTACTAGGAAAATCTTAAGTAAAAAAAACTAAATCAGTTTTACCGTTCTCAAACCCTACACCAGTCAAACCTCACGCAAACATTGGTATCACTTTCCTCGCTACTCCTCATCGCCCCATCGTTTTCTCTTCTTTATATCGCCTATCACGTTGTTGGCCTTTGCCATCAATCTCCCTAGCTGTTTTGATTTCTTTTTAGCTTTTAATTCTCTCTCTTTTAATAATAAAAAAGTAGATCAAAAAGAGGGAGATCGATAACAGGGGCTAACGGTGTGATAGAAGATAAGGAGAATAGACAACGATAGGGCGACTAGGAGTGGCGGGGGGGAGGAGTGTACTTTTTTAGGTTTTTTTTACTTTAAAAAACTTCCGAGTCAGTTACAGTAGTTTTATTTGTAAATAATGTAAGTAACAAACTTTTAAAAGTTCGATGTCTTATTTATTCAAAAAAATTGTTCAGACACTTAATTATTTAAAATGAAAAAGTTCAGTGTTTATTTTCGTTCAAAAAAATAGATTATGACTCGATTATTTAAAATGAGAAACTTTGATTATTTTTTCATTCAAAAATAATAATTCAATAACGTAATCATTTAACTCAGATAATTTGTTGTATTTTTCTTACTTTTCTATTATAATAAGTAAATTTATAAAAATAGATTGTTAGTTATGTGTTAAATATGAACGTGCATAAACTTCGGACATCGGCGTGATGTCGGCTTGTCCAAAAATTTTCTGAAAAATATAGAGTGAATTGCATTGATGGTCCTTGTGGTTTATTCAAATTTTGGATTTGGTCCATAAATTAAAATATTATATTGATGGTATTCAACTTTTTAATTCCATAACATTTAGCAACGTTACAAAGGACTAATCAGTCTTTAAGCAAACTGTTTTGTTCAGACATCGGGTGCTGTCGGCTTGTCCAAAAATTTTCTAAAAAATATAGTGAATTGCATTGATGGTCCTTGTGGTTTATTCAAATTTTGGGTTTGGTCCCTAAGTTAAAATATCACATTGATGGTATTCAACTTTTCAATTTCATAACATTTAGCAACGTTACGAATAGGGGTGTAAATGATGCGAGTCGAGCTCGAGTATCAGTATACTCGACTCGAACTCGAAAACCAATACTCGAGCTCGAACTCGACTCGAAAACTCGCGAGTAGTAAAAACCCAAACTCGAACTCTACTCGAAACCTAATTCCCGAGCTCGAACTCGAACTCGTTTCAAGCTCGAATCAAGCTCGAACTTGAACTCGAACTCGTTTCAAGCTCGAATCAAGCTCGAACTCGAACTCGAGCTCGAACCAAGCTCGAACTTTTTTAATATATAACTGTAACGTCCCAGATTCTTAAACACGCAATATCATAAAATAAGCATTTGAAGTACATAATTAATCTTGTCTTTACGTCATTACAAAAACATACTAAGCAAACAATGACAGCGGAAGTCTCTAAACCAACAGCCGAGTACTAACTATAGGCATCATAAGCAAAATCTGGAGTTGCTCTAATCTCCAAGTCTTTCTTGTCGTCTTTCCTAGTTCTTACTAGAAGAACCGATTGTGCGCTTACCTGAAAATGGTTTAGTTTTGAAAGCGAGGGTTAGACCGAAAGGTCTAGTGAATTCCTCCGAAAACAACATGTAAAACAGTTGGAAAACATTTATCAATAAACTATAATGCATCATCATTCATGGTACTGCACTGTGTGTGGATCACATAAACGTTCCGCGATCAGGGTTCCATTAGGTTCCCTTCTCGCCCTCCTTGGAGCCCACTCGGACTCCCCTCTACCGGATAGGAGGGAAACAAATTCCAACCTACCGGCCTGTCATACATATCCAAGGGATCCTCAAATCCCGAGGACCTCTCTCTGACCCCACAGTGCAGACCGACACCACATAGCATACAAGTACGTTCATGAAAACATGTAAGTTAAAATATTCATACGTAATGTCCTTCATTTCTTCATTCCAAACATTTCATTTAATAAAACAGATACGTTCGTGAAAATCATGCAATCAGTTCATAACATTTCATGCTCGGTAAAACCATAATCCGTTAAAACATTTATCACTTTGCGTCGTAAAATGTAACATCCTGAATTTTCAATAATAGTAATTTAATGAGAATTGATATCTAAGTGTATTTTATAATTCAATAAGGTTAAAATACAAGGGATTAAGGTTTGGTGTCAATTGTTGGAAAGTAGGAACTAGAGGGTGTATTGAGTAAATATGGAAATGTGTGTAGGGATAAGGGGTTGAAATCTGAGATATTATCTCAGATTTGGTTTTTGAGTCGGCAGAAGAGAGAAGGCAGAAAGAAAAGGAAAGAAAAGAAGAGAAAGGAGGAGAAGAGACTTTGTTCATCAAATTGGCAAGGAATTCGTGATGATTTCTGGTAAAATCTGTTGTAGTTATATGTGTGTAAACGAATCTATGATTGTGATTAGGTTTTCAAATCGTTTACAGCAGATTGGGATTGAATTTGTGTAGCAAAGTTGGTTTTACATCAAAAAGGTGAGTTTATTCGATTCTTTGTACAAATCAGTGTTTTTAAGTTATAGTAACCTTGGTATATTTGTATGAACTGACTGAGGATTGATTAGAATGAGTAGATTGAACTGATTTCATGTTTTAAATCGATTTGAGGACTTGTTGAACGGACAGTAAGCAAAACCTTGAATGTCCCGGTAGTTGAATGTCCCGGTAGTGAATGTCCCGGTAGTGGAAGTACTGGTAGTGGAAGTCCCGGTAGTGGAAGTGGAAGTCCCGGTAGTGGAAGTGCCAGTAGTGGAAGTGGAAGTCCCGGTAGTGGAAGTCCCGGTAGTTGGAAATTCCGGTAGTTGGAAGTCCCGGTAGTAGAAGTCCCGGTAGAGGCAAGTCCCGGTACAGGTGAGTCCCGGTACAGGTGAGTCCCGGTATATCTAAATGGTATCAAAATTTGATATGGCTCAAGGATCTGATAAGTTAAGTATCTAGAGGCATTGTATTTTATGTATCTTTCTGGATGTAATGAAATGTGCATTTATGTAAATCGTGGAAATATGCGATTTAGGAATTGAGATGGTAATTATATAGCTTGAACATACATACCCTTGAAAAGTAGTTTGTTAGGTTTATAGACTGCGCTAGTCGATGCTAGGCAGGAGTGTGTTAAGTGTAATGAATAAGGTTTGCTCATACTGAATGATATGAGGAATCTATATTAAGTAAATACATGTATGAGTAATCGTAATTCCCATTTATGTGAAATAAGGAATTGATGTGAGTAATCATAATTCCTATGTGTATGTTAAATGTGGAATTGATGTGAGTAATCGTAATTCCCATTTATGTGAAATAAGGAATTGATGTGAGTAATCATAATTCCTGTGTGTATGTTAAATGTGGAATTGATGTGAGTAATCGTAATTCCCATTTATGTGAAATAAGGAATTGATGTGAGTAATCATAATTCCTGTGTGTATGTTAAATGTGGAATTGATGTGAGTAATCGTAATTCCCATTTATGTGAAATAAGGAATTGATGTGAGTAATCATAATTCCTGTGTGTATGTTAAATGTGGAATTGATGTGAGTAATCGTAATTCCCATTTATGTGAAATAAGGAATTGATGTGAGTAATCGTAATTCCTATTTGCATTATTAAGAAATAAGGAATTGATGTGAGTAATCGTAATTCCTGATTTCTTAGGATGAATAGAGATTGACATGAGTAATTGTAATCTCTACATCCTTTCTAATAAATGGGCATATGTGGTTGCGATTTATTAGATGAGAGCATTGATCTAGAATCTGGGATTGATTCGTAGAAGGCTCTGGTATATGATAATATGACTAGGTGAATTAGTCATAATTATGGAGGTGGGGTAGATTCCCAGTAGTGAAAGGAGTTGTTGTACGGTAAGAAAAGGATTGATCAGGTTTGTTGTAACTTGTTTACATTGATTTTGCAAATGTTATCTTGGAAACGAATGTTCTTACTAGGCGTTAGCCTAATCGTTTCATATGATGTTTTTCTTACCAGGTTCAGGCTCAGGCAAATAAAGGGTTGTGGGACGAGTGTTTTTGGAATAGCAGAAGTGGCAATTAACAAAGAGGATATTTTTTGAAGGATAGCTTAGACAAATCGATTAATCTGATTATAGTGACATGATTAGATTGATAGGTTGTTCGAAGTATCCTGTATTGTAAATACACTCTTGATGGTTAATTCCTTTGCTATATATATAAATTGTAGTTTTATTGTCATAACCTGTTATAACTTGAGGTTTAAATTGGCTCAGATTTTGGGGCGTTACAATATGGTATCAGAGCAATAGTTTAAGCGAACTAAGTATGCTGAGGAGGTACTTAGACTTAAGCTGAGATGAATTTATTTATGATATGTGAGAAAGGGGTAGAAGTACTAAGACGGGATAGTCTTAGAGTCAACAGAAATACGTGAATTTAGTACTGTAGCAATGGCAACGAGAATTCTCATGTAAAGTATGTTCGCAATTTCAATTAGCTACTGTTATTATGAATATGAGTTACACGAGCATACTTGTTTCTAAATTGTCACAGTGACTAATGATCGGTAAAGTACATTTTGCATGTCTATACTCGTATAAACATTTCTTATGGTTATCTCTTTGTGTTATAGTAGAACAATTTAAGGTGAATATAGATTTTCAAGCAGTAGATGGTAATGTTATTTTGAGACCAGGAGATCGAATTACGGTTAATGTCGGTATGTTAGACCAAGAAGTAGTTGAGTAAAGATTTGATGATGAATAGTGACTCTAAGGAGGTTTGCAAATCCAAGTTGGGGAGCGGATGCTAATGAAAGAGTTAAGGTTCAGAAAATATGAAAGGATGGATTCTTGTTCTTTCTGGACTTTTAATTGTGATTAAGTATGTAAGACTTAAAAGGAAGAGATGTACAAAATATTTCATGTTGGTAGGATGTGATTTCTTTTACTAAAGTAAGAGTAGATAAGAAGAGTTGTTGTGTGGAGAAACCAGAAGAAATTTTGATAAGTCAATTAAAAAGTTATGAAATGGCAAGGAAGTAGCTATGTTGAAAGTACAGTGGAAACACCATCGAGGTGCTAATGTGACTTTAGAGTCGGAAGAATATGAAGGATAGGTATCCCCATCTGTTTACCTAATCTTGATTTCGGGGACGAAATCATTTTCAAGTTGGGGAGTATTGTAACATCCTGAATTTTCAATAATAGTAATTTAATGAGAATTGAGATCTAAGTGTATTTTATAATTCAATAAGGTTAAAATACATGGGATTAAGGTTTGGTGTCAATTGTTGGAAAGTTGGAACTAGAGGGTGTATTGAGTAAATATGGAAATGTGTGTAGGGATAAGGGGTTGAAATCTGAGATATTATCTCAGATTTGGTTTTTGAGTCGGCAGAAGAGAGAAGGCAGAAAGAAAAGGAAAGAAAAGAAGAGAAAGGAGGAGAAGAGGCTTTGTTCATCAAATTGGTAAGGAATTCGTGATGATTTCTGGTAAAATCTGTTGTAGTTATATGTGTGTAAACGAATCTATGATTATGATTAGGTTTTCAAATCGTTTACATCAGATTGGGATTGAATTTGTGCAGCAAAGTGGGTTTTACATCAAAAAGGTGAGTTCATTCGATTCTTTGTACAAATCAGTGTTTTTAAGTTATAGTAACCTTGGTATATTTGTATGAACTGACTGAGGATTGATTAGAATGAGTAGATTGAATTGATTTCATGTTTTAAATCGATTTGAGGACTTGTTGAACGAACAGTACGCAAAACCTTGAATATCCCGGTAGTTGAATGTCCCGGTAGTTGAATGTTCCGGTAGTGAATGTCCCGGTAGTGGAAGTCCCGGTAGTGGAAGTGGAAGTCCCGGTAGTTGGAAGTCCCGGTAGTTGGAAGTCCCGGTAGTAGAAGTCCCGGTAGAGGCAAGTCCCGGTACAGGTGAGTCCCGATACAGGTGAGTCCCGGTATATCTAAATGGTATCAAAATTTGATATGGCTCAAGGATCTGATAAGTTAAGTATCTAGAGGCATTGTATTTTATGTATCTTTCTAGATGTAATGAAATGTGCATTTATGTAAATCGTGGAAATATGCGATTTAGGAATTATGATGGGAATTATATAGCTTGAACATACATACCCTTGAAAAGTAGTATGTTAGGTTTATAGACTGCGCTAGTCGATGCTAGGCATGAGTGTGTTAAGTGTAATGAATAAGGTTTGCTCATACTGAATGATATGAGGAATCTATATTAAGTAAATACATGTATGAGTAATCGTAATTCCCATTTATGTGAAATAAGGAATTGATGTGAGTAATCATAATTCCTATGTGTATGTTAAATGTGGAATTGATGTGAGTAATCGTAATTTCCATTTATGTGAAATAAGGAATTGATGTGAGTAATCATAATTCCTGTGTGTATGTTAAATGTGGAATTGATGTGAGTAATCGTAATTCCCATTTATGTGAAATAAGGAATTGATGTGAGTAATCATAATTCCTGTGTGTATGTTAAATGTGGAATTGATGTGAGTAATCGTAATTCCCATTTATGTGAAATAAGGAATTGATGTGAGTAATCATAATTCCTGTGTGTATGTTAAATGTGGAATTGATGTGAGTAATCGTAATTCCCATTTATGTGAAATAAGGAATTGATGTGAGTAATCGTAATTCCTATTTGCATTATTAAGAAATAAGGAATTGATGTGAGTAATCGTAATTCCTGATTTCTTAGGATGAATAGAGATTGACATGAGTAATTGTAATCTCTACATCCTTTCTAATAAATGGGCATATGTGGTTGCGATTTATTAGATGAGAGCATTGATCTAGAATCTGGGATTGATTCGTAGAAGGCTCTGGTATATGATAATATGACTAGGTGAATTAGTCATAATTATGGAGGTGGGGTAGATTCCCAGTAGTGAAAGGAGTTGTTGTACGGTAAGAAAAGGAGTGATCAGGTTTGTTGTAACTTGTTTACATTGATTTTGCAAATGTTATCTTGGAAACGAATGTTCTCACTAGGCGTTAGCCTAATCGTTTCATATGATGTTTTTCTTACCAGGTTCAGGCTCAGGAAAATAAAGGGTTGTGGGACGAGTGTTTTTGGAATAGCAGAAGTGACAATTAAAAAAGAGAAGATTTTTTGAAGGATAGCTTAGACAAATCGATTAATCTGATTATAGTGACATGATTAGATTGATAGGTTGTTCGAAGTATCCTGTATTGTAAATACACTCTTGATGGTTAATTCCTTTGCTATCTATATAAATTGTAGTTTTATTGTCATAACCTGTTATAACTTGAGGTTTAAATTGGCTCAGATTTTTGGGCGTTACATAAAAGGGTTTAGGGAACTCACCTGGTAGCAAAGCTCCTCCTAACCTTCCGTCTCGTCCCGACCGTAAACCTAATAATTTATTTATAAAATAATTAGATTTACTACCCTCAATTCTGAACTGTCTTCTCTCAACTCGATCCTAACATGGTTAAAACTCTCAATCATCTCATTGGACCCTCAAGGACTAGAACAAGCTCGGCCCAAACACACCTCTCGACCCAACGTCAAACGGTTTATGCCGGAATAGGTTTTGCGCCAGCCTAAGCTTTGCGCCACCAGCGCCTAGCGCAAAGTGGGCTTTGCGCCACAGAGCCTGGCGCAATATTGAACTTTGCGCCACCGAGGCTAGCGCAATCTAGACTTTGCGCTACCTCCTGTAATGCGCCAAAACGGGTTTTGCGCCAGACCTGAAACCCATCTTCTTCACCACCTCGATGAAAACCCAAAACTCAGCACAAGAAATCTCGGTACTCATCTTAGATGCATCGATTAGCATCCAGACGTGTTCTTTACTCTTATTAAAACCGAAAACCTTAAATGAGTTCTACTTTCATCTATTTAGCAACCAATTAATGACTTTTAAAACCATTAGAATGCTCTTAACATAAAATCCATTGGAGAAGAAGAACACTAGAAGAATCTGATTCACTTCTTTACCCCGACAACCCAAGTCATTGATTTTAAACCTATTCTTAAAACAAAACCCAATCTCGGTGCCCTTAAACAATCTCCCACTTGAAACTAAAATTCCGAATAGAAAGAAATAACTTATCTTAGCTAAACATTGAGCAAGAAATTAACAGAGGAATGAAGGGATTACTCACCAATACAGAGTTTCTCCAGCAAGAGATTGATGCCCAAGCTTTCCCTTTCACCGATTCCCTTGTTTACTCCTCAGTCGCCAACAAGATGAAAAAGGAACAATACCCAAAAACCTAGAATTCTGGGCCTTTAAATAACTTTCCCCATTTGCAAGCAAATCCCTTATCTAACTTTCATTCTTTTCACAATTGACACTAAACTTTCACTTGCAAGAATCTGGGTTGTTACAACACTCCCCCTTAAAAGAATTCCGTTCCCGGAATTCCTTATTGGAAAAAGGGTGCGGGTATCTAGCTTTCACCCAAAACCGACGCCTCCCCAAGGTAATGCCACTCCTGACCTAGTCAACCACTCGATAAATTCGAAACATGGAGCATTGGGTAGACTCCCTTCATTTCTTACGGTCCTCTGACTCGTAGGCTACTGTCACTAATCGCTCGGTCTTAACGATGGAAGATTAAGTACGGCTTCTCATGCACATTTACTTCCCATAAGGAGGAACTTGGCAGAATCCCCCGTTACAACACGAGATTCATTTACTAAGAACCAATCACACACTTGACAGCTTGGCATAAGGCCAACCCTGTACATCCCGACAACTCACAACCCGGAGTTCCTTCATCAAACATCTATGCAAATAACATTTCCCTTCTCTCGGACTACCTAGACCACAGTTCGTCAAACTTCTCTCACATTCTCACTACTTCGCCACCCCATCCTTATACGTAACTAAGAGTAGGAACCTCCAAACCCATCGTTGAAGTGTTCACTTACTCAAATTAAACTTATCCTGAAACACATCAATTCCTCGCTGATTGCTACGTTTGTTCAGTCATAAGAAACATAACTTCGGTTATCCTCACTCCACTGGGAGGAGTAACCATGGTCACGCCATACTAATCTCACCAGCTTAAACATTGCACGACCAAATCGTTTAAACGTTTCTCACAAAGTCACTAACTTAACCCATTCAACTGTCTTATCCACTCCCTTCCTGCACAAAATCATACACAATTCCCTTCCTCAATGTTCTTTCTAACGGTTCGCACACTTATCAATAACCATCTGCACAACCCTTCACCTTTCGGCATTACTGTCAAGTTTACTACTTCCAATTTACTCACTTATTCCGACATGCTATCTTCACCTCCCCACGTTAGCGTGGAGCATTTCCCACCGAACATTACTTGCCCCTCTCTCCCGACCTTTCCTCATGCTGGTATCGCTTTCTCATTACTCACATAACCAAACAGTTGCACCAAGATCTTATCTTAAGGCATTCAACCAAGCCGTCTTGAAACAAGACCAGTGTTCAACGTCACTACACATTCTTTAATCTCCAACTTTTACCTTCTCAGACATTTCTTTCACACATAAGCAACAATTCACATTCTTTAAGGATTTCACATCTATCCCACCACATTTTGACTAACACACCCCTCATCCTATTTAAACTTCCAATGACCCCAAAGTGTGTTTCTTAGTAACGTCCCCTATTCACTCTAATAATCCACACCCCTTAGATTCCCTATTACAAACGGATCTATTAACTCAGGAACACCCCGAAACTCGGGTTCCACAAATTTTTTCGATTAACCACCATGATCATAAAATCAGACAGATATATATATATCGTCATCCCGGCTTTCTTACTTAGATTTACCTTAAATAATTCTTTAACAATCAGTGTGTTAATCTCAATAACACTTCCCCAAGAATTGTAACACATCTTGTAATAACAAATGAACGTCATTACCTAACAAATCTATAAAATTTTAATCAACCAACCAAAGGCTTATACCTCTATCATGACATTTCAAATCAACTAATGATCATACTACCACTCCGACCCACAATCATCATCATGTCATTCCTTAAACATAACCAAAATTTCCAACTATTTCCTTCTAGGATCATTCTCTCACACATAAGGAACAACTTTCATTCTTTAAAGATTTCTTATCTACTATACTACAGCTTGACTAACCTATTCATCATCTTCTTTAAACTTACTCTGACTTCAAGAATAAACTTACTTAACAACATACATAACCACAAAGCTTGGTCTCACAGCTGGGCAATCACTCATTTCTGCTCTGACATTCTATTCCGAACATAATCATACCACAACGTCAACTTATACCCTACGTGCTCCAACAATCTGGTTAACGAATCGTACACCTCATCCGAAGCCCCAAAAAATGCTTCTACCTGATGCTTCCTCTCTCTCTTAACATCACATCACTCCGACACTAGCTGGCACGCTTAGCTTGAAAATTACTGTCACTACACATCCGTACGCTCTTTGCCCGTAACATCACACTGCAGACCAGATCTCTCATGATTATTCACATAATTCAAATTTGCCTTCATATCCTTCCGTAAACATAATCGAGTCTATCTCGCTACTTAGTCCTTTCCCAACTTGTTGAACTATAACCCACAAGTTCTCATTTAGCTCAACCACAAACATTCTAGCTAGCTCTTTACGATCCGAGCCCTTTCATGGACACGACACATTTTCTTACTGACTGATCCAGTCTACACTCACTCCGTTCGTGCTACACACTTTATCCTTCTATGGGCCCTCTTTTCGAAACCTACACATGTAACATCAACATTACAAGTTCACCTCGGAACTCATATTCCCACGCCATAGACATTTCATTCTTCTTCATCACACTACTCATAACGAGTTGCTACAACCATTACGTTGAAGGCTTCAAATCCTTCCTCCGAACACCGCCGTCCCTTGACAACCGTACATCCAGCTACCGAACAAGGGTACAGACCCTCATATAATCGACACTATAATTCACTTCTGACTCTTCCACTATCCAACTTCTTCTTAAACACATACCACAACTACAAACGTCCTACCCTGATTTGGCTAACGCCTCTCCACTCTCGGAGTTCTTCCTTAGCTTAACATGTAATACCCTATGACCTAGTGAGTTCATAGCCTTCATGCATGACAATACAGTAAATAAACCTTTTCGCACATTTCATCATTTTAAATAAACAACGTTTGGGAAACATTTGGGTACACATGACCCCATCACTCTTATAACTTCAAAACCCTCCACAACGATTCGAGAATCGTTGGCATGCATCTTCCCGTGAACCTCAATCTTGCTCAATCCGAACAATGTTATTACGAGAGTAATATATTGCATGAAAATCTTTTCGTATGAGACAATTCTGAAAGAATTACCGACACAAAGTAAACCAGTCGGTTCTCACACTCAATTGTATGATATCAAAAGGTCAATAAGCATTTTGGTTATAAGTGAATTGCAGGTAACCATTTTCTTGACCATTTTTGTAACAATTTAACTTATCATTAAAAGTGTGGAATACTTTGCAAATCGTTAACCTCAAAATTTCAATGTGCGACGTACTAAAATCGCTTTTTCTTCAAACGTGCACTCGTACAAGCTGACTCATTTTGTTCAAAGTTGACATTTACATTTTTATTTTAAATCGTGAAAATTTCATGTTACATAAAAGAACGCCATGCATGAGACTCTATTTGCAATAGAATGCTACTCACTCAACGAGGTCAACCGCTTTACTCACGCAGCTTATACATATCCAACCTACCGGCCTGTCATACATATCCAAGGGATTCTCAGATCCCGAGGACCTCTCTCTGACCCCACAGTGCAGACCGACACCACATAGCATACAAGTACGTTCATGAAAACATGTAAGTTAAAATATTCATACGTAATGTCCTTCATTTCTTCATGAAAAACATTTCATTTAATAAAACAGATACGTTCGTGAAAATCATGCAATCAGTTCATAACATTTCATGCTCGGTAAAACCATAATCCGTTAAAACATTTATCACTTTGCGTCGTAAAAGGGTTTAGGGAACTCACCTGGTAGCAAAGCTCCTCCTAACCTTCCGTCTCGTCCCGACCGTAAACCTAATAATTTATTAAAAAAATAATTAGATTTACTACCCTCAATTCTGAACTGTCTTCTCTCAACTCCATCCTAACATGGTTAGAACTCTCAATCATCTCATTGGACCCTCAAGGACTAGAACAAGCTCGGCCCAAACACACATCTCGACCCAACGTCAAACGGTTTATGCCGGAATAGGTTTTGCGCCAGCCTAAGCTTTGCGCCACCAGTGCTTAGCGCAAAGTGGGCTTTGCGCCACAGAGCCTGGTGCAATATTGAACTTTGAGCCACCGAGGCTAGCGCAATCTAGACTTTGCGCTACCTCCTGTGATGCACCAAAACGGGTTTTGCGCCAGACCTGAAACCCATCTTCTTCACCACCTCGATGAAAACCCAAAACTCAGCACAAGAAATCTCGGTACTCATCTTAGATGCATCGATTAGCATCCAGACATGTTCTTTACTCTTATTAAAACCGAAAACCTTAAATGAGTTCTACTTTCATCTATTTAGGAACCGATTAATGACTTTTAAAACCATTAGAATGCTCTTAACATAAAATCCTTTGGAGAAGAAGAACACTAGAAGAATCTGATTCACTTCTTTACACCGACAACCCAAGTCATTGATTTTAAACCTATTCTTAAAACAAAACCCAATCTCGGTGCCCTTAAACAATCTCCCACTTGAAACTAAAATTCCGAATAGAAAGAAATAACTTAACTTAGCTAAACATTGAGCAAGAAATTAACAGAGGAATGAAGGGATTACTCACCAATACAGAGTTTCTCCAGCAAGAGATCGATGCCCAAGCTTTCCCTTTCACCGATTCCCTTGTTTACTCCTTAGCCGCCAACAAGATGAAAAAGGAACAGTACCCAAAAACCTAGAATTCTGGGCCTTTAAATAACTTTCCCCATTTGCAAGCAAATCCCTTATCTAACTTTCATTCTTTTCACAATTGACACTAAACTTTCACTTGCAAGAATCTGGGTTGTTACAATAACATTATTAGAAGCTCGAAATAAATCTAAATTACCAACTAAAAAATCCAGAAAATTTAAAGTTTACAACCAAATACAAAATAAAGCCGAAACTAGTCGTAACTTGCAACCAAAAACAAAACGAAGTCGAAAATTACAATATTAAAACCAAAGTACATTATAAATCCATCAAAAAGCAAAATACGATTTAATTTCAATTTAATGGTTGGGTTCCTTGAACGGTACTTTCGAGTTCCTTGAATGGTATTTGAATGAAGATTTCTTTTGGTTGTTCTTCACTCTCCTACAATAAAAACAAAAACAAATTAGTATACTTAATAAAAGTGAAGATAATTAACTAAACATATTTAAATATTTACCTTGTTCTTCCTTTTCACTCCATGGAGGGATCTACACCAATCACACGTGCACATCAACATTTGCACCGTTTTCGGAGCAAGAGAAGCTCTATAAGTATCTATTACACGACCACCGGCACTAAAAGTTGCCTCCGAAGCCACGGTAGTGATAGGAACCGCCAAGATATTTACGGCCATTCTAGACAAAATTCGAAACTTGTTTGATTTTTCCTTCCACCAAGCCAATACATCAAATTTGTATTCTTGACTAAAGAAACACCCCTCTTCTAGATACATATCAAGCTCAGATTTCACACGAGTTACCGATGTCTCCCCACTAAACACATCTAACAAAAGTTCGGATAAACCACTAGATCCAACATTTCCTTCATGGGTATTTGATCCAAATTCACACTCTCCACTTTCATCCACAATAGAAGAAGAATACATTCTCACATATTCATCAAAAAGCTCATACATAACCTCTTTGACCTTATTAATATTTTCCCGAGCTACATTTGGAAGAAACATTTTTGGCCATGCAATCTCTATTGCCCTCATTTTCAGTCTAGGGTCTAACACGGTCCCTATTGACATTAACATGTTACATTCCCCCAAATATTTATCAAATCTCGCTTTCATGAAGGTTACCATAGTCTTAACAAAATCATCATGTGACTCAGATTGTTTATCCAACATAACTTTAATCCTTTGTACCTCAGCAAGATACAAGTTAGAAGTTGGATATTCATATCCAAATATTGAGTTAGTAGCATCTTTAAACTAACCAAAACAGATTTATAAGAAATTAAATGTAATATTAATGAAAGCAAATTTATAAGCAGATTTATGGTATAAACTAACCAAAGCAGATTTATAAGAAATTAAATGTAATATTAATGAAAGCAGATTTTTATGGTATAAACTAACCAAAGCAGATTTTTATGGTATAAACTAACCAAAGCAGATTCATCCGTAATCGAAAGCAGATTTATAAACTAAAAATCAATCAAGCAAAGAGAGAGGAAGGACCGAAAGAGGAGGACTAAAAATCGTCGCCGTCGTCGGCTCTGGTCGAGCATATTCAAGTATCTCACGAGCTTATCGAGTCGAGTATCAGGTAGCTCGACTCGACTCGTTAGTATGTCGAGTCGAGCATATTCGAGTCGAGTGTTGACCGAGTCGATCTCGAGTAGCTCGTGAGTTGTCTCGTCTCATTTACACCCCTTACGAATGACTAATAAGTCTTTAAGCAAACTATAGGACCAAAAGGATGTTATGAGATTGAAAAGTTAAAGAACATAGTATAAATAGTTTGTTTTAGAGACCAAATCCAAATAAACCACATGGACCACCAATACAAATTGTAGTTCACTTTTAGATACCAACAATTGGAATATAACCAACACACCTTTATAATTTCAAAGCTAACATTTACAGCAAGAAACGGAACTCTCAAGAGTGACGTTTTTCTGTTAAAGCTAACATTGAATACTTAACCGAAGTAGGGGTGTTCGCGGTCCGGTTTAACCCCTCAAACCACAACCCAGACCACAAGTGACGGTTTGGTAAATTTTCAAACCGAGCGGTTTGACATCAAGTGCCCAGACCGGTCAAACCGGACCGCGGTTTAGGCGGTTTGGTTCGACCGGCTTTGGCGGTTTTGGCCTCATATGGGCTATAAAACTTAAACTAAAAAAAACATATATAATTTGGAATTTTAAAGTTTCATTGGCTTGAGTCCACAAAAAAACAAACAAAGTCCACAAAAAAATTAACATAGTCCACAAAAAATTAATAAAGTCCTTGAAAAAGAATAATATGCGAAGTTGCAAATAAAGTCCACGGGCTTATGAGAAATTTGGGCCTAACTTAAAAAATTTCTAAAACTCTAAAGTCTAAATGATATATATAAAAAAATAATATATATATATATATATTTTTATGTGGCGGTCGGTTTGATCCAAACCAGCTAAAAAAATTTTTAAACCGCAAACCAGACCGGACTGCACGGTTTGAAAAAGTTTCAAACCAAATCGGACCGCCAAACCGCTCAAACCGCAAAAAACGGTCCGGTTTGACTTGGTTCGACCGGTTTGAGCGGTCCAACGGTTTTTTTGAACACCCCTAAACCGAAGTAACGAAAAGCCAAAGCAATGTCCTGTTAATTAGCAAAAAGCCGTGCATTTTCATTAAAAATAAAAATACAGTCGAAGGTAATCGGATTATAATCTTTAAAAAAATTATTGTGAATAATTGTATTTTACGTATACTATTTATCTATAGTTATTATAATTTAGAAAATGAATATAAGAAATTAAATATCATTTAATACAAATAACAAGAAAAGCACTCGAAAAAAATATAATATTTTATATTAACAATGTATTGTGCAATAACGGGATCCGTAATTTATTTTTGAAATAAAAAAATAAAGAATTACTATATATTGAACACGTTTTGCTATTTTAGGTATAAAAAAATCTTAAATAAATATAATTATTTATGAAAAAAGTAAATTTATAGAAAATTATGATCATTAAAGATAAGATTAACATGATCTTTAAAAACAAATTTAAGATGAAAATGGATATATATATATATATAGAAAGAGAGAGAGGAGGAGGTTCAAGGGAAAACCTCAAAAAAACGGAAAACTGAAGAACACCATTGGAGCCCTACATCTGGGCGGTATGCACTTGTGCATACAGGTAAATAGTTGACTTTTTTGTTTTATACACAAGTGCATTATGCATTTGTGCATATATGTACAAATGCATGTTACAAATAACCTGTATGCATAAGTGCATACCGTCCAGATGAAGAGCTCCTAGGGTGTTCTTCAGTTTTCCGTTTTTTAAGGTTTTCCCTTGAGCCTTACCCTATATATATATATAATTATTTATGAAAAAAACATACTAAAACAAACATTAAAAACAGTTCTATTTTTTAATAATTCCAAAGATGTTGATGTTGGTATCTTCAATTATTTCATTGCAATTGTAATTTACACAAGATCGAAGAGGTTTTGGTTAAACTAAAATATTAGTTAGAAGGTTTAGAGAACACGCTCGTATAAAATATTTTGAACTTGAGATTGTCATAAATCAAGATCCAAGGGTGTTGTGTCTTGCGTTATGCACTAAATATTAGTTAGAAGGTTTAGAGAACACGCTCATATAAAATATTTTGAACTTGAGATTGTCATAAATCAAGATCCAATAAGGTTCATAAAGCAAAGTCTAGAAAGACAATTGTATATATATTTAATTCACGATTTAAAAAAAAAAACTATTACAACATTCAACAATGTTACGATGAGAAAATTGAAGTTGAAATTGGAATGATAAAGAGTGTTAAAATGTATAGTCCGATTTAGTCCATGTGGTTGTGGTCCCCAAAATTTATTTAATATTTTAAATAAGATGGTGTTATACATTAAATATTATGTGGGGTTTTTTTGGGGTTCATTACTCTATCCTATTAACACTATTATTCATTTTCTATTAATAGAGTCACGTGCCTTTTAGACGAAGAACATTTTTGGTATGTAGACAAGATAGAATAAAATAGGACGGGATAGAACAGAACATGACTGAACAGTTGTTCAAAACGTTTGGTAGACAGAACTGGACAGAACAGAACAGAACAGATAACATTAGAAAAAATACAGATAAATAAAATTTAAAGAATGAATAAAATATAAAATATATTTGATGTTTTAGAAGAGAATTTGATTTTATTTTGAGGTTATATTGGTAAAACATAAGTCTGTCCCACCTTGTTCCAGCTTGTCCATGGGGTGAGGGTGAAACAGGCCTGTTCCAGCTTGTTTCATTATGTTCCTGTCTGTTCCACATAAAAGTTCTACCAAAAATGGGACAGTGATCTCTGTTTTGTTCTGTCCTGTCATGTCCTGTCCTGTGTACCAAACACACCCTTTACAGACAAATTTCATTAAAAAAATCTAATCGTGGTTTTACTCAAAAACCAGCACCACCAACATAAAATTCAAACACAAATTACATAATATGTTCATGATAGGAAAATAAAAGCTATGGACATTAAGAAACATCAATAAACTTATACATTAAATATTATGAACTAAAATAACAATTATTTATAAATTCATGTCAATTTTTTTTATATCAACGAACATATACAAAACCCTGGATTAGAATCATAAATCAAAACAAAATTATTACCAAAAGTTAAAAAAAACCCTAAAATCAATAGAGTTTGGTGATCACATGTAACATCCCAAGTCTTTGAAATGTGAACCTTTTTGGAAATCTTGGGGCTAAAGTGTGAAGTGTTAAACTTGTTAGATTTAGTGGCAAAATCTGAAACTATTCACATGTATAAAAAGGGGCAAAACCCCTAAAATCCCCTTAAACTAATCTTTGTCGGCCGGAGCAAAGGGAGAGTAGCATTGGAGGGCCAAAACCCTAATTTGGAGTGTGGAAGAAGAGTAGCATCAAGGATTGGTGGTAGTATCTTCAAGGTATGATTAATCTTCCTTCTTCCTCATTATGTGACTAGTTTGGTTGGTGATATAAAGTTTTGTTAAACCATAAGATTGTGATTTCTAATCAATGGAAAAAGGAAACAAGCGATTTTGGGAATGATTCCCTTATGATTTTGATCAGGTCATTAAGAAATTTCATCATCTTTGCTTGATAATCTCCATTCTTCCTATGGTTTGAGTTTTGAGCTTTTGGGTTTTAAACCATGAATCAATGGTTGGGTTTTTGGATGGATTTTGCTAGATTAAATGATGTTTTGATGATTGGTAATTGTGGGGAAAGGTTTAGAACATCCATTATTTCATTTCGGTGGCTTAAAATCGATTTAGGATGAGTTGGGATTGAGAAAGGGTGAGATTTCGGCTGAAATTCGTGTGCAGGTGCTCCGCGTCAGTGGTGGCGCCAGTTGGCTCGCGCCAAGACTGGCGCCAGTTACTGTCCAGAGCCCCGCGCCAGTTGTGGCGCCAGTTGGCTGGCGCGGGCAGTGGCGTCGGGCACTGTTTCGCGTTTTCGGGTTCGTTTCGCGTACTGTTTTAGGATATGTTTATGGTATCACCTAAGGGTTGTTTTTGGGGTTTATTAGGAATGGTCTTGGGATATAATTAGATGGTTTAACACCATTCTTATGGCGCCAATTCAGGTGTTCGGTTTGCAGTAAAGTGGGTTTCGGAGCGTGTGTCGATGTGCTAAGGCTAAGGTGAGTTCCCTTAACTCTTTTGGTGCAAATAAAATGTTTTGCTAAAGCTTTTCATAACTGATTATGGTATGGAACATGATGGCATGATTAATCATTTTGAAAACCTCTATTGTTACATGACGTGGAAATGTTTTAATACATGCAAGTTGTTTATACGTTATATCCTACGTAAGCTTTAAATACATGATCTTGTGAGCTGTTGCTATGTGTGGAGTCGGGTGCACAGTGGGAGTAGGGTACCTTGGGATATCATATATCCCTTGGGAGTTGATTTATTTATTCTGTACCTATGGAATTCGTTTCCTGGGTATGTGGAGATGGGGAGTCTGCTTGAGCCCCGAGGGCGAGAGGGGAGTCTGCTTGGGCCCCGATCATGGAAATTACTGTGTAGTGAGATTGTCTACGAACACTGTGCAAATACCTAAATGTGATGTTGCTTGGTCGGAATATTTTGATGGGCCTTTATGGCGGTTTACACATGTATTTCTATATTGTTTGTTAAACTGTTTTCGGGAGGGAATTCACTAGACCTCATGGTCTAACCCTCGCTTTTCAAAAACTAAAACCATTTTCAGGTTAGAGTCTTGCTTGGGGTTTCATCTGGTGATGATGGAAGGTTGTGGCGTTGTAGAAGAGCTAGAGTCTAGTGAAGACTTGTAGATTACAGTCGGGCTTCCTGTAGCATCTCAGTTGTGAAGGTGTTTATCTGTTGCGAATCTAGAGTAGAACTGATGTAATTTGTATACTTTGGGACCGTCTTTGGTTGTAATGTGACAAATTTTATTTTATTAAATTTGGGTTGTTACATCACATTTTCCTTAACTCACACATATATAGAGAAATGGAGGAGAATGAGAAAGAGATAGAGATGAAGAATGGTGTCGTGATGTCTACTGCAACCCTACATTTCCATCGCTTCTGATGTTAATCCTATAATCAGATGGAAAAAGTAAAAAACAAACCTCACACTACTTGTGATTGCCCTAAATCCATTAGCATACCCATCGCCACCACCACGTGATAAAGTCTGCAACCCATAAGCATAGACATTGTCACACCTATCTCTGTCAGGACCTTTCTCCATCACAACCTTTCGCCTATGCCAAAAACCAAGTATCGCCACAACTCTCTCTCTGTTACCACGACCTCTCACCATGCCACACATCAAACATTGCATACCACTCTTGTGCTGTTGCTTACAAATTTTTGAAGCTTTAAGTGTCATGACGAGAGACGGAGAGGGAAAGAGAGAGGCATAGGTTTGGGTGAAATGGGATAGCCTGAGGTCTTGTTTTCGGGAAGACTTGAAGAAAAAAAAAGTATTTTACCCATCATGTGCATAGTGCATGGAAGAGTTAATGGAAAGAAGGTGAAAGGAGTTACTAGAAGGGACCAAAATTAACCAATCAAAAACTCATAGCACAAGGTTGTTTTTCGTAACAAATGGACACGAAAAGACCAACTTAATAAAACATTAAGACCGTATACATAGGGCTTGCAAAGACCTTTAAAAAATAGTTGCAATTGACCATCTTATCAAAGTCTTGTCTAACAATTGCAAATTCTGAAATTGTTGTTGCAATGTCACATAGATTTTAACAAATACATGAACATGTCTTTATCCCCACCTTTCTTTTTCTTTTTTAATTGTTTAAACAAACTAATTTCTGAAATCGAAATCAAAATTGAAATCAAAATTAACCTACTTATTAATCTGAGGTAATCAACCATATGCTCATACGCATCAACTTGAGCATTAACCCTAGTTTTTGTTCCTTCCACCGAAAAAGCAAACACGTACATAAGAATTTCAGAAAAGAGTATTAAAGAAAGAATTTCAAGAATAAGTATTAGAAATAAGGGTTATTTAGAATGACAAAATGCCCCTCGCGTGGGGGCACGTGAGGGGCTTAACGAACAATAATTAAACCAAGTTAGGTAGAGGGAGACCTTATTTGCAACAAAAGTGAAACCAATGTGATGTTATTTGTAATTAATTTGTTTGAGGGCCTATATCCAAAATTTTCATATAACTACATAGACCAAATCCGTAAACGACTCTTTATAACTGGACCTCTCTAGTTCACTCTTGTTTAGTGCACATCGCAACATTTCTTGAGGTATTTCCTTGTATTGTTTTTTTTTCTAATAATATGTTGCCTTTCATAAAAAATGATTTGGAAGGCGAAGTCAGAAGGCTGAAGGCGAATTGATTTAGAAGGCTTGGTTAGAAGGAAAATCTGGCCAGAAAGGTTATTCAAAAGGCAACTTTTGAACGCTAAATTCTAAATGTGGTTAATTTCTAAACGGATCATGGTTTGATCTAGAGCAACTGTTTATTAATCTTATCCGTATAATTATTTGATAATTGTTCAACAACACAATAAGTATTTTATGTTGAAAAAACTCTCCACTAACTTCTAAATCTAATTAGAAGAGCCTATCTAAAATTAGAACATACGATACACAACATAATCTACATACTTATTTACTCTCAATTTTGCTTAAAATTTAGAGTGTAAATTCGGATTATCTCAAAGTGAATTTTGATTTTCACGTAACCCAATTGAAGTTGAAAATGATGGAAATATTACTTGCGAAGGATCCACAACCTCAATGTCTAACATTAACATAAGAAAATAATATATATATATATATATATATATAGAATTGAGATCATGTGAGACCAAGCCATTTCCATGAGACCCGCGAGACCAAAAAAATAACACTAAACCTTCATAGTAAAAGACCGTGAAGGTATTGTGATGGAAAACCTTCACAGTGTTTTTGCTGTGAAAGTTCGTTGTTTTGCTTACCTTCACAATGAATCGTTGTGAAGTTTTAGTGTTATTTTGTGGTCTCACGGTCTCACAAAAACACGTTGGTCTCACGTAGGGTCAGGTTCAAGGGAAAACCTCAAAAAAACGGAAAACTGAAGAACACCCTATGAGCCCTTCATCTGGACGGTATGCACTTGTGCATACAGGTTATTTGTAACATGCATTTGTGCATATATGCACAAATGCATAATTCACTTGTGCATAAAACCAAAAAGTTAACTATTTACCTGTATGCACAAGTGCATACTGTCCAGATGAAGGGCTCTTAAGGTGTTTTTCAGTTTTCCGTTTTTTTGAGGTTTTCCCTTGAACCTCCCTCTATATATATATATATATATATATATATATATATATATATATATATATATATATATCAAAACTACCCTTATGATTAAATAGTTATATCAAGTTACACCTATAAAGGAAAACAAAATTTGAATGATTGTTCTATTATTGTTTAGAAATCAAACATGTTTCGTCCATCCCGATTTTAGCATTATTTTGTAGTCAACCACAACCCATCACCATACATTTGTCGATCATACATTGGCGGATGATCATTATATATATATATAGGGGTTAAATCTAGTGTACCAAATATATGTTGAGAACCTTGAGAACTAATCTAATCCATATATTAGATGAAATCAAGGGTCATTTAAAAAATAAGCATATTTGAAATAAAAGGGTGAAATAAGGGTATTTTAGTCAAATTAAAAGTAAATTGAAAGGCTATTTTAGACATATCATATTAGTTTTCATTTAAAACCTCCGGTCCTTTTCATATCATATTACGTTTAAAAAAATACAGACCAAATCCTCCAACATCAAGAACAAATCCAAACCATCTCCATCACCGGCAACCATCTTCGTCGACGGCAACCACTTTGTCTCCGGTGAACGCCTTCCCAATCTTATCTCTTTCTCTCTCTCTCTCTCTCTCCCCCTCTTTTTTATGCGCTAACAGTCTAAGCTTATTAGCTTCTTCGCAATTGAACCCCACTTCAGCTTTCCATCGAGCGAACACCATTCTGCAAAGTGGAAGACTGGTTCATTGATCGAAGGTTCATAATCTGCAGCAAATTCTATGAAGTTCTGGTTACATTGTATAGAAAACAAACCAGATCTTGAATTCATCATGGCCTGAGCTACTGTCGCCGATGAATCGAACCCAAATGTTTTGTGTTTTCTCACCGAAGAAGATGGGTAATTGGACGTTGGGTAGGATGATCGGAGGGGGTGGAATTCTGTCGGAGTTGTTGGTGTCGTGATGAAGATGATACCTTTGGAGACAACCCTTGGATCTGAGATGAAATAGATGCATCGAGATATTCTTAGGGTTTTTTTCAAAAGTGGCGAATCAGTGTGTTATTTCAAATTTATCCATTAAATTTCTTGATTTGGAGCTTTTTTGTGTTTGATTTCCCAGATCTGGTGAATTTGCATGTTTCATCTGGTGAATCTGTATGTTTCATGTAGTGAACTCGTATGTTTCATCTAGTGAATCTGTATGTTTCATCTAGTTAATGTGTATTTCATCAGGTGAATGTGTATTTCATCAGGTGAATATGTGTTTCATTTGATGAATACATGTGTTAGATCTGATGAATATTGGTGTTTCATATGGTGAATATTGGTGTTTCATCTGGTGAATTGTGTGTTTCACCTGATGAAACTGTGTTTGTGCATTTCATATGGTGAATTGTATTTGTGTTTCACCTGATGAAAGTGTGTTTCACCTGGTGAATTGTGCATTTCATATAGTGAATTGTGTATTTCATATGGTGAATCTATGTGTTTCATATGGCGAATCTGTGATTTTCATTTGGATTGTGTTTCGGCTGGAAAATCGTTGTGTTTCATATGGCGAATCTGTGTTTTTCATCAAATGAATGAAGTTGTATGTTTCATCTGATGAATCTTGTTACCAAAATGACGATTATGCCCTTTTTTAATTGAAAACAACTTTTTATTAAAACCTTAGGATCAAAACCAAATTAAGGCTTAGATCACTCCTCACGGTTCTTAACCTTTTTGTGGTTCTCATTTGATTACCGTCCTATATATATATATATATTCGTGTAAGGGTTAAATCAAATGAAAAACACAAATATGTTACAAATCTGCAAGAACCGATATAAAAATATTTTTTTACATGATATATTTTCATCAAATGACAGGATTTAAAATATTGTTTCACATATATTTGTTTCATAATATGATAGTTTTTCATGTATTTGTTTTACCACATAGACATTTTTACGTGTATTTTTCATTTCACTTGGTGAACCAATTTTTTTTCCACATGTAATCTTTTCACAAGGTGAAGAAGACAAACATATGTGAAATATATATTAAATTATAGGATTCGATGAAAAAAATCATGTAAAAACATATTTTTATAACGGTTTTCACGGGTTTGTAATATAATTGTGGTTCTCATTTAATTATCGTTCTATTCATATAATGTTATATTATTTTTAATTCTCTAATATTTTTTAAAATTGTAATTTTATGTTATTTGAGCAACATGTTTTTCGTAATTAAAAAAACAAACAAAGTTATGATTACTTATCCCATAAATATATATATATATATACTTTTTAAATATATTTATTTAAAATAAGAATTAATTTAAGTTGTGTTTCAATTTATGTTTTGTCTTAAAAATGGAGGAGATGGATGAATTTGTTTTAATTTATGGAATATTAGAAATTTATTCATGCAATAGTAATGCGATACATAATGATTTTAATGTTTTGTTTTTTATTTTTATCAATTTTTTAATATGATTTTATATAGTTTGAGAAAGCAAAAATGTTTTTTATAAAAAAAAAATCATATATTTTTTAATTATAATTTAATTTAAGTTTAATAATGATGCATATTATTTTAGGTTTAATAATATAATTTTTTTTATAAAATAACAATTAACTATCCTGTTATTTTTGATGATTATTCTAATTATATTTTCTATTTTTCATTATTAAACTGAGATGTTTATCTTATATTTGATTATCTTTATCAGTTTGTTATGAATTCAAACATTCAGATTTAAAAAGTTGTATTCATTAATCATTACTTGTAATATTGAATTATAAGTAATATACATTAATAAATAATACTTAATGTACAAAAGTTTATTTTTAAGAGTTTTCTTCAAAAGTTTTATGATACTAGAAGTCTACCCGCGCAATGCAGCGCGATATATCTTGATTTTAATGTTCTAATTTATTTTAATGTGTGGTTTTGAGGAGTTTATGATTTGAGAATTTGAAAGTGGTTAGAGATAAAGATTAATTAATAAGAATCAACGATTTAAGGATTTGAAGGTTGTTAGAGATAAGTATTAATCAAGTAATTAACATTAAAAGCGGTACATAAAGCTTCATTAGTTGCTTTTAAAAGTTTTTCATAAATGTTTTATAATATAGTATAGATAATATAGACGCTGAATGATTGAGATCCAAAATTATTGGTTTAGAATAGTGTGATATTGTAACGTCCCAAAAACATAACATGCAATATCATAGATTAAACATTCGAATTACATAATAAAACTCGTCTTTAATCATTGATAAATCTATACTAAACAAAATTGGACAGGGGAAACGTCTAATCCACAGTCGAGAGCTTCTATCTATAGTTATGCTAGTCAAAATCTTGGAGTTGCTCTAAGCTCCAATTCTTTCCGAATGCCATCTCCTAGTTCTTACCGGAAGAACTAGCGCTACGCTTACCTGAAAATGGTTTAGTTTTGAAAATCGAGGGTTAGACCAAAAGGTCTAGTAAATTCCCTCCGAAAACAACATATGTAAACAGTTTAAAAATCATTTATAAAACTCATCGTCATCCTTCACATAAACATCAATCATGGTACTGCACCATGTTAAGGATCACATAAACTAACCGCGATCGGGGCCCAAGCAGACTCCCCTCTCGCCTCACATCGGGGCCCAAGCAGACTCCCCTCAATTCCTAATAGGAGGGAAACAAATTCCAACCTACCGGTTCATCATGCATGTCCAAGGAATCATCGGATCCCGAGGCATTCTGATCCCACAGTGCAGACCGACTCCACATATCATACACATAATATTTCATAAATCATGCAACTTGGAATATTTGTAAATCATAATAATCATTTCATCATGCTAAACATTCTTTTGAACAAAATGTAAATTTCATGGGAAACATGCATATCATTTGGTAAACATTTCATGCTTATAATGAACCATAATCAGTCGAAAACATTTAACATCTTGCGTCGTAAAAAGGGTTTAGAGAACTCACCTCGTGATGGTATTAAACGCACTCTCGATCTACCCTCGAGTTAACTGAGCTTGGCACCTAAAAGATTAAGCATTTCTCAATCAGCTAAAGTTTCTGGATACTACTTACCGGGTGATGGAACTTACCGGGTTCAACACTTCTTACCGGGTGCAAAGACTTACCGGGTACACACCCCTTACCGGGTACTACATACGGTAACCAACCTACCCGGTAACTACACACTTACCCGGTAACTACACACTTACCCGGTAACTACACACTTACCTGGTAACCACACAATTACCCGGTAACTTCACAATTACCCGGTAACTACATAATTACCCGGTAACTACATAATTACCCGGTAACTACGAACTACTTGGTAACTACGTACTACTTGGTAACTACGTACTGGAAGAAAAACCCATTTCCCAAAAGTGGTTAAAATCCGATTTTCTACCAAAGAGTTGATTAGACAAACATCTGGGTTCATCCCCCAACCATAAAACACCAATTTATTCCACTTTCTAACCATTAAAACAAATAACCACAACCAAAACCTAAAATACTCTTTTAATGGTGTTTAGGTGAAGAACACGACAAACCCTTATATTTTCACCCCCATTTCTTAGACAAAGGAGAGAAGGAAACATGAAGTAAACATGGAAAAACGTTTTAGATGATTACCTGCACTGATCTCTTCCTTAATCAAGACTTCTCCCAATATGCTCCTTCTTTCCCTCTTTTCTCTTCTTCCAGCCGCCAAACACCAAGCAAAATGAGAGAATTAGCTAAACCTAGGGACTTGAACCATTATATACTCTTCACAAATTGCACAAAGGCCCATTAACTTAACTTGCATTCTTTTAACATTAGCCACTAAACTTTCACTACATACTAGAAATTCGGGTTGTTACAACACTCCCCCCTTAAAAAAATTCCGTCCCCGGAATTCCTCATTGGAAAAGATGCAGGTATCTTGTCTTCATTTCCGATTCCAATTCCCACGTAGCCTCCGGGCCTTTGTGATGCTGCCATTGTACCTTTACCATCCTAGTCTCCTTGTTCCGTGACTTCCTCACTTTAAGATCCGTGATGGCTTCGGGTTCCTCTACAAATTTCAATTTCTCATCCACCTTTATGTCATTTAACGGCACCGCTTTGGTCACGTCGGCTAGAAATTTCCTCAAATTAGACACATGAAACGCATTGTGAATGCCTTGCAGTTCTTCCGGTAGATCCAATCTATACGCCACTTCTCCAATCCGTTCGGTGATCTCAAACGGTCCGATGTAACGTGGGCTTAGCTTCCCTCGTTTTCCAAATCGTACAACTCCTTTCCACGGGGATACCTTCAACAATACATAATCCCCGACCTGAAATTCTATGTCTTTTCGTCTTTTATCCGCATAACTCTTCTGTCGGTCGCGAGCGACCTTCAGCCTTTCGCGCACTTGAACTATCTTGTCCGAAGTCAGTTGCACTATCTCTGGTCCAGCTAACTGCCGTTCTCCGACCTCATTCCAACACAAAGGTGTCCTACATTTCCTACCATAAAGTGCCTCGTACGGCGCTGCTTTGATACTCGAGTGATAGCTATTATTGTAAGCGAACTCGATCAGCGGTAGATGATTTTCCCATGAGCCCTGAAAGTCTAAGGCACAAGCCCTTAACATGTCTTCCAACGTTTGGATCGTTCGCTCACTCTGACCGTCGGTCTGAGGATGATAAGCGGTACTCATCTTGATCTGTGAACCCATTTCCCTTTGGAAGCTCCTCCAAAACGCGGAGGTAAACCGGCTATCTCGGTCTGACACTATCGATGATGGCACACCATGGCGGGTTACGATCTCGTCGATATATAATTTTGCTAACCGCTCCAACGAGTAAGACTCTCGTATGGGCAAGAAATGCGCTGATTTCGTGAGTCGGTCCACGATCACCCATATAGCGTCATAACCCTTTGGTGTCTTAGGCAAGTGGGCTACGAAGTCCATCGTAATCTGGTCCCACTTCCACATAGGTATCTCCAAGGACTGAAGCTTCGCGTACGGTTGTTGATGTTCGATCTTTACACGCGAACACGTCATACATGTCTCTATAAAGTGAGCTATATCCTTTTTCATTCCAGGCCACCAATAGTCTCGTCGTAGATCTCCGTACATATTGTTAGTTCCAGGATGAATCGTGTACTTTGATTTGTGTGCTTCTTCTAAAATTATCCTTCTGAGCTCCCCGAATTTCGGGACCCAGATTCTCCCACCAAGACACTTCACCCCTCGACTATCCTCCACTAGTGAGGTCGTTTGCCCTACCATCCTTTCCTTCTTGAGATTTTCAATTTCGAGTGCTTCGGTTTGACATTTCTTTATCTCGGCTAGCAAATTGAACGTCACCTCGGCCCTCATGGCTACGATACTGGGGGTCTCACTCCTTTCCTTTCGGCTTAAAGCGTCCGCCACTACGTTTGCCTTTCCTGGATGATATTCAATCTTACAGTCGTAGTCGGTCAACAATTCAATCCATCTTCTTTGGCGCATATTCAACTCTTTTTGGTCGAAGAGATGACATAAACTTTTGTGGTCTGTGAAGATCTGACACTTCGTCCCATAAAGGTAATGTCGCCAAATCTTCAGAGCGAAAACCACGACCGCCAATTCTAAATCGTGAGTGTGGTATCGAACCTCGTGATCCTTTAACTGCCGGGAGGCATAAGCGATCACCTTTCCTCGTTGCATGAGTACACAACCCAATCCGAGCTTCGATGCGTCACTAAAGACCACAAAATCATCTGAACCGTCCGGTAACGACAACACCGGAGCGCTGCTCAACATATCTTTCAACTTTTGAAAGGATTCTTCTTGTTTCTCTGACCAGGCGAACTTGACATTCTTCTTGGTTAAAGAGGTCAATGGCGTGGCAATACGCGAAAAGTCCTTTATGAACTTTCGGTAGTATCCCGTCAGTCCAAGGAAACTTCGAACTTCAGACGGATTCTTAGGTTGCTCCCAATCTCGGATGGCTTCAATCTTAGACGGGTCTACCATGATCCCTTTCTCAGACACCACGTGTCCAAGAAATTGCACCTCTCTCAACCAAAACTCGCACTTCGAAAACTTCGCATACAGTTTCTTTTGCTTTAACAGCTCGAGAATCGTCCGAAGGTGGCTTTCGTGCTCCTCTTCCGATCTTGAAAATATCAGGATATCGTCTATGAACACTATCACGAACTGGTCTAAATAAGGTTGGCACACCCTATTCATTAGGTCCATGAAAGTTGTCGGGGCGTTGGTTAGCCTGAACGGCATCACCAATAATTCGTAGTGTCCATACCTGGTTCTAAAAGCAATCTTTGGCACATCCTCCTCTCTTACCTTGAGTTGGTGATAACCCGACCTCAGGTCTATCTTAGAGAAGTAACTGGCTCCTTGCAATTGATCGAACAGGTCGTTAATCCTAGGTATAGGATACTTGTTCTTGATTGTGACCTTATTGAGCTCTTGGTAATCTATGCACATTCGCATGGTGCCGTCCTTCTTCTCCACGAAGAGTACAGAGGCTCCCCACGGAGACGTACTTGGTCTAACGAATCCCTTGTCTAACAACTCCTGCAATTGAGTCATCATCTCCTTCATTTCGGACGGCGCCAACCTATAAGGTTCGTGGGCGATTGGTGCAGCTCCAGGCATCAGATCAATTCTGAACTCGATCTGATGATCTGGGGGTAGACTTGTTAAGTCATCCGGAAATACTTCCGGGTACTCAGTTACTACGTGCACGACGTCCACCCCACGCTTTTCTTTCTTGGCGTCCAACACGTACACCAAGAATCCCTGACACCCCTTCCTCAAACACTTAGTGGCCCTAATCATAGAGATAAGGCTAGTATTCCTATCACGGCGATTCCCATAGATCACTACGGAATCCCCATCAGGTAAACGAACCCTGACCTGCTTTTTGTTACAAACGATAATCGCATCATTCTTAGCTAGCCAATCCATACCCAACACCACGTCAAACTCTCCCATTGCCATGGGATATAACTGCATAGGTACCAACCTCCCTTCTATATCTCTGACACAATCCTCTACCAACTCCTTAACGAAAACATGATTATCGTTAGTAGTTTCCACCTCTAGTGCTCTCTCCAAACGTCTAGGCCTCACCCCCAAACAGTTCATAAAAGCATGCGATACAAAGGAACGATTTGCTCCCGAATCAAATAACACCTTGGCACATAAAGAGTTCACTAGAAATGTACCTGCCACAACATCTGGAACTTCCTCCGCCTCTTCCGCTGTCATGCGGAATGCACGCCCCTTCGGACGCGCCGGTTCTGCTCCCTTATCACTGCCTTTCCCTCCTTGACGTTCTCTATACTGAGCTGATCCACCATTTTTCAACTACGGGCAGTCATACCGCATGTGACCAGTAGCTCCACATTGGAAACATGATTTCCCTTTGGGGCAGTGCTTTGACACGTGACCGGGCAATCCACAACGGTAGCATAAATTGAAACCTGCCATACATTCTCCACGATGCGCCTTGTTACATTTCTTACACGGTTTACTGGCTGAATCCTTGTGATAGGGCGGGTATCACCCCTCCTAAATCTAACCGCAAGTGTACGGTGTCGAAATCAAGTAATAACGTACGGTAAGTACGAGTATCGAATCCACGGGAACTAGGAACTAAGTATCACAATTACTATAAGCTCTATTAACTGAACTGTCGATATTGAGAGATGGTTGGTTTATAAACTAATTAAGTGCAATAACTAAAGAAATCGCAAACGGAACAATAGACAGCTTGAGGAAAATTCAATAGAGAAAATAGTTGAGGGTTGGAAATCCTAAGGTTTTACACATGCAAACACTTGACTCGAAACAATTACCAGTTAATCCATCTAATGATTCCCAAATCTTTTAAGATCACCGTTGTTCTCTTTTGAGCAACACAGGTTTTATTTCAAAAAGGACAGGTTTTATCTTTCGATCTCAACCTATGGATTTCAAAAATACATTAAGCACAAGATTTATGTTGAACGGCTAGGTTTTATCTCTCGATTTCCAACTAACGGTTCAATTGGGACTAAGACTTACTCGATATATCTCTATCACCGATTTATCGTTTTAGGCATGCAATTCCTAGTTCTATTTAACAGTTAATTCTCTCGAACCCAACTGAAAATAACAAAACAATTGAAAGCTAGCTAGACTCTCAAAAGCATTAAACACAAAATCACATGCTTCATTAATGAGGAAAAAGTGATAAAGTGTCAAGTCAATTATTCACATGCTTACAAACCAAAATCATTCCAACCCCCAACATGAACAGGTTAGTTCATGCCGGTGGTGGATTCAAACACAATAGAAAAGGATGAAAACGAGTATGTAAACATGATAAACGAAAAAGATGAAATCGTGATGAATGTGATGACTCCCTTCTATCGTGCTCGTATCTACTTCGCGTGATGAATCGCTCCTCGTTTGAACCTCTATCGTGCCTCCAAAGACCCCGAAAAATCTCCAGAAATCGCCCCCTAAACTGCTCTGGCCGTCCTCGAAAAGTTGCGCGAATAATGACCTAAAATTTAAAAAAAAAACGACTTTTATTTCTGCGTGCCGCGGTTTGTGCCGCGGTTTGCAAACCGCGCGCCGCGGTTTGGGAAAACTGCACGCCGCGGTTTGGGAACAGTGCGCCGCAGTTTTGGGCTAGGATGTCGGGTTTTCGATGGGCTTCGTTTTGGCTCTCTTTTGGACTCTTTTTAGCTTCTTTTCTCGAGGATCACCGCCTTTTAGAATACCTGCACATTCCACTCGATAAACCGTAAAATACACGCCTTTTTACTTGAACACAAGTCAATCTCATTGGTTTGAGAACCGAAAATAACGCCAAAAAGTGGCGTTATCAACAACCCCAAACCGAGCGTTGCTTGTCCCTAAGCAAATTAGCGATAAAAACATAATAAAAGCATATATCTGTGAAATAAGAATAACTGCACAATTCCCAATCGGTACCAAGTGATGCATCGGTGATTTCCCATACCCGTGAATATCTATCTCACTCTCGCCTCATCCTTATTTTGTTTGACCTATGACCTTCCATTGGGAGTTGAACTCGTGACTGTTCCGATTACGTTCGGGTTAGACTAGGTCCAAACATACTAGGGAAAGCATTTCGCCTCGACCCTACCTCACGGGATACTCTCTTTGCACTTGAACCTAGGTTATCGCTCGTGTTGTCATGTTTAAGGAGGTTATGTACAAGAATACTCAAATTATTACATGACAACTCTAAGGAAAGACGCACAATTGTCCAAAAATTTGATATCAGAAGGAGTCAAGTAGCAAGACAGGGAATATCGATGAGGGTGGTCGTATACCGTAATCACATCTTCCAAAAGATCATCCAGGTCTTTACAAGGGTTGTAATGGGGCTAGGGCTATGGCTGAGAAACGAAGGGTAAAATGTTTCAAGGATCCTTGGCGTGTCAATCATTGGCAATTCCGAACTTCTTTACTTCACTATCTATCACTTGGCCCTTTTCGTCACTATTGGAGTCGCTTTGACTCTCTTATTGTGCAGCTCTACATACTATCTAACTAACAGTGTTTATTTGTTTTTTTTTCAATTGGGACTTCATTGGTCCTCTTTATTTGATTGGGGCATCATTGGCCCTCTTTTCTATTTCTTGACTGGCCTGATTTCTTTCTTTTCCGCTCTATCTCTCTAAGTTCATTACTTCTTCCGATTGACACACTTTCGGATTGGGTTGGCTAAGGCTTATGGCTAAGGGTTTAATGATGGGTTTAGAAACGAAAAGGTGAGTGTTTAGCTGCAAAGGGGCCAAGGGTACACGCAGAAGGGTAAAGGTATGATAGCTAAAAACAGGTTAAATAAAACACACAATGCCTGAAATCATATCTTAAGGTCCACACGATATGGTCTACTATACCCTTACCTAATATCCCGATGTTCGTCTTTGCTACTCAATGCAATAATGTAGCGAGATCATTCTACATTCACGACAAGGAACTCGAAAAAGTGTATATGAATTTAGTGTATGAATCCCTCGAAATGAAAAAACGTCTTTTAGGCTCAAAACTCACTATCGGGTGGTCTCCACTAATGCCCCTAGTCATGTCCTTTCCCGGTCCTTCCCTAACGGTCACATCACTATCACAAGATTCTTCCCATAATGGTTGGTCTCAATCATTCAAAACAAAAATTTTTGGCTAATGTGATCTAAATACTCAGAAGTGTAGGAAATCTACGTGCATAACTTGGGCCCGATTGGGCAACCCCAAACCTTACCCACACATTGTCCCCAATGTGCAAGCAAAGTCGTCGATGATGCGACTCAATCGTTGTGCAGTTATTACAGGTATAGAAAGGACGGGTAAAACATTACACAGCAAGCACAAAGAACTCCAAAGTTTCTAAACTGGGCACCCCAAACCTAGGCCGTGACCTAGGTTTGCCAAATAAAAGCCAACCCCAAACCTCGGTAAAACCGAGGTTTGCACAGGGTCTAATGTGAGTGTGTAGATGGTTCAAAACCGAGGCACCCCAAACCTAAGTGAAACTTAGGTTTGTTGCCTCTCGTGCAATTAAAACAGAACAACCCATCAAACACCACTCTTTTAGCAGAGAAATGATTAGAACATACCTGTTTTGCCCGGTCCGAGGAGATTCTTGAAATATTGAACATTTGAAGAAGGAGGGGAGAGCATGCACACACAAGAGAACCAAACAAACGACGAAAGAAAAACAAGAAAATAGAAACACACAACGCAAGAAAGGAATAAAAATTTGCACGAAAAACGAACGAGAGCCAACCGGGGACTCCCGCGGTTTAGCCCGCGACTTGCAAGTCGCGTGGCAAACCGCCTAACTCTCTGTCTCAGAAAACCAACAGAGTGCCCCGCGGCTTGCAAACCGCGTGTCAAGTCGCGTATGTCCCTGTTTGTTTTTCGCTTTTTTCGATTTTTCGATTTTTATGGTTTTTCGGGAATAAGAAACACACTCAAAATAAGCAAATAATAAAGGAAAACAAACCTTGGTGGGTTTCCTCCCACCCAGCGCCGCATTTAAAGTTGTGGCACGACTATGTGGTTTCAGCTTGGCTCACTATCCGCGGAGTTGGATCGCCCACACCTGCGATTCTTCGCGGATTCTCTTACTTTTGGCCCTCCATGACCAGCTTCAGATCCTTCATCTCTTCCAACTCTTACCTTCTCGAACATCTTGAAGATTTCGCTTTGGCCGCCGACTCGGAAGGTTATCTCGCCTTCTTCAATGTCAATCAAAGCTCGGCTCGTAGCCAGGAAGGATCTCCCCAGAATTAACGGAACCTCTTCGTCTTCGTCTATATCTATGACTACGAAGTCGACGGGAAAATAGAACTTACCTACTTTGATGAGCACGTCCTCGACCACTCCATACGGATACCTTATCGATCGATCAGCCAGCTTAAGTGTCATGAATGTGGGACTCACCTCGCCCAATCCAAGTTTCCTGAAAATAGACAGAGGCATTAAATTGATACTCGCCCCTAAATCACATAAAACTTTATTAAAAGAAAGATCCCCAATTTGAATAGGGATAGAGAAACTCCCTGGATCTTTAAGCTTCTGGGGCAGCTTATTCTGGAAAATTGCGCTGCACTCTTCAGTGAGTGCAACGGTGGCCTGATGATCGATTGCCCTCTTTTTGGATAAAATTTACTTCATGAACCTCATGTATGAAGGCATTTGTGCCAATGCATCTGCAAAAGGGATGTTAATAGTTAACTTTTTAAAAACATCAAGAAATTTAGAAAAATGAACATCATCCTTGTTTGCTTTCAATCTGTTCGGATAAGGCACTCTCGGAATTTCCGGCTTGACCGGTGGTTGCTCTTGCTCCTTTACTTTGCTCTCGATCTCTTTCTCTTCCCTCTTACGCTCCTCGTCAGCCTCTAATGCATCCATATCAATGATCTCCACATCATTCTCGGCTTCCTTTGCTGGCTCCTCATTCAACTCCTTGCCATCTCTCAGATAGATGGCATTGCAATGTTCTTGATTCCTCTTTTCAGCCATACTCGGGAAACTACCGGATGGTCGGGTTTGTAGGGCCTCGGAAATCTTCCCCACTTGCCTCTCGAGAATCTTGATTGCAGCCGTATTCTGATCAGTTGCGGCTTTTACCGTGTTCACCGTGTTTGCCAGCTCTCCGACCGTGCTGTCCATTTTTGTCATGAACTTCATGAGCATATCTTCCAATCCTGGTTTCTTCTCCCCGGATGGTCCCTCGCTCCTTTGGTTAAAACCTGGAGGACGGTAAGCAATATTAGTATTGGAAGAGTTTAAAGAGTTAGAGAAATTACCTGGTTGTTGAGCCGACTGATTCCATGAAAGATTGGGATGCTTTTTCCACCCCTCGTTATAAGTGTTGGAGAAAGGGTCGTTTCGCGGCTGATGGTTGCGGTTTTGCATAAATTGAACCTGTTCAGGTTCCCCTAGATTGCTTCCCTTCATACGGTCCGTGATAAAAGCTAGTTGAGCTTTTATCTCTTTAAGTTCATCTGACTCTTGAACATTCGCTACTCGTGCGATGGACGATCGTGGAGTGGAGTAGCTATGTTCGGCAAGGTTCTCGATCAGCTCGACCGCTTCTTCATAGGTCTTGTTCATGAGTGCTCCCCCCGCTGCAGCCGTAATATCATTCTTGAATTGCGGGTGAAGGCCTCCAAAGAACGTTTGGATTATGACCCACCCATGAAGACCGTGATGTGGACACTTCTTCAACATGTCCTTATAGCGCTCCCAAGCTTCATATAACGTCTCTTGGTCCTATTGCGCGAAGTGCATGATGTCCGCCATCAATTGCGCGGTTCTTCCCGGTGGGAAGAATTTCTGGAGGAACGTTGCCTTCAGTTGTGCCCAAGTGGTGATGAGATCTGATGGAAGGCCCTCTATCCAGATTTCAGCTCTACCCTTTAGGGAAAAACTGAAGAGTCTTAGCTTAATCGCGTTCTCTTCCATCCCGTTGATCTTGAACGTGTTGCATATCCGTTCGAAGGCTCGTAGATGCGCGTGGGGGTCTTCAGTTGGTGCTCCCCCGAACTGATTCTGTTGTACCATTACGATGGTACTCGGCTTGATTTCGAAGTAATTCGCAGCGGTGGTTGGTGCTTGAATTCCTATGCGTGTCGCCGCCACGTTCGGATCGGCGAACGACCGCATAGGGCGTCTCGCTTCGTCGCCCATGAGTACCTGAGAAGAAAACGAACAGACTTAGCAATTCAGAAATTAAAGGTATGAAATAAAATATGAAATAAAAAAAAATTCCAATCTAATAATGCTTATAGATGGTAGTGCTATTAGTTGCAACTAGTTCCCCGGCAACGGCGCCAAAAACTTGATAGGGCGGGTATCACCCCTCCTAAATCTAATCGCAAGTGTACGGTGTCGAAATCAAGTAATAACGTACGGTAAGTACGAGTATCGAATCCACGGGAACTAGGAACTAAGTATCACAATTACTATAAGCTCTATTAACTGAACTGTCGATATTGAGAGATGGTTGGTTTATAAACTAATTAAGTGCAATAACTAAAGAAATCGCAAACGGAACAATAGACAGCTTGAGGAAAACTCAATAGAGAAAATAGTTGAGGGTTGGAAATCCTAAGGTTTTACACATGCAAACACTTGACTCGAAACAATTACCAGTTAATCCATCTAATGATTCCCAAATCTTTTAAGATCACCGTTGTTCTCTTTTGAGCAACACGGGTTTTATTTCAAAAAGGACATGTTTTATCTTTCGATCTCAACCTATGGATTTCAAAATACATTAAGCACAAGATTTATGTTGAACGGCTAGGTTTTATCTCTCGATTTCCAACTAACGGTTCAATTGGGACTAAGACTTACTCGATATATCTCTATCACCGATTTATCGTTTTAGGCATGCAATTCCTAGTTCTATTTAACAGTTAATTCTCTCGAACTCAACTGAAAATAACAAAACAATTGAAAGCTAGCTAGACTCTCAAAAGCATTAAACACAAAATCACATGCTTCATTAATGAGGAAAAACTGATAAAGTGTCAAGTCAATTATTCACATGCTTACAAACCAAAATCATTCCAACCCCCAACATGAACAGGTTAGTTCATGCCGGTGGTGGATTCAAACACAATAGAAAAGGATGAAAACGAGTATGTAAACATGATAAACGAAAAAGATGAAATCGTGATGATTCCCTTCTATCGTGCTCGTATCTACTTCGCCTGATGAATCGCTCCTCGTTTGAACCTCTATCGTGCCTCCAAAGACCCCGAAAAATCTCCAGAAATCGCCCCCTAAACTGCTCTGGCCGTCCTCGAAAAGTTGCGCGAATAATGACCTAAAATCTAAAAAAAACGACTTTTATTTCTGCGTGCCGCGGTTTGTGCCGCGGTTTGCAAACCGCGCGCCAAACCGCGCGGCGGCGTGGAACAGTGTGTGCCGCGGCTTGTGCCGCGGTTTGGGAAAACTGCACGCCGCGGTTTGGGAACAGTGCGCCGCGGTTTTGGGCTAGGATGTCGGGTTTTCGGTGGGCTTCGTTTTGGCTCTCTTTTGGACTCTTTTTAGCTTCTTTTCTCGAGGATTACCGCCTCTTAGAATACCTGCACATTCCACTCGATAAACCGTAAAATACACGCCTTTTTACTTGAACACAAGCCAATCTCATTGGTTTGAGAACCGAAAATAACGCCAAAAAGTGGCGTTATCAACAACCCCAAACCGAGCGTTGCTTGTCCCCAAGCAAATTAGCGATAAAAACATAATAAAAGCATATATCTGTGAAATAAGAATAACTGCACAATTCCCAATCGGTACCAAGTGATGCATCGGTGATTTCCCATACCCGTGAATATCTATCTCACTCTCGCCTCATACTTATTTTGTTTGACCTATGACCTTCCATTGGGAGTTGAACTCGTGACTGTTCCGATTACGTTCGGGTTAGACTAGGTCCAAACATACTAGGGAAAGCATTTCGCCTCGACCCTACCTCACGGGATACTCTCTTCGCACTCGAACCTAGGTTATCGCTCGTGTTGTCATGTTTAAGGAGGTTATGTACAAGAATACTCAAATTATTACATGACAACTCTAAGGAAAGACGCACAATTGTCCAAAAATTTGATCTCAGAAGGAGTCAAGTAGCAAGACAGGGAATATCGATGAGGGTGGTCGTATACCGTAATCACATCTTCCAAAAGATCATCCAGGTCTTTACAAGGGTTGTAATGGGGCTAGGGCTATGGCTGAGAAACGAAGGGTAAAATGGTTCAAGGATCCTTGGCGTGTCAATCATTGGCAATTCCGAACTTCTTTACTTCACTATCTATCACTTGGCCCTTTTTGTCACTATTGGAGTCGCTTTGACTCTCTTATTGTGCAGCTCTACATACTATCTAACTAACATTGTTTTTTTGTTTTTTTTTCAATTGGGACTTCATTGGTCCTCTTTATTTGATTGGGGCATCATTGGCCCTCTTTTCTATTTCTTGACTGGCCTGATTTCTTTCTTTTCCGCTCTATCTCTCTAAGTTCATTACTTCTTCCGATTGACACACTTTCGGATTGGGTTGGCTAAGGCTTATGGCTAAGGGTTTAATGATGGGTTTAGAAACGAAAAGGTGAGTGTTTGGCTGCAAAGGGGCCAAGGGTACACGCAGAAGGGTAAAGGTACGATAGCTAAAAACAGGTTAAATAAAACACACAATGCCTGGAATCATATCTTAAGGTCCACACGATATGGTCTACTATACCCTTACCTAATATCCCGATGTTCGTCTTTGCTACTCAATGCAATAATGTAGCGAGATCATTCTACATTCACGACAAGGAACTCGAAAAAGTGTATATGAATTTAGTGTATGAATCCCTCGAAATGAAAAAATGTCTTTTAGGCTCAAAACTCACTATCGGGTGGTCTCCACTAATGTCCCTAGTCATGTCCTTTCCCGGTCCTTCCCTAACGGTCACGTCACTATCACAAGATTCTTCCCATAATGGTTGGTCTCAATCATTCAAAACAAAATTTTTTGGCTAATGTGATCTAAATACTCAGAAGTGTAGGAAATCTACGTGCATAACTTGGGCCCGATTGGGCAACCCCAAACCTTACCCACACATTGTCCCCAATGTGCAAGCAAAGTCGTCGGTGATGCGACTCAATCGTTGTGAAGTTATTACAGGTATAGAAAGGACGGGTAAAACATTACACAGCAAGCACAAAGAACTCCAAAGTTTCTAAACTGGGCACCCCAAACCTAGGACGTGACCTAGGTTTGCTAAATAAAAGCCAACCCCAAACCTCGGTAAAACCGAGGTTTGCACAGGGTCTAATGTGAGTGTGTAGATGGTTCAAAACCGAGGCACCCCAAACCTAAGTGAAACTTAGGTTTGTTGCCTATCGTGCAATTAAAACAGAACAACCCATCAAACACCACTCTTTTAGCAGAGAAATGATTAGAACATACCTGTTTTGCCCGGTCCGAGGAGATTCTTGAAATATTGAACATTTGAAGAAGGAGGGGAGAGCATGCACACACAAAAGAACCAAACAAACGACGAAAGAAAAACAAGAAAATAGAAACACACAACGCAAGAAAGGAATAAAAATTTGCACGAAAAACGAACGAGAGCCAACCGGGGACTCCCGCGGTTTAGCCCGCGACTTCCAAGTCGCGTGGCAAACCGCGTAACTCTCTGTCTCAGAAAACCAACAGAGTGCCCCGCGGCTTGCTGCGCGGTTTGCAAACCGCCTGTCAAGTCGCGTATGTCCCTGTTTGTTTTTCGCTTTTTTCGATTTTTCGATTTTTATGGTTTTTCGGGAATAAGAAACACACTCAAAATAAGCAAATAATAAAGGAAAACAAACCTTGGTGGGTTGCCTCCCACCCAGCGCCGCATTTAAATTCGTGGCACGACTATGTGGTTTCAGCTTGGCTCAGTATCCGCGGAGTTGGATCGCCCACACCTGCGATTCTTCGCGGATTCTCTTACTTTTGGCCCTCCATGACCAGCTTCAGATCCTTCATCTCTTCCAACTCTTACCTTCTCGAACATCTTGAAGATTTCGCTTTGGCCGCCGACTCGGAAGGTTATCTCGCCTTCTTCCATGTCAATCAAAGCTCGGCTCGTAGCCAGGAAGGATCTCCCCAGAATTAACGGAACCTCTTCGTCTTCATCTATATCTATGAATACGAAGTCGACGGGAAAATAGAACTTACCTACTTTGATGAGCACGTCCTCGACCACTCCATACGGATACCTTATCGATCGATCATCCAGCTTAAGTGTCATGAATGTGGGACTCACCTCGCCCAATCCAAGTTTCCTGAAAATAGTAAGAGGCATTAAATTGATACTCGCCCCTAAATCACATAAAACTTTATTAAAAGAAAGATCCCCAATTTGAATAGGGATAGAGAAACTCCCTGGATCTTTAAGCTTCTGGGGCAGCTTATTCTGGAAAATTGCGCTGCACTCTTCAGTGAGTGCAACGGTGGCCTGATGATCGATTGCCCTCTTTTTGGATAAAATTTCCTTCATGAACCTCATGTATGAAGGCATTTGTGCCAATGCATCTGCAAAAGGGATGTTAATAGTTAACTTTTTAAAAACATCAAGAAATTTAGAAAAATGAACATCATCCTTGTTTGCTTTCAATCTGTTCGGATAAGGCACTCTCGGAATTTCCGGCTTGACCGGTGGTTGCTCTTGCTCCTTTACTTTGCTCTCGATCTCTTTCTCTTCCCTCTTACGCTCCTCGTCAGCCTTTAATGCATCCATATCAATGATCTCCACATCATTCTCGGCTTCCTTTGCTGGCTCCTCATTCAGCTCCTTGCCATCTCTCAGATAGATGGCATTGCAATGTTCTTGATTCCTCTTTTCAGCCATACTCGGGAAACTACCGGATGGTCGGGTTTGTAGGGCCTCGGAAATCTTCCCCACTTGCCTCTCGAGAATCTTGATTGCAGCCGTATTCTGATCAGTTGCGGCTTTTACCATGTTCGCCGTGTTTGCCAGCTCTCCGACCGTGCTGTCCATTTTTGTCATGAACTTCATGAGCATATCTTCCAATCCCGGTTTCTTCTCCCCGCATGGTCCCTCGCTCCTTTGGTTAAAACCTGGAGGACGGTAAGCAATATTAGTATTGGAAGAGTTTAAAGAGTTAGAGAAATTACCTGGTTGTTGACCAGACTGATTCCATGAAAGATTGGGATGCTTTTTCCACCCCTCGTTATAAGTGTTAGAGAAAGGGTCGTTTCGCGGCTGATGGTTGCGGTTTTGCATAAATTGAACCTGTTCAGGTTCCCCTAGATTGCTTCCCTTCATACGGTCCGTGATAAAAGCTAGTTGAGCTTTTATCTCTTTAAGTTCATCTGACTCTTGAACATTCGCTACTCGTGCGATGGACGATCGTGGAGTGGAGTAGCTATGTTCGGCAAGGTTCTCGATCAGCTCGACCGCTTCTTCATAGGTCTTGTTCTTGAGTGCTCCCCCCGCTGCAGCCGTAATATCATTCTTGAATTGCGGGTGAAGGCCTCCAAAGAACGTTTGGATTATGACCCACCCATGAAGACCGTGATGTGGACACTTCTTCAACATGTCCTTATAGCGCTCCCAAGCTTCATATAACGTCTCTTGGTCCCATTGCGCGAAGTGCATGATGTCGGCCATCAATTGCGCGGTTCTTCCCGGTGGGAAGAATTTCTGGAGGAACGCTGCCTTCAGTTGTGCCCAAGTGGTGATGAGATCTGATGGAAGGCCCTCTATCCAGATTTCAGCTCTATCCTTTAGGGAAAAACTGAAGAGTCTTAGCTTAATCGCGTTCTCTTCCATCCCGTTGATCTTGAACGTGTTGCATATCCGTTCGAAGGCTCGTAGATGCGCGTGGGGGTCTTCAGTTGGTGCTCCCCCGAACTGATTCTGTTGTACCATTACGATGGTACTCGGCTTGATTTCGAAGTAATTCGCAGCGGTGGTTGGTGCTTGAATTCCTATGCGTGCCGCCGCCACGTTCGGATCGGCGAACGACCGCATAGGGCGTCTCGCTTCGTCGCCCATGAGTACCTGAGAAGAAAACGAACAGACTTAGCAGTTCAGAAATTAAAGGTATGAAATAAAATATGAAATAAAAAATGTCCAATCTAATAATGCTTATAGATGGTAGTGCTATTAGTTGCAACTAGTTCCCCGGCAACGGCGCCAAAAACTTGATAGGGCGGGTATCACCCCTCCTAAATCTAACCGCAAGTGTACGGTGTCGAAATCAAGTAATAACGTACGGTAAGTACGCGTATCGAATCCACGGGAACTAGGAACTAAGTATCACAATTACTATAAGATCTATTAACTGAACTGTCGATATTGAGAGATGTTTGGTTTATAAACTAATTAAGTGCAATAACTAAAGAAATCGCAAACGGAACAATAGACAGCTTGAGGAAAATTCAATAGAGAAAATAGTTGAGGGTTGGAAATCCTAAGGTTTTACACATGCAAACACTTGACTCGAAACAATTACCAGTTAATCCATCTAATGATTCCCAAATCTTTTAAGATCACCGTTGTTCTCTTTTGAGCAACACGGGTTTTATTTCAAAAAGGACAGGTTTTATCTTTCGATCTCAACCTATGGATTTCAAAATACATTAAGCACAAGATTTATGTTGAACGGCTAGGTTTTATCTCTCGATTTCCAACTAACGGTTCAATTGGGACTAAGACTTACTCGATATATCTCTATCACCGATTTATCGTTTTAGGCATGCAATTCCTAGTTCTATTTAACAGTTAATTCTCTCGAACTCAACTGAAAATAACAAAACAATTGAAAGCTAGCTAGACTCTCAAAAGCATTAAACACAAAATCACATGCTTCATTAATGAGGAAAAACTGATAAAGTGTCAAGTCAATTATTCACATGCTTACAAACCAAAATCATTCCAACCCCCAACATGAACAGGTTAGTTCATGCCGGTGGTGGATTCAAACACAATAGAAAAGGATGAAAACGAGTATGTAAACATGATAAACGAAAAAGATGAAATCGTGATGAATGTGATGACTCCCTTCTATCATGCTCGTATCTACTTTGCGTGATGAATCTCTCCTCGTTTGAACCTCTATCGTGCCTCCAAAGACCCTGAAAAATCTCCAGAAATCGCCCCCTAAACTGCTCTGGCCGTCCTCGAAAAGTTGCGCGAATAATGACCTAAAATCTAAAAAAAACGACTTTTATTTCTGCGTGCCGCGGTTTGTGCCGCGGTTTGCAAACCGCGCGCCAAACCGCGCGGCGGTGTGGAACAGTGTGTGCCGCGGCTTGTGCCGCGGTTTGGGAAAACTGCACGCCGCGGTTTGGGAACAGTGCGCCGCGGTTTTGGGCTAGGATGTCGGGTTTTCGGTGGGCTTCGTTTTGGCTCTCTTTTGGACTCTTTTTAGCTTCTTTTCTCGAGGATTACCGCCTTTTAGAATACCTGCACATTCCACTCGATAAACCGTAAAATACACGCCTTTTTACTTGAACACAAGCCAATCTCATTGGTTTGAGAACCGAAAATAACGCCAAAAAGTGGCGTTATCACCTTGCTAGCACGATTTTCTGGGCGGAACACCTTCCCTTTCCTTGAGTCATTTCCTGGCCCGTCCCACTTGCGTTTCTCCCCACTTTTCTCGGACATCTGACGATTCTTTTCTTTTTGAGTCAGCTCGGCCGCATTGATTGATGCCTGAAATGTAGTGGGGTTCCTCGTCAATACCAGTTCCCTGATGCTGCTCTTCAGCCCATAAATGAAACGTTCCACCCAACGTTCCTCGGTTGGTACATACAGGTCTGCGAAGCGGGACTTCTCGATAAACTTAGAAGTATACTCTCGCACCGACATTTCCTCCTGTTCCAATCCCAAAAACTCTTCCTCCAACTTCTTCACTACCGCGAGTGGGCAAAACTGTGCTTTAAATCTTTCCACAAACGCTTCCCACATCATTCCCTTAGCCATTGCCGAACCCTTTCCCCCAGTTTCGGCATCCCACCAATAAACTGCATCAGACTTCAGCATGGATAGGGCAAACATCACCCTATCCCCATCGGCACACTTGCACGTATCAAATACCAGTTCCATCTCCCTAACCCATTTCATTACTAGAACAGGGTCACATTCACCCTTGAAAGTAGGGGGCTTGCATGAGGCAAAGGCCTTGTAACTGCATCCTTTAGCTGCTGACTCATTCACCACCAGAGGGGTTGATTTCGAGTGACTTCCAGTACCGGTCACTAGTGGACTTGACAGCTCCACACTTTCCCTGTTCTCACTCGCCTCTTTGCTTCCCGAGGCTGTCTGATCCTGTTTAGTAAGGAGGGCTTGCAGAGTCTCCTGAATTTTACCCAACTCAGCTGCCAGATTCTCTCGAGTGACGAATGTAGATCCGCGGCCTCGTCCACGTCCCCTCGGCTGATTTACCCTTCTCGCAGAAGTTGAACTCTCCTGATTAGAGTCTTCTTGGTGGGCGGGGATTTCCACACTCCTCGCCCTTCTAGTCACACAAGTCGTTTTTCGGAGCGGGTTTCCCCCATCTTCCCCGACCCCTTCCACGACCCCTACCCCTTCCGAGGGTAACAGTTGCCCTTGTGGGTTCCAGCGGTCCGTTAACTAGGACCTCCTCATCTTGATTCCTTGGAACAGCAGGTACTGACCTACTCCTCAACGTTCTCCCAGCCATAGCGCTAAACTGAAAGAAACCAACAATTAACCTTTGCTAGACATGACACAACAAATTTTGCTATATAAGGCAATTTAAGCACGCACATGTACCTGTAAATTTGTAAATACACTGGCCAGGTGTAATCCCAAACTTACCTTACACGTTTGTCCTTGGTACCTTATTCCTAAGCGCATTTATAGTGATCGTTCCTAGAGGCAATCCTATGTCTCGGCTGTGTTCCTCATCTTACAGTTTAAGTTTAGGCCCTACTGGTCACCTAAATCCCTTAAACTAAGGCTCTGATACCATTTGTAACATCCCAAAAACATAACATGCAATATCATAGTATAAACATTCGAATTACATAATAAAACTCGTCTTTAATCATTGAAAAATCTATACTAAACAAAATTGGACAGCGGAAACGTCTAATCCACAGTCGAGAGCTTCTATCTATAGCTATGCTAGTCAAAATCTTGGAGTTGCTCTAAGCTCCAATTCCTTCCGAATGCCATCTCCTAGTTCTTACCGGAAGAACTAGCGCTACGCTTACCTGAAAATGGTTTAGTTTTGAAAAGCGAGGGTTAGACCAAAAGGTCTAGTGAATTCCCTCCGAAAACAACATATATAAACAGTTTAAAAATCATTTATAAAACTCATCGTCATCCTTCACATAAACATCAATCATGGTACTGCACCGTGTTAAGGATCACATAAACTAACCGCGATCGGGGCCTAAGCAGACTCCCCTCCCGCCTCACATCGGGGCCCAAGCAAACTCCCCTCAATTTCGAATAGGAGGGAAACAAATTCCAACCTACCGGTTCATCATGCATGTCCAAGGAATCATCGGATCCCGAGGCATTCTGATCCCACAGTGCAGACCGACTCCACATAGCATACACATAATATTTCATAAATCATGCAACTTGGAATCTTTGTAAATCATATTAAATTTCATCATGCTAAACATTCTTTTGAACAAAATGTAAATTTCATGGGAAACATGCATATCATTTGGTAAACATTTCATGCTTATGATGAACCATAATCAGTCGAAAACATTTAACATCTTGCGTCGTAAAAAGGGTTTAGAGAACTCACCTCGTGATGGTATTAATCGCACTCTTGATCTACCCTCGAGTTAACTGAGCTTGGCACCTAAAAGATTAAGCATTTCTCAATCAGCTAAAGTTTCTGGATACTACTTACCGGGTGCTGGAACTTACCGGGTTCAACACTTCTTACCGGGTGCAAAGACTTACCGGGTACACACCCCTTACCGGGTACTACATACGGTAACCAACCTACCCGGTAACTACACACTTACCCGGTAACTACACAATTACCCGGTAACTTCACAATTACCCGGTAACTACATAATTACCCGGTAACTACGAACTACTCGGTAACTACGTACTGGAAGAAAAACCCATTTCCCAAAAGTGATTAAAATCCGATTTTCTACCAAAGAGTTGATTAGACAAACATCTGGGTTCATCCCCATTTATTCCACTTTCTAACCATTAAAACAAATAAGCACAACCAAAACCCAAAATACTCTTTTAATGGTGTTTAGGTGAAGAACACCACAAACCCTTATATTTTCACCCCCATTTCTTAGACAAAAGAGAGAAGGAAACATGAAGTAATCAGGGAAAAACGTTTTAGATGATTACGTGCACTGATCTCTTCCTTAATCAAGACTTCTCCCAATATGCTCCTTCTTTCCATCTTTTCTCTTCTTCCAGTCGCCAAACACCAAGCAAAATGAGAGAATTAGCTAAACCTAGGGACTTGAACCAATATATACTCTTCACAATTTGCACAAAGGCCCCTTAACTTAACTTGCATTCTTTTAACATTAGCCACTAAACTTTCAGTACATACTAGAAATTCGGGTTGTTACAGATATTGATTTTGAATATACAAATAAATCAGGTGCACATGCAATAATAGTAATAACCAAATCTCAATATTATTATTTTTTTCTCATTTTGGTATGAATATAATAAAATATTTATGGTATGTACCTAAATTTGTCGTCAGCGGTAGCTTTAACCTGGTCTACCTCCATTCTCGTTAAGAGCATTTTCAATGGAGGTTTTTATAATAACCAATTTATTATTTTTGTTGTCAACTCATTTTTAATTCATCAAATTAAAAACTCTTTTAAATATCCACAATGATAGTTCTTAGACCATCCACAACAAGGATTTCATTATGATTGCAAAAGTGTCATGTAGGATTGCTAAATTAAAAATTGTAGTGGTTGTGAGTATGATTGCTAAATTAGAAATTGGTTTTGTTAATTTCCAAATGTCAAATCAGTACTTTTTGCTGATGTGGCAGTGAATAGTATAAGAAATTGTAGGGAATAATTTCTAAATTAGAAATTGCTTTATGTCAAATCATGTTTTGTAATGTTTTGTAGAGAATGTTTATGAAAAAATGTATGAATAATTTTATTTGTTAATAAAAATATTAATTTTTTTAAAGGCATAAATATTAAAAAATGCAAAATATAATTTATATTAAAGTACAATAAAAAAATTACATATTAACAAAATACAAACTTAACACATAAAAATACATCAATGTTCTTTTAGAAGTTCCAACTATTATTTTAGAAGCTGTTGCTTCACAAGATCTATGGATATGGATGCATTTTTTGGGCTTCTGGGTACCTTAAATGATATCAACGTGTTAGACCGTTCTCCCGTATTCCATGAGGTTTTGGAAAGGAAAGCACCACAAGTTAATTTATCCGTCAATGGTAACAATTACAATTTAGGATATTATCTTGCTGATGTGATCTATCCTAATTAGGCTACATTCGTGAAGTCAATTCCGTTACCCCAATCCCCGAAACATCCACTATTTGCAAAGAAACAAGAGGCTGATAGGAAAGATGTAGAGAGCGCGTTTGGCGTACTCAAATCACGTTTCACTATTATATGTGGGCCATATCGTATGTGGTGCAAATAGATAATTGGAGAAATAATGAGAGCATGTATTATGCACAGCATGATCGTCGAAGATGAACGTCATATTTATATTCGTCAATTTGATGATATAAACGATGATGTTAATTTTACTATAACTACGCCTCAAATCTCTCGTAGCATACTTCCCGAGTACGAAAACTATCTCCAAAATCACATACAAGTACGTAATCGGTCAACGAATCATTGTTTACAATCATATTTGATTAAAGAGATTTGGCAAAGATTTAGAGAAGAAGAAAATAACGATTAATGTAATATTTTTACTTTGTATTTTAATTTAATGTTTTATAAATTAGATATTTTATTTAAATATTTTATTTTATTTTATTATAGTTATTTAATTAATAAAATATTTCACATTAAATTATAATAAAGAATATTTAATTGTAGTTTTGTTGTTATTTGATTAAAATATAATTTTTTATGATGAGGTGTCATTTTAGAAAGTGGTTGAAATTTCATTGTTGTAGATGATAATTTCAAGATAATTGCAAAGCTGATGTGGCGCTGATGTGACTCATTTGCAATTGAAATGAAATTTCATTGTTGTGGATGCTCTTATAAGAACCTCTTTTTTGTGGGTCCCATTGATTCTTTCAACATCAATAATAATTAAATAAGTTATATTAATAATTATAAAGTAAACAAGATAAAATAAAAATAAGAAAAATGTCACTTCTCACAAACTTTATGATAAGAACCAATGTTCTTATTTAAACTTCATGGTAAGAACGGAGTTTGAGTTTTTATAAGAACTCTCCACAATGGTTGTTCCTACAAGACATTGCACTTTTTGTTTGTAAGAACCTCGTATTGGAGATGCTCTAATTACAAATGGAATTCAAACTTTAAAACCGAAACGCAAAATCGATTTGGATTTACGAAACATAATACAAATTTAGTTAAGACACATTTTCAAACGAGATACATAAAACTGATTAAATAATGGAATCAGAAATCAAACCACAAACATCTCTAGTTGATTACCCGATCTTCTATAGTTGGGTTGTTCAAAGGTCTCGATAAAATTGCTTTTCTACAATAGCGCTACTAATGTTTAGGTCTGGTTTGATAACCGTTTTTTCTTTTTCTTTTTAACCTTTGAAATTTTATAATATATGATGCTTGATAAATAATTGCAATTTAGAAAATTAAAATCACTTTACTAGAAAATTAGACTATATTATTACATTTATTGAATATAAGGATTTTGTAATATGTTGTGCTAGAAGCAAACTATTGAATATAATCAAGAACGGAGTACATTATCATATCATTATACTATTGAAGTAGAAACAAAAACCTATCAAAATAGATATAGAATCAAATCGTGTACAAGTGAAGGAAAACCAAACAATACTATTGTATTCTAATCCGTGGATCTTTAGCCCTTAAACTTAATCTAATAATTTTGTAACCAACCCTGGACTCGTCATATATCGACCAGTATTATCTGATCTTAATATTGTTTGTTTGTTTTAATAAGACGGTGTCAGTATGATAGTCGAGCTATGCATTGTGTCGATCTAGTGTGTAGAAACATGAACCAATAGTGGTTAGTACCTCGTGATAACTATGATATGCGGTGTCCATCGGATCTAACCGAGGGATAAGAGACTTAGGGTTTTGAGCCTCCTTGGAGTTAAACGGGAAAGATAAAGGATCGGGGTTTTGTAACTTGGATTCTCCTATTTATTAATTGTATTAAAGGTGTATAAGTGGGAGAACTACTTGTGAAACTCCAACTTTTAGGAAGGGGCCATTGTAGAGTTGGAACCTATTGTTGTAGTGCAACTCATTTCTCACATATTCTCTCTTGGTGTATGCGTAAAGAGAAAATAGAGGAAATCATCTTGGATTAAGGAGATTGGGAAAATTCTGAAGAGGAAGGAATTAGAATTGGTTTTTAGTGTATCTCAAGTATGTGAATCACCTCCTCCTTCTTCCTCTCAAGTCTCTCCATGATTAGGGTTGGAGGTAGTTAAGACTTCTCTTTATTTTGATGAAAGTTTTGGGAAATGATTAGAGATTTCCATCATTGAAATATTTTCTAGCTAAGTAATCATCTTAGGTTTAGTTATTTTGGGTTTGTCTCTTCAATTTTGGTTCGGGTTCATCTAAACTCATGGAAAATGGGATTTTCATGGAAAATGGTTGAAGTGAGATTTAGACGAGGATTTGGATGTGTTGGATTCATAAAAGTGGTTTAAAGTGGGTGGAATAGTGCTAAAAAGTGATTATAATGGTTGGATTAATGTTAAAAGAGTGTAAAAGTCGTTGAAGATGAGTTTGAGCACGTTAGGGCTCGAAATCACCGAACCCATGGACCATAGTGAGCTTCGTGACTTGTGCCGCAAGCTACAATCGTGTGGGAAGTCACGACAGGTGAGAAATAGTAGCTCCCACGACGTGCGCCACGACCTGGGGTCACGCACTAGGTCGGGCCAGACAGGTTTTTTCAGTTTGGGTCATTTTCAGTAGCTTTAGGCAATTGTACCTTAGTTCAAGGCTTTTATTTAGGAGACTTTTAGGAGATTCATATTCAATAATATTGGTAAATCTACATCTTATTTCTAATGGTTAATCGGGCAATATTTGGGTGTTCGGTTTAAACTTCGAGTTGCGAGTTAGCGTAGCTTGGACCGCAGGTGAGTTCTCTATTCCATTTTTACCTTTTTGCTACCGGAATGATCATATCCAACTTGATTTATGAAATGATCAACTATCACTTTATTTTGATTGCTTTATAAACTGTATTATATAGTGTGAATACACTAGTTGTGTTTTGGCATGTATGTGTGATGCCATCCTCTTCCGTGGGAGTGTTTCACCACGTCGAACTGTAATGGTCATCATGGTGGTGATCTTGATTGAAGGAATTCGTTTCCACAATCAAGTGAAAGGTTTTGAGCAAACTTACAACCACATGATATAGGCAACGGAAGCATATTTAAAATATCATCTATGGCAATACAAACTCACAACCTATAAGGATACATATGTTCTAGATAATTAACTACAAAAGAACGAACCAAGAATACTTACTTGTTTATTGTGATTGTCGAAAACCACAATGATGAATCAAACCTTTGATCTCGCTTCTTGGATGTCAACGACCAATAGTATGAATCCCTCTAGTGGCTCACACTTAAGAACACCAAATGCCAACAATCAAGAAGAGGCTTAAACCCTAAACCCTTATTAGGGTTTACGATTTGGTAGAAAGAGAGAGACAGGGAAGGTCGACGGCCACCCGAGAGAGAGATAGAAAAAACCAACTAGGGTTTGACCCTTAGCAGTTTATTTATAACCCCTCTTCTGCTTCTCGACCAAGTTATCTCTATTTTACAACTAGCCCCTTGAACCGATAAGCTTGTTAAAACTATTTTAACCAATTATCATTTAGTCCCTGTACTTTATATAATTAATCTAATTAATTATATTGTAGCTTATAATTAATTTATCATCAAATGACAAATTAATAAACTAATTGATTTAACTCCCTTTTATTCTTCTGATTGTTTATTTGGGTCTTAAGGGCAACCCAAAAGGACCCTGCTATTATTAGAAATATTACCAATAGTTAATGACTCTGGACACTATATCCAACAGTCTCCCACTTGGACAAGTTATTAACTCTATTTGGTTCAACACTTTCAAATAATCAGCAGAGAGCAAGCCATCCAATGCAGCTGCCGAACTCTGATAAAGATTCGGTCCTAAAATAAGTGATTTAATGTTCCTTTATTCTACAAGATATCATATGAACCTGAGACATGGATAAATGTCTATCTCATGGATCAATATTATGTTTCCCGATTTCCGATATGCGTTGAATTCATCAGACTACTCAATTGGACACATCAATTCTAGTCAGGGTTTGGCCAAACACTTAATGTCAACACCAAATCATTGAGGGGCCCATGGATATCGCTTCTCCTGTTTAGGCAGAAGGAACAAATAAAGTTTGACTACACAGTTCATTTCTACTCATCATATTATACATGGACATACCCTGTATAGCTGCCAGTTACGGTCAGCGTCGGAGCACACCAAAGCATAACAGAATCCTAGAGCAAAACTCTATGTATCTCCGTTTGAAGAACATAAAATATTATCATCTCAAAATTATTCTGACTTAATCCATGAAGTAAACATTTGAGTGCGGGTTGTTCCAATACCCAAATCACCATTAAGTACTCATGAGTGTTAGTTGCATTCTCTATGCTTCTAACACTCCATGACAGTCTTGAATCACTACTTACTTACAGGAGTATGACTGACTGTGGAGGTTTAAGTAAATTAATACTCAGGAAGTTGGTTCTAAACATGCAAAACGAAACACGATAATAAATTAAATGTAAATGGACGCAATCCAGCATATATTATAATCTCCATATAATAATCTCCAAATCAAATACAATTTATTACGTTTTTAATACATCAAACTAACAACTAAAACATTCAAGGTATATTGATAATTCTAACACCTATGGCTTCAGTATGATACTCATGTTTGGGTCGAGTTAATGCTTTCGTGAAAGGATCCATCGGATTCTCTTCAGTTGGCACTCTACTCACCACGATCTGGTTTTCCGCAACCTTGTGTCGCACAAAGTGATACTTCCTCTCTATGTGCTTTCACTTCCCATGGTCTTTAGGTTCTTTAGTCAATGCGACTGCACCTTCGTTATCACAGAAGATTTCAATGGGTTCACTGATGCTTGGTACAACGCCCAGATCACCTATGAAATTCTTCAACCATGCAGCCTCTTTCGTTGCTTCACTAGCTGCGATATATTCTGATTCACACGTGGAGTCAGCCACGGTGTCCTGTTTGGAAGTTTTCCAAGTCACGACCCCACCATTCAACAAGAACACCCATCCTGACTGCGAGCGGGAATCATCCCGATCTGTCTGGAAACTCGCATCCGTATAACCTGTTACTCGTAATTCATCCTTTCCACCATAGACTAAGAACACATCTTTAGTCCTCCGAAGATACTTAAGAATGTTCTTTACAGCCGTCCAATGACTTTCGCCTGGGTTCCCTTGATATCTACTCACCCTGCTTAAAGCAAATGAGACATCATGTCTAGTACATGTCATGGCATACATGATCGATCCTATAGCAGATGCATATGGAATTCGACTCATTTTGTCCATTTCTTTACTAGTGCTGGGACATTGATCTTTACTTAATCTTATGCCATGTTGCATGGGCAAATACACTTTCTTGGATTCACTCATATTGAATTTCTTCAATATCTTATCCAAATATGTACTTTGGCTAAGTCCAATTAAACGCTTGGTTCTATCTCGATAAATTCTTATTCCAAGTATGTATGTTGCATTTCCCAAATCTTTCATAGCGAAACATTTCCCTAGCCAGACCTTTACATCTTGCAACATCAGAATATCGTTTCCTATGAGTAGTATGTCATCAACATACAAGACTAGAAATACAACATTACTCCCACTAGCCTTAACATATACGCAGGACTCATCTTCGCTTCGAGAAAATCCAAACTCCTTGACCTTTTCATGAAAACAAAGATTCCAGCTACGAGACGCTTGTTTAAGTCCATAAATGGATCTTTCAAGCTTACACACCTTATCTGGATACTCGGTATGTACAAAACCTTCAGGTTGTGCCATATACACGTCCTCATCAAGTTTCCCATTGAGGAAAGCGGTTTTTACATCCATTTTCCATACTTCATAGTCATGAAATGCAGCTATGGCAAGCAATATCCTGATAGACTTAATCTTTGCCACTGGTGAGAAGGTTTCATCATAATCAATCCCTTGAGTTTGAGTGTAACCTTTCGCAACCAGTCTAGCCTTGAATGTGTGCACATTCCCATCCATGTCGGTCTTCTTTTTGAAGATCCACTTACACCCAACTGTCTTGCGACCTGGTGTATGATCAACCAATTTCCAAACTTGGTTATCGTACATAGATTGAATCTCGCTCTCCATGACCTCTTTCCACTTGGCAGCCTCAGGGCCTGCCATCGCTTCCTTGTAGTTGGATGGCTCATTCGCACTATCAAATGTTTTATCATTGACTAGTGTATCTCCTTCCTTTGTAATATGAAAACCATAATAAAACTCAGTTAGTCGATTAACTCTACTAACTGTACTAGTTCTGCGAAGAGGTGGTGGAGGTATGTTAGTTTCCTCAACAGGTGGTTCAACCTCATGTTGAGGGCTAGTGTCAACTATAGGTTCATCATTGGTTGTTTCTTGACTTTCTTCAAGATCAATACTGCTCCCACTATCCTCTTTGGAAATGAGCTCCCTTTCTTGGAAGACTCCCCTTCTAGCTACAAACACTTTGTTCTCAGAAGGTTTGTAAAATATATATCCAAAGGATTTGTAGGGATAACCAATGAACCGACACTTCTCTGCTCTAGGTTCTAGCTTGTCGTTAGTTTCGCGCCGAACGAAGACTTCACAGCCCCAGACCTTTATATGTGCTAACGAGGGACGAGTCCCAGTCCACATTTCAGAGGGTGTCTTTGCAACCTTCTTAGTTGGAATGAGGTTTAAGATATGAGCTGCAATTTCTAAGGCATAGCCCCAGAACGATATTGGAAGTGTAGCACGACTCATCATGGATCGAACCATATCAAGTAGCGTTCAATTTCTTCTCTCAGCAACACCATTGAGTTGTGGTGTTTTGGGAGGAGATAATTGCGAAACTATTCCACAATCCCTTAGATAGTCATAGAATTCATGACTCGAGTATTCTCCACCCCTGTCGGACCGGAGCATCTTGATCTTCTTGCCCAGTTGGTTTTCTACTTCGTTTTTGAATCCTTTGAACACTTCAAAGGTGTCCGATTTGTTTTTCATCAAATAGATAAATCCATATCTACTGAAATCGTCAGTAAAGGTAACAAAGTATCTCTCACCATTTCTCGTGGCAGATCTGAACGGTCCACATACATCTGTGTGGATTAAGTCCAACAGATCCTTACCCCTTTCCATTTTTCCTTTGAAAGGTGCTTTTGTCATCTTGCCTAGTAAGCAAGATTCACATTCTTCATCCGACTTTAAGCCAAATGGTTCCAAGATCCCGTCTGATTGGATCTTGGCGATGCGTTTCTTGTTTTTGTGGCCAAGACGATGATGCCATAACGACGATTTATCCAATTCACTATTGGAGGAACCAACATTTAGAGTTAAGTTATTATTATTTCTACCAACACAAATCACGCTTTCATACACGCCATTACAAGGACAGGCTTTAAAATAAAAACAACCATGTTTATAAACCAAAATGCAACCATTATTATTATCAAATTGAAATTCAAAACCATCCTTGTACAATGCATGAAAAGAAATAATGTTTCGAGCCATTTCCGGCGAGTAGCAACAATCTAATAACTTTATTGAAAAACCACTACTAAGCACGAGCTCAAAATCTCCAATCTTGGTAACAGTGGCAGTCATCCTGTTTCCCATGATCAGATTCAGCTCCCCATGCTTCATCGTCCTACTTCCCTTTAGTCCCTGGAAATTAGAGCAAATGTGAGTACCACATCCCGTATCAAGGACCCAAGAGTTAGAAATCGAAGTACTATGGAGTTCAATTGTAAAAATACCTGAGGTGCCACACCCTTTGACCTTGTTCATTTTCAAGTCCTCTAGATATTTTGGGCAGCTTCTCTTCCAATGGCCCCTTTCTTGACAGTAAAAGCATATGGCCTCTTTAGGGTCACTTATGGGCGGTATGTCAGAAGAATCAATTTTTCTCTTAAGGCCTTTGTTGCGAGGAACAACTTTAGCCTTTCCCTTCCCTTTGGGATGAGAAACTTTCTTCTTCTTACAGCCACCTTCCCTAATGGCCAGGACGGAGCAGTTGAGTGAGCACTTTGGGTCTTACCCATACTTGCTTCAACAGATCTCAACATGCCATGGAGCTCCATCAAGGTCTTGTCCATATTGTTCATATTGAAGTTCACTATGAACTGTTTATATGCCCCACTAAGAGAGTTTAGCACCATGTCAATGGCAAGCTCTCTTGGGAAATCGACACCTAGATTGCCTAACCTGTCAATGTACGCTTTCATCTTTTGCACATGCGCACATACAGGGGCACCGTCCTGTTGCTTACATTCCACAAGCGATTTTACGACTTGGAACCTTTCTTGCCTCGCTTGCTCCTGAAACATTTCACGAAGCTGCTCATTTAGTTCAAATGCCCCCATGTTCTCGAAACTCTTTTGAAGTTCCAGGGACATGGACGCCAACATGAGACACGCGACTTTTGTGGATTCCGCGAATTGCTTGTTATATTCAGTTACTGCTTCATGGAAATGGTTGAAGTGAGATTTAGACGAGGATTTGGATGTGTTGGATTCATAAAAGTGGTTTAAAGTGGGTGGAATAGTGCTAAAAAGTGATTATAATGGTTGGATTAATGTTAAAAGAGTGTAAAAGTCGTTGAAGATGAGTTTGAGCACGTTAGGGCTCGAAATCACCGAACCCATGGACCATAGTGAGCTTCGTGACTTGTGCCGCAAGCTACAATCGTGTGGGAAGTCACGACAGGTGAGAAATAGTAGCTCCCACGACGTGCGCCACGACCTGGGGTCACGCACTAGGTCGGGCCAGACAGGTTTTTTCAGTTTGGGTCATTTTCAGTAGCTTTAGGCAATTGTACCTTAGTTCAAGGCTTTTATTTAGGAGACTTTTAGGAGATTCATATTCAATAATATTGGTAAATCTACATCTTATTTCTAATGGTTAATCGGGCAATATTTGGGTGTTCGGTTTAAACTTCGAGTTGCGAGTTAGCGTAGCTTGGACCGCAGGTGAGTTCTCTATTCCATTTTTACCTTTTTGCTACCGGAATGATCATATCCAACTTGATTTATGAAATGATCAACTATCACTTTATTTTGATTGCTTTATAAACTGTATTATATAGTGTGAATACTTGTAAGATCCCACATTGGTTGGGGAGGAGAACTAAGGTTGCCTTATAAGAGGGACTTGATACCTCCCCTATCAGACGCGTTTTAAAACCGTGAGTCCAGGTGTGCGGACAAAGCGGACAATATCTGGTACGGTTGGCCTGGGATGTTACAGATGGTATCAGAGCCGGGAACCGGACTGGTGTGCCAGCGAGGACGCTGGGCTCCCAAGGGGGGTGGATTGTAAGATCCCACATTGGTTGGGGAGGAGAACTAAGGTTGCCTTATAAGAGGGACTTGATACCTCCCCTATCAGACGCGTTTTAAAACCGTGAGTCCAGGTGTGCGGACAAAGCGGACAATATCTGGTACGGTTGGCCTGGGATGTTACAATACACTAGTTGTGTTTTGGCATGTATGTGTGATGCCATCCTCTTCCGTGGGAGTGTTTCACCACGTCGAACTGTAATGGTCATCATGGTGGTGATCTTGATTGAAGGAATTCGTTTCCACAATCAAGTGAAAGGTTTTGAGCAAACTTACAACCACATGATATAGGCAACGGAAGCATATTTAAAATATCATCTATGGCAATACAAACTAACAACCTATAAGGATACATATGTTCTAGATAATTAACTACAAAAGAACGAACCAAGAATACTTACTTGTTTATTGTGATTGTCGAAAACCACAATGATGAATCAAACCTTTGATCTCGCTTCTTGGATGTCAACGACCAATAGTATGAATCCCTCTAGTGGCTCACACTTAAGAACACCAAATGCCAACAATCAAGAAGAGGCTTAAACCCTAAACCCTTATTAGGGTTTACGATTTGGGAGAAAGAGAGAGACAGGGAAGGTCGACGGCCACCCGAGAGAGAGATAGAAAAAACCAACTAGGGTTTGACCCTTAGCAGTTTATTTATAACCCCTCTTCTGCTTCTCGACCAAGTTATCTCTATTTTACAACTAGCCCCTTGAACCGATAAGCTTGTTAAAACTATTTTAACCAATTATCATTTAGTCCCTGTACTTTATATAATTAATCTAATTAATTATATTGTAGCTTATAATTAATTTATCATCAAATGACAAATTAATAAACTAATTGATTTAACTCCCTTTTATTCTTCTGATTGTTTATTTGGGTCTTAAGGGCAACCCAAAAGGACCCTGCTATTATTAGAAATATTACCAATAGTTAATGACTCTGGACACTATATCCAACAGTCTCCCACTTGGACAAGTTATTAACTCTATTTGGTTCAACACTTTCAAATAATCAGCAGAGAGCAAGCCATCCAATGCAGCTGCCGAACTCTGATAAAGATTCGGTCCTAAAATAAGTGATTTAATGTTCCTTTATTCTACAAGATATCATATGAACCTGAGACATGGATAAATGTCTATCTCATGGATCAAGATTATGTTTCCCGATTTCCGATATGCGTTGAATTCATCAGACTACTCAATTGGACACATCAATTCTAGTCAGGGTTTGGCCAAACACTTAATGTCAACACCAAATCATTGAGGGGCCCATGGATATCGCTTCTCCTGTTTAGGCAGAAGGAACAAATAAACTTTGACTACACAGTTCATTTCTACTCATCATATTATACATGGACATACCCTGTATAGCTGCCAGTTACGGTCAGCGTTGGAGCACACCAAAGCATAACAGAATCCTAGAGCAAAACTCTATGTATCTCCGTTTGAAGAACATAAAATATTATCATCTCAAAATTATTCTGACTTAATCCATGAAGTAAACATTTGAGTGCGGGTTGTTCCAATACCCAAATCACCATTAAGTACTCATGAGTGTTAGTTGCATTCTCTATGCTTCTAACACTCCATGACAGTCTTGAATCACTACTTACTTACAGGAGTATGACTGACTGTGGAGGTTTAAGTAAATTAATACTCAGGAAGTTGGTTCTAAACATGCAAAACGAAACACGATAATAAATTAAATGTAAATGGACGCAATCCAGCATATATTATAATCTCCATATAATAATCTCCAAATCAAATACAATTTATTACGTTTTTAATACATCAAACTAACAACTAAAACATTCAAGGTATATTGATAATTCTAACACCTATGGCTTCAATATGATACTCATGTTTGGGTCGAGTTAATGCTTTCGTGAAAGGATCCATCGGATTCTCTTCAGTTGGCACTCTACGCACCACGATCTGGTTTTCCGCAACCTTGTGTCGCACAAAGTGATACTTCCTCTCTATGTGCTTTCACTTCCCATGGCCTTTAGGTTCTTTAGTCAATGCGACTGCACCTTCGTTATCACAGAAGATTTCAATGGGTTCACTGATGCTTGGTACAACGCCCAGATCACCTATGAAATTCTTTAACCATGCAGCCTCTTTCGTTGCTTCACTAGCTGCGATATATTCTGATTCACACGTGGAGTCAGCCACGGTGTCCTGTTTGGAAGTTTTCCAAGTCACGACCCCACCATTCAACAAGAACACCCATCCTGACTGCGAGCGGGAATCATCCCGATCTGTCTGGAAACTCGCATCCGTATAACCTGTTACTCGTAATTCATCCTTTCCACCATAGACTAAGAACACATCTTTAGTCCTCCGAAGATACTTAAGAATGTTCTTTACAGCCGTCCAATGACTTTCGCCTGGGTTCCCTTGATATCTACTCACCCTGCTTAAAGCAAATGAGACATCATGTCTAGTACATGTCATGGCATACATGATCGATCCTATAGCAGATGCATATGGAATTCGACTCATTTTGTCCATTTCTTTACTAGTGCTGGGACATTGATCTTTACTTAATCTTATGCCATGTTGCATGGGCAAATACACTTTCTTGGATTCACTCATATTGAATTTCTTCAATATCTTATCCAAATATGTACTTTGGCTAAGTCCAATTAAACGCTTGGTTCTATCTCGATAAATTCTTATTCCAAGTATGTATGTTGCATTTCCCAAATCTTTCATAGCGAAACATTTCCCTAGCCAGACCTTTACATCTTGCAACATCAGAATATCGTTTCCTATGAGTAGTATGTCATCAACATACAAGACTAGAAATACAACATTACTCCCACTAGCCTTAACATATACGCAGGACTCATCTTCGCTTCGAGAAAATCCAAACTCCTTGACCTTTTCATGAAAACAAAGATTCCAGCTACGAGACGCTTGTTTAAGTCCATAAATGGATCTTTCAAGCTTACACACCTTATCTGGATACTCGGTATGTACAAAACCTTCAGGTTGTGCCATATACACGTCCTCATCAAGTTTCCCATTGAGGAAAGCGGTTTTTACATCCATTTTCCATACTTCATAGTCATGAAATGCAGCTATGGCAAGCAATATCCTGATAGACTTAATCTTTGCCACTGGTGAGAAGGTTTCATCATAATCAATCCCTTGAGTTTGAGTGTAACCTTTCGCAACCAGTCTAGCCTTGAATGTGTGCACATTCCCATCCATGTCGGTCTTCGTTTTGAAGATCCACTTACACCCAACTGTCTTGCGACCTGGTGTATGATCAACCAATTTCCAAACTTGGTTATCGTACATAGATTGAATCTCGCTCTCCATGACCTCTTTCCACTTGGCAGCCTCAGGGCCTGCCATCGCTTCCTTGTAGTTGGATGGCTCATCCGCACTATCAAATGTTTTATCATTGACTAGTGTATCTCCTTCCTTTGTAATATGAAAACCATAATAAAACTCAGTTAGTCGATTAACTCTACTAACTGTACTAGTTCTGCGAAGAGGTGGTGGAGGTATGTTAGTTTCCTCAACAGGTGGTTCAACCTCATGTTGAGGGCTAGTGTCAACTATAGGTTCATCATTGGTTGTTTCTTGACTTTCTTCAAGATCAATACTGCTCCCACTATCCTCTTTGGAAATGAGCTCCCTTTCTTGGAAGACTCCCCTTCTAGCTACAAACACTTTGTTCTCAGAAGGTTTGTAAAATATATATCCAAAGGATTTGTAGGGATAACCAATGAACCGACACTTCTCTGCTCTAGGTTCTAGCTTGTCGTTAGTTTCGCGCCGAACGAAGACTTCACAGCCCCAGACCTTTATATGTGCTAACGAGGGACGAGTCCCAGTCCACATTTCAGAGGGTGTCTTTGCAACCTTCTTAGTTGGAATGAGGTTTAAGATATGAGCTGCAATTTCTAAGGCATAGCCCCAGAACGATATTGGAAGTGTAGCACGACTCATCATGGATCGAACCATATCAAGTAGCGTTCGATTTCTTCTCTCAGCAACACCATTGAGTTGTGGTGTTTTGGGAGGAGATAATTGAGAAACTATTCCACAATCCCTTAGATAGTCATAGAATTCATGACTCAAGTATTCTCCACCCCTGTCGGACCGGAGCATCTTGATCTTCTTGCCCAGTTGGTTTTCTACTTCGTTTTTGAATCCTTTGAACACTTCAAAGGTGTCCGATTTGTTTTTCATCAAATAGATAAATCCATATCTACTGAAATCGTCAGTAAAGGTAACAAAGTATCTCTCACCATTTCTCGTGGCAGATCTGAACGGTCCACATACATCTGTGTGGATTAAGTCCAACATATCCTTACCCCTTTCCATTTTTCCTTTGAAAGGTGCTTTTGTCATCTTGCCTAGTAAGCAAGATTCACATTCTTCATCCGACTTTAAGCCAAATGGTTCCAAGATCCCGTCTGATTGGATCTTGGCGATGCGTTTCTTGTTTTTGTGGCCAAGACGATGATGCCATAACGACGATTTATCCAATTCACTATTGGAGGAACCAACATTTAGAGTTAAGTTATTATTATTTCTACCAACACAAATCACGCTTTCATACACGCCATTACAAGGACAGGCTTTAAAATAAAAACAACCATGTTTATAAACCAAAATGCAACCATTATTATTATCAAATTGAAATTCAAAACCATCCTTGTACAATGCATGAAAAGAAATAATGTTTCGAGCCATTTCCGGCGAGTAGCAACAATCTAATAACTTTATTGAAAAACCACTACTAAGCACGAGCTCAAAATCTCCAATCTTGGTAACAGTGGCAGTCATCCTGTTTCCCATGATCAGATTCAGCTCCCCATGCTTCATCGTCCTACTTCCTTTTAGTCCCTGGAAATTAGAGCAAATGTGAGTACCACATCCCGTATCAAGGACCCAAGAGTTAGAAATCGAAGTACTATGGAGTTCAATTGTAAAAATACCTGAGGTGCCACACCCTTTGACCTTGTTCATTTTCAAGTCCTCTAGATATTTTGGGCAGCTTCTCTTCCAATGGCCCCTTTCTTGACAGTAAAAGCATATGGCCTCTTTAGGGTCACTTATGGGCGGTATGTCAGAAGAATCAATTTTCTCTTAAGGCCTTTGTTGCGAGGAACAACTTTAGCCTTTCCCTTCCCTTTGGGATGAGAAACTTTCTTCTTCTTACAGCCACCTTCCCTAATGGCCAGGACGGAGCAGTTGAGTGAGCACTTTGGGTCTTACCCATACTTGCTTCAACAGATCTCAACATGCCATGGAGCTCCATCAAGGTCTTGTCCATATTGTTCATATTGAAGTTCACTATGAACTGTTTATATGCCCCACTAAGAGAGTTTAGCACCATGTCAATGGCAAGCTCTCTTGGGAAATCGACACCTAGATTGCCTAACCTGTCAATGTACGCTTTCATCTTTTGCACATGCGCACATACAGGGGCACCGTCCTGTTGCTTACATTCCACAAGCGATTTTACGACTTGGAACCTTTCTTGCCTCGCTTGCTCCTGAAACATTTCACGAAGCTGCTCATTTAGTTCAAATGCCCCCATGTTCTCGAAACGCTTTTGAAGTTCCAGGGACATGGACGCCAACATGAGACACGCGACTTTTGTGGATTCCGCGAATTGCTTGTTATATTCAGTTACTGCTTCATGGAAATGGTTGAAGTGAGATTTAGACGAGGATTTGGATGTGTTGGATTCATAAAAGTGGTTTAAAGTGGGTGGAATAGTGCTAAAAAGTGATTATAATGGTTGGATTAATGTTAAAAGAGTGTAAAAGTCGTTGAAGATGAGTTTGAGCACGTTAGGGCTCGAAATCACCGAACCCATGGACCATAGTGAGCTTCGTGACTTGTGCCGCAAGCTACAATCGTGTGGGAAGTCACGACAGGTGAGAAATAGTAGCTCCCACGACGTGCGCCACGACCTGGGGTCACGCACTAGGTCGGGCCAGACAGGTTTTTTCAGTTTGGGTCATTTTCAGTAGCTTTAGGCAATTGTACCTTAGTTCAAGGCTTTTATTTAGGAGACTTTTAGGAGATTCATATTCAATAATATTGGTAAATCTACATCTTATTTCTTACGGTTAATCGGGCAATATTTGGGTGTTCGGTTTAAACTTCGAGTTGCGAGTTAGCGTAGCTTGGACCGCAGGTGAGTTCTCTATTCCATTTTTACCTTTTTGCTACCGGAATGATCATATCCAACTTGATTTATGAAATGATCAACTATCACTTTATTTTGATTGCTTTATAAACTGTATTATATAGTGTGAATACACTAGTTGTGTTTTGGCATGTATGTGTGATGCCATCCTCTTCCGTGGGAGTGTTTCACCACGTCGAACTGTAATGGTCATCATGGTGGTGATCTTGATTGAAGGAATTCGTTTCCACAATCAAGTGAAAGGTTTTGAGCAAACTTACAACCACATGATATAGGCAACGGAAGCATATTTAAAATATCATCTATGGCAATACAAACTAACAACCTATAAGGATACATATGTTCTAGATAATTAACTACAAAAGAACGAACCAAGAATACTTACTTGTTTATTGTGATTGTCGAAAACCACAATGATGAATCAAACCTTTGATCTCGCTTCTTGGATGTCAACGACCAATAGTATGAATCCCTCTAGTGGCTCACACTTAAGAACACCAAATGCCAACAATCAAGAAGAGGCTTAAACCCTAAACCCTTATTAGGGTTTACGATTTGGGAGAAAGAGAGAGACAGGGAAGGTCGACGGCCACCCGAGAGAGAGATAGAAAAAACCAACTAGGGTTTGACCCTTAGCAGTTTATTTATAACCCCTCTTCTGCTTCTCGACCAAGTTATCTCTATTTTACAACTAGCCCCTTGAACCGATAAGCTTGTTAAAACTATTTTAACCAATTATCATTTAGTCCCTGTACTTTATATAATTAATCTAATTAATTATATTGTAGCTTATAATTAATTTATCATCAAATGACAAATTAATAAACTAATTGATTTAACTCCCTTTTATTCTTCTGATTGTTTATTTGGGTCTTAAGGGCAACCCAAAAGGACCCTGCTATTATTAGAAATATTACCAATAGTTAATGACTCTGGACACTATATCCAACAGTCTCCCACTTGGACAAGTTATTAACTCTATTTGGTTCAACACTTTCAAATAATCAGCAGAGAGCAAGCCATCCAATGCAGCTGCCGAACTCTGATAAAGATTCGGTCCTAAAATAAGTGATTTAATGTTCCTTTATTCTACAAGATATCATATGAACCTGAGACATGGATAAATGTCTATCTCATGGATCAAGATTATGTTTCCCGATTTCCGATATGCGTTGAATTCATCAGACTACTCAATTGGACACATCAATTCTAGTCAGGGTTTGGCCAAACACTTAATGTCAACACCAAATCATTGAGGGGCCCATGGATATCGCTTCTCCTGTTTAGGCAGAAGGAACAAATAAAGTTTGACTACACAGTTCATTTCTACTCATCATATTATACATGGACATACCCTGTATAGCTGCCAGTTACGGTCAGCGTTGGAGCACACCAAAGCATAACAGAATCCTAGAGCAAAACTCTATGTATCTCCGTTTGAAGAACATAAAATATTATCATCTCAAAATTATTCTGACTTAATCCATGAAGTAAACATTTGAGTGCGGGTTGTTCCAATACCCAAATCACCATTAAGTACTCATGAGTGTTAGTTGCATTCTCTATGCTTCTAACACTCCATGACAGTCTTGAATCACTACTTACTTACAGGAGTATGACTGACTGTGGAGGTTTAAGTAAATTAATACTCAGGAAGTTGGTTCTAAACATGCAAAACGAAACACGATAATAAATTAAATGTAAATGGACGCAATCCAGCATATATTATAATCTCCATATAATAATCTCCAAATCAAATACAATTTATTACGTTTTTAATACATCAAACTAACAACTAAAACATTCAAGGTATATTGATAATTCTAACACCTATGGCTTCAATATGATACTCATGTTTGGGTCGAGTTAATGCTTTCGTGAAAGGATCCATCGGATTCTCTTCAGTTGGCACTCTACGCACCACGATCTGGTTTTCCGCAACCTTGTGTCGCACAAAGTGATACTTCCTCTCTATGTGCTTTCACTTCCCATGGCCTTTAGGTTCTTTAGTCAATGCGACTGCACCTTCGTTATCACAGAAGATTTCAATGGGTTCACTGATGCTTGGTACAACGCCCAGATCACCTATGAAATTCTTCAACCATGCAGCCTCTTTCGTTGCTTCACTAGCTGCGATATATTCTGATTCACACGTGGAGTCAGCCACGGTGTCCTGTTTGGAAGTTTTCCAAGTCACGACCCCACCATTCAACAAGAACACCCATCCTGACTGCGAGCGGGAATCATCCCGATCTGTCTGGAAACTCGCATCCGTATAACCTGTTACTCGTAATTCATCCTTTCCACCATAGACTAAGAACACATCTTTAGTCCTCCGAAGATACTTAAGAATGTTCTTTACAGCCGTCCAATGACTTTCGCATGGGTTCCCTTGATATCTACTCACCCTGCTTAAAGCAAATGAGACATCATGTCTAGTACATGTCATGGCATACATGATCGATCCTATAGCAGATGCATATGGAATTCGACTCATTTTGTCCATTTCTTTACTAGTGTTGGGACATTGATCTTTACTTAATCTTATGCCATGTTGCATGGGCAAATACACTTTCTTGGATTCACTCATATTGAATTTCTTCAATATCTTATCCAAATATGTACTTTGGCTAAGTCCAATTAAACGCTTGGTTCTATCTCGATAAATTCTTATTCCAAGTATGTATGTTGCATTTCCCAAATCTTTCATAGCGAAACATTTCCCTAGCCAGACCTTTACATCTTGCAACATCAGAATATCGTTTCCTATGAGTAGTATGTCATCAACATACAAGACTAGAAATACAACATTACTCCCACTAGCCTTAACATATACGCAGGACTCATCTTCGCTTCGAGAAAAATCCAAACTCCTTGACCTTTTCATGAAAACAAAGATTCCAGCTACGAGACGCTTGTTTAAGTCCATAAATGGATCTTTCAAGCTTACACACCTTATCTGGATACTCGGTATGTACAAAACCTTCAGGTTGTGCCATATACACGTCCTCATCAAGTTTCCCATTGAGGAAAGCGGTTTTTACATCCATTTTCCATACTTCATAGTCATGAAATGCAGCTATGGCAAGCAATATCCTGATAGACTTAATCTTTGCCACTGGTGAGAAGGTTTCATCATAATCAATCCCTTGAGTTTGAGTGTAACCTTTCGCAACCAGTCTAGCCTTGAATGTGTGCACATTCCCATCCATGTCGGTCTTCTTTTTGAAGATCCACTTACACCCAACTGTCTTGCGACCTGGTGTATGATCAACCAATTTCCAAACTTGGTTATCGTACATAGATTGAATCTCGCTCTCCATGACCTCTTTCCACTTGGCAGCCTCAGGGCCTGCCATCGCTTCCTTGTAGTTGGATGGCTCATCCGCACTATCAAATGTTTTATCATTGACTAGTGTATCTCCTTCCTTTGTAATATGAAAACCATAATAAAACTCAGTTAGTCGATTAACTCTACTAACTGTACTAGTTCTGCGAAGAGGTGGTGGAGGTATGTTAGTTTCCTCAACAGGTGGTTCAACCTCATGTTGAGGGCTAGTGTCAACTATAGGTTCATCATTGGTTGTTTCTTGACTTTCTTCAAGATCAATACTGCTCCCACTATCCTCTTTGGAAATGAGCTCCCTTTCTTGGAAGACTCCCCTTCTAGCTACAAACACTTTGTTCTCAGAAGGTTTGTAAAATATATATCCAAAGGATTTGTAGGGATAACCAATGAACCGACACTTCTCTGCTCTAGGTTCTAGCTTGTCGTTAGTTTCGCGCCGAACGAAGACTTCACAGCCCCAGACCTTTATATGTGCTAACGAGGGACGAGTCCCAGTCCACATTTCAGAGGGTGTCTTTGCAACCTTCTTAGTTGGAATGAGGTTTAAGATATGAGCTGCAATTTCTAAGGCATAGCCTCAGAACGATATTGGAAGTGTAGCACGACTCATCATGGATCGAACCATATCAAGTAGCGTTCGATTTCTTCTCTCAGCAACACCATTGAGTTGTGGTGTTTTGGGAGGAGATAATTGCGAAACTATTCCACAATCCCTTAGATAGTCATAGAATTCATGACTCAAGTATTCTCCACCCCTGTCGGACCGGAGCATCTTGATCTTCTTGCCCAGTTGGTTTTCTACTTCGTTTTTGAATCCTTTGAACACTTCAAAGGTGTCCGATTTGTTTTTCATCAAATAGATAAATCCATATCTACTGAAATCGTCAGTAAAGGTAACAAAGTATCTCTCACCATTTCTCGTGGCAGATCTGAACGGTCCACATACATCTGTGTGGATTAAGTCCAACGGATCCTTACCCCTTTCCATTTTTCCTTTGAAAGGTGCTTTTGTCATCTTGCCTAGTAAGCAAGATTCACATTCTTCATCCGACTTTAAGCCAAATGGTTCCAAGATCCCGTCTGATTGGATCTTGGTGATGCGTTTCTTGTTTTTGTGGCCAAGACGATGATGCCATAACGACGATTTATCCAATTCACTATTGGAGGAACCAACATTTAGAGTTAAGTTATTATTATTTCTACCAACACAAATCACGCTTTCATACACGCCATTACAAGGACAGTCTTTAAAATAAAAACAACCATGTTTATAAACCAAAATGCAACCATTATTATTATCAAATTGAAATTCAAAACCATCCTTGTACAATGCATGAAAAGAAATAATGTTTCGAGCCATTTCCGGCGAGTAGCAACAATCTAATAACTTTATTGAAAAACCACTACTAAGCACGGGCTCAAAATCTCCAATCTTGGTAACAGTGGCAGTCATCCTGTTTCCCATGATCAGATTCAGCTCCCAATGCTTCATCGTCCTACTTCCCTTTAGTCCCTGGAAATTAGAGCAAATGTGAGTACCACATCCCGTATCAAGGACCCAAGAGTTAGAAATCGAAGTACTATGGAGTTCAATTGTAAAAATACCTGAGGTGCCACACCCTTTGACCTTGTTCATTTTCAAGTCCTCTAGATATTTTGGGCAGCTTCTCTTCCAATGGCCCCTTTCTTGACAGTAAAAGCATATGGCCTCTTTAGGGTCACTTATGGGCGGTATGTCAGAAGAATCAATTTTTCTCTTAAGGCCTTTGTTGCGAGGAACAACTTTAGCCTTTCCCTTCCCTTTGGGATGAGAAACTTTCTTCTTCTTACAGCCACCTTCCCTAATGGCCAGGACGGAGCAGTTGAGTGAGCACTTTGGGTCTTACCCATACTTGCTTCAACAGATCTCAACATGCCATGGAGCTCCATCAAGGTCTTGTCCATATTGTTCATATTGAAGTTCACTATGAACTGTTTATATGCCCCACTAAGAGAGTTTAGCACCATGTCAATGGCAAGCTCTCTTGGGAAATCGACACCTAGATTGCCTAACCTGTCAATGTACGCTTTCATCTTTTGCACATGCGCACATACAGGGGCACCGTCCTGTTGCTTACATTCCACAAGCGATTTTACGACTTGGAACCTTTCTTGCCTCGCTTGCTCCTGAAACATTTCACGAAGCTGCTCATTTAGTTCAAATGCCCCCATGTTCTCGAAACTCTTTTGAAGTTCCGGGGACATGGACGCCAACATGAGACACACGACTTTTGTGGATTCCGCGACTTGCTTGTTATATTCAGTTACTGCTTCAGGGCTTGCATCATCATTAAGTATAGGAAGATCCTCGTCGAGCAAATATTCTTTGTCTTCGTACCTCAAGGCAATTCTCAAGGCACGAATCCAATCCAAGTAGTTTGGCCCAGTCAGCTTATCTTTACTTAGGATAGAGAGTAACGTAAGGTTGGATGTTGAGTGAGTAGGAGGAGGAGGAAGAATATTTTCAGCCATCTGTAGATATAGTTTTTTTTAGTTAGTTTGATATTTAACCCTTAAAAAATAATTATCCAAAAATATTTAACAAGGCTAGGATCCATATTTTACTCTATGATGCGAAAAGGGATGCCGTAATCACATCACAAGGTTATTTAGGTAAACAAATGTTATTTGTTAATTTCATTCACTATGAAACTCCTAGGTCTTTTGAGATTCACTGACTTATGTCAATGGCATGTTAATCTCGATTATGCTTATCTTCTATTTGTGACTGGGATGCCGAGGATCACAAACTAGATGGTGAATCGACCATGCAAAAACACATGGACCCCTCGGCTCAAGTACGCTTGAGAATCACGAGTGCCACATCATTTTCAACTATAGTTTCACATTAACGTGCCGGCAAACCGCACACGCTCCGTTAACAAACTATAAGAATATGTGTGTTCTTCTCATGGGTAGCATAAGACTTTCACATTTCTTAGTATATCTAAAACGGGATTTTGGTTTTATAATTCATAGTTAATACTTTTAACTTGTCACATTGACGTATCAAACCTTTTCGGTAATTCCACTAGTCCACACAAGAGGCGGTGAGTATGGTAACGCAGTGCGTTTTAAAAACCATTGACTCATTCGGCAACCATATTATATGTAACCTTCTTAAACCCCCTTAGAGTGCTTATAGTGAGTACGCCTAGTCTCGGTTTGACTATCAATGTATAATTTAATTCTATATATATAATTAAGGTCTAATATATATATAAATTGAATGGAATTTTAAACAATTTAAAATTATGATTATCTAATTAATTCTAATTAACCATGTGAGGACACATTTAATAATTAATATAATCGTTTCCATAATTAATTCCAATTAAACATGTAAAGACACATGCTAATAATTAATGTAAATATTTGACATACAATTTATATTCACTATATAAATAATGTTAATAATTATCTTACAATATTATTCAAACTTTAAATGTATCTATATAATGTAAGAGAATATGTAAGATTATCTATTCAATATTTGCCAAAACTCAATATTTTGTGTTTTTTTAGGCAAGTTAGGAAACTAGCCAAAACAATTAGGGTATAACATTGCATAAAAAAACGACTCCCCTATACCCTTTAGGGATTTCGATAAAACTTAATCGCTAATAATACAAAACTTTTTATGCAAGTAAAAAATTTTAGTTTCCAAAAAAATTAGGTTTTGAGGTTATGACCATGAAACCCTAACTTAGGGATTAAGCAATCCAATGGCCGCAAAAATTTTTGAAATCGATTTTGTAACCTCAAACCCTAAATTTCAAAAACCCTAAACCAACACAAACAGTTTTGCAAATCAAATTGAAACTATATTTGAGCTAATATCTAAGAACTATGGCTCTGATACCACTGAAAGGTTTTGAGCAAACTTACAACCACATGATATAGGCAACGGAAGCATATTTAAAATATCATCTATGGCAATACAAACTAACAACCTATAAGGATACATATGTTCTAGATAATTAACTACAAAAGAATGAACCAAGAATACTTACTTGTTTATTGTGATTGTCGAAAACCAGAATGATGAATCAAACCTTTGATCTCTCTTCTTGGATGTCAACGACCAATAGTATGAATCCCTCTAGTGGCTCACACTTAAGAACACCAAATGCCAACAATCAAGAAGAGGCTTAAACCCTAAACCCTCATTAAGGTTTACGATTTGGGAGAGAGAGAGAGAGAGGGGAGGTCGACGGCCACCCGAGAGAGATAGAAAAAACCAACTAGGGTTTGACCCTTAGCAGTTTATTTATAACCCCTCTTCTGCTTCTCGACCAAGTTATCTCTATTTTACAACTAGCCCCTTGAACCGATAAGCTTGTTAAAACTATTTTAACCAATTATCATTTAGTCCCTGTACTTTATATAATTAATCTAATTAATTATATTGTAGCTTATAATTAATTTATCATCAAATGACAAATTAATAAACTAATTGCTTTAACTCCCTTTTATTCTTCTGATTGTTTATTTGGGTCTTAAGGGCAACCCAAAAGGACCATGCTATTATTAGAAATATTACCAATAGTTAATGACTCTGGACACTATATCAAACATCAAGAAGGTTGTGTGAGCCACATGTAATCTTGCAAACTATCACGAGAGAGTGATGTGCAAACATGAATGATGAATATTGACTGTATTGGTAGTCTTTTGTGTTCTTACATGAATAAGTGTTTTTCTCATAAATTACTTGTCATAGTATTATATTGTTTGAACTATGTGGACTGAGGATTCACTAGGCCTTTCGGTATAATGTTCTCTATTTCAAAATTTAAAACCATTTCAAGTCGTTATTATGTTGAGGGCTCTAGCAAGGGCAAATGGAAAATGTAGATTGATGCCTAGTTGAAGGCTTATTTGATGAAGCTTAGTTTTCAGTTTTTTATTTCGTTAGTCCCATGCTTGTAATAAGTCTCAGTTGTGTGAGTTATCCGCTACAACTCATGAGATGTACTAAATTATTTACTTGTTGGTAAATCTTGGGATACTTTTAAGTTTTATTATGGCTTTATATGTTATTTAAATAACTGCGTCGTTATAGGTTTGGCGTGGATTTGTAGAAAATAGGTTAAATCTTTGAGATGGAGAAATGGGCAAGGGTTAGGGTTTACATAAATGGATTGTTGTAACACCCTCACTTCTTCCATGAATAATGTCACATCATATAGCAGAAGTCTTATATTCAATAAAGTGAAACACCGGATCTCCATTTCGTTAGTTTGTCTCATACCGAACTCATAACATATAGAAAACATAACCATAAAACATAGTTGATGTGTATGGTTTATGTCGGTGCTACAACATTATTTTCCCACTTTTCTCTTGTATTTACATATTTAAATTTATATTTTGGGTGTTTTCATGCTCTTTTATTTTTCTTGTTTCTAGAGCTTGAAAAGGAAAATTGTCTATTTTAGAGACTTTTCCACTAAAAAGCTAGGATTTATGAAGCAACATGATTGTCTTTAATCCTTGTTGAAATAATATTTTGTGTGTTACATAATTAAATGTTGTTCTTTACTAATTAAACAACATGATTACTTTTCGAAATAATCTATATGTTTTGAGTAATTTACTTATAGATTACTTTCATTGTCTTTACTTGTTGCAAACATTTAATTCAAGTCTTCAGATTCATATCTTTAATTTTATCATGGAATCAAACCAAACAATGATAGGCTACTATCCTTAACTTGGGTGTGAGGGGATATTGAGACTAAAAGCTATATGAATGTGAAAGTTGTTTTTCAATAACAACTACGCACGAGTCAATATTCAGATGATAGCAAGGGGATGTACCCAGATATTTGGAGTCTTTGTTGTCTCCCCAGACACAAAATTCTCATTGATCAAGAAATAGAAAATGGGTTGGCACCCATACTTCTTGGTCGTGCGTCGGTTCATGTAAGGAAATAAGAAAGTTTTGAAAGATCTGATAAAATATATTTAAAAATGATAAATATGAAACATAGTTTTTCAGTAATAAGAATTAATCGCGTTTATGTTTCATCATCTCATTCAAGGTTATAACGAAAACATAATGCTTCCTAACAAGATATTCACTTACTATAAGTGTTAAAGTGTGATGGACTTAGAGATAAGTCAACTTGAATACGTCAACTTAAATGACATCAGAGTGGATACAATATAGTTGCTAAAAACAAATAGATTTGCTTCATCCATGTATTAATTTGAAATTGTATGCCATGACATATCTTCTATTTTCATAGAAATATGAAAGCTTAAATCCATGAATAAGTGCTAGTCTTAGAGATTCAGAAAGTCTCTTAAAGTAATTGTTGGATAATGACATTTTTTGCTATAAGAGCAGAATGCTTTGTTGTAGCATTTATCTGTTGGAACATGTATTTATGTCATAAACTAAACATTAGACCATTTCTTTATTTTAATTATTGTCTAGATCAATTACCCCAAACATTTCCTTAACTTTTCCATTTGAACTTGGAACTTAAGAAACTTAATGTGATCCCAGAAACAAGTATTAACAAGTAAATATTAAGTAGCAAACTCCATCTCTATATTTGATTATGTCACAAGTTACAAGCACAGAGAGAGTTCTACTAGAGTTACAATAGGATTGCTTAGACAAAATGAATAGTTCTAGGCTATTTATACCTAGAGACTAAAGTTACAAAAAAGGCCCTTCAACTTGGATACAATATACAAATATTGCACTAACAGTCTCCCCCTTAGTATTCAAAGTTGAAAGAACAACAATTCAAAAACTAATCTTGAGGAATGTACTTCTTGCGAATGCCGAAGATGAACTCGAGTCTTCTCAATGCATTTCTGTATTCCAGACTTTTATCTATCGCTTCCAAGGCTCGATTGATCAACTATTTTTCTTTAGGCAACAAAGACACCAACTTCTTCTCATCAAGTCTGAGCTTCCCATTCAGTTGAATCTTGATCAGCTTGAAGGTTCAGTCACTGTATTTGTTTGCCTCAATAAAACGTAGGAACTTCTTCTTCTTTCCATTAAAGTATACTATACCAAACTCAGGCTTTTCAAGAATTTTGTATGCTGGAATACCTTCGATATCAGAAAGTCTTTGATTGGGTTTCAAAATATTCACTCTGATCTGCCTGGCTTCCAATCCCATCTGGAAATCAGTCAAGTATGAAAACTTTACCAAATTCTTCATGAACCGCTTCACTGACTGATAAGCCTCAGACCAATCTTTATTTTTGTTCGGAGTTCTAGATAGAATATCATACAATCTGAAGAAGTCTTCACTGGTAAGGAACTTGAAATCTGCTTCGTTAAACGACCATTCTTTACCATAAGTTATGTACACAGTGAATTTCGGATACCAAATATTCAGCAACTTCTGAGATTCTATCTTGACAATCTTTACAATCTCCTTCTCCGTTCTTACCTAATCCATATCTTGATCCTTATTCTTCATAATGTGGAGAAACTCAATTTGATGTAGAGACGACATCTTTTCAATCGAGTATAACTTGATAAGGTCTATCGGTTGAACCACTTTCACAAAAAGATCTCTTCGGGTATCTTCTTGGAAAAGCGTCAAGATTCTAATTATGTGTCCTCTTCTCTCCAAGTTGGGTTCCCGATCAATAAACTGTTGAAACATATGAATTTCTGCCTCAGAAACTGGATCTTTAATAATACGTTCTGGAATATCAGGAATATTTAACTCTGGTATGTCAATAATTGGATCATCTCCCTTTGGCTCATCATCATCTGAATCATCTGGTTTCACATTCACTCCGTCAAACACATCGTCCAATTATTCCTTTATTCTCACAACGGTTCTTTCAGGTTCATCTTCTGAATCAACATAAATGATGTCCTGAATCATACTATCAGCTAATTTCTTTTCCTCAATTCTTTTATCACGTCCTTCATGCTTTTCAACCGTCGAAATGATACCATCAATAACATTCTTCACATTACCCCCGGTTTGTCTATCACCTTCAATATTCAAACCTTGATCTGTTTCAGCATCTCCAACATTAACTCCAGAACCACTTGTCTCACCAACTTTCTGCCTCTTACTACTCTCCCCTTATGATGATCATGATTAGGATATTGGTAATCATGTCTCCTTTTTGAACTCTGGCATTGAGATTAACATGATTGCTCAAGAACTGCAATTCTGTCAGAAAGGGTTTGAAAGCCAGAAGTCATGGCTTGGGTTAATTGTTGGATTGATTGTTGAACGGTTTGGATATCGGATTTAGTGGGTAATTGGGATTGTATTTCGGTTTGTCTTCTCAAGAGGACAACAAGTTCAACCTCTTCAGCATCATTATGATCTCCTTGAGCTAACAACTGAGCAAACAATCTTGATTTAAGCTTATGAATAGGTATGGTTTGTTTAGGTTGATTGGATTGTGGATTAGATTTTGGTTTTGGGTCAGGTTGAGGATTGGGTTCAAGTAAGGGTGTTTCAACCACAGATTTACCTTTAACTACATGACTCACCTCTACTGACAATTTCGCGACAATCTTCCCCATCTCCTCCGTCTTATTCTTATAGGAAGTATTCAATGAACCAAGAGCCACTTCCAACAACTTCACCGTTACATAGTGTGGGGTCGGTCCCATTAAAGCTCTTATTTGTTGCGCACGAACGGGCTAACACCCGGACCACATAGGTTACCGTTTGACATGACAGTTGATGTAACTGCATGGGTTGTGTTCAACGCTGGCATGACATTAACGTTGACAAGACTTCCATCCGATCCTCATGAAGCACCAACAAATGGCAACGACACTCGGGGTGTTCCGATTGGAGCACGAAGTCCAATGGTTTGTGTCACCAACGGTGGAGTGACTGGCCTTTGTGTCATAGGGAAGGAAGTATAACCAAACGACTCTAGACTCAAAGTGCATCCAAACGAAGTCGATGGCCGGGGCAGGGGCCGATCTATTTCAATACCAGCTAACACCGAGTGTGTAGTCGATAGACTTTTTACTTGATCCCCGTGAGAAAGTGAAACATTAATTTGTTGAGAAGTTAATGAGTGGCTTGGTGGGGCTGTGCTATGCATAGCTGGGTCCACTACGTCTTTTTCAATATCTAACGGCGACGAACGCACATTGATAGTGGACGTGTCAACCCGGCTGGACGCAGTTTGGGAAGGATCTTTATTTAACTCTTTTGTAGATCCTGTCTCGCACTCACCATGTTTTTTTCTTTCCTTTTCACTCAAGCTCACTTCATTTTCTGTTTCAACTAAGTCTCCCTCGACCAACCTTGTATCTCCTCCAGAACCGGCGTTCTCAGAATTTAAAGAAACGGAGGCAACATCATCAACCTTAAACCCATCATCAGGATTATCATTGTCATCATCAGAATCTCCATCATCTTCAGCCTCATCATCTGCTTCGGTTTATGAGCTTGAAGCAGAGATAATAAATGTTGAGTCATTGAAATCCATATCATCATCATTATCAGAGTCAGAAGTACTAATTGTTTCCTCTTCTGCCTCGGACGCATGACCAGGAGCACCCCCATCTCCATAACCCCTCACATTTTCATTTTCTCTCAACTCAACCTGTTCAGGAACCCCAGTATCCTGAACCTACTCACCTAAGGCTATACCCTCACTCCGCTCTCCTAGTTGGTGTGCACCCGGTTCTGGCCGGACCATAGGTGCATGCTCTTGTCTATACTCACTCACGATTGGTGACTCCTGGTCAGCGTAAGCAAGTACCGCATCCGGAATAACCATTATATGATCAAAGTTAATATTGGAAGGAACTCTGATATAATGCATCCATTGTTTTGGTCCTTGGACTGCATTTGCTCTTCTTGGAATACTAGCATTAGAGTTCATTACGCTTCGGATGATAATCTGAAGAAAGCGTTGAAATGGCACGAACTTGCGAGCTTTGGTTGGATGAGCTTTATCAGTGACGACTTCAATCAGGTCATTCCAGATTAGAACTTGTCGTATCAACTTCTCGCCTGAAATATGGGCGGCAAGTTCATCTTCATCGCATGACACTTAGGCGATGAAGGTGTTCAAAGTTCTCGGTTAACATATAGGCGATGAGCACTGTTCAAAGATTCTTATCGCACACGACTTAGGCGATAAGGACTTCTTATCGACCAAAGGTTGGGCGATAAGTACTTTTCATACACTCTTATCGCTCAACACTTAGGCGATAAGAAGAAGTTCTCGACCATAGCTTAGGCGATAAGAAATGTTATCGACGAAAGCTTGAGCGATAACTTTTATACTTAGACATTTTTCCAAAATTTTCAACTTTTTCAAACTTTTCAAAAATTTATTTCCCATGTTAAAAGATGTCCAACTTTTAACTGGTATTCTTCTGATGATTTTGAAAAATCATTTTGCTCCCCCTAAAATGATGCATAGATTTTTCAAAAAATGTTTTCATCATGTAGGGTTGCACAAAAATTCAGATCAGAAGACTTACTCTCATCTTCAATGATATGTATGAACAACTGCACATAAACACAGATATTAGATGAACAACACAAATATGTGTGAAATATCATGCTCCCCCTTTACCAATGATCAGTAACTTTTTACTGAGACTCCCCCTGAACACAAGCACACACATTATTTTTCACATAAACCATGAAGAAAATAAGAAATAGAAATAGGTCAACAATAGTAAAAATTGAATAAACTTTGTATACTACAGAAACATAAACTTTTTAAATAACATAATAACGATTCAATAAGATGAAAATTAATATTTTTCAATCAGGATAATAAACTTGAATGAAAAATAGAGATTTTCAACTGATTGAATGAATATTAAGAATAATTAAACCTTCATGTTCAACATGCCAAGCTTTGAGATTAAAATTTTGAAACGTTTTTCATCTAAAGCTTTTGTGAATAGATCAGCAAGTTGAAATTCTGTAGAAACGAAGTAAAGTTCAATAGTACATTTCTCAACATGGTCCTTGATGAAATGATATCGAATATCAAGGTGCTTCGTTTTTGTATGCTGGATAGGATTCAATGAAATGGCAATTGCAGACTTACTGTCACAATATATTGGGATCTTGTCATACTTACAGCCAAAGTCCATCAGTTGAGTCTTCATCCATAACACTTGTGAATAACAGCTCGCGGCTGCAACATACTCAGCTTCTGCGGTAGATGTTGACACACAGTTCTGTTTCTTAGAAGCCCAACTTACTAACTTGTCTCCCAAGAATTGTACGTGACCAGTTGTGCTTTTCCTATCCAGAAGGCTTCCGCCATGATCAGCATCAGAATAAGCATTCAGTTCATAGCCCGTTCCCTTTGGGTACCACATGCCAAGGTAGGGTGTGCCCTTAAAGTATCGGAAGATGCGTTTAACCGCTCCAAGATGTGACTCTTTGGGATTTGCCTGAAATCTCGCACAAAGACATGTAGCAAACATGATATCTAGACGACTAGAAGTTAAGTACATAAGTGAACCGATCATACCTCTGTAAGTCCGAAGATCTACTTTCTTACCATCGGGATCTGGACCGATTTTGGACCCCGGTGCCATCGGGGTTCCAATGGACGTACTATTCTCCATCTTAAACTTCTTCAAGATATCGAATACATATTTCGATTGGTTTATGAATATCCCCGTTGAAAACTGTTTCACTTGCAATCCGAGAAAGAAGTTAATCTCTCCCATCATGCTCATTTGAAACCTGGTCACCATGAGGTTAAAAAACCATGTACACAATGCACGATTAGTCGCACCAAAAATAATACCATCTTCATAAATTTGCACCATAATAATGTCACCTTGGTCGCGCTTTATGAACAATGTCGTGTCGATCTTACCTTTATCGAAATGGGACACAAGTAGAAAGGTGGATAAGACCTCGTACCACGCTCGAGGGGCTTGTTTTAAACCATATAGTGCTTTTTTAAGAATATATACGTGATTCGAATGATCTTTATCGACAAAGCCTTCAGGCTGAGAAACGTATACCTCTTCCTTGAGATTACCATTCAAGAATGTTATTTTACGTCCATTTGGTGGACCGTAAAATTCTTATAAGCAGCAAATGCTAAGAATATCCGAATGGCTTCAATTCTAGCGAATGGAACACACGTTTCATCGTAGTCAATGCCATCTTGCTGACGGTAACCCTTTGCTACGAGTCTATCCTTATTTCGCACAATTATTCCATCTTCATCCTTTTTATTCTTGAAGACCCACTTTGTACTTATGACACTTTTGTCCTTGGGTCGAGGCACTAACCGCCAAACTTTTAACGCTTCAAACTGATTCAACTCATCTTGCATTGCTAACACCCAATATGGATCTTCCAAAGCTTCAGATACGGTTAACGGTTCAATATTGCTTAAGAAGATCGCAAATAAACACTCGTTCGCGGTAACTTTCAAAGTTGATCTCGTTTTGACTGACGAAGAAGGATCACCTATTATTTGATGAATAGGATGAGCTTTCGTCCATTTTGTCGAGTGTGGGTGTGGAACATATGATGACTGAATATTTTCAAGGTCTGCACGTATTTCTTCATCAACCAATGGTACATGAACATCAGTAGTTGGAGATTCTGGAGGATTATCATTCGAAGGAATTGGTTCTCCAGAAGGTTCTAATGGTTGCTGAAGTTATGTTGTAGCATTAACTAAAGATATATCTGTCTGTGTTGGAATAGGAACATCTTCATATGTAGGAATAGAATCTTGTGTAGCAGCGTTCGTTGTTGTTTCCGTAACAGGAATAGAATCTTCAACAGTAGTAGCTGGAGTTGCATCCGGTTCTGTATTGTCATTTGCAGCGGAATCTGTTGTGGATGCAGGTTTCTTCCTGTTAAGAACATTTGAAGAAGGATTGTAAGTACCATAATACTCATCATAAAATTATTCAAACAAAATATCAAGACCAGATAAGTGAGATGTAGAAGTAGAGGGTTGATCCTGATTTTTGTTTTGAACGTGTTCTTAACTGATGTGTCCAGAAGCTAATACGCCAGTAAGTACGGGTTCTGAACTGTTATGATCAGAAGCCAACTCTTTAGATTCATCAAATTTAACATTAACACTCTCAACGATCGTCTTCGATTGCTTTATATAGATTATGTATGATGCGGCGGAGAAAGAATATCCAACGAAAATACCCTCTTTGGCTTTTGGACTGAACTTGTTGAGATTCTCCTTGTCTTTTAACACGAAACACTTACACCCAAAAACACGAAAATGTTTTATGGTAGGTTTCTTGTTATTCATAATCTCGTACGGAGTCTTGGAAAATCGACGATGAATAATCGAACAATTCTGAGTATAACATGCGGTTGCTATAGCTTCTGCCCATAAGAACAGAGGTAGATTAGCATATGACAGCATAGTATGCGCCAATTCCACTAAGGTTCTATTACGCCGTTCGACTACGCCATTCTGTTCAGGTGTTCTGGCAGCAGAGAATTGTTGAGTAATCCCGTTAGATTCGTAAAAATCTCCCAAGACACTGTTTTTAAACTTTGTGCCATTATCTGAACGAACAATCTTGACGGACATCTGCATGTTGTTTTTTGCTGACTTGATGATGTTAATGAGATGATCAGAAGTTTCATCCTTTGTGCGGAGAAACTTTACCCATGTGTATCTAGAATAGTCATCAGCAACCACCAGTACATACTTCTTGCCGTTAATACTCTGAATCTTCATCGGTCCACATAAGTCAACATGTAACAACTCCAAGACACGTTTTGTTGTTGGTTCAGGCTTCGGCTTATGAGGAACTCTTTTCGTTTTCCCGTTCTCACAGGCATCACACAAATTTTCCGCACCAAACTTCAACAAAGGAAGACCACAGACTAACTCACCCTTCACTAATTTCTGAATATATCTGAAATTTAAGTGAGACAATCTCCGGTGCCACAGCCAACTTTGTTGAATAGAAGCTTTCAATAGAAGACACACATTACCTTCAGGTTTGACCGCCGACAAGTTGATTTTCTAAAGATTGGATTTCCTTGTGCCAACCAAAAGTTCTTTACCTTCTTCGGTTCTTACACAACATCGTTTCGCCTTGAAATTCAATTCCTGATCTTTATCACAAAGTTGTCCAATACTGGAGATATTGTGTCCAAGACCTTCAACATAGCTAACCATCTTGATTGTAAGATTGTCTTGCACAATATCACCAAATCCTAGAATAGGCGAGAACTGATTGTTGCCAAATCTCACTCGACCACCGTTTTTCTCTTTATAATTCGACAGAATTTCTTTCCGGCCGGTCATGTGTTTAGAACATCCTGAGTCTAAGTACCATAAATTATTGGTCTGCAAGCAATCAGATCAAGCAATTTTAGGTACCCATTTGAAAATGGGTCCTTTTTGGTTAGTTGTGCTAGACACCTTTTTGGAAATAGGTTGTCTCTTTTTATTTGAAAAATCATTCGTGACATGTGAAGTAGGAATATAGTAAGAATTAAACCAACAACATGAATCAGGTTTAGCAGAAAATCACTCTGACCACAAGCAGAACAAAACCATGCAACATTTGCAAAACGAATCAATTGCTTATTGGAATACTTCTTGTAATAATTCAAAAGGTTTTGTTTGTTGTTTGCAACTGATTTTATTACAAATGGAAAGGAATTGTTTTTCTCAAAATGCTTGTCCGGTGGAGATGACTTTTGCTTCACACGCCATTCTTGCTTCACTCCTTTTGATTTCACAAAACTATCTGAAACAAGTATTAACAAGTAAAGATTAAGTAGCAAACTCCGTCTCTATATTTGATTATGTCACAAGTTACAAGTATAGAGGGAGTTTTACTAGAGTTATAATAGGGTTGCTTAGACAAAATGAATAGTTCTAGGCTATTTATACCTAGAGACTAAAGTTACACAAAAGCCCCTTCAACTTGGATACAATATACCAAAATTGCACTAACACTTAACTCTGTGGAATATGATACTTGATTCTTACCATTTCATTATTTAAAAAAGTGATTGTGCTGAAACATGTATATGTAATGGCCATGATTTTTGGGATTCCGTTTATGATTAATCACTTTATCTAATGGTATTAAAGATAATAATTATGAGAGTTTTATATAACTATCATATTAGGATGGTTGGAGATCGTTTCGGCCTGAAAAACGAAGAAATCACGCGATCAGAGATTAATACGACTTTCATGCAACTTTTGAGAAATCCAGGCGACTTTCATACGACTTTACCCGCATGAAAAACCGCATTAAGGTAAGTCAGCTCTAAAAAATCCGATTTTTAGGGGTTTTCCTCATTTCTTCACCCCAATACTTCCCCTCCATTTTCTCTCTATTTGAGTAATTGTGAAGATTGAGGTTCGATTTTGAGGCTTTGGAGGAGCATTATTGGTGAGTTCAAGAGTATTTTGGTTAAAGTAATCTTATCACTCTCCCTCCAAAAAGCTAGGGTTTTAGTGTTTTTTCATTCCCTTTCCCATTTGTTTCCGTTTTGGTGTAACCTTGGGAGTATTTATGGTAGAGGAAACCTTGTTGAAGCTTAGGAGATAAGTTTTGGAATGTTTGCTGATGTCTTCAACACAGGAATGTCAAGATTTTGAGTAAAAACATAGATTTGGCATAAATTTAGCATGGTAAGTCCAAGTTTCTTTGTGAAAACTATGTACATGCCAAAAATGTCCATTTGAAATGTTAATATATTTATTTTTTATTTATCAAAAATGTTGGTTATTGGTAAGTTTTGTATATATGGTAAATTTGATTTTTAAATTCTGTGAAAAACTCATATTTAAGATTTTTGGTTATTTTGATAGATAAACCATTAATTGTGTGTCCTTTTGACGATTTATTTTATAAATGAACGTTATTTGACAGTAAGACATTTTTGTGTATTTGATTTGATGAATCATTTAGAAAATGCATATTTTGTGCTACGAGATATTTTAGAAGTATATTTAGGGATGATTTATCCCGATATTCGCAAGGTTTGGCCTAATCATACTTTTGAGTATGAGTTTTACCTATTTGTTGAAAAAATAAGTTTTGTTGAGCTTTTAGCTCGGTTTTGACTCAGATGAGTCTTGGGGACGTTTATCCAATTGATTAGCTCTATGTCGAGCTTTTAGAGTTAAATGCAGTTATGACTAGGGGTGTCCAAAAAACCGTTAGACCGCTCAAATCGGTCGAACCAAGTCAAACCGGACCGTTTTTGGCGGTTTGAGCGGCTTGGTGGTCCGATTTGGTTTGAAAAGTTGTCAAACTGGGCGGTTCGGTTCGGTCTACGGTTTGAAGGTTTTTTTGGGTGGTTTGGACCAAATGGACCGCCACACACACACACACACACATATATATATAGGATATAAATCAAATACAAACCATGTACTTGTTGCACCCCCTTACAAACCAATGTGCATATGTTCCGAAAGTACCGTATCCGAGCAGGCTTCAAATCCATAGGGATTATGTCAATTTCTCTAAATTCCTTGAAGTTTTTAAGAAATTTCATATTAACATCCCTTTTGCAGATGATTTGGCACAAATGCCCTCTTATGTGAAGTTCCTAAAAGATATCCTCTCTAACAAAAGGAAGATTGAGGAACATGCGACGGTTGCACTCACTGAAGAGTGTAGTGCAATAATTCAGCACAAGCTTCCCCCGAAGCTTAAGGGTCCAGGGAGTTTTACTATACCTGTTCATATAGGAAATTATGAATTTAGTAAAGCTTTATGTGATCTTGGAGCAAGTATTAATTTAATGCCTCTTTCTATTTTCAGGAAACTCGGACTTGGAGAGGTGCAGCCGACTAACGTGACCTTGCAACTTGCGGACAGATCAATCAAATACCCGTATGGAGTGATTGAAGATGTGTTAATTAAAGTGGAAAAGTTCTATTTCCCGGTCGACTTCGTGGTACTCAACATGGATGAAGACAGAGAGACCCCGTTGATCCTTGGCCGACCATTTTTGGCCACGGGAGGAGCACTGATTGATGTGAAAGGAGGAAAGCTGACGTTGAGAGTTGGTGAAGAAGAGGTAGTGTTTAATGTGTTTCGGGCAACAAAGCAAAGCATGGGATCAAATGAATGCTACCGAGTGGATGTAATCGAGTCAATGCTTCAAGAGACTTATAGCCAGCAAGTGTCAGACGATCAGTTAATGAAGGCACTAACTAGTTCTGAGATGGATCCAGAGAATAAAGAGGTGATGCAATTGAATGCATTACCAACATACAAAGGACCAAGAAGATCTGTCGTCGAGGACTTAGGTGCACCGATACCAAAGTCCGAACCATCATCAAAGTTACCTCCAAAGTTAGAACTGAAACCGTTGCCTGATCATCTCGAGTACACATATCTGGGGGAGAAAGACACATTACCGGTGATCATATCCTCTCACCTGAGCGCTGATAAGAAAGAAAAACTACTAAGAGTTTTTCGAGAGCATTAATCTGCAATTTGGTGGACTATCGCAGATCAGAAGGGATTAAGTCCCACCTTTTGCACTCACCGAATCAACCTTGAAGAGGGGCACCGACCGATCGTTCAACACCAATGCTGACTCAACCCAAATATGAAGGAGGTAGTCCGAAAGGAGATTCTCAAACTCCTTGATGCGGGAATTATTTACCCAGTACCTGATATCCCATGGGTGAGCCCCGTTCAGGTGGTGTCGAAGAAAGATGGCATCACTATGGTCCGAAACAACAACAATGAACTGATTGAGAGTATGTATTGATTATAGGAAGTTGAACGATGTCACGTTGAAAGACCATTTTCCACTCTTGTTCATCGATCAAATGCTAGAAAGGTAAGCGGGGCATGAGTACTACTGTTTCTTGGATGGGTATTCGGGGTACAATCAGATACCGATAGCCCGGAAGATCAAGACAAAACAACGTTTACATGCCCGTACGGTACTTTTTCCTATCGAAGGATGTCGTTTGGGTTATGTAACGCTCCAGCAACCTTCCAAAGATGCATGATGGCAATCTTTTCAGATATGGTGGAGAGGACTATTGATATCTTTATGGACAACTTTTCAGTTTTCGGACCTTCATTCGACACATGTTTAGCACACTTAGAGGTCGTACTACGGAGATGCAAGGAAACGAGCCTAGTGTTGAACTGGGAAAATTTCACTTCATGGTGACCGAAGTAATAGTGTTGGGACACAAAGTGTCGAAAGCGGGGATCAAAGTAGACAAGGAAAAGGTGGCGGTGATCGAGAATCTACCATATCCAAATTCTGTCAAGGGAGTCAGAGCTTCTTGGGACACGTCGGGTTCTGCCGGCGATTCATAAAGGATTTCTCTAAAATTACTAAACCTTTGTGTTCTTTACTTCTTAAAGATGCAAAATTTGAATTCACCAATGACTTCATTCTTGCTTTTGACAGGTTGGAGAAAGCACTAATTTCAGCACCAATTCTCACGGCAGCTGACTAGAATCTTTCCTTTATTCTCGTGTGTGATGCAAGTGACACTGCAGTTGGAGTAGTATTGGGCCAACGAAAAGACAAGAGGATGAACGTCATCTACTATGCTAGCAAAACCCTCTATGATGCTCAAGTCAACTACGCTACCACTGAGAAGGAGTTACTAGCCGTTGTCTATGCTTGTGAGAAGTTTAGATCTTATCGCTTCGGGGCTAAGGTAATAGTATACACCGACCACTCAGCCTTGAAGTACTAGATGACCAAGAAGGACGCAAAACCGAGACTTATCCGGTGGGTACTTCTACTCCAAGAATTCAACTTGGAAATCTTGGATAAGAAGGGTTCAGAAAACACAGTGGCGGATCATCTCTCCAGACTCGAAAGGAATGAAGATCAACGCACAGACAAGACCATTATTAACGACTCCATCCCGGATGAGAAACTCTTTAAGGTTAGTCATTTGAAACCATGGAATGCTGACTTGGTGAATTTTCTGGTAGGCGGGGTGGTGCCATAAAACATGAGTTCCCACCAAAAGAAGACATTCCTTTCTGAAGCGAAAAGTACCTAACGGGATGAACCGCGCCTCTACAAGTTGTGTGCTGATGGTATGATCCGAAAGTGTGTACGAGATGAAGAAAAGGCCGACATTCTCACACATTTCCATACACTAGAATGTGGGGGGCACTTCAGCACCGATACAACCGTCGCAAAGATCTTACAGTCTGGGTTCTTTTGTCTTTCGATGTTCAAATAAACGAGGGAGTTTATTTCCTGATGTGACTGTTGTCAGAGGGTCGGGAACATTACGAAGAAAGACGAGATGTCCATGAAGATCTTCATGGAAGTAGAGCTCTTCGACGTGTGGGGGATAGACTTCATGGGACCATTCCTGAACTCCATCCGCAATGAGTACATCCTGGTAGCGGTAGATTACATGTCCAAGTAGGTGGAAGCAATCGTTACTCATACAAATGACTCCAAGGTGGTGATCAACTTTTTGCGGAAGCACATCTTTTTACGCTTTGGAGTCCCAAGAGCACTAATCAGTGATGGGGGTAGCCACTTCTGTAACCGATACCTCGATGCAGTTTTGAAAAAGTATTCCGTAAAGCACAAAGTGACCACACCCTACCACCCTCAAGCGAATGGGTTAGCCGAAGTATCCAACCGGGAACTAAAGCAAATTCTTGAGAAGACGGTGGGCGCATCTCGCAAGGATTGGTCGTCAAAACTGGACGACGCCCTTTGGGCCTACCAGACGGCATTCAAGACGCCACTCGGAACCACACCATATTGTCTGGTGTTCGGAAAATCATGCCACCTACTTTTGGAACTTGAGCATAGAGCCTATTGGGCAATCAAAAGACTGAACACGAATTTGAAGGCGGTCGGGCAAAGTCGGTTTTTACAACTGAATGAACTCGAAGAAATCTGTCAACACGCCTTCAAAAATGCTGCCATCTATAAGGAACGCACCAAGAGGTTCCATGACAAGGGTCTTCATCCAAAGGTAATTCTTTCGGGCATGCAAGTTTTATTATTTAACTCTCGTCTTCGTCTTTTTCCAGGTAAGCTAAAGTCAAAATGGTCGGGGCCGTTCACCGTCAAAGAAGTTTACCCATATGGAGCGATCAAGTTGCAAGGAAAAGACGGGGTGACTTTCAAAGTCAACGGTCAAAGAGTGAAGCCATACCACGGAGGAGAAACAGTGGTAGCCGACACCATGTTTCTAGAAGAGCCGACGGAGTAATCGCGCGGGAAGGTCGTGCCACGACCCTAACTAAGTTGCTGAGTGGGAGGAAACCCACCGAGGTTTGGATCTTGATTTCTTTTTCAGTGTGTTTTTAGTTTCTGCAGTTGTTTAAAAAATACGTAAGTGTTGTACAACAGAGAGTTGTGCGGCATTCCACGCGACTTCAAACCGGGGTGGAAACCGCGTAACCCTCTGCTTGGATTTTGAAACAAAGAGTTGTGCGGCATTCCACGCGACTTCAAACCGTGAAGGAAACCGCGTTACCCTCTATTTGGATTTTACATATACGAAACGCGCGACTTTCCCTGCGGTTTCAAAGCCGCGTGGGAAACCATGGGACGCCCCTGCAGGTTGAAAAACCCTAGTCGTGTTTTTCTCCCCATTTCCACCATTCTCACTCACGATTTCAAAGGCTCTCATCTCTCAAATCCCACAACTTGGCACCGATTTTCTACAAATCCAAGGCAACTACAAGGTATGTGTTCTATTTTGTATTCTTCCACCTTCTTCCATGATTCCTCAAGGTATGTATCTTTGTTTCCTTCCCCAATTTGTAAAAGAATTGATGAAATCACCCCTTACTTTTCCAAATTCGAAATGCATGCTCGTTTTCTTAGCTTTATGCATTATGGATGATTTGTACATAAATGATAATGCTTGGTGATTATTGTAACTAGAGCATACAATTTTCTTGTTTAAATTTCATCATTTTTGATGTGTGGGTAGTTAGAACAATTGGGTGAAAATTTTGGGGAAGTTTCATGTGGGAGTAGAACAATTTTGGGAATCTTGGGAAATTGCATGTGGGGAGAGGCAATTTTGTTGCAGTAGAAGAGGAATTGGGAAATTGTGGACATTTGTGCTTTATCCTAATTTAATTCTCATGTTTGCACGTTCATGTCCTCGTAAATGCCTATTCTTAAGATGATGTGCATGTAATTGTTGTGGTTTGTATTGCTCAATGGCACCAATGTGCTCCAATCGATTAGCACAACCTAGGCCAAATCCTAGGTTGGGGTGTCGATTAGCACAACCTAGGCCAAAGCCTAGGTTTCGGGTGCCGATTATTTCTATTATTCCTTATTGTGGTTTTATCTCATGCAGAACAATGAGGCATCATCCGAACAAACAACTCGACTTCGGCGAATATTCTCGCACCAAGATGCATACCCGGGATATCATGCAAAACTCTGAGGTTGACAATAAAGACGCCCATCGGGCGAGGATGCATGAGAGGAACTGTCAGCCATTTGCGGAGTGAGGCATAAAGTTGGTCGGCCTACCGGCTGGATCACGGGTGGCAGAGATCATCCAACAGCAACAGTAGGATTACTTCATTCGATCAACCCCCATGTACGATGCGGAGGTCGTCAAGACATTTTACGCGAACATGATCGCCCCGATCTACCACGACCGATACACTGTGATGGTTCGAGGAAAGCGAGTCCGGATCTCACCGGACGACATTTGTGCATAACATCTGGTGCCACGACGCCGAGAGTTGGTAATGAGCTACGGGATGTCTCGTCACGAGGCATTCAATATCATGCTGAGCCCGGTCATTGCGGGGTCAATACGCCGGAACGACGAGGTGGGTTGGAACAAAATGAATGATCACATCCTCAAGAGTGATCTCCACTATGACATCGCCTTCCTCATGTTGTTCGTGAAGGCAAGCCTAAATCCATCCAGCCACAACACCATATCGGACAGTCAAATCTCCGAGGTGCTCTATTCGCTGCAACACAACCTCCCTATGGACGCCGGGTATATTATCTGGATGGAGATCTTAGATGCGGGTATGTCTCTTGATGGGGTCTTACCCTTCCCTTGTCTCATTACACATTTTTGCAGGGAAGCAGGCGTACCGATCGGAAACCTGACCAGACCGAAGGGGGACTTTGTGGAACGCCAATACAAAGCACAAATCACGGCCACGGCAAAACGAGAGAGCTGATGGGGGGAGGACCGGAGTGATTGGCGACGAGCGGTTTCACGACCGGAGCCAGATCTGTCCGACTCAGATTCAGAGGACCCAAACTTTGATCCCACAGCGCCTCAGGCCGACCAGAAGGAGCACACATGTGACACGCCCCCTTACATACAGCGATTGACACAACAGATGGAGGTCGGATTTTGAGGCGTAAACCAGCGACTGGATGACTTCTCCACGCGACTCACTTAGGCAGGCATACCGGAGGTGGCCGACCCATCCCGTGGCCGAAGGAGGGTGAGAAGTCGGCAATCGGGGGGAGCATCTTCTTCACATCCCCACTAGTCATGGTTTGTATTTTCAGTCTTTATTTCTGTTTCTCTGTTTTGATGTACTTTACTGCTTTTATTAAATTCGGGATGACTGTAATAACCGCATGATTGTAATTAAATTGTCTGTACTGCTCCAAATCGACAATTGCACATTGGGGACAATGTGTGAGTAAGGTTTGGGTTTGCCCAATCGGGCCTACTAATTGCACGTAGATTTTCTATGCTTTTGTAATGTTTAGATCATTTTAGCTATAATCTATATGTTAAATTATTGAGACCGACCATTGGGGGGAGAATCTTACGATAGCGATGTGACCATTGAGGGAGGACCGGGGGAAGAGTATGACTAGGGACATTAGTGGAGACCACCCAAGAGAGACATTGAGCCAAAATGAACCGTTTTCACTTCGAGGGATGTAAATACACAACTCTGATACACTTTTTCGAATTCGTTGTCGTGATTATAGAATGATCTCGCTATAACTTTGTATTGAGTAGCAAAGACGGCCATCAGGATAATAAGTAAGGGTGTAGTTACATCCTCATCGTGTGGACCTTAAGAAATGATTTCAGACATTGTGTGCGACTTTTATCCTGTATTTATCTATCGTTTCCTTGACCCGATTGCGTGCACCCAAGCCCTTTTGCAGCCGAAAACTTATACATTCCTTCATTTCGAACCCCACCATTTAACCCTAGCCTAAACCTTAGCTAACCTTTATCCGACGATGTGTCAGTCATGGGCGGGAGTGAACGGTAAAGGGTGGAGGATGAAAGAAGCAAGGGTGGAAAAAGAAAGAAAAATCAGGCCAATCAAAAAAGAGAGAAATAGAAAAGAGGGCCAACGTCGCTTAAACGCGAGAAAAGAGGGTCAATGTCGCCCCAAAAAAAGAAAGAGAATATATATATATATATATATATATATATATATATATATATATATATAAATAGAAAAGAGGGCCAATGTGCCCTAGTGATAGAAAGAGGGCCAAAGGACAGAAAAGAAGGTGGATAAAGTTCAGAACTGCTCGATGATTGACACATTTAGGATTTTGATCCGGTTTACCCTTCGTTTCTTAGCCATGAACCTTAGCCCCGTTACAATCCAATAAAAGACATGGATGATCTTTTGGAAAATGTGATTAAGTGTTGGTCCTGAAGGGTTATACAAGTTTGTAGAAGGGGGGGGGGGGGTTGAATACAAACATACGATTTTTACTTTTCTAAATTGTTTATTGATAAATCAAGACAATGTACAACTTGTTGCGGAACAAGATTAAGGATTAACCTAATCTAAACAAGTTAAGAACACTAAGTTTCTTGCACTAGAAGGAGATAAGGAAATTACGAATAATATCCTAACACACAGTAGTAAGAAAGAATAAGAAGATGGTTGAGCGCACTTCATTTCTGAAGTAGGGTTCTTCTTATATACAGCATGCATTTAATGCATGGCAGTATTGCTTTACACGTGGCAGCAGTTGAGTGGTTGCATGTCATTGACCTTTGTAGACAACCTTAGTAGCCGCATGGTGCACAGTGTAGAATCAGAGTTGTTGTACGATCATAGACAAAAAGGATGTCCGTTCTGACAGTTCGTACGGAGACGTGCAAGGGAGGTAAGACAATAGTACTTTATAAGGAGACTTCATGATCAGCTTTCGTTGAAACAGTTCTTTATCAGCGAATGATAAAGTTCAGCGATTGCTGAAGTCTTCTACTTGATACTTCACGTTGAGTGGACAAATCTTGGCTTCGTTGGTATCCGCATCAGTTCATTAGTAGACTTGTCGCTGGTTCTTGAGCTTGATCTTCGACTTCAGCGTAGAACATATGTTGACGTGAAACATGTCTTCAGGGATCATAAGTAAACAACTAACTTATCAGCGATCATCTCATAGACTGAACAGGCTCAAAGCTATTCGATGAACAGAGTTCGCTGACTATTTAACTTTAAAGAGCAAGAGTTACTATCAGCGGTACTGAAACAGTCTTAGTACTTATCAGCAATAGTGAAACTCTAATACATATTGTTTACTTACAATTTTCACTAAGTGTTTAAGAGAGGGTCATTATCAAATCACTGAGGGTTTGGATCAACAATCTCCCCCTATTTGATTATGACATAGCAACAGAGAAAATTGCTAATTAATGAAAACATAAGGATAAAAAGAACTCATAAAATATATGTCCCTTTTACTGTTTTCTGGGATCTTTTCAGTACTGATGGAGTAAAGTACATTCGCTGAAATTTTTCTTTAAACTTCGTAAAGGTTACAGAGTGAAGTGGAAAAATCACAAGTACAGCAAATAAAATTACAAGTACAAAAGATGTAGAAAGATAAAGATAGAAAGAATTACAAGGCGATCCTATCCGTCAAAAGGTTCTTCCTAGATGAGAAGTTCATCGAGGCTCTTTGATGTGGGAATCATCCAGTCAGGGACCGTTACACCTTGATCCTTTTTGTTCTTTGCTTCTTCAAAGATCAGGGGCTTGAGGTGACGTGCCTGAATGTCGCGTGTGACTTCACACCAGTATATCAGGTCTCTGAGTTGTTCGATGGGAGTGATTGGAAGCTCAGATATGCGTTGAAAGTGTTGTCGTCCATAGCAGTCTAGAAAGAAGATGCCATAGGGTTCACTTAAGACATTGCCAGGGATGAAGGTTTCACCAGGAGGCAGGGAGGTGTCAAGTACTGAGAGGTCAGGGTCACGATCAAGTACTTCTTCGCGTGAGAAACCTATACCTGATTCATTCCGTATAGGAGGACCTGAGTCTAAGGTTTTCTTTTTCTTTGCAGAGGCCCGTCTTTGTTGAGGTGGAAGAAGAGTGGAAGGAGGAATATCCACAGCAGAAGAAACCAAGTCGATCTGAGAATTTAAAATTTTCTCGACATGGCTCTTGAACTTTGAGCGAGATCGCTGAATGGCTAATTCCACTTCCAACCATTCATAGAAACCAAATTTCTCTAATGTAGCAGCATAGAAGGTTTGCTTGGTTTTGTCTTCTCTGAATACGTCAACTTCAACAACAGGAACGTCTACGAACAGTTTTCCTCTGATATTTACCTTGATGATTTTGGATGGTCGAGATCGATAGTTCAGCATTTCTTTACACCATTCCAAATTCGAATCAGATACCTTAGCCTTTTCTTCAACGATCCTTTGGGCATCATCCCATAGCTGACGTTGGACATCAATGGGAGTTCTTTTCAGCGCGGGGTCTTTCACCGATTGTTGGACAAGCTGGATGGCGAGAGCCTTATCTTTTTCTTCAGCTTCCTTCTTTTCGGCGAGTAATCGTTCAGCTCTTAAATGATCCTCGTATTCTTTCCTTGATATCCTGAACTTTGTGGGAACAGGGATTTTGTCACGAGGAAGAATGATTCGCTGATCTTCAAGCTGTTTGATCATTGCATCTCTCTTTTCTTGATCCTCTTCACTTAGCTTTTGAGGAGCAAAGGAAGGTTTGTTTTTATGAGAGAGCAGTTGTTCTTCAGGTTCATCAATCTCAGTGGTTAAATCCAAGACTGTGATTATTTCTTCAGCGATAGGAGCTGGAATTATTGTTGTTGTTGTTGTAGGAGCTTCAGCGGGATCCTCAAACAGGGGAGAGAACTAGCTGAAACACAGCGATCGTTTAAGTAAGAAAAGTTGGGAAGAAAGAGAAAAGAATAGGGTTAAGTGTATAGAGGTTTTATGGAGAGGAGGATTGATATTGAGAAGGGATAGAGGAGGGATGCAGTATAAGGGAATAGAAGATATTGTACCTGACAAGCTGGCTTAATCTGAAGGATAGCCAGATTGCCTTCTGCAACGAGGCCTTTGTTTTTGCCTTGATCAGCTTCAGATGCTGCAGGCTTTGTCTTCTCCCCTGATGGTTCGTTTATCGAAATCCCTTTCTCAGGGGCCTTCTTGGGCTCAACGAAGAAGAAGTCATCATCATCATCGTCATCATCATCATCTTTAGGGGATGATGATGGTTCTTCATCATCGATATCGATGGGTTCTTCGTCTTCAGCTTCTTCTTCTTCTTCAGACTCGACCTCATCAGCAACGGTTTCTTTGTGTTGCTCTTCGAGTTGCTCCCCCTCAGATACAGAGGGAGGTTTCTCGGTTCCCTCAGGGTTTTCAATTCCCTGAGGTCGTGAAGTAGATGCAGCAGTTTCATTTTTCTTCTCCCCCTCATCATTATGGGGAAGGTCTTCAGCTCTCTTCTCCCCCTCTTCCATATTATGAGGAGGGGAAGCAAGAGGAACATCAGCAACATCACCAGCAGCATCAGTAGTATGAGGATCACTGTCTTCTTGGCCAGTAAGTCACATACAAAGTTCAACCGCTGCTAATCTGTCGTCGAGGCCAGATATAGCAGGGGTGAGTTTCCAAAGATCTTCTCTATCGGCCTGAGTAAAGTGAGACTTTGGAGCATCCAGGCAATTGAGTATCTGCTGAAGTAGATCTTTGACCGTTGTAACCTCACCCTTAAGAGTACCAACCTCTGTCTTCAATGATGTGACTTCATTCGACAGAGTGGTGAAGTTTGTTGCGAGGGTGGTGTTGGTGAGGTTGAGATTGTTGACATTTGAGGAAGTTTCAGTGAGGGTGGTAGCAAAAGTTGCAATGTTGTCATCCACCTTCTCCATATCAGCTTTGGAGGCTTTCGTGTCAACAACCTCGGTCAGCTTCTTGAGGTTCTCTCCAGCGTCTGTAACCGCTGAAGAGTTGGTGGAGAGAATGGTGTTGTATGATTCCATCTTTGTTTCCAAGGCCTTCAGGGAGGTGTTGATATCCCCCAAATTAGGACTTGAAACAGTTATTAACTTATGAACAGAGGAAAGCTCAGAAGTTTGGGGTTGAGAGAGAGAAGTGTTTGGGATAATGTGTATACCTGCAGGCGGGTTGGTGAAGTTGTCGAAGCCTCGTAACCCTGAGAAAGTTTCATAGTCGTCTTCAATAGTTCCTTGACGACTGGAAGTACCTGCAGGTCCTGTGTTTTGTTCTATCATCCTCTGAAGATGTTCAGTTGTAGTGTCACTGAGGAAGATGTTTGTTGAGGAGAATAGAGGAAGAGATTGAGTGACCAAAGGAGAGGTGGGAGGAATGATGGTTGAGAAAATTGGTTGGGTGCGGGGTTCAGCGTTGGATTCGCTGAAAATCACTTCAGTCTCTAGAGAGGCTGAAGGAGGTGGGTTCAGTTCCAAGTTTATAACTTCAGCGTTTAGAGACGCTGAGGCTGGGATGGAAGGGGTGGCTTGATCAGCTGTGGCAGCGCGTACCACTGAACTATCCATCAGCTCTTCAAGATGAGCTGTGGAGTCTTCAGCATGTGAATGCTGGGGGGGTTGCTCCTTGGTTTTCTTGATTCTTTTGGAACCAAGTTGGGAAGTAGATTGTTTCCTTTTTTGAGAAGGAGTGGAGGGTGCAGCTTGGGTATCAGCGGTGGGGATTTCTACTGAATGAGCCGTAGAAGTGGAAGAAGGAGGATTAAGAATAGATAAAAGAGTAGTAAGACGTACCTCGTTTGTCAGCGGCTTGAAGTCGAGCACCTTAGGGCCAACCTGAGAGAGTCTCAGATCACCCTCTTTTGGGTATTTGTCCCCAAGTCCAAGTTGAAAGATGGCGCTGATGAATCTGGGATAAGGAACACATGAAGGTCTATCAGCCATATCTACTTTGAATGCAAGATCGTCATAGATGACTAAGGCCCAGTCAACATGGAGACCTTTCAGCAGTGCATAGCCCATTGCTTGCTGAGGTTGAGCAGCTTGATCAGAGGAGCCACTCTTCACTGTCATGCAGCTTATCAAGTGTGCGAAGATGAAGTTCATCTCGCTTGGCATTTTGGACTTCTTGATCAGGGTCAGTTTCTTCTCAATCTCCTTGTGCCTCCCTGTGTCCCATGCATAACCCATTGCATCAAAGAATGCAGTGATGGCTTCTTTATCAGCATGGTTTTTGTGGTTAGGCAGAGGAACGAAGGGTTTTTCTTTGGTGGCAGTGGGTAGGCTGAGTGCTTTCCTTATAATGGCAGGGTTGATTTTGGTTGTGCCAAATTTGGTGTCACGGAGAATGACATCAAGGAGTTTCTTAGGGTCCTTGGATGAAGGAATCTGAGTGTGTCTAGCAGTATACCAGAACTGAGATAGAAGGAATTTATGGGCAGGGGTACGAAGGTTAAGGCTTTGAATAGGCAACAGGTTTGGAGAAAATTCACAGCATCATCCAGATGCTTGACTTGCTTTTTCGGAGGAAAGTCGAAAAGCGCATAGAGATTGTTTGTTTTCGAAAAGTCTACTCTCTCAAGTGTAAACTTTACCTGAGGAGCCTTTGGTAGATTCAGTTTCTCCGTAGCAGGAGATTTCTCAGCGGTAGGAGCAGCAGTAGAAGATGCCATTTCTGTTTATCATATCAACCATGAATCATAGAGAAAAAATACAGTCTTAATGTGGAAAGATTTTCCAATAAGATGTTTTCGAATTTTGTCCATTTCATTCAGACAGAAATGTCTTAATGAAGATTAGGGTTTTCTTGTTTTGAAAAAGAAATGCAAACCCAGTTAAAAGTCTTGTTTTCCATTTTCCTTTAGATAAGGATTCTGGAAAAACGAATGAAGAACAAGTTTAAGATTTTGAGTTTTAAACTTGAAGAACAACCATGAAAAGGTTGTGTTCATAAAACCATGAAAGAAATGATTTCATTTTAGAAAGGTTTCTTTTGTTTGATCTGTTAAAAGCAACAAGAAGATCAGAAACAAGTTAAAACAGGTAAATAATGAGAATATTAACCTGGTTGTCGAAGAAGAAGATGAACAGTTTTCTTGAAAAACTCGAGTTCAATAAGCAACAGTAAATCTTTTCTTTCTTGGAGAAGAAGTTCGCGTAAAGAAAAAAATATAAACTCGAAAATGTTTATATAGGGAGATTAGAGAGAGAGAAAAACTAGAGCGGGAAAGTTTTTCATCATGACACGGACACGTGTTTGCATTTGATTGGATGGTAAACGAAACGTGCAAACGTGTGTCAGAAAAAGAACGTGCCAGGGTTTATCCGTTGTGATGATGTCACAAACGTCCTTTCATATTTTAGGATGTCTCTAAGGTTTGGAAAGCTCAGGGACTATTTTGAAAAACATGAAGCACTGAATAGAAATATCAGTGTTAGATTAAGAAATTTCAAAGTATCGCTGTTAAGGAAGAGATATTCAGCGATGTGATTTGTTTTGAAATCTTGCATTTACATGCGAATGTCAGCGAGTAAAGAGAGAACATACCTTGATATCAGCGATTCAACTTTGTTCAGAGAGAAGATGATAGAATGGGTTATATAAGTTGGTTTTAACCGATCGCTGATCAAATGTGAACTACTGAAGATTTTACTCTTCAAATTTCAGCATTCCAAGCTCGCTGGTGAGAAAGTTGAATCTTGTCTCATCAAGAGGTTTGGTGAACAGATCAGCTAACTGATAGTCAGTTGGGATAAAATGAAGTTATATATCACCATTCATCACATGATCTCTGATAAAATGATATCTGATTTCAATATGTTTGGTCTTTGAGTGTAGCACTGGATTGTTGGCTATAGCGATGGCACTTGTGCTGTCGCAATAGATTGGAATTTTCGAGAGCTGAAGGTCATAGTCTAGTAGTTGATTTCTCATCCACAAGACCTGAGAACAACAGCTTCCAGCAGCTACATACTCTGCTTCAGCAGTTGAGGTGGACACTGAGTTTTGCTTTTTACTTGTCCAACTCACCAGCTTTCCACCCAGGAGCTGACAGCCTCCTGTGGTGCTTTTCCTATCCAATTTGCAACCTGCAAAATCACTATCTGAATAGGCGATTAGATCAAACCCTGAATCTTTGGGATACCAAAGACCTAGGTTCGTAGTACCCTTAAGGTAACGAAAGATTCGTTTTACAGCGATCATATGAGATTCCTTAGGTTCAGCTTGATATCGTGCACACAAACAGGTTGGTTGCATACATAATATCAGGTCGGCTAGCTGTAAGATACAAGAGAGAGCCGATCATCCCACGGTACAGCGTGACATTAACAGGTATTCCATTTGAATCCTTGTTTAGTGTCAGCGGTGGTGCCATAGGGGTTTTCATAGTTGAACTCTGAGTTAAATCGAATTTCTTCAGCATATCTTTAACATACTTTCCCTGATTAATGAAAGTTCCTTTTTCATTCTGTTTTATCTGAAGACCAAGGAAATATGTTAGCTCACCCATCATACTCATTTTATACTCTTCTTTCATTCTATCAGCGAAACGAGTACAAAGGTCAGGGTTAGTAGAACCAAATATAATGTCATCAACATATATCTGAACAAGAATGATATGACCTTTCACTATTCTGAAAAATTGAGTTTTGTCGATTTTACCTCGCTCAAAATTTTCAATTAGGAGATAAGAGGATAGAGTGTCATACCATGCACGTGGAGCTTGCTTTAAGCCGTAAAGTGCCTTATCTAGTTTATAAACATAACCTGGACGCTTAGGATCTGAGAATCCTGGAGGTTGTTCCACATAGACTTCTTCATTCAGCTTTCCATTGAGAAATTGTTAGGGTCGTTTTATGTTGATTTAAAGTTCAGGGTTTAAATTGCACAGATCTGGAACTCACAATTGGTATCAGAGCAGACGGACTACAACGATTCAAAGTGTTCAATTCGATTTCTGGTAAGATTTCTGAAAAATACGATTGTGTTCTTGAGTGACATCCTACTTTTTGATTATGTCAAAATTAATCGAATTCGTTTATTGGGTATTGTTAGTATCATTGTTTTGAGTGATTCTGCAATTTTTCATAACCCAATTCGACCATTTGAGTGGTTTTTGAAGCAAATTAAAAGTCAAAAGTTTGAGTGTGTTCTTCATTAAAAATCAAATTTTAACCATCAAAACGTATTGTTTTGCTTCAAAATCGATTGGATCAGTGTTATTTGTGTGTTTGGTAGTGTTTCTAACCTTTCAGGAACATTTTTTAGCAACCCTAGTCAATTCCCAGTCGATTGGAAACCCACAGCCGTAGTTCCGGGATACACAGCCGCGCTTTCCGGAAAAGTCTTCACTTTCCGGACGATTGTGTTATTTTCTATCCGGGTACGTCATTTTTCCGGGTAAGTCATACAAACTCAAACCTTTCCGAGTAATTTGTTCCGGAAACCCCAAAGTTTCCGGTAAAGCAATTTTTCCCGGATAACACAAGGTATCCGGAAAGCTTATCATCCGGAACCCCATTTCACCCGGTAAGTGTTGCATCCGGACTCTATCATTCGGCTTCCTGTTTTTCCGGATTCTCTATCCGGAAACCACCCGGATCACATTAGCGGGACCCCTGTGCTAAGTCGCAGGAGGGGGACATTTAAGTATCCTTGATATTGTTCCACTTTGAATCGAACCATCGTCCGACGATCATTCCGTTGCAACCAAAGATGTCTTCACGCGACGCTTCTGCTATCGGCACCACGTCTACAGCCGCTGAAGAATCAAGTCAGGTATGTGAATCTTCCAAACAAGACTTTATGAATAAAATGCAATCACTTGGTGAACAGGCAGATTCCTTTAAGGCCACCACTAAAGAACAAAAGCTTGAGATTAGATCACTAACCGAAAAGCTAGATGTTCAAACGCGAATAACAGAAAAATTTAAGTCTGAAAATGCTATGTTAAAAGAAAAATGAAAAAATCTTTCAATAGCACCTAAAGACTTAAGGGCCAAATTATCTGATCTTCAGTCTCAGTTTGATCAGTGCATGAATGAGAAAGAAGAAATTGTTTATGAATGTTCCTCTCTTCAAATTCAACACAAGGAGTTTGTTGCCAAAATTCTTGATCTTGAAACCAAACTCCACAAAAGGGGTCAAACTGATCAAACCATTTTTCTGAATAAACCCAAAGAGTTCACGTACTTTAACAAAGAATGGGGTATCGGATATGATAACCCACATTATTTGAAAAAGGGAAGATGGTATACACCAGCTTTGTATGATTTTGCTTGTCTTGGTTTAGATAAAAAGTATACGGAATATGCCATTCAATGGACTGGTCCTCTTGAACCAGAAAAGGAACAGGAAACCGAGGAATACAAGCGCACTCGTACCTCCAAAATGCAACTCCCATTTAGTTATGGATCATTGAATTATTCTTATAAAAGGGACAAAAAATATCTCTCAAATGATTACTTCGACTCCTACAAGGTTGCTACGCCCAAGGATTCCTCCAGAAAGGATGAGGACCAAGCACCCGCAACCAAGACTGAGACGGACGAGTTTAAACTCTATGTTCCCCCTCTCATCTTGGAAGCAAAGATTGTGGAGTTGGAGGAGTCGTTTGAGAAAGAAAGGTCTGTTTTTCAAAACGAAAAGAAAGCGCTAATCTCTGAGATTGAGAAACTCAATTCTGAGAAATTTGAGAACCTACAACCGGTCAACACCGAAGTTGTGGCTGATGAAGGACAGGAAAACCTTCGGGAAGAAATCACGAAACTCACATCAAAGCTGGCTGCTTTGGCAACAGATGTGATGCAAGAGTATGCAAAAAATGGTCAGCTCCAAGAGTAAATTGACCAGCTCAAATCTGAGAAGCAGATTTCACCCGAGTCTTCCTCGAATTCATCTGAGACGTCTTCGTGTAAAGATTTTATTGGTAAAATATCTACCACACAAGACGGTACCGATTCGCAAGATGAGTGTGTTAAAAGGAATTTAAACTCTGATTTTTTCCTAGCTTCCGCACCAAATTCCCCAAAGCACACTGACACTAAGTGTTCCTCGCCTTCCTCACCTGATCCAAGTCCTGAAATTCCAGAGATTGATTTTTCAAAATATATGAACTCTGAAGGCAATTCTGATGGAGAGTTCGAGTCATTTCCTTTCGACAAACCTCTCCCGAGTCACACTGATTTTTTGTCACCAATAGTCAATCGTCCGGTCAATTTTCTGAAGGGGAGTAGTTCTAAAACAAAGGCCCCAACTGTGATCAAGATTTCACAAACAAACCCAACATCTAAATCTGTTTCTAAAAGGCAGTCACAGCCGAGGCAAGAGACCGAACAATTGCCTACCAAAAATCATGTTCCATCAAAAGTCACTGATCGTTCTGTCCCTAAGAATGGTCGCGCAAAACAAGAAAAACCCAAGTGGCTAAACAAGGAACCTGTCAAGGATGCAACATCAAAGTCTTTCCCCACTGCTTTTAACACTATAATAAACAAAGACAATTGTGCTTGGAATCATTGGAATCGTTTTGAAGTTTCTTATCCGATTAAACTTAATTCAGTTCATCAATTGATTCAGTTATCGCGTGATTGTTTATGTTGTTCTAGATGTTGTTGGAATGATTTTGATGAAATTCACATTAATGATTGGTTTGGGTCATATCACATGTATAATCATACACCCAAACGCAAACCCCGTAATAACAAGAGAAAATATCATAACTAACGGGGTTTCCAATCAGAGGTTAAACCACAGCCGGAGACCAAACCCATTCCAAAACGGGCTTCTCCTACTGAGGTTAAACCGGCACACAAGAGGCAACCTGCTACAAAACATGTTCCTCCAAAAGGTGTAAATTATACACCTAAGAGGCAGCATGTGCCAAAACCAGTTACTCCAAACGGTGTACAATCTACACCTAAGGGGAAGTCTGTGTCAAAGCAAGTTCCTCCGAAAGGTGTCAAATCTAACCCTCCCGGACCCAGGAAAATCTGGGTACCGAAGGTCCGCTAATATCGTTTTGCAGGACAGTCATGTGTAGTTCTTAGACACTGGATGCTCCACACACATGACTGAAAGGAGGGAGCTGCACACGATCTACAAGGAATCATATTGCGAAGATGTGAGGTTTGTCTATAACTGTGCTTTCACGAGCTGCTCATGTGTTTAGGGGGAGCATGATCAGCTATCAGGTAAGTTTACTCTACTATTGAGGGGGAGTGTCACACACGTTTTTCTTTAAATGTCCGGAAAACAAATTGTGTGTGGACATTCCCGTGTGCATTTCACTCTATGCGCACATTCTGAGGGGGAGCATAGCATCTTATGCCCATCATTTGAGGGGGAGTGACACAGTGTTTTTCTTTAAATGAAATTTGTTTTTGTGTCGACCTCTTCATTGCACAATTTTGCACTATTTGAGGGGGAGCAAAGTCTTCCCCATGCTCAGTTTGAGGGGGGGCGAGAGAATACTTTGTCAAATTCCTAAGGGTATCATTTTTTTTGAAAAGTGAAGAAACAGACAAGTTTTCTTGGAATATTTTCAAAGTGTCCGGACATGTCACCGGACAGCTTTCCGGACCGGTTAAGTATCCGGGTTGACCCATCCGGATTACTTGGTCATCATATATAAGATATCCGGACACCCTAATCCTCATTTATCCGGATAGTATGCCTTGTCCGGGAAGTTATGTTTTCTAGTTTTATGCCCGGATATCCCTGATTGTCAAGTACTGTACCTGTTTTCTCACTGCCAATCCTCAATCCGTCTCAGATTGAGCCACTTATTGCAAAGGTACGCGCCGGAACTTGTCCATCCATCTTGTTAAGCCATATCTGCACATGCGGACCCCAATGCGCCTAGTGTGATAGCATATAGACGAGAGTTAGGGAATCCCATGGTCCAACCAGCGCTGGAGGGACCTTCCCCGGGACATAGAACATGTGAGATGGAGGGAATTGAGGTCGAAAGCGAACCAAGAAAGATTGAGCCGTAAAGATAAAGAGGCTCCTGAGCGACCCCAACCGAGTGTAATCCGGGTCGCCACATCTGCTATCCCGTCTCATGAGTTGGGACGGGGTATTGAAGAAGCCTCCGTGAACCCAGCGGAGCAATTGTACGACCCCCTTATCCACTCATCCGTCTCTCAAAGGACGGATGTTTCAACTTCACACGGGGAAATAGCACAACTTCCACCGGCCTCTCACTCGGAGAGTGCTGGTGTTGAAACAAGCGACCAGCAGCCCCCGGTCGCGACTTTATTTCGTACACAATCGAGTCTAGAGCCATTTGCTATTGAAAATCCTTTGGCTAGGACACAAGAGGAGCAACACCAAGTCGAGATTCTTCGTGACTCGACCGGAACCACCGTAGTGTCGTTACCTTTAGGTGGCACGCGAGGATCGGAGGGAAATCCTACCACTGCTACCGACATGCCAGCTGTGAACGTAGGTGGCTCTGCCTCTCAGGTAGATGCTTCAAAGGGTAATCTAAGTGATCCAGGAGTTATTTTACATGACTTTGTGTCACCAGGGTCCCTGGACAGCACCCTTAAGGTTGTCCGCGAGGCGATGGAGCAGTATGTCGCCACCGAGATCGACACCATCAAACGCATAATCAAAGGTAAAAGACATATCGTTGACACTGAAACCGCACCCATACCTCCACCGGCCCCTACTCAGCCTACCTACTCGGTGGACACCCTCAAAACGATGCTTTTAGCCCAACTGCTCCAAGAATCCGAAACCAACGCCTCTATCGAAGCAGACCTGATATCCGTTCTGAAATCCCAGGTCACTGCTCCTTCATCATCCATTACCACTCGTTTAGACGCCATTGACTCGACTCTCAAGGACTACAACCAAGCGCTCACAACGTTGTCCGAGAGAGTCCGCTCACTCGAAGATACCTTCAAGAGTCAAGCAGGCGGTCTGAAACGCAAGCACGATGACCAGGATGATCCTGATCACCGTGAGGGGGAGAAACGACAACGTCTAACTGAGACCGCCGCCCTGATCCAGTCTGAAACTCCAATTGTGGTTCAATAGGAATCCCCAACTGCGGCAGCCACAACAGAAGCACCTGAAGCCGAATTGCCATTAGCCGACATGGTAATAGATATGGATATATCAGATGATGAAGACCCAACGGTTGAAAAGCCTGAGGGTTCAACACAGGAACTGGTCGACTTGGATTCATCAGACAGATCGCTATTGGATATGATAGATCCAGACTGTGAAGCCAACCCAGAGACCGAAGATGCATGGTATGAAAAAGCCGCCAGTGCCGTAAATCTCCAGGTAAATTTGGCTTTCCCTACTGATGAAGACGATAACATCGACTATGATCAGTTCCTTCTCCAGAATTTTTATGGTACTTCTCCCATTCACTATGCTCAACCCACTGGAACTTCAACAAGACCTGAAACTACTACTGCCAATATTCCGACAAGTCCTCTACAAACGACAGCTTCTGATCTTCCTCCGCCTCCTCAGCAACAAATCCGTTGGGAGAAGATCATGGTACTTATCCCTCATCTGGAGGAATCTTTGAAGAAGTTGTTCGTCCACAAGCTTCGCCCGATCGAGCCGACCTTTTGCCTTGGTATTTACAACCTCGACCCCGAATACCAACGACGTTATATCAGCGCAATGCAGCGGTGTCTTCCAGTCAGCCAAGTCAGAACCAAGCATCAGATCACAGAGGTATTTAACATCCATTCAAGAAGCATCATGAAAATTGTCTACCCAATATTCACTGTTCGACGTGAAGATGGGAATGAATGGAAATTCTCTGAAGACGACTTCCAGCACCTCCGACCGTTCGACTTCCTGGCTATTCTGAAAGACCTTCGTACAAGAACCATCCGACCGCTTAAAGTTACAAAGGCGCTCGAAGCTGTTCGTCGATACCTGGTCCGTACCATTATGATGTCATATCTAACGGATTTTCAAATGGCTATCGAGAACAGGGCAAAGAAGGCAAATTTGATAAAGCCGAATCTGCAAGCTCCTGAGTTGAATATGTATCCCGAGAACGCTATGCTTCTAGAACCAGAATTTGGGATCGTCTTCATCAATGAACAGAAAGAGAAAATATTTATGCGGTTCAGTCAGGTAGAAAGATTCTGCGACGGCACGCTCTACAAAGTTCGAGATGCTCTTTGAAAGATCATTCAGCACGAGTCTGAAAATCCAAGGGTTTCGTATGTTCCTAATCCGAATGAAATAACTACTCGGAATGCCTTGGAATCGCTTGAAGATCGCATCGACTACCGCCGTGCTATCAGATGGTTCAAGATTCACTTCGCGCTTCACAAAAGATATGTCTACAACTGGCGAGAGCTAGAGCACGAACTCGAACTTCAAATCAAAGGGGGAGATTGTTAGGGTCGTTTTATGTTGATTTAAAGTTCAGGGTTTAAATTGTAATTCTTTATTTTGAGCTCTATTAGTGAACGAGCTGTGAGCTTGTTAACCACGGGCCCGCCATATATATAGATAGCTTAGCCTTAGAAAATAGGCTAGTTGTCTCATTTGCTTTCCTACTCTTATTGTAAAAACTCTCTGATTGAAAGCTAATACAGGGATGACCAGTTGAAATCATTATTCTTTATTGTTTACATCGTTTGATTTCATTTTTGTTGCACGGATCTGGAACTCACAGAAATGCTGACTTAACATCCATTTGATACACTTTGAAGTCTTTGTGTACAACATATGCTAAGAATAGACGAATAGATTCTAGTCTTGCTACTGGAGCAAATGTTTTGTCGTAGTCTATACCTTCCTCTTGTCTGTATCCCTGAGCAACAAGTCGAGCCTTGTTGCGGGTTACAGTTCCATGTTCGTCCAACTTGTTTCGATAGACCCATTTAATGCCTATCACTGTCTTGTCAGTTGGTCTTCGAACAAGATTCCAAACTTTGTTTCTTTCGAATTCAATCAGCTCTTCTTGCATGGCGCTGACCCAGTTTGGATCTTTGAGGGCATCATCTATTTTCTTTGGTTCAATCAGAGAAATAAAGTTAACAAATAAACAAATATTACCTGCACTTCGTCGAGTCTGAACACCAGCATTTGGATCACCAAGAATTTGATCAATTGGGTGATTGACAGTCCATCACTGAGCCGGAGCATGAATCACTGACTCAAATTGAACTGGAGGAGCTGAAGATGAGGCTTCAGCAACTTCTGGAATATCAGCCAAGAGAGGAGTAGGTGCAGATGTCATCTCATTCACTGATTGCTGAGAAGTAGATGGAATGTCTGAGACATTTAGTTCAGAAGCAGGCATAGTGTTTAAAAGAATAGCTGAGAACCATGATGTTTCAGCTTCACTAGTCTGCATGTTTGGGATGATAGTAGGACCATCATCTCCAACGGTATGAGTATGAGGAGTGGGAATATCTTCTGAATCAGCAAGATGAGAAAACATCCATTGATTCAGTTCTTCAGTATCAGCAGAAGGTCGAGAATTCGCTGAACGGGATTCGTCAAAGGTGACGTGAATAGTTTCTTCAACAGTTTGTCTTCTTCGATTGAAGACTCTGAAGGCTTTGGAGACTGAGGAGTATCCAAGAAAGATTCCATCATCAACCTTAGGATCAAACTTTCCAAGGGCATCTTTGTTGTTCAGTATGAAACACTGACATCCAAAGATGTGAAGAAAGCTAATTGAAGGCTTTCTCCCATGGAAAAGTTCATAGACTGTCTTGTTGAATCTTTTGACTATCAACGACCTGTTTTGCGTAAAACAAGCAGTGTTGACAGCTTCTGCCCAAAACTGAGTAGGCGTGAGAATCGCTGAGCATTGAACGTGCAGCTTCAATAATAGTTCTATTTCTTCTTTCAGTGACTCCGTTTTGGTGCGGTGTTCTCACTGAAGAAAAGTTGTGAGAAATACCCTTACTCTCAAAGAAGGAATCAAGAGAACTGTTTTTAAATTCAGTCTCATGATCACTCCTTATTGAGCGAACGGTCAAGTTGTTCAGGACTTCTATTTTCCTGACAAAGGTGATGAATTCTTCAGGGCTGTCACTCTTAGAATGGAGAAACATTACCCATGTATAGCGAGAGAATTCATCAACTATGACCAGCGTATATTTCTTTCCAGCGATGGATTGTTTGTTAACAGGGCCAAACAAATCCATATGGAGAAGTTGTAGAGGAGATGACACTGAGGAAACTTGCTTAGACTTAAAGCTTGCTTTTGGTCTGCTTCCCTTTCTCACACGCTGAACATAAGGACTCTTTGGCGTATGAGTGTTGAGGTAGACCAGTGACTAACTCTTTAGAAGAAAGAGTGTTCAGTGTCTTGAAGTTTAGATGAGAGAGCCTCTTATGCCATAACCAGTTGACATCAAATGAGGCTTTTGAGAAGAAACAGGAGTTCTCAGTGGTTGTTGAGTCCATGTTTATTACATAAACATTTTCCAAACGATAACCGCTGAGAGCTATCTTCTCCTTTTTGTCAGCGAAAAAGCAGGATTCCTTAGTAAAGATTACTTTGCTATCCATGTCGCAAAGCTGACTGATGCTTAGAAGATTATGCCTCAGCCCTTCAACATATGCGACTCTTCTGAAGGTTGTTGTACCATTAGAAAGTACACCAAACCCTCGGGTATGTCCTTTTCCATTTCCACCGAAAGTTACAGAGGGACCCTTCTCTTCTTTGTACTCAGTGAGCAGGTTCTTCTTACCAGTCATGTGTCTAGAGCATCCGCTATCGAGATACCAGATACCCATCTTAACCTGCATTACAAAGGAAGATTAGTTTGTCTTGGGTACCCACTTAACCATGTGTACACACTTGTCAGTGGGGGTAGAAGAGGAAGTGGAAGGTTCAGCAGTCTTCGCAGCATTTGAAGATTCAGCTTTGTCAGTCTTCACTTTGGTTAATTTCTTAACCTCAGTGGTCTTCTTTGCCTTGGGGGCAATGATCTTCACCTTAGCTATCTTATCAGCTTGGGTGGCTGTGGGGAACTTACTAGCAATATGATTGGTAAGTCCACAATGATAACATTTCCTATAACTAAAAGTAGTTCTAGGACCATTTGCATGCTGAGCTTTTGATTTTGAATTAGAAGGACCAGTACCAAGTAAACTTTTGCTATTTGAAATAGAAGGAACATTCAGTTCTTCAGATGTCTTACCAATAGTATCCACGTTGATTCTAGGAGTAGATCGCTGAATAGATCCACGCTGAATAAATCCAGGGATCTTATTCTTTGAACCAGAGGGATAAGTCACTGAAGCTTTAGAAGCATTCAGCTTTGGTACAAAGGTACCCTTCTGAGGATTTTGGTTAAAAGCAATTCCTTTACCTTTATTTTTAAAGACTGAGGTAGGTTTTGGATAAACAATTTTCTCTTTACCTTTAGAAGTTAAGGTAGAGATTTCCTCAGGGATAGGCGGTTTAGAAGAGGAACACTGAGAAGAGAAAGTGTCAGGGATAGAGGATACGAATATTCCAAACTTAAGCATGGAACGGTCAGTGGTTGGTTCTAGAGTGTCAGCTTTGTAACCAAGACCACGTTTATCACTCAGGGGAATCTGAGACTTAATTATCTCAGTAATCTTTGTTGAGGAATTATACCATCCATCAACAGTAGCTTTTTCAGCTTTTAATGCAGCGATAGCTTCTTCGCGTTCGATTTTGACTAGCTGATTTAAGTGAACTTGATCTTTAAAATCTTCTTCAATTTTAGAAAGATTTTCTATTTGAATGTGACAGTTTTTAAGCTGTTCAGCGAGATCAAGGTTTTGATTTTCAACAACAGTTTTGCCATTCATGGCTTCATATAAACTTCGAGTCAAGAGATCGATCTTTCGAAGACTATCAGCTTCATCAATATTTAAAATATTGGTAAAGAAGGAAGGTGATACCTTAATAGCAGAGGTTGAAGTAGAGGGAATGTCATAATTTTCTTCCTCATCTTCATGTTTGGCCATGAGACATAGATTGGCTTCATCATCATCTTCAGAGTCAAATGATTCTTCTTCGTCAGAGGCAGCCCAATCATAGTCATCCATAAGGCCTTTGCCTTTCTTCTTAAAGGTTTTCAGCTTTGAATACCTTTCTTTCAGCTTTTTGTATTTTTCATCTCTAGTCCTGGGAGTAAAGTTTTTCTTAGGAAAAGCTGAGGGTCTAGAGACTTTCTTTGACCTGCACTCGCTAGCAAAATGTCCTATCTTTTCACAGTTATAGCAAGTAGCATTAGCCTTATCAACAGGGGTTGATGATCTTGGCTTGTCAGTAATAGCAAGAGGTTTGTTCTTCTTGAAATTACTCTTTCTAGCAAATCTTCTGAACTTATTAGCCAGGAATGCCAGAGTTTCATCATCATCTGAAGCGTCAGAATCTGATGAACGTTCAGAGTTAGTTTCCAACTCAGTGACAGTGATCGTAGATCGCTGAGTGGAAGGTAACTCTGAGAGTAAAGCAACAGGGGTGCTTTTGGAATCTTTTACAAGATTCTTCTTAAGATGACTCGATTACTCATGATTCAGCATCGTGCCATATAATGTAGAAAGAGTCATAGATCTAAGATCTTTTCACAGCTTGAGACACATTGAATAACTGTCCCAGCTTTCAGGTAAACATTCTAAGAACTTTTTCAGTACTTAAAAGTTAGAATATTCCTTACCAACAGTTTTCAGATCTATTATTAAGCAGTTAGAACGTTGGTGTACTTCAGAGAGAGATTCATTCTTACCACAAATGAAGCTTTCGTACTGTCTTACCAGGTTGATCTTTCGAGAGTCCTGGACTTCAGGAGTACCTTCATACTGAACACAGATTGTGTCCCACATAGCTTTTGAGGTTTTTAGGTTCATGACGGAATGGTAGACTTCGTCCGGAAGAGCCATGGAGAGTATGGATCTGGCTTTGGTGTCGATAGCCACTTTCTTCTTATCTTCATCAGTCCACATATGAATTTCCTTGGGAATCAGCCTTTCTGGAATAGCAGGTCTATTCTCAGCGGCTGGAACTGCAGGATCAATTCTTATAGGAATATATGGGCCGTTTTCAAGATAGTAAGGCATAGTAGGGTCTACACCTTCTAAGAAGAGAATCATCCTATTTTTCCATAGATTAAAATTATCTCTGGAGAATCTAGGGGGTTTTGCAAGAGAACCATTGTCAATATAATTAGTGTTTGTGTTGGTGGCCATTTTCAGAAATAGCAAGGAACATAAATCTTAGTATAGATCAGATCTTGTTTATGAGATTAAACAAACCTGCTCTGATACCACTTGTTGGTCCCGAAGGGTTATACAAGTTTGTAGAAGGGGGGGTTGAATACAAACACATGATTTTTACTTTTCAAAATTGTTTATTGATAAATCAAGACAATTTACAACTTGTTGCGGAACAAGATTAAGGATTAACCTAATCTAAACAAGTTAAGAACACTAAGTTTCTTGCACTAGAAGGAGATAAGGAAATTACGAATAATATCCTAACACACAGTAGTAAGGAAGAATAAGAAGATGGCTGAGCGCACTTCATTTCTGAAGTAGGGTTCTTCTTATATACTGCATGCATTTAATGCATGGCAGTATTGCTTTACACGTGGCAGCAGCGGAGTAGTTGCATGTCATTGACCTTTGTAGACAACCTTAGTAGCCGCATGGTGCACAGTGTAGAATCAGAGTTGTTGTACGATCATAGACAAAAAGGATGTCCGTTCTGACAGTTCGTACGGAGAGGTGCAAGGGAGGTAAGACAATAGTACTTTATAAGGAGACTTCATGATCAACTTTCGTTGAAACAGTTCTTTATCAGCGAATGATAAAGTTCAGCGATTGTTGAAGTCTTCTACTTGATACTTCACGTTGAGTGACAAATCTTGGCTTCGCTGATATCCGCATCAGTTCATTAGTAGACTTGTCGCTGGTTCTTGAGCTTGATCTTCGACTTCAGCGTAGAACATATGTTGACGTGAAACTTGTCTTCAGGGATCATAAGTAAACAACTAACTTATCAGCGATCATCTCATAGACTGAACAGGCTCAGAGCTATTCGATGAACAAAGTTCGATGACTATTTAACTTTAAAGAGCAAGAGTTACTATCAGCGGTATTGAAACAGTCTTAGTACTTATCAGCGATAGTGAAACTCTAATACATATTGTTTACTTACAATTTTCACTAAGTGTTTAAAAGAGGGTCATTATCAAATCACTGAGGGTTTGGATCAACATTAAGGTTATTATGGCTTTTACTAATATTCCTTGTCTTGCTACTTGATTCCTTTCTGAGATCACTTTTATTTGAACATTAGTGTGTCTTTTTATTTTAAGTTGTCATGTGAATTCTTGGGTATTATTGTACATAACTTCTAAGTACATGAAAACATGTGTGGCAGCCTAGGTTCGAGTGTATTGAGAGTATCCTGTGAGGTAGGGTCGAGGCGAAATGTTTTCCCTATCATGCTTTAACCTAGTATTAGTATGAGCGGAGCCGTCATGAGTTCAACTCACAATGGAAAGTTCCTAGTCAGACAAGACAAAGATGCGGTGAGAGTGATATAAGCGTTCAGAGGTATAGATAAATAGGCGTGCAATAAGTACACCCGCTTGGATATCATGCCATTATTGTTTTCGTTCATGCGTGATTTATTCTTTTTATCGCTAATTTGCTTGAGGACAAGTAACGCTCGGTTTGGGGTTGTTGATAACGCCAAATCTTGGCGTTATTTGCATACCACAATCCAAAGAGAGTGGATTGTTTTAAAGCAAATCGATGGTACTTTCACCATTTTTCAGTGAGATTTGTAGATATCCCGGAAGCGAGCAACACTCGAGAAAAGAAATGGAAAACTGAAGATTGAAGGCCCGAAGTTGAAGGCCCAAAGTTGCAGCCCAGATAGCCAACCCCAAGACTGAGTCATGCGAAAATGTGACACGCGCGGTTTCCCACGTGACTTCAAGTCGCGGGGAAAACCGCGCAACCTCCTGTTTTAGAATTATTCTTTTATCGATTTTGGGGAAAAGGGAGGGGAGAATGACATACGACCTAGGGCAAGAGAGAGGCGATTTTCAGAGAGGAAATCATTTTTGACCGAAGATAGAGAGCTGATTGAAGGGAAACGAAGTCAAGTTAATAGATTGGATTTGAGAGAAGAGAGTCAATTTGTACTACACTTACGTTTGAGAAAACCATGTTTTGCATCTTTGATTTCTACTACTATTTTGTGTTCTTCCCCACCCCCAACATGAACTAATCTTTAGATGTTGGGGGTTGGATTGTGTAACACTCCAAAATTAGGCTTAATAAAATTATTTGATAGGTGGAGAAAATTTGATTGGAATCGAAAGAAGACTTGTCTTATTTGGACCAAAAATGTGAAAGAATGTATGGAGAGGGACAAAATATGTCATTATGGAAAATACAATATATTATCATAAAAATAAAATAAATAAATATATGTATATTTATTTAATGTAGGGTAAAAAGTTGGGTAATGGAAACATGAGGGGCCTGTTCTGAGAAATGGGATAAGTTGATTTTAGGAATGATTAAATTGATTAGATTTTCCTTCATTAGTGTATCTTGGCCTCCAAGACAGAAATTGAGGCCTACAAATAAAACATTAGGGCACCCCATTCTAGGGCAAGGAACGTCGTACATAGAGGGACAGAAACCCTCTGTAAATTTCGACTTTTGAGCAAGAATTGGAGTCGAAATTGGGCGAAGAAGCAACGTTACGTTTTCGGAGTTCGTCAACGAAATTGAGGTAGTTCTCCTCGCTTTTTCTGAAATTAATTTTTCTGGTACATTAGTATAGATGTATAATAGGTCTCGTAAAAGTTTAGGCTCGAATGGATAGCCGGAAGGCCACCGATTTGACCAAAAAGGTGTAAAACACGAAAGGTCAAACATCATGTTCTTTAAAATAGAAATTGGTGATCTTTAGTAAACCATTCGGGACCATTCTTGTTTTAGAAGATGGAAAATATTATAATGGTGTTATTATGCAAAAAGAATCGTCGAAAACGGTTGAGTAATGGCCTCAATCGAGCGAAAGAAAGGGGTTGTTCGTTGAATTTATCAACCTGGACTCTGGTGGAGTGAGTCTCGGCCGGGTATGGGTCTACGTCTGGGGCGGGTATGGGTCAATAAAGATGGGCTGGATCTGGTTTATTGGGCCAGAACTCTTGTTGGACTAGTTTACAAAAAAAAAGCCCATCAGATTTATTTACTTGGTTTGGTCATTTGGGCTTAAAAATAATTAATGTATTTTACATTTTTAGGTTCATTAATTAATTGATTTTTTGGAATATCAATTTATTTAATGTCTATTTAATTAATGTATTATATTAAATCTTATTTAATTAATATATTAATTTAAATTTGCGATTTTGAATGTTTTATTTCTAAGAAGAAATCTGTACTAAATAATTTCGAGTCGATTAGGTCGATAATGGATTAATGTGTCATATTTAGTATTTATTATGACTCCTTAACTTAGGGTGACGACATCAATCAATTATTTTCCAATAATTGCTTATTAATCAAGTAATCTATGTTAAGTGATTAATAATTGGTAGAGGTGTTTACACGATTATAAAAGGGGATCAAGATGTCGAGTTTTGGATTAACATTAGTTGAGACATGTGAGACCCGATTGAGATATTCCTATGGTTATAAGAGGATATATCGATGTTTAAGATAACTTTATATATATTATTAAGACGTCATAAGTGAACTTAAGTGCCCGATCACTTACATTATCCAAAGGACGGGGGTAACGTGGCCACTTGGTTGACCTTGTGTTGAACCATTGACCATGATAACCTTGGGGTTGACTTGTGGAGAAAGCTTAGTCGTTAATTGGCGATTTGGTTTATAAATTGTAGGTTATCAGTCGGAGACAACTACTAGGCAACCTACACAGTTAGGTGAGTCTTCATGAGATGTCACTCAGATGTATACATATGTATGAAAATTATTTTTACATGTATGACTATGTGGTGATGTATGTTATGCATGACAAAATGTTTTAATTACATGTTCTCTCTTTTATGATTACATGTATATGGTGTTATATGGGTATGCATGCTAAATGTTTTTGGCTATAACATTCCTCGCATGCTAGAATTTTTAGTTTATTTAAATTTGTACTAATGGTACATAATTGGGAGAATGAGAAGTCAATAAGATGGGTCACATTTAAGGGGAGGCACGACCCCGAAATGGGTGACTGCCCTGTGTGAGCCGTCAACGCCAGGGAATGCCTGTGACACAGCAGCATGACCCCGAAATGGGTTGCTGGCTCTAGGGAGAGTCGTGTACGCCCATGGAATGCTTATGAACCATCATTCAATGAGACAGCTTTATGAGATCTTGTAAGAGTGGGTTTTCTTTGAAAATGCATATGATGATTTTTCCTTATATGTGATGCATTGTATTATATGACATTGAATGATTGTTATTGCACGAAAACCATGAACTCACTGAGCTATTTAGCTGACTATAGTATACATCTCAGGGGAAGGAGTTCCGGGAGTCGATAAAGGCAAGGGACATGCGTAGAGATATTTTATTTTTATGGTTCGCATAATTAGGCGTTTTTCTTTGTTTGGGTATGTTTTGACCCGGTATGGGACAAGTTCACTTTTAAGATTAATTATTTTGATGTTTAGACTTCCGCTGTAAACGTTACGTTATTTATTATTGGAGTAATTATTATTTTGCGATGATGTAACATCTTATTTAAGAGAAAAAAATGGGGTGTTACAAGTTGGTATCAGAGCCTTAGTTTAAGAGAAATAGGTTAATGATTCTTTTAGCCTAAGCTTAAACTGGTGAGGTGTTTAGTATTATTGTGTGCATTTCGACTAAGTTTGATTTTTATCGATCTGCGACTTAGTGTTTCCTTGTGGTTTTGTAGGAAAATGGTGCACACAATCCACACTAGGTCGGTTCACCGTGGACGTGGGCGTGGATGTGGATGTGGGGGACGAATGACACCGTATGGACTAGGCCCGAATGGGGGATCCATGGATAGTCATCGTTAGCATGAGCTACAGTGTCAATCGTAGTTCAGGTCAGCAGACCAAGGGTAGCGGTCTGGTTCACACCGCGGATACGTCATCTCATGCACCAAGCCATAGGGAGTCCTCATATGACCCATCTGAAATGTACACACCAACCTCTCCTAAGACCTATGAACTGGAAGAGAAGATAGAAACTTTGTAGGGAGAGATCGGCGAGTTGAGGGATAGGTTATACATATCTCAAGGAAAGGTTGTTGAACTCACGGAAAATGTGGAGACTTTGAAGAGGGCCTATATTAAGCTAACTCATGTGGTATCAGGAGCGGAGGATTTCCGCTCGGTCTTGGCGCTCGGATAAAGGATAGGACTCGGTTCTGCAGGATGGTGACTTCTGAGTATACGGGGGTGGTGGGAGGGTACTTTGCGGCTTGGGTCCACAGTTTCAAAATGGGTCCGAGGATAAACCCATTGTGGAGTTTCAAATCACCTTTGACCTTCACACAGTCGATTTGAGACCTTTACCTCTCCGAGGAGCCTTAGGAGAGTAATGATAGTTATCGAGAAAGAGATTTTGGTTTCAATTGTTACTTTTTAGTAATTTTGGTTTGTCACTCATAGGTTTTGGTTTTGTTAAGGGAATTATGAACCCCCAAATTTTGTTTATAATATGAAAGGTGTATGAATTCTCTCTTGATATAAAATATGATAATATATGGGTGTGCAATTTATGTGTTGAAATTATTTGATTGTCAAAATCATGTAATGCTTGGATTATATGTTTTTTTTTTCTTTTGACATATACGTGGTAGCAATAATAGCTTATCAAAGTAGTACTAGGGCCATTATAGTAACAAAATTTTGCGGTAACAGAATGGTTTCACGTGGATCTGCAAGAAACACTACTATTAGAGAGGGAGATGTCAATCAGCCACTACCAATCGAAAGAGGACGTGGTCGCGATCGAGGCCGTGGTACCACCGTAAGTTCAAGTGTGACTCTGTATGTGAATGCAAGCTCGGCTACCTGTAGTATACGAGAGGGGAATGGGAGGGGAGAAAACGTTCTCACTAAAGAAGCAATAACCGAAAGATTGACTCAAGTCCTCCAAAACACCCTTCCAAATATGCTAAAGGAGATGTTTGGTGACAGATTCAAGAACCCCGAAGAAAAGAAGGAAGCAAGCACTCAAAAGGAGAAAATGGTGGTTCAGTCTCAAACTACTGAGAGAATGGAAGTATCGGTCAAAGACAAGGTTGAATCGCTAGAAAAACCGAAGGTGGAACCACAAGTTAAGGAAAAGGGTTGGAGTTATAAGACCTTTAGTAGCACTCGCCCAAAGGAGTTTTGTTGGTCCCGAAGGGCTATACAAGTTTGTAGAAAGGGGGGGGGGGTTGAATACAAACACACGTTTTTACTTTTTTAAATTGTTTATTGATAAATCAAGACAATTTACAACTTGTTGCGGAACAAGATTAAGGATAAACCTAATCTAAACAAGTCTTGAGAAACACTAAGTTTCTTGCACTAGAAAGAGTTAAAGAAATTACGAATAATAACTTAACAATAAGAGAGAAATAAGAAGGTGGTCCAAGCACACTTCAAAACTGAAGTAAGGTTCTTCTTATATACTGCATGCATTTAATGCATGGCAGTATGGCTTTACACGTGGCAGCAGCTGAGTGGTTGCATGTCATTGACCTTTGTAGACAACCTTAGTAGCCGCATGGTGCACAGTGTAGAATCAGAGTTGTTGTACGATTACAGACAAAAGGGATGTCCGTTCTGACAGTTCGTACGGAGATGTGCAAGGGAGGTAAGACAATAGTAACATACAGGGAGACTTCATGATCAGCTTTCGTTGAGTCAGATCTTTATCAGCGAATGATAAAGTTCAGCGATTGCTGAAGTCTTCTACTTGATACTTCACGTTGAATGGACAGGTCTTGCTTCGCTGATGTCCGCATCAGTTCATGAGTAGACTTGTCGCTGGTTCTTGAGCTTGATCTTCGACTTCAGCGTAGAACTTTGGTTGACGTGAAACTTGTCTTCAGGGATCATAAGTAAACAACTAACTTATCAACGATCATCTCATAGACTGAACAGGCTCAGAGCTATATGATGATGAACAGTGTTCGCTGAATATCTAATCTAAAGAGTGAGAGTTCCTATCAGCGGTACTGTAAAGTCTTAGTACTTATCAGCGATAGTGAAACTCTGATACATATTGTTTACTTACAATTTTCACTAGGTGTTTAAGAGAGGGTCATTATCAAATCACTGAGGGTTTGGATCAACAAGTTTAGAGGTGTTGAAAGGACGGTTGCCCTAATGAACTGGGTGACCAAGATGCAGAGTTGTTTTAAGATATGCAAGTGTTTGGAAGAGCAAAAGGTGACATATGATGCCACTGTTGATCCAAACCCTCAGTGATTTGATAATGACCCTCTCTTATACTTAGTGAAAATTGTAAGTAAACAATATGTATCAGAGTTTCACTATCGCTGATAAGTACTAAGATCTTCCAGTACCGCTGATAGGAACTCTCGCCCTTTAAGTTAAACATTCAGCGAAACTGTTCACCATAAATGCTCTGAGTCTGTTCAGTCATTATGATGATCGCTGATAAGTTAGTTGTTTACTTATGATTCCCGAAGACAAGTTTCACGTCAACAAAGGTTCTACGCTGAAGTCGAAGATCAAGCTCAAGAACCAGCGACAAGTCTCCTAATGAACTGATGCGGATCAGCGAAGACTCAGATTTGTCCACTCAACGTGAAGTATCAAGTACAAGACTTCAGCTATCGCTGAACTCTATCATTCGCTGATATGAAATGATAGATCGTTGAATCAACGAAAGCTGATCATGAAGTCCTCCGTACAAAGTACTTTTGTCTTATCCACCCTTGCACGACTCCGTACGAAATGTCAGAAAAGAACCTCCGAATATCTGAAATCGTACAACCACTCTGATACTACACTGTTCATCCATGCGGCTACTAAGGTTGTCAACCAAGGTCAATGACATGCAACCAACCAGCTGATGACACGTGTAAAGTATATATTGACTTGCATTAAATGCATGCAGTATATAAAGAGATGAACTCACTTCATTTGAAGTAACTTGCTAACTCTGGACAAGTTCAAATCTCTTATCTCAAGATAGGTTATTATTAGTAATTTCCTTATCTCTCTTAGTGCAAGAAACCTTAGTGTTCCAACTTGTTTAGATTTAGGTTTATCCTTAATCTTGTTTCCGCAACAAGCTGTAAATTGTTAATGATTTATCAATAAACAATTTAGAAAAGTAAAATCTGTGTGTTTGTATTCAACCCCCCCCCCCCCCCTTCTACAAACTTGTGTAGGCCTTCGGGACCAACAAGTGGTATCAGAGCAGATTTGTTTAATCTCATAAACAAGATATAATCTAAGATATTTCTCTTCCTTGCTATTATCTGAAAATGGCCACCAACACAAACACAAATTATATAGAAAATGGTTCTCTTGCAAAACCCCCTAGATTTTCCAGAGACAACTTCAACTTATGGAAAAATAGGATGACACTCTTCTTAGAAGGTGTAGACCCTACTATGCCTTACTATCTTGAAAACGGCCCATACATCCCTGTAACAATTGATCCTTCAGTTCCAGCCACTGCAAATAGACCTGCTATTCCAGAAAGGCTGATTCCTAAGGAAATACACATGTGGACCGACGAAGATAAGAAGAAAGTGGCTATAGATACAAAAGCCAGATCCATACTATCCATGGCCCTTCCTGACGAAGTCTACCATTCCGTCATGAATCTGAAAACATCAAAAGCCATGTGGGACACAATATGTGTTCAGTATGAAGGAACGTCTGAAGTCCAGGACTCAAGAAAGATCAACCTGGTAAGACAATACGAAAGCTTCATTTCTGGTAAGAATGAAACTCTCTCTGAAGTTCACCAACGTTTTAATTGTTTAATTATAGATTTGAAAACTGTTGGTAAGGAATATTCTAACTTTGAGGTGCTGACAAAGTTTCTAGAATGTTTACCTGAAAGCTGGGACAATTATTCTATGTGTCTCAAGCTGTCAAAGGATCTAAAATCAATGACCCTTGCTACCTTATATGGCACGTTGCTGAATCATGAGCAATCAAGCCATCTTAAGAAGAATTTTGTAAAAGATTCCAAAAGCACCCCTGTTGCTTTAATCTCAGAGGAACCTTCTACTCAGCGACCCTCGGTCACTATCACTGAGTTAGAAAGTAACTCTGAAAGTTCATCAGATTCTGATTTTTCAGATGATGAATCTTTGGCTCTCCTAACTAAGAAGTTCAGGAGATTTGCCAAGAAGAAAATGTTTAGAAAGAAGAAACCTCTTTCCATAACTAACAAGCCTAAATCATCAGTTTTTGTTGATAAGGCTACTGCTACTTGTTTTAACTGCGAAAAAATAGGACATTTTGCTAACGAGTGCAAGTCTAAGAAAGTTTCTAGACCCTCAGCTTTTACAAAGAAATCCTTTGTTCCAAGGAATAAAGATGACAAATACTCAAAGCTGAAAGAAAAATATGCGAAGCTGAAAAGCTTTAAGAAGAAAGGCAAAGGCCTGATGGCTGACTATGATTGGGCTGCTTCTGATGAAGAAGCATCATCATCTGACTCTGAAGATGATGAAGCAAATCAATGTCTCATGGCCAAGATTGAAGAAGAGGAAGAAAGTTCAGACATTCCCTCCACTTCAACATCTGCTATTCAGGTATCACCTTCTTTCTTTACCAATATTGCAAATATTGATGAAGCTGATAGTCTCCGTAAGATCGATCTCTTGACTAGAAGTTTATACGAAGCCATGAACGGCAAAACTGTGGTTGAAAACTAAAATCTTGATCTCGCTGAAAAGCTTAAAAACTGCCACCTTCAAATAGAAAAGCTTTCTAAAATTGAAGTAGATTTTAAAGATCAAGTATATTTAAATCAGCTAGTCAAAATCGAACGAGAAGAAGCTATCGCTGCATTAAAGGCTGAAAAAGCTACTGTTGAAGGATGGTGTAATTCTTCAACAAAGATCACTGAGATAATAAAGTCTCAAATTCCCCTGAGTGATAAACGTGGTTTGGGTTACAAATATGAAACTCCAAAACCAACCACTGAGCGTTCAATGCTTAAATTTGGAACGTTCGTATCCTCAGTCGTTGATACTTCATCTTCTTAGTGCTCCTCGTCCATTACACCAATCCCTGAGGAAACTCCTACCTCCTCAAAAGGCAAGGAGAAATGGTTTATTCAAAACCTACCTCTGTCTTTAAAGACAAAGGTAAAGGAATTGTTATTTATCAAAATCCTCAGAAGGGTACTTTAGTACCTAAGCTGAATGCTTCTAATGTTTCAGTGACCCATCCCTCTGGATCAAGGAAGCTGATCTCTGAATCTATTCAGCGATCTACTCCTAGACTCAGAGTGGATGTCCTTGTTAAGAAATCTGAAGAACTAAATGTTCGTCCCATTTCTAAAGCAAATAGCTTACTTGGTGCTGGTACTTCTAATTCTAAATTAAAAGCTCAGCATACAAATGGTCCTAGAACTACTTTTAGCTATAGGAAATGTTATCACTGTGGACTCACTGATCATATTGCTAGTAAGTGCCCCACAGCCACCAAAGCTGAAAAGATAGCTAAGGTGAAGATTGCCCCCAATGCAAAGAAGACCAACCCTGGTGCAAATCAGGTCAAGGTGAATTCTACCACTGAGGTTAAGAAATTAACCAAAGTGAAGAAAGACAAAGCTGAATCTTCAAATGCTGCGAAGACTACTGAACCTTCCATTCCAACTACTTCCACTGACAAACGTGTATACATGGTTAAGTGGGTACCCAAGAAAAACTAATCTTCCTTTGTATTGCAGGTTAAGAAGGGTATCTGTATCTCGATAGCGGATGCTCTAGACACATGACTGGTAAGAAAAGCCTGCTCGCTGAATACAAGGAAGAGAAAGGTCCCTCTGTGACTTTCGGTGGAAATGGAAAAGGACATACCCGAGGGTATGGTGTACTTTCAAATGGTACAACCTCCTTCAGAAGAGTCGCATATGTTGAAGGGCTGAAGCATAATCTTCTAAGCATCAGTCAGCTTTGCGACATGGATAACAAAGTAATCTTTACTAAGGAATCCTGCTTTGTCACTGACAAAAAGGAGAAGATAGCTCTCAGCAGTTATCGTTTGGAAAATGTTTATGTAATAAACATGGACTCAACAACCACTGAGAACTCCTGTTTCTTCTCAAAGGCCTCATCTGATGTCAACTGGCTATGGCATAAGAGGCTCTCTCATTTAAATTTCAAGACACTGAATACTCTTTCTTCAAAAGAGTTAGTCACTGGTCTACCTCAGCATTCATACGCCAAAGAGTCGTTATGTTCAGCGTGTGAAAAAGGGAAGCAGACCAAAGCAAGCTTTAAGTCAAAGCAAGTTTCTTCAGTGTCATCTCCTCTACAACTACTCCATATGGATTTGTTTGGCCCTGTTAACTAACAATCCATCGCTGGAAAGAAATATACGCTGGTCATAGTTGATGAATTCTCTCGCTTCACTTGGGTAATGTTTCTCCGTTCTAAGAGTGACACCCCTGAAGAACTCATCACCTTTGTTCGGAAGATGGAAACCCTGAACAATCTGACCGTTCGCTCAATAAGGAGTGATCATGGAACTGAATTCAAAAACAGTTCTCTTGATTCCTTCTTTGAGAGTAAGGGTATTTCTCACAACTTTTCTTCAGTGAGAACACCGCAACAAAATGGAGTCGCTGAAAGAAGAAATAGAACAATTATTGAAGCTGCACGTTCAATGCTCAGCGATTCTCACCTGCCTACTCAGTTTTGGGCAGAAGCTGTCAACACTGCTTGTTTTACGCAAAACAGGTCGCTGATAGTCAAAAGATTCAATAAAACAGCCTATGAACTTTTTCATGGGAGAAAGCCCTCAATCAGCTTTCTTCACATCTTTGGATGTCAGTGTTTCATACTGAACAATAGAGATGCTCTTGGAAAGTTCGATCCTAAGGCTGATGATGGAATCTTTCTTGGATACTCCTCAGTTTCTAAAGCCTTCAGAGTCTTCAATCGAAGAAGACAAACTGTAGAAGAAACTATTCACGTCACGTTTGACGAATCCCGTTCAGCGAACTCTAAACCGAACGCTGATACAGAAGAACTGAATCAATGGATGTTTTCTCATCTTGGTGATTCAGAAGATTTTCCCACTCCTCATGCTCATCCAGTAGAAGATGATAGTCCCACTATCATTCCAAACATGCAGAATAGTGAAGCTGAAACATCATAGGTCTCAGCTGTTCCTATAAACACTATACCTGCAGTTGATCCAAATGTCTCAGACATTCCATCTACTTCTCAGCAATCAGTGAATATAATGACAACTGCATCAATTCCTCTCTTGGCTGATACTCCCGACGTCGCTGAAGCTTCATCCTCAGCTCCTCAAGTTCAAGTTGAGTCATCGTCTCACGCTCCGGCTCAACGATGGACTATAAATCACCCAATTGATCAAATTCTTGGTGATCCAAACGCTGGGATTCAGACTCGACGAAGTGCAGGTAATATTTGTTTATTTGTAAATTTTATTTCACTAACTGAACCAAAGAAAGTAGATGATGCCCTCAAAGATCCAAACTGGGTTTAGCGCCATGCAAGAAGAGCTGACTGAATTTGAAAGAAACAAAGTTTGGAAACTTGTTCGGAGACCAACTGATAAAACAGTAATAGGCACTAAATGGGTCTATCGAAACAAGTTGGACGAACATGGTACTGTAACCCGCAACAAAGCTCGACTTGTTGCTCAGGGATACAGACAAGAGGAAGGTATAGATTACGACGAAACATTTGCTCCAGTAGCAAGACTTGAATCTATTCGTCTATTCTTAGCATATGTTGTACACAAAAACTTCAAAGTACATCAGATGGATGTTAAGTCAGCGTTTCTAAATGGAAAGCTGAATGAAGAAGTGTATGTAGAACAACCTCCAGGATTCTCAGATCCTAAGCGTCCAGATTATGTTTATAAACTGGATAAGGCACTTTATGGCTTGAAGCAAGCTCCACGTGCATGGTATGACACTCTTTCCACTTATCTCCATATTGAAAATTTTGAGCGAGGTAAGATTGACAAAACGCTATTTTTTAGAAAAGTGAAAGGTCATATCATTCTAGTTCAAATATATGTTGATGACATTATATTTGGTTCTACTAACCCTGAGCTTTGTGTTGGACAACCTAGGGGGGGGGGGGGTAAGGTTGTATTTAAAATCTTTTTCTTTCAAAAATTCTTTGAACAAATAAATACAGTACAAACAATACAGTAAAAATAAAGCAGAGTATAAACAAGTAAATATACAACAATTATATAAACAGATATAATTTAAATGCACAGCGGAAATGTAAAGAGATAAGGGAAAGAGAATACTTGACAACGATATTTTTAAAGTGGTTCACCAAACACAAAGTTGGCTAGTCCACCTCGAGAAAATAACACTTCTCGGAGATCCAATACGAAACGTGTTCTTTACGGTAGAAACACAAACCTTAATACAACAAACGCGAAACACTCTTCTTTGAGAGATTAATGTGGATCACTCACTCTAATTCAAACACTTACAAGAGGGTAGAGATTTTAATATGAATAATCACTCTTGAATAAGGTTTATCACTTGGATATTTTTAGAGAGTTTGATCACTTGAGTTGTGTTGCTGATTCAACTAATCGAGAGATTTTAATCTGCTATCAACTCAAGATTTCTTGCTCAAAAATTAATTTTATCAGTTTAAGTGATTTAGTGTGAGTAAGAAAGCAGCAGAATAATAATCAAATGCTGAGGGAGAATTTATTGCTGAAGTTGGTGTAGCATTGAAGGCTGCTGGATGCTTGTATTTATACTGGATGATCATCAGTCTTGGGGATTTCGCGGTATACCGCCAGACCATCGCGGTATACCTGCGTCAGAAAAAGTGTACTGCAAGGAGAAGGTCAACCTGCAAAAGATCAACGGCTACAAGTACCCGCGGTATACCGCGTTGCACATGGCGGTATACCGCCTGAAAAAGTTGTCTGACAAAAGAAGCTTCATATGCAGATGATGCTGATGGTGAACAGTACCCGCGGTATACCGCGAAGACCTTGGCGGTATACCGCCTGAAGTTTTGTCCAATGAGAGCAAGGCAACGCAGGGTGGTTCGGCTGATCACACTTCTTGCAACAGATGATGAACAGTAGCAAACAGCATATATATATATATATATATATCAAGTGATTTAATATATATATAAAAAAAATATTGTATATATATATTTGATTCAAATATATTTATATAGATACGAAATATCCAAGTGATAAAATATTTTAGGGTGTTTATCATTTTAAAATAAAATGACGAAACTCTTCAGACTTGGATACTTCAGATAAAAAATTTATCGAGATCATTTAAATATCTGCACACTCGGATAAAATATTAGATAACAAAATAATGCGGTGTGTTTTGTAATCATCAAAATAAATATGGAGATGTGATTTTATGTGTACCAAAAATATATCACAATATTTAAAGCTGGGTACACTTGCACCAACAATCTCCCCCTTTTTGATGATGACAAACACAACGCTAAACACGAGAGCATACTCGGTTTCTCTCCCCCTTTTGTCGAAGCAAAAAGGGTTCAAGAAAGTCGCTTATGCTCCCCCTCGAAAGATGCTCCCCCTCAAAATATGAAATATTTGAGAGTTAGTATTTATCAAGGGTTATACTCAAGCATGCCTAAACCAAGTCTTAATTTAAAGAACGCCTTCTTGTTTAGAGCTTTAGTGAAAATATCGGCCAAATTATCTTCCGAATCAACCTTTTCAAGCACGATTTTGCCTTTTTGAACATTATCTCGTAAAAAGTGATGTCTCAATTCAATATGTTTGGTACGAGAATGCAAAACGGGATTTTTACTTAAGTTTATGGCACTTGAGTTATCACACATAATTGGAATTTTGGTTAGGTGTACCTCAAAATCGGTAAGTGTGTGTTTCATCCATAGGACTTGAGCACATGCTCTTGCGGCGGCTACATATTCCGCTTCGGTGGTAGACAAAGCTACGGATTGTTGTTTCTTAGAGAACCAAGATACAAGTGAGAGACCTATAAAGGCGCATACCCCACTAGTACTTTTTCGGTCAACAATAGATCCACCAAGATCGGAATCGGCAAAACACGTTACTTCTAACTCGGGTTGCTTTGCGTACCATAAGCCAAGATTAGTAGTACCTCGTAAATATCGAAAAATACGCTTGACAGCTTCATAGTGAGATTGTTTAGGTGAAGATTGAAAACGAGCACATAAACATACACTAAACATAATGTCAGGTCTACTAGCAGTTAAATATAATAAACTACCAATCATACCACGATAAATCTTTTCATTAAAATCGTTTCCCTCCTCGTCACGAGATAATTGCAAATTTGTGGTCATTGGAGTTTCAACGGGTTTGACATTTTCAAAGTTAAACTTTTTCAACATATCTTTACAATATTTAGATTGACTAATGAAAATACCAGTTTCACATTGTTTTATTTGCAATCCTAAGAAGTATTTTAACTCTCCCATCATGCTCATTTCAAACTCGCTTGTCATTTTCGCAGAAAATTCATTACACAGTTTTTCATTAGTGGAACCAAAAATAATATCATCAACATATACTTGCACAACCACAATATCATTTTGAACATATTTCACAAATAAAGTATTATCAATTTTACCCATAATATAACCACTAACAATTAAAAAGGTTTTTAATCTATCATACCACGCACGCGGAGCCTGCTTTAAACCATAAAGCGCCTTTTTTAATTTATAAACATGTGTCGGGTTTTCAAAACTTTCAAAACCGGGAGGTTGAGAAACGTATACCTCCTCATTTATAATACCATTTAAGAAAGCACTTTTAACATCCATTTGAAATAACTTAAAATCTTTAGCATTTGCAAAAGCGAGAAGCATTCGAATAGACTCCAACCTTGCAACCGGTGCAAAGGTTTCGTCATAATCTATACCTTCTTGTTGACTGTACCCCTTGGCAACTAAACGTGCCTTGTTTCGTGTGACTCCACCGTTTTCGTCTACCTTGTTTCGGAAGACCCATCTTGTGCCAATAATGGTTTGACTACTAGGGCTAGGCACTAAGTCCCACACATCATTCCTAGTAAATTGGTTTAACTCATCTTGCATGGCCAATATCCAATCCTCATCACCTAAAGCTTCATCTATGGTTTTAGGTTCTATGGTTGAGATAAAGGCATGGAAAGCACAATGGGTAAGGATTTGTGATCTAGTTGTCCTTTGGTTTAGGTCACCTATAATTTGATCTACGGGATGGCCTCGAGCGGTTCTAAGGTTAGGATCATCTATACCTTGTGGAATAAAGCATGGAGGGGCATCACTAGATTCAATATTATTTGTGGAAGGTTGGGTACCTAAATCCAAGGTACTAAGTTGTTGGGCTAAGACATCTCCTTCACGGATATTATCATTTGCTAAGGATGCACTCGGTTTGGGAGGACTCTCGTCAAAACTAACATTAAGGGATTCTTCCACTACCATGGTCTCCTTATTTAGGATTCTATAGGCTTTGCTATTCCAAGAATAACCTAGGAACACTCCCTCATAGGCTTTGGGGTCAAATTTGGTTAGGTAGGATTTGGTGTTTAAAATGAAACATTTACAACCAAAAACTTTTAGGTGAGCTAGGGAAGGTTTTCTACCTCGGTAAAGTTCATAGGGTGTCTTATTTAGGATACCTCTAATTAGGACACGGTTAAGCACATAGGTCGCGGTAGCAACGGCATCACACCAAAACTTTTGGGGAACTTGATGTTCGTTTAGCATAGTTCTACTCATTTCTTGCAACGTTCGATTTTTCCTTTCAACAACCCCGTTAGATTGAGGAGTTCGAGGAGCCGAAAAGTTATGAGTTATACCATGTTTATCACAAAAGGCACCAAATTGTACATCATTATCGAATTCTCGTCCATGGTCCGTACGTATGGAAACAATCGTACAACCTTGTTGGTTTTGAATTCGTTTTCCCAAAATTTTAAACTTTTCAAAAGCCTCATTTTTATGTCTCAAAAATAAAGTCCAAGTATAACGGGAATAATCATCCACAATAACCAAAGTATAAAAATTTCCTCCAAAACTTTGAATAGCCATCGGGCCAAAAAGATCCATATGTAAAAGTTCTAAAACTCTTTGAGTAGAAATAACATTTTTTGATTTATGAGAAACGTGATGTTGTTTGCCGACACGACAAGCATCACAAAAATGATTATCAAACTTTAATTTTGGCAGGTCACTCACAAGCTCCTTATTTTTTAAGTTTTGCATTAATCTTAGATTAGCGTGACCTAAACGCCTATGCCATAAAGTAGAAACATCATTAAGAGAAGATAAGCATACATTATCAGATACAACAGTTTTACAAATATATAAATTTCCTTTTACAAAGCCATTTAAAAGAACTTTGCCATTTTTTATGATTTTACAAGAATCTTCTTCGAAGACAACAGTTGTATTATTTTTACACAATTGGCGAACACTCAATAAATTAAAATGTAAATTATCAACATGATTAACATTAAGAAATTGAACATTATTGCAAGAGACTGTACCTCTACCAATTATATTTCCTTTGGAGTTTCCTCCAAAAATTACCTGTCCACCATCACATGACTTATATGATGAAAAGAGATTATTGTTTCCGGTCATGTGACGTGTGCAACCACTATCGAGTATCCAGTCCATATCAAGGTCAATCTACAATAATGAAGATGTAACTTTTATGGTCCCCATTTCTCGTGGGTCCTTGACAATTAGTTTCAAAAGTCAACCAACATACATATATATAAAGTAAAACAGAATATATATATATATAATATATTACACAATATTAATATATATATATAATACATCAAATCATATTAATATATATATATAACAAACACCATATTATATATATATATATGTAATACGTATATATATGTAAACAAACAGTACATAGAATATATATTACTTATATATATAATGTATACAACAAAATATATTTAAACTATATATATATACATAACACATTTAAAACCATAAACGCATACCACCGGGATTATCATTACTAAACATTCCTTTTGGAATCCATTTATTTACCATTTTAATTTTGCGATTATATTTATCATACACATAAAAACAAGTATTTACATTCGCATTATTATTAGGTTTAGAATATTTATCATGGTACATGCGAGCATACGGTTTTCTCGTATTATAATTTACATTATTTATTTTACGCACATACGGAGGTTTTTGCACATATTGATTTCTTGTATTTACTTTAGGTGATTCATAGAATCTTTTGATGGGTATACATGAACATTTATCAACACAAGTATTGGAACCAATGCCTTTTCTACATTTTATACGGTTAGGCATATTAAGCATGTTAAGAACTTTCTCATTGCTACTTTCAAAGGCTTTAGCTAGCATGTTATCTTTTTCATATGAAGCACATTTAGCCTTTAAACATGTAATCTCATTATCAAGAATATCACATTTTGTACAAATAATATTTTCATGTGATTTTTTATTCAAGCATGCAATTTCTTTATTTAAAACATCACAAGATTTACAAAAATCTTTTTCTCCTAATTTAGTTTCTAATTTAGCAATTATATCTATATCATTTTCAGATTTTTGTTTAACATTTTTTATTTCCTTTTTACATGCATTTACAGTTTCTTTTAACATAGCATTCTCATCTTGGTAACGATTTGCAAGAGCGGCCATTTTATGAAAAGATTCATATAATTCTTCAAGATTATTTTCACTATCACTTTCATAATCACTATCGTAATCCGAGTAAGAAGATTTTACCTCGTCGTCGCTATCGGCCATAAGACAAATGGCTTGATAGTCATCTTCTTCTTCACTCTCGCTCCACGCGCCTCCAATGAAGGCTTTCTCCTTCTTCTTTTGGAATTTGTTCTTTTTCGGACATTCATTGGCGTAGTGGTCTTTGTCACCACATGAGTAGCAAAAGCCTCTCTTTGGCTTAGCTTTATCGTCTTCACTCGAGTCGCCATTTTTCTTAACTTTTTCGTCTCGTTTATGGAACTTACGACTTCGATTTTCACCACCACGACGGTAGTTACCGTTTCTTTGAAATCTGCCATTGTTAGAAAATTTATTATTATTATTAAGAAATTTGGAAAAGTTTCTTACCAACATGGCGACTTCATCGAGAGTTTCGGATGGATCTTTCGAGGAGCTAGCTTTCTCCTTTTTCTTCTCATCTTTTGGTGTTGAGACATTGAGAGCGATTGATTTCTTTTTAACTTGCTCCCGGTCTTTGTTTCTTTTAAGTGCAATTTCATGCACTTTAAGATTACCGATCAAGTCATCTATCTTCATTATGGAAAGGTCACGGGAGTCTTCTAAGGATGTTATCTTTTGCATCCACTCCGAAGGAAGAGCTCGTAGGATTTTCCTTATATAGTCCTCGTTAGGATAAGTGCGATCCAAACCTTTCAAAGTAGTTACAATAAGGTTAAATCTTTTAAACATTGAGTCAATTGACTCATCTTGTTTCATTTCGAATAGTTCATAATCGTGAACTAAAATATTTACTTTACTAGATTTAACCTCCGTGTTTCCACGATGAGTATTATTTAAACTTTCCCATATTTGATTTGCAGTTTTATAAGTATATACTCTTTCAATTTCGTCAGATGTTAAAGCAGCATATAATATATTCTTAGCTTCAAAGTTTAAACAAAAATGAGCTTCATCAGAAGTAGTCCAGTCATCTATAGGTTTATCAATATAAACATCATCTTTCACAATGGTGGGTTTAAAATTCCCTTTTTCTATGATGTTCCAAATCTTTTGATTTTTGCCACGCACGTGACATTCAAATAGCTCGGCCCAAATGCCAAACTTTTCAGTATCTATCAAAGGAGGTTTTGAAAACACGATATTAGTTTGTTGAGCCATTTAGAAGAATAAGAGAAAAATATGCAGAAAATTTTGAAAGACCTGCTCTGATACCAAATGTTGGACAACCTAAGGGGGGGGTAAGGTTGTATTTAAAATCTTTTTCTTTCAAAAATTCTTTGAACAAATAAATACAGTACAAACAATACAGTAAAAATAAAGCAGAGTATAAACAAGTAAATATACAACAATTATATAAACAGATATAATTTAAATGCACAGCGGAAATGTAAAGAGATAAGGGAAAGAGAATACTTGACAACGATATTTTTAAAGTGGTTCACCAAACACAAAGTTGGCTAGTCCACCTCGAGAAAATAACACTTCTCGGAGATCCAATACGAAACGTGTTCTTTACGGTAGAAACACAAACCTTAATACAACAAACGCGAAACACTCTTCTTTGAGAGATTAATGTGGATCACTCACTCTAATTCAAACACTTACAAGAGGGTAGAGATTTTAATATGAATAATCACTCTTGAATAAGGTTTATCACTTGGATATTTTTAGAGAGTTTGATCACTTGAGTTGTGTTGCTGATTCAACTAATCGAGAGATTTTAATCTGCTATCAACTCAAGATTTCTTGCTCAAAAATTAATTTTATCAGTTTAAGTGATTTAGTGTGAGTAAGAAAGCAGCAGAATAATAATCAAATGCTGAGGGAGAATTTATTGCTGAAGTTGGTGTAGCATTGAAGGCTGCTGGATGCTTGTATTTATACTGGATGATCATCAGTCTTGGGGATTTCGCGGTATACCGCCAGACCATCGCGGTATACCTGCGTCAGAAAAAGTGTACTGCAAGGAGAAGGTCAACCTGCAAAAGATCAACGGCTACAAGTACCCGCGGTATACCGCGTTGCACATGGCGGTATACCGCCTGAAAAAGTTGTCTGACAAAAGAAGCTTCATATGCAGATGATGCTGATGGTGAACAGTACCCGCGGTATACCGCGAAGACCTTGGCGGTATACCGCCTGAAGTTTTGTCCAATGAGAGCAAGGCAACGCAGGGTGGTTCGGCTGATCACACTTCTTGCAACAGATGATGAACAGTAGCAAACAGCATATATATATATATATATCAAGTGATTTAATATATATATAAAAAAAATATTGTATATATATATTTGATTCAAATATATTTATATAGATACGAAATATCCAAGTGATAAAATATTTTAGGGTGTTTATCATTTTAAAATAAAATGACGAAACTCTTCAGACTTGGATACTTCAGATAAAAAATTTATCGAGATCATTTAAATATCTGCACACTCGGATAAAATATTAGATAACAAAATAATGCGGTGTGTTTTGTAATCATCAAAATAAATATGGAGATGTGATTTTATGTGTACCAAAAATATATCACAATATTTAAAGCTGGGTACACTTGCACCAACACTTTGTACTCGTTTCGCTGATAGAATGAAAGATGAGTATAAAATGAGCATGATGGGTGAACTAACATATTTCCTTGGTCTTCAGATTAAGCAAACTGAGAAAGAAACTTTCATTAATCAGGGAAAGTATGTTAAAGATATGCTGAAGAAATTCGACTTAACTGAAAGTTCAGCTATGAAAACCCCTATGGCACCACCACTGACACTTGATAAGGACACAAAGGGTGTTCCTGTCAATGTCACGCTGTACCGTGGGATGATCGGCTCACTATTGTATCTTACAGCTAGCCGACCCGATATTATGTTTGCAACATGCTTGTGTGCACGATATCAAGCTGAACCTAAGATATCTCATATGAAAGCTGTAAAGCGAATCTTTCGATATCTTAAGGGTACAACGAATCTAGGTCTTTGGTATCCCAAAGATTCAGGATTCGATCTAACTGCATATTCAGATAGTGATTTTGCAGGTTGCAAAATGGATAGGAAAAGCACCACAGGAGGATGTCAGCTCCTGGGTGGAAAGCTGGTAAGTTGGACAAGTAAAAAGCAAAATTCAGTGTCCACTTCCACAGCTGAAGCTGAATATGTAGCCGCTGGAAGCTGCTGCTCTCAGGTCTTGTGGATGAGAAATCAGCTACTAGACTATGATCTTCAGCTCTCTAAAATTCCAATCTATTGCGACAACACAAGTGCCATCGCTATAGCAAACAATCCAGTACTACATTCAAAGACCAAACATATAGAAATCAGATATCATTTTATCAGAGATCATGTGATGAATGGTGATATAGAACTTCATTTTATCCCAACTGATTATCAGTTAGCTGACTTATTTACCAAACCTCTTGATGAGACAAGATTCAACTTTCTCATCAGCGAGCTTGGAATGCTGAACTTTGAAGGATAAAATCTTCAGCGGTTCACATTAATCAGCTAAAGGATAAAATCAACTTGTATAACCCATTCTATCATCTTCTCTCTGAATAAACTTGATTCACCGATATCAAGGTATGTTCTCTCTCTGACAATCGCATGAAAATGCAAGATTTCAAAACAAAATGCATCGCTGAATGTCTCTTCCTTAACAGCGATATTTTTGAAATTTCTTAAAACCTTTACTGAATATTTTCATTCAGTACTTCATGTTTTCAAAAGTATCTCTGAGTTTTTCTAAACCTCAGAGACAACCAAGAATATGAAAGGACAGTTGTGACGTCATTGCAACGCATAAACCCCGGCACGTTTTCTCTTCCTGACACACGTTTGCACGTCTCGTTCATACTTCCAATCAAATGCAAACACGTGTCCGTGTCATGATGAAAATCTTTTCCCGCTCAAGATTTTCTCTTTCTAAAATCTCTATATAAACAAACTCTTTGTTTATATTTTTCTTTTACGCGATCAATCTTCCTCCGCAAGAAAGAATTCACTGTTGCATTTGTGCTTTCAAACTTCAAGAACTGTTCATCATCAAACTTCAAGGTTAATATGTTCTTATTTATTACCTAATGCAAAATAACTTGTTTGTGATCTACTCTTTGTTTTTAACAAGATCAAAACAAAAGAACTTCTTAAAAATAAAATCATTTTCTTTCATGGTTTTATGAACACAACCATTTCATGGTTGTTCTTCAAGTTTAAATGCAAAATCTTAAACCTGTTCTTCATTCGTTTCCAAAATCTATTTCTTCATAGAAAACTAGAAAACAAGAACATGGGTTTTACATTTCGTTTCAAAATAAAGAAAAACCCTAATCTTCATTAAGACATTTGTGTCTGAATGAAATGGATAAAATTCGAAACATCTTATTGGAAATTCTTTCCACATTAAGATCATTCTTATTTGTTAACATCTTTGGTTGAACTGTTAATACAGAGAAATGGCCTCGTCTGACATTCCTGCTAACGCTGAGAACATCTCCGCTGACTCTGAGGAAGTGGAAATCCTCAAGGCTCCACAAGTCAAGTTTGAACTTGACAAACTGGATTGGACTAAGGTGAACAACCTCTCTGCGCTTCTCGAGTTTCCTCCTCGAAAGCAAGTCACACATCTAGATGATGCTGTGAAATTTCTGAAGAATTGCTGCATCTCCACAGCCCTGACCATAACACCTCCTGCACATCAGCTTTTGCTCTCACAATTCTGGTACTCAGCGAGACACACTCAATTACCTTCAGTCAAAGACCCCTCCAAAATAATAGATTGCATCCTCTGCGATATCGAATATGGCACCATAAAGATCACCCCAGCCATTATTCGCAAAGCTCTCAGCCTTCCCATCGCCACCAAGGAAAAACCTTTTGTTCCCCTCCCTGACCCCAAGAAAAACTCGGACAGGGAAGCCATCATTGCATTCTTCGATGCAATGGGCTATGTATGGGAAATAGGCAGAGACATGAAGCCCGAGAAGAAGCGGACGATCATCAAAAAATCAAAAATGCCCAGCGAGATGAATTTCATCTTCGCTCATCTAATAAGCTGCATGACTGCAAAGAGTGGCTCCTCCGACCAAGCCGCTAAACCTCAGCAAGCAATGGGTTATGCACTGCTGAAAGGTCTCAACATAGACTGGGCATCGATCATCTATGATGACCTGGTTCTACGAGTGGACACCGTCGCTGACAGACCTCCATGGGTTCCTTACCCACGTTTCATCAGCGCCATCTTCCAATGTGGCCTGAAGGAAACCTACCCAACTGATGGTGACCTGAAACTTTCTCAGGTCGGTCCAAAGATACTCGACTTTAAACCAACCGTAAATGAGGTACGTCTTTCTACACTCTTAACTCTTCTTAACCCTCATACTTCTTCTACTTCTGCAGCTCCTTCAGCGGACAGACCCACCACTGATACCCCAGCTGCTACTTCTATTCCTCTTAAAAGGAAACACTCTCACACCCCACTTGATTCTAAAAGGATCAAGAAAACAAAGGAGTAACCCCAGCAATCTCATGCGGAAGACTCCTCAGCTCTTTCTGCAGAGCTGAAGGAACGTTCAGTGGTACGCTCTACCACACCTGAACAAGCCATCCCTTCAATCCCAATCTCAGCGTCTCCAAACGTTGAGATTACAGACTTGGAAACTTCCCAACCTCCCTCAGTCTCTCAAAAGACTGATGAAGTGATTCTCAGCGATTCCAACGCTGAACTCAGAACCCAACCTCCAATCTTATCCTTCGCTTCTCCCTCCACTCATTTGGTCTCTCCTCCAGTTATCACTGGAGATGCCATCATTTCTACGGAAGCTAAAGCTGATAATCCAGAAATGATGAAGACATGACCTGCAGGACAATCCATGGGCACGTTCGAAGACGACGTGGAACTTTACTCAGGCACCCGTGACTTTGATGAGTTCACCAATCCTCCTGCAGGTAATCAACAACCTATAAACACTGTGACTAAACCCCAAACTTCTGAGCTTTCCTTTGTTAACAAGTTCTTATCTGTTACAGGTCCTAACTTAGGAGACATCAACGCCTCTCTGAAATCCGTGGAAACAAAGCTGACAGGTCTCACCACCACTCTCTCCAACAACTCTTCAGCTGTAACAAACGCTGGAGAGAATCTTCAAAAGCTGACAACGGTGGTAGAGAAGAAGGCTTCCACAGATGACATGAAGCAGCTTGACAAGACTCTCAGCGACTTCGCCAAGGTGCTCGCTGATATCTACACAGACTACACCTCTCTCAAAAGCTCAGTTTCGTCCATGTCCAGCGAATTTACAACGCTGAAGACATCGGTTGGAACACTAGAGGGAGATATGTCTGCTGTGAAGAAAAATGTCAACACTCTGACGACTGACTTAAGCTCTGTAAAGACTGACGTTGGTTCGATGAAGACTACGATCGAACAGCTGCTGCACAAGGCAAATGCTCCTGCCCCTAACCCTGTCCCTGAAACTGAAAACTTCACAGCGGTGGATCGCAAAGAGCTGGAAAAGATCAATCCTTCTATTTCTGGCCTTGAAGACAGATTAGCAAAGATTGAAGTTTGTGTAGGTCTCTCTGGCCAAAAAGACAGAGAACCTACCAACGCTGCTGAATCTACCCATTCTTCCCCCAGTCATCATGAAAAAGAGGGGGAAAGAGCGCTGAAAACCCTTCCAAGAGCGCTGAAGACCTTTCCCATGATGAATCTATCAGGGGAGAGAAGAACGAAGACCTCACCTTCACTGAAGAGGGTGAGAAGACTATTGAAGCTAAAGCAGCCGCTGGACCTCAGGGAGATGAACACCCTGAGGGAACCGAGAAGCTCGCCTCTGTATCTGAGGGGGAGCAACTCGAAGAAGACGCTGAAGAATCCGAAGCAGAAGATGATGAAGCCGTCGACATCCCTGATAATGAACCATCTTCTTCTCCAAAGAATGATGATGATGATGACGAAGATGACGATGACTTCTTTATCGTCAAACCTGCTCCAAAGATCAAAGCTCTTAAGGGAATCTCGATAAATGAACCTTCAGGGGAGCGGACAAAGACAAAGCCCTCAACCTCTGGAGCTGAGAAAGGCAAAGGCAAAAGCGTCGCTGAAAATGACAATCTGACGATCTTGCTTGAAAAGCCGGTTTGTCAGGTACACTAAACATCTCTTACTCCATCCCTCCTCTATCATACACTATCAGTTCCTCTACCCAAGCCTATACACTTGAACATTTTTCTCTCTATCTGATTCTACCCAAGTTCTTACTTGTAAGATCGTTGTGTTTCAACTAGTCCTCTCCCCTGTTTGAGGATATCGCTGAAGGCTCCACAACTGCGACTTCACCAATAATACCAGCTGCCGCTGAAGAAATAATCCCAGTCTTGGATTTGATCTCTGAGACTGATGAACCTGAAGAACAGACTCTCTCACACAGACACAGACCTTCCTTAGCTCCTCAAAAGCTAAGAGAAGAAGAACAGAAGAAAAGAGAGGAAATAATAAAGCGATTCGAGGATCAGCGAATCATTCTAAGGCGTGATCAACTGCCTTCAGTTCCTCCAAAGTTCAGAATTTCAAAAGCTGAATACAAGGAACACCTCAGAGCTGAACGCCTCATCGCTGAAAGAAAGGAAGCTGAAGAAAAAGACAAAGAATACGCCATCAAGCTTACTCAAGAATCTGTCAAAGACTCCAAGCTGAAACGTGTTCCCATTCAAGTCCAACGAAAGCTTTGGGAAGAAGCCCAGAAGATCGTGGAAAAGAAAACTGAAGTTTCTCAGACCACCCTGATATGGTGTAAAGAGAAAATACACTTCAGATATCGTCCAGCGAAGATCAACAAGGTATTCATCTCTGGAAGAACCTCTATCGGAGTACCTATTGTTGACATCAAACTTTTCAGAGAAGATGGCCAATCTGAAACCTTTCGCGCTGACACTGTAAAAAGGTATGGTCTCTCTGAATGGCTGGAGATGAGGTTAGCTATCCAAAAATCACAATCTAAGTACAAGGATCATTTCGAAAAGCTGATAAACAGACAGATCGATTTGATATCTTCTTGTGTGGACATTCCTCCTCTTCCTGATCTTGAGCTGAAAAGAAAAAGGGCCTCTCCAAAGAAGAAACGTCAAGATTCAAACTCAGGTCCTGTCATACGAAATGAAACTGGAATTGGTTTCTCTCGCGCTGAAGTGCTTGGTCCTGACCCTGATCTATCTGCCCTTGACATTTCTTTGCCACCATGTGAACTTTTCGTCCCTGGTAAAGTCATCAGTAATCCTTATGGAAAATTCTTTCTCGACTACGACGGACGTAAATGTTTTCAACGGATCGCTGAGCTTCCAATCACTCCAATCGAAACAGTTCAGAGATCTCATCTACTGGTGTGACTTCAGAAAAGACATTCAGGCACGACACCTAAAACCCTTGATTTTTTAAGAAGCGCTGAACAAAAGAAAACGAGGTGTAACGGTTCCTGACTGGATGATCCCCACTGAAAAGACCCTTGATGAACTTCTCATTAAGGAAGAACCTCTGTAAGCTGATAGGATCGCCTCTTTCATCTATTTTATCAGTTATCCTTTTGTACTTGTAATTTATTTCGCTTGTACTTGTAATCTTTCCATTTCTCTTTGTATCCTGATTCAAAGTTTTAAAAGAAAGATTTCAGCGAATGTACTTTACTCCATCAGTACTGAAAAGATCCCAGAAAACAGTAAAAGGGACAAATATTTTATGAGTTCTTTTTATCCTTATGTTTTCATTAAATAGCAATTTTCTCTGTTGCTATGTCATAATCAAATAGGGGGAGATTGTTGATCCAAACCCTCAGTGATTTGATAATGACCCTCTCTTATACTTAGTGAAATTTGTAAGTAAACAATATGTATCAGAGTTTCACTATCGCTGATAAGTACTAAGATCTTCCAGTACCGCTGATAGGAACTCTCGCCCTTTAAGTTAAACATTCAGTGAAATTGTTCACCATAAATGCTCTGAGTCTGTTCAGTCATTATGATGATCGCTGATAAGTTAGTTGTTTACTTATGATTCCTGAAGACAAGTTTCACGTCAACAAAGGTTCTACGCTGAAGTCGAAGATCAAGCTCAAGAACCAGCGACAAGTCTCCTAATGAACTGATGCGGATCAGCGAAGACTCAGATTTGTCCACTCAACGTGAAGTATCAAGTACAAGACTTCAGCTATCGCTGAACTCTATCATTCGCTGATATGAAATGATAGATCGCTGAATCAACGAAAGCTGATCATGAAGTCCTCCGTACAAAGTACTTTTGTCTTATCCACCCTTGCACGACTCCGTACGAAATGTCATAAAAGAACCTCCGAATATCTGAAATCGTACAACCACTCTGATACTACACTGTTCATCCATGCGGCTACTAAGGTTGTCAACCAAGGTCAATGACATGCAACCAACCAGCTAATGACACGTGTAAAGTATATACTGACTTGCATTAAATGCATGCAGTATATAAAGAGATGAACTCACTTCATTTGAAGTAACTTGCTAACTCTGGACAAGTTCAAATCTCTTATCTCAAGATAGGTTATTATTAGTAATTTCCTTATCTCTCTTAGTGCAAGAAACCTTAGTGTTCCAACTTGTTTAGATTTAGGTTTATCCTTAATCTTGTTTCCGCAACAAGCTGTAAATTGTTAATGATTTATCAATAAACAATTTAGAAAAGTAAAATCTGTGTGTTTGTATTCAACCCCCCCCCTTCTACAAACTTGTGTAGGCCTTCGGGACCAACAGCCACCACTTTTGTGGACTCAACACTCCACTGGTGGGAGACGGAATGCGCCATACGAGGGGACGAGGATATTGCTACCCTGACCTGGGAGCAGATGAATAAAATATCCGAGGTAAAGAAACTAGAGTCAGAGTTTTTGAGGTTGGAGCAAGGATCGTTATTCGTTCAAGAATATGTGACAAATTCTTGGAGAAAGCTAGGTTTGCTAGCTACCAAGTTGCAACTGAGCAGAGGAAAATAGGTCGTTTCAAGGATGGTCTTCGTATCGAGATAAAACAATACGTGGATATGACAAAATCAAACACGTTTTTCCAAGCTGTGGAAATGGCGACAGTGGCTGAAGTGAATAACATCAAGACGGTAAGAGAAAGGCGAGATACCAAAAGAAAATGGGAGGATGCCGCTAAGTCGACAAAAAGGACGAAGGAAGCATTGACACCGGCAAAGGTACAGAATGAGGGTTTTCTAATTCCTCAATGCGTCAAGTGTAGTCGGAGACATAGCGGTGAGTGTAGGCCCGAGAGCATAACATGTTATGGGTGTGGGAAGCCAGGGCATGGTATACGAGACTTCCCTGAGAGGAAGTCTTGTTACGAATGTGGAGCCACCGGGCAGATACGATTTGAATGTCCTAAGATTCGGAAAGGCGCAACAGATAATGCTAAGACAACGGGTATCAGGACAGGAAAAGAATCAGATAAGAAGAATGAGCCACTAAAAGGGCGAGGTCAGGTATACAACATGACCTTGAAAGAGACAAGAGAAACTCGTGACACTGCATCTGGTATGTTCCATATCAAACCATTGATCTCCATGCACTAGTTACAAGGTTGATTTTACGTACAATACTATTATTGTTGCATCACTTATAGGATGAGAAGATTAGGGAATTGAGAAATAATTTATACGAGGAAATAAGTCGTAATGACCTACGGACGCTAGTGAACCCTAGCGAATTGCACGAGTAGCTTAATTGGGAGTAGACATACGATACGTCTCTACGAGCATGCCATGAAGCAATAAGGAATGTTGTCAAGTTGTGGAAAGGAAAATAGTAAAAAAAATGTGATAAACAAGGTTATAGGAGAAGGTGCTCTCAATTGTTAGAAGAGAATAATTCCGAGGACGGAATTTCTTAAAAGGGGGGAAGAGTTGTAACACTCCAAAATTAGGCTTAAATAAATTAATTGATAGGTAGAGAAAATTTTATTGGAATCGAAAGAAGACTTATCTCATTTGGACCAAAAATGTGAAAGAATGTATGGAGAGGGACTAAATATGTCATTATGGAAAATACACTATATTATCATAAAAATAAATAAATATATTTATTTATTTAATGTAGGGTCAAAAGTTGGGTAATGAAAACATGAGGGGTCTGTTCTACGAAATGGGATAAGTTGATTTTAGAAATGATTAAATTGATTTGACTTTCCTTCATTAGTGTATCTTGGCCTCCAAGACAGAAATTGAGGCCTATAAATTCGACATTAGGGCACCCCATTCTAGGGCAAGGAGTGTCGTACATAGAGGGACATAAACCCTCTGTAAATTTCGACTTTTGAGCAAGAATTGGAGTCGAAATTGGCCGAAGAAGCAACGTTACGTTTTCGGAGTTCGTCAACGAAATTGAGGTAGTTCTCATCGCTTTTTATGAAATTAATTTTTCTGGTACGTTAGTATAGATGTATAATAGGTCTCGTAAAAGTTTAGGCTCAAATGGATGGCCGGAAGGCCACCGATTTGGCCAAAAAGGTTTAAAACACGAAAGGTCAAACGTCATGTTCTTTAAAATAGAAATTGGTGATCTTTAGTAAACCATTCAGGACCATTCTTGTTTTATAAGATGAAAAATATTATAATGGTGTTATTATGCAAAAAAAATCGTCGAAAACGGTTGAGTAATGGCTTAAAAATAATTAATGTATTTTACATTTTTAGGTTCACTAATTAATTGATTTTTTCGAATATCAATTTATTTAATGTCTATTTAATTAATGTATTATATTAAATCTTATTTAATTAATATATTAATTTAAATTAGAGATTTTGAATGTTTTATTTCTAAGAAGAAATGCGTACTAAATAATTAATTCAAGTCGATTAGTTCGATAATGGTATAATGTGTCATATTTAGTATTTATTATGACGCCTTAACTTAGGGTGACGACATCAATCAATTATTTTCCAATAATTGATTATTAATCAAGTAATCTATGTTAAGTGACTAATAATTGGTAGAGGTGTTTATAAAAGGGAATCAAGATGTCGAGTTTTGAATTAACATTAGTTGAGACATGTGAGACCCGATTGAAATATTCCTATGGTTATAAGCGGATATATCGATGTTTAAGATAATTTTATATATATATTATTAAGACGTCATAAGTGAACTTAAGTGCCCGATCACTTACATTATCCAAAGGGCGGGGGTAACGTCGCCACTTGGTTGACCTTGTGTTGAACCATTGACCATGATAACCTCGGGGTTGACTTGTGGAGAAAGCTTAGAGGTTGTTTACCAAATTTTCCATTAAGTTCTTTATGGATAAATTTGTATGTCCAGATAAATTTGGTGGTATTGTTTACTTTTTTATCTGAATCAAATGTCTGAACGGTATAAATGACCAATTTACCCCTAAAACAAATATGTGATAACATTCATTAAAAAAAGTTAATCAACAAAACAAAGGAATTTTAAACAGTGAAGAATAACACATGGATTGAAGAACATCACAAAACAAAAGAATCAACATCTATGAAATTAAATAAAGAATAAACAAAGAACAAATATATAAATCAAAGAATTAGCACGTGGAGTCCTTTAAAGAGTAAAGAACATTCTCTAACAAAGTAATAAAACAGAGAATCAACATATGGAGTCATTTAACAGTGATGAACATTCTATAACAATGAAATAAATCATAAAATCAACCCAGACTATTAAACAAAGAAAAAACAGTAAAACTGCATAAAAATCGGACAAAAGTCGTGCAAAAACAATTGAAACCGTGAAGAAAAAACAGAAGAAATCGACAAAAATGAGCAGAAATCGTGATTTGGAGGAGAAATCGTGCAGAAAAATAGAAGAAAATGATAAAAATATGCAGAAAAAAGAAGAAATCGCAAAATGTGCAGAAATCGTGATTTGGAGGAGAAATCGTGTAGAAAAAACAGAAGAAATTGAAAAAAAAAATGTGCAGAAATCGTGATTACATGAGAAATCGTGAAGGAAAACGTTATCTACGAAGAAATCAAGTGTGAAGAAATAGACTTGTAGGAGAAAGCTTGAGTGCAGTTTGGGTGGAGCAAAAAGCTTGAAGTCGGGAAGGAAAATGGCTAGGGTTTCTTTTTGAAATCGTGAAGGAGAATGTTTGGGCTGAGCGTGAAATAAAGAATGCTAGGGGTATGGCATGTCTTTTTTTGGGTTGAATGTGGACAACATAACATTTTCATCTGTGCGAATAAGTCGACATCTGTGCGAATAAGCCACAAGTAAACACCGTTTTTTGGCTTTTTGGACAACATAGCATTTTCATCTGTGCGAATAAGTCGACATCGGATGTATACATATGTACGAAATTATTTTTACATGTATGACTATGTGGTGATGTATGTTATGCATGACAAAATGTTTTAATTACATGTTCTCGCTTTTATGATTACATGTATATGGTGTTATATGGGTATGCATGCTAAATGTTTTTGGCTATAACATTCCTCGCATGCTAGAATTTTTAGTTTATTTAAAATTGTACTAATGGTACATAATTGGGAGAATGAGAAGTCAATAAGATGGGTCACACTTAAGGGGAGGCACGACCCCGAAATGGGTGACTGGCCTTGTGTGAGCCGACAACGCCAGGGAAATGCCTGTGACACAGCAGCATGACCCCGAAATGGGTTGCTGGCTCTAGGGAGAGTCGCGTACGCCCAGGGAATGCTTGCTAACCATCATTCAATGAGACAGCTTTATGAGATCTTGTAAGAGTGGGTTTTCTTTGAAAATGCATATGATGATTTTTCCTTATATGTGATGCATTGTATTATATGACATTGAATGATTGTTATTACACGAAAACCATGAATTCACTGAGCTATTTAGCTGACTATAGTATACATCTCAGGGGAAGGAGTTCCGGGAGTCGATAAAGGCAAGGGACATGCGTAGAGATATTTTATTTTTATGGTTCAATTAATTAGGCGTTTTTCTTTGTTTGGGTATGTTTTGGCCCGGTATGGGACGTGTTCACTTTTAAGATTAATTATTTGACGTTTAGACTTCCGCTGTAAACGTTACGTTATTTATTATTGGAGTATTTATTATTTTGGGATGATGTAACATCCTATTTAAGAGAAAAAAATGGGGTGTTACAGATTGATTATGGTTTAAACTTCTACGACATGTAACCGGAACGTATTTTTATCAGTTTTGAAACTTATGAAGCATGTGATTTATGTTTTTAATGCATTTGTCAGATTGATCACCTCCAAATGATTACTTTGTTGCCAATTAAGTTCGAGAGAATTAATTGCTAACCAGATCTAGTAATTACATACCGAATGTGAGATTCGGGTAGGGATAGCCGAATCACCCTTCGTCCTTTACAATTCCGAACTTAATGTGTTTTGAGTCCATCGGTGGAGATCGAGAGATAAAACTTGTGGTTTCAAAATAAGACCCGTTGTTGCTTGAGAAAGTGCAACGTTGAGCTTTCAAGAATTAGGTTTCATATGAGAGAATCAGTAATAAATGTTCTAGGTATAGTGTTCATCGAAGGAAATTAAATAACCATAGGATTTCCAACCCTCGACCCTTTCTCTAATAAAAGTCTCTTTAAAGCCTCTTAGTCGTTTATGTTTTCTTTTTCTGCAATTAAACAACTTTCAAACAACAACCCTAAATTTCGATAGTTTAGTTAATAGCGAGGATAGTAATTGTGATACTCAGTTCCTAGTTCCTTTGGTTCGATACTAGTACTTCCAGTACTTATTACTTGATTTGACTCGTACACTTGTGGTAAGAGTAGGGGGTGCAAACCCACCTATCACCTTATCAGTTTTTCTAATCAATGAAGCATATGAATTTGGTTTTAATGCTTTTGTGAGTTTGATCGATCACCTTGCAAATTGATTCAGTTGTTAGGAATCCGATTCGAGAGAACGATTCTATAACTTGACTTGAAATTGTATGCCTAGGGTGAGAAATTGGATAGAGATATACCTAGTAAACCTTAGTACTTGTTTTTATAATCTTGTTCTTAATGAATTTCTGAACTCCTAGGTTGAGATCGAGAGATAAAACATGCGTTTTCTAAAAATAACCCTGTTGTTGCTCGAGAGAGAATAACAGTTATTTACGTGATTATGTATTCATTTGATAGGTTTAGTTTGATAATTATCATAAGTAGAGTGTTGTTTGTGAAACCATTGGGATTCCAATCCTCAACTGCTTTTCTCCCAAAAAATGCAAATTTGTTCTTTGCTTTTGCTCTAACGTTTATTTATTTACTTTAGTTATTAATCGTTTATCAACAATTCACCAATTGGATCGTCCAGTTAATAGTGAGTATAGTCATTGTGATACTCAGTTCCTAGTTCCCTTGGTTCGATACTCGTACTTCCAAGTACATATTACTTTATTCGACCCGTACACTTGCGATTAGATTAGGAGGGTGTAAACCCGCCTATCATATATATTTCGTATCCAGAATTTACTGATCAAGGTTGTTGGCTATCGAAAGTATAGGATAGTATTACATCAAGAATTCTCCCCACACTGTATAGGTTCTTTCAGTTCATCCAAAAAGGGTAGTTGAGTAATTTGGTTTGCTGGTTGCTTATGGTTCTGTAAGTTCATCCAAAGTTCACTCAGTTGTTCTTTGCTACCAACTCTTACCATGCATATATATATATATATATATATATATATATATATATATATATATATATATACTAGTGGTGTACCCGTGCGATGCAGCGCGGGTGAATCACAATTCTGAAACATTAGTTTAGCCATAAATCATGTTTCTTTATAATTTCGATTGTATTTCATGAGGTTGCGTGATTAATTTGCAAGTCAACTAATATATAAAGTTGAAGATTAATACGGTGTATTAGTAAGATATCTTGGAAAAATAATTGCATAAGTATTTAGCTTCCAAACCCATATATTCAAAACTAATTACAAAATTTGAAATTATTGAATGAATAAAAACCGAAATACATACATTTGTAAATCCATATAGCATATGATAAGATAGGTGAACCGTCTATCAGTAGATATGTCCTGGAAAAAAAAACATGTAATAACTTTAATAGGGACATTATATTGGTGATGGTGACGATGGTCGTATGTGGTGGGTAGGGAGGGGGTGGTTAAAATAAGTGCGTCAACTTGTACAGCGTGGTTAGGCCTTTGTGTTGGATTTCATCGCCGATAGTTTGGTACTTGTATTTAATATTGAAATTAGATATCGGAATTCGTGCGTCAACTTTCACTTATATTCAATATCGGAAATCGTGTGTCAACTTTCACTTATATCAATACCGATAGTTTGGTACTTACATTAGTGCATCAACTTTCACTTATATTCAATATCGGAAATCGTGCGTCAACTTTCACTTATATTCAATACCGATAGTTTGGTACTTAAATTAGTGCATCAACTTTCACTTATATTCAATATCAGAATTCGTTCTTTCATGGTATAAGTTAAATTTTTGGGGATTATGCATAAGCTAAGTTTCTGAACATGGATTGCCCATATACGGTGATGGGCCTGCAAACGGTAAATTAAACATGTCATCATACACAGATTTAGTGAAGTGCAGGATGAAAAAAGTTCAAACAAAAGTCGACATTGATCAAAAGACCAATTTTCAACGGGAGCAAGCAACAACAGACCAACTTTTAACATAAAAATTTCAAAGGTGCAGATCTCCAACATAAATGGACTCAACCTCCGGTTAAAATAAAATCCAATCCCTATAATTAAGGTTACACCAAAGGCATTTTAAGAAGAATAATTTTGATGACAATCAAGTTGTATGGTGTGCCACAAAATGAGAATGACTTTGATGACGATAAGATGGAAAAGACGATAAAGCATATGGAGAAAGCAAACACTTAACCGGTAAGCGCTTACCGATAATAGTCAACAATCTGACTTGTTTACTCGGCAAGATCAATTTACCTGATAAATGTTGACCGGGTAAGATTGTTTGTCTTATGATCCCTCTTACCAAATAAATTTTTTTATGCTTGTCATTCATCCATTTACCGGTTAAGCGCTTAGTAAAAGTCCCCCAAGTTAATTCTACTTAGCTTCTCACAAAAGAAACTTATAACTTCTAATGATGCTCCTCATAGACAACATTCGTTGCTGTGTGTCATATTTTTAAGCCCCATGCACACTCTTTGTTGGTTCTACAAGTGTGTGGGTCGAACAACATGAGCTGATGAGCATCTTGTGGTATTTTGAACCAACTACTTTTTATTTGGTATCCACAGCCTAAAAATCATGCTTTGGTATAATTTCAACCACAACATTCTAAAGTGTTCTTTAATTTATATAAAGCATGTACATATGTTATAGAAAAGTCCACTTGGGATATTTATTTACATAAAAAAATTGCATACATTTTCCCTGATCATTCTTAAGTGTTCTTTATACTTTATTTTTCTCTTTTCTCTAATCACCTCTCAAATCTTGGACCTTAAAAATGAGCTGTACGTGCTTGAACAAGCCTTCAAGAAGCAATTGTTGGCAATGGAGGTGTTGCCATCAAAAGAGCTTATGCTTTCTCTATTTGAGTCGATTGCGCTTCATAGCCTAGCCAATGTGGACACACCAACGGTGATTTCGAAGGCAAAAGGAGCCAATGTGTATTCGTGGAATGACTGCAAAGGGTTCTTGTGCTTGGCTAGGCAAAAGAGTTTATTTGAAAGTTTATGTTTGTGATTGACTTTAGAGAATTATTTCGTTAATACCTCATCCTTATTGCATACAGAACAAAGCTTGTATCCACTAGAAATAAGCAATCACGGGCCAGATGAAGAGATAATAACAAGAATACAGAGTAAATATAATTTTACCAAATCAAAAAGTATGAGAAGATGGTAGACAGTAAAATGATGTTACCGCTCCGCTGTGAAAAATAATATATCTCACCCCTTTATTATTGTTTGTCTATGGCGGTTGTAGGTCTTTTGTTCAAAGTAAGGAACCAATGATAACCGATACATTCTGTTACAATCAATTAGATAAAAAGTGAATATCTAATTATAATTCGATAAATTTTAAAAACTCAATATTCTATTTCGGCAATCAAGTTGTTGCATGACAATTAAAATTCCATTAATAAAATAATAAACCAAACTTATCATTTGCTGTAGAATACCCTTTTTCTTATACATGCTTATAAGTTATGTTGTTTGATTTGTATAAATATCTATTAGTAGTGTTTTTAAGTGAAATATAAGGATAAATGGATCGTAAAATAGAACTAATACAACCTTGGTTATGCTCAATTCATTGAATATAAACCAAGGAACAACTTTATGTTTTACATGTAGGTACATATCTAAAGTGTCATTTTACAAGAAAACCCAAGCTCTTGGGTCTAGGATTAGCATCACTTGCTTAGTCAGAGATGATTGAAAAGTACCTGAAAACATAAGAGTTAGGGGTCGTTCACTAAGCACTTACCCAGTAACTACTTAACATGTCACTTAACCTTACTGGATGAACATGACATTGATTGGTATTCTTACTCGGTCTAGAGCAATGACAAGGGCCGAAAGTCTTACCCGATAAGTAAGAGTAACGACCCTTGTCTGGTAAGTGTTTACAAGATAAATTGTTGCATACAATGCTACTTTAATAAACTAAAATTTTATCCGGTAAGTTAAGTTAAAGTGTTAACTCTTAGCAATAAGCGCTAACCAGTGTAAGCGTTATGTAAATGGCCCCTTACTCTATCACCTGATTCACCAAGATGGTAATGTACTAATGTTGCACTATACAAAACATTTTGAATATTGCTAGCATCATTGTTGGGAACTGAAGATTTGTCAAGTATGGTTAGTACTGCCAGAACAACAATACTACTGCCAGAGCAAGGTTAGTACTACAAGTAAAAGTTAATGCTGCTGGAACAATGTTAGTACTGCTTGTGCATAGCGATGTTAATGCTGCTTGTGATCATAATTATGGAATGCGAGAATGTTGGAGATAAAGATGGAATGATTGAAGATAAGCATGAAAGAATATTCTGAAGATCAAGTTTGTTTTGATAGTTATCTTGTAATTACTTAGTATAAATAGATTTTGATAGATAGCTATTCTGTGTGATTTTTTAGAATTCGTTTTTGTTTTAGAGAGAATTAACCTCAAGGTTTAGAACCCTATTTCTAGAGAAGTAGAAGTCGTCTTGTGGAGCCTGTTCAACAAGATTGAGGTTTGGTTGTAAACTTGTGAGTTGAAGTATTGAATACAAACAGATTGTGTTTTCTGATTAGTTGTTCATTGAGTGTGTTTGAATTAAAGTTCTATTCCGCAAGATTCTTTAATTCTGATTTCTAAGTATAATTATTCTTGTTTGGAATCGATCCTGACAATCATTCAACTTGCATTCAGCTCCTTTAAAAAAATGGAGTCAACTAGATGCAATTAAATAAATAAAAAGGAGACAAATATTCAGCCTTCACTCAGCAATTGGATCGTCCAGTTAATAGTGAGTATAGTCATTGTGATACTTAGTTCCTAGTTCCCTTGGTTCGATACTCGTACTTCCAAGTACATATTACTTGATTCGACCCGTACACTTGCGGTTAGATTAGGAGGATGTAAACCCGCCTATCATATATATTTCGTATCCAGAATTTACTGATCAAGGTTGTTGGCTATCGAAAGTATAGGATAGTATTACATCAAGAATTCTCCCCATGCTGTATAGGTTCTTTCAGTTCATCCAAAAAGGGTATTTGAGTAATTTGGTTTGGTCGTTGCTTATGGTTCTGTAAGTTCATCCAAAGTTCACTCAGTTATTCTTTGCTACCAACTCTTACCATGCAAATATATATATATATATATATATATATATATATATATGTATATATATATATATGTATGTAGAAGCGGGTTCAAACGAGGAGCGTAACAATTTAAAAAAACGCGAGGAGCACCGCCCATGTACTGAATCACATGTGATTCACGTACAAAATCACATGTGATTCACACCTGATCGGGGGGCTTCCGCCCATGTAGTGGATCACATGTGATTCACGCCTAAAATCACATGTGATCCGGGCGACTTCCACGCGACTCGCGAACCAGGTCGCCCGCTACCCGATTTTTTCGGGAGTAGTGGATCACATGTGATCCAGTACATGGAAGGCGCCCCTCGCGTTTCTCGTAAATAGGTACGCTCCTCGTTTGAACCTTCCTCTATATATGTATATATATATCATCTTTTATCTAATAATATTTCTTTGTTGTTTTTCTTTCTCCATGGCTTTGGACTACGTTTTAGAATCAATGTTTATGTTAGAATCAGAAATTGTGTGTTAGAATCAGTGTTTATGTGAACTTACTTTTACAAACCGGACCAATTAGAAATTGCATTATACCAATTACGTTTTATATATGATTTTTTTTAGTTTACGTTTTAAAGCCCATAAAAGGCCCAAACCGCCTAAGCCGATCGGACCAAACCGCGTAAACCGCGGTCCGGTTTGACTGGTCTGGGCACTTGATGTCAAACCGCTCAGTTTGAAAATTACCAAACCTCCACTTGTGGTTTGGTTTGTGGTTTGAGGGGTTAAACTGCCCAAACTGGACTGCGAACACCCCTAGTTATGACATATATTATTTGAAAGTTGCATGTTTTGAGTGCATTGGTCATACATGTGGGGTCATGTAATTTAGATTGTAATGCAATGGATCCATAGGCATATGAGTCAGTCTTTATTATTTTAAATATGGCAGTTGTTCCCATGTTATGCCTAGGAATAGGCATCGGGTTATCGAGGACACTATAGTGTGGGCTCTTGTAGTCGAGCATCTATTATTGACGATAAAATATAATTTCTGAACCGGTTTTAATGTAATGGTAATCCCCATATTGTAGCTAGAAATAGACATTAGGTCAAAGGGGCACTGTGGTGCGGGCTCTTGATGTCGGACATCTGTCATTGAGCATAAGATGTAATTTCCAGTGAACGAGCATACCTCGGATCATCGTGGTCCTAATGCAAGGAAAAGATAGTGGGTGGTTGAAATTGATGACCATTGATTCATCATAGGCTCATTAACATTGACATGGCTTACTTTTGTGTTCGTCACATTCAATGGATTACGGATCTTTCCCATCACTGAAAGGTGTGTTTTTATTCACACTTTCGGTGTTGCTTTTAGGTATGGTATGTATTCATGAATTGATGTTTGGATGACATTTATTATCCATATGTTGATGCTTTGGATACCTGAGTTTTATCTTTGTTTTTCGGTATTTAAATGTCAAACTTTATTTTTGTATTGTGTGAGTATTGTTGGTGATTTTAGTGAAATCATCGGTCCATTTTGTGTAGTTGGATTCACAAAGGTAATAATAGGGTTGGTAGCTAAGCTATAACATGAGTTAGGAGGTGTGGAGTGCACACTCGTGTAAGCTAACTAGAACCCGAGATTGTTGGACGGTTAAAATCGACAAGTTACAAAGTGGTTTCTTGAGCTGGGCGTCGGGGCCACTTGTGGCGCTACTTATCTAGCGCGGGAAGTAGCCCCAGGCTCTGGATTGTTGCCCGCGCTCCTTTTAGGGCTACTTATCTAGCACGGGAAGTAGCGCCGGCGTCAGAGATGTTTTCTCACTTTGTAACTCCCGATTTTTGTAACCGACGTCATTAAGTCCACAATCAAATCTCATTAAATGAGAGATTATTTCCTAATTCAATACAGTGTAGGTTACGATTCTCTAAAGGTGTATAAGTATGAATCGATTAGTGCCTTAATCGATACACCGAAACAAAGAGATTATCCCCTAGAGAATTTCGTGATACCCAGGCATATAGGGTCGAAATATCTCTTACGGAAAGCGAGCTCTCACGCGATCTCTGCGTTTTATCCAAGTCATTCTACATCTATTTCTCTCTCAATTTTCGAATTCCTCCAACAATCGTAAGAGATATTTGCTTATCGCGAGAGAGATGGCGAATGATCAAACTGTAAGAGACATGACTTCCAAGTTCACGAAACTTGAGAAGTTTGAAGGCGTGGACTTCCGTAGATGGCAGAAGAAGATGCACTTTTATTTTCATTATTTATAAGCTTTACTTTATACCTTTTATTTTCATTATTTTAATTTTACATTTAACACATATAATCGTTTATTAACTAAAACACGTTAAAAAATACGTTTTAATTTTAACAAGTTACACCATTATAATCGTCTCTTCGATACGTTCGAAATGAGCTCAATCTTGAATTTTTTTGATTTATATATTTTAATATATATCATATATATATTACATAAAATTATTTTTAATATTTACAATTCATACATTTATAGTTAATTATTTAATTTATGGTACTCTTATAGTTAATGCGATAGGAGTGTAAAACAAAATTGAGAATACGTTAAAAAAATGAATTTCCGCAGATAAAAAATACCTTTATATTTATAAAGTAAAGTTTATAAATAAGTATAGGGGGTGAAAGTGTAAAATTTCATTTAAAAATCATCAAATACAAACAAAGTGGTCCATCGCGGGTATTTGTGCGGCATCCCCGCGATCGCGGGATAATAAAATTTCGAAAATGCCACTGGCTGCGATCGCGGGTTTCTATCACAGGTATTTGGGGCATTTTTGCAAACTGGGAGAGATTTGAGGCATTTTGGTAAATTTCACTTGGACTTATGGCATTTTAATTAATTTCCCATATTAATTTATTATTTTGTTTTTATTTGATATTTATTTTTGATGGACCATTCTTTTATTTTTGAGTAATTATTTTTATCGTCCTTGTGGTTTGTTGACAATTTCTACTTTCGTCCTTGTATTTTTTAAGTTGTGATTTTCACTTTTATAATTTATAATTCATTGTTATTTTGACAATTTCTACTTTCATCTTTGTATTTTAAAGTTATGATTTTCACTGTTATTTTTGTTAACACAATTTATAATTTTTTATTATTTTTATTCTTATGATCTACATTCCATTCTTATTTTTGTCCCTCGTACTCAAAGGTAAAAGTTAGTCTCATAAACAAAATTAACAACAAATTGCAAGCCTTAAAAATGAAAACTTCTTTTTCATAACGAGTGGTTGAGTTTTAGTAACTACGATTTTATTTTATTTTATTTAAGTCCTATAAATTAGGGGTGAGCATCAGGCCTGGGTGTCTTAGAATCGGAACCGCTCTAAAACTGCCGGTTCCGCAACCGAAACTGATGTGATTGGTTTCGGTTCTGTTTTCTAAAATATGGAACCAATTAAGACTGGTTCCGGTTCTAGTTCTTAATTTTTTGGAACGGTTACCCGTCGGGACCGGGTACCCAGGCCTGCTAGGTACCCAGAACCGGAACCGACGGACACCCACTATTTTTAATAAAAAATATTTTCATATTTATTAGATTTAAATATTTACTTAGTTTATAATTTATTTTTGTAATAATTAGTTTTTATCGGAATACTTTTCACCATTTATTGTATTTATTGTTTTAGGTTGGTACTTTGTGGTTTGCAATATACTTAAAATTAAAAAAATTTATTATATAAAATGTTAAAATTAAAAAAAAAATTGACACCGAGTACCCGGAACCGGTTCCAAAATATAGAGAACCGATGTAAGCGGTTCCAGTTCTGGTTCCTTCATTTTAGGAACTGCCGGTTCCGATTCCGGTTCCGGTTCCATAAAATTTGGCCGGATACCCGGTTATGCACACCAGACACCACTACTATAAATCTACTAAATATTTTAAATTAAAAAACTGATTTTAAAAAAAAATCTGAATAACGAATTATGTAACTGTGGGCCGATCCAATTGGAATGGTGACTAATGGGCCTTTGCGCATATTGAGCTTATCCTTTGCTTTTAGAGCCCAATATCTCCTTCAACGTACGCCGAACGAAACAAACTCTGACCCATACGGCCATACATACAAAACTGCTCAAAATCTTCGATTTCTTCAACCAAATCGAACAAGGGTTTTAGGGCTCAATCGAATTCAAAGGCTTTCTGTTCAAACCCTCCACATCAATGTGCGCAAAAATGGTGGCCCTTACAACTACTCTTCACAACCTTCCTTTCACCGTAGCTCCGCCTCCAAATCGAAACCAGTTCTCCATTAACAGTGTAAGTTTTTCAAATTTCAAATTTCAGTTCTCCAAATTTTGAATTTGACTTTTGTATGTGGTCTCTGTAGATTTCTCCTTCATCTGCTGTATGGAACAAAGCTTCCATTCGGATTCAGAGAGCTTCAAATGGTATCGATTCTTCATTCAAATTTTTACATACTAGTAGGCATCGGTCACGCTATATTTTTCACCATATTTTAAAAATAGTGTAAAAAGTAGTGTAAATTTCAGTGTTAATATCTCCAATGGGTAGCACTATTTTTTACACCAAATTAAAAAAATAGTGTTACCCCAAATCTAGTGTAATACTATTCATATTACACTGAATTTAGTGTAAAAAATAGAGACTCATTGGAGATAGACGGTGTTATGGATGGTTCTTAATTCCCTTTAGAGAACAATTTCTACTTCGCTTTTGGTGTTCGAAATTAAATCAAGTGAATTAGATTTTCCACCATTGCACAACAAATCTGATTATGAAACAAGTTAAAAGTTTGTGGTCAAAAAGTTACATATAGGAACTAAATCAAACTTAGTTGCGTTTTTATTCATCTTGGCATTGTGAAATGCAAAATAAAACACGGAAGTTTGCAATTCTTTTGCGTTTTTTCAACAATCGAATTGGATTTTATACACAATCATGTACAAAATGCAATGTGCTGGTTCTGTATCTAACATTCTAACTTAAATTCAATTCAGTCTTTTCTTTGGCTGGTTCAAAGAGGATGAAGATCCAAGAGCCTTCATTTTCAAATTCACGCAGAGGGTATCTCATGTGTGCTATAAATGATACCAAATCTGACGCAAACTTGAAGGCCACTGATCAAAAACTTACCGATAATAATGGAGTTGAACCATTTGGAGGTAAATCAGGATCTGTTTCATTTGTTGGATTGACTCACCAATTGGTGGAAGAAGGGAAATTGGTGTCAACACCATTCAAAGAAAGTCGGTCTTTGCTCTGGATTGTTGCTCCTATCGCAATAATCTTGTCAGTTTTGATCCCACAGTTTTTCGGCATTATAAGTGATGAACTCATCAAGGACGTGGTTTTGACAGGTATTATTGTATTACAGAGCATCGTTTTTGAACCTTTGTTTGTCAAAAGAACAATATGGTTCGTAAGAATGATCGATGTTGGATAAACCACGTAAATTAAAATGCAAAACAGAAACATAAACCATGTACTTGTTATGGTTTAATATCGATCATCCTTGCAAACCACATTTTCTTTTTTTGAATTTTTGCAAGAACAATGGTTATTTTGCAACAAAAAACCTACTACGGTTCAAAAACCTGTATATGTAGGAATTTAACATCTTTCTGTAAGGGCTCTTGTAGAGAGAATTCAAATGGGGTCCACATATCCCAAATAGTATTTTAAGAGCATCTTCGAGAGCTATGGTATAGTTTTTCTATAATAGAGTAGAAAAAAGTCCATATCTCCAAGAAAAATAACGTTCATCTCCAAAAGCTAATCTATTTTAGCAATCCTAACATTAACTTTATTAATAAAATAATCAATACATTTAATAAAATATTGTTTCTCTCTCCTACACATTAAGTTTAAAATTCTTTTATTGGTAGAAAAATATTATTATATTAATTCTCTATCTTCTATAAAGTTTTAGAGATTTTTACAATCTCTTTCCTCATTTTTCTATTTTAGCATACAAGATGGCATAACTGTTGGAGCAAAAAAGTTGTTAAAATCCATATTTTCTTCATTTTATATGCTCTTAACATTTTTGTGCTACATTGATTTCAATGCCATTGTTTTCGTGCAGAAATTGTGTATACCGCTACTTCCGAAGTCATGTTTTACATAGGCCTAGCTACATTTCTTCTAGTAACGGACAAGGTGCAAAGACCCTATTTGCAATATAGCACCAAGAGATGGAGCCTTATAACGGGCCTTCGAGGATACCTAACATCTGCGTTTTTGGTGATGGGGTTTAAAGTTTTAGCACCTCTATTTGCTGCATTTGTGACTTGGCCGTTGATCGGTTTGGCGGGCGTGGTTTCTGTGGGCCCATACTTAATGGGCTGTTTGGTTCAGTTTATATACGAGAAAATCTGTGAGGAACGTGGCTCATCTTGTTGGCCTCTTGTGCCTATTGTTTTTGAGGTTTGTAGGGTTTTTTGCAATTTATGAATTTTTAATGGGCTCGTGGCTGGCGGATTTTGCTAATGTTGAATGATTTTGGCAGGTTTATAGGTTGTATCAGTTGAGTAAAGCTATGCATTTCATGGAGAAGTTGATGTTTCAAATGAGGGGTTTGCCAAAGTCGCCGGAACTTATGGAGAAGAGCGGTGCGTTGGCGGCAATGATCGTGACATTTGAAGTTCTTGCGGTGGTTTGCATCTGGTCGTTTTTGACATTTATACAAAGGCTTTTTCCTTCTAGACCTGTTGCTGAGAATTATTGAGTTGAGCTGATTTTTGTGAAGGATGTTGTAAAGTCTGTCCCCATGCGTTTTGTTCGACTTAATGCTATGAGCTCGTTCAGATGAGGATTCTTATTTATACAGATTCAAAAATTGCGAAAACTTTAATATTACAATATACAATTGTACATAGAACTTAATATATTTAAACTTTAAAAAAGTAATCAAATGATAACTAACTCATAAACATGTTTAAATATAAAATAAATATTGTCTTGTTAATACAATAAAATACTAAGGTGACGTTTGTTTTTTAAGAGGTGTTAAAGCCTGAAGTCTGATTTCAGTTCTCATTTTTCAGAGGTGGTGTTGAAATCTGAATTCTGAATCAACTGTTTGTTTTTGTAAACCGACAAAAGTCTGAATATGTACAATTGATTGCATCATCCAAAAGACCCGAAAATCGTCATTAGTCAACCATTCAACACGTAGCAAGACACCATTACATTCCACAAAATCGTCATTGATCAACCATTACATTCCACAAAATCGTCATTGATCAACCATTCCACACTTAGGCCATGAGTACCCGTACCCTTTGAACCCTTGCCACCTCAACGCCACATCAGCTTTTCTCTCTTACCCTTTCAACCCTAAAAGTGGAGTACCAGTACCATTTGAACCCTTGCCACCTCATCCCTTTTAATTCTTTTATTTATACATTTAATTATTTAACAAAATAAAAATATTTATATATTTCTTAATAAATAAAAATAAGATAAATAATAAAAATAAAAATTCATATCATTCATTAAAAAATTAAAAATTACAAAATAAATTTAAAAATTACAAAATATTAAAAATCTACTCGTCGTCATTGTTGGGAACTTGGATACGCCAAATATGTTCGACCAAATCCGACCGAAGGTTATTATGAGTGTCCCGGTTTTTGACTTCTCGAACATTTTCCGCGCGTTGTTCCTCACTGATTTGTGTTTCGATATCATCTGTGAAAAGGTCGTTTTCATCGCCACCACAAATGACTTCATCAAAAATTTCCCTAGAATGATTCAAGTACTCGTCGGTGTCTATGGATGATGATGATGCGGTCGATGAAGCGGGTTGTGGCGAATCCATATTGTGGAAGAAGGTATTGAATTTGAGAGAATTTGAGAGAATTTGGTGTGAAAAAATAAGATGTTTGGATTAATATATATAGTGTGATTAATTTGAAAAAAAAAAGTTAAAAAATATATTTTTAAACAAAGTAGCCCGTTCAACGGCATTTTTTTCAAAAAATTTAAAAAAAAATTAAAAAAATTAAAAAATAAAATAAAATGGCAACGGGTATGCGGGTTGGGGAACCCGGTAGCTGAACCCGCTAGCTACCCGGACCCCCCGGTATCGAAACCCGCTTCTACCCGCCCTCTACCCGCCCACCGATACGCATGGCCTTAGCAACATTCTTTTCCATCCAAAAGGAGTTTCAACTTTCTTTTGGAATGGCAAAGTTGCAGATCTCTTTCTAATTCCAATGCTACCACAAAGAATTGCATCCTCAATTTAAATACATTCAAATCCTATCAAACTACACCAAAATACAAAAGAACATTATATTGTTTACATAAACAACTACACCAAATTACCTATTGTTGGAAGAAGAAGATTTGCCAAAGATAAACACTCAACGGATGTAAAAAACGATAAAAAAATTCTTCTTACCAAAAGATGATCCATTGTACAAGTGTTACTAGCAACTAGAAGGAAGGAAGATAAAACCATACCCTTGATGACTTTGGAGGACTCAAAGGAGAACTCTCTATCTAGTTCACACCCGAAGCTCCAAGTTCTTTGCTAGATTTTTCTTCCTTTTGTAAGCCTTTTGACAGAAAACTTTTCTCTCTCTTTTCATGCAACTCTCACACACACATATGTGTGTATTTTGGCCAAAAGGTTAAGGGAAAAAAGGGAGGAGCCGTCCCCTTATGAGGAAGAGGAGAGAGATGGAGTGTGGTACTCTCCATAATCATTGCACATGTCTCCTCTTATTTTATAAAATGGTCCCCCAACTTTTCTTTAAGTTTCTAGTTAATCCATCATCTATGATGTTTAACAAACTTACCCTCTAACCAAGTAATTCTTGCAATTTAGTTTGGACTTTGTGTGCGACCAAATAGGTTAATGCCAATAATTAATTATGTCGTGTCAACGGGCATATCTCCAATAGACTCCGACTTGCACTTGACACAATAACTATATAGTGGCATATGTGTGTCATTCAGGACACTATTTTTGTAATCCAAACCAGAAGGTTACAATTCTATAAGTAAGTGATCAATTATTCTTTTGTTCTAGATATCCGTATGAACGCGAGACATGGTATATTGTCAATCTTCAGATCGTTCAATATTATATTTCTCAATAGAGATTTGTGGTGACCTAAAGTAGACTGCAAAATTGATTCAATATCAATTCAGTCTGAGTATGGCCATACATTTAAGTGTCCGCACCAAATCATTGAGGGGCCCAAGGATATCACTTTTACCATGAGGCAAAAGGAACAAATTTATTTGACTACATAGACCTCCCCACTAATCATGTTATTTCTGATCAGTCTCTTTATGGCTTCCAATTACGGACAACGTTGGAGAATGGTCAAAACACAACAGATTTCATGTCAGGAGTCTCATGCATCTCCACTCTAGGATAAAAGATATTACCATCTTAGAATTACTTGTGATAGAAACCATGAAGTAATCTCTAAGTGTTTGGTCATTCCAAAACTTGATATCTATCAAGTTCATATGAGTGTAGTTGTATCCAATGACATATCCATCTCTATGGATAATCAACCAAACCTCATATCAGTCTTAATTTATTACTCCCTCTCTTTGGAGAATAAAAAACTATGGAATTTTTTGAATAAGCTAGTATTCAAAGTAAGTTTATAAACATGCAAAAATGTAACACAGTGATACACTAATGTAATGATTGCTCCAAGCATATACTATGATCTCAACATAATAATCATCATGTCATATGCAAATGTAAACTGTTTAAGTTCCGAAATCTCAGATCAACTAAAATACAGTTAAGCTAAATCGCTAACAACTCTAATGCCTATTGACCTAGTATGAGTATCATGGCCTTGGTGAATGGATCAACCAAGTTCCTAATTGAGTTCTACTAATGATAATGTCCTTGTCTTCGACAACCAACCAGCCCTCACCTGGTGGAACGTCTACTCCACTTCTCTAGAGGCTTCCGTGTTAGCCAAACTGAGTTGGCCGATGTTCAAAAAGAAAGTGCTGGAGGAGTATTGTAATGAAAGAGCCATGGACTGAATCGAAGAGAGTTTCCGGAACTTACAAAAGGGTAAGTTATCGGTGAAAGAGTACAACCGGCAATTTATAGACAAACTAGGGTTGGTGGGACATCTGGTCCCGACTGAGAAAGAGAAGATCAAGGCCTACATCAAGGGCCTTCCATCGGACATGATGACGATGGTCCGACTGTCTAAAGCCTCTACCCTCCGTGAGGCAGTCGAGGAAGCTCAGTTGGTTGAAGATGCTTATAGTCGAGACAAGGAAGAGAGTAGTCGGGTTCCGGAAAAGAGGAAGTGGGAAGGGAGTTCAGTGCCCTCCAAGAAGCCAAGATCGTTCAGTAACAACTACCGGGGAACCGAACCTAGGCGTGAAGCTAGGTGGTGTTCCAAGTGTTGAAGCAAGCACCATGGCCCATGCAAGCCAAATGAGTTGACTTGTTTTAAGTGTGGAAAGCCGGGGCATGTCCGCAATGACTGCCCGACCAAAGGAATCATATGTTTTGAGTGCAAGGAGCCGGGACATATAAGAAGCGAATGCACGAAAACGAAGACAAGAGGAAGCGGAGGAAAGAAAGTGGACCCTCCGAGGATGACGGGAAGGGCGTTCCAGATGACGGGTGATGAGGCGAAAGCTTCAATAGACGTGGTGTCGGGTACGTTTCTCCTAAACTGCGTACCTACGCGTGTGTTGTTTGATTCAGGTGCCAATTTTTCGTTTGTGTCGATTTCCTTTTGCCAAAAGCTAGTTATGCCCACTAGTAGTTTAGAAAGTGCTATAGTGGCAGAGATAGCGGATGGTGGTCAGGTTGTGGTTCGCGACGTGTTGAAAGGTTGTGTATTGGAAATCGAGGGGACGAAATTCCCAATTGAGTTGATGCCCATGGTTATTGGTGATTTCGATGTAGTGGTTGGAATGGATTGGCTCACGGCCAATCATGCCGAGATTTTGTGCGCCAAGAAACTAATCCGCATCCCTATTGGGAGTGGTGATGTGGTGACCGTATGGTGAGAAGAGGAAGGAAGAAGTAGCGATCATCTCCATGCTCAAAGCGCGCAAATGCCTAACCAAGGGGTGTGCCTCTTGCTTGGCCTAGGTGATAGACGCTAAGCCCGAAGAGAAAAAGCTAGAGTGTAACACCCCGAAAATTGAAAAGCGGAATTTGGGCTTGCGGACGTCCGCATGGGCGCAAGGCCGGACGTCCGCGTAGCGCGGAAGTCCGCGTGTCGTCCGCGGAAGCAACATAGATGTTTTGGGGTTCGATCAGCTCAAGGGCCGGACGTCCGCGTGGTGTCTAAGTCGGACGTCTGCGAAGAGTCTGATGAGATATTTTTTAGCTTTTAAGCCCTTTTCCCTCTCTCTTCCCTCATTTCATCTTCAACACTCAAAATCAGTTTCCTTTCTCTCTCTAAACCGATTTTCTCCCAACAAACCCTAAATCCTTCATCTTCTTCCCCAAATCAAACCCCTCACCATTGTTATGAACCTTAACCTTTCTAGAAACCTTTCACCTCATATTCTTCATCAAGTTTCTAGGGTTTCATCCAACCCTTTTCACTCCACTTTGAAGGTTGGGAGTTTGTGGTTCATCTTGGTGATTCTAGAGGTATTTTGGTTGGTGGATTCAAGTTATGGTTAAGGTAATCTTCTCTTCTCTTCATTTATGGAAGTTAGGGTTTTGGTATAAGTTGAGATCTTGATGTAAAATGTATGGGGAATGATTCTTTATGGTTGGATGTGAATATTTATGGTTGGAAACTTATGGATCTAGGTTTTTGGAAGATTTGACTTGAAGATTCAAGTTTCTTCAAAGGAGCTTACGTTGGGGAAAAATCTAGATTTAGCCTAAATCTAGCAAGGTGAGTTCAAGTTGTAACGTCCCAAAAATTACAATAAATTTGAACTTTTAAAATACCATTTTGAAAAGATTAAAACACAAGCGTTTAACTCCAAATAAACGTTTATACAAAACCTCGTTAAGTTAAACGATCATCTCAAATAAAACAGCGGAACTGTACTAAGTTTAAAAATAAATAAATACGAAGGTCTTCTCAACGCGCCAGTGTGTACCGTCACGCCTTACTGCCACTCGCACCTGAAACGGTAATTTTATAGGGAAAGGGTAAGCACGAAGCTTAGTGAATTCAAACACTAACATAGGATAGCAATCATAAGAACACTACCCCTAACCACAGATAAATACAATTAATCCACACATGCCAGTTCAAGAACATATCCTAAACAGGCAACTCATACAACAACAACTGTACATATATAAAACCATCGGTCTCCCCGATCATACAACAACAACTGTATATATATAAAACCATCGGTCTCCCCGATTATACAACACTCGTGTAGGCATCCCTCGGTCTCCCCGAGTTCATCCCACACTTGTACACAATCCCTCGGTCCCACCGAGTACTCGGTCTCCCCGAGTTCACACAATACTTGTACACGATTCCTCGGTCCCACCGAGCCCTCGGTCCCACCGAGATGTATATAACACTCATTTACTTGTACACAATTCCTCGGTCCCACCGAGCCCTCGGTTCCACCGAGATGTATATAACACTCATTTATACTAGGCATTAATTCAACCTAGTACTACACACCACAATTCAGCTAGCACACACAACAATTCAGCTAATACACACAAACTACCGTAATGTACATATAATCCCTATTCTACGCAGTGAGAGAACTTACCTCGATAAGCAACGCAGATATCCACAAATAGCAATACGAGCCCACCACTCCAACTCACTTTTTCCCACCTAAATAAGTGCTACCAAGTGTCAACACGAAGCCCCAACCCTCAAAAATAAACATAAGACTAAAAGAGTGACATTTCAGCTTTTCGGTCTAAACTGCAGGTCTGTTCGGGACCTGCTTATCCCCCTCTAGACCCATTAATCCAGAGATTAAGTCCCACAAACAGGAGGGTCTAGGTCTTAGCTTTCCAAGGACATATTATACGCGTTCTAACGATTTTTCTACAATTTTATACAATTATTCTAAGATTGAAACGTAAAGCTGGCAGATTCGGACCTGCTGAAAAAACGGCTATTTTGCACTTAGCTACAGGCCGAACCAGGATTTTGCCAAAACACGAAAAACGTGCCCGACATAGAATATGAACCGTGGGCACCAGATTCGTCTCAATCCGAGCTACGACGGAAAAGTTATGGCCGATGCAAAACAAGGGCAGAACCGGTATCATCACATCAAATGATAACTTTCAAGCTTAAGGTTTTCGGGTTTCGGGTTTACGCGATCGGGTCACGGATTAGGGTTTTAGGTTACTAAAGTCTGGGCTCACCCGCGCACCACCCACTGCCACCTCCGGCAGGGGTGGTCGGCGGCGGCGGCGGCGATCGTGGTTTATGGAAATCCGACGAGACCCAACGAAAATCCCGACCAATCCTATAACGTCCACACCCTTTTCCCGCGCTCGACCTGAACATTCCCGATTACACACACACACCCACACTCACTGCCACCACCCGTGGTGGCGCACGGCGGCGGCCACACCGCCGGCAGCCATGGCTGCGGCGGTGGTGGGGTGGTTTTGCGGTTTGGGGCGACGAAAGGAGAAACGAAAGGGAGAGAACTTACTTGAGACGGCGATCCAGTGGCGACACAACTCCGGCTCTCTCTATCTCTTTCTCTCTCTCTCTTCTCTCTCTCTCTCTCTCTCGCCGGCAGCGAGCAACGGTGGCGGCGGTGGTCTGATGGTCGACGGCAGCAGCGAAGGGGGGGGGGGGTTTAGGGTTTTGTCGATGTTACTTGCGAGAGAAGAAGGAAAAAACACAATAAAGAGGGGAGGGGTCGGTCTTTAAGCCGACCACATGCACAACTTTGCCCAAACGACAATTTTCACCCCTACACTTCCTTACCCTTTCAAAACAACAATAGAGTTTTTAGAAAGATTATATTTTTGGTCCTTGCCGCCTAACCCCGTTAACAAAACAACGTTAATGAAAATTTAGATTAATTAAATAAAACATACCGGGATACGGGCTTTACAACTCTCCCCCGCTTGAATTAGACTTCGTCCTCGAAGTCTCTGCCCACGAATAGCTCCGGATAGTTCTCCCTCATCTCAACCTCAGGTTACTTGGGAACCCTTTCGGTGTTGCCACTGGACTTTCACTAACTGGAATCTAAATTTCTCACACCGTCTAAAAATTTCTCGAATACTTTTCTTACCAACAAAACTCCTTCAAGAACACTGAAATTATGATCGGAAGAACACTCCAACAACTGGAATCATTCCTAGTCAAATGACTTCGGTTGTCTCCCAACCTTAGATATTCCGTACATCCCGATTCAAATTTCAAGCTCTAATCATTCTAAAGTTCCTCACCAATATACCCTACAGGATACTCGAATCCGATCATTCCTACCATTAACTGTCGATTAACTTCCACGAGTTCTAATAGACTCCCAAAATTTACCTCACACGAATCATCAAATCAGCAGATTTATAAACACACACGAAGGTCATTCCACCATAACCATTCATCACAAGTAAGCATCTCAGGGTTACTACTACCATCACCATGATTATTTTAAAATCGGCTACAAATCTCCGCTTACACTAAAGGCGTTTGGCCTCAAGCCCAAAAGTCGACACCTAAATATACCACTTACCTCAAAAGGTTACTGCGCATTTATTCTCTTAATTATAAAGGGCATCATTCCCTTAACCGTAACCATTCGACCTACAATACCAACATGCGTGAAATACCTTACCTTCCACCGTCGACGTATCCTCCACACTCGCTCTACGAATCCAAGTTACACCGAATCGAGGATACACCTCGGCGTCTACCTCCCAGGTAAGTGCTCAAGTCTATATCCTCCTAGTGCCTACTGGAAAGTCAAGGTCATAACACATGAATACCGGGGTCCCACCCCGAGGTACCCAACCGACCATTACCAACGACTGACTAACGTGTCCAAGGATCCAAAGCAAAACAGTCTACCAACAACATGCCTATCCCAGAATGACTCACTCACCCAAACATGTAAATACTCAACGTGCAATAAATACAAAACTGTGCAACAAAACGACCCATAAACAAGACTCCACATCGAGCCATTAAAACCGTGCAATTGACCCATGACTATCTCAAAGTCAAAACCGAGCAAAATGCTCCACGCTTGCTAGACCCATAAGTCGGTCAAAAACGCGTTTAAATAAAGTTTAAGCAAGCAATACTCTAAAATCAACATTAACCCCAAAACTCATCACGGGTTTTAAACAAAAAAGTTTTCCCAAAGGACTCACACCCTTATAATTCTCAAAATAACACATAACACTTAAAAGTGCATTTCCCAAATGGTTTACAAAATCGTTTACAAAATCTTTTCAACACCAAGATTTTTCATTTCAAAAAGATCGTATGCAATAAAACTACTATTACCAGGTCGGTAGTTACGCAAAAGTGGACACGCTCGTCCCACATATGAAAATCATTCCATTGCAGCTCAGTTTACTCACAAAACGCAAACCAAAATAAATAATTTCTTTAAAAATGAACCACCACGGTTCTAGTATGGATTGACTCATGACATGTACTTAAAGTAACCGCTCGACCTTACACAGGGTGCGACAAAAGGGTGCACATAATTTCAAAATCAGTTCCACGACATTTGACCCCAAAATTTCTCTTTTTAATCATAAAATGTCGTGGCACAGGGTTCACCAACAAATTTTTACGCGCGTCAGCTAGTCATACAAAACGATGAAACGGTTTACAAATATATTTTTGTTAAAACACAACTGTCTCGTGTAAGTTTCGAACTTAAAGATAGAAACCAATCCGCCTCCATCATTTGAAAATATCGACTAAGATCTCATAAAATCTCAAACTGGGGGTAGGCATGCAAGCTTGTAACACTTCCTTAATTTTTTTTTGCAATGACACACATGCTCCAATTAACTCACAACAAATCTCAAAAGGTGGGGTTCTTTAAATTGATTTCCAAAATTTCCCCAAATGGTCACATAAACAAATAAAATATGCACCTCGTGAAATTAAACCCACACGACTCAACATACCGTAAAACAAAACTTCATGAACCTTAACGAACTCAATGACTCTAAGTCAATAAAATAGCACCATACATTGTGCCCCCAAAGTCAAATTGCTAAAAGCAAAAACATGAATGAGACGCCAAAATCCCAAAAATTTCTTTCCACGGTAAAACCATAAAACAACATTGTTTAACAAACTTATTTTAACCAAATCACTCAAATAGTTTTATACAGACATCGTGGAATGTAACTTTCCGTCTCAACTCTAACATATGTGGAGGAGTTCCAATGTTAAAGTCACAAGCCGTAGTCACTTGCCCAACATTTTAAACACCACAAAACACGGATATCATCTTACCCGAAAGAACCGTTGGAAACTAACGAAATGAGACAAATTCTAACAAAGTTTGCAACTCCCGCGATAAAACGGTTTCATCTACTTTCAAAACCATAATTCGAAATCTTGTGTGTGTGCTGAACATTTCCCAAAATTCCAAAACACAATCCATAAAAGGATTGGAAACACAAGAATTAGTTAATGCAATTTTAATTTCAAAATAAACTTTGTGCATGACTCAGTCGGCATTCAACGTCTCGACTCATACCCCTCCAAATCTCTCTGGTCCACAATTGTCACCCGGACATTTAAACCTCTTAGGCAAGTTGGGAAATTATGTCAAATAATCCTTACGGTTTTTCCTCAATTCAAAGTCGACTCTATAAGCCTATGATTCTAGCACAATCATCCATCTTGACCCGAAGTGGTCTACTTAAAACAAACATCATCCTTATCGTCACTCCAAGTGATTAATACTAGAATCGTCCTTCTATTCCAACGACTACTAGATTAGAACCTTCACTACTACCCCAACGATCATCACATCAAAGCAATTCAAGTACACACCTGTACTAGTAGGTTCACTGTTGTTGTTCCTCCTTGTGATGGCTATTCTGGGTAGATATTACAACGAGTAATTAGTACATAATAACTCACACTAACAACGCTCACGCTCAACTCCTTGGATTCCTCGTGACTTTCCCCGACTCGAGCATTGATCTTGTGCATCCGGTAGTAGGAGCTCTACTACTACCATCCACACCTGTCAGGATCGATTCCAAACAAGAATAATTATACTTAGAAATCAGATTTAAAGAATCTTGCGGAATAGAACTTTAATTCAAACACACTCAATGAACAACTAATCAGAAAACACAATCTGTTTGTATTCAATACTTTAACTCACAAGTTTACAACCAAACCTCAATCTTGTTGAACAGGCTCAACAAGACGACTTCTACTTCTCTAGAAATAGGGTTCTATACCTTGAGGTTAATTCTCTCTAAAACAAAAACAAAATCATATCGAATAGCTATCTATCAAAATCTATTTATACTAAATAATTACAAGATAACTATCAAAACAAAATTGATCTTAAGAATATTCTTTCATGCTTATCTTCAATCATTCCATCTTTATCTCCAACATTCTCGCATTCCATAATTATGATCACAAGCAGTATTAACATCGTTATGCACAAGCAGTACTAACATTGTTCCAGCAGCATTAACTTTTACTTGCAGTACTAACTTTGCTCTGGCAGTAGTATTGTTGTTCTGGCAGTACTAACCATACTTGGCAAATCTTTAGTTCCCAACAATCTCCCCCTAACTTGACTTTTTAGGTTGAGAAGTCAAGTTCTTCAGATGATGCTTCCAAAACCTAATCATGAACACATAAATCAGGATTCAAACCCAGGCTTTGATTGATAATCCTTCTCACCAAGTATCTTCCCATTTCAGAATCCTTGTTGCAAGCAAACTTAGCATGTAGCATTCCATTCAACCTTTTCTTGTTGTGCTTGTATGCAACATCCACCAAATAATACTCATGATATGTATAGTCAAGTGTGATGACATACACTCCACATTTTTCAATGAGCATCCAGTTGGTAATGGCTTGAAAATTTCTTTCTATCATATACTGAACTGCTTCTGGTTTGAACATTAGGCACAAGTATTCAAGAACCAATTTGGTGATAGACATCCCTTTCTCATTCAGCATATTTCCATACAGCTTCATTCCAACCTTGTACATCTCCTCTACGTCAGATCTAGAGCACATTCTGATAAGTCTTCCCCATGTAGAACAGACCTCAAACTTCCCATCTGCTCTTTTGACTCTAATGTACTCCTTTCTCTGATCTACCAAGGTATCCCAGAAGATGATCTCAGGAGGCATGGAAGATAATGGGTCAACTTTGATTGGATCAGTATCAACCATAGTGATATACATATCACATTGAGCATTACTTGGTTGACCTGATGGAGTTGCTACTTCTTCTTCAGCAACCTTTGTATCATCTTTCTTTTCTGGAACATCCGCTTCTTTTTCTTCTTCTACCACTGGTTCTACCCTAGGTTTCTTGACAACTTTCCTCTTGGTAGCTATAGACTTGGTTCTTGTTCTTTTCAGTGACGCCAGCTTTTCACCCAGGGTTTCTTCTTGCTTTTTAGGAGTGTCATGTTTGGCTTTAATCAAAGCCTCTGCAACTTCAACTTCTTCCAAAGTAGGCATTTTAGTTTCTGTTGCTTCCTTTGTTTCTGCTGCTTCTTCCTTTGTAGCAACTGCTTCTTGCATGGTTTCTGCTGCTTCTTTTGTTTCTGCTGCCTCTGGAATGGTTTCATCAGTATTAACCGTTTCTGCTGTTGGTTCAGTTTCTGCTTCTTTCTGAATTTCAGCAGCATTAACCGTTTCTGCTGCATGATCAGTTTCTGCTTCTTTCTGAATTTCAGCAGCATTAACCGTTTCTGCTTCTTTCTGAATTTCAGCAGCATTAACCTTTTCTGCTGCATGATCAGTTTCTGCTTCTTTTGCAATTTCTTCAACACACTCATTCTCCCCCTTTTCTTGTGCACTCTCTGTGTTGAATTCAGCTTCTGACTCCCCCTTTTTGGGAGCATCATTGTTGGGGCTTCTTCTTTTAAGAACATACTGAGCTTTCTTCTTCCTGTGCATCAACTTTGTAATCAGCTTCTTATGCTTCTCAAGCTGTGTTTGTTGATATAGGACCACTTTCTTGAGTCCATCTATCTCCTTTTGCTGACTTACAACATCTGTGTTGATATTGGCAATGGTTTCCATCAATTCCTCATATGTATATCTATCCTCACCTTGTTTAGGAGTTTTTACTTCCTTTAAAGGATCACTGGAAATTTTAGTAGGTGTCTTTTGCCTAGCAAAAGCACTGCCTACCCCCGTGGTTTCTTGGCACCTGGGACCTCTGAATGATTTCTCATTCTGAGTTGCCGTGAGGAAGGTCTTAGTTATGTTACCACTGTCATTCTCTGTGCTAGCAGAAGTAGTGGCAGCCTTGCTACTCACATGCTCAACCTTCTCCTTAGTGAGCACCTTCTTGGGGTTGGGAGATACCCCTGTGGTTTCCCTTTCGATATTCTCTATTGGAGAATGCTCCAATAGAGGGCTTAAAGGCTTTGGGCTTGTAGGAGGTACATCAAGGGAAGGAGCCTTGTGTACCATTCTTCTTGTAAACTTTTTGGTTATGAGAGGAGTGGGTCTTTGAAGAATGGACTGAGGAATTTCTTTGGTGATTGAAGGTGGGGTTTGGCTATCAGTGGGTTGGTCTAATGAGGGCCTTGACCCTGATGCCATACCTTCTTGTGTGTGGGACACACCCATCATTGTAGAGAACAATGGAGTGTCAACTCCTTCCGAGTCCCTGGAAGTTCTTCTCATATTTGAGAAGACCTTTCCTTTAGGGGGTTTAGGTACATATACCTCAGTAAATTGAGGCAAATCCGTCAATTCCTGAGTAATCACTGCTTGGACAAACCTTGGGTACATATAAAAACTCTTTTTGGATTCCAGGTTTGACACAAGATCATTGAAAATCATTTGTGAAAAATTAAACTTCCTGCCAGTGGCCAAGCAGACCAGGGCATAAGCAATGGTACTGCTAAACTCACTCCATCCAGTAGTTTTCTTTGAAATGCAATGCATTAAGGTATGAACAAAGAATCACCATTGTGTAGAAAATTTAGACTTGAAAAACTTAAAGATTCCAATGGGACCTTCATACCCCATTCTCGTTAAAGGTGAGTATAGATCGTCATTAGGAATAGACGTCATACCTGAGGCATCATCCAATCGAAGAGTGATGCGAATAAGCTCCTCTGTAACATTCAAGGGTTTGTCACACACCCTTGTTTTGATGATTTTCTGCCCATCTTCAGACACCACGGTGGCATTTTCCCAGAACTGCTTCTGATGCTCGGTGTAGATTGTCGGGGTCATCGTTAGGGCATAGGATATATGCGTGGACTTGAGGAAATCCACAATGTCGTGAAAACCTGCGGACTGTTTTGGCTTCTGGAGCATGGCAATCTCGTTGTGTTCGTCGATAAACTCCATTGTACCTGAGGATTCTTGACATAAAACAGAGATTATTGGGAGAGAATAGTTAGAAAGAGAGAGAGATGAATAGAATTCAAAGAGACGTTATGAACTTTGGCGGGCTGAAAGAGGTATTTATAGCAGTATTAGCCCTAATTTTTCTTTTAAAGCAGTATTAACGACACATGCAGTATTAAGTACGAAGCAGTAGTAACTATGCACTGGCAGTAGTAACTATGCACTGGCAGTAGTAACTATGCACTTGTCAATCTGAGTCATACAGAGGATCCTGAGAAGAAGAGTTAGTAGTACCAAATATAGAAGGAAATACAGGTATAAAAACTGAAAATCATGACTTTATTCAAGGTTGATCATGCCCACACTTGTTACCAAGAAAGTGAATCTACCCACATCAAAAGCTTTTGTGAATAGATCAGCAAACTGGTCATTGGTATGAACTTTAGCAACTTGAATTAATTTCTTTTCATTACAATCTCGAATAAAGTGATACCTGATCTCTATGTGCTTTGTTTTTGAGTGTTTGACTGGATTGTTAACAATGCTAATAGCACTGTTGTTGTCAATGAAGATTGGAGTGTGAAGAAATGTTACCCCATAGTCCAACATCTGATTCTGTATCCATAGAACCTGAGAGCAGCAGCTTGCAGCAGCTATATACTCAGCTTCTGTTGTAGATAAGGACACTGTGGTTTGTTTCTTACACTGCCAATATACTAGTCTTGCACCCAAAAACTGACATCCACCTGAAGTAGACTTCCTATCCATGTTAGCTCCACCCAAGTCACTATCTGAGTATGCAAGTAGATCAAAGGATGATTCATAAGGATACCAGAGACCTAATCTAGGCTGCCCTCTTAGGTATCTAAATATCCTCTTGACTGCATGAAGGTGTGATTGCTTTGGTGTAACTTGAAATCTGGCACATACACATACTGGAAACATAATATCTGGTCTAGAGGCTGTGAGATACATGAGTGATCCAATCATTGATCTGTAATGATGGACATCCACATCCTCCCCCTCAAGATCAGCATTGATCTGTTTGTGTGTCTCCATTGGTGTGCTTGCTGGCTTTGAGTCTGATAATCCAAACTTATCCAGGATGTCTTTCACATATTTGGATTGGCATATGAAAATCCCATCCTTCTTCTGTTTCACCTGAAGCCCAAGGAAGAAAGTAAGTTCACCCATGGAACTCATCTTGAAGCTCTTGTGCATTAACTCCTCAAAGTCTTTACACATGTGATCATTTGTGGATCCAAAGATAATGTCATCCACATAGATCTGAACAAGTAGGGTGTCCTTCTTTTTCCTTTTAATGAATAAGGTCTTATCAATGATTCCTCTTTCAAATTCATTTTCCAAGAGATAGGTAGACAGGGTGTCATACCATGCTCTTGGGGCTTGATGTAGACCATAAAGTGCCTTCTTTAACTTGTACACTCTGTCAGGATACAATGGATTCTCAAATCCAGGGGGTTGACAGACATATACTTCTTCATCTATAGTCCCATATAGAAAAGCACTTTTTACATCCATCTGGTAGACCGTGAACTTCATATATGAGGCATAGGCTAGAAACAACCTAATTGCTTCAATCCTTGCAACTGGAGCAAAGACTTCCTCATAGTCTATACCCTCTTCCTGAGTATACCCTTGTGCAACCAGCCTGGCTTTGTTCTTGATCACAATTCCTCTCTCATCCTTCTTATTTCTGAAAATCCACTTGGTGCCAATTTCCCTATGACCTTTTGGAAGGTCCACCAAGTTCCAAACATTCTGTAGCTTGAACTGTAGCAGCTCCTCTTGCATTTCTTCTATCCAACTTGGATCTTTCATAGCATCATAAGACTTTTTGGGATCAATTTGGGATAGAAAGCAAGTGAGTACAGTATTAACTGTATTTTGCTGATCTTGTAGCTCTTGAAGTCTGCTTTGATTCCTAGTCATCATGGGAGAAGCAATGTCTCCAATTACCAACTCAGGAGGATGATTTTTCTGAGTTCTTGATGGATGACCAGATTCCTCTTGTAAGTTTACATCCAGATTTGACTCATTTAAGTCTGGATTTTCTTCAGCTTCTTCAGTCACTTCAGACTCTCTGGAATTTGGACTTGAAGGCTGATTTTCCTCTATTCTTCTCTCTTCTTCATTCTGAATGGGTTCAGCTTCCTTTTCTTGTTCACAGAAGTCAACAGGATCAATGGTAGGGAGTGGAAATATCACAGACTGAATTCTGTGATCTGATGGTGGTGCATCCCTTTGTCCTGCATTTACATCACTACTGATACCCAAAGAATTAGTGAGTGAATCAATGTCAAATAGCCAATCAGGACCTGAACCAATAGGATTTGGTGTGTTCTCATTGCATTTGACATTGTCACTTTCTTCAATTATTCTAGAAGAGGTATTAAACACTCTGTAAGCCTTACTCTGAGATGAGTAACCAACAAGAAAACCATCATCTGCTTTGCTATCAAACTTACCTAAGTGAGATTTGGTATTGAGAATTGTACAAGGACACCCAAATGGTTTGAAAAATCCAATAAATGGTTTCTTTTTCTGAAAAAGCTCATAAGGTGTCTTGTTTTTAGGCTTTATTACTAAAACTCTGTTTTGGACATAACAAGCAGTATTAACTGCTTCTGCCCAAAAAGTAGTGGGTAATTTTGAATCAGCTAACAGAGATCTAGCAGCCTCAATCAGTGTCCTATTCCTTCTCTCAGCAACACCATTCTGTTGTGGAGTCCTAGGAGCACTGTATTGTCTCTCAATTCCCTTTTCCTTACAAAAGGTGTTTAGATCAAGGTTTTTAAATTCAGTCCCATTATCTGATCTAATGACTTTCACTTTTTGATTTGATTGGTTTTCAATTCTAAGAATAAAAGATTTGATCAGTCCACTTGTCTCATCTTTAGTTCTCAGAAAATATACCCAAGTAAATCTAGAGTAATCATCAATAATAACTAAACAGTATAACTTCTTGCCAATGCTCATGACATTTGTAGGGCCAAACAGATCCATATGCAACAACTGAAGAGGATTTGGGATAGTGTTTATCTCTTTGGACTTATGAGAAGTTTTGTGTTGTTTGCCTTTGAGACAAGCAACACAATGATCATCACATGAATAAACTTTTGATGGTAAACCCCTAACAAGATTATTTTTAACAAGTTTATTCATTGTTTTAAAATTCATGTGACACATCCTTCTGTGCCAAAGTGATGATTCATCCATTGAAGCTTTTGATACCAAACAGTTTAGGGATGAATCAGATGAAACACTTTCTAAATCTAAACAATACACATTATCCTTTCTAGGAGTTCTCAATAGTATCATGTTTTCATCAACTACTTTGAATCCAGGAGCAAGAATAATGCATTCAGAATCAGTAAATAATATACTATGTTTCTTGTCACAGACCTGTGATACACTTAACAGGTTGTATCTCAATTGCTCAACATAGTAAACATCCTCAAATGTCATCTTACCTTTTGATACATCACCTTTACCACTTATCTTACCTCCTGCAGGATTATTCCCAAAAGCAACATGTCCTCCATCAATTCTTTTGAAATTCTTGAGGCAGGCCATGTTACCTGTCATGTGCCTGGAGCAACCACTATCAACATGCCAGATGCTCTTCCCCTTGAGTTGTTGGTTGCCCTGCACATAAGATAAATCAATTAGTTTTTATTGGGAACCCAAGCCAAAGTGGTCTTGGGTCTCCCTTGCTCATCAAAGTACTTACATTCAGTTTTGATAAGTTTTTCAACCTGAGGAACTTCAGTACTGGAGTACTTTGTCAAGATGATTGGTCTAGCAGCACAAACACTAGAAGCAGTATTATCTTTAGAAGAAGTACTAACAGTGTTAGCAGTACTAACACTGCTAGCAGCAGTATTGCTTCTAGAAGAAGTACTAACAGTGTTAGAAGCACTAACACTGCTAGCAGCAGTACTATCTGAGGCAGCAGTACTAACACTAGTGCTTTTAGGAACCCACATTGTGACACATTCTTTTTCAGTCTTTTTCCTCATGTGGCTTTTGGATTTAGCTTGTTTCTTAGCCACATGGTTTCTTACAGGCTTCCTATAACCATTTGATTTTTGAAAAGTTCTTTGAAAATTTATCCTTTGGTTAATAGGATTGAAATAACAGTGTTTGGCAAGGTGATTCAATTTGCCACAGATAAAACAAGGCTTTGGTCTGTTAATCCTTTGCAGATCAACTCCTTGTTTTTGAGCCCACTGATTATTCCAGTTTCTTTGATTTCCCCTCTTTTTATCATGTTTTTGGGGTTCATTCTTTTGAGAATTCTTGCAAGAACAATGTTCACAAGTATTGGAATTCACAACAGTGGTCTGTGTATAATGAACTCCCTTTCCTTTTTCAGATCTTTTCATCTCATTGTTCTTATCCCAGGGACTTCCACCTTCCTCATTAGTCTTGATGTAATTCTCTAAGGGGATCTCACCACTGACATTCTTGTTCCTTTTCTTAGACTCTTCTTTTTCAGTTTTATCCTCAACAACAACTTCATATAATGGATCTACTTTAGTAGCTCCTTCAGGTAAGTCCTTCCTATCCTTGGTTTCTAACAGGTCTGACCTAGGAGGGATGTATGTGTTGTTGTAGGGTGGGGGTGTGGCATTGTACCCTAGGCCTGGTTTCATCTTACTGTGGATTTGAGCATTTATTATGGTGTCCATGACTTTAGAAGCACATGAAAACTTTTCAACATCAAGTTTTACTTTCTCAAGTTCTCCTTTTAATTTCTCACATTCCTCCCTAGACTCTTTCAGTTGGAACTCCAGACCATTCTTTTCCCACTTCCAGTAGTTTGTATCATATGAGTGTTGAAGTTCATTGGCTTGAAAAGCCTTAATTTGTTCTTCAAACCTCTCAACAATCACTACATAATCTCTTCTATCCTTTTCTAATCTCTTAAGGTCATCACACATTCCCTGGTTGTGATCTCTATACTTTTTCACAGTGTCTATACAAGCTTGAGAACAGAGATTAGATTTTACCTCAGTAGGAAGATCTGAGACTTCTGCCATGAGTGCATGATTCTGAATTGCCTCTTCTGCTTGATCACTCCAATCAAATCCCATTCCTTGTTGAGAAACAAGGGCTTGAACAGAGTTTCTGTTCTGGTTGAAGCTTCCAGTCTGAGCTTGTTGATGGTTGTTTTGAGATACTCCACCTCTGCATTCTCTGGCAAAGTGTCCCATCTTATGACACTTGTAGCATTCCACCTTAGACTTGTCAAACCCAGCACCATCTTCTCTTCTTTGGGAAAAGTTGTTTCTCCCAGTCCTCTTTATAAACTTCTTCACCCTCATAGAAAGCATAGCCATCTGCCACTTGATATCCATCTCCTCAAGATCATCAGCATTAATCTGTTCTAAGTCATCATTAATTAATGAGGAGTTAACATGACTAGAAAAGAAAGCTTCTAGTACAGAATCATTGGCCTTCTCCTGATTGACTCCACCAGCAGTACTAACTGATTCAGGGTTAGCAGTAGAATCAATTGATGCTGATAGGAGTGCAGCATTATACGCATATCCTGAGGGCTTCTTCTTGGCTTCAACCTCTGCTTCAAATACCCTAAGATCATTGTAAAGATCATCAAGCTCTTTATCTTCTAACTGGTCATTCTGTCTGAAAGACACAGTATACATTGTCCATTCCTCACCTAATGATCTTAGAAACTTCCTGTTTACATCATCAGCCTCCATATGAACTCCAACTGTAGCCAATTCTCCAATCAACTTATTAAATCTATCAAAAGTTTGAGTCATAGACTCATTCTTTGTAGAAGTAAAATTTTCATATTGTTGCTTAAGAATTGCCTTCTGGTTCCTCTTGGTGCTCTTGGTACCAGTGAATCTCTTTTCCAATGCATTCCATAAAATCTGAGCATCAGTGCAGTGATGAAATTGGTGCTGATACTCATTGGGAATAGCCAAAAGCAGAGTGCTTAAGGCTTTCATCTCTGTTTGTCTAACCTTTCTTTCTGCATCAGTCTTTGGAGGGGGTCGTTTGCCATCTGGTCCAACCCTTCCTTCAGCACATGGACCATTCTCTATAATATCCCAGATGGAATAATCAGTAAGCAAAATATACTGCTTGATTCTAATCTTCCACATGTCAAACTCATTAGGCCTGAGCATGGGAACCTTTGAAACAAGAGTACTGTTTGATTCAACTGTGTTGTCCATAATGATTGTAGATTTCTAAGAAACCAAGCTCTGATACCACTTGTCAGGATCGATTCCAAACAAGAATAATTATACTTAGAAATCAGAATTAAAGAATCTTGCGGAATAGAACTTTAATTCAAACACACTCAATGAACAACTAATCAGAAAACACAATCTGTTTGTATTCAATACTTTAACTCACAAGTTTACAACCAAACCTCAATCTTGTTGAACAGGCTCAACAAGACGACTTCTACTTCTCTAGAAATAGGGTTCTATACCTTGAGGTTAATTCTCTCTAAAACAAAAACAAAATCATATCGAATAGCTATCTATCAAAATCTATTTATACTAAATAATTACAAGATAACTATCAAAACAAAATTGATCTTAAGAATATTCTTTCATGCTTATCTTCAATCATTCCATCTTTATCTCCAACATTCTCGCATTCCATAATTATGATCACAAGCAGTATTAACATCGTTATGCACAAGTAGTACTAACATTGTTCCAGCAGCATTAACTTTTACTTGCAGTACTAACTTTGCTCTGGCAGTAGTATTGTTGTTCTGGCAGTACTAACCATACTTGGCAAATCTTCAGTTCCCAACAACACCTATCATCGCTCGTTCCGAGTCCCATCCCGAAGTGCCCATGTAGTTTTTCGCCGATAACTATACCAATATGCCCGCACCAGCATATGTACACACTCTTCCTAGCTCCCTAGGAATTCCACCCCAAAACACTATCCTTGCTACAACGAAATCCCTACTAGCCATAACGAGTTGCCTTGCGAATAGCCCGTCACATGCAACGTGAAACAAATAGACATTCGAATACAAGATTCTATCCTAGAACGGTTGGACTCAAACAAGAGCTGCGCAATAGAACTAAATCAAATATTCTAAGGCTATGCGATTCTTACTGCATACAACCTATAGGGCATTCACTTAACAACCTACCATGACTAGCATAAATTCCTACAAGCAAGCAATGAACATGTAGTACAGTGTAAATAGCACAAGCAATCTAGCATGCATACTCCTATGATCTAGAAAGCAATAAATACACTAAGTATTGTACCTTTTCCCCTTGGCTCCGGCTGACTGTACACACTGCGCCCTCGATCACCGTTTCTCAAACGCATTTTCCTTTCTTTTATTTTCCAAAAACTTTAAAGAAAATTTTATAGCCGCAAACTTGAGATCAAACACACCGAGATGTGTTTGATTCACTCAAGCTGTGCTCTGATACCAAGTTGTAACGTCCCAAAAATTACAATAAATTTGAACTTTTAAAATACCATTTTGAAAAGATTAAAACACAAGCGTTTAACTCCAAATATACGTTTATACAAAACCTCGTTAAGTTAAACGATCATCTCAAATAAAACAGCGGAACTGTACTAAGTTTAAAAATAAATAAATACGAAGGTCTTCTCAACGCGCCAGTGTGTACCGTCACGCCTTACTGCCACTCGCACCTGAAACAGTAATTTTATAGGGAAAGGGTAAGCACGAAGCTTAATGAATTCAAACACTAACATAGGATAGCAATCATAAGAACACTACCCCTAACCACAGATAAATACAATTAATCCACACATGCCAGTTCAAGAACATATCCTAAACAGACAACTCTTACAACAACAACTGTACATATATAAAACCATCGGTCTCCCCGATCATACAACAACTGTATATATATAAAACCATCGGTTTCCCCGATTATACAACACTCGTGTAGGCATCCCTCGGTCTCACCGAGTTCATCCCACACTTGTACACAATCCCTCGGTCCCACCGAGTACTCGGTCTCCCCGAGTTCACACAATACTTGTACACGATTCCTCGGTCCCACCGAGCCCTCGGTCCCACCGAGATGTATATAACACTCATTTACTTGTACACAATTCTTCGGTCCCACCGAGCCCTCGGTTCCACCGAGATGTATATAACACTCATTTATACTAGCCATTAATTCAACCTAGTACTACGCACCAAAATTCAGCTAGCACACACAACAATTCAGCTAATACACACAAACTACCGTAATGTACATATAATTCCTATTATACGCAGTGAGAGAACTCACCTCGATAAGCAACGCAGATATCCACAAACAGCAATACGAGCCCGCCACTCTAACTCACTTCTTTCCACCTAAAGAAGTGCTGCCAAGTGTGATAATGTCGATTTTCGACATCATTTTTAATCTCAAACTAGGTGGTTTACGCATGTCTTCGAGTGAAATACGAGTTTTTCACGGGTTTTTGTTGAGAAAGTACAGGTACAAGCATTTTTGTCCAAAAGAGCAGCAAAGTTGAGTTCCGGAGCTGAAAACGAGAGAAATCGAGAAACTGCGAAACAGAATCTGGCGCCAGTCTCGGCGCCAGCCAACCAGCGCCAGTATCCGCGCCAAGAATCCAAACAGAAGCTGGCGCCAGTCATGGCGCCAGTCCATCCGCGCCGGTGCTGGCCCTGACGCCCAGTTTTATAAAACTATTTTCTGCAGCTAGGTTTTGAGAAAAAAGACACACACGACGGCCAGAGCAGTTTAGGGGGCGATTTTGGGAGACTTTTTACACCTTTCGGAGCCACGTTAGAGGATCAATCGGAGCCACGTTCATCACGCGAAGTAGATACGAACACGAGAGAAGGGAGTACATCATTCCATTCACCACGATCACGTTTGCCATGTTTTCTTCCATTGTTCTTTTCTTTTCTTTTGTGTTTGAATCCACCACCGACATGAACTAACCTGTTCATGTTGGGGGTTGGAATGAATTTAGTTTGTAAGCATATGAACAAACGACTTGAACATTTATCAGTTTTCCTATTTAATGAATGCGTGTAATTTAGTTTTAATGCTTTTGAGAGTTTAGCTACCTGTCAATTGTTTTGTTGTTTCCAGTTGAGTTCGAGAGAATTAACTGTTAACTAGAACTAGAAATTACATGTCTAAGGCGAGAATTTGGTGATAGAGATATACCGAATACGGCTTAATCCTAATTGAACCATTTAGGTTGAGATCGAGAGATAAAATCTATATGTTCACAATTAATCTTGCGCTTAATGTGTTTTGGAATCCATAAGTTGAGATCGAAAGATAAAACTTGTCATTTTAAAAATAAAACCCGTTGTTGCTCGAAAGAGAACAACGGTGACTTTTAAAGATTGGATATTCATTAAGGGAATAACTGGTAATCGTTTCAAGTCTGATATTCGTATGTGAAAACCTAAGGATTTCCAATCCTCAACTGTTTTCTCTATCGGAAGTTTCCAAAGTTGTTTACTGTCTTGTGTTTGATTTATTTTCTTGCAATTAATTAGTTCAACACCATCTCTCAATTTCGATAGTTCAGTTAATAGAGTTTGTAGTAATTGTGATACTTAGTTCCTAGTTCCTGTGGATTCGATACTCGTACTTACCGTACGTTATTACTTGATTTCGACACCGTACACTTGCGGTTAGATTTAGGGGGGTGAAAACCGCCTATCAAGTTTTTGGCGCCGTTGCCGGGGAACTAGTTGCAACTGATAGCACTACCAGCTATACATGCTATTAGATTGAACATTTTTGTTTTTGTTTTATTTCATCACTTTAAATTTCTGGATTGCTAAGTTTGTTCATTTTCTTTTCAGGTGCTAGTTGGCTTATGCCAAGGAAAACTTGAGGGAAAGGAATCGAGCCGATCGATCCGGAAATTGAGAGGACTGCACGTCGCTTACGTAAAGAATCTAAAGCCAAAAGGCAATTGAAGATGGGCGACGAAGCAAGACGTCCTATGCGGTCATTTGCCAATCCAAACATGGCAGCGGCACGTATAGGGGTCCAACCACCCACCACTGCGGCCAATTACTTCGAGATCAAGCCGAGTACCATCGTCATGGTACAACAGAATCAATTTGGGGGAGCACCGACTGAAGATCCCCACGCGCACCTACGAGCATTTGAACGAATCTGTAATACGTTCAAGATCAACGAGATGGAGGAGAACGCGATCAAGCTAAGACTCTTCAGTTTTTCCCTAAAGGGTAGAGCTGAAATTTGGATAGAGGGCTTACCATCGGATATTATCACCACATGGGCAGACCTGAAAGCTGCATTCCTCCAGAAATTCTTCCCATCGGGAAGAACCGCTCAACTGATGGCCGACATTACCCACTTCGCGCAATGGGAACTAGAGACCTTGTACGAGGCATGGGAGCGATACAAGGATATGTGGAAGAAATGTCCTCACCACGGGTTACAAGAATGGGTCATCATCCAGACCTTCTTTAGTGGCCTTCACCCGCAGTTTAAAAATGATATCACTGCTGCCGCGGGTGGAGCACTAATGAATAAGTCATATGAAGAGGCATGCGAGCTGATTGAAAATATATCCGAGCATAGTTTTTCTACTCCAAGGGCTGATGTTAGAAGAGTCGCGAGTGTTCGGGAGTCGGATGAGCTTAAGGAACTAAAAGCTCAACTAGCTTTTATCACGGACCGTCTGAAAGGGGGCAATCCGGGAGAACCTGAACAAGTTCAATATATGCAAAACCGGAACCAACCGAGGAACGATCCTTTCTCGAACACTTACAATGAGGGGTGGAAAAAGCATCCTAATCTGTCATGGAGCCAACCCGATCAGCAACAACAAGGTAACTTTTCTAACTTTTCTCATTCTTCCAATACTAATAATGTTTACCGTCCTCCAGGGTTTCACCAAAGGAATGAAGGACCATCTGGGGAGAATAAACCGGGACTGGAAGAGATGATGATGAAGTTCATGACCAAGATGGACATCACAGTCGAGGGATTAGCAAGCACGATCAACACTGTCAAGGCGGCTACCGAACAAAATACCGCCTCCATCAAGATCTTGGAAAGGCAAGTGGGGCAGATTTCTGAAGCCCTACAAAACCGACCTCCCGGAACACTTCCAAGTCAAACGGAAAGGACAAACCGGGAAACATGCAATGCCATCTATCTAAGAAGTGGCAAAGAGCTGATCAAGGAGCCAACACGAGAGCTTACATCAAAAGGAGCCGATCCCAAGGAGAAAGAGGTCGAGACCATAGATATGGATGAGTTAGAGGCTGATAAAGAGTTCGTGATTAAAGAGAACCCGGGTGATGAAGAGAACAAGAAGAGCGAAGAGACGAAGCTAAAGCAACCACCGGTCAAGCCGGAAATTCCAAGAGTGCCATACACGAATAGACTGAAAGCGAATAAGGATGATGTTAATTTTTCAAAATTTATTGATGTATTTAAAAAACTAACTATTAACATCCCGTTTGTAGATGCCTTAGCACAAATGCCTTCTTACATGAAGTTCATGAAAGAGATCTTATCCAAGAAGAGGGCAATCGACCACCAGTCTACAGTTGCACTTACTGAGGAGTGCAGCGCAATCATTCGGAACAAGCTTCCCCGAAGCTTAAAGATCCAGGGAGTTTTTCTACCCCTATTCAAATTGGGAAGTTTTCTTTTAATAAAGTGTTATGTGATTTAGGAGCGAGTATTAACTTAATGCCTCTCTCTATTTTCAGGAAACTCAGATTGGGTGAAGTGAGCCCAACGTACATGACGCTGAAGCTCACGGATAGATCGATCGTATATCCGTATGGAGTTATTGAAGACGTGCTAATCAAAGTTGGAAAATTCTACTTTCCAGTGGACTTCGTGGTGCTGGACATCGATGAAGATATAGAGGTACCATTGATATTGGGACGATCCTTTCTAGCCACGAGTCGAGCTTTAATTGACATGGAGGAAGGAGAGATGAACTTACGAGTTGGTGATGAAAAGGCGATATTCAAGATGTTTGAGAGTGGGAAGCACAAAGACGGAGTTGGTCATGGAAAGCAAGAGGTGGAAGAATCCGCGAAGAATCGCAAGTGTGGGCGAATCAAGTCCGCGGATACCGAACCAAGTTGAGAGCCACACAGTCGTGCCACGACTTTAAATACGGCGCTGGGTGGGAGGCAACCCACCGAGGTTTGCGTTTTCTTTATTTTTCTGCATTTGGTGTTTTTTTTTATATAAAAAAAATCTGTTTTCTTTGCTTTCTTTTTCCTTTTGTTTTTGTTCTTGCATCCCCTTCTCCGTCGTCTCCGATGTCTTCCAACTGGGCGTTCCAATCTTTCAAGAGAATCTCTCCGGGCAAACAGGTATGTTCTAATTCTACATGTTAACGAGTGGTGGATGATGTTGTGGTTCCATTAGCTGAACGAGATGCAACAAACCTAAGTTTCACTTAGGTTTGGGGTGCCTCACTTTTTAAACATCTACACACTCACTTTTATCCCTGTACAAACCTCGGTTTCACCGAGGTTTGGGGTGGCCATGTTTTTGAAAATGCTAGATTAGCTCTTTGTGCTTCATGTTATGCTATGCCTGCCTGTCTATTACTTGTAATAACCGCACAACGATACTTGTCGTAGTATCGCCTACGCCGACACCTGCACATTGGGGACAATGTGTGGGTAAGGTTTAGGGTTGCCCAATCGGGCCCACATTTATGCACGTAGATTTCCCGCACCTCTGCATGCTTAGATCACTTTAGCCCAATTTTTTTTTGTTTTGAATGATTGCGACCAACCATTGTAGGAAGAATCTTGTGATAGTGACGTGACCATTAGGGAAGGACCGGGAAAGGACATGACTAGGGACATTAGTGGAGACCACCCATTAGTGAGATTTTGAGCCTAAAAGACGTTGTTCATTTCGAGGGATTCATACACTTGAGTCATATACACTTTTTCGAGTTCCTTGTCGTGAATATAGAATGATCTCGCTATATTATTGCTTTGAGTAGCAAAGACAACCATCGGGATATTAGGTAAGGGTGTAGTAGACCATATCGTGTGGACCTTAAGAAATGATTCCAGGCATTGTGTGTTTGTTTAACCCTGTTTTTAGCTTTCGTACCCTTTTCACCCATTCGTGTGTAACCATAGCCACTTTGTAGCCATACACTTACCTTTTCATTTCAGACCCACCTTTAAACCCGAGCCGAAAGCCTTAGCCAACCCTATCCGAAAGTGTGTCAAACAAAGGCGATAATGAATAGAGAAAACAAAGCGGAAAAGAAGAAAATAGTACAGGCCAGTCATTGAGAATAAATGGGGTCAATGTAACCCAATAAATAGAAAAGAGGGCCAATGATGCCCCAATCAAATAAAGAGGACCAATGAAGTCCCAGCACAAAAAAAAAGTAATAAAAAAATACAGTTATTTAGATAGTAGTTACAGTAGAAAATAAGAGAGTCAAAGTGACTCCATTAGTAATAAAGAGGGCCAAGTGTTAGAAAATAAAGTCAAAAAGTCAGAATTGTTAATGATTGACACACCGAGGATTTTTGATTCTTTTACCCTTTGTTCTTAGCCATAACCCTAGCCCCATTACAACCCTCGTAAAGACCTGGATGATCTTCTGGAAAACGTGATTAGAGTATGCTACCACTTTTTACTGATATTCCCTGTCTTGCTACTTGATTCCTCTCTGAGATCAATTTTTGTACATTTGTGCGTCTTTCATCAGAGTTGTCATGTAATCTTTGAATAATCTTGTACATAACTTCCTACACATGACAACACGTGCGATAACCTAGGCTCGAGCGACTCGAGAGTATCCTGTGAGGTAGGGTCGAGGCAAAATGTTTTCCCTAGTATGTCTGGACCTAGAACAACCTTAATGGAAACGGAGCAGTCACGAGTTCAACTTACAATGGAAGGTCATAGATCAAACGAAATAGGAATGAGGCGAGAATGAGATAGGCATTCACGGGTATGGGAAATCATCGGTGCATCACGTGGTACCAATTGGGAGTTGTGCAGTTATTACATTTCTCTGATATGTGCTTTTATTCTATTTTATCGCTAATTTGCTTGAGGACAAGCAACGCTCGGTTTGGGGTTGTTGATAATGTCGATTTTCGACATCATTTTTAATCTCAAACTAGGTGGTTTACGCATGTCTTCGAGTGAAATACGCGTTTTTCACTGGTTTTTGTTGAGAAAGTACAGGTACAAGCATTTTTGTCCAAAAGAGCAGCAAAGTTGAGTTCCGGAGCTGAAAACGAGAGAAATCGAGAAACTGCGAAACAGAATCTGGCGCCAGTCTCGGCGCCAGCCAACCAGCGCCAGTATCCGCGCCAAGAATCCAAACAGAAGCTGGCGCCAGTCATGGCGCCAGTCCATCCGCGCCGGTGCTGGCCCTGACGCCCAGTTTTATAAAACTATTTTCTGCAGCTAGGTTTTGAGAAAAAAGACACACACGACGGCCAGAGCAGTTTAGGGGGCGATTTTGGGAGACTTTTTACACCTTTCGGAGCCACGTTAGAGGATCAATCGGAGCCACGTTCATCACGCGAAGTAGATACGAACACGAGAGAAGGGAGTACATCATTCCATTCACCACGATCACGTTTGCCATGTTTTCTTCCATTGTTCTTTTCTTTTCTTTTGTGTTTGAATCCACCACCGACATGAACTAACCTGTTCATGTTGGGGGTTGGAATGAATTTAGTTTGTAAGCATATGAACAAACGACTTGAACATTTATCAGTTTTCCTATTTAATGAATGCGTGTAATTTAGTTTTAATGCTTTTGAGAGTTTAGCTACCTGTCAATTGTTTTGTTGTTTCCAGTTGAGTTCGAGAGAATTAACTGTTAACTAGAACTAGAAATTACATGTCTAAGGCGAGAATTTGGTGATAGAGATATACCGAATACGGCTTAATCCTAATTGAACCATTTAGGTTGAGATCGAGAGATAAAATCTATATGTTCACAATTAATCTTGCGCTTAATGTGTTTTGGAATCCATAAGTTGAGATCGAAAGATAAAACTTGTCATTTTAAAAATAAAACCCGTTGTTGCTCGAAAGAGAACAACGGTGACTTTTAAAGATTGGATATTCATTAAGGGAATAACTGGTAATCGTTTCAAGTCTGATATTCGTATGTGAAAACCTAAGGATTTCCAATCCTCAACTGTTTTCTCTATCGGAAGTTTCCAAAGTTGTTTACTGTCTTGTGTTTGATTTATTTTCTTGCAATTAATTAGTTCAACACCATCTCTCAATTTCGATAGTTCAGTTAATAGAGCTTGTAGTAATTGTGATACTTAGTTCCTAGTTCCTGTGGATTCGATACTCGTACTTACCGTACGTTATTACTTGATTTCGACACCGTACACTTGCGGTTAGATTTAGGGGGGGTGAAAACCGCCTATCAAGTTTTTGGCGCCGTTGCCGGGGAACTAGTTGCAACTGATAGCACTACCAGCTATACGCGCTATTAGATTGAACATTTTTGTTTTTGTTTTATTTCATCACTTTAAATTTCTGGATTGCTAAGTTTGTTCATTTTCTTTTCAGGTGCTAGTTGGCTTATGCCAAGGAAAACTCGAGGGAAAGGAATCGAGTCGATCGATCCGGAAATTGAGAGGACTGCACGTCGCTTACGTAAAGAATCTAAAGCCAAAAGGCAATTGAAGATGGGCGACGAAGCAAGACGTCCTATGCGGTCATTTGCCAATCCAAACATGGCAGCGGCACGTATAGGGATCCAACCACCCACCACTGCGGCCAATTACTTCGAGATCAAGCCGAGTACCATCGTCATGGTACAACAGAATCAATTTGGGGGAGCACCGACTGAAGATCCCCACGCGCACCTACGAGCATTTGAACGAATCTGTAATACGTTCAAGATCAACGAGATGGAGGAGAACGCGATCAAGCTAAGACTCTTCAGTTTTTCCCTAAAGGGTAGAGCTGAAATTTGGATAGAGGGCTTACCATCGGATATTATCACCACATGGGCAGACCTGAAAGCTGCATTCCTCCAGAAATTCTTCCCACCGGGAAGAACCGCTCAACTGATGGCCTACATTACCCACTTCGCGCAATGGGAACAAGAGACCTTGTACGAGGCATGGGAGCGATACAAGGATATGTTGAAGAAATGTCCTCACCACGGGTTACAAGAATGGGTCATCATCCAAACCTTCTTTAGTGGCCTTCACCCGCAGTTTAAAAATGATATCACTGCTGCCGCGGGTGGAGCACTAATGAATAAGTCATATGAAGAGGCATGCGAGCTGATTGAAAATATATCCGAGCATAGTTTTTCTACTCCAAGGGCTGATGTTAGAAGAGTCGCGAGTGTTCGGGAGTCGGATGAGCTTAAGGAACTAAAAACTCAACTAGCTTTTATCACGGACCGTCTGAAAGGGGGCAATCCGGGAGAACCTGAACAAGTTCAATATATGCAAAACCGGAACCAACCGAGGAACGATCCTTTCTCGAACACTTACAATGAGGGGTGGAAAAAGCATCCTAATCTGTCATGGAGCCAACCCGATCAGCAACAACAAGGTAACTTTTCTAACTTTTCTCATTCTTCCAATACTAATAATGTTTATCGTCCTCCAGGGTTTCACCAAAGGAATGAAGGACCATCTGGGGAGAATAAACCGGGACTGGAAGAGATGATGATGAAGTTCATGACCAAGATGGACAGCACAGTCGAGGGATTAGCAAGCACGATCAACACTGTCAAGGCGGCTACCGAACAAAATACCGCCTCCATCAAGATCTTGGAAAGGCAAGTGGGGCAGATTTCTGAAGCCCTACAAAACCGACCTCCCGGAACACTTCCAAGTCAAACGGAAAGGACAAACCGGGAAACATGCAATGCCATCTATCTAAGAAGTGGCAAAGAGCTGATCAAGGAGCCAACACGAGAGCTTACATCAAAAGGAGCCGATCCCAAGGAGAAAGAGGTCGAGACCATAGATATGGATGAGTTAGAGGCTGATAAAGAGTTCGTGATTAAAGAGAACCCGGGTGACGAAGAGAACAAGAAGAGCGAAGAGACGAAGCTAAAGCAACCACCGGTCAAGCCGGAAATTCCAAGAGTGCCATACCCGAATAGACTGAAAGCGAATAAGGATGATGTTAATTTTTCGAAATTTATTGATGTATTTAAAAAACTAACTATTAACATCCCGTTTGTAGATGCCTTAGCACAAATGCCTTCTTACATGAAGTTCATGAAAGAGATCTTATCCAAGAAGAGGGCAATCGACCACCAGTCTACAGTTGCACTTACTGAGGAGTGCAGCGCAATCATTCGGAACAAGCTTCCCCCGAAGCTTAAAGATCCAGGGAGTTTTTCTATCCCTATTCAAATTGGGAAGTTTTCTTTTAATAAAGTGTTATGTGATTTAGGAGCGAGTATTAACTTAATGCCTCTCTCTATTTTCAGGAAACTCGGATTGGGTGAAGTGAGCCCAACGTACATGACGCTGAAGCTCGCAGATAGATCGATCGTATATCCGTATGGAGTTATTGAAGACGTGCTAATCAAAGTTGGAAAATTCTACTTTCCAGTGGACTTCGTGGTGCTGGACATCGATGAAGATATAAAGGTACCATTGATATTGGGACGATCCTTTCTAGCCACGAGTCGAGCTTTAATTGACATGGAGGAAGGAGAGATGACCTTACGAGTTGGTGATGAATAGGCGATATTCAAGATGTTTGAGAGTGGGAAGCACAAAGACGGAGTTGGTCATGGAAAGCAAGAGGTGGAAGAATCCGCGAAGAATCGCAAGTGTGGGCGAATCAAGTCCGCGGATACCGAACCAAGTTGAGAGCCACACAGTCGTGCCACGACTTTAAATACGGCACTGGGTGGGAGGCAACCCACCGAGGTTTGCGTTTTCTTTATTTTTCTGCATTTGGTGTTTTTTTATATAAAAAAAATCTGTTTTCTTTGCTTTCTTTTTCCTTTTGTTTTTGTTCTTGCATCCCCTTCTCCGTCGTCTCCGATGTCTTCCAACTGGGCATTCCAATCTTTCAAGAGAATCTCTCCGGGCAAACAGGTATGTTCTAATTCTACATGTTAACGAGTGGTGGATGATGTTGTGGTTCCATTAGCTGAACGAGATGCAACAAACCTAAGTTTCACTTAGGTTTGGGGTGCCTCACTTTTTAAACATCTACACACTCACTTTTATCCCTGTACAAACCTCGGTTTCACCGAGGTTTGGGGTGGCCATGTTTTTGAAAATGCTAGATTAGCTCTTTGTGCTTCATGTTATGCTATGCCTGCCTGTCTATTACTTGTAATAACCGCACAACGATACTTGTCGTAGTATCGCCTACGCCGACACCTGCACATTGGGGACAATGTGTGGGTAAGGTTTGGGGTTGCCCAATCGGGCCCACATTTATGCACGTAGATTTCCCGCACCTCTGTGGATTCGATACTCGTACTTACCGTACGTTATTACTTGATTTCGACACCGTACACTTGCGGTTAGATTTAGGGGGTGAAAACCTCCTATCAAAGTGTCAACACGAAGCCCCAACCCTCAAAAATAAACATAAGACTAAAAGAGTGACATTTCAGCTTTTCGGTCTAAACTGCAGGTCTGTTCGGGACCTTCTTATCCCCTTCTAGACCCATTAATCCAGAGATTAAGTCCCACAAACAGGAGGGTCTAGATCTTAGCTTTCCAAGGACATATTATACGCGTTCTAACGATTTTTCTACAATTTTATACAATTATTCTAAGATTGAAACGTAAAGCTGGCAGATTCGGACCTGCTGCAAAAACGGCTATTTTGCACTTAGCTAGAGGCCGAACCAGGCTTTCGCCAAAACACGAAAAACGTGCCCGACACAGAATGTGAACAGTGGGCACCAGATTCGTCTCAATCCGAACTACGACGGAAATGTTATGGCCGATGCAAAACAGGGGCAGAACCGGTATCATCACATAAAATGATAACTTTCAAGCTTAAGGTTTTCGGGTTTCGGGTTTACGCGATCGGGTCACGGATTAGGGTTTTAGGTTACTAAAGTCTGGGCTCACCCGCGCACCACCCACTGCCACCTCCGGCAGTGGTGGTCGCCGGCGGCGATCGTGGTTTATGGAAATCCGACGAGACCCAACAAAAATCCCGACCAATCCTATAACGTCCACACCACCTGAACATTCTCGATTACACACACACACCCACACTCACTGCCACCACCCGTGGTGGCGTACGGCGGCGGCCACACCGCCGGCAGCCATGGCTGCGGCGGTGGTGGGGTGGTTTTGCGGTTTGGGGCGACGAAAGGAGAAACGAAAGGGAGAGAACTTACTTGAGATGGCGATCCAGCGGCGACGCAACTCCGGCTCTCTCTATCTCTTTCTCTCTCGCTCTTCTCTCTCTATCTCTCGCCGGCGGCGAGCAACGGTGGCGGTGGTGGTCTGATGGTCGACGGCAGCAGCGAAAGGGGGGGGGGGGTTTAGGGTTTTGTCGATGTTACTTGCGAGAGAAGAAGGAAAAAAACACAATAAAGAGGGGAGGGGGTCGGTCTTTAAGCCGACCCCATGCACAACTTTGCCCAAACGACACTTTTCACCCCTGCACTTCCTTAGCCTTTCAAAACAACAATAGAGTTTTTAGAAAGATTACATTTTTGGTCCTTGCCGCCTAACCCCGTTAACAAAACAACGTTAATGAAAATTTAGATTAATTAAATAAAACATACCGGGATACGGGCTTTACACAAGTTGATTTGCGAAAACTTTGTACATGCCAAAAATGTTATTTTCCAAGTATTTGTGTGTTTTACTTAAAATTATCAATTGTTGGGTTATTTGATAAGTTTGACTCTTTTGAAGTGTTTAACTTTATAAATTGTGTAAAACACCCATAATTGGGATTTTGGATATTTTGATGTGTAGAAATCACAAATATGTCCTTAAATGATTTATTGCTCAATTAGAGCTTATTCAATGATTTAATCATGTTGGTATAATTGATTTTACAAACCATTTGGGAAAACGCATATTTTAGTGTCATGAGTCACTTTGAGAATTATAAGGGTATGAGTCCATTTGGGGAAACCCTTTGTTTTAACCTGCGTCGAGTTTTGGGTTAATGATGATTTTGTGGTATATGTTTACCTGAACGATGCCTAAATGCATTTTGGATTTTGAGGACCGTTATTTATGGGTCTAATGGGTTTTGAGCATTTTTCTCGGTTTTGACTTTGAGGAAGTCTTGGGGACATTTTGTCCGATTTCGATGGCTCAATGTGGAGTCTTATTTATGGATTGCATTTATTGCAACATATTGCATATTATTGCATATTACTGATATTTACATGCTCGGGTGCTTTAGTCATTCCGGGATGGGCATGTTATTGTAGACTGTGTTGCATTGGATCCACAGGCACGTAAGTCAGTCTTTATTGGATGGTCTACTAGGTGTCGCGAGATTTGACCGGGCCCAATGTTTTATGACCTTTACTTTTCAAGGGTACACTAGGAGGGCTGAGTCCGTTTGAGCTGTCAGGTTGATTGACGAGCGTTTATGACCTTCGCCCCGTTAGGGCAATGCCATGGTTGTATCCCCGCTTGTTCCAAGCCTTTGGTGGTATTCTTAGTAATATTCCGCAAGGTTAGCTGTCTCTTTGGGTGTGTCTTGAAAGGCGTCGTATGGGACACTTGGGCTTTTATGCAGTGAAGTGTCGTACGATTAACATTGTTTGAGTGGCATACTTTTATGTTCATCCACTCTCAATGGATACCGGTCTCCCCCGTCGTCGGCCAACCTTACTTGGGATTTTATAATGTCCATGTTTTATTATCGTTGGTCTTGTACGATTGACTGCAATTTGATGACTTTAATATTGGATTCCCCTCCGTGTATATTAAAGTTTGAATGAAGCAGGTCATTTCTATATTTATGGTATTTGGACTTCATTACTCTTTACGTTCGCATGTGTATTGGTTCGTATCATGTTTTTGGTGAAGTATTATATTTATATGGATTGTTCTTCCATGATTTATGGGATGAGTGTTTTGTCATCAACCGTGTTTGAAGGTTTCGCATAATATGGATTTATTCATGTTTTGAGTGAGTTGGGATTGGAATTCATTTTGGAAAACGCTTTATACCGTTTGGGAACTTTTCTCATAGATTTTGGGTGCGTTGGAAAATGAGTCATTTACCTCCTTCTCATAAACTCTTTTGGAAATCATAATCTATGTCGTAAACTTTCATTCAAAGAATTATTTAAATCATGTTATAAACTCTTGAACTCACTAGGCGTTAGCCTAACCCTTTTTATTTGTCGGCATGTGCAACAGGTTCAGGTTGGGAGTAGTTCTAGTGACATTGTGAAAGGTCGTGTGCTAGTAAAGTGCTCGAGAGGTGAATAGCTTAAGTGAATGTTTCCGCATTCACCTTTGGGATTAGCAACTTGTGTTTGGGTTAAGTAACACCCGAGGTGGTTTTAGTCTTTGTAATGAAATTCGGATCATAACTTGTTGAGGTTAATCACATATTTTAATTTGAGGTATTTTCCGTATTGGATTATAGGGAGAAATCCTATTATTTTAAATGTATTATCGAAAATTTTATTTAGTTGCTCTTTCCCAATTCGAGGGTGTTACAAGTTGGTATCAGAACATAAGTTTGAGAGAATTAGGTGTTGATTTTGTATACCTAGACTCAAACTAGCATTCTTTTAAGTAAATGAAAGTGAAATTCACCATTAGGCACTTTAAGATAGGATGTTTTGAGGTCGATGGAGTTGCTAGAAACGAGAATCACGTCGAGAGTAGCAAGGATAATCATGTACGGTGCGTTCATAATGACACATGGCCAGTGTCATGGTGAACCTGCTAGTTACATGTGCATACTTGAACTACTTTAATGTGATGACCGTTGGGGTAGTGAAGAAGTTTCTAAGCGAGTAGTCGTTGAAAAAGATTGACGATTTTAGTATTAGTCACTAGGGTGACAATAAGCATGGTAATTGCTTTAAGTGGACCGTTTTGGGTCGAAATTGATGGTTGGATTAGAACCATAGACTTATCGAATCGACTTTGATTCGAGGAGAAATTGTAAGGTTAATCGAGGTAATTCCCAACTTTGCCTTAAGAGGTTTGAGCATCCGGATGACGGTAGTGTGACCGGAGGGATTTGGAGGAGTATGGTTTGAGACGTTGAGTGCCGACTAGATTCATGCACAAAATTTATTTTAAAAATAAATTGCATCAGTTATTTCTCGTGTTTCAAATCCTTCTGTGGATTATGTTACCAAACCTCGAAAAACTTTTAGCACACACAAGATTTTAAATCATCGTTTTGAACATGCATGAAATTATTTTATTGCAGAGTTGCAAACTCCGTCGGGACTTGTTTTACTTTGTTGTTGCCCAACGTTACTTTCTGATACAATGATATCCATATTTTTATGTTGTTTAAGGTATTGGACAAGTAACTACGGTTTATGACTTTAACATTGGATCTCCTCCACATATGTTAAGGTTTGGACGGAAAGTTATCTTCCATTATGTTTATGTCCAGCTTCGTTGGAAAGTTTATTCAATGCATGATTTATTGAAGGGTGTTGTTTACGGTGTAGTACAACAAAAAGGGAATTTTTGGAATTTTGACGTTTTAGTCATGATTTTGCTTATTGCAATTCGATTTTTGGGAAACGAAAGGTTTGGTGCCATTTTGTTGACTTGAGGTTATTGAGCCCCATTGAGTTTCATGAAGTTTTGATCTTACGACGTTTTGTGTCGCGTGAGTGCAATTTCATAATGTGCATACTCCATTTAATATTTGGGAATTTATGAGTTATGTTGGGCATTTTGTCCCATTCGGGTTTGTTGAGAAATATTATTTTATGCCATAAGACAACCAAAAGGGATGAGTTTTGGAACTTTGGTGTCGCGTAATTTCTCTTTCAAAGATTTGTATTAGCACATTTTGTTGCAACTTGTTCAGTATATGGATTGATTTATACGTGACGTAAGTAATGCATGAAAGAACATCTTGATAGTGCTTCATAACAGTTTGCTTATTGCGCTTTCGGTTAATTGATTATTTTATTATCATTTCATGCAAATGCATTATATTGACCTAGGGGTATGCATAGCTTGGTAACCATTACTTCTCGGCACTTTGATAAATGGATCGTGAATAAAAATGTTTTATTAATTCATTGCATAAATGAAGGTCATTTGGTCAAAGTATGTTTTAGTGTTGTGGGGATCATGCTTGGCTTACGATACGGTACATTTTGAAAACATGAATGTGTGAGTCGTTGGCATTTGGTCAATTTTGGTTTGACGAACATTTTGGAAAATTGTAAACCTTTTTGGTTTTAGAGAAAGGGTGTATTTTGAGTGTTTAATAAGTAAATTTTAAGCATCGACATTTTTACGTTTTGTATTACAAGTGAAAAGACTTTTTTAGTGTAAATTCTCCGTGATGGGGATTTTGAAAAAAAAAATCATTTGTCTCAACCTAGAGTGCGTGAAATTATTTAAATTTGTGGAACATTAATGCACACTGTTTGTATGATTCGAAATTGGAAGTCGATCTAAAACCCTTTTTGGTGTCCACCATTTACAAGCACTTATTATTCTCCTAAGTTTTGAGAAAACGCACTAATGTGTGAGAGTCTTGTCAAAGAGGTTTTACTCATATGTCATTATATGACCAAATGAGAAATTTTTGAAATTGATTTAAAGAATTTCATCTTTTGAAATTTCGTATGAACCATCTGATGCATGTTATTTCATTTCAAGAAAAACTACTAGGAAGTGTTACAAGCTTGCATGCATACTCCAATTTGAGATTCCCACGTGATGTTTTAGTCGATATCTTTAAATGATGAAAACGTATTGATTTTGTCTTTAAACTTGGAACTGACACGAGTCATTTTATGTTTTGACCAAAATGTACTTATGAATCGTTTCATCGTTTTTGTGAAATAAACTAACGCATGCAAACTTTGTTGGTGAACCTTGTTCCATGCCATTTTATGGTTAAAAAGGAATTTTCGGAGTCGAATGTCGTTTAAACTTCTTTTGAAGTACGTGCAAACCTTTTTGTTGCACACTATTTAAAGTAGGCAGTTACTTTACGTGCATGACATGAATCAATCCATACTAGGACCGTAGTGGTTCATTTCAAAGAAGTTGTTTATTACGCTTTTGCGTTTTGTTAATAATCTAAACTACGATGAAATAGTTTTCAATATGATTTTCATATGTGGGACGAGCGTGTCTATTTTTGCGCAACTACCGAATTGATAGTAGTAGTTTTATGTGTACGATTAATTTGATATGAAAACCTTTGTGTTGAAAATTTCTATAAAAAGTTTTGATTGGCATATTTGTTAAATAATTCACTTGAGAAACTTGAACTCATTAGGACCTTGGAAAAGTTAAGTAACCCCAGTTAAGAGCGAGTGTGTGAAGAACTTCGACTATGAAACGTTGGGTATTTCGACGTGTGATGGTATTATAGACCGGATGGTATCGGTTGCAGAGTCGATGTAATTATCGTGACTGAAGGGTTAGATTCGCAGTATCGTATATTGAGGTTGGTGGTAACCACTTTTGTCGGCAACCTTGTTTTGGGTCTCAGTCAATTTTCGCACGAGGGGCCCTTTAGACACCGTATTGATAACCTTAATTTTGTGGGAATGCTCGACGGATGGAACTCGTGTGTGGAGTTCTTTTGGGAGTCAAAGCTTGATGGTATGACTAGGTGTCAACTTTTGGGGTTCGACGTCAAGAACCGTTAGTGTATTCGGAGGGTTGTAATCTGATTTTAAAGAAATAATGATAACGGTTGTAATGATCCTAAGATGCTCAGTTGTGATGAGTAGATTTGGTGGGATGACTTTCTTGTGTGGTAAAAGAACCCGTCGGTTCGATGTTTAATACTTGGACGTATTCTTGGAGTTGTATAATCGATGGGTCAGTGACGACCGCAGGTTTTGGAGTCTATTAGGGCTCGTTAGAATTAAACGACCGTTAACAGCAGGAACAATGGGAATTGGAGATTCTGTTGGTTTCGGTAGTGATCAAACCTTGGATTGATTTAGAGTCTGGACCCGCAATCGTGGAAGTATGGAACATCTAAGGTTGGGAGACAACCGAAGTCGTTTGATTAGGAGTTACTCCAGTGGATGGAGCGTTCACCCGGACATAAGTACAGTGTACCTGAGACGACATTATTGGTAAGAGTTTGCTTGAGGTTTGTCATAGTAGTCTGTGTGGGGGAATCTAGATTCCAGTTGGAGGTTGATGGAACATGGTCGGCGTTGAGTTGGTTAGCCTTTGGTTGTAAAGGATTTAGATTTCGAGGACGAAATCATTCTAAGGTTGGAAGGATTGTAACACCCCGAAAATTGAAAACAGAATGTGGGTTTGCGGACGTCCGCATGGGCGCAAGGCCGGATGTCCGCATAGCGCGGAAGTCAGTGTGTCGTCCGCGGAAGCAACAAAGATGTTTTGGGGTTCAATCAGCTCAAGGGTCGGACGTTCGTGTTGTGTCTAAGCCGGACGTCCGCGAAGAGTCTGATGAGATATTTTTTTTAGCTTGTAAGCCCTTTTCCCTCTCTCTTCCCTCATTTCATCTTCAACACTCAAAATCAGTTTCCTCTCTCTCTCTAAACCGTTTTTCTCCCAACAAACCCTAAATCCTTCATCTTCTTCCCCAAATCAAACCCCTCACCATTGTTATGAACCTTAACTTTTCTAGAAACCTTTCACCTCATCTTCTTCATCAAGTTTCTAGGGTTTCATCCAACCTTTTTTACTCCACTTTTAGGTTGGGAGTTTGTGGTTCATCTTGGTGATTCTAGAGGTATTTTGTTGGTGGATTCAAGTTATGGTTAAGGTAATCTTCTCTTCTCTTCATTTATGGAAGTTAGGGTTTTGGTATAAGTTGAGATCTTGATGTAAAATGTATGGGGAATGATTCTTTATGGTTGGATGTGAATATTTATGGCTGGAAACTTATGGATCTAGTTTTTTTGGAAGATTTAGCCTAAATCTAGCAAGGTGAGTACAAGTTGATTTGCGAAAACTTTGTACATGCCAAAAATGTTATTTTCCAAGTATTTGTGTGTTTTACTTAAAATTATCAATTGTTGGGTTATTTGATAAGTTTGACTCTTTTGAAGTGTTTAACTTTATAAATTGTGTAAAACACCCATAATTGGGATTTTGGATATTTTGATGTGTAGAAATCACAAATATGTCCTTAAATGATTTATTGCTCCATTAGAGCTTATTCAATGGTTTAATCATGTTGGTATAATTGATTTTACAAACCATTTGGGAAAATGCACATTTTAGTGTCATGAGTCATTTTGAGAATTATAAGGGTATGGGTCCATTTGGGGAAACCCTTTGTTTTAACCTGCGTCGAGTTTTGGGTTAATGATGATTTTATGGTATATGTTTACCTGAACGATGCCTAAATTCAATTTGGATTTTGAGGACCGTTATTTATGGGTCTAATGGGGTTTGAGCATTTTGCTCGGTTTTGACTTTTAGGAATTCTTTGGGACATTTTGTCCGATTTCGATGGCTCAATGTGGAGTCTTATTTATGGTTTGCGTTTATTGCAACACATTGCATATTATTGCATATTACTGATATTTACATGCTCGGGTGCTTTAGTCATTCCGGGATGGGCATGTTATTGTAGACTGTGTTGCATTGGATCCATAGGCACGTAAGTCAGTCTTTATTGGATGGTCTAGTGGGTGTCGCGGGATTTGACCATTCCCTATGTTTTATGACCTTTACTTTTCAAGGGTACACTAGGAGGGTTGAGTCCGGTTCAGCTGTCAGGTTGATTGTCGAGCGTTTATGACCTTCGCCGTGTCGGGGCAATGCCATGGTTGTATCCCCGCTTGTGCCGAGCCTTTGGTGGTATTCTTAGTAATATTCCGCTAAGGTCAGCTGTCTCTTTGGGTGTGTCTTGAAAGGCGTCGAATGGGACACTTGGGCTTTTATGCAGTGAAGTGTCGTACGATTAACATTGTTTGAGTGGCATACTTTTGTGTTCATCCACTCTCAATGGATACCGATCTCCCCCGTCGTCGGCCAACCTTACTTGGGATTTTATAATGTCCATGTTTTATTATCGTTGGTCTTGTACGATTGACTACAATTTGATGACTTTAATATTGGATTCCCCTCCGTGTATATTAAAGTTTGAATAAAGCAGGTCATTTCCATATTTATGGTATTTGGACTTCATTACATTTTACGTTCGTGTGAGTATTGGTTCGTATCATGTTTTTGGTGAAGTATTATATTTATATGGATTGTTCTTCCATGATTTATGGGTTGAGTGTTTTGTCATCAACCGTGTTTGAAGGTTTCGCATAATATAGATTTATTCATGTTTTGAGTGAGTTGGGATTGGAATTCATTTTGGAAAACGCTTTATACCGTTTGGGAACTTTTCTCATAGATTTTGGGTGCGTTGGAAAATGAGTCATTTACCTCCTTCTCATAAACTCTTTTGGAAATCATAATCTATGTCGTAAACTTTCATTCAAAGAATTATTTAAATCATGTTATAAACTCTTGAACTCACTAGGCGTTAGCCTAACCCTTTTTATTTGTCGGCATGTGCAACAGGTTCAGGTTGGGAGTAGTTCTAGTGACACTGTGAAAGGTCGTGTGCTAGTAAAGTGCTTGAGAGGTGAATAGCTTAAGTGAATGTTTCCGCATTCATCTTTGGGATTAGCAACTTGTGAATAGCTTAAGTCGGGTTTGGGATGCGTTCTAATGTAAAGGGGAAAGTCATCACCTACGCGTCAAGGCAACTTAAAGTGCATGAGAGGAATTACCCTACGCACGACTTGGAGTTGGCGGCGGTAGTGTTCGCGTTAAAGTTGTGGCGACATTATATTTACGACACGAAATGTACGTTGTACACGGACCATAAGAGCTTAAAGTACGTCTTCGATCAAAAGGATCTAAATATGAGACGAAGGAGATGGTTGGAATTACTCAGGGATTACGACTGCGAATTGCTTTACCATCCGGGTAAAGCAAACGTGGTGGCCGACGCCTTGAGTCGGAAAGAGTATAGTGGGAGCCTTCGTGCCAACCTTTCAAGAATTGAGCTAGTATCGATCTTGATCGAGTAAATTAAAGCAGCACAAGGCGAAGCTTTATTGGAAGAGAACCTCAAGGGATAGGTGATGGTGAAGAAAAGACAACTTCTAATGGAGGATAGTCGTGGAGTGAAGTTATTCAACGGGTGAGTGTGGGTACCCAAGATCGAGGGAAATCGAGAATTATTCATGGATGAGGCTCACAAGTCTAAGTACTCCATACATCCGGGGAATACTAAGATGTATAGAGACTTGAAGTTGCACTATTGGTGGCCAGTGATGAAGGTGGACGTGGCGCATTATGTGGAGCGTTGTGTGACTTGCTCTCTAGTGAAAGCCGAACACCAACGACCTTATGGCAGTTTGCAACCCTTGGAAATACCTGAGTGGAAGTGGGAGAAAATCACGATGGACTTCGTGACCAAATTGCCAAAGACCTTGAAAAGGCATGATACTATTTGGGTGATCGTGGATCGTTTGACCAAAAGTGCACACTTCCTAGCCATGCGAGAAACCTTACCAATGGACAAGTTAGCTAAACTATACATCGACGAGGTGGTGTCTAGGCACGGAGTACCCGTGTCGATAGTCTCCGATCGTGATAGCCGGTTTACCTCAAGATTTTGGCAAGCATTGCAAGAGGAATTGGGTACAAGAGTAAATTTGAGCATGGTATACCACCCTCAAACGGATGGACAAAGTGAGAGGACAATTCAAACGCTAGAAGATATGCTTCGGTCGTGTGTTCTTGATTTTGGTGGTAATTGGGATACTCATCTACCTTTGGTAGAATTCGCCTACAACAATAGTTACCATTCCAGTCTAAAGGTAGCACCGTTTGAAGCACTTTATGGGAGGAAGTGTAGGACCCCCGTGTGTTGGCTAGAGGCGGGAGAGAAGCAGTTTGTCGGACCAGAAATTGTGCAAGAGACAGCCGATAAAGTCAAAATCATTAGAGAACGTTTGAAAGCGGCTCAAGATCGACAGAAAAGCTATGCCGATAAGAAGAGGCGGCCGGTGGAGTTCCAAGTGGGGGACCATGTGATGTTAAAGGTATCGCCTTGGAAAGGCTTAATCCGTTTTGGAAAACGCGAGAAGTTGAGTCCCCATTTTCTTGGACCGTTCACCATATTGGAGCGTATTGGGTTACAAGCATACAAGCTGGACCGGAGATGGATGGGATTCACCCTACATTCCACGTATGTTATTTACGGAAGTGTTTAGCGGAAGAGGAAAGCGTGATACCATTGTCAAAAATCTGAGTAGACGACAACCGATGCATTGAAGAACCTGAATCCATTTTGGAAAGGGAAGTTAAGAGGTTACGATGCAAAGAGGTTGCAATGGTCAAGGTTCAATAGAAACACCATCGGGGTGCCAACGTGACTTGGGAATCGGAGGAGGACATGAAGCGTCGATATCTCATTTGTTCGCATAAGTCTAAGATTTCGAGGACGAAATCATTCCTAAGTTGGGGAGGATTGTGAGACCCATAATTTTCTTTAGTGGCCCTTCGTAATATTTGGTGAATTGGGAATGCACAATTTCAATTATTAAAAAATAAACTGTAACACTTTAACCCTCGTGTGTGGAATGACGTGTCATGTCGTGTTGGTTGAAAAATCGTGCCCCGGTATAGCTTGGGGCTTTGAGCGACAATGCCCGCGACTATGACACGAGGTCAAGGTCGCAGGGCAAAATTGCGGGTGGTTGTGGGGCTACGGTACAAGTCGAGCGACAGTGCCCGACGACTATGCCCAGGGTCGCTGGCGCGTGTCATTCTCGTGAGGAGCGTACCGTAGGGTGGGGACGCGGTGCGATATTGCCCCGCGACTATGCCATGTCACAGTCGCGACCTGGGGCTATTGGTATAAAAACACCACTTTCGGGTTTGTGTCACTTGGAACTGATTTTAGAGCTCATTCGGGACTTTCTTCTCCTGCGATTTTGGTAAGTTCCTTGCCCTAAATCCACCCCCTTCATTTAATGAGCTTCCATGAGCTTTAATGGGGATTTAATGCACTTCTAGGGTTGATCTTGGTGAAGGACCTAGCTAGTGGCAAGCCCCCAAGCTCTCATTTCTTTACCTTCTTCATTTAGGGTTTGATTTCTTCTAAGAAATCACCAAGGTGAGTTTTCTAAACCACTAAACTTACATATGAGTAATCATTTAAGGTTTTACTTATATTTGTTTATGCTTAGTTACTAATTTCTTGATTTGTGAAATAATGACCTAACTTTCCATTTATGGAAAGTTTAGGGTTTTGAACTTGTCAAAGATGATGACAAGAGATAGACCTTCAATTCTTGTTGTTATGATTGTGTGTTCTTGAGTATGAACATCTCTTCTTCTCTTTTATGGAGCTAAGAAAAGTTGGGTTGAAAACTAGGGTTTTACATAAGTGGTAATTTTGGAAAAGATGTTATTCCTTAGTTTTCCTATGTGATGATAACTTCTCGGTTTGTTTATGGGGAAGTGGTAAGTTATTATTTATGACAAATTTATGTGGGGATAAAGAATGTAGAAATAAAATTGTTGATGTTATTGAGATTGGACCTTCCCTCTTTAGGGGGGAGAGGTGGGGCTATAGATCCGGTTTGGATTGATGCCGTTGACTAAAGATCCGGTTTGGATTGATGCCGTTAGACTATAGATCCGGTTTGGATTGATGTCCTCGCTGACTAGAGATCCAGTGTGGATTGATGTCATTAGACTAAAGACCTAGTTTGGGTTGATGTCTTCAAGGGATAAAGACCTGGTTTGGGTTGATGCCTTAGCAGACTAAAGACCCGATTTGGGTTGATGTTCGAGTTAGACTAAAGACCCGGTTTGGGTTGATGTCGTGAATGAATGCAACGATGTAATGGACGGAAATTTGGTAACGGATGGAACGTCATCCTACTTATTATGTATTCTATCCTTATTATCTGATAACTCTATTTTTAGAGTTATTATTCCCTTTTATTTTCCATTTTATTTCGTCAAATTTAGCCATTTCACTTCTAAAAACCCTCATTCTTGTTATAATTCTCGAAAATGAGCAAAAGGAGTGAACCATGGTCTTTAATGAATTATTTGGTGGAATTTGGGTGTTTTCACGTTTTATCCTGCAGTGACCACTGTTGTGCCCACTCCGGTTCCCCACTCTTCGAGCAGATCAGAAAACAAAAGAAAACCATGGGCTGGAAATATAAAAACCTGGAGTTGGAAGGATCCTTTGGCAGAAAAATCTGAAATGTGGTGGCTGAAAGGTTTCCTTAAAGATGACATAAAGCTTGTACCTTTGTACTTGAATAAAGTTGACTTCTAGAAGACCATTGGGTAAAAGAGCTTTACATGGAAGGTTGAAGTATGGACCATTGAGCTGATTTTTACAATATTCTGCAGTCCTTACACCTTGAAGAAACCCTTTTTGTGTAAAGACCAACACCTCTCCTTAGTATAAATAGGGGTGTTAGTCTCATTTATTGCAAGCATCCTTAACTACATTTTCTCCTTGCAATTCTCTTACTTCATTAAGTTTTAGCTCTTTAATTTCTCTGCAGTAGTTAACATTTATTTTCTGCATTTTATTTTCTTAGTTTAATTGTAATTCGAACTACACAGTGCAGGGACGACTTCTCGCTCCCCACTGTGAGCAGTTAATTCAAGTCACTTTCAGTTTTATTATGTGCAAACCTTCATCTTTTGTTTTCTTTACTTCGGAAATGCAAGGCTAAATATCCTTTGGGATGTAGGAAAGAGAAGTACCTGAATTTTATTAAAAATGTTTGAGTAATCTTTATACTTAGAATATTTGTTATTTTGGTCATTCATTCTCGATATTTACCCAAAGATGCGAACAAGCCGATCACTTGCAAGGATCTAAAGTCTAGTTCTTAACTTAGAAATGAGTAGAACGCAGTGACACGAGCTTGAATGATGCTAGGGGATTCGAAAGAATTCTTATGACACTTACGAGAGTGAGGTCGACATAGTGAGCTAATCTCTGCCCACTGGAGTAGTAGGCAAGCTAATTTGTGTATTAAAAACACTTAGAGTATTTGTCTCTACACATTCCATCGAGGCCTGAAAAGGTCCATTTAGAGATTACCATTGGCAAAACAACAAGTACTAAGAGTATGGGATTTTTATCTAACGGTGTGAGTATTTTGTAACCGGGCTTTTCTAGCGAAAATGTCCACCACGAATACGAGGATCACTTCTAAGGACCGAGTATTTGAGATAAAATCTAGGGAAAATCCAACCTACATTCCTCCTTTTTAAAACCTTAGTAAAATCGTTAAAGTAGCTATTTCACCAAACCAAACCAAAGTATTATTTTCTTCTCTAATTGAAACTTGTAAAAGGAGCTTATGAGAACCATATTGTCTTGATTGTCCAGTCCCTGTGGATTCGATTCTGGTATTTTACCAACTATTACTTGCTGTGACGATCATAGTGGACAGTGTACACTTGCACTTCCCACTGTGGACAGTTTGCAACCCACTGCGATTAAAACACATATTTCGCACGTGACATTATCCAATTGCAATTCTTGCCAGGATTTAGGCTAACACTTCTTCTTATTGTAATGTTGTGTTAACCAGGCCTTCCTAGAGGTGGGACTTCCCGAGGTTGAGGGAAGTGTTGTGAAGAGGGATAGCATTTTTGGATATAAGAGATTAGCGGCGTATGATGACCTTAGCCGAGCGCTTTTGGAAATGAGATAGCGACACCCGTTCTTAATCTAAACAAACTTAAGTTAGATTAGTATGTTGTTGTTATTGTATCTCGTTATCTTTTGTTGTAAACGCCTTACTCGTAAACTCTTGGGAAATTAATGATCTTTATTTGATAGCTCATTTCGTGAAAAAAAAATCGACTTAAATTTACCCGGATTTTAGGGTGTTACACCGTGTACGCGTGTGTGACCTAGGTTCTTTAGCCAAGATGACTGCACCCTCATCGTCACAGTAGATCTCTATGGGATCATGAATAGTGTGAACTACGCCAAGATCCCCCAATGAACTTCTTCATCCACATGGCCTCTTTTGCATCCTCATTGACTGCAATATACTCAACCTCTGTTGTCGAATCTGCTACAGTGCTCTGCTTGGAACTTCTCCAAGTGACCGCTCCACCGTTTAGCAAAAACACGAATCCTGATTGCGAACAGGAATCATCTCTATCAGTTTGGAAGCTAGCATCTGTGTATCCTTTCACACATAACTCTTCCTGGCCACCATAGACCAAGAACATAAATGTTCTTGACTGTTATCCAATGGGCTTCGCCAGGGTTGGACTGATTTATGCTCGTCATGCTCAAGGCATATGATACATCAGGCCTAGTACAAATCATGGTATACATGATCGATCCCACAGCTGAAGCATATGGAACCCGACTCATCTTGTCCAATTCCTCAGCGAAACTAGGACACTAAGACTTGCTCAGCGCCATGCCATGCTGCATAGTCAAGAACCCTTTCTTGGAGTCTTGCATCTTGAATTCCTTCAAGATCTTATCTATGTAGGTACTTTGGCTTAACCCAATGAGCCTCTTGGATCTATCTCTATAGATCTTGATGCCTAGTATATATGCCGCATCCCCCATGTCTTTCATGAAAACAATTCCCTAGCCAAGTTTTGACATTTCGCAGTGTCGGGAAATCGTTTTCCATGAGTAGTATGTCATCGACATATAGAACAAGAAAGACTATGGTACTCCCACTAGTTCTGACATAGACACATGGTTCATCTTCACTTCTGACAAAACCAAATTCTTTGATTTTCTCGTCAAAATAAAGATTTCAACTACGAGATGCTTGCTTGAGTCCATAAACGGACTTCTGAAGCTTACACACTCTATTGGGATGCTTAGGATGTACACAACTCTCAGGTTGTGTCATAAACACATTCTCAGTAAGCATTCCATTAAGGAAGGCGATTTTTACGTCCATTTATCATATCTCATAATCATGAAATGCTGCTATGGCAATCAATGTCCTAATAGATTTTAACATAGCGACTGATGAAAAAGTTTCATCGTAGTCTACACCTGAGTTTGCATGTAACCCTTTGCCACCAGTCTATCTTTGTACGTGTGTAGTTTCCCATCCATGATAGTCTTCTTCTTGAAGACCCATTTACACCCAACTATTTTAAGGCCAGGTGTTTGATCAACCAAGTCCCAGGCTTGATTACCATACATGGATTGGATCTCGCTTTCCATAGCCTCCTTCCATTTAATAGATTTTGGGCCTGCCATGGCTTCCTGATAGCTGGTAAGTTCATCAAGATCTACCAGTGACTCATCACCATCAGAAATGAATAAATCATATCTTTTAGGTGTCTGACGTACCCTATCAGACCTGCGAACAGGTGGTGGCTGAATGTCAGACTCTCCATCATCTTCAGGTTGTACAACCTCTTGATGGTAACTAGTGCCAACATTGGATTCTATGTTGGTTGATTCTTGAACATCCTCAAGATCAATCGGCTCCCACTAGCCTTTTTGGACATCAGCTCCCTTTGTAGGAAAACTGCTCTTCTAGCAACAAAGACTTTGTTCTCAGAAGGTTTGTAAAACAAATATACAAAAGATCCAGTAGGATATCCAACAAAATAACACTTCCCTTATCTGGGCTCTAACTTGTCTTGAGATTCATGACGAACGTAAGCCTCGCAGCCCCAAATTTTTAAATATGCTAGGGAAGGAAACTCTACCACTCCATATTTCAGATGGTGTTTTGGAAACCTTCTTGGTTGGAACGAGGTTAAGGATTTTTGATGCAGTCTCTAGGGCATAACCCCAAAAACTAATCGGAAGCGTAGTGCGACTCATCATGCAGCGAACCATATATAATAATGTAACACCCGTAATTTTTGGTACGTATAATTTATAGTTTTGTTATTCCTAACTATCCTTAGACTAACCCTTAGAAAGAGTGATGGGTTAATTTGTATTTGGGTGCTAGTTGGAAAATAAAAATGAGAGATTTTAAAAAACATTGCGCCCGTGAAAAAAAAAATTATTCATATTCAGGAACCTATAGAAGAAAATTCTCAAGACTTAGAGTGTTTGGAGGAAATTTTGACCAAGGGTTTATATCTTTTGATTTTCTTTTTATTTTACCCACCCACTACCCAATATGCATCCATTTTTATTTGCATTTCATTGAAAGTTTGGTCAAAAAGAGAGGTTATGGCCTAGTACCTGGAAAAAGAGAAAATACATCAAACCTTTTATATAAACCTTTTTCTTCTCTCCATGATAATCTTGTAGGCACCGATTTTCTTGTTTTCTTCATAACCCATCCTCCAACACCAACTCTCCCATTATCTCCTCCATCTCAAACATCTAAGTCACGATTGAAAACAATTCTTTATATTTAAGAGATTTAAGCTTGAGATTCAAAGTTTGGAGGATTCAAGTCAAGATCTTCATCTTCTCCAACCACCATTCCACCATTGTTAACCTAGTTTTTGGGTTTCTTTCTAAAAACGAATTGTAAGTCCATCTTGACCTTCTAAATCTGTATTCTTGTCAAAAACCTTTTATTTTAACCTTCTAGAACATCTCTCTTGATGTATTTCTCATATTATGAGTTTTGACCTATTTTGGGTATTTTGGGAGATTTGAGATTTTGACAAAGATTTGTGTGAATCTGATTTTGGGAGTTACTCTTGGTGTGTTTTAGGTTTGTTTGTAACCTAGATAAGGTTTCTAGTGATGGATGTTTGTGGATCTAAAGCTTACACCAAGGAAGCTCAAGATTGGGGTAAAACCTAGATTTAGCCTAAATCTAGCAAAGTGAGTTCAAGTTGCTTTGTGAAAACTATGTACATGCCAAAATGTGTATTTTTTAAAGTAATAATGTGTTTCCTTGGTATTTACCAATGTGTTGAGTATTTGTCAAAGTTTTCATATTTGGTAACTTTAGGTTGATAAATATTATGAAATGCTTATATTTGGATTTTTAGATATTTTGACGAGTAAACCTCATAAATATGTTTTTTGGTGATTTATTGTACAAATGGAGTCTTTTGATGATTTATGCATTTTTAGTATATTTGGTTTTATAAACTATTTGGAAAAATGCACCTTTATTGTGTCATGAAGCATTTTAGAAATATAAGGGTATGAGTTTATTTGGAAACTGATTTGACTCAACCAACGATGAGACTTTGGGTTCATCATATCTTTGACATACATGTTTGCATAAACACAGGTTAAATGCATTTTATTATTTGAGGATTGTTATTCAATGGTCAATTGAGTTTTTGAACAATCTGGCTCGGTTTTGACTTAAAAGAGTCTTATGGACTGTCCGATTTTAATAGCTCAATATGGAGCTCCTTTTATGATTTGCATTTTATTGCATATTATTTGAGAATTACATGTTTGAGTGCATTAGTCATTCATTTGTAATCATGTAATTTTAGACTGTGTTGCATTGGATTCATAGGCACGTAAGTCAGTCTTTATTTGATGGTCTACTGGGTGTTGCGGGATTTGACCGGGCCCCATGTTTTATGACCTTTACTTGCAAGGGTATACTAGGAGGGCTGAGTCCGGTTGTGCTATCATGATTGATGGGCGTTTATGACCATCGCCTTGTCGGGGCAATGCCATGGTTGTAACCCCGCTTGTGTCGGGCCTTTGGTGGTATTCATGGTAATACTTACTAAGGTCAGTTGTCTCTTGAGGTGTAACTTGTAAGGAGTCGTAGGGACACTTGGGCTTTCATGTCGTGAAGTGTCATACGATTAACGTTGTATGAGTGGCATACTTTTGTGTTCCTCCACTCTCAATGGATACGGGTCTCCCCTGTTGTCGGCTAATACTATTTTGGATATTAATGTCCTTACTTTATTATCGTTGGTCTTGTGCGATTGACTGCAATTGATGACTTTAATAATGGAATTCCGTCCACGTATATTAAAGTTTGAATGAGGCACGTCACTGCCATATTGTGGTATTTGAATTTCATATTATTTTATGCTCGCGTGAGTGTTGGGTTTCGTACCATGTTTTCGGTGATGTATTAAACTCATATAGATTGTTCTTCCATGATTTAAGGGTTGAGTATTATGTCATCACTCGTATTTGAAGGTTTTTCATAATATAGATTTATTCACGTTTGAGTGAGTTTGGATTGGGATCCATTTTGGAAAACGCTATGTACATTTTTAGGAACTTTCCTCATAGATTTTGTGTGCATTGGAAAATGAGTCGTTTACATACTTATCGTAAACTCCTTTGGAAATCATGGTTTAAGTTGCAATCTTTCATTCAACAAATTATTTTAATCATGATGTAAACCCTTGAACTCACTAGGCGTTAGCATAACCTTTTTATTTGTCGGCATGTGCATCAGGTTCCAGTTTAGGAATGGTTTTAGCGACGCTGCGAAGAGTTGAGAGTGAGTATGCACGAGAAAAGAATAGCCTTTGGATGAGGCCTTCCGCACGTTGGATTTAGTAACACCCGACCTATTTATTTAGTCTTTGTATAAGACTTAAAGTTATTAATTGTTGAGGTTAATTATAGAATTGATTTTGAGGTATTCCAAGTATCAAATTGCAGAATGAGGTTTTACCCTTCATATTGGTGTAATATTAAAAGTTTTAAATTAGTTTCTCTTTCCAAATTTGAGGGTGTTACAAATAATGTTCGGCTTCTCCTCTCGAACACATCATTGTGTTGTGGTGTCCCGGGTGGAGTTAATTGTGAGATAATCCCACAATTTCTTAGATGATCGTTGAATTCTAGACTAAGATACTCACGACCTCTATCAGATCTGAGGATCTTAATCCTTTTGTTCAATTGATTCTCCACTTTGTTCTGGAATGTCTTGAACACCTCAAAGGTTTCAGACTTACGTTTAATCAAATAAACATATCCATATCTACTGAATCATCAGTAAACGTAACGAAGTACCTTTCGTCGTATCTTGTGGGTGATCTGAACGGTCCACACACATTAGTGTGTACAAGGTCCAACAGATCTTTGCCCCATTCACAGCTTCATGTGAATGGTGCTTTAGTCATCTTCCATAGTAAACAAGATTCACATTCATCATAAGATGCGTTATCAAATGATTCCAAAATCCCATCCTCTTGGAGTTTAGCGATGCGTTTCTTGTTAATATGGCCAATACGACAATGCCACAGATACGTCTTATCCAAACCAATTTTGCCCGAAGTCGAATCAACATTAAGCAATGAACTGTTATTGTTTCTTAAGCTGATGTTGGTTTCAAAGATTCCATTACAAGGACTAGCCTTAAAATAAAGTAACTCGTTTTTAAACACAAGTATTGATCCATTATCAAGTACGAATTAAAACCATCATCATATAATGCTTTAAAAGAAATAATGTTTCTGGCCATTTTGGTCGAGTAGCAAACATTTAATAAAACGGCAGACAGACCGGATTCAAAAGTAAGCTCATAATTCCCAATCCTATCAACTGGAGCAACATGCTTATTCCCCATGATTAGGTCGAGCTCTCCACGTCTTAGCTTCCTACTTCGTTTTAGTCCCTGCACATCAGTACAAATGTGAGTACCACAACCTTTGTCCAATACCAAGGAATTAGAAGCATAAGTGTTGTGGAATTCAATCATATACATACATGAAGGTTCGGCCACACCCTTGGCCTTAAGCTCTTTGGTTGGTCCCGAAGGGTTATACAAGTTTGTAGAAGGGGGGTTGAATGCAAACACACGATTTTATCTTTCTAAATTGTTTATTGATATAATCAAACAATTTACAGTTTGTTGCGGAATAAGACTAAGTATAAAACCTAATCTAAACAAACTATGAGAATCACACAGAATTCTTGCACTAGAATAAGAATGAAGGAAGTTTAAGAAAAGCTAAGTATAGTTTTTCTTGGCACTAAGAAGTTCAGGAAGACTAGCAGAGCACTTCAAAAATGAAGTTGATCTTCTATTTATACTGCATGCATTAAATGCATGTCAGGATAACTTTACACGTGGCAGCACTTGGTTGGTTGCATGATTCTGACTTTTGCAAACATGATGTTGGCCGCTTGGTAAACAGTGTAGTGGGAAGAGTGATTTGTACGATCAAGGACAGAGGTATGTCCTTATGACAAATCATACGATTTCATGCAAGAGGATAAGACAAATATTCTATGTACAACAGGCTTCATGATCAGCAATCGCTGAGTTGATCTTTATCAGGGAATGATAAAGGTCAGCTCTCGCTGAAGTCTTCTACTTGAAACATCGCGTAAAATGGACAAGTCTTGGCTTCGTTGATATCCGCATCAGGTCACTAGTAGACTTAGTCACTCGTTCGTCAGCTTGGTCTTCGATTTAAGCTTTGAACTCTGTTGTCGCGAATCTTGTCTTCAACGATCATAAGCAAACAATTACATGATCAGCATTCAACGATCATCAGCGATACTGAACATACTCAGGTCTCGCTGATGTACATTTATCACTGAATTAAATTAAAGAGCATATGTTTCCCATCAGCGATGCTAAACAGACTTAGTATATTTTCATAGATGGTGAAACACTGATACATATTGTTTACTTACAATTTTTACTAAGTGATTTTAAGGGTCATCATCAAATCACTGAAGGGTTTGGATCAACATCTTTCAGCTCCTTCGGGTATTTCAGACAGTTACGTCTTCAGTGTCCTTTCTCCCCGCAGTGGAAACATGTTGCTTCCTCAGGAGTTTTCGCTTGAGGAATCGCAAAGTTAGCCTTACCCTTACCCTTTCCTTTGGGCTTGGAGTTGGAGTTGGACTAGCCAACTTTCTCCTTCCCCTTGCCTGGGGGGTGGCTTCTTCTTCTTGACTCCTCCTTGCCTGATTGCCAATATAGGAGCAGCATGTTTAGCTTTGGCTATGTTAGACTGGGCGGTCATAAGCATGCCATTGAGCTATATGATGGTTTTCTCCATGTTGTTCATATTGTAGTTCAGAATGAACAATTCGTATGAACTAGTCACCGAGTTTAGGATAAAATTCATGGCAAGCTCCTGACAAAAGGGAAAACCAAGACGCTCCAGCCGGTCAATGTACGATTTCATTTTAAGAACATATACACTGATGCTGCTTCCCGGGGCCATTTTACAACCCACCAGAGATTTGACTGTGTCAAACCGCTCTTGCCTTGCCTGCTATTGGAACATGTCCCTCGGCTGGTTAAGCATGTCATACGCCCCAAGGCTTTCCATCCCCTTTTGGAGTTCAGATGCCATGATCGCTAACATGAGGCAAGCGACCTCGTTTGATTCGGTCAGACGTTTTTCGTACTCTTTCCGAATCGCCCGAGATGCTCCGGTTGGCGGTGCCTCAGAGAGGGGTTCCTCAATGGCTCTCTGCTTCTTTTCCATCATGAGTAGGATGCTCAGGTTGCGAAGCCAGTCCATGAAGTTCAAGCCTATGAGCTTGTCCTCGAGGATCCCTTTCAAACAGAAGTTCGAAATAGATGAATTCGTGTTGTTGTTTGACATCTATCAAAGTAGAAATTAAATACTTTAGTGATCTGAATTAAATAACCTTTGTTAAAATAATTACCCAAATGTTTAAATAAACAATTATACTTAACAATGGTAAGATCCATATTTCACTTATTAGTTATGACGGGTATGATGTGGATCGCAACTAGAAGCTATTTAGGTAGGTAACCATTTTACCAATTTCAATATCTATGAAATTCTTAGATCCTTGCGGGATTCGTTGACATCCATTATGTCATTTGGCATGTTTAATCCCTTCAACGCTAATCCTTTCTCGTGACGGGTATGTCGTGGATCACAAGTCTAGATTGTAAACCGCCCATGATAAAACACGTGACATTCGGCCTAAAACTCTCGGGTTTCGCGAATTTCACATTATCATCCCTAATGTCTAACATGTGCGTTGGCTCTAGCACTTCCCACGTTGGAAAAACGATTAGTTCAAATGTGTGTTTTATTCATGGGTAGCATTTGATTTACGTTAAAACGGGGTTTTGTTTTTCTAGTTAAAACCTTTTAACTTTCTTTTAGCAAAATTTTGTTTTATACCATTAAAAAACAATTTTATATTTTTGCTAAAATTTATTTGTTTGTTTAGTTTTGTTAATTCATTTAACCAAACTTTGTGATTCTTTTATTATTTTAAAATTAATTTTCTAGCATGCAAGGCCTAGACAGATTTATAAAATAATAAAGCAACCACAACAATCCAAAAAACGGTAACAATGCCTCAAATCCTATGTGTTTTTCCGGTGAGCCAACACACGGAAAAACATAATCAATTTAGGAACATAACTAAAGGCATGATCGTCTCCCACTAAACTCGCCATCACGATTTGATGATTGGACGGACCACCTTCAAAATATCATTCTCCATGACTCTTTTTTGGTTGCACCGTCTTTGATTTACATTTTTTAAGAAAAAATAAATTTTTTTACTATTCTATGCTATTTTACAAATACATAGAATTAGAAACAACACGTAGGTCGCAAATACATTTACATAGCATGAATGAAACGACATGCAAGTCGCGCAAATTATTACAACCCAATAATAAATCAAATATCAACCAAACATCACAAACATTGTTACCGGATCCATGCAAACACAAAAATAAACCAAAACAAGGAGTGCCAAACTCCTTGCAAGCCATATTTTGATAAAGATTGATTAAACATACAATTTTGGCACATAAACAATTTCAATCTTTGTTTGCATGTTTCTATGTTATCAAAATAAATTTGACAAATCAAACATACAAACATACTTTTATGTTTGTAAGTATGGTTTTCATGCAAAAATCATCCAAACAACAACATGCAAATGAATCAAAATATTTTGGGAAAACTAAAAAAAAGCAAAATTCCATATACATTCGAAAAACAACCTTTTCTTTTATTTTACAAACACCAGTTTTGTAAAACAAGATTTTCAAGACTTTAACTTATTTTATCCCCATCTCATTTATTTTATATCAACAAAATAAAATTTCTTTATATTTTCGTACCCATCACAAAAGGTTCTAAAATTTTAATGTTTATAAAATTTGGACTATGGCATCCAAAAGGAACTTCGTTTTTTTTGGGACATGCATGTCAAAAAAGGAGGTTCCAAGAGGGAAAAACTTAAAACTTGAAAAACCTTAGAGATCCTTTTGTGTGTTATTTACACATCTTTTCCCGAAAATGTGTACAAAAAAATTCAAAATGATTTCTTAAAGAAAAAGATGAGGAAAGTGTCATAACCTTGTACAAGTGGCTCTGATACCAATGTTGGAAGAAGAAGATTTGCCAAAGATAAACATGCAACGGAAGCAAAAAAACGATAAAAAAACTTCTTACCAAAAGATGATCCATTGTACAAGTGTTACTAGCAACTAGAAGGAAGGAAGATAAAACCACACCCTTGATGACTTTGGAGGATTTAAAGGAGAATCCTTCTATCTAGTTCACACCCAAAGCTCCAAGTTCTTTGCATGATTTTTCTTCCTTTTGAAAGCCTTTTGAGAGAAAACGTTTCTCTCTTTTCATGCAACTCTCAGGGGGTGTTTACCAAATAATCTATTAAGTCCTGTATGGATAAATGTTTGTGTCCGGATTAATTTGTATGTCTCGATAAAAATGTATTCTTGTTTACTTTTTTTCTAAATCAACCGACTGAATGATGGAAATGACCGTTTTGCCCATATTTTTTGATGGACTTCTCTCATCATCAAAGTAATGGTGTTCATCTCTCATCTTCCAAAATTTCTAACATAATTTTTAACTCAATCACAATAAAAATCAAATAATAATAATCTAATCAAATCTCAAAATTGAAAATGTAACAGATTAGCAAAAAAATCAACTAAGATATGGAAAACCCTACAAAAACCGGATACCAAAAAACAAGACGAGGGATGGAGATTCAGATGTCAAAGTTCAACAAGATATCAAAAATCCAAGAAAAATCCAAAAACATTAGGGTTTCGATCTTGGTGATATACGTGGGGTTTCGATTGTGGGGAGAAGCAACGATGAGAGAAGGGGATACAGAGAAAAGACGGTCGTTGGGGAACAAAGAAAGATTGTCTGTAATAACCCGGGTAAGCTGGTTGTTTATCTACTATTTTACGTTTAGTGGTTCGTGGTTATTTTGGGTCGGTTTGAAAGTTTAGGGGTGTTAATGTCATTTTATTGTCAATTAGAAACCTTATTTGAAATTTCTTATTAGTATAAAAAGAAATCAACTTCTCCTATTAAGTTATATGTTGAGTCGGTCTCCAAAGTGTCTGAGTGTGTGTTCTGAAGCCAAGAGAAAGAGAGGCGAGAGTTGTCGATCGATTAGGGCTCAAAGGAGTTTCAATTTGGAGTCATTTAGAGGTAATTTCTTTTCAAGTTACCTTCGTATCAAGTTGTTGAAAATTTCTATCGGTTTAGAATCTTCAATTTTTATTCTTAAATTGTGTTCGATTGATTCTGGGTTGGAGACGATACTTCCGGATTCTATTATTTTCCGGATGAGTTTCCCGGATCGTTTCCCGGATGAGTTTCCCATATAAATTCCCGGATGGGTTTCCCGGATCGTTTACCCCGTGCTAAGTCGCCGAAGAGAGACATTTGTGAGTGTTTTCTAGGTAAGGGTAAGATACGCTTAATTAGGATTCTTAGCCTGTCATTGAGTTTTATGTAGTAAATAGTTGTATGTATTTTATGTAATTCAGATTCAGTGGAGTTTGTCGAAAAGTAATATTGTCGTGATTTTCAAAAAGAAGGTGGTAGTTGCGTTATTTCTTTCAGGTGAGTTTTACTTTAACCATTTTCAAACTAGAATACATATATACTGGATAAATATATGGTAGGTAATGTGATGATGTGCTTATGATTGAAATATGATATATTGAGATATATGTTATATTTTTATGAGCATTACACTACACGATTGCACGTTGGTCGGACTAAGGGCCGGTGGAGTATTGGTTGTACGGAGGGAAAGCGGAGTTGGTTGTATTTTAGTGCAGCGGAATAAATTGATTAGTTGGTTTAGCACAACCAACTAATATGGCCATGGGAAAGAGTTGTACACAGTGCATATGAGTCATGCTTGGTATTCTAATACTTGTTGTAAATCTGTGTTTTACAATATGATTACTAAACTGACAGGGATTTTCTCACTTAGACCAATTGGTCTAACCCTCATTTTGTTTTCAAAAATATGTATTCCAGGTCAAGGAACTTTTAAAGGCAAGGGCAAGGATAAGGTGTAATATGTTTACGAAGTCTGCGCATCTATGACTATTTCTAAAGATCGTTTTGTATGGATTGTTTTTATGAATTGTAATGTAAATTGTTAGCGAAAAGTTTGTACTGCATTATGTAATGTACAGTTTATGACTTTCGGACCTTATGTGATATAGTATGTATCGTTTTTTGTATCTGTTTGGCATGTAATGAGTGTTATATGGTGTATGTTTGGGAAGGGTTATTACAGATGGTATAAGAGCACTAGTTTAAGGGATTTAGGTATTCGGATCCATACCTAGACTTAAACCGCATGTGAAGTAGGATGTCCTGGATATTTTAGAACCTTGGGTTACAAAATATAAAAAGGTCGAAGGAACATCATGTAAGGTAATTTCAAATTACATCTGGCCAGTGTAATTATGAACTTACAGGTACATGTTTGAACTGGAATACCTTATTATATAGGGTATGTGCTTATGTGTATATTAACCCTGTGAAAATCAACAGAATGGAAAGTGGTACTCGACGTATGAATAGAGATGAAGAAGGAAATCCCGATAGAAAAAATCCAAGAACCAGAAATATACCGGAGAGGACAATCGGGACAAGAGGGAGAGGTGGAGAACGAGGTAGGGGTAGATCTGGAGGTAGGTTTCAACCCCAAGGCACTGAATTTGTTACAAGAGATGATTTGGATGCTGAAATGGGAATACTACAAGCAAACATACAAGCTATGTTTGACCGTCCCCATCACACTGAAACTGAAGTACCGGATCCTAATTTAGAAGACGAGATGATTGTTACGCCTGTTGTTATACCCGTACCAAAGAAGTGTGATTATAAGATGTTTCTGAGCTGCAAACCTCCGACTTATTCGGGTGAAAGAGATCTAGTCAAGACAATGCGGTGGTTAAAGGAGATTGAAGCTATTTTCAAAACTAGCAAGTGTGCTAATGAAGATCGAGTGTTGCATGGAACCGCTATGCTGAAAGCTGATGCTTTGTATTAGTGGGAAGCTTTTATTACATCTAGAGGACCAGACGTGTATACAACATTTTCCTGGGAAGATTTCGTCAAAGCTTTTAAAAGAAAATTTTGTCCCCAATCTTCCATTAGACAACTTGAAGAAGAGTTTATGAATTTACAACAAGGAGGTTTGTCAGTCTGGGATTATAGTGCTCGCTTTCTGGAGAAGTCCCGTTTTGCTGAATACTATGTAGCCACAGAAGCACTCAAGATGGAGAGATTCATCTTTGGATTAAATTCTGAGATCAGAGGTTTAGTGATTGCAAAGGGATCAGATACATTCTCAGTCGCAGTGGATGCTGCAGAAAATGTTGAAAGAGATAAAGGGATAAATGTTAGTGAGAAAATTTTTGGGAAAAGAAAATGGGAGGAACCGACTTACGATTTGAAGAAGTCCAGATCCCCGAAGTTTGATAGTCGTCCACCTTTCAGACCAACTGAAAGACCATGTCCTAAATGTAATCGCATTCATCAGGGAGACTGCTATGTTGATCCCCGAATTTGCTATAAGTGGGGCAAGTCGGGTCATATTGCTAAGGACTGTCGGGTGACTCGATTTTGTTTTCATTGTAATTCCCCAGATCATGTTTAGTCTGATTGTCCACAGTGCAGAGCCCAACGGAGTACTATGCCAATGAGACTGCAAGGTATTAGGCCGGAAGGGGTACAAAGGCCTGAACTACCAAGAGCTTGGGGTCGTGCTTTTAAAATGACAGAACAAGAGGCAGAGAAAATTCTTGATGTTGTTACAGGTACAATTCTAATCAACTCTACACGTGCTAAAGTGCTATTTGACTTCGGTGCAACCGATCATTTGTGTCTCCTTCTTTTGCTGCTTATCTGCATTAGAGAGATATTTGATAGTTGTGTTATAGATATAGAGGGGTATGGGGTTCCTATTCAGTTATTTCCTATGGTCTTAATTGAGTTCGATGAAGTAGTGACAACTAAGTACTCGTACCTTTTTGCTTGACCGAATTCCGGGACGGAATTCTTTTAAGGGAGGGATGTTTTAATAACCCGGGTAAGCTAGTTGTTTATTTACTATTTTACGTTTAGTGGTTTAGGGTTATTTTGGGTCGGTTTGAAAGTTTAGGGGTGTTAATGTCATTTTTTTTGTTAATTAGAAACCTTATTTGAAATTTCTTATTAGTATAAAAAAATCAACATCTCCTATTAAGTTATATGTTGAGTCGGTCTTCAAAGTGTCTGAGTGTGTGTTCTGAAGGCAAGAGAAAGGGAGGCGAGAGTTGTCGATCGATTAGGGCTCAAAGGAGTTTCAATTTGGAGTCATTTTAAGGTAATTTCTTTTCAAGTTACATTCGTATCAAGTTGTTGACGATTTCTATCGGTTTAGAATCTTCAATTTTGATTCTTAAATTGTGTTCGATAGATTCTGGGTTGGAGACGATACTTCCGGATTCTATTATTTTCCGGATGAGTTTCCCGGATAGTTTCCAGAATAAGTTCCCGGATGGTTTACCTCGTGCTAAGTCACCGAAGAGGGACATTTGTGAGTGTTTTCTAGGTAAGGGTAAGACAGGCTTAATTAGGATTCTTAGTCTGTCATTAAGTTTTATGTGGTAAATAGTTATATGTATTTTATGTAATTCAGATTCGGTAGAGTTTGTCGAAAAGTAATATTCCCATGATTTTCAAAGAGAATGTGGTAGTTGCGTTATTTCTTTCAGGTGAGTTTTACTTTAACCATTTTCAAACTGGAATACATATATACTGGATAAATATGTGGTAGGTAATGTGATGATGTGCTTATGATTGAAATATGATATATTGAGATATATGTTATATTTATATGAGCATTACACTATACAATTGCACGTTGGCCGGACTTAGGGCCGGTGGAGTATTGGTTGTACGGAGGGACAACGGAGTTGGCTGTATTTTAGTGCAGCAGAGTAAATTAATTAGTTGGTTTAGAGCAACCAACTAATATGGCCATGGGAAAGTGTTGTACACAGTGCATACGAGTCATGTGTGGTATTCTAGTACTTGTTGTAAATCTGTGTTTTACAAAATGATTACTAAACAGACAGGGATTTTCTCACTTAGACCAATTGGTCTACCCCTCATTTTGTTTTCAAAAATATGTATTCCAGGTTAAGGAACTTTTAAAGGCAAGGGCAAGGATAAGGTGTAATATGCTTACGAAGTCTGCGTATCTATGACTATTTCTAAAGATCGTTTTGTATGGATAGTTTTTATGAATTGTAATGTAAATTATTAGCGAAAAGTTTGTACTGCATTATGTAATGTATAGTTTTAAGACTTTCGGACCTTATGTGATATAGTATGTATTTTTTGTTGTATCTGTTTGGCATGTAATGAGTGTTATATGGTGTATGTTTGGGAAGGGTTGTTACATTGTCGCCTCTTTGCCGGAGAAACATGAGGAGGTCACACCGGAGTAACTGAAAAGAGAAGAGACGGTCGCCGCTTGCAGGGAAGTTTCTCGCCGGAGAAACAGAAGGTCACACTTGAGAAACAGAATAGAGAATAGATGGTGGTTAGGGAATAAAGGAGGGATGGTCGCCACTTGCAGGGAAGTTTCTCGCCGAAGAAACAGAAGGAGGCCACACCAGAAAAACTTAACAAAGAAGAGACTGTCGTTGTGAAGAGTGGTTGCAGGGGAAAAGAGGTTCTAGGGTTTGTATTCAGAGAGACGGTCTTTGTGCGTGTTTAACGAAGGGCAAGATGAGTCATTTTGTTGTATGTATGTGGACTAGTGAGGTTTTGTAGTTGTGTGAATAAGATAAAAAGAAATTCATTAAGCTCCAAGTAAACATCCTCTTATGGCTATTCGAATAAGCCTAACAAGCCATTAAACCCATTAAGTCAAAAGTAAACACCCCCTCACACACACATGTGTGTATTTTGGCCAAAAGGTTAAGGGAAAAAAGGGAGGAGGAGTCCCCTTATGGGGAAGAGGAGAGAGATGGAGTGTGGTACTCTCCATAATCATTGCACATGTCTCCTCTTATTTTATAAAATGGTCCCTCAACTTTTCTCTAAGTTTCTAGTTAAACCATCATCTATGATGTTTAACAAACTTACCCTCTAACCAAATAATTCTTGCAATTTAGTTTGGACTTTATGTGCGACCAAATAGGTTAATGCCAATAATTAATTATGTCGTGTCAACGGGCATATCTCTAACACGTATTCTAAATACACATTGATGGATGCATAACAGAACCAACTCCTATGACATTTATGGAAAAACCCATTCATATGTTTATCATCTCAATCTGGAGCCTTGAAATAGCCTGTGCATATATCTCATCAACATACTCTAGACACACATCTTCACCCCACCATAAGCACAAGTTGTTGAATCCGTAGGTTGATGTTGTATCCAAACAACATCTATTCCCAACCAAAATCCAACTTAACTGATTATTGTTCAACAGAGGATCCCAAACTTGAAGAAAATAACCAAGATTGATCGAGAACAAAGGTACGGACTGAAGAAAGAATGCTAGTTGGGGAAAGGGCAAGTCTATGTACTCCATGATCTTCAGCACAACCTCCGACTTGATATATGACCTGAAATGCACCAGAGACCTTGCTTAATGGTCATAAATCTCAGGTCAATAAGACTTGATGTAGTGCATATAAACTACAGTAACAGTAGAATTGATCAGGAGCTCTTCCAGACCCCCTTAGTAGATTCTTGCATGCGCATCACTTTGTAGGGCTACAAACCTTATTCTCCTAGAAATGAAGGCACTTGTATCATAAATGATTTATTATTATAATTTAGACTAAGCACCATCAAACACAAGTTCATTCTACTACATAAATAGCTCCAGTGAAGAAACTTAACACACTACATGGATGGTTTCAAGCAACACAGGAAAGAAAAACATGTTAAAGATCAAATATAGCAAGGTTTTCTAGGTCAAACTACTAGAGGGATCGCTTTATCGATAGAAAACCAAACCACAGGGATCGATTTATCACACAAATCGAACCACGTAATCGTACAGGAATCGAATTATCAACAGAAATCGAACCATAAGGATCGATTTATCAACAGAAATCGAACCACATGGATCCATTTATCAACAGAAATCGAACCACGGGGATCGAACTATCGACACAAAATGCGGATTCGACATACCTTGGAGAACGACCGATTTAGAGAACACCCAGATTGGAGATCGATTTGGTGGAGGCAAGGGCGTGGACAGACTTTCTTGAAAAAAGGTGATAAGTGATTATGTTGCCACTTAGCGAACTAGATGTTTATTAGACTTAAGTGGCTCTAAACATAACCCAAAAACAACAATCTAACTTTGAAGAAGTCTGACCGATTAAGATAAAAGAGCCCAACAAGCTCTGAAAATCCAAAAACAAACAGGCCCTAAGATGGCGTTTTTTTAAAGAGGTGTTGAAGTCTTCAATCTGATTCTACTTTTGATTTTTAAGAGATGGTATTGAAGTTTGAAATCCGAATCAATAAAATTGTTTGTTTTTGTAAATCGTAATTGTCTATTTTATCCTTCAAAACTTCAATTAAAATAAATCAATTAAAGTGAGCATCGATGATCAAAGGACGGAACGAAAAAAAAAAGGACCTCTTGAATATTCTCTTCCCTATTTCTTTCTTTTTCTTTTATGATATCCTTGTTCCCTGTCCTAATTCTCGAGAATATGAAACAAAAGAATGTTGGTAGATTTGTGAGGTCGTGGAGTGTTAATCATATCTCACACACCGAAGTCCCGATTTAAGCAATTCAAGATGTTCTGGAAATCCAACACGCAGATCTACAATCTTCGTGTTTTGCGCTTTTGCAAATTCGGGGTGCATCTGGGCCAAACCTGACGTTGAAACCAAAAGAATGGTGTTGGATGAAAATAGGAGGAGATTTAAGAGAGACAAGGCTATCACTTTTTTGTCCAAACCATATTAAGAGATAAGAGGCTCTGAAAATAAAGAAAGAAAAAAATACAAATGGTTTAAAGTATAAAACGTCTACCAAATCAAATAAGTGGTCATTAAGAGATTTAAATGAAAAAACAAATAAAATCTAAAACTAACAACCAATAGAGATTATAAAATAAAATTAAGGGAGACAAAACAAAAATGTATAACAATACATTGTAACTATGGAAGCATAAAGACTAATCTCTCAAGTCGCAACTCGTCCATTACGCTCATAAACCAAAACCTTGAACTCTATGTTTTTATGCAAAATTCTCCTAATACACCAGTGATTTATACTTTATTAACCAAATGTGTAAGGAAGGCAACTTCAATGTTGAAACCTAAGCATTGATACAGGCTGATGGCACAATTCAACTTGGAAAACTTCACAGAACTCATTCACTAATGAATCATGTGCAATATCAATGAGTTTACCATCATCACCATCATAACCTCCTCCTATCAGCAGTTCCTTGATGCTCCCAACTCCACGGTCTTGAATTCCACAAGGAACTATTCCGTTGAAGGGTGAAAGATCAGTGGAGACATTCAACGCTAATCCGTGATATGTCAACCACCGTGAAACGCGTATTCCAATTGCCGCTACTTTTTTGTCCCCTGCATGCAGAAATTAAACAAAATAATTAGTAGACACAAACCAAGTTCCCAAATCACACGTGCATAGGAGTATGGAACTTACCAACCCAGACTCCAGTTAGACCCTGGACCCGAGAAGCCGTGAGACCAAAGGTTGAGAAAAGAACACGAATGACCACCTCCTCCAGTGCCCTAAGGTACCAATGAAGATCCATCTTCTGGTAGCGAAGATTCATGATTGGGTACATCACTAGCTACACCTTACAGTCATTTTTGGAAAACAACAGTTAGAACCCCAAACACAACTCATAACAAAAACCCACATATCACTTGATGCAACATTAGGTACTTTGGAGATGCTCCACATTGCTAATCAAGAATGCCTTGATTGTAAAAAGGAAAGTTAATATATAAAATATATATATATATAGGGTTGGGTTCCGGTGAGAAGCTGAGGCTAACGGGAGAAGCATGAGAAGTGGTTATCAACCGTTGGATGAGAAATGGACGCACATTAGAATGAGATGCACCAGATCGATTCCCTTCTAAGGTGCAAAGGTGCAATTCATGGGAGGGCATTTGATTAAAAGTTATCTATGGTTCAGATCCACTTCTCACGTTAACCTCAACTTCTCACACGATCCTTCGCCTATATATATTATATATTAAGGGTTGGGTTCCGGTGAGAAGTTGAGGCTAACGGGAGAAGCGTGAGAAGTGGTTATCAACCGTTGGATGAGAAATGTACAAACATTAGAATGGGATGCACCGAGATAACATGCACCGGATCAATTCCCTTTTAAGCCGCAATTCATGGGAGGGTATTTGATTAAAAGTGATCAACGGTTTAAAAGTACTTCTCACCAAAAATGGCACTTCTCACATGATCCCATGCATTGTTCTAAAAGACTCGCCGCGACAGCCGTCATGACGCGCCGTGGCTTAAGGCTTGTGTCTCACGCCACGTTATGCATGTGGCACGCCATGGCCTAATGTGCGATCTTTGGTAAAGCGATATTTGATTTTTCATAACGTTTTTAGTGTCTTATTTGCTAGTTTTTAACATTGTTCTAAAAAACTCGCCGCACAACCGCCATGGCAGTTAAGCCCGTGACACGCCATGGCCTAATGCACAGTTTTCGTAATACGATATTTGAGTTTTCTTTACGTTTGTAATATCTTATTTGCAAGTTTTTTAATATATAACCTGATGTAACTTGGTTATTACTATTGACTCATTGAATAACACTACAAAACATATGTTTTATATAAAATATAATAAGAAAATTGACGCCATAAGTCACGCCTTGAAAACGCCATGGCTTCGTTGTGGCTCCTAAGGCTTGAGGCTTGGCCTCGCCGCCACGCCATTTAGAACCTTGGTTTTTAATATATAATCTAATTTAACTTGTTTATGATAGTTGACTCATCGATTAATAGTACACACATATGTTTTTATATATATATTATTATATATGATATATAGATTTGCCGCCATAAGTCACGCACTGATAAACGCCATGACCTCTAAGGCTTGAGACTTGACCTCGCCGCCATGCCACGCCTCATGCCATGCCTCATGCCATGCCTCATGCCATTTAGAACCTTGATCCCATGCCTATATATATATATATATATGTATATATATATTCTCTAACCATCGGTGTCTTAAATCATAGGAAGTCTTACCGACCATCTTATATAAGTTAATGTCATATCATAATTACTCTACCTCACATAAAGTTGTCAAAGTATGATTAACCTCTAGATTTTAAATCAAATCAGATAACGACTATAAATCAAGTTCGAAAAGGAAGCTGAATGTACCTGTCCTGGCCCATGATAAGTAACTTCACCACCACGTTCTGTTTGATACAATGGCAACGGGGGGTCTTTGATGTCAAAATTTAAGTTATTTTCTGTACTAGCAGTACCCAATGTATAAACAGGCTGATGCTGGAGCACAATCAGAGCATCTGAACCATCTTCGTTACTATCGATCCACACCTTTCGTTCTTCAACAATCAATTTTTGCCATGACCATGCCTCAGAAAACGGAATCACCTCTTTATGCATATCATAACATACGCACCTGTATATAATATTTAACAAGATCCAAATTGAAGAAAAAAAAACATGAGGTAACGAAGGCAAGGTGTTTGAGGAAATGTCTGCAAGAGCAAAAGCATACTTTCTCCTGCCGCTCTGTTGGACTAATGAATTGGATTCGGCGCCGATGATCTGTGAAACTGCCGCTCTTCGTGATGGGTTTCTTCGGTCTGAATGAGAGAGGGTCGTCCATGGTGGAATCGAGGAGCTCAAACAGAAATTCACTGCTACGTTCATAGAATTAATACAATGGGTATCCTCGTCTGAAAGTGGTGAATAACAAAACCTTTCACAAAGAATACAAGATATTTCTACTTCTTTTTATAGTCTAACTGATGAAACATATTTGATATTTCCACTTCTTTTTATCATCTAAGCAATAAGAAAGAAATTGAGAAATAATACCTGATTAATGTAATGATTAGTTAGCAAAATCGACTTAGAAGACAGGAGACAGTAGCAGAATCAGCCCTTCGATTAGGGCTTACTGCTTTGGAGCAGTCGACGATTTAGGGCAGCAAATCACAAATCAGTAATCAATTGTATTTCTTAGAACAGTAGAAGTGTCGAAAAGATCGATTTAGGGCATCAATCGATTGTATATAGGGCATCAATTGAGAGCGATTTCGTCGAGAACATATGTGTGATCGATTGAGAATACGACCATATGAACTCTGTATTTTACTCCCTATATCCTCTCCGATTGAACTCACTATTTTACTCTCTAAAATTAATAATTGAATAGTAACTCTCTATATACAAAAAGTTACTATTTACTACTCTCTATTTTTTTTCTAACTTTTAATAATTACAAAATGACCCTTCTATGTTTTAGATTCTTGTATTTTTTATTTTATTTGTTGTCTAATACTAATTTTAATAAACTAGAATTATATTTATCTTTAAGTTTTAAATTAATTGAAAATTATCCAACTAATAAATCACTTAAACTAGGGCTCTGATACTATCTGTAACAACCCGAATTCCAAACATACAACAAATAACATATTTAACATAACACAGTCTCATAATAGAAGATACATCATATTTCATTTACGGTCCCTTAGTCTTTCTATCCAAAACAAGTATTTCAGTACAAACTTTTTGCTAATAATTTACATAATAACTACTAACATGATAGATACAAAAACACATAACGGATCTTCATAAACATATGTCTTCAAAAGTATTTCATAGAATTTCCTATCGTTTGTCCTTATTTGCTCCATGACCTGGAATACATATTTTAAAACAAAATGAGGGTTAGACCTAGCGGTCTAAGTGAGAAAATCCATGTTAGTTTTAAAACCCTTTGCACAAATACCATATACATAATCCAAAGATGAATACCAATTAAGACTCGTGCATCGTGTACTTCCTGTCTCATTTTCCATGGCCATATTAGTTGGTTGCAAGCCAACTAATAAATTAACTCCGATGTACGACAATTACAGCCAACACCGCTGTACGAATATTACAGCCAACACCACCGGTCCTAAGCCCGGCCAACGTATTCTCGTATAGTGTAATGCTCATGTAAATACAATATCTCAATATATTATATTTCAAACATAAACACATAATCACACCATCTATCACATTCTCAATCCACACATATATGTATTCCAGTTTAAAAACGTTTTAAAGTAAAACTCACCTGTTTTGCTTATCACCAAAATCCTTCCAAGCTATTTTCAAGTACTCCAATCTTTCAGCCCAATTTCACAGAATCTGTAACCACATAAATACAAATATTTTTTAAGACTAAAATCTCTAAAATCCCAAAATCCTCGACTCATATCGCAATCAACTACTGCGATAACCCCATGTCGCAACACACCACACATATCGCAATTAACTACTGCGACACAGTAGCATATCGCAACCAACTGTTGCGATATACATCATGTCGCAACCAACTATTGCGATATACCACAAGTCGCAACTGACCATTGCGATATCAAGAGCTTGTCGCAACCCAAGGTTGCGATATTCATGAATGTCGCAACTCAAGGTTGCGATACCTATGATGTTCATCAATATCTCAGTTAACTAAATTCCTCCTAAAGCCAGAAATTTACAGTTTTAGACCATCAATGTTTCTGATATTTTGCAGATATGTTTAAGACTATAATTAGAACCTAGTCATATACTCAGATTTCCCAAATCATCCATAAATCATCAAAACCCATCTCTAAACCCATGTAAAACTTTATCTAAACAAAAAAGGGTAGATTATGAGAAAGCATACCTTTAATCTTCACAAGTTGAACCCTTTAATTCCAGCAAGAATCTTGTCCTTCTCCTCCTTCCTTTTCTACGGCCCTATCTCTCTCTTTTTCTCTCTAACCGAAAACACACACAAACACTCACAAGATACAAAACTAGCTTAAGGGAATACACCTCACCCTCTCTTAACACATGAGGCGGTGGTGGTGTTTAGGTTTGGTTAACTTAACCAATCAAACCCTATACTTCTCTTATTTGGCGAAACATACCCCTAAACTTCTATATAAAAATTAAAACTTACCCCTTAACTTATAAAACTATTTAAACCAAATTAATAAAGATTAAATTAGACCAATAACATACCTGGTTATTACAACATCTCCCCCTTAAAAGAATTCCGTCCCGGAATTCGGTTAAGCGAAAAGATGAAGGTATTTAGCTCTCATTTCTGACTCTGATTCCCAAGTAGCATCCTGACCTCTATGATGTCTCCACTGTACTTTTACTTGTCGGATTTCTTTGTTCCGCAACACTTTGATTTTATGATCAACAATGGCTTCCGGTTCTTCCACATAATTCAGTTTTTCATCAACTTGTATATCTGGTAGAGAAACGGCCTGATCTGGCGTAACCAAACACTTTCGAAAATTCGATACATAAAAGGCGTTGTGAATCCTGCCCAACTCTGGCGGAAGATCCAACCTGTATGCTACTTCACCAATCAGTTCCGTAATTGCAAACGGCCCGATGTACCTTGGACTAAGCTTACTTTGTTTCCCAAATCGAATGACTCCTTTCCAAGGTGAGACTTTCAACATTACGAAATCTCCAACTTGGAATTCTAACGCCTTTCGGCGTCGGTCAACGTAGCTTTTCTATCTGTCTTGAGCCACTTTCAATCGTTCCCGAATCTGAGTAATCTTATCCGCGGTTAACTGAACTATATCTGGTCCCGCTAACTGTTTTTCTCCCACTTCGTTCCAACACAGAGGCGTTCGGCATTTTCTACCATACAGAACTTCAAACGGTGCCGCGTGTATGCTGGAATGATAACTGTTGTTGTAGGCAAATTCAATCAACGGTAAATGCTTATCCCATGATCCCCCAAAATCAACAATGCAGGCCCGTAGCATATCTTCCAAAGTCTGAATTGTTCGTTCGCTCTGACCGTCAGTTTGAGGATGGTATGCCGTACTCAACTTTATCTGTGTTCCCATTTCTTTTTGAAAACTCCTCCAGAATCTTGAAGTAAAACGACTATCACGATCAGAAATAATCGAGATTGGAACTCCATGTCGAGTTACTATTTTATCAATGTACAACTTGGCTAATCGTTCCAACGAATCAGTTTCTTTTATTGGTAGAAAGTGAGCAGACTTTGTCAACCTGTCAACGATCACCCAAATGGCATCAAATCCTTTCGGAGTCCTTGGTAACTTCGTGATTAAATCCGTAGTAATCTGATCCCATTTCCACATAGGTATTTCTAAACGTTGTAACTGACCAAATGGCTTTTGATGTTCAATCTTTACCTTCTTACAAGTATTACAACCTTCCACATGCTGAGCAATGCTCCTTTTTATTCCCGGCCACCAATAAAATTGTTTTAAATCTTTATACATCTTATTCGTACCTGGATGAATAGAGAAACGAGATTGATGAGCTTCTTGTAGTACCCGATCACGTAAACCACCCAAACGAGGCACCCAAATTCTGTTTCCCAGACACAATAATCCACGGTCATCTTTTACAAGCAATGCTGATATACCCACTAACCGTTCCGGTTTCAAATGTTCTTCTTGAAAAGCTTCCACTTGGCACTTCTTCAATTCGTCGAAGATGTTAGGTAGGAGTTCAACTCTTAGTGCAATGGCTTTTATTGTTCCACTCCTTTCTTGACGACTTAGTGCATCAGCTACCACATTCGCCTTTCCCGGATGATAAAGAATTTCACAGTCGTAATCATTCACCAGTTCTAGCCATCTTATTTGCCTCATATTTAATTCCCGCTGGTCGAAAAGATGTTGAAGACTCTTATGATCAGTAAAAATTTGACATTTAGAACCGTAGAGGTAGTGTCTCCAAATCTTTAGCGCGAATACAACTGCTGCAAGTTCCATGTCGTGTGTAGGATACTGTCGTTCATGATCCTTCAGTTGTCTAGAAGCATAGGCAATAACTTTCCCACGTTGCATTAGTACACATCCCAATCCTAGTTTGGAAGCATCACTGTAAACAACAAAGTCATCGGAACCTTCAGGTAATGCTAGTATCGGCGCGCTACAGAGTTTCTCTTTCAATATTCAGAATGCTTCATCCTATTCTGCTTTCCATTCGAACTTTAGATTCTTTCGGGTCAGCTTAGTGAGAGGCGTAGCGATACGAGAAAAATCTTTTATAAACTTTCGATAGTAACCGGCTAAACCCAGAAAACTTCGTACTTCGGTTGGCGTTTTTGGCGGTTCCCACTTTTCAATTGCTTCCACGTTCATCGGATCGATTTGAATACCTTTCTCGGAAACTATATGTCCGAGAAACTGAACTTCCCGTAGCCAGAATTCACATTTAGAGAACTTAGCGTATAACTGTTCCTTCTTTAACAATTCCAGAATTAAACGAAGATGTTGTGCGTGCTCTTCTTTGGATCGGGGGTAGATAAGGATATCATCGATAAACACAATAACAAATTTATCAAGATATGGCTTACATACTCGGTTCATTAGATCCATAAAAGCAGCTGGAGCGTTCGTCAGTCCAAATGGCATCACCAGAAATTCATAGTGACCGTACCTTGTACGAAAAGCAGTTTTCAGAACGTCTTCTTCTTTAACCTTCAGCTGATGATAACCAGATCTTAGATCAATCTTGGAGAAATAACAAGCTCCAACTAATTGATCGAAGAGATCATCAGCGGATACTTGTTCTTGATCGTGCGCTTATTCAGTTCCCGGTAATCAATACACATTCTCATCGAACCATCCTTTTTTTCACAAACAAGACTGGTGCACCCCACGGCGAAGAACTGGGTCTGATGAAGCCCTTAACGGAAAGATCTTGCAGTTGCGTCATCATTTCTTTCATCTCTGGTGGCGCTAAACGATACGGTGCACGCGCAACAGGAGCGGCTCCAGGAATCAGATCTATACCAAACTCTACTTGTCTAACGGGAGGATGACTATTCAAGTCTTCGGGGAAAACTTCTGGAAATTCATGGACAACAGGAATTTCTTCCAACTTATTCTTTTCTGGCTTAATATCTATCACATAAGCTAAGTAACTCGGGCAACCTTTGCTGACACACTTATGAGCTTTTAACATAGATATAATGCAAGACTGATGATTTCTACGGTCACCATAAATCACTACCGGTCCCCTCTCAGGTAAGACAACATTGATCAACTTCCTATCACAAACTATGTTAGCCTGATTCTCGGCTAACCAATCCATCCCCACTACTACATCAAACTCAATCAAGGCTATAGGAAATAATTGAATAGGTACTCCACACCCCTCTATATTTATCACACAACTATCAAAAACCTCTTTAACGGATACTTGATTATCATTTGCAGTATCTACCATTAAAGCATGATCTAACACTTTAGGCTTTAAATGCATATAAGCAGCAAATGAAGGAGATACGAACGATCGGTTTGCACCGGAGTCAAATAACACTTTAGCACGTGTAGAGTTTATTAAAAATGTACCTGTAACCACATCCGGAGTTTCCTCCGCTTCTTGTGTTGTCATCTGAAATGCACGGCCCCTTGCTCTTGGTTGCTCTGGCCTTTGTACTACTGGTCTGACACCCACTGGTCTCCCCGACGTACCCCCTTGCTGTACTCTTCCCCTCGGACAATCGGACTGAATGTGATCCGGAGAATTACATAAGAAACAAAACCGAGTTACTCGACAGTCTTTAGCAACATGTCCGGTCTTCCCACACCTATAACAAACCCGAGGATCAACTTGACAATTTCCTTGGTGGATACGGTTGCATTTCGGACAAGGTCTTTCCGCTGGTCGAAAAGGCGGACGGTTATCAAACCTCTGAAACCTGGACTTCTTTGGATCATACTGTGGTCCTTCCCACTTTCTTTTTCCCATACCTTTATCATTAGCGTTTCTCCCTTTATCCTGTTCCACGGTTTTCGCGGCGTCTACTGCGGCTGAGAAGGTTTCTGGTCCTTTAGCAATCACCAGACTTCTGACTTCTGAATTCAACCCAAAGATAAACCTCTCAATCTTCATTGCCTCCGTGGCAACGTAGTATTCCGCGAAACGAGACTTTTCCAGAAAACAAGCGGTGTAGTCCCGAACTGATAAATTCCCTTGCTGCAAGTTCATAAACTCCTCTTCCAATTGTTTAACTGCTGCTTTGGGGACAAAACTGTTTCCTGAAAGCTATAACAAAGTCTTCCCAAGAGAAAGTAGAATATATGTCAGATCCTCCAGAAGAAATAAGAGCTTTCCACCAGTATAGAGCATCGGCTTTTAGCATTGCAGTCCCATATAGTACTCTATCCTCTTCGGCACACTTACTAGTTTTGAAGATAACTTCTATTTCTTTCAGCCACCTCATAGCTTTCACTGGTTCCCTTTCTCCTGAGTAGGTCGGAGGTTTGCAACTTAGGAACATTTTATAATCACACTTCTTCGTCACTGGTACGACAGTAGGTGTAATATGCATCTCGTCTTCATGAGTAGGATCTGGTATTTCCGTTTCAGTATTATGAGTTTGGTTGAACATAGCTTGGATATTTGCATGTAATCTTCCCATTTCAGCCGCTAAGTCGTCTCTCGTAACAAATTATGCACCTCGCGGTTGAGCTCTGCCGCCTGTTCTGCCTCTACCTCTTTCTCCCCCTCTTCCCCTTGTCCCAACTGTTGGATTCGTTCTATTAGGATTTCCTCCTCCCTCTCGATTCGTTTGTCGAGTACCACTTGCCATTCTGTAGATCCAAACAAGGTTAATATACACATAAGCACATACCCCATATAACAAGGTATTCCAGTTCAAACATGTACCTGTAAGATCACAATTACACTGGCTAGGTGTAATCTGAAATTACCTTACATGATGTTCCTTCTACCTTTTTATATTTAACATCCCAAGGTTCTACAATAATAGGGACATCCTACTTCACATGCAGTTTAAGTCTAGGTACAGATACGAATACCTAAATCCCTTAAACTAGGGCTCTGATACCATCTGTAACAACCCGGATTCCAAACATACAACAAATAACATATTTAACATAACACAGTCTCATAATAGGAGATACATCATATTTCATTTACGGTCCCTTAGTCTTTCTATCCAAAACAAGTATTTCAGTACAAACTTTTTGCTAATAATTTACATAATAACTACTAACATGATAGATACAAAAACACATCACGGATCTTCATAAACATATGTCTTCAAAAGTATTTCATAGAATTTCCTATCGTTTGTCCTTATTTGCTCCATGACCTGGAATACATATTTTAAAACAAAATGAGGGTTAGACCTAGCGGTCTAAGTGAGAAAATCCTTGTTAATTTTAAAACCCTTTGCACAAATACCATATACATAATCCAAAGATGAATACCAATTAAGACTCGTGCATCGTGTACTTCCTGTCTCATTTTCCATGGCCATATTAGTTGGTTGCAATCCAACTAAAAAATTAACTCCGTTGTACGACAATTACAGCCAACACCGCTGTACGAATATTACAGCCAACACTACCGGTCCTAAGCCCGGCCAACGTATTCTCGTATAGTGTAATGCTCATGTAAATACAATATCTCAATATATTATATTTCAAACATAAACACATAATCACACCATCTATCACATTCCCAATCCACACATATATGTATTCCAGTTTAAAAACGTTTTAAAGTAAAACTCACCTGTTTTGCTTATCACCAAAATCCTTCCAAGCTATTTTCAAGTACTCCAATCTTTCAGCCCAATTTCACAGAATCTGTAACCACATAAATACAAATATCTTTTTAAGACTAAAATCTATAAAATCCCAAAATCCTCGACTCATATCGCAATCAACTACTGCGATAACCCTATGTCGCAACACACCACACATATCGCAATTAACTACTGCGACACAGTAGCATATCGCAACCAACTGTTGCGATATACATCATGTCGCAACCAACTATTGCGATATACCACAAGTCGCAACTGACCATTGCGATATCAAGAGCTTGTCGCAACCCAAGGTTGCGATATTCATGTATGTCGCAACTCAAGGTTGCGATACCTATGATGTTCATCAATATCTCAGTTAACTAAATTCCTCCTAAAGCCAGAAATTTACAGTTTTAGACCATCAATGTTTCCGATATTTTGCAGATATGTTTAAGACTATAATTAGAACCTAGTCATATACACAGATTTCCCAAATCATCCATAAATCATCAAAACCCATCTCTAAACCCATGTAAAACTGTATCTAAACAAAAAAGGGTAGATTATGAGAAAGCATACCTTTAATCTTCACAAGTTGAACCCTTTAATTCCAGCAAGAATCTTGTCCTTCTCCTCCTTCCTTTTCTACGGCCCTATCTCTCTCTTTTTCTCTCTAACCGAAAACACACACAAACACTCACAAGATACAAAACTAGCTTAAGAGAATACACCTCACCCTCTCTTAACACGTGAGGCGGTGGTGGTGTTTAGGTTTCGTTAACTTAACCAATCAAACCCTATACTTCTCTTATTTGGCGAAACATACCCCTAAACTTCTATATAAAAATTAAAACTTACCCCTTAACTTATAAAACTATTTAAACCAAATTAATAAAGATTAAATTAGACCAATAACATACCTGGTTATTACATGTAAGCACTTTGATCACTTGTTTTCACTTTGAAACTTTTTGGATATCGGAACAAATCAAATAAAAGAACTGTTACTCCCCCTTGGCTCTTGCATGGGGACTTCTTTACTCCCCCTTGGCTTTTGCTAACTCCCCCTTAACTTGATATACGGTCTTTGAATCTGTACCCTTTCCCCCCCTCATGATGAGTAGGAGCATCCGGAGCATCATGCACGTTCAAAGACAATAGTAACGAGTAGCAAAAAAATCCAGATCAAAACATTAAGAAACCAGAACGGGGTAATCAACTAACACAGAAACACGTTAGTAACTGTTATCACAACAATTTAAAAAATTGTGTGGCCTATGTTCAGAGTTGGCAATGGGTATCTCTGATAAGACTTCCAGTTATCACTGTAGTAAAATATTAAAAATTACTTCTCAAACTGTTCCAACAATATCACGAAGATATGCAAATGGAATCACAAAGACTCGTGCATGTGTGAAAAAAAAATTATGTCGATTTGGCTCAAAAGTTGATTTAACTCGGGACTCAAGTTAACATCAATTGACACAGTGAATAGAATATGAAGTTCGGAGACCGGAGCTGGTGTCTTCCTTTTTCAATATCTAAGACCTCCGAGAGAGGAATAGATATAGTATGTGCTAATTCTCCGTGAATATGTGAAACAAGCATCTGTTGAGAGATACTTGAGTGGTTGGGTGGGGTGACACGAGTTATCGACACTGGGTCCATGTCTGTTTCAATATTCATCTCCAAAGAACGAGAATGAATAGATTGTGTGGTTACCCGGATAACTGACTCGGTTTGGTAAGGACCAATAATTCTTTTATGTCCTGTCACATCCTCACCATATTCTTTTCTCTCCAAACTCATCTATCAATCTAGACCCCTCACTGTTGTCTATAAGGGATGTGTTTCTAGGGTAGGTCCTTCCGGTTCTGGATTGACCATAGAAACAATGTAATTCCTAACACTCACTTTCATGCAACGAGTAGAACAGTTTAGTAAAACAGTGAAGAACGAATTCTAAACTGAAATGTTTAGAAGTCAAAGCGCTTAAGAACGAGTCCTGATCTGAGTTGATCAGAAGTCATAAAATGAAGTCCGAGTTCTGATCTGAAGTAATCAGAAGTCATAAAGATGAAGTCCGAGTTCTGAACTGAATTGTTCAGAAGTCATGCTTTTGAGACCGAGTTCTTAACTGAATTGTTCAGAAGTCATCTTTGAAGTACCAGAATTTCAAGAAACAAAAGCAAGCGCAAAAACAGAATGACTCAGTAAGCACAGTATTTGCAATAAATGAAACAATGATCAGAAAATTTAATTGTGAAGAACAAGTCACAATTATTATATCAGATAAGAATTGAATCATTTGCAAGAAATAGCGAACTTTGAAAACAACTAGGAATTCAAACGAGTGTATTTCCATCGAAAAATCAACAATTATGTGAGACATGGAAATAACTAAGTCAAGAAACTGACACGTGGCAATCATGGAATTTAAGATTGGAGAATAACAAACACAAGTAAGTTATCCAGAAAGAATTACCACGGTCTTTGAATTCAGTTGAAGTTCACTTACCTTTTATAAGATAGTACTCCCCCTCAAAATTGGCATAACCTTTGAATGTTCGTCATGTGATGTGAATAATAGAAATTAAAACCGCACATGACATTCTTGCATAACAGATTAGAAAGATTTTGGTATCCATCTTTTGATGGATCCTTGTTGGTTAGATGCCTTATGAGGACCTGGGATACTATAAGTACCATACCAATACTTAGCATGGTCTTTCCTCACAAAGTCACTTGTTCCACAATAAGAGCAACACAGCTTCTGTGTAGATAAGCTGATCAGTTTATTAACAGAGTAAACTCGATCAGTTTGCACAAAAGGTTTAGCGTGGAAAGCTGTGTTGTTCTTGTTACTCTTAACAGAGACGAATGACTTTGGAGCAGGAGCGGATCCTTTAACTCTCCACACCATGTTTACTTTCTTGAAAGATTTATTATCTGATTTGTCAATGATATGGTTATAAAACAGATTAGAGGTATGAATTCGATCTTTTGAAGTACTATTTGATCTAATGCAGGTCTTTGAAGAAATATTTCTGTGAATAGAACTTGAAGCAGTCTTAGAAAAATAGGCTGAATTAACTGAATCACAGTAAAGAGACTGATTAACAGTATATGGACTAGCAAGATTGGGTGATTCAACATCAGAGTTTTTGCTTTTAAGTCCCTTGTCATTGTTAAACAGAACATTTTTCTTTTCAAGCATTATATCCAACTTCTTTTGGAGATCAGATTTTAGCCTCTTCTCTATCATAATATCAGATGACAAAACAGATAATTGCTTTGTAAGCTTGGAAATCTCAGTTTGAAAGATCTTTCTTTCGTATGTAAAATCATCTTTCAAACTTTTTGCTTTAAAATCTTCAACTTTCTTCTTCTCAGACTCTTTGATTAGAACGTCTAATTCTTTCTCCAAATCGGATATTTTCAAAGAAAGTTCTACGTTCTTTTTAGTAAAAGATTTGCGTTCAGTTTCAAACTTCTCTCTTTCTAAAATCAAAACTTTTTCAAAGTCGGATATCTGAGTTGAAAGTTTTAAACACATAAGCTCAAGACTCTTCTTCTCTTCAAGAGATTTGGTTGAAAAACCAGATTGCTTTTGTGTAAGCAATTGTCTTTCTTTTGCAAAACTTTCTTTCTCCTTTTCAAAAACCTTTTCAAAAGTAGTTAGTTTATTTTTAAGCTCAAGGTTTTCACAGTTCAGGAGTTTACATTTCTCTTCTTCTTTAGCCAGCTTCTCAGAATATTTCCAGACTTGATATTTCTGTTCCTTCAGTTCTTTGATGTAATTGCTTTTGGAAATATCAAGAACAGATATCCTTTTCTTTAACTCAAGATTTTCAATTTCGGCAGCTTTTCTTTTCTCTTCAAGTTCAGTCAGATCTTGGTTAAGAGAGACTTTATCATGTCTCAAGCTGTCGATGAGTTCGTCGTTCTTCTTTGCAGAAGCTATAGGCGTGTAAAAATTCCTTGCCTTTCTTATTAACTCTTTAATATTCTTGAGTTCTTGATCTGAACCAGAATCAGACATTGTTACCTGAAAATTTTGATCGTTGATCGGTGTTACTTTGAAGAATAAAAAATGCGGAAGAAAATCAAAAAATTAAATTTGAAAAACAAATCTAAAAAATAAATTCGTTTCCAAAAAATAAAATTTGATTATTGTCGGAACAAACGAAATCAAACTTCGAGAATGAAACCTGCGAGAAAAACAAACCACGTTAGATTAGAGACGTCAACTAAAATCACATAAAATGATAATAGTCGCAAATAATTGCAGATCGTCGCAAAGAATCTCAAATGTCACAAAAAAAATATTCAAAAACCGATTGTTGAAAAATTCGCAACTTACCGGGTAATTGAGATTCTCGCAAATAAAGACAACTTACCGGATGAATGAGTTTCCGGATGAAAGTTGTTTGTGACTTACCGGACAATGTGAGACCTTACCGGGTGATGATCGATTCCGGGTAGAGAGTTTTCGCACAAAAACACAACTTACCGGATGGAATTGTTTGTGACTTACCGGGTAAAAAAGAACTTACCGGACGAATGTTGGTTTCCCACACAAACGAACACTTACCGGATGAAGATGGTTTACCGAGTGATTGAGGTTCTCGCAAAAATAGCACGTACCGGATGATGTGATGCTTACCGGATAAAATTGGTTCCCGGATAAAATAAAATCAAGTGAACTTACTGGGTGAGATTACCGTATGAAAACTGAAGTGTACTTACCGAGTGAAAAAGAACTTACCGAATAAAACTTATCAACCAAAACAGAACTTACCGGATGAATACACTATGATTGTCAAGGAAGAAAAAAAATAATTCATGCAAGGATGAATTAATTAACAATAATAATAATCAAGTGCTTATCAATTTAATTGTATATGTATGACGTGAATAGAAAGAAAATGGATTGAAGTCTAGCCCAAAAGAAAAATGGTCAACCAAGATGGGCGACGTGAATTCAAGTTCACCCGGAAAGTGATGACTTCCGGTAACACAAAAAAATATCCGGTAACCGTTAACAAAAAAAAAATCCAGTAACTCTTCCAGAAACTTATCTGGTAACTTTGAGTTACCAGGTAACCTTGGTAACCTTGTGTTACCAGGTACCTGGTAACAAGAGAGAAATAAGGGAACTTACCTGGTAACAATGTGATGGGATCTGGTAATCACGGCTGATTGAAAAAATCGGATCAGGGTTCAATAGGGTTGCTTGATTTCACTCCTGTAGGGTTAGATTTTGACCAAAAACACAAACACAAACATACCCAACTCGATTTCTAAGCAAAATATATCCTATTTTTCAATAATCACCACAAATATTTTAGAACACCAAAAACTCAAGAATTGATTTTTAAATCACAAAATTGATACCTTTGAGAATTGATGTAGATGCAGATAAACAGCAGATAAAAAACGAGTAAACAATCGAGATCTAACAAACGAATTATTAAATCAACGAAAAAACTTTGCAAACCCGATTGATGAACGATTTTTTCCACAGAAAAACTGCAGTCTGTCGAAAACAATATGGATGCCTTCTGGACCTCAAACGATCAATCCAACCGTTCAGAATGTAGACCAAGATGTCGTGAAGCTACTGACCAAAAATCATGATGATCCGACGGTTCAAACACCGGGAATAGGCAAAACGGCTTGCTGCGTTTTTCCAGAAAATTCAATACGAATTTCTTGTTTTTTCTCGCTTTCGTTTGATTTCTTCTATTCTTCAAATCACCGATTCTGCTCTGATACCAATTGTGAATCCCAGATTGATTAGGTAACAATAAATTAATAAAAAATAACAAGAACAATTGATGATTTCAACTTGTCACCCCTCTCATATTCATGATTCAAGATAGTTACAAAGGTTTGAATGAAAATCTCAACTATCTCTCTCTAAAACAATTAAGCTCACTAATGAATCTTTATCAATTGCTAACCTAATTCTAAGGTTAAGGAAAGCCTTATATACCAAGGCTTTACACAAACAAGGCTCATGACCCATCAAGCTAATCTAAGCCCATTTAACACAAATAAGGCTTTTTATTATGTAGGACATTTATGGTCCTAACAATATATATATCGAACGTCATTCGTTTAATAAATTGATTTAAAATAAAGTAAAGTTATTGATTTGAAATAAAGTAAAGTTATTGACTCGAATTTTAAGTTTAGGTTTTCGAATTGCTTCGGGTTCAGATTAGTCGGATTTCGGGTTAGTGTCAGTTAGAGATTAGAAAACATTTCGATGGACTATAATTTACGATTTTCAAAAGATAATTACATAAATAATTATATTTATATAATATTTAAAAAATATATTTATATTATTTCGGGTTTTCGGACGGGTCGGGTAGTCAAAGATCAAACCCAACCCGAACCTAAGTATCCCACAAAAAGTCGCGTTTACAAGAACTGCTTCTGACTAAATATTTTTTACCTCAAACTAAAAAACTACAAATGCTTATCAGATAAATTTAAATGTAATTTTATATTCTCATCAGTTTGATGTTAGCCTTATTCCACTTCTTTGAATTGATTGCGAATGGCCCGTTAAGGACGGCTTGGCTTATAAGCGAGAAAGTGCATTAAAGAATGCCATCTATCAATTAATAAAATAGGCTCAAGTACATTTGTATGTGGTTTAAAACACCAATGCATTTACAAGTAGAAATATATTTAAATTGTGACATACGCACTTTATACAACAATTAACTTGTTTTAGTTTAAAAAATGTAGTCAAAGATCAAACCCAACCCGAACCTAAGTATTCTACAAAAAGCCGCGTTTATATAATATTGGGCTCATTTCGAAATAATATAATTAAATCAAAAAAATAAGAAGGTATCAATGAATAATAATACAATTAAATCAAAAAATAACGTAAACGTATGACGTATAATAATATAATTAAATCAGATTAGTCGGATTTCGGGTTAGTGTCTGTTAGAAATTAGAAAACATTTCGATGGATTATAATTTACGATTTTCAAAAGATAATTACATAAATAATTATATTTATATACTATTTAAAAAATATATTTAAATTATTTCGGGTTTTCGGACGGGTCGGATAGTCAAAGATCAAACCCAAACCGAACCTAAGTATCCCACAAAAAGTCGCGTTTCGATTTTCGGATTTCAGGATATTCGGGTTTTGCACAAACACATTATTTCCGGTTGGAATTCGGGTTCAGATTTTGGACTATTCGGGTTATGAATTGTAAATATAAAAAATATTTTTATGTAGTATATATGACATATAATAAAATAATTAAATCAAAAAATATTCAATATTGAGCTCATTTACAAACGTAGATTAGATTTGTATGAAGAATATATATAGCGTATTCGTACTCGTGGATATATTGATTTAAATGAATAATCAGAGTTGAAATTTGTTGGAATAAACATAATTTATTTAACGTATTTTAGTTAATATTGGGCTCATTTCAAAATAATATAATTAAATCAAAAAATAAGAAGGTATCGACGAATAATAATATAATTAAATTAAAAAATAACGTAAACGTATGACATATAATAATATAATTAAATCAAAAATATTCAATATTGGGCTCATTTCGAATGTATCGACGAAACGATTATAATGATGTAACTTGTTAAAATTAAAAAGTATTTTTTTTAACGTATTTTAATTAATATACAATTATATGTGTTAATATAATAAAGTGTAAAATGATAAATAGAAAACTAAAAGGTATAAAGTAAATTAATTAGATAAGTATAAGGGTGTGAAATGTAAATTTTCAAATAAAAAAATAAAAAATTAAAGTATGTGAGGGGAGGAGGGTATACAAAATGGTAGGGGGTATATTTAGAATAAGCCATAATATTTAGGGATTATTAGACACTTGAGGTGATTTGGTGCATGATAATTAAATAGTTAGAATGATTAAGGGGTTGTTTGGTTCATTTTCTGTCAAGACTTGAATGGATATAGTTGTCTGAGTGGATATGGTTGTCTGTGTGTTAACAGATAAGTTGTTGTTCGGTTGTTCAGTCTGAATGTCAGAAATGACAATTTTACCCCGGTCTTTATTTTTATCGAATTAAAAACTGAATAAATGATTAAAAAAAATATCAATTCCAACTAATTACATCTCAAAACCAAATTTAACCTTTATTGTATATATGAAACCATCCAAAAAACAAGTTGACAATAATATAATAACAAAAAATAATTCCTTTTTACCAAACACCATTGCAACAGCAACATGTTTGTAGACAGTTTTTATATAAAACAACAAAATCAACCAGGTCAAAGTAATAAGGGTTTCTTCACACTTCAAAGGGGAGAAATCCATCACGTACAAGTGAAGGGTTTCTTCAGTTGAGATCCACTGCAGTTCAAAGGGAAGACATCCACCACAAATAGGGAGGTTTTCTTCACACTTCAAAGGGGTGAAATCCACCACAAATCAGAGATTTTTAATGGCAAACCAGAGAGGGTTTCTTCACTCTTCAGATCGATAGGTATTTTCAAGACCACAAATCAAAGCTTTTCAATTGCGAACCAGAGTTTCTTCACTCTTCAAATCGATAGGTTTTTTCAAGGTGAACCACATTTGGAAGCAAGGAGATTGGGAGGGTTTGGCTTGTGAACCGGAGAAGGAAGAAAGGAGATTGGAATGATTTTGCACGTGAACCAGACAAGGGCGGAGGGCTATGTGGGCTTACAGGGCCTGTCCGTGCGCTTTCTCCAACAACAACTAGCAAGGATTCATCAATCATGTGTTAAAAAAATAAAATGCGGTTTAGGCCCCCCACTTACATTTATAGTCCAATTGTATTTGAGAATTAAGAAATGAGCCAATGAGAAGTCCACTACAATACAAACTACAAAACAAAAGTCGCTCTCCAAGTTTGACCAAAAGTCAAATTAAAAATCCTAAACTAAACCTATCATCATTGTTTTTTCGACATTCAGACCCACACCCACTGCTCCAAGCCTCCAGCGACTGTCCGCCCTCCCCTGTGCCGCTGTGCGTCTCAGACTCGGCTTCCAAAAGGTTTCTCCGGTCGCCGTTGCCGCCTGTCGGCGTCTCCTCCGGTTGTGTGGCTGCCGGCGTCGCATCTTTTCCAGTTCTCTACTTCTCTTCACAATGAGCAGACCCAAGTGGTGAAGTTGAGTTCCTCAAAGTTTTTTTAAACTTTTAATTTCTATAATTCTATCTCTCAAATCTCAATCTCAAAGTTTTTAATGGAAGAGCAACAACCCAATCCTCCAGATACAAGTGGAGTTCCATTGATTTTGACTTCATTTTCTTCAAATAATCCTCCAACGTCAACAACCCCTAAATCACACGTTTGTTTTCATTTTATTTAACTTTTAAATTTTAAAATACTATTGTCAATTGCTTATTTGCTTTGCTTGTTTGAAAGTTTGATTAGGCATTAGCTATTTATGATAAGTTTGATTGTGAAATTGTGAATTTAGGCATTAGCTATTTATGATAAGTTTGATTTTGCCCTAAATTTGATTTTAGTTTATTAGTTTATTGCCCTAAATTTGATATTAGTCATAACTCTAAATTTGATTTCATTGATTTGTTTGCATAATTTATTTATTTGTTTTGAGTTCTTATACTAGTCTTTACCAAAAAAAAATTACACTTGAAATCAACCAAAAAATCGAAAAAAATCTCTTGAAATCAATAAAAAAAACCTAAAAAAAATCTCTCGAATCAACACAAAGATAGGGGTGAGCAAAACCCGCCCAACCCGAATTACCCGACTGACCCGACCCGAATATTGGACCAAATTCACCAACCCGAAATATCCAAAACCCGAAGTCCGATCCCCGATTTATATTACGGATATGTAGGATCGGGTTGGGTTTGGGTTTTGCCCACCCGACCCGTCCGAATATCCGATTTAAAATATAAAAAAAATCAATAATTAAATTCCAGAAAATACAAATACTTTATAAAAAATCAATAATTAAATTTCAGAAAATCAATAATTATTCTCCCTCCGGTGTTCAACTTCGACGAGCGACGGCTCGAATATCTTGCATCTTGGCGGTGGAAAGGTTACCCTTGTAACCACCACAGAGAAATGGGATGAAAAGCTAGCACAAGCAAAACACAGGAGGCTGTTGGTCACTCTTCTCTTTTCTTTCTAAGAACAAGACAACTACCAATAAAATCAAATCAAATATTGGTCAAAATTTTCTTATGTTTTAATTACTTATACCCAACGTACAGGATGTGGATGGGAATCAAAACAATTGTTATCTTGGTTATTTGACATCATGCTTTTGAATTTTGATGTGCGACAGCTTCAATAACTTTAATACATGTTATATGCTTATTGATAATTGGTTTTGTAAAGTCTTTGTTGGTAACCTGTTTTTGTACATAAGCTTTGGTCATGAAAATTGCAGTTCTTTGTATGAATCTATTATTCTGAAATCCCAACCCGAGACACCCGACCCGAACTACCCGATATCTGAACCACCCCGATATCCGATATTCGAAATTAATCTTGGACGGGTTTCGGGTTCCGTATCTCCCCCCCCCCAAAACCTGATCGGGGATTGGGTTTTGGTCCCCGAACCCGACCGATGCTCTCCCCTACACAAATATACCAAAAAAACCCATCTAATCAACACAAAAATTTTAAAAATCCCTCGAAATCAACCAAAAAACTGAAAAAAATCTCTCGAAATCAATCAAAAACTTAAAAACTCCCCCAAAGGGGGAATTCGGCTAAACAAGCTACTTGAATGACAGATTTTGGTCTTACAAGGTCCGACCCTTTCGTTTTAAAGTTTGTGTTCCGCCCCTGACCCAGAGAAGAATGAAGCTTGCGGGTGAACCTGAGAAGCAGAAGAAAGCTCTGTAGGATTTTTTTTCTTTGGATGAAACGTGTTTTGTGAAGGGTACAAATGGAATATTAAGGGCTGAATGTAAACCACACACTTCAATTAGCTGATCGAATCAGCCACCAACTGACCGAATAAGCTCCTACCGAACAACTAGGTATGGCTGAGCGAATAAGCTATATGGGCTATACAGCTCATTAAGCCACAACCGAACAGCCCTTAAGAAGCTCTTATAGTGTAAAATGAAATATGGTTGTTTGATAATTGGTCATAATTAATTAAGTGGCTAAATGGTTAAAGGATGTCCAAGAAACAAAATCATTAAGGGATAGTCTTCTTTTTGCCAAACAAGATTCACCTTTTAACGATTCAGGGGTTGCCTCTTAATAGTACTATTAAGAGGTAAACAAATATCTCCTTAATAAATGTTAAAAGGTATTTTTCTTTGTTCTAATCTTGCCATCTTGTTATTTATTGGTTGTGTTTGTAGTGTTTCAGTAAATAGAAGGGCTGAAATGAAATTGTTCCAAGAGATGTGGGTTGCGCCTCATGTTTCCAGATTCTACAAGGGTAGCGGAGTCTTTTGCTTAAAGATGAAGGGTGCAGAGTGTAAATTGGGTCAAGACTATATAAAGAGATTTTTTCTTTGTTTCTATCATCAGACGATTTCATTTTTACATTTGCTTACAAGTTTTCTCTCTTCTCTTTCTCACTCTAGATTAGGGTTTATACTTTGTCTAGTTTAGATCTTCATATCTTTTGAGAAGATTTTGTAATAGTTTAGAGATTGTTGTTTCATTAATAATATTGAAGGTTTTATTATGGTATCAGAGCTTATGGTTCTGATCTCATCACCTTCTTGTTGGTAAGCATTTGTTTTGTTCTTCATCTTCTTTTCTTCAGGTTCTAAAATTATACCTATTTTGTTTTCAAAATCGTCCTATCGTGGTCTTGCTCTTATATCCTTCATAGATCTGAGCAAGATTTCTTTTTGTTTTCTTTTTCAAATCATTGCATGTTTCATATTCTTGTTCTTATCTTCTCCATAGATCTGAACGAGAGTATTTGTGTTTTCCTTATATGTTTATATCAGATCTGTGAGATCTCCGTGGTTTATCGTTCCTATCGTCTATAGATCTGAACGTTAAGCACTTTGAGATCGAGATCTGTTGCGTTCCTTGTTCTTATCATTGTATCCAGATCCGTGAGCTCTCTATGATTAGTGTGTTCTCGTCTCTTGTAGATCTGAGCACCTGTCCTATTGGAGATCGATATATGTGCTCATCATTGTTATTTTCTGATCTGTGAGATCTCCAGGACCTATTTGTTCCTATCTCGTTATAGATCTGAACATCTGCTCCTTGAGATCGAGATCTGTTGTTCCTTTTTCATATATAGATCTGGAATTCTTTTTTTTTTTTAAAACTGTTCTTCAAGATCTTCTTTTCTCTTAAGATCTATGAGATCTACTAGTGTTTTCGGTACTGATCCTTGTAGATCTGGACTGGATTCTCTTAGAGATCGAGATCTTTTTAGCTTCTTATTTGTCAGACAGATTGTTGGTAGACCGGTGAAATCTCTTGGTTTCAGAACGTTTTGTTGATATTCTGAATCAAAATCCTTGAGATCGAGATCATTTGTCCTTCTCTGTTTGATCGTGTTGTTTCAGATCTGTTGTTCGATTAGCGTCAAGTCTGTGTTGGATCTCTTGTTTTTTCAAGATCTGCATTGGATATTGCTTTTCCTTGGTATTTTGTGCTTTGTGTTTTCTTCATCAGACTTGATCAAGGAACTAAATTAGTGGTGGTTTGTTTGGAGGTTATCCTCCACCCTTGATTTGGACCTTGACCTCTTCTGGTTTTATATCGTGTTCAAGTGTTTGTTCTAGTCTCTATTTCAGAGACGGTTGACCTTGCTTCCGCTGTTATCAAGTAAGGTTGCTCTGTAAGTTTTCTCTTATCTTCACAGGTTGTTGCTGACCCTTTGGTAAGTCCTTCTCTTCTTATATCTTCTCTGTGTGCTGCCTCTTCTCTTTTCTCCTTTTGTTTTGGTGACTAAGAGATTGGCTTGACCTACCACCTCTGAGTGGCAAGGAATCCTGGTGTTTTTGTCTCTTAGGTTTCTGATAGGCGGGTTTATACCCCCCCTAAATCTTACCGCAAGTGTACGGTGTCGAAATCAAGTAATAGTACAAAAGTACGAGTATCGAACATAGGGAACTAGGAACTAAGTATCACAATGACTATAAGATCTATTAACTGAACGGTCGCAATTTTGAGTTATTGGTAGTAAAATAATTAATTGCAAGTAAGTAAATCACGAACGAGACAGTAAACAACTTAGGGAACCTTGGATAGAGAAAACAGTTGAGGGTTGGGGATCCTAAGGTTTTCACATATAAACACTTGACTCGAAATAATTACCAGCTATTCCCTTTAATGAATACCCAATCTCTAAAATCTCCGTTGTTCTTTCTCAAGCAACCACGGATTTTATTTTGATAGCATAAGTTTTATCTCTCGATCTCAACCTATGGAATTCGAAACACATTAAAATCAAGATTTCAACGGGACTAAGGCTTACTTGGTATATCTCTATCCAATTTCTCACCTTAGGCATGCAATTCTAGTTCTAGTTAACAATTAACTCTCTCGAACTTAATTGATAACAAACAAATCAGATGAAAGTTGGCCAGACTCACAAAAGCATTAAAACCCAAATCACATGCTTCATTAACTAGGAAAACTGATAAAAATCTCAAATCATATGTTCATAAGCTTAAACCAAATTCAAACCAACCCCCAACATCTAAAGATTAGTTCATGTTGGGGTTGGACAAAAACTCAAGAAAAGGATAGAAAGGTGGTGTGTGTAGACATCGTGATCGTAAACGTGAAGAATGTACTGATGAACTCCCTTCTCTCGACTCTAATCCGCTTCTCGTAGTGAACTCCTCTTCAATCGGTCCTCTATCGTGGCTCAAAAGTACTCGAAATATCTCTGAAAATCCCCCCCTCGTAGCCTACCGTCGCACGTGTCGAAGTTGTGACCTAAAATCCGAAAAACACAAAGTATAGGAATGAAACAGAATCATACGCGACCTGGCCCGCGGCCTCAGGCCGCGCGGTTTCGTGAGTGCTCCGGGTCAGGTCTGGGTCATGGGTTTTGGGCTTGATCTCGGGCTTTCGTTGGGCTTTGTTTTAGACTCTCTTTTGGACTCTTCTCTGCTTCTTTTTCTCGATGCTCATCTACTTTCAGATTACCTGCACATTTCACTCGATAAACCATAAAATTCCGCCTTTTTGCTTCAACACAAGCCAATCTCATTGGTTTGTGGACCGAAAATAACGCCAAAAAGTGGCGTTATCAACAACCCCAAACCGAGCGTTGCTTGTCCTCAAGCAAATTAGCGATAAAAGAGAATAAAAGCATATATCAGCGAAACAATAACTGCACAACTCCCACTCGGTACCACGTAATGCACTGTTGATTTTCCATGCCCGTGAATGCCTATCTCACCCTCGCCTCATCCTTATTCTGTTTGATCTATGGCCTTCCATTGTGAGTTGAACTCGTGACTGCTCCGATTACATTAAGGTCGTACTAGGTCCAAACATACTAGGGAAAACATTTCGCTTCGACCCTACCTCACGGGATGCTCTCATTTCACTCGAACCTAGGTTGTCGCACATGCTGTCATGTATAGGGAAGTTATATACAACGATACTCAAAAAATTACATGTCAACTCTAATGAAAGACGCACAAATGTCCAAAAAGTCGATCTCAGAAAGGAATCAAGTAGCAAGACAGGGACTATTGGTAAAGGTGGTCGTATACTCTACTCACATTTTCTAGAAGATCATCCATGTATTTACATGGGTTGTAACTGGGCTAGGGTTATGGCTAAGAAACGAAGGATAAGCGGATCAAAAATCCTCGGTGTGTCAATCTTTAGTAGCTCTGAACTTTCCTGGCTTCATTTCCTATCATTTGGCCTTCTTTGTCACTGCTGGAGTCGCTTTGACTCTCTTATTTCTCTGTTGTAGATACTGCCTAAACTAACTATAATTTAATATTTTTTTTGGAGCATCATTGGCCCTCTTTATTTGATTGGGGCTGCATTGGCCCTCTTTTCTATCTCTTGGGTTAGATTGACCCAATTTATTTTCATGATTGGCCTATTCTATTTCTTTTCTGCTCTATCTTTCGTTGTTCATTACCGCCTCTGATTAACACACTTTCGGATAAAGGTTGGCTAAGGCTTTTGGCTAGGGTTTAATGGTGGGTCTGAAATGAACAAGTGGTGAGTGTTTGGCTACAAAGGGGTTTTGGGTACACACATAATGGGTCAAAAGGAACGATAGATAAAAAAGACGGGTTAAAATGCACACAATGCCTGGAATCATCTCTTAAGGTCCACACGATATGGTTCACTATACCCTTACCCAATATCCCGATGGTCGTCTTTGCTACTCAATGAAATATTATAGCGAGATCACTCTATAATCACGACAAGGAATTCGACAAAGTGTATACGAATTAAGTGTTTAAATCCCTCGAAGAGAAAAACGTCATTTAGGCTCAAATCTCGCTATTGGGGTGGTCTCCACTAATGTCCCTAGTCATGCTTTTTCCTGGTCCTTCCCTAATGGTCACGTTACTATCACAAGATTCTTCCCACAATGGTCGGTCTCAATCATCCAAAACAAAAATTTAGCTCATATGATCTAACCATTCAGATGTGCAGGAAATCTACGTGCATAAACGTGGGCCCGATTGGGCAAATCCAAACCTTACCCACACATTGTCCCCAATGTGTAAGTATCGGTGTAGGCGATACAAAGATGCGACACAAATCATTGTGTAGTTATTACAGTTATCGGACAGGAAAGACAAAGCATTAACACAATACATCAAATAGTGAGCCCAAAGTTATTTCAAATTTGGCCACCCCAAACCTAGGCCGTGGCCTAGGTTTGTCAAATAAAGACAACCCCAAACCTCGGTAAAACCGAGGTTTGCAAAGGGGTAAATGTGAGTTTGTAGATGTTGAAAAGTAAGGCACCCCAAGCCTAAGTGAAACTTAGGTTTGTTGCATCTCCTTTCCTTTACGTGTACGTGCAAACATAGCCCACGATTCTCATGCATGCAGAATGCCAATAAAATAAACTCTTAGTTCATGCATCTCGACCAACAGTCACGTAGCCACATAATCTCCTAGTGCATACATCTAAAAATTTCAATGGTTTGCACCATTGAATAATAACTCGACGAACCCTTAGGTTTGGCTATGCCTGCACTAAAATATGAATCCCAACATATTTCCCCATTTTTACTTCCCAAAAATTTCCCATCACAGATTTTAAGCACACATTGGGTAAGCATAGAAAATGGGGGAAAGGGAAGCATGCTTACACTACATATCAGTAACGAAGACCTAAATAATCACGAGTGAGAGTACATACCTTTGGTCTTGAAGAAAGGAGGTGAGTATCGTGAAACATTTGAGAGAATAGTTGGGAGAAACAGGAAAAGATGGAGAATGAGTGCAGAAATAAAAAAACAAAAGGAAGAAGAAAGCAAAGAAACGACATGACATAAAGCAAGAATGGGACAAACACTACATGAGAAAAACCCTAGAAGCGTCAGGGGAGCCGCGCGGCTTGGGCCGCAGCTTGAGCCCACGTGGCACCCCGCGTAACTCTCTGTTTTCCCTTTTTTCTTTTCTTTTTTTCAAAAACACACTCAAAAACATAAATTAAAACTAACGAGATCAAACCTCGGTGAGTTGCCTCCCACCCAGCGCCGCAGTTAAAGTCGTGGCACGACTATGTGGCCATCAGTTTGGCTCGGTATCTGCGGAATCGAACCGCCCACACTTACGGTTTTCCGCAGATTCTTCCACGTCTGGTTTTCCGTGATTACCGGGTTCCTCTTCAATTCGACGTCTTACACTCTCGAACATCTTAAACGTTGCTTTTTCGCCGCCAACCCTTAAGGTCATCTCGCCTTCTTCCATGTCGATAAGTGCTTTGCTCGTGGCCAGAAATGGTCTTCCCAATATTAACGGGACCTCTTTATCTTCATCCATATCTAGGACCACGAAATCTACTAGAAAGTAGAACTTACCGACTCTAATCAACACATCTTCAACTATGCCATGCGGGTGCTTCACTGATCGATCAGCCAACTGAAGTGTCATTGTCGTCGGCTTCAAGTCTCTTATACCCAACTTCCTGAAAATTACAAAGGCATTAAATTTATACTTGCTCCTAAATCACATAATACCTTATCAAAACAAAGATTTCCAATATGAACATGGATGGTAAAACTCCCTGGATCCTTAAGCTTCGGGGGAAGCTTATGTTGGATGATCGCGCTGCACTCTTCAGTAAGTGCAACTGTTGCATGCTCCTCAATCTTCCTCTTGTTGGAGAGGATGTCTTTCAAGAACTTCACGTATGAGGGCATTTGTGCCAACGCATCTGCAAAAGGGATGTTAATATGCAGCTTCTTAAAAACTTCAAGAAATTTAGAGAAGTTAAGGTCCTCCCTGTGAGCTTTGAGTCTATTCGGATATGGCACTTTTGGAGCTACCGGCTTGACCGGTGGTTGCTTTGGGACATTTGGTTGCTTCTTCTTTTTCTCTACACCCTCCGGGCTTTCCTTCATCACAACCTCTTCATCGGCTTCCATCTCATCCACTTCTATGATCTCAATGTCTTGCCCCTTGGGATTGGTTTCCTTTGATGAAGGTTCTTGTGTAGGCTCCTTGATCAGCTCCTTGCCACTTCTTAGATAAATGGCTTTGCACTCTTCCCGGTTCTTTCTTTCGGGTTGACTCAAAAATGTTCCGGGGCTCGGTTTTGTAGGGCTTCAGAAATTTGCCCCACTTGCCTTTCAAGGAGTTTGATGGAGGTAGTGTTCTGATCAGTTGCTGCTTTTACTGTACTCACCGTGCTTGCTAATTCTTCAACCGTGCTATCCATCTTGGACATGAATTTCATCATCATGTTCTCTAGCCCCGGTTTCTTCTCTACGGATGGTCCTTCGTCGAATTTCCTTTGGTTGAAACCTGGAGGACGGTAAACATTGTTAGACTGAGAAGAATTAGAATAGTTAGAAGAATTACCGTATTGCTGTTGTTGCTGCCTCATGGTCTCTTTCTACTGGCCTTGTGGTTGACTCCACGAGAAATTCGGGTGTCGTTTCCACCCCTCATTATAGGTGTTCGAGAAAGGGTCGTTCCTTGGCTGGTTGTTCCGGTTTTGTAAAAATTGAACCTGTTCAGGTTCTTGAGAAACGTGGAACACTTCTGGACTACCTCCCTTCAAATGGTTTGTGATAGCAGCTAATTGAGCTTTTATCACCTTCAACTCCTCTGATTCTTGAACATTAGCTACCCGTCTGATAGAAGATCGTGGAGTGGCATAGCTATACTCAGCTAAGTTTTCGATCAAATCAACTGCTTCTTCATACGTTTTATTCATGAGAGCACCACTCGCTGCAGTTGTGATGTCATTCTTAAATTGTGGGTGGAGTCCACTGAAAAACGTCTGGATGGTGCCCCAACCGTGTAATCCATGATGAGGACATTTTTTCAACATGTCTTTATACCGTTCCCACGCCTCATATAGTGTCTCTTGGTCCCATTGAGCAAAGTGGGTGATATCGGCCATCAGTTGAGTGGTTCTTCCCGGTGGGAAGAATTTCTGGAGGAAAGCAGCTTTCAGGTCTGCCCATGTAGTGATCTGATCCGATGGTAGGCTCTCTATCCATATTTCAGCTCTACCCTTGAGGGAAACACTGAACAGCCTCAGTTTGATTGCATTCTCGTCCACCCCATTGATCTTGAACGTGTTGCATATCCTCTCAAATGCACGGAGATGTGCATGGGGATCTTCTGTTGGGGCTCCTTCGAACTGATTTTGTTGTACCATGACGATGGTACTCGGTTTAATCTCAAAGTAGTTCGCCCCAGTAGTGGGAGGTTGGACCTCTATACGTGCGGCTGCCATATTCGGATTGGCAAACGACCGCATAGGACGTCTCTCAGGAGGAGGTGGAGGAGCTTCGTCGCTCATCTTCAATTGCCTTTGAGCTTTGGATGCTTTTCGTAATTGACGGGCGGTTCTTTCGATTTCCGGATCGATCGGTTCGATTTCCTTCCCTCGAGTTTTCCTTGGCATAAACCAGTTAGTACCTGAAACGGAAAGTAAGCAAAATTAGCAATCCAGAAACTGAAAGTGATAAAACAAAATAACACAAGTAAAAAAAATGTTCAATGTAATAGCGCTTATAGCTGGTATGTAACGTCCCAAAAATTACAAGCAAATTTAAATTTTAAAATAAACATTTCATTGATAACAACTCATTAAATGATCCCAACGTTTCGTTTGCAAACACATAATTAATATCTTTATAAAACAAAACCAGCGGAATAAACGTTTAATTATTAAAATCATAAAGCAACCAGCTCTTCTCGCGCGCCAGTGTGTACTCGTCACGCCTTGGAGCCGCCCGTACCTGAAACCACAAACTATTGGGAAAGGGTAAGCACGAAGCTTAGTGAATTCCATCACATGCGCAGATAGGAATTATATACACATCACCCCTATCCGCACATAAGCAACAACATCACGGTTACATAGAACGAGTAAACATCTACAAGTAATTATGTATCCAACACCTCGGTCCCACCGAATTGTAATGTAACACACTCGTCACACCGAGTTCCCACAACGTTTCTTTCCACTTCCTCGGTCCCACCGAATTGTAATGTAACACACTCGTCACACCGAGTTCCCACAACGTTTCTTTCCACCTCCTCGGTCCCACCGAATTGTAATGTAACACACTCGTCACACCGAGTTCCCACAACGTTTCTTTCCACATTTATACTAAGCATTCAAACCAATCAAATATTACACACCACAAGCAACTAGTTCACACCACAAAGACAGTAGTACATACAAACTACTAAGACATGCATACAACCCCTAACTACACAGTGAGAGAACTCACCTCGAATGCGCGCCCAGCTTAATAACACAATTCAAGCTTCACAAATACGGTCACTTCCCAGCACCTAAATGCATGTTAAAAAACGTGTCAATACGAGACCCGGACCCTATGACACGACACACGCTCAAACCGTCACTAAAACCATTTTCCGCTCTCGCCAAACAGGTCTGTTCGGGACCTTTTTCGACCCCTTTAAACCCAGAAAATTCCCAATATTATTTCATGATTAGAAAGTACTCTGAGATAGGGTTCGGAGGACATATTATACGCCTCCTAACGATTTTTCTACAATTTACTACGGATTTTACAAAAACAGTTTCCAGAACAGCGAAATTCAGCACCTTTCAGTATAAAACGACAATTTGACCCAAGCTACGTCCCGAACTGGGTTTTGCACAAAACACAGAAAAGTTTCTAGACTCAAAAAGGGAACTTTTGACACCGGTTTCACCCCAAACGGAGTTACGAGCAGAAAGTTACGACCATGACAAAACAGTGGCAGATTACAACACTGCCGGTTTACCGACCTGCTGTAAAAACAGAAATTTTCCGCCTAGCTAGGGGCCGAACCAGCCTTTCGCTAAAACACGAAAGACGTGCCCGACACAGAATGTGAACCGTGGACACCAGAATCGCCTCAAACCGAGTTACGACGAGAAAGTTATGGCCGAAATACGAACTGGACAGAAAACTAATTTTCACATAAAATGACGATTGTAATTACGGTTACGCGATTAAGGTTACGGGTTAGGGTTTAGCTAACAATGGTTTACGAAAGCTGGACAACACCCGGCACCACCCACTGCCACCTCCGGCCGTGGTGGTCACCGGCGCTGGCGGCGGCGGTATTTCCGGCGACTCTTATATACACGCACACGCACGCACACCCTCACGCACACACCACTCCATCCTCACACCACCGCTCTCCTCACTCCCGATCGTCCCACGCAAAAAAAATGACACATACACCCACACAACCCGCCGCCCACCCACGGCCACCACAGCGGCGGCGTGCGGCGGTGGTTGTTCCACCGGAAAAACGAAAAGGAAAGGAAAGTGAAACGAAACGAAGAAACAACTTACCTTGCGACGTCTACTCCTCTTCCCCTCGACTTCTCCGACGAAAGGTGGTGTTGGCGGCGACCTCCGGCGACAGCAGCGACGAACCTCCGGCGTCTCTCTCTCTCTTCGTTTCTCTTGTTCTCTTCCTCTCTCCCTTCTCGCTATCACTCTCTCTCTCTCTCTCTCTCTCTCTCTCTCTCTTCTTCACGGCGGCAACACACTCTCTCTTCTTCACGGCGGCAACACACACACAAAGGGGAGGAAGAAGTGTAGGGTTTAAGATATTTTGTGAATGATGCCGTGAAGAGAACAAAATCAGAAGAAGAAATGGGGGTCGGCCAAATGGGCCGATCCCATGCACCAAAATCCCTTTTGCCACATTTGGTCCCTGAGGTTTTTAAAATTAGTTCACTTCTTACCCCAAGAATTTAGGATTTACTAAATTAACCGAACATCACAAACCTTCTAACATTCAGGTCCTCGCGGTTTAACCTCGTTAGCAAACAACGTTAAGAGAAAAAAATATTAAGGCACTTAAATAAATTTGTATATCGGGACACGGGCTTTACAACTCTCCCCCACTTGAATTAGACTTCGTCCTCGAAGTTTATGCCCGTGAATAGCTCTGGATAGTTCTCCCTCATCTCAACCTCAGGTTCCCAAGTCCACTCAGAACCCTTCCTGAGTTGCCACTGGACTTTCACTAACTGGAACCTAATTTCTCACACCGTCTAAGAATTTCCCGAATACTTCCTTACTAACAACACTCCCTCAAGAACACTGAAAATACGATCGGAAGAACACTCCAACAACTGGGATCATTCCTAGTTAAACGACTTCGGTTGCCTCCCCACCTTAGATACTCCATACATCTCGACTCAGATTTCAAGCTCTAACTATTCTAAAAGTACTCCCAGTATACCCTACAGAATACTCAATTCCGATCATTCCTACCATTACTGTCGATTAACTTCCTAAATTTACAATAAATTACATTAACAAAACATCGGCCCCCCGCCGAACATCGGTCCAACCGATTACAATAAATTACCTTAACAAACATCGGCCACCCGCCGAACATCGGTCCAACCGATTACAATAACAAACATCGGCCACCCGCCGAACATCGGTCCAACCGATTACAATAACTTACATAAGCGTGGTATTATCCTAGACACTAACACAAATAGATATCCCCCACAACCGAATCAACTAACACACACGTAGGTCATTCCACCATAACCATCCATCACAAGTGATCATTACAGGGTTGCTACTACCGTCACCATGATTATCCTAAAAATCGGCTACAACTCTCCGATTATACTAAAGGTGTTTGGCCTCAAGCCCAAAAGTCGACACCTAAATATACCACCTACCTCAAAATGGTTGACGCGCATTTATTCTCTAAATAACAAAGGGCATCAATCCCTTAACCGATACTATTCGGCCTACAGTACTAACGCGCGTGGAATATCTACCTTCCACCGTCGACGTATCATCCACACTTGCTCTACGAAGCCAAGTCACACCGTATCGAGGATACACCTTGACGTCTACCTCCCAGGTAATGCCTCAAGACCCAGCACACCGGAACTACCTCCCAGGTAAGTGCCCACAACTATATCCTCCTAGTACCTACTGGAAAGTCTAGGTTAAAACACATGAATACCGGGGTCCCACCCCGAGATACCCAATCGACCATTACCAACGACTGACTAACGTGTCTAAGGATCCAAGGCAAACAGCCTACCCACAACATGCCTATTCCGGATTGACTCACTCACCCAAACATGTAAACACTCAACGTGCAAAGAATGCCAAACGGTGCGACAAAAACAACTCATCAACTAGACTCCACATCGAGCCATTAAAACCGGGCAATTGGCCCATGACTAACTCCAAGTCAAAACCGAGCAAAATGCTCCACGCTTGCTAGACCCATAGGTCGGAAAATGCGTTTAAACAAAGTTTAAGCAAGCCATACTCTGGAATCAACCTTAGTCTCAGACTCAACACGGTTTAAACAAAAGAGTTTTCCAAAAGGACTCACACCCTAAAAATTCTCGAAATGACACATGACACTTAAAAGCACATTTCCCCAAATGGTTTACGAAATCATTTACAAAATATTTTCAACATCAGGATTTTCATCTCAAAAAGATCGTATGTAATAAAACTACTATTACCAGATCGATAGTTACGCAAAACTGGACACGCTCGTCCTACATAGGAAAATCATGTTGAAAATCGTTCCATTGCAGTTCGGTTTACTCACACAAAAGCGAGGCGTAATAAATAATTTCTTTAAAATGAACCGCCTCGATTCCAGTATGGATTGACTCATGACATGCACTTAAAGTAACCGCTTGACCTTAAACAGGGTGCGACAAAGGTGTGTACATAATTCAAAATAAGTTTCACGACATTCGATTCAAGAATTCTTCCTTTTAATCATAAAAAGGACGTGGCACAGGGTTCGCCACCAATTTTCCGCGCGTCAGCTAATCACACAAAACGATGACACGGTTTACAAATATATTTTTGTTAGAACACAACTGTCTTTGTGTAAGTTTCAAACTTGAAGACAGAAACCAACCCGCTTCTAATAATTGGAAATGTCAATAAAACCTTTAGCTGACTGAAAAAAAAAACGCACTAAACAACTCCTTATGAAATGTTATCAAAATTCCCCCATGCACCACTTATGTCACGCATGAATCAATCCACACACTGAACTATTTGCAATAAAATACTTGGTAACACGAACTCTCGAAAGGAAAGTTAAGCGACACTAGAACTCCAAACTCATTTTAAACAAATCATCAACAAAGTTTGTAACTCTCGTTATAAAAAGGTTTCATGCACTTTCAAAACCATAATTTAACATCTTGTGCGTGTGCTAAACATTTCCCAAAATTCCAAAACACAATTCGTATAAGGATTGGAAACACAAAAAAATTAGTTATTGCAATCCTATTTTCAAAATAACTTCGTGCATGACTCATTCGGCATTCAACGTCTCGACCCATACTTCTTCGAAACTCTCCGGTCTACTATTGTCATCCAGACATTTAAACCTCTTAAGGCAAGTTGGGAATTCACATCAAATCATCCTACGGGTTTTCCTCAAACCAAAGTCGGCTCAAAAGCCTATAATTCTAGCACAATTGCCAATTTTTGACCCGAATTGGTCTACAAATATTACCTCAGCAATCTCATCTACAAGTGTGAGGCACGAATTAATGGGTAGCCCCGCTATCAAACATCACTACAGCAGACACCGGGTTAACTAAGGACGTACTTAAACACACAGCTTAAGCAAAAAGCAACCATATACCAATATCAAGTGATGAAATATACCTGTCACCACTTTAAGCGTGGCCTGTGCCTCTTCCACCGTCAGTTAATGAACTCTACCTCGGCCGCCTCGGGTCCAGCCTGACCCACACGATCATCAATAATACGCAAGGGAGCAGCCGCAGGAGCTCCTTGTGCCCCGCCCCCAACAGTAACTCTCGGATTCGGGCAGTTGACCTTCACGTGGCCCATCTGTTTGCAGTTAAAACAGACCATTTGTGGTGGTTCCCTGCAGTCGCGACCGTAGTGCCCCACCTGGCCACACCGGAAACATTTGTCATTTCTCCTTCCGCTACCATTCATGGTTTTAAACCCACCGCTCCCTTGATTCAAGAGCGAGTCTGAAAACCTCGTTTTCTTTGGAACTGCCGATTCTGGTGCAACGGCCTGCGTTGTTTTCCTCTTCTTAGTCTGTTCCTCTAACTCAGGTTCCTGGCTCCGAGCGGCCTCCATCATCACTACTACCTCCTCACAAACGGCGGTAAAAATCTCGGGGATTGCCTTCCTAATAGCATGCTTCACTTCAGCCGTGATCCACTCACGTATCTGCTCAGCAGTGATCCCGGCGCCAATCCCTGGCTCAGTAGTGTTGCTTCCCTTAGTGATGGCCATATCTGGGGTAAAAATTACAATGAGTTATTAGCACATAATAACTCACACTAGCAACACTCACGCTCAACTCCTTGGATTCCTCGCGACTTTTCCCGACTCGAGCATTGATCCTGTGCTTCCGGTAGTAGGAGCTCTACTACTACCATCCACACCTATCATCGCCCGTTCCGAGTTCCATCCCAAGGGGTCCAAGTAGTTTCTCGCCGAAACTATACACATACGCCCGCACCGGCATATGTACACACTCTTCCTAGCCCCCTAGGAATTCCATCCAAACTACTACCCTTGCTACTGCCAAATCCCTAATAGCAAGCAGCAGACATGCAATACAATGTAACAAGCACCAAACAATTTAGCATACATACTCCTATGTTCTAGAAAGCAATCTAGCACACGTACTCATACATAAACACCCTTCCCAGCTCTCTAGGAACTTCCTCTTATCCCACTACCCTTGCTACTACCGAATCCCTACTAATTATAACGGGTGACCTCGCGAATACCCGATTATATGCAGTGCGAAATAAATAGACAGTCGAATACAAGACTCTATCCTAGAACGGTTGGACTCAAACAAGAGCTGCGCAATAGAACTAAATCGAATATTCTAAGGCTATAAATCTCTTACTGCATACAACCTAGAGGGCATCCACTTAGTAACCTATCATAATTAGCATAAATTCCTAATAGCAAGTAGTTCAACATACAACATAGTGTCCACAACAGGCAATCTAGCATGCATACTCTATGATCTAGAAAGCAATAAAACACTAAGTACTGTACCTTTCCCCTTTGGCTCCGGCTGACTGTACACATTGCGCCTCCGATCACCGTTTCTCAAACGGATCTTTCCTTCGTTTTATTTCCCAAAAACTTTAAAGAAAATTTTTATAGCCGCAAACTTGAGATCAAACACACCGAAATGCGTTTGATTCACTCAAGCCGTGCTCTGATACCAAGTTGTAACGTCCCAAAAATTACAAGCAAATTTAAATTTTAAAATAAACATTTCATTGATAACAACTCATTAAATGATCCCAACGTTTCGTTTGCAAACACATAATTAATATCTTTATAAAACAAAACCAGCGGAATAAACGTTTAATTATTAAAATCATAAAGCAACCAGCTCTTCTCGCGCGCCAGTGTGTACTCGTCACGCCTTGGAGCCGCCCGTACCTGAAACCACAAACTATTGGGAAAGGGTAAGCACGAAGCTTAGTGAATTCCATCACATGCTCATATAGGAATTATATACACATCACCCCTATCCGCACATAAGCAACAACATCACGGTTACATAGAACGAGTAAACATCTACAAGTAATTATGTATCCAACACCTCGGTCCCACCGAATTGTAATGTAACACACTTGTCACACCGAGTTCCCACAACGTTTCTTTCCACTTCCTCGGTCCCACCGAATTGTAATGTAACACACTCGTCACACCGAGTTCCCACAACGTTTCTTTCCACCTCCTCGGTCCCACCGAATTGTAATGTAACACATTCGTCACACCGAGTTCCCACAACGTTTCTTTCCACATTTATACTAAGCATTCAAACCAATCAAATATTACACACCACAAGCAACTAGTTCACACCACAAAGACAGTAGTACATACAAACTACTAAGACATGCATACAACCCCTAACTACACAGTGAGAGAACTCACCTCGAATGCGCGCCCAGCTTAATAACACAATTCAAGCTTCACAAATACGGTCACTTCCCAGCACCTAAATGCATGTTAAAACGTGTCAATACGAGACCCGGACCCTATGACACGACACACGCTCAAACCGTCACTAAAACCATTTTCCGCTCTCGCCAAACAGGTCTGTTCGGGACCTGTTTCGACCCTTTTAAACCCAGAAAATTCCCAATATTATTTCATGATTAGAAAGTACTCTGAGATAGGGTTCCGAGGACATATTATACGCCTCCTAACGATTTTTCTACAATTTACTACGGATTTTACAAAAACAGTTTCCAGAACAGCGAAATTCAGCATCTTTCAGTATAAAACGACAATTTGACCCACGCTACGTCCCGAACTGGGTTTTGCACAAAACACAGAAAAGTTTCTAGACTCAAAAAGAGAACTTTTGACACCGGTTTCACCCCAAACCAAGTTACGAGCAGAAAGTTACGACCATGACAAAACAGTGGCAGATTACAACACTGCCGGTTTACCGACCTGCTGTAAAAACAGAAATTTTCCGCTAGCTAGGGGCCGAACCAGCCTTTCGCTAAAACACGAAAGACGTGCCCGACACATAATGTGAACCGTGGACACCAGAATCGCCTCAAACCGAGTTACGACGAGAAAGTTATGGCCGAAATACGAACTGGACAGAAAACTAATTTTCACATAAAATGACGATTGTAATTACGGTTACACGATTAAGGTTACGGGTTAGGGTTTAGCTAACAATGGTTTACGAAAGCTGGACAACACCCGGCACCACCCACTGCCACCTCCGGCCGTGGTGGTCACCGGCGCTGGCGGCGGCGGTATTTCCGGCGACTCTTATATACACGCACACGCACGCACACCCTCACGCACACACCACTCCATCCTCACACCACCGCTCTCCTCACTCCCGATCGTCCCACGCAAAAAAAATGACACATACACCCACACAACCCGCCGCCCACCCACGGCCACCACAGCGGCGGCGTGCGGCGGTGGTTGTTCCACCGGAAAAACGAAAAGGAAAGGAAAGCGAAACGAAACGAAGAAACAACTTACCTTGCGACGTCTACTCCTCTTCCCCTCGACTTCTCCGACGAAAGGTGGTGTTGGCGGCGACCTCCGGCGACAGCAGCGACGAACCTCCGGCGTCTCTCTCTCTCTTTGTTTCTCTTGTTCTCTTCCTCTCTCCCTTCTCGCTATCACTCTCTCTCTCTCTCTCTCTCTCTCTCTCTTCTTCTTCTTCACGGCGGCAACACACTCTCTCTTCTTCACGGCGGCAACACACACACAAAGGGGAGGAAGAAGTGTAGTGTTTAAGATATTTTGTGAATGATGCCGTGAAGAGAACAAAATCAGAAGAAGAAATGGGGGTCGGCCAAATGGGCCGATCCCATGCACCAAAATCCCTTTTGCCACATTTGGTCCCTGAGGTTTTTAAAATAGTTCACTTCTTACCCCAAGAATTTAGGATTTACTAAATTAACCGAACATCACAAACCTTCTAACATTCAGGTCCTCGCGGTTTAACCTCGTTAGCAAACAACGTTAAGAGAAAAAAAATATTAAGGCACTTAAATAAATTTGTATATCGGGACACGGGCTTTACATGGTAGTGCTATCAGTTGCAACTAGTTTCCCGGCAACGGTGCCAAAAACTTGATAGGCGGGTTTACACCCCCCTAAATCTTACCGCAAGTGTACGGTGTCGAAATCAAGTAATAGTACAAAAGTACGAGTATCGAACACAGGGAACTAGGAACTAAGTATCACAATGACTATAAGATCTATTAACTGAACGGTCGCAATTTTGAGTTGTTGGTAGTAAAATAATTAATTGCAAGTAAGTAAATCACGAACGAGACAGTAAACAACTTAGGGAACCTTGGATAGAGAAAACAGTTGAGGGTTGGAGATCCTAAGGTTTTCACATATAAACACTTGACTCAAAATAATTACCAGCTATTCCCTTTAATGAATACCTAATCTCTAAAATCTCAGTTGTTCTTTCTCAAGCAACCACGGATTTTATTTTGATAGCATAAGTTTTATCTCTCGATCTCAACCTATGGAATTCGAAACACATTAAAATCAAGATTTCAACGGGACTAAGGCTTACTTGGTATATCTCTATCCAATTTCTCACCTTAGGCATGCAATTCTAGTTCTAGTTAACAATTAACTCTCTCGAACTTAATTGATAACAAACAAATCAGATGAAAGTTGGCCAGACTCACAAAAGCATTAAAACCCAAATCACATGCTTCATTAACTAGGAAAACTGATAAAAATCTCAAATCATATGTTCATAAGCTTAAACCAAATTCAAACCAACCCCCAACATCTAAAGATTAGTTCATGTTGGGGTTGGACAAAAACTCAAGAAAAGGATAGAAAGTGGTGTGTGTAGACATCGTGATCGTAAACGTGAAGAATGTACTGATGAACTCCCTTCTTTCGGCTCTAATTCGCTTCTCGTGGTGAACTCCTCTTCAATCGGTCCTCTATCGTGGCTTAAAAGTACTCGAAATATCTCTGAAAATCGCCCTCTCGTAGCCTAACATCGCACGTGTCGAAGTTGTGACCTAAAATCCGGAAAACATAAAGTATAGGAATGAAACATAACCATACGCGGCCTGGCCCACGGCCTCAGGCCGCGCGGTTTCCTGAGTGCTCCGGGTCAGGTCTGGGTCATGGGTTTTGGGCTTGGATCTCGGGCTTTCGTTGGGCTTTGTTTTAGACTCTCTTTTGGACTCTTTTCTGCTTCTTTTTCTCGATGCTCATCTTCTTTCGGATTACCTGCACATTTCACTCAATAAACCATAAAATTCCGCCTTTTTGCTTCAACACAAGCCAATCTCATTGGTTTGTGGACCAAAAATAACGCCAAAAAGTGGCGTTATCAGTTTCACTGTGTGTGTTTTTTTAGTCTATTATCATGACTGGTGCAGATCTCTCCAAAGAGCCAAGGGAGCAATCTCTGATTGCTAAACTGGACTTTGGAAACCCTTTGTATCTGCATCCTAGTGATACTTCTGGTGTTCCTATTATGAGTATGAAGTTAAGTGGCACTGAGAACTACAAGGTTTGGTTCTGTGCAATATTACTTGCTTTAGAAACCAAAAATAAACTTGGCTTTGTGAATGGATCTGTTGTTCGTCCTGTTGACAATGATGTTCTGGGAAGACAATGGGATAGATGTAATTCTGTGGTTCTGTTCTGGATTCTTGGTTGTATTTCAGAGGACTTGTTTGTTAGTCAAGTTTTCTCAAAAGTTGCTTCTGAAGTGTGGGATGAACTTAAGGAAACTTATGATAAAATTGATGGGTCAGACACTTTTAACCTGCATCAAAAAATCAATTCTATAAGTCAAAATGGTTCTCATGTGTCGGAATATTATCACAAATTGAATGCTCTTTGGAAACAATTTGACGCTTTAATAAAACTCCTTTCATGCTCCTGTAATGCTGCACATGAATTTTCAAAACATAATCAACTATTAAAACTAATGCAGTTTTTGATGGGTTTAGATGATATGTATATGCATATAAGAAGCAATATTTTGACTATGGATCCTCTTCCATCTGTTAAAACTGCGTTTTCTCTGGTGTCTAGAGAAGAGTCACACCGAGGTGTGACTCGATCCTCCACAGATACCAAAACTCAAAATTCTGCCTTTTTTGGAAAAGCTTCCAATACTAAGAAGCAATCAGGAACCCCCCCCCCCCCCCCCCCTCTTGTGTAAACATTGTAGTCTTACAGGACACGCTATTGAATGGTGTTTTAAACTTATAGGGTTTCCTAAGGATTTTCAGTTCAACAAAAATAAACCTAATCAATTTTCTAAGACTGCCTCTAGTAATGCCTGCATTACAGAGAATTCTGGCCGTGGTCAGTCTTCTCTATTATCGCTTACTGAAGATCAAATCGCAAAGTTATTATCCTTAATTGATCAGAAACAGTCTGAGGGAATTTCTAGCAATATGGTTGGTATGTTTTCAACTAATATGTCTAATATTACTGGTTTTTCATCAAAATTAACTAAATCTGGTTGGATTATAGATTCAGGTGCTAATCAGCACATGACATCTACTATATCTTGTTTAGATGATGTGGTTGATATTTCTGATTTAAAGTTAAAAGTGACTCAACCTAATGGTGATGAAGCTATAATCAATAAAATTGGAAATTTGAAACTTAACAACAAAGTTACTCTTTTGATGTTCTTGTTATTCCAGATTTCCATGTTAATTTGCTATTTGTGCATAAAATTGCTAGAGACAGTAAGATCTTTGTAGGTTTTAATGAATTTAAATGCTTCCTCATTCAGGACTTTCCTGCAATGAAAGTTGTGGGGACTGGTAGTGAACAAGGGGGCCTTTACTTCTTTGATCAGGTTCCTAAGAATGAATCATTTGTTTCTAAATGCTCAAATAATGTTTCGAATAAGTCCAATATGTCCATTTATTGTAATGTGTCTCATCAACTTTGGCACAGTCGATTAGGACACCCTACTGATCAAGTTCTTTCTGTGTTAAAAAATAAGTTGAATCTTGGAAATGATTCAGATTCCGGTCCTTGTGAAATTTGTCATAAAGCTAAACAAGCAAGAGATAAATTTAAACTTAGTGAACATACTACTAAAAATCTTGGTGATTTGATACATCTTGATCTATGGGGTCCTTATCGGCTTGCCAGTAAGGAGGGATATAGGTATTTTCTAACTATAGTGGATGACTTCACCCGCTCTGTTTGGGTTTACTTGTTGAAACATAAGGATGAAGTCTTTGACAATGTTGTTGCTTTTCACAATTTACTTTTCACCCAATTTGGCAAATCTGTAAAGGTGTTCCGAAGTGATAATGGGTCTGAATTTGTTAACAATAAAGTAGGTGGGTTTTTTTAAAAAACAACGGTATTATTCATCAAACGTCTTGCGTGTATACTCCCCAACAAAATGGGGTAGTAGAACGCAAGCATAGACACCTGTTGAATGTTGCTAGAACTTTAATGTTCGAAGGAGAAATTCCATTAAACATGTGGAGTGAGTGTATTTTCACTGCCACATATCTTATAAATAGAACTCCTTCATCTATTTTAAGTGGAAAGTCTCCTTACGAACTTATGTTTGGTTTTGCACGTGTGCTTTCTCATTTAAGAAATTTTGGATGTCTTTGCTTTGCAATAAAGCCTAATAATTCTGACAAGTTTTCAACTCGGGCTGAAAAATGTGTTTTACTTGGTTATTCTAATTCAAAAAAGGGGTATAGACTTTATAGTCTAGATTCCAAACAAATTATAATTTCTCGAGATGTGAAGTTTTATGAAACAATATTTCCATTCAAAATGAGTGCAACCAAACAAGTTTCAGATTCTAGTAACATAAATACTTTAAATTTTTTTTGATTCTATTTTTGGTCAGACTAATGAATTCACTTCTGGAATGCCCAATGATGAGAATAGGGATAAAACTCAAAATGGGGAAAATTCTAACAATTCTGAAAATCACAGTAACCATGATCATCTGGGTAGCCTAGATAGAGCTATCAGTCTAACACATGGCAGTACTAACAATGGTAATACTTCTAACAGAGCTGTCGGACCACAAGGTTCTGGTAGTACTGATTCGGCTGCCGATGATCAATGTGATACTGGTTTTAGTCCCTTAAGTGTTCGACGTAATGATGATCTTTTGAGTTCCCATTCTGAGGGTACTTCTTCTGACCCTTCTGTTACTTCTATTAGAAAGTCTAGTCGTCCTTCAAACTATCCTAAACATTTTACTGACTATATTATTGAAGGAAAAGTCAAGTATGGGTTAGAAAAAGTAGTTAACTATTCCTTTCTTAATAAAGATAACTTCTGTTTTGTGTCAACATTAAACAAAGCAGTTGAACCTGATAGTTTTTTTGAGGCATCAAAAAATCAGAACTGGGTGACTGCTATGAATGATGAAATTGAAGCTTTGTATAGGAATAGAACTTGGGTTTTAACTGAGTTACCTCCTGGTCGTAAGCCCATAGGATGTAGGTGGATTTATAAAATAAAATATAAGTCCACAGGTGAAATTGAAAGATATAAGGCAAGACTAGTTGCTAAAGGGTACTCTCAAAGAGAGGGATTGGATTATGAAGAAACGTTTTCACCTGTAGTTAAAATGGTTACAGTTCGTTGTGTTATTGCTTTAGCTATTCAGTATAATTGGTCTTTGTGTCAGTTAGATGTAAATAATGCATTTCTCTATGGTGACTTAACTGAAGAAGTTTACATGTCTTTACCTCATGGGTATTTCTCTCCTAATGAAAAAAGAGTATGTAAATTAGTTAAGTTAGTTAAGTCTTTATATGTTTTAAAGCAAGCTCCTAGACAATGGTATGAGAAGTTGTCTTCGTGTTTAGTTGAAAATGGGTTCTGTCAAAGCTCCAGTGACTATTCCTTATTCACCAAAAGTTTTGGTTCTACTTTTCTTATTCTGTTAGTTTATGTTGATGATATAATTTTAACAGGAAACAGTAAAACTGAAATAAACAAGGTAAAACAACATTTACAATCAAATTTTAAAATAAAAGATCTTGGTGAATTAAAGTTCTTTTTAGGCATAGAAATCTCAAGATCTGAAAAAGGGATTTGTTTGTCACAACGTAAGTATTGTCTTGAACTTTTGAATGAATTTGGGTATTTGGGAGTTAAGCCTATTGGTACTCCAATGGATATGAACTTGATTGTCACAAATTCTTTTGGTTCTGCTTCCAAAGATCCCCTCTTAAAGGATTTTACTGGATTTCAAAAATTAATTGGTAAATTGATTTACTTGTTAGCTACAAGACCAGATATAGCCTTTGATGTTCACTGTTTAAGTCAATTCATGCATTCCCCAATGCAATCACATTTGAAACTTGCTCTTAGAGTTTTACGTTATCTAAAAGCATCGCCAGGTAAAGGTGTTAATTTTTCTGTATCTTCTGATTTTAAGCTAACTGTTTTTGTTGATGCTGATTGTGGCAAGTGTTTATCTACAAGAAGGTCAGGTTACTGGTTATTGCCTTTTCTTAGGCAATAGTATGATTTCGTGGAAGAGCAAGAAACAGATAACTGTTTCTCGTTCTTCTGCGGAATCCGAGTATAGAGCAATGGCTTCTGCTCTTTGTGAGATTGTATGGGTTCTTAGTGTTTTGAAGGATTTAAAATTAATAGACTTACTTCCTGTAAATCTAAACTGTGATAACAAGTCGGCAATCCAGATTGCAAACAATCATGTTTTCATGAACGAACGAAACATATTGAAATCGACGTTCATCAAGTAAGGGAGAAAGTTGCATCTGGTATGTTGAAAACTGTTAAAATTCCTTCCACTGAAAACCCAGCAGATATTTTCACAAAGTCTCTAGGAATAAATCAACATAACTATCTTTGTGATAAATTACATATGTTGGATTTATTCAAATGTCAAGATTGAAGGGGGGGGGGTGTTAAAAGGTATTTTTCTTTGTTCTAATCTTGCCATCTTGTTATTTATTGGTTGTGTTTGTAGTGTTTGAGTAAATAGAAGGCTGAAATGAAAGTGTTCCATGAGATGTGGGTTGCGCCTCATGTTTCCAGATTCTACAAGGGTAGCGGAGTCTTTTGCTTAAAGATGAAGGGTGCAGAGTGTAAATTAGGTCAAGACTATATAAAGAGATTTTTCCTTTGTTTCTATCATGGACTAATTCATTTTTACATTTGCTTACAAGTTTTCTCTCTCTCTCTTTCTCACTCTAGATTAGGGTTTATACTTTGTCTAGTTTAGATCTTCATATCTTTTGAAGAGATTTTGTAATAGTTTAGAGATTGTTGTTTCATTAATAACATTGAAGGTTTTATTAATAAATCAAGATGAAATTATAGAAAACAATAAAATATTTGAGTGACAAACAAAATCAAGCATTTTTGTATAATGATAGAACCAAGAAACGGGTAAAATATGGTATTATTGGAAGAAAATAAAATTGGCTTAATGGGTAAAGGCATCGGTTTATTGAATTAAGCCATTAGGTTAGCATTAAATTTTAGTAAATAATTTTATAATATTAAAATATTCATTCATTTATTAAAATATTATTTTTTTTTAAATAATTATTTTCAAAGATTTCTATTGGTGTTATCATCTAATAATTATTTTTTGGGTTATCTCCATATTTGGAGAAAAACTTCTTCTCTCTCCTACTTTTTTATTTTGGGGATAGTTTTGGAGAAGCTGTTGGAGCAAAATTATAGCTCAAAATCCTCGTATTCCCTATTTTCTTCAAAATGGAGAAGCCGTTGGAGATGCTCTAATTATTTGGGTTTTGACATTTAAGTTGGTCACCTAATCTGTTAGTCATTAAGGGGCCGTTTACTTAATCACTTACCCGGGTAAGTGCTTACCGGTAAAACTCAACACTATCGCTTACTTCCCGGGTAATATTTTAGTCCACCAAAATGGCATCGTATGCAACAATTTAGCCGGTAAGCGCTAACCGTGGTAAGAGTCGTCGCACTCACTCACTTACCGGGTAAGACTCTTGGTCCTTGCTTTCGACTCTCGGTCCTTGCTTCCGCTCTTACCGGGTAAGATTCTTGGTCCTTGCCATATACATCCGGTAAACTAATGAGACTTGGTAAACACTTACCCGGATAAGCGTTTTGTAAACGGCTCCTAAGACTTTTAATCTTCTTCTTACGTCACTTTTTTACCATTGTACCCTCTCATTTTTTTTCATCATCATTCATCAGTATCCAATGATATATACACATTTTTTGTATCCAACGATTATATTTTCTTAATTTTTTAACTTATTCTCTTTTTGATGACATTGATAACTTTACACTTTGATAATTGCTTATGATTAATTTATGCTATGAAATTCCTAATCGACTAGCGGCAAAGCTTTGAAACTGTTTGTGATAATCTCCTTATGTTTTAATCAAATATCTCTATAGGTTTTTATATGGAAATTAATTAAAATACCCATTATTTGACTTTGACTTGCAAAAATACCCATAATCTCGACCGGTTTGCAAAAATACCCAAAAAAATCCGCGATTGGACCCGTGATCGCGGACCAGGGAAAGGTTTGGAAAAATGTCCCGCGATTTGGAGACACGTCATCCGCGGCACACACAATTTCATATAAATTGATTTGAAATTTATACTTCATACCCCTATAATTATTTACTTAGTTTACTTTATGCTTTTTACTTTTCTAATTTTAATTTTACACATTCATCATATTAACACATATAATCGTTTATTAACTAAAATACGTTAAAAAATACGTTTTAATTTTAACAAGTTACACCATTGTAATCGTTTCTTCGATACCTTCGAAATGAGCCTAATATTGAATATTTTTTGATTTAATTATTTTATTATATATCATATATACTACATAAAAATATTTTTAATATTTACAATTCATAACATTATAGTTAATTATTTAATTTATGATACATTTCTTAAATTTTCAATTTTCATTTTACACTCTTATCGCATTAACATAATAATCATATATTAACTAAAATATGTTAAAAATGTACGTTTTAACATATCACATTAACATACATAATTACGTTAAAATATGTTAAGGAGTTCGATAAATATATATATATATATATATATATATATATATATAGGGGAGGTATCCGTTGCAAACCAATCAGTTTGTGCAAACCTCGTACAAACCAATCTACCAATCACGTAACTTTGTTTTTTTATCCATAAGGGTATTTTAGGGCTTTTAGCATATTGTTTCATCTCCACCAATCACGTAACTTATTTTTTTTAATCCATAACTTCTTTTTTATATCCATAAGGGTATTTTAGGGCTCTATCGAAAAATATAGATTCATGAAGCCAAATTATATATTCATGAAGCCAAATTTTATATTCATGAAGCCAAAATATAGATTCATGAAGCATCAACAAAAAAAAATTGCAGATTCATCATTGTAGATTGGTTTGTACGGGGTTTGCACAAACTGACTGGTTTGCAATTGAGACTTCACCTATATATATATATACTAGTTATTTACCCGTTGCAATGCAGCGAGACGTATAATCCAAATAATTTGACGATTTAATCAATTATTAACTAAAATACGTTAAAAAATGTTTTTTAATTTTAACAAGTTACACCATTAATATCGTCTCGTCGATACCTTCGAAATAGCCCAATATTGAATATTTTCTGATTTAATTATATTATACTTATTTAGTTAGTTTACTTTATACCTATTAGTTTTTTATTTTTCATTTAGTTAATATAAGATTATTATGTTAATGTGATAAGAGTGAAACAAAATTGAAAAAAATAAGAGATATACCATAAATTAAATAATTAACTATAAGAGTATTAATTGTAAATATTAAAAATATTTTTATGTAGTATATATGATATATAATTAAATAAAAAAATATTCAATATTAAGCTCATTTCGAAGGTATCGAAGAGACGATTACAATGGTGTAACTTGTTAAAATTAAAATGTATTTTTAACGTATTTTAGTTAATAAACGATTATATGTGTTAATATGATGAAAGTGTAAAACTAAGATTAGGAAAGTAAAATGTATAAAGTAAACTAAGTAAATAATTATAGGGGTATAAAGTGTAAATTTCAAATCAATTTATATGAAATTGTGTGTGTCGCGGATGACGTGTCTCCAAATCGCGGGACATTTTTCCAAACTTTTCCCTGGTCCGCGATCATGGGTCCATTCGTGGATTTTTTGGGTATTTTTGCAAATCAGTCGAGATTATGGGTATTTTTGTAAGTCAAAGTCAAATAATGGATATTTTAATTAATTTCTCGTTCTTATATCCTTTTGTACTAACCTTTTTGGTGCTTTTGTAACTAAACAAAACCAAACATACCCTTAATCTTAGTTCGAATGAAAACGTTTTAGTTCTCTTATTGTATTAGCCTTAATCTTCATGTTGGTCTCACCACAAATACTTAGAGCATCTCCACAAATTCTCCAAAATAGAGAACCAAAAGTCAAAATCTCAATAAAAATTTACAATCATTTCCACATAGTCCTTATTTTGGAGAACCTGACATTGATTATAATAATAAAATATTTCATTATCTATTAAAGTATTATTTCTCTCTCTCTAAATATTTACTTTCAAAGCTTTCTATTAGTGCTTTCATGTAGTAATCATTTTTGGGGTTTATCTTCATATTTGGAGAAAACCCCTTCTCTCTCCTACTTTTTCCATTTGGAGATAGTTTTAGGAAAACCATTGGAGCAAAATTATAGCTCAAAATCCTCATTTTCTCCATTTTGGAAAAATTGTTGGAGATGCTCTTAGTATAGTAGGTTCTTTTGTTACAGTAACACACCAAGCAATATGCCAGTCTCTTAGTTCGTTTGGGTAAGCTTCCTTGTAACCTATCTACACATTCGAGCAATATACATCTAGGGTTAGCTTATAGGACGTACACGATTGTAAGACAACCGGTCTCGTTATATCTAGGGTTTGTTTTGTTGTAACTAAAGTATGAAAACATAAACGAAATTAATTAAAGTAATAAAACGGGAACGAGATTATATCAATACCCTTAAGGAATATTAGCCCCCACTAGATCGTTGATGGATCTAGGCTAATTTCCTCCTATGACCTACTCGAGATTTAAGAATTGTAAGCAATGCTCCTTCAAATTCTTCTCATGATCATGGCTTTGGACATTCAGTGTGATAGTGTAAAAAGATGAAAAACTGATTTAGTGAAAATTGAAGGCATAAAATATGTATTTATAGCATCGAAATTCCCAACAGTTGCAATCTTTCATGAACTGTTGCAAGGGTTCATAAATAACCAGAAAAACTGTCACCTTGGTTTCCCTCAAAAAATTAAACAAAAACGGTTTAACTAAAAATTAACGAAAACGTTAACTTGCCGATAAATTTGAGGACAAAAAATGTAAGGAAATATATGCGCAAAGGTGTAAAGTGCTAAGTGGTTATAAATATATAGTCTATTAAAACACTTTATTTTTTGGATATCCTATAAACTCAATTTTGTTGTAGTACTTTTTTTTCTACACTGAAATAAAATGCGTAATAATACTAGTATACTACTAAGCACAAATTGATATCAAAATTGGATGTAGGTCGTCTAACCTAATTAATGATATGTGGCATTTTTGGCCCTTAATGTGCTCCCTTGAGTTTACTTTTCAAATAATTCAAATGAATTTCAACTAATAAAGCAAGAAAAGTTTCTTCACTCCTCCTACATGGGACTAAATCAAAACAAATAAGTGATAAATACTACTTGCTCTAAAACTAGGTGCCGCGTCCTTGTTTAATTTTTTTTTGGATAAAGTTTATCTAGACTTTGCCTAGACTACATCATTGGCAATTTGGAAACAAACAAACAAAGCCGCCGTCTGAGACTAAGCCTGACAACAGAATGCTGACGTTTGGACTCGAACCCGGGGTGGATGGAATATTCCACCACATCCCCCAAGCCCTTGCCAACACGCCACCACCCTTGTGGTTCTTGTTTAATTTATTGTGACACACTGTATATCATTTGTTTGACTCGTATTGTTCCTGCACTTGATTATGTTGTGTGATCTACACACATTTTGACCTAGCTTTTTGGGGACAATGTGTGTTTTGGTCTAAAACATCCAACAAATGATGCAATCACCAACATAAATGCAAATATGCCACATATCATTAATTAGGTTAGACGACCTACATCCAAATCTGATATCAATTTGTGCTTAGTAGTATACTAGTATTATTACGCATTTTATTTCAATGGAAGTAAAAATACACTTTACAGAAAATTAAGTACTACAACAAAATTGAGTTTATAGGACATCAAAAAAATAAAGTGTTTTAATAGACTATTTTATAGGATGTAATTTATGGCTCGTGATGAATGCAAGCAAACAATGGTTGCTAGAGAGTGGAGACTAGAGCAAGGACAGACTTGTTGTTGTGTCCATGGTGGCACGTGTCACCGTATTATTTTCCGGTAAAGAGTAAAAACTATTTAGCTTCATGAAAGGTACAATCATATTGTTTTGGGAAGTACTACCGTATTATTTTAGAAGCTTTAACGAATGCACCTAAACTTAGAAATTGAAAAGAAAAAAAAAGCCCATATCTAATACCCATTTAAGTAATTATTAATAAACGAAGGCCCAAGTTTATGACTTTTACCTTAACCCTATAGCTATGTCTGATTACTTATGATTTTTACCTAAGCCCAAACCCAATAGCTATGTCTGATACTCTTCGTACTTACGTATCACAATTGATGATTCACGACTCGGATGATAATCGTGAAATTGAACCCCTCGCTCAGTCGCTCGACCGACTCGATCAAGCCTATTGAAGTTGAGTAAAATGTATCCACGTGATTTGATGAGAAGGACAAGATCATTCTTGAGTATGAACTTGATTTTGTTGTAGTACTTTTTGCTAACTTAATGAAGTGCTATCATTCTGTTTATAATGATGTCAGATTTGCTAACTTAAACGGCATTGCCGACCTTGCTAGATTGATGGTGGCAATGAGAAATCATATTTCTCATCCTTTAGTCTACCGATTATTGAAGATAACACTGGTTTTGCCCATTGCAACTGCTACGGTTGAAAGATGGTTTTAGGCGATGAAACTTGTCAAGACAGATCTATGTAATCGAATTGTTGATGACTTTTTGAATGTCGCCCTCATTTGTGCCATAGAAAAGGAATATCATGATAATGTTAAGAATGAAGATGTCATCGATCGGTTCCAAAAGATGAAGACACATCGAGGACAAATTTAGGAGTTGTTTCTCAATAGTAAAAAACCTACTTTTTTGCCATCATTTTTAGGTATATATTGACCGTTTTCAAACAATGAAGACAAGTCAGGTATAAATTTAGGAGTTTTTTCTCGATCCTATAAAAACATATTTTTATAATTATTTTTAGGTCTATATTATTATATTTGCCATCATTGAAAAAAATTCTGGATCCGTCCCTGGACTAGAGTGGACGAGCGGTTGGAGGGTATGGAATCGTCCGACGAGGATGGAGACACCGTGCAAAAAAAGTCGGTTAATATTATAATCATCAAAAAAAATTAAGAAAACATAAGTTATAGTATTAACTTATAGCGGTAAACACTTACCGATTAAGTCTCGGGTAAACAATCCCTATAACTTTATGCATTTTCATCTTTTTGTTTTATGTTTGGAATAAAATTTTACTTGAATTTCGTCCTTTTCTGTAACTAGATACGTACCCGCGCACAATGCGACGCGAAGTATCTCGAATCTAAAGCCAAGAATTCGAAAAAATAATTTTGTTTCATGTTCATATTTATTCGCTTTTAAATCGCATATCAGATGTATAAAATTAAAGGTCAATATGGTTAATTGGTCAAAAAAATTGAAAATTATTCGTTCGATAGTGTGGTCTTCAAACCCATAACATTTGTGCTCATTTTGAAGGTTTTGATGAACGGTTATAATGGTATAATTTATAAAAAAAGAAAAACATATTTGTTTGATGTATTTTAGTTTATGTATGTTGATATGGTAAAGATGTAAAATGAAAAATGAAAGGAGAAGAGATATAAAGTAAATTAAATAACTAATTATAATGGTATAAAGTGTAATATAAAAATAAAAAATAATTTTATTTTTAACTATCATGTTGAACTTTGGAGGTTTTAAAACTTTAAAACTTGTACATGATGTATTGGGATTTGTATTTCTTAAAAATTCAAGAATAACCGTAAATGAAATTATTTTTAAAGGAGTATAATAGATAAATATAGATAAGAGCGTAAAATGTACAAGTTTAAAAAAAATCAGTACGTTATTCTTGAAAAATCTTGATACATATTTATGATATTTCACAATATTATTAAGTTAAAAAAAATATTCAATAATAAATTTATTTTGAAATTATTGACGAGAATATTGTAATAATATAATTTGTAAAAAAATACATTTATTAATATGTTTTAGTTAAACTATGATTGTGTATTTTTAATATTATAAGACTGTAAAATGAAAATGAATAATGTAAGGGATATAAAACAAATTAATTCGTACATATTTATGATATTTAATAATATGATTAAACCCAAAAATATATTCAATATTGGGCTTATTTCGAAGGTATTGACGAGACGATTACAATGGTGTAATTTGTAAAAAAAGAAATGTATTTTTTTAATGCATTCTTGTTCATATACGATTATTTATGTTAATATAATAAAGGTGTAAAATAAAAAATAAAAAAGCAAGAGATTAAAAGTAAATTAGATAACTAATTCTAAGGGTATAAAGTGTAATTTGGTGCTTTGTATAATTGGGGACGTGAGAGATTAATAGTTATGAGAGTTGTACATATAGCATCAAAAATCATTCGACTTAAATTTCAACATTAACTGTCTTTTTCATGCTTGTATATATAGTATAGGTTAATGAATCTGGTTTGTCTTAACGCGCGTAACTTTGGAAACCTTCAAATGAAAAGTATTGAGTAATTCATCAAAATGCCCTAAGTTCACCAACCCTTTTACCCATTTGCCCCATCTCCCTCCCAATTTACCCAAATACCCTGAAAATCCGTGGGCTAACCCGTGGCCCACGGATTTTGGGTCAAAAATCTTGCCCACGGATTTTTCTCAAGGTCCACGGACTTTTTGTCCTCGGCCCACGGATTTTTTTCATTCCCACATAATTTTTTTTCATGCCCACGGATTTTCAGGGTATTTTGGTAAATTAAGAGAGAAATAGGGCAAATGGGTAAAAGGGTTGGTGATCTTATTTTGATTAATTACTGAAAAGTATTTTACGTCTAATTATTGTTGGAAGAAATGGCAGGAAACTACGGTGGGGCATGGCATCTGAGCTTCCGTTCAAATTCGTCACGTGTTCCAACACGCCCACAGCTCATGATTGCTGACCAATTTAATATTATTCCGACTCTACCACGTGTACCGCTCTAACTTACCCGTGCCTTCCACGCGCTTGACCAACCCCGTTTTTGACTTTTCAATATCCTTGTCCCCAAAGCTAGCCTCCCCCATTCTCAACCCAAAAAGGTAGGTGAATTGTCTAAAATGACCCCACCGCCACCATGCAACATATTCCCAGCTAATATGCTTCCATCCTTGTGTTCTCTTTTTCCTCTTATATATATATATATAAACCTCCAAATGTGTTGATTCTTAGTACAATTACATCACTCAATCAAAATCAATGGGAGCCGTTAGATTAGTATGCATGTCGATCCCACCATCGGCTCAGGATGCACCTGTGACGATGATCAAGATGAGGGTGATCAAGATGAGGTGCATGGCGGTTGGTTTTGGTTCAAAAAATGGTCAGTTTGTCGGAGATGTAGAGAGGAAACCAGTGGCCGTAACTAAAGCAGCCGCCACCAGCATGGTGGCGGCTTTGGGTGGTGCGGTAGTCACTGCACCACCACAAACAAGGGAAACGGTAGACTTGGCTACCCTCATGGTGTTGGTAATTCTACGCAAGTTAAAGGCGGTTAAGAGACGTAGGTCGTGGAGTTTAATCATCCAATCGCTGGTTGAAAAGGTTATAATGGACTCTCGGTTTTTTGCGATGATTGGTGTAGCAGGAACCTTGCTTGGTTCAATACTATGCTTCCTTGAGGTATGATCCTATATCTATCTATATGAAAAAGAAATCATGTAACCAAGTGGATTATTATTTGTACAATTGGTACTTGGAACGAGCATGAAGAAATTAACGATACTTTCTTTATCTTTTGAGTTGTTCTGCCGGATCGGTCACTCAAGATCTTTGGTCTCTACCCGGACCGTTGTGTTCAATAAACATGATTAGTTTATCAATTAATAAATAGTTAGTCTTGCTGCTAATAGCTAGCTTTTCAGCTAATTAACAACTAAAAATAGTATTTTCTTGTCATTAAATTACTAAAGCATCGCATGTTTAATTATTATATGAATCGTTTGTAGGGTGTTTTTCTGGTTATGGAATCATATCTTCAGTATTTTCGTGTCATCTCTCACCATTCGGATCACGGTCATATCATACACATACTCATCGAAGCCTTAGGTACGACTCACTAATTAAGGTCCATCATTTGTAGATAGATTAATTATATCGAAATTTTTATATAGTTATAGAATGCATATATATGTACTTAGCTTGTTTGTGCACATGCAGATATGTTCTTGGTCGGAACTGCGATGCTTACATTTGGCACGGGATTGCATTTTATGTTTGTCGGATCACGAGCTTCAAAAGGCAATGGATCTCCGCTTCCATCTTCAAATCTGTTTGGGCATTTCTATCTCAAGGTACGTATCTTAAATTATGTTATGATTAAACCGTCAGACCAACTTATTCCTATAAATCCGATTTTATTGTAGTGTCTAGAGTTGATTAAGTAGTTAGAACGTGATCAGTTATATATATCTACGAAATAACTAATGATTTATACATTATAGGAGCTTCCCTCGTGGGCCGAAATGAAATCAATCTCCGAAGCCAAGTCAAAAATCGGGCACGCCCTAATGTTGTTGCTTCAAGTCGGAGTCTTGGAGAAGTTCAAGAGCGTACCCTTGGTTACGGGGTTAGATCTCGCTTGCTTTGCTGCATCAGTATTTGTTTCTTCTGCTGGTTTATTCATTCTTTCAAAACTTTCTATGGGTACTAAACCCTAAATTAATAATTAGGTGTCTAATAATTCTTTTGTTTCTTATATATAGATCGAGCTCTTTTTCTATTATATATTTAAGGTTGTATTTTGTTGGTTTTAATTTAGAGTAAATAATTCTTTTATATGTTAACAAGATTGTGAATGTATTGTTAATAAGATTAAATAAAGCGCATTTTTATATGTATCTATATGGTATATATAATAATATAAATATAGAACCTTAAAAGAATTTTGTAAAATGCTTCCAGAATATTTACTTGTGGAAGGACGTAGCCAGAATACATTTCATGTGGCAAAAAGTTAATTTCACATTGTTGAAATGTTAGACCAATGATCGACTCGGCGCGAACACAAAATAAAACCCTTTTAACTTAACGAGCAGAACTTCATAACACCAATAATCGACTCGGCTCATTCGAAAAATCGATTAAAATATTCGAGACGAGCCGAGCTGAACCACATACACTTTTTTCGAGCCAAACATGTCCATATATAAATCATATAACCAAAATATAAAAACTATCAACCTCGAGTAAATAAATGAGTTAATTGATCGCGAGTTCAATCCCATAAACGAGCATTAACTCGAGCTTGATAACTTCAAAAATAAGCATTTAAAAAGTTATTCGAGCTCAAGCCGAGCTCGAATAACCTACTACTCGACTCGGCTCGGCTCGTTTACAATTTACCCGTTAGTGTAATCTAATTCCAACTCTCACTTACCGGGTAAGACTCTTCTTCCTTATCGTAGCTCTTACCGGTTAAGATTCTTGGTCCTGTAAGGTAAATAACTTAGGGGCTGTTTACCAACTCTTACTGGGTAAGTGTTGTCCGGGTAAGTGTGCTGTCCCTAGTAAGTGATGTCTCGGGTAAGTGTTGTCCGGGTAAGAATGTTTACCAAATGTTTTTAGATAAGCACTTACCGACAAAAAAATGACTATTTTAACCCCTTTTATAATTATATGTTAAATAAAATATAATTATTTCTATTATCATTTATATAAACTAAAATATTAAATAAAATGTAAGTATTTCTTTTATCAGTCATTTATATAACTCTTTTTGGTAAATTACCCTAAAATATTTTTTTTTAAAAGAGAAAATACTTATTTAATTGAAAACCAAATGGGTTATTGGTCTTCTTCAAGTTCCAAGCCCAAAACCAGGGTTTATATTTATGAACCCAGCACCCCCAACTGACGCATGCGATTCTCAAGAACCAAACACACTCACACCTCCTCATCTTCTCACTTTCCATCACTCTCTTTTCATCGGTTATTTTGCCTCTCTTCACCAGATTCTTTTCAAGATTAATAGTGTTTGTAATTTGGGGTTTCAAGACTTCTGTAAGGTAAACTTCTCTCTGGATTATGTGTGTTGAAGATTAATCGATTTGGGGATTAGGTTTTAGATTTACGTCAAAAGTTTCGTCATTTTATGTTTTATGATTAACATTTGGTGCGTTTTCATCAGTTTTCTCTTCATCTTTGCTCTAAAAGTTGTCCGATTCGCTATTTGGTTTCTGAGTTTTTAAAGATTACTCAATTTGGTTTCTGGGTTTTTAAAGATTCGCTATTTGGTTTCTGGGTTTTTAAAGATTACTCAATTTGGGAATTGGGTTTTGAAGATTGCTCAATTGCGACGAGGGAGGAGGAGGACGGTGAACGGAAAAACAAATATGTCCTAATTGCAAGAAAGGGGCACGGGTGGAAAAATGAAATCTGACCCGGGTAAGCATTATTTTGGTGCTATCGCGGTCAGGACCCAATCAGATTCTGGGTTTGGTAAACAAGCTGACTGCTGACCGAGTCAGATTTACTGACCAAGTCAGTCCAGTCAGCGGCTAGTAAACAGCCCCTTAGTGGGTAAGTGTCGGGTCGACTTTGTAACCCAATGACATAACCAAGCCATTACAGGGTCCAGGCCATCCTCACACAATGATGTAGAATGTTACTAACATTTTTGTTATAAATCCCATATGAAGAATCTTATCTTTTTGCAAAATTTCAATACCAAGAAAAATGAAATATGAAAATAAATTAAAACGTATGAAACATCATCAATGAAGTCCTGAACAAATTGACAGCAATTCTGTAGTGCAGATGAAGGCCATATTCCAATTCGACCTTAATATTCAGCCTGCAAACTATAAGAAAGAATATTGGTAAATTTGAACTTCCTCTATCTATTCTATTATCTATACTAGACAATATAATCTATTTCATGTATGCTTATGTGGCACATTCGATCAACAACTAGTATTATCGAAATCTGAAAATTAGAAAATGGTAGGTATTACAGATAAACGCAGCCAATGAACATACCTTTACTTCCAAGATCGGTTATCTGAAAAATCCAAAATAGAGATTGTAAATCTACATGGATGCCAAAATATCTCTCATTTCTGTTACAGAGGGAATGCTTTCACTTGGGTACACCTTGGCCGCAAGCTGAGCAAAGCTATCGTACTTGTCCAAAAACTCTTTCTGTCAACCATTCCATCATATATATATATATATATATATACTATATATTACACATATGGTTATCTTTTATGATAATCATAATAATTTGAAAGAATGTGAGTGATACCTTGCATTTGTCCCATAGTGTAGGCATCAATTCCTCAGAGGTCATGTTCTTCACCAGTTTCTTATGCATTAAAGTGATGTGCTTATCAACCTGTGTATGAAATTCAAAATAATAATAGTCTCATCATCATCATCAAATCAAAGTATCTATCTCTAAAGCTGCTGATGGGAGGAGGAAGAGGAGGTTGTTCTTTCTTGTACCTTAACTTACCCCTGATAAACTCGATTTTATCACCTTTCTAAGATCCGTTTTTGACATTCCAACCTGGAATGGTATCTGTAATCATCAACATAACATTAGTATCTCTTCAGAGATTAGAGTTGTAACAACCCTAATTTTATAAGAAAGAGAAAGAGTTGTGGCAAAATTATAAGAAAGGAAAGTTTGTGGTGAGGGACTATTTTGTAAATCAAGAAACACGTTTAAAGGGCCCAAATCCCTAGGGCAGCCCTCATTTCTTATCAAAATCAGTATTATACTGCTTGTTGTGGGTATTGGCGGCTGTGAGAGGGCAAAGAAGAAAGAAAGAGGCGCTGGAAAGGATTTCGTGTGCAGGGAAGGTTGCAAATCAGGTAATCTTCCATACCTTCATAGTATTGTTCAATTCAAGCTTCCTCTTTCCTGTTATCTCTGTTTTTAAGATCGAAATGGGAGGAATCAGATAAAGTTTTCACCTAAGCTTGCCTGTATCGAGTATTTTAAGTTTTGGGTTAATGTGTCGATCTTTGAACAAGAGTGTGATGTTATTGAACTCGAAAATCGTTGTAAGAAGAATTTTAAATGCAAAGTGTTCTTGAGATTTTGGGAAATTCATGGCAAAGCAGTGGTGTTAAGGAAATCAATCAGTTCCTCAGTTTTAGAATGAAATTTATGTTTAATAGTTGTAGATTAGTAATCTCTCTGATCAAGTGGTTAATGGAGATGAAATTATGACTTCTGGGTGAGTTTTGGTCGCTGTCCAGAGGAAGAAGACGATGAACAGAATTGGCGCAAAGTCCAAAAATTCGCCAGCCTTGGTGGCGCAATGTTCAAATTGCGCTAGCCTTGGTGGCACAAAGTCCAACATTGCGCCATGCACTGTGGCGCAAAGCTGGTGATGGCGCAATTCCTTTCTGGCGTAAATTGTGTGACATTTGGGTCGAGCTTGTCCTAGTCCTTAAGGGGTCCAATGAGATGATTAAGAGTTCTATCCACGTTAGGATCGAGTTAGGAGAGGACAGTTCAGATTTGAGGGTTAGTAAATCTAATTATTTTATAATTAAATTATTAGGTTTACGGTCGGGACGAGACGGAAGGTTAGGAAGAAGTTTGCTATCAGGTGAGTTCTCTCAACCCTTTTTATAACGTACCATTTTTACTGAATATGGTTCATTTATCGAGCATGAATTGATTTATAAAAGTTATGCATGCTTTCATGATTTACATGTTTACATACAAATGAAAAATGGTTAAGGTTTTCATGTATATGGTTTCAAATGTATGTGTATGCTATGTGGAGTCGGTTGCACGGTTGGGGTCAGGGTACCTTGGGATCTCTTATCCCTTGGGCATATGGAGGTTAGCTTGTAGGTTGGAATTCGTTTTCTCCTACATGAAGGAACGGGGAGTCCATTTGGATTCCGGCGTAGACGAGAGGGTGTCCGTTAGGCCCCGATCGGAGTAGCTTATGCAATTCCCTGAACCCCGTGTTTAACCTTGGTTGATGTTATGAGAAAGATGTGAAAGTAGTTTCTTTATGAAATGATCTTTATACTGTGATAAATTTTTATGGAGGGAATTCACTAGACCTTTTGGTCTAACCCTCGCTTTTCAAAAACTAAACCATTTTCAGGTAAGCGTACCGTGGGAAATTCTAGTAAGAATTAGATGGAGAGAAGAAAGATGTGGAGCTCATAGCGACTCCAAGATTTTGAAGGATGACTATAGATAGAATCTCGGCTGTGGACGTAGAGTCTTCCGCTGTCAATTTTATTTAGATCACTTTATTGATGATGTAAAGACAAGATATTATGTAATGTGAATGCTTATTTCCTAGATGAATGCATGTTATGTTTTTGGGATGTTACAAATGGTATCAGAGCCTTAGTTTAAGGGATTTAGGTGACCAATAGGGCCTAAACTTAAACTGTAAGATGAGGAACACAGCCAAGACATAGGATTGCCTCTAGGAACGATCACTATAAATGCGCTAGGAAATAAGGTGCCAAGGACAAACATGTAAGGTAAGTTTGGGATTACACCTGGCCAGTGTAATTACGAACTTACAGGTACGCGTGCGTGCTTAAACTTACCTTATATAGCATAAAATTGTTGTGTCATAACTAGCAAAGGTTAATTGTTGTTTTCTTTCAGCGTTAGTGAAATGGCTGGGAGAACTTTGAGGAGTAGGTCGGCACCTGCTGTGCCAAGGAATCAAGATGAAGAGGTACTAGAGAATGGACCGGTGGAACCGGCGAGGGCAACTGTTATCCGTGGAAGGGGAAGAGGTAGGGGTCGTGGAAGGGATCGGGGAAGAACACCCCGTCGGGCCGCCACCCAAGTGGCCGGGGATGGAGGAAACCCGAACCTGAGAACGACTCGTGCAACTAGAAGAACGAGGAGTGTGGAAGCCCCCGTTCATCAAGAAGACTCTCTTCAGGAGAGTTCAGCTTCTGCAAGGAGGGTAACTCAGCCAAGGCGACGGGGTCGAGGCCGCGGATCTACTTTTGTCACTCGAGAGAACCTAGCTGCTGAATTGGGTAAGATTCAAGAGACCTTGCAGGCTCTCCTCACTAAGCAGAATGAGTCAGCTTCGGGAAGCAAAGAAGCAAGTGAGAACCGAGGAAGCGTGGAACTGTCTAGTCCACTAGTGACCGGTACTGGGAGTCACTTGAATTCAAACCCTCAAGTGATGAATGAGTTAGCAGCTAAGGGATGCAATTTCAAGGCCTTTGCCTCATGCAATCCCCCTACTTTTAAGGGCGAATATGACCCTATCTTGGCAATGAAATGGGTGAAGGAAATGGAACTGGTCTTCGATACATGCAAGTGTGCTGATGGGGACAGAGTAATGTTTGCTTTGTCCATGTTGAAATCTGATGCCGTTTACTGGTGGGAGGCTGAGACTGGGGGAAAGGGTTCGGCAATGGCTAAGGGAATGTTGTGGGAAGCGTTTGTAGACAGGTTCAAAGCTCAGTTCTGCCCACTCGCGGCAGTAAAAAGACTGGAAGAAGAGTTCTTAGGGTTGGATCAGGGAGGTATGACAGTGCGAGAGTATACTACAAAGTTTATTGAGAAGTCTCGCTTTGCAGATTTGTATGTGCCAATGGAGGAACGCCGAGTGGAGCGTTTCATTCATGGACTGAAAAGCAGTATCCGAGAACTAGTTCTGACAAGGAACCCCACCACCTTTTAGGCGGCCATTAACGCGGCCGAGATGATTGAAAAGGAAAAGGTTCGTCAGATGACTGATAAGGGTGGTGAAAAGCACAAATGGGATGGACCGGGTAAGGACTTCAGAAAAGGGAAAGTGTTGCGACCAGACAACCGTGTTAGTAAGGATATCGTTGGAAAACCATGTACGAAATGTAACAGGGTGCATCGGGGAGAATGCATGGCAGGTTCAAACTCATGCTACCGGTGTGGCTTGCCCGGTCACATGTCAAAGGATTGTCGCAGTGGGGGAAAATCTTGTTACGAATGTGGGGCTACTGGCCACATGCGTAATGATTGCCCACGTTTGAAGAAAGGGGGATCAGTTCCGTATGGTGAACGTCAGGGTGGAAAAGGAAATGACAAGGGAGCAGAACCGGTGCGTCCGAAGGGACGGGCATTCCTCATGACTGCGGAAGAGGCGGAGGAAGTTCCAGATGTGGTGGCAGGTACGTTTCTAGTGAACTCTCTATGTGCCAAGGTGTTATTTGATTCAGGAGCAAATCGCTCCTTTGTATCGCATGCTTTTATGAAATGTTTGGGGGTGAGGCCTAGACGTTTGGAGAGAGCACTAGAAGTGGAAACTGCAAATGATAGTTGGGTATATGTTAAGGAAGTAGTAGAAGACTGTGTCATAGATATAGAAGGGAGGTTGTTGCCTACGAAGTTCCAGATGTGGTGGCAGGTACGTTTCTAGTGAACTCTCTATGTGCCAAGGTGTTATTTGATTCAGGAGCAAATCGCTCCTTTGTATCGCATGCTTTTATGAAATGTTTGGGGGTGAGGCCTAGACGTTTGGAGAGAGCACTAGAGGTGGAAACTGCAAATGATAGTTGGGTATATGTTAAGGAAGTAGTAGAAGACTGTGTCATAGATATAGAAGGGAGGTTGTTGCCTACGAAGTTATATCCCATGGCAACGGGAGAGTTTGACGTAGTGTTGGGTATGGATTGGTTAGCCGCGAACGATGCGAATATCGTTTGCAACAAAAAGCTGATCAGGATCCGGTCACCGGATGGAGATACCGTAGTGATCTATGGGAACCGCCGTGATAGAAAGACCAGCCTTATCTCCATGATTAGGGCTACTAAGTGTTTGAGAAAGGGGTGTCAAGGGTTCTTGGCGTACGTGTTGGACGCCAAGAAAGAGAAGCGTGGGGTGGGCGATGTGCGAGTGGTAAATGAGTACCCGGAGGTATTTTCGGATGACTTGACAAGTCTACCCCCGGATCGCCAGATCGAGTTCAGAATTGATCTGATGCCTGGATCTGCACCGATTGCCCGCGCACCGTATAGATTGGCGCCGTCCGAAATGAAGGAAATGATGACTCAATTGCAGGAGTTATTAGACAAGGGGTTCGTTAGACCGAGTACATCTCCGTGAAGAAGAAGGGCGGTACTATGCGAATGTGCATAGACTACCGAGAACTCAACAAGGTCACGATCAAGAATAAATATCCGATCCCGAGAATCGACGACCTGTTTGATCAGTTACAAGGAGCCAGTTACTTCTCCAAGATTGATCTGAGGTCGGGGTATCATCAACTCAAGGTGAGGGAGGAGGATGTGCCGAAGACTGCATTTCGGACCAGGTATGGACACTACGAATTCCTGGTGATGCCGCTCGGGCTAACCAACGCCCCGGCAGCATTCATGGACTTAATGAATAGGGTATGCCAACCTTATTTGGATCAGTTCGTGATAGTGTTCATAGATGACATCCTGATATTTTCAAGATCGGAAGGGGAGCACGAAAGCCACCTTCGTACAATTCTCGAGCTATTGAAGCAAGAGAAGTTGTATGCGAAGTTTTCCAAGTGCGAGTTTTGGCTGAGGGAAGTGCAGTTCCTCGGGCACGTGGTGTCTGAGAAGGGGATCATGGTCGATCCGGCTAAGATTGAAGCCATCCGAAACTGGGAGCAACCTAAGAATCCGTCAGAAGTTCGAAGTTTCCTCGGACTGGCGGGGTACTACCGGAAGTTCATCAAAGACTTTTCGCGTATTGCCACGCCACTGACCTCTTTAACAAAGAAGAATGTCAAGTTCGTCTGGTTAGAGAAACAAGAAGAAGCATTTCAGAAATTGAAGGATATGCTGAGTAGCGCTCCGGTTTTGTCGTTACCGGACGGTTCTGATGATTTCGTGGTTTTCAGTGACGCATCGAAGCTCGGCTTGGGTTGCGTACTCATGCAACGGGGAAAGGTGATCGCGTATGCCTCGCGACAATTAAAGGATCACGAGGTTCGATACCCCACTCACGATTTAGAACTGGCGGCAGTGGTCTTCGCTCTAAAGATTTGGCGACATTACCTGTATGGGACGAAGTGCCAGATCTTCACGGACCACAAAAGCTTATGTCATCTCTTTGACCAAAAAGAATTGAATATGCGCCAAAGAAGGTGGATTGAATTGTTGACTGACTACGACTGTAAGATTGAATATCACCCGGGTAAGGCAAATGTAGTGGCGGACGCTTTGAGTCGTAAGGAACGAAGTGGAACCCCCAGTATTGTGGCCATGAGGGCTGAGGTGGCATTCAATTTGTTAGCAGAGATAAAGAAATGTCAAGCTGAAGCGCTCGAAGCTGAAAATCTCAAGAAGGAAAGAATGGTAGGACAAGTGTCCTCGCTAGTGGAAGATAGTCGAGGGGTGAAGTGTCTTAGTGGGAGAATCTGGGTTCCGAAACTCAGAGAGCTCCGAAAGCTGATACTAGAGGAAGCTCACAAATCGAAGTACACGATTCACCCCGGGACTAACAAGATGTACGGAGACCTACGTCGTGACTATTGGTGGCCTGGAATGAAAAGGGATATAGCTCATCTTGTAGAGACCTGTATGACGTGTTCGCGTGTAAAGATCGAACATCAAAGACCGTACGGGAAGCTCCAGTCGTTAGAGATACCGATGTGGAAGTGGGACCAGATCACGATGGACTTCGTGACCCATTTGCCTAGAACTCCAAAGGGTTATGACGCCATTTGGGTGATCGTGGATCGACTCACGAAGTCGGCACACTTCCTACCTATACGAGAGTCTTACTCATTGGAACAGTTAGCAAAGTTGTACATCGATGAGATCGTAACCCGCCATGGGGTACCCTCGTCAATTGTATCAGACCGCGATAGCAGATTTACCTCTACGTTTTGGAAGAGCTTCCAAAGAGAAATGGGTTCGCAGATCAAGATGAGTACCGCTTATCATCCTCAGACCGACGGTCAGAGTGAGCGAACGATCCAGACGTTAGAAGACATGTTAAGAGCGTGTGCTTTGGATTTCCAAGGCTCATGGGAAAAGCACCTACCGCTAATCGAGTTTGCTTATAATAATAGCTATCACTCGAGCATCAAGGCAGCGCCATTTGAGGCACTTTACGGTAGAAAGTGTCGGACACCGTTGTGTTGGAACGAAGTCGGAGAGAGACAATTAACGGGGCCAGAAATTGTACAACTGACTTCGGACAAGATAGTCCAAGTGCGTGAAAGACTGAAGGTCGCCCGCGACCGACAGAAAAGCTATGCGTATAAGAGGCGGAAAGACATTGAATTCCAAGTCGGAGATCATGTTCTGCTAAAGGTGTCTCCTTGGAAGGGAGTGGTACGATTTGGAAAACGTGGGAAGTTAAGCCCACGATACATCGGACCGTTTGAGATTACTGAACGAATTGGAGAAGTGGCATATAGGTTGGACCTACCGGAAGAATTGAGCAGTATTCATAATGCGTTTCACGTGTCTAATCTAAGGAAATGTCTAGCCGACGTGACTAAAGCTGTGCCGTTGAATGACATTAGAGTGGATGAGAAATTGAATTTTGTAGAGGAACCCGAAACAATCACGGACTTTAAGGTAAGGAAGTCACGGAACAAAGAAGTTAGATTAGTAAGAGTGCAGTGGCGTCATCACAAGGGCCCGGAGGCTACGTGGGAATTGGAGTCAGAAATGAGGGCAAGATACCCGCATCTCTTCCAATGAGGAATTCCGGGGACGGAATTCTTTTAAGGGGGGAATGTTGTAACAACCCTAATTTTATAAGAAAGAGAAAGAGTTGTGGCAAAATTATAAGAAAGGAAAGTTTGTGGTGAGGGACTATTTTGTAAATCAAGAAACACGTTTAAAGGGCCCAAATCCCTAGGGCAGCCCTCATTTCTTATCAAAATCAGTATTATACTGCTTGTTGTGGGTATTGGCGGCTGTGAGAGGGCAAAGAAGAAAGAAAGAGGCGCTGGAAAGGATTTCGTGTGCAGGGAAGGTTGCAAATCAGGTAATCTTCCATACCTTCATAGTATTGTTCAATTCAAGCTTCCTCTTTCCTGTTATCTCTGTTTTTAAGATCGAAATGGGAGGAATCAGATAAAGTTTTCACCTAAGCTTGCCTGTATCGAGTATTTTAAGTTTTGGGTTAATGTGTCGATCTTTGAACAAGAGTGTGATGTTATTGAACTCGAAAATCGTTGTAAGAAGAATTTTAAATGCAAAGTGTTCTTGAGATTTTGGGAAATTCATGGCAAAGCAGTGGTGTTAAGGAAATCAATCAGTTCCTCAGTTTTAGAATGAAATTTATGTTTAATAGTTGTAGATTAGTAATCTCTCTGATCAAGTGGTTAATGGAGATGAAATTATGACTTCTGGGTGAGTTTTGGTCGCTGTCCAGAGGAAGAAGACGATGAACAGAATTGGCGCAAAGTCCAAAAATTCGCCAGCCTTGGTGGCGCAATGTTCAAATTGCGCTAGCCTTGGTGGCACAAAGTCCAACATTGCGCCATGCACTGTGGCGCAAAGCTGGTGATGGCGCAATTCCTTTCTGGCGTAAATTGTGTGACATTTGGGTCGAGCTTGTCCTAGTCCTTAAGGGGTCCAATGAGATGATTAAGAGTTCTATCCACGTTAGGATCGAGTTAGGAGAGGACAGTTCAGATTTGAGGGTTAGTAAATCTAATTATTTTATAATTAAATTATTAGGTTTACGGTCGGGACGAGACGGAAGGTTAGGAAGAAGTTTGCTATCAGGTGAGTTCTCTCAACCCTTTTTATAACGTACCATTTTTACTGAATATGGTTCATTTATCGAGCATGAATTGATTTATAAAAGTTATGCATGCTTTCATGATTTACATGTTTACATACAAATGAAAAATGGTTAAGGTTTTCATGTATATGGTTTCAAATGTATGTGTATGCTATGTGGAGTCGGTTGCACGGTTGGGGTCAGGGTACCTTGGGATCTCTTATCCCTTGGGCATATGGAGGTTAGCTTGTAGGTTGGAATTCGTTTTCTCCTACATGAAGGAACGGGGAGTCCATTTGGATTCCGGCGTAGACGAGAGGGTGTCCGTTAGGCCCCGATCGGAGTAGCTTATGCAATTCCCTGAACCCCGTGTTTAACCTTGGTTGATGTTATGAGAAAGATGTGAAAGTAGTTTCTTTATGAAATGATCTTTATACTGTGATAAATTTTTATGGAGGGAATTCACTAGACCTTTTGGTCTAACCCTCGCTTTTCAAAAACTAAACCATTTTCAGGTAAGCGTACCGTGGGAAATTCTAGTAAGAATTAGATGGAGAGAAGAAAGATGTGGAGCTCATAGCGACTCCAAGATTTTGAAGGATGACTATAGATAGAATCTCGGCTGTGGACGTAGAGTCTTCCGCTGTCAATTTTATTTAGATCACTTTATTGATGATGTAAAGACAAGGTATTATGTAATGTGAATGCTTATTTCCTAGATGAATGCATGTTATGTTTTTGGAATGTTACAAGAGTAGTGGGTTCTTAATTGAGTGATCCCTTTCTTTTTTAATCTTGGTCGATTAATTGCCATTAGATATTAGATTACTGAGTTCCAACCTAGAAATGAATATAACTCTTCAGGATATCGAATAATTAGCAATGCTTTAGCACTGACCTCTTCTGGCGCATTAGTTAACATCAAATCCTCAATTCTTCGAGCAAACTGGAAAAGCCGCTCAAAGTGCTGCAAAGATCATCAGCAGAAATCATGAGTAACAACAAATAAACAAAATTCTGAACCACAAGAAACATGATTGGATGTAGTGGGAGAGAAGAGTTACTTACATAATATATGACAACGCTGATATGACGTGAACAAGATTGTTCATAAGATTCACTTGCTTGATGATAAAATTTAGCTAGAGTTGGCACAACATTCGCCATGTCATACAGACTGCATAGAACTGCTTCTCATCAGCATCTAATGCAATCATGCTTAAAAAACAAAACTGCTATATTACACTAAAGTAAGAAAACTAAAGTGATATAATCCCTCGGAATAAAAAAGCTATCAATACCTATTCTGGAATGCAGCATAGTTCTCTAAAAGAAAAATGTCCGAGTGTTTTATGTCTGACTGGGAGATCTTTTCCAGCGTCACAAACATTATGCCGATCTGTCAAATAATATTCACCATCAATGCTAATACAATACAATCTAATTTGCTTTATTTTATCTACTGAACATATTGTTAAGTAGTTGTCAGACTAGTAAATGCATAATGCAAGTATATATGTATATGAAAATTGTGTAAAAATGTTTATAGATCAATTTATTTAGAAATTTACTTGATTTGTGTCATTTATAACTATTATATGATATATAAAATCATCAAACAACTTTTAGGGGCAATTTGTCTAGTCCAGTCTTAGTCTTATCCAACACTGGTCGTACCAAACACCGGACAAACAACTTGTCCAATCTAGTCCAGTCCAGTTCTGTCATGTCCAATCATGTCTACATACCAAACGCTACCGTAGTTTCTTACAGACAAAAGATTGCTGAATGTATCACTCACTCCCCCACTCAGTTCTCCAATAATTGATGCTTTTGACCAGGCAACCTTATTTGAAAATTTAATAAACAAAATAAAAATTTATTCTTACGTCCTCATTATACACTCGAAAGGAAGCCAACTTGCTTAAATGAAGGGAGGATTTGGTTATGAAGTGATACAACAACTAAAGGATAATAAGATAGATGTAAAGATGAGATTCGAAAAGTTCGTCTCTTCCATAATGTGCTATGAGAATTAATACTCTAGAAAGTAGGTTGATGGACCTAATATATATACGTCTCTATGTATGTATATATAGGGGCAGGTTCAAATTAGAATCGTAAATATTTTGAGAATCTCCAAACCAACTATTTCATGAATCATTCAAACAACCATAAAGTATGTATGAATATTATTCATCGTGAATAATTCATGAAAAGATGGTTCTCATGTTCTCTGAATATGTAAGGATCTCATTTGAACTTGCCCCTTTGGTGGAGGTAGTGAGCCGCCATAAGCACGCCAACCGAAAGACGTGGCTCCATACCCTGTAGCTTGGGTAAGGATTGAAGATTAATTTCAATTAACTTCGTCCTTACCTATATATATATAGCATGGTTCTAAATAACTCGTTATGGCGTCAAGGCTTGGGGTCGCCGCCACGTTAACCCCTGTGGCTCCACCTTAAGGCTTGGCTTGCATTGTAACGCGTTATGGCGCGTTACGATGCGTTACAACGCGCTACGACACATCATTTTGTAAGGTGTGAGATTATTTTTAATATATAAACAAATGATAATTGTTTATGCAACCTAAGACTTAAATGCACATTTAAAGGAAACTTAAAACTAAAAACCCAAAATTGGTAAATACTTACTTTCATTCTCGTACACGAAGAGTCGAACGTGAATTCTTGGAAATTTGAAGAAGGTAGTGAGTAGAGATTCAAGAAATTACTCCCGATTTTACACTCTTGATACAATTTTCCATAAGCTCTATAGATTTGGTATCAATTGTCATTTTTTATTACTTTACATTAATTTATTTTGTTCTACGTTATTATTCTATACACTAGCACACAAGTGTATATCTATGTGTATACATACATACATATATATATATATATATATATATGCCGCCTTAAGGCATGCCTTGAAAAATGTCGTGGCCTCGCCGTAACTTGTAAGGCTTGAGGCTTGACCTCACCGCCACGCCTCACGTCATTTAGAACATTGATATATAGAGGGAGGTTCAGGGGAAAACCTCAAAAAAATGGAAAACTGAGGAACACCCTGGCAGCCATTCATCTGGACGGTATGCACTTGTGCATACAATGTGGCCCAATGGTCCCAACAATGAGGTAAAAACTAAAAATATTGTGTGTGTGTGTGTGTGTGTGTTTATAACATCATACTTCAATATAAGAGATAAAAGAAGCAAACCCAAAGCAGTATGATTCATCTCAATTCTCAACTTCGAACTATGAAGTATGATTTTTCTCAACTTCTAACTACGAAGTCATGTACTTGTAAATTCTGTATCATCTTATCCAACAGAAGAATAGTAGAAAGATACTCACAATTTTAATATATGCCTGATCAACCAATTCCCTATACTGTCCCTGGATATACTGCTCCATGCGAGTGGCAAGCACCGCAAATCTACACAGAAGCAATACAACCCGATTGGATACTCTTACAAAAATCTGATAGAATAATAAAAAATCTGGAGCTCTCCTTTTTCACAAAGCAAATCTAATGATTAACATCGAATTGCAGCACCAAGAATGAAGAACATGTGACGAAAAGTATATTTATAGAACACGAATACACTACCTGGGTACGAATGACATGACACCCGTCTGTTTAACATTTCGGTCATGCTTTTCTATCTGGTGACGGGCTTCATCTACGAACTGAAATACAAGTTACAACTTGGTTGATGAACATACACCACCTTCTAGATGATTTTTAATTTTGACACTCTTTAACATAAGAGTTACAACTTACGCGGATAAATAGCGTAGTAATTCTATCTTCCAGAGCATCAAGTAAGAGGCCCACATATCCAGCTGCATCCACTTTCTGATCAGAAATATATTGCTCTGTTACACCGTGCATTGAAATGCACAGCAAAGGATCAATCTTGTGAGCCCAATCCACGATTGCATAGAAGTCCTCCTGAAAGTCCACAAATACATAAGGAAAACTTAAACTTATTAATTACTTGCATCAACCACAAACTTCTTGTAATTACTTGTATCCCTTCTAGTAAATCACGAAGTGATTCATTTAGTGGGCCCAGTTCCAGAGTACCTACAATGATTCCAGATACAAAGCTCAAACAAATGTTATATATTACACAGACAAAAAGAACTTCATGCAACACACACACACACACACACACACACATATACCCTGGTTGGCATCATTTTCATCAATTTCCATCATGCCTAAATCATCATCATCGTCATGATTTGGTGGATCAGGTGTATAAGCTTCAAAACGCATGTAGCGTGATAAAAATGAACTCTGCAGTTTAAGTAGCAGTAAAAGTAAAGCTATAGGAAAAAAAAACCTTGGACCTTTATCTAGAAACCAAAAATTATAACGAGAGTAAATAGGCATCAACCTCCATTTGTTTGAGAGGAAGAATATATATATATATATATATATATATATATATGTAGAGGGAGGATCATGCGAGAAGCAAACTGATATGCGAGAAGGAATATGAACCACAAAATCCATTAATTAAAAAAATACCATAAATTAAAAATTAAAAATAAATTTAGAGATTAGGATAATTACCATTTTATATTGGATAAACTCTTAAAAGTTTCATTATATCTTTTAGATTTATTTATATTTTAATTTCAATTAATTTATTATTTTTTTAATTAAGTTTTATGTAATAAAAAATCTGGATACACTTTTAATAAAAAAAATCACAATTTAGATCAAATATCACATATGATATCCATAATCAATTCATTATCGCTTTTCACAATTTTTTTCTCTATTTTTTGGATCTTGAATTACATGTGATTAACTTAAGTTAACAAATGATTTATTACGTATCACATATGATTCACTATATGTTAATTTTTGTACATATCATATTATCACATGTGATTATGCATATTATCACATGTGATTATTGTAGATATTTTAGTTAATCATATGTGATTATGTATATTTATATTAATAGATCTTTTTATGATGTAAATATCATCATATGTGATTATACGTCTTTTATATTCGGATGTATATTATCATATGTGATATATACAAAAATTCACATACTGGATTATATGTGATACATAACAGATAATATATTAAACGAAGTTAATCACATGTGATTAAAAACGTGGATCAAGAAACTAGATATAAAATGATGAAAAAGATAATAAATTGATGGTGGAACTCACATGTGATACTTGATGAAAATTATGATTTTTTAATCAAAAGTGTATCTAGAAAAAAAATATAAAAGTTGATAAAAATATGAATTTAATATAATAAATAAATAAATAAATTTAAAAGATATATGAGATATTAAGGATTTATCCAATTTAAAATGATAATTATCCTAATTTCTAAAATATTTTTTATTTTTTATGTTATTTTTTAAATAATGAAGTATGTGGCCCACATTCTTTCTCGCCTTCTCACAAATGGACTGTCTTCTCGTTTGAACCTGCCCCTATATATATATATATATATATATATATATGGAGAGAGAGAGAGGGGGAGGTTCAAGGGAAAACCTCAAAAAATGGAAAACTAAGGAACACCCCGGTAGCCCTTATCGGGACAGTATGCACTTGTGCATACAAGTAAATTAAGTTGTTTTTTGGTTTTTATGCACGTGTGCATGTTACAAATTACTTGTACGCACAAGTGCATATCGTCCAGATGAAGGGCTACCGGATTGTTCGTCAGATTTCCATTTTTTTTAGGTTTTCCCCTGAACCTAACCCTATATATATATATATATATATAGAAAGAGAGACAGAGTGTGTGTGGGGGGGGAAAGGAGGGAGAATAATTTTATTCACACCTCATCAACAAGGAGTGGGATGAAAACCGCGAGCATTCTGGAATAAGCTTCGGACACCATGGAAGTGTCTATGTTGTTTATATTTTGGCTGGGACCAGAAGAACCTTCAAACCATACACTTGGAACTTTTGGTGCTTTAGTACCAGCGCGAAGCTCGTTAGAGAATTCACGAGCCTGAAATTAGATCATTAAAATTTGAACACTACTTTTTGAAGTTCCAGACATTTCCTGCCTAGTCACAAATTCTAATTTCAAGCATAATATATAATGTTGGGTCATCTCACAGGATGCTTAAGTTTTTAATGAAGTTTGAAAGTAAACATGCTACCAATAGAGTCAAATCTTCACACCTACACTTGTTTTCTTTAACAAAATACTTCAAGTTATACCCTCTACTTAGTATCTCTTAACATTCATGGATAAATATAACAGAAACAACAATTATGCATTTTAACCGGTTGTGAAATTGTTCATAGTCATGTGGAAAAACAGGGAAGAAAATCCAGATTAGAAACAAAAAGCCTTTTATACCAAATTAGTTGGGATAAGCAAAAAATACACCAGATCGTATTATAAAGCTGTGAAAACCAAACAACGAAATTAATTTGGACTTTGGATACATATGTGGCACGTGCAGTAGATTTCTACTAAGAATAAATAGTATCCTAATTAATCAAACTTTAACGCAAGAGAAATTCAAAATTTTATGAGCATTACCTCACGCCGTAAAAGCTGATTAATGGAGTGACAATAAGCTTTCCTCAAAGGATTCAGACAATTTTTATCAAGAATCTGTGTATAATTAATTGTATATATAAATTAAAAGGTAAACTAAAGATTGTTTATTATTGATAACTGAAGTTTCCATGTAAATTGTAATTAACCTTCATGTAGTGTAACAGACGAGCATAAATCCTGCATTTAGAGTGGAGATTGGCATGATCAGGCTTCTTTAGTTGCCCACGCTGCGCATTGCCAAACGCCAGTAAAATAAAATTTCTGGTTGGCAATCCTAAGGTAAAGTTAAAAAGCACCCCAAGGAACAAACCTGAGAGAAGTAGTTTTTATCACTCATCATGGAATCCACCAAATTAACAAAATGGTCTCTCAAAAATTCACAGGCTCTTCGTACAAAAGTCAATTTTATTATGTCAAGTTCCGCCCTCTTTTCCTTGACCTGTCATTTTCCAAGACTACAACTTTTCAATTATGCAAGTATATTTGCTTATACTGTAGTTTGTAAAATTTTAGGGAAAACAAAGTAAAGCATAGGGTAACTTACAGCTCTAATTTTTGCATAGCTTGGATCCAAAGCAGATGCATCAAGACCACGCAAAGCGTCTCTTAGCCGATCACATAATTTAATATTTTGATGCATGGATGCCTCATCAAAGGAGACTGCTGTAAGACCTATAATCTGGAATGGATACAGAACGATCAAACAAGTTTTTTTTTCTTTTTTGAAAGGCAATATTATTATAAAACAAGTTAATTCCAGCTGGAAATAATGTACCTCTGGAGGGATATGCAATCTATCAAGAAGCGTATCCAGTTCCACACCTAAAGCTTTATTATTTATAGATTGCCTTTCCAGCTTGTTGTTACGTGCTTCTATCTGTGACCACAAGTTCAAATATTATAAAACCACCATCAAAGAAATCTCGTGTGGATTTTTTTAAAACAGCCATCTGGACTTTGACTATAGAACTTAAGAGGATTTGGGAATTTCATTGATATATTTGTTCTACTTCCAATCTTATCAACCTCTAACACCCTGTATTTTGCTATATGTTATTTAAAGATTTAATTTTTGTTTGTGTCATCTCTAAAGGTTTTAGATCATTCTATCTGACGTTAGAGGGGCTTAGTTGTTTTATCCAATATTTGTGGGTCTTAATGTTTTAACTATGGACAAAATTGGAGAATTAAGTGTAAGATCACAGATATGTAAGTCCAATAGGTTTCATTCTAAACACCCTAAAATTATAGGTATCAGATAGGGGGAGAAATTCTTCTGGGAGAAGATCTCGAGGATTACGGGTTTTCTTGGAGCAGCTCCAAGATATGGATTCATATTTTTCATGATTGGCAAATCTTTGGATTAGCATAGACTTGTATGGATTCCCTTCCACTCTATTCTTAAATATCTTAATATCATTTGAAATGTGTAAGGAATGTTTTCACATTTTATTCGTAATTCATTAAATTGTATAGAATTATTTTTTCTTATGCTTCAATTCCTACCAGTCAAACTACGATTTATAACTTGTTAGCATAAAGGAAGGTATTATTTGCCGAGAATATTGGACACTTCAGATAAGAGTTGCAAATTATGTACAACGCTACAAAAAGAGAAAATTGACACTTTGTGGAACACAGTATGACACGAAAGTATGAAACAGTTACTCCTATATATTGAAATTCGTCACTTAACAGAATAACGATAATTAGCAACCAATGTAACTTTTTACACATTAATATATGAATTATAGTACTCAACTAGCATGTTCATGAGAATAATCATCAAAAATAGAATATAGAAGTAAAACTAAAGGATGTCCATACCGCCTCGATGTCCTCCCGCATATGTCTGAGCTTCATATTAATAATCGCCAGCCATTCATCCATATCTTCGACATAAGTTGTAGCTGACTCAAGTCCCTTCAGCACCTGCAGAACCATTAAGCAGAAGACATTGAGATTACCGTGTTTGGCAGAAAGTCAAAAGCTAGACAAGTGCCTAATTGTTCCTAAATGTAATGGAACATTCATATCGCCCTATAATATATATACGCTTTACCTCATCTACCAAATGCTCACTTCCCAAAATTGCATGCACATTTGCTGCTTCCAAAGCATGAAGTTCTCGTTTCAACCTTTCAGAAAAGACTTCTGCTTCCCCAATGCCCATGACATATCTGGGTACAATGTCATTACCACAATCATCAGAAGCAGATTAAGATAATCCTACATCGACAACTTTGATCTCTGGAACATAACATGGCTGGTCTATTTCACTTTAATTAACCTTCACGCCCAACTCTCCCACTTGGGAACATAGTAAACACGATAAATTATTAAAGACAATTTCAAAAATATAATAAATAAAATAATAATAGTAATATAATCACAAACAAAAAAGAGAAACAAGAGAAGATTTTCTAATTTCCTCTCTGGAAAAGCGTTTATTTCAAGGCTGGACAAACTTCTCGACATGTGGGTATTAAAAGAAAGAACTTTTCTTCTAATGTAGCAATGTAGATTTTCTGGACACAAATATGTTCTAGATAGAAAAAAATACTAGCTATACTTAAACGCAGAGATAGGTTGTGTGACATAATTTATCATAAGTTGTTAGGACATGTAACTTTTTAGTATTTCACAGAAAAAAATATACGTACGTGCCTAGAAGAGCTTCCATTTCCTCTTCTTCTGCTTGCGACACAAGATCATTTTCCACTGTAACTGTGGTGTCACCTTCTGAACCCATATCTCTGCCTCCATCTTCAAAATTATATTGCTTAGAAACTGACGATGTATGTTCCTATACAAGTAACAAAGCACTATGTTGCAAAACAAATGTCTACATAAACAATAGGACTAGGAAAACACAAACGCACCTTGGCCCAAAGAGCCAACTCCACAATATCAATACCCACAACTTTCGGTAGATGACCCATTGCGTCTTTGCAGATATTAAGAATACAGACCAAAAGACGATTCCTAAACATCAAAAAACGCATGAGAAATACAGACTAACATATCTATCACATTAAAGGTTGAAGTAAATGGAACTGGGAAATTTTAATTTACCTGTCATCAAGATTCCGCATGGTCCACTGAATAGGTGCAACTCTCTGGTTTCTAAGATTATCAAAACCCTATTGGAAAATTAGTTCATAAAGCAATCTCTCAAACATGAAAGGAAAACACCATTTCTTAAAGCTGTGATAACTTGAAAGAAGCCTAGAATACTTCATAGACATGAAGAAGATATTACCAGCATGAATGTGCATCCACTGTGGTCACTAGTTACAACCTCCACCTTCCCAAGTTTCTTCAGCTTGTATATTTTTGCAGGCTACACATGGAGAAATAACTTAAAAGGATAATGACATTTAAAAATCAGATAAATAAGATCTAACAAAAGTAGTAAATTCTGTATGGTAGATTTTTCCTGTAAGACTGCTTATCGTTGTTAATTCTAAAAAGTCTAAATGTGATGATCATATTTCTCATATCCAAATAGGATTAATTTTCTGGTTTCTAGTATAAAAAGAAATATTCAGGAAAAATACAGGGGATGCTGATAAAAAGGTTCCCCTCGATAAAAAGAAATAAAAATCATAGCTTCAGGTTAAACTGAACATGTCCTGTGTGTGTGCACATTATAGGTACAACAAAAGCAAATAATAGAAAAAGAAGAGAAGGTTCTGATATATACCTCAAGATCTCCTCCATTCGTATACTTTAAGACTCGGAGAAAAGCCTTGGTTTGTGCACCTTTATCTTTCGCTGCATAAGCCACAGATAGTTAAAGACCAGATTACAGAGAACACCCATAGTTAAATGGCCAAATGGTTAATTTGTAACAACCAAATTCTTTAGATTGGAATTCTGGGAATTTGTTAATCATCTTCACATCAAAGAGAAAATTCAGAAGTTACTGAAGCAACTCAATGAACCAAAGATTTAGGGTTGGTGTCAACAAGCAATAACAAACATTTCCTTCTATCTGAAATGGTTAGAATTAGCTATATCTTCCAACTAAGTTCTAGCACTTACAAAGAAAGGGCCATTATTAGCCAACCATTTGTTCTTGTAAGAGGCACTTGCCGTTGCAACAATTATAGAGGAGCTTCCATGTACTATATGTTTCTATTACTCTTATGATCTTACATATCACATAGATTTTGCCTAATGTTATGTGTGTAAAAACTGTGGCTTCTAGCTAACGCTTCACAAATCTTTTTCGCAAGCCGGAGGCTTCAGGACACCCCCCCCCCCCCAAGGACCCTACTTCGTTGTGAAATATATCAGACTGGTTGGTTTATCTCTCTATTCCTACGTGGTGAAGCTGCAAAGGACACATCAGCTATGTTACCAGTGCAACTCTAGCTTCGGACCACTACTGATCCTACCTACCCTCAATGGGATGCTGAAAATTTTCATGGTCATGACATGGCTCATCAACTCTATGGACCTGCACATCGAAAAACCTACATGTTTTTCCCGACTGCTGAAAATTTGTGGAATGCCATTCATGAGACATATTCATATCAGGAAAATTCTTCTCAAGTGTTCGAGATCATGACCAAACTTCCAGATCACGTCAAGGTTCTTGTCTATCACTAGTACTATAGCGCTCTTTGTACTCTTTGGCAAGAACTAGATTTGTTCTACCATAATGTGTGGAACTGTCTTTTGATGCCAAGATTTATACTCATTGACTCATTGTGTGGAATAAGATAGGGTGTTTGACTTCCGATATGGTCTCTCGCCACAACTGGACGATGCTCATGGTTGTGTGCTGAACGGCTGAACCTCGACCCATTTTGAACTATTCGTGAAGCCTTTCCCGAGGTGTACAGAGCAGAGACACATAGCAAAGTCATGATTGGCCCTAAAAAAGAATAAATCCTGGACTCCACTATTTTTGTTGCGGCAAAGTCCCCTCATCGCACCCATGGTGATCAATGTCCTTCTTTCGGAATCTCATGGCCAACCATCAAGACTACTCGCCCATTTCATGAGCACTGCCTGTGGTCCATCTCAAAGAAGCTTGTTGGAAACTCCTTGGTCATCCCGAGAAACCTTGCCCACATCAAATAGGTGAATCAAAGGCGTGCCATGCCGATAGTTTTGTCATCTCATCCGGTAATCTGTTTTTTTCAGCTTAACAAGGTGAGCAACTAAAACATCTCCTTGCTGCCTCTTCGTTCTCATCAGCTTCAGAGCATCACACATGTACCGTAGCTTAGAAAGCTACTTCTAGCACTGCTCTAAGTTCTCATGTAATTCACCTTGATGAATAGATGGTAGATTCTGGAGCATGACCATACGACAAGAGCTTCACACCTGTTGTCTAGCTATACACCTTGCTTAGGCATTCAAAAAGTTTGCATGATGGTTTTATCACTTCAATGGCTAGAAAAGGATCTACCTTGCTTTCACATCAAGTAACACTTACATGCTCCCAAACTCACATATAATTTGTTGTTCTTACTCGTTCCCACCCTTGTGAGGCTCACATCATTCCTATCTCTCATATTTTTCAGGAACTCTCGGGGACGATTGCAAAGGAGCATGATGGGTTGTACTATATGAAGGTTTCGGGAAGAGCTCAAACCCACATCTAGGCTTGCTACACGTTTACTATTACTAGTGATATCATGTTGTGGCACAATAGATTGGGTCACCCAAGTTTTGTATCTAAAATCTAATATAGTTCATCATGATAAATTGTTCAATAAATATCTCCAACCAAATTCTTAATTTACCAGAACTAAAAGTTCCCAAAACCATAAATTGTAACAGTAGTAGTAACAACCAATTATTCGAGTTCAATAATGGCCTGCCAATACAATAATTGTAGCTATATCACTATGAATAGATTGATAATGCTGGTAATTTATAATTTCAAGAATATATAATAGAGATAAAGTGGTGGAGAGCTTACTGCAGATGGCAAGAACCCTAGGTTTAGCCATCCCCTGACCTTTGCCTATTTTTCCTTTACCCCATGCACCCTTGCTTTTCGCAACACGAATCGCCATCCTAATCCTCTCTTTCGTGCCTTCCATTGCGGCTTCGCAGGCTAGCCGGAGCTCCTTATCCTCGTTACTCGATCTCGACATTTCTTCCCAACTGTATGTCCTTCAATTCCTCCCTGAAAAGTACCAAAAACTTTTTCAAATCTTTCAAAATCTCTGAAGAGAGGATTCGTAAGCAAAATCAATCAGAGAGATGGAGATCCATTCAATAGCGACTTCATCACATCACAAGAATCATTACGACACATGTACGGATACAAGTTGTTCCTCATCGACTCTTTGTCACTCCATGCACGTATCGATTGATGGTTTCGGTTTATTGAAAATTATGTAAATGGTCCCTGAACTAGTATCAAGCTTCACTTTTATTCCTTCTCGGAAAAAAGTTTGAATTATATCCAAAGAGGCCATCAATTTTACGAAAATGTTAAATAGACCATCCAACTATAAACAATATCATAAAAGGTCATCTAACTTTCAGATTGATGTCACCTATTAAAATAACCCCAAAAAATTGCAAAAACCCTAACTTAAATTTTTGTTAATAACTTTATTAAATATAAACTTTGATGATCAATAAATAAAACTATCTAAAAGGTTGCAAAAATACTTATAGATTTTATATTTTTTTAGAAAAGCCAATGAATCAAACAAAAAGAACACTACAATACAATAGCATTCAAAGGGGCTTGCGAGGGGCAACACCACCTAGGACCAAAAGAAACTGAGAGACAACATGGAACGACCAACGACCCAACAACAAAACACAAGAAACTGCAAGACAAAAGATCAAGTTGCAACCATATTAGGAAGTCTTTCCCACGAAACCCAGTTTAAAGAGAAATTCTTTACCCTTGACGAGATCCAACTAAATGAGCAAGTTTAGACTTCCCCAGGACTGATTGCCATAGATTTTATATTACTTCTCCTTCGAGGATACTTAAAATTAAACTTGGATGACATTATATGATAATCATTTTACATTGAATTTTATGTAAATAAATATTAATTATTAAGAGGGTGTGAAAAATATAGTAAGAGGGTGTGATTGTGTCACAATCTTTATATCTTTATCTTTATATCTATAAAAGTAAAAGAGTGAATTGTGGATTTGGTCCTTGTGGTTTTATGATTTCTTTGACCATAGTCCTCATTCTATGTTTATTGTGGATATGGTCCTCATGGTATGCAATCTATTGTGACTAAGGTCCTTCATCACTAACACCATTAACTTTTAATGGTTAAAAGAATCTTTTATAGGGGCATTATTGTCATAAAAAATATGAGGGACCAAATCCACAATTGATTTTATTTTATGTTGGAATTAGGAACACCCCTCTCACGTACGAATACACACCAAAATAGGAAAATATGTCTTTTATTTTGATTTCAATTTTTTTAAGCAAAATAGAAAAATATATTTTAGATATTTTAGAATTGCAAACAAACCTTTAAAATAGGAGAAAAACCTTTAAAATAAGAGAAAAACAAACCTTAAAAATTAACCCATCAAAGTAATAAGTGTTTGATATCCAACGTTATATCTCAAAAAAACAACCCATCAAAATAATAAGTGTTTGATATCAACATTACATCCCAAAAAAGACATTCAATCAAAATAACAAATGTTTGATTTCAACATTACATAAAAAAAACAACCAATTTAGTTACCACTTGTTTGTCCCTTACAAGTTCTTGAGTTGTGACCTTGTTTCTTGCATTTCATACATCTTACCGTCTTCCCAAGCCTTGATAGTTTACTTCCTTTCCCAATTGCTTGACTCAACTCTTCTGCTGTCTTTCTTCTTTTTTTCCTTGGTCTTCATACTTGTGTGTGATGTATCGGTGGAATCAGTGTAGAGGGACAACTAGACTTGGGCCACATCAATCTACTAGTTATAGGAGTTACTTTGAAACTATACATGGCCTTCCATGTATCTAACCTATATACCAGATGAACCCAATCTTCAGGTAACACACTTCCACCATTTTTAGCCATGTTCCATATTGTAGCCACCGCATGCTTACACGGCATCCCGGTTAACTCCCAACATCTATAAGAACAAACTTTTTTGTTGACATCAACCACACATTGGTCCATCCAAGGGCCACTTACATGGTATTGATCTCCTCCATTCCAAATAACTTTGTATTTTGCAGCTTCTGTCTTGATTGAATTTAGCATTTTTGTAGATGTTGGTGTAAGTGGCTCATGTGCTTTGTCAATCAATTTCTGGACATTGGCAATTCTTTTCATAAGATATTCTCTTATATACTCCAAGGCAGTAACGATGGGTTTGTCCCTCGCATCCACAAGTTGTTTATTGAAAACTTCGCACATATTATTGAGTAATACATCACTATGACTGATACATGTAAAAGTTTACATTATTAAAAATTGACACTATTATAAAATATTATTAGAGTATTAGAAAGTCTAAAATATTATTAGTAAACTAAAAAACAAAATCATCACAACAAGCCATCACTCTCAAATGTTTTTTTTTATTAAAAGTAACCATGTGCGCAGGTACAGCAAAACAAGCCATCACTTTCAAGACATATTTTCCTATTTTGGTGTGTATTCTTACGTGAGAGGGGTGTTCCTAATTCCAACATAAAATAAAATCAATTGTGGATTTGATCCCTCATATTTTTTATGACAATAATGCCCCTATAAAAGATTATTTTAACCATTAAAAGTTAATGGTGTTAGTGACGAGGGACCTTAGAGCATCTCCAATGGTAAATTTAATAGCTTGATGAATGACTTGATGAAGACTTGATGCAAAATTTCACTATTGGAGGAAAAACTTGAAGAATGGCTTGACATCCAATGACTTGGTGGTTGTCAAGTGTTTGAGGATTTATAGAATGTTTATATTTGATCCCTCAACAATCATAGGTTTACATTTTTAATTTTACACTTTCATTCAATAATAATTCATTTATTAAATATATAAAATATTATTATTAACAAAATACATTATTGGAACGCTTTCGTAAATATCGAAAATTAAAAAACACAAAAATTAAATACTTTTGTTTTTAGAAATCATAGTTTTAAGTATATATCGTTTATATTTATAAAAAAACTACATATTATTTTTAGAAACTTTTGTTTTATATTGAAAAGTGCCAACTCTCACCCTCTCAATCTCCCTATATATATATACACACTCATATCCTATTCTTATATCATCATCTCATTCTCACAAGTCACATTTCATTCTACATACAAGAAGAACTTCAAATATGAGCATGCATTGCAATTGTTAAGGATGAGCCAAAATGGAGAGGCGGGAGCACAAATGATGTTCATACGAAGAGAACAAAGACCGACTCATCTGGTAGTTTCACATCATCATCGGATGTACAAACAAGTTTCAAGGAGGAAGATGATGAAACCAGAGTTCGTCTGATGGGAAAAAAAGGCAACAAGGAAACAAAAAGGAAAAGCGACTACCTCAAATGCCGAAATAAATGAAGTAAAAGATATAATCAACGAAACAAGCACTTTACGGATGTCCACGATAAATGGTGTAGCTGAACACTTAAAGGAGCTAAAAGATTCGTACAAGTCTTCAAAAAAATCAACGAGCTAAAAATGTTAATGGAAAATACGCAAGGAAACGAACAACTAAGGTATCAACAAATGTTGACTGAGGAAATTAAGAAGAAATATAGAATTTAGGTTTACTTTCAGTTTTTCATTATCGTTTTGTAATATTTTTATTAAATTTTATGTTATGTTGTATAATATTTGTTTTAAAAACGTATTTGTGCTTTAAATAACGACAAATAATGGAAGGAGTTTTATAAAACATTTCAAATAGATGAGGATAGTTTATGTATATATATTAAAAATGAATTAAAAATGCAAAAAAAACTTTTGCAAGACTTGACCATTGGAGTAGTTATTTGAAGATGACTTTTTGGTGACGTGGCAAATAGATCAAGTCTTTGAAAGACTTGACCATTGCGGATGCCCTTAGTCACAACAGATTGCATATCATGAGGACCATATCCACAATAAACATAGAATGAGGACCATGGTCAAAGAAATCATAAAACCACATGACCAAATCCACAAATGGTGAATTGTGGTTGATTCTTCATTGTCCCACGTTGGTGACAAAAGTGAAAAGTTTAAAATGTAAGGGGGCGTTTGGTTCACGGATTCTGATGGAATCTGATAGAATTGGAATGTCAAATTCCATTGACCGAATTCCATTTCTTAGTTTGGTTCATTCTTTTCGACGGAAATGAATGTCCAATTCCACCCGATTCCATAAATAAGTAAATTTGAAATTCCTTAACAATCTTGAAGGATTTTGATGGAATTAGAATTGATGGAATGTTGTATTTTCATAATTCCAAATATACCCTTTAACTTAAATATAACATAATTTAATTTAATACTTTAGGTTTTTATATTATATTATATTATATTTTATTTTATTTTATATTTTATATTTTATATTTTTTGATTTTATTTTTATATTTATATTTATATTCATATTTTATTTATATTTTTAATTCAATTTTATATAATTTAATTTAATACATTTTTTTATTTTCTCGAAATATATTTTATTTTTTCAAAATATAATTTTGTTTGTTTGACAATATATTTTATCTGCGTTGTGTATATTATATTTTTTTGCGCATTAAAGTACTTAAAAATTATTTTATTAAAGTATTTTTAGTGAAAAAAATATATTTAATGATTATTTTATTAAAGAATTTTTTGTTTTAAAAATTAAAACTTATCAAAAAGGGTATTTTGGTCATTTATAATAAACTCATTCTAATTCCAAAACTACATTCTGTGAACCAAACAGACAAATTCCAATTCCTTTGACAGATTTCATTCCAATTCTGTCAACCAAACAGGTGGTCAAACCTGACAACATTCCATTTCAATTCCTTCAAAGTCAAATTCTTTTGACAGATTCCATTTCATTCAAAAACATTCTGCGAACCAAACGCCACATAAATGACTATATAAAGGGTGAGATATGGCTTAAAGGTTCATCCAAAATTTGATCCATTTTTGGGTTAAATGGTTATTTTTTATTTACATGACAAAACATTTCATGTAATAGTTAAACACTTCATGTAATAGTTAAACATTTCATATATTTAAATAGATAAAAGAAAAACTCAAAAGATAATGACTTGGCACCATGAGAGTCGAGTATTCTCAAATAGTGGATTGTGGTTTAGTTGTAGCTATCCCACATTGGTGAGAAGTTGAAACATTGGAATAATATATGTATAAAAGAAATAATCAAGGGTATTTGAAAGTGACATTGTTTGATTTTTTTATTCTCAAATCTTGTATTGTGGTATTGTTTTAGTCATCCCACGTGATGAGAGAATGCTAGATTGGAGAATGAATGGACTACAAAAAATGATGAAGAAAAGTTGTATATAAATTTGAAATGAGTTTGGTAATCCCACATTGATAAGAAGATCAACATTTTACGAAACATGTTAACATATATTGACAACATCAGAGGATTCATGTTTGTGGCAACTCAGAGAGTTCTTTAATTTTAGTCAAATTAATTTTGGGAAAAATAGTCATATGGTTGTGTGTTGTGTCGTTTGAGTTCTAAACAGTATAACTACAAAATTATTACCAATAAATCTCAATTTATTCGTAACAACAAATGGTCATCAGTAGATGAAAATGCATTATTCGTTTTAAATCGTATCTCATTATTACTAACCGAAGAATTACCTTTTATCTCAATGGAGTCAAGTAGTTTCTTAAAATATTTCTTACTACAGCGCAATGCATGGAACCCACACTCGTATTAATTACACTCGTAAAGCAAGGCAGCAAGGGGCGAATCTATGCAGGTTGCTATGGTATCACGTGCAACCATAGATTTGGTTGCATGGCATATAAATTTTCTAAAATTTGTTATAGTGAAATCATAGTTTTGGTTGTATGAAACTATAAATGTTGAAAGAATAAGGTCTTGTGTGTAAACTTTATAAACATATATATTTGGTGCAGCCATAAGTCGGCTTGTTAACACACTTTGATTCCCGAGACTAACCAACCATTGTTGAATCATCGTCACTAAACACAGTAGAAGTGAAATACAATAGTATGTATATCTTAAGCCATTCTTGAATCAACCGGTAATAATAATTTAAGAAAAAAAAAACAAGAACAATAGACGGTTCAAACAGAGTCCACCCATTTGCCTAGATCCGACCCGGCTTACTGTATGTTTTGGTTCTGCCCAAAAACAGTGGCCCATTACCAATCATTCAATGGCACAACCTGGATATACGGCCCAAGAGAATGTGGGCCTACCCGCCACACATTCATACATGGGTTCAAACTCGGCTCGACCCAGGAACCATACCCGACAAAAACCATTCGTTTTCAGCCCAAAATTGGCTTGGCTTGGCTTGGTTTTCTATCCATACATGTTATTCTTTTTCATACATATAAGGTTTATCTATCTTTAGGCATAAAATACAACAAATATTTCTTGGTAATTAACTCAAATTTCGAGATTTCTCCAAATCCCACATGAAGTAGGGTCCACGGAGGGTTATATTTTAACATCTACATGAGGTCCAAGAAGTACAAGAAACAGGGTCAAAGAATATGAGCTCTCAAAATCAATTATGATGTTACACAAGCCATGAAAATGGCAAAAAGGTATCTAAACCACCTAATTACGATTATACAAATAATAAATACTAAAAGCAGCTTTTTGCACAGGCATATTCAACAAATACTACAACACAGAGTAACAAGATGAAATAACCGCAGGTTCTATAAACCTAAAGGCTTAGCCTTGCGTATATGCCCCATGCTATTCACAAGATCTTTTCGGGTGCAAACTGGAAACATATTTATGTTCTTTAATACCTTAAGTCGCCAAAGAACATATGGAAAACTAAGCTGATCCCGCGAGGTAAAGCGCACGACCTCATTGAACCAGAGGCACATGAATAAGTTAGTTACTGGAGTATGTTCCCTCACAATCACCGAAGCCTCATTTAGAGCTGCACAAAAAGTAAACATACAATTATGCATTCATAATCTCTACCATTATGCAATGATGCAAGGATTTCCATATTGGAAAGCCCACTATTAAATGATATGTTCCATATTTTCCAAAAATTAGAACGTAAATTATTTTATTTGTGGCATACCTTTCTTGCCATTAACTCTCTTATCTTCAGGGAGGCCATCATGGCGATATTGAGTAATTTGTAGTTCCACTTCTTCTGGGGTGGCTTTGTTTTTCTTGACAACAGCCTTTGCCTCATCATACACACTGCTACGGGCTCCATGTTCAGAAATTGCAAGCAAGGAATTTGAACGCCATAGAAGTGCCTCCAATACTCCCAATGGGTCTCTCCTAAATTGGGACTTTGAGTCCACCCATATCGAATATCTTGCATGTGGAAAGAGCCGATGTGCCAGCATCTGATGACATCAGCATCAATTCAGTACTTACATCTATTACTTACACAATTGGCAAAAAAAACCATAACCCATTCAGCATCTTAATGTGTTCATAAAGGGGTTTTCACAAAATGTGCTACTAAAATAAGATTCTACCCTTAAACATATCTGATTGTGCCTCAACTTCCTGGAAACTCAAATGTACTAACTGAAAGATAACGGAACACTAACGGGGCTAAAATCTTCACATGATTTGGCAAAGTGGTACATCGCATTATGATTAAAATTAATTGCTATGAGAGCAAAAACCTTGCTTTGATGAAGGAAAAGTATTAAAATTGAATTCACCAACAATTTCTTTACCTTTGGAATTTTTCCATTCAACCTTTGATCTCTGAAGGGAAGATTGCTAACAATGACAATGCGCCACTTGCCAATAAAACGTTGCTCGTTAATTATATGTCCCTGTGTTTCCTGTGCTGCAAGAGTTATTTCATCCCAAAATGCTACATAGCAGACCTGCATAAGTTTATAATGAAATAATTGAAATTAAAGACATCTGCATTAATATGATTTTTCATTTGAATATGCAGACCTTCTGAAGTGATGCATCTGACATCCCAATAGGCTGATAAAGATCATCTCCACCGCCAAATGCACAAGTAGAAACTACACTTTTGCAAGTTTGCATGTAACTTTTGTCTTCATTTGATATTGTAAAACCTCCATTCTCACTGTAGAAACCACAGTGTACAGATGCAGTTTCATTCACCTGTGGTATCAGTTATTGATAAACTAATTATTAACAACTTACATAGGTAGCTATATAACAAGAATGTAAGATATCAGAAAGGCATGGATGTGGAAGGTTTCAAGAACTAATTCCGGATAGACATTTTGTTCGATTAAAAACTCTATAGAAGTAATATTAACTGAACAACTACAGGAATCAAAACATATTACAATATCAAAAGAGGCTATAACCTTATAACTTTGATCTCTCTGATTAAGAGTTTGGTAACCAGTAAATAGATTAAACCTCGTTGTCCCCATCTCCTGTTGAGAATTTGTATCATGAGGTGTATCACTCTCTGACATATACATCACTTTCTTAATAGGAACAAATAAATCTTTATTCAGCGGGAAATCCAGTTGTTGAAGTTCTTCAGGAGGTAGGAGCTTCAAGCAACCTGATACAATATATGAAAGTAGTGTCATGAAATGTTCAATACTGATGCTCTGTTTTTTAGTTCCAAATTCATATGTTGAATGTTGCCTACCAAGCTACAAGCTATATCATCAGTTTGCAAATAATATAGTTCAGGTCTCACAAGGTCCAGGAGACATATATATTAGCAATCATGTTAATACTAATCAGAATCAAGGTAATGCACATAAGCTAGTAATTTTTAGCTTTTGATTGTTTGAATCATCACAAATGAACTTAAAAACTTTCGCAATTTGATCTTTCACATGCTTTGTCCGTACACTAATCTAAACAGACAGTATTCTACAAATTGAAGATAACTAACCAAAACCTAAGCAAACCACAACTTCTAGTTCAATCAAATCAATCAAAGTTCGCTCTTAACATCTAGACACGAACATGTACAATCACAAAAAATGAGATTCAAATGTTAGAAGATCTTGCGAGTGACTTACGTGGAGCATCCAGACGATTCAAGTTCCCCTCCGGTTTCTTAGCCGAAGATACTACTACATTAGGTTTCTTATCATGAATACCTAGTTCGGTTTTTACCGTACTTGATTTCCAGCCAAGTTTCGAAGTCTCAAAAATAAGTAATAGTACTGCAGCAACAAGGACCAATACCGGCCACCATCTCGTTAGCTGCTTGCAAGTTCGATTGGCTAACTCGCTTTTCCCTCGGAACTCCGGTTTCCGGCGTTTTCGTCGTGGTCGGGACCGCAACTTGCCTCCAAATTCATCGTTCTGGTCGTCCGCCACCGGAATCGATATACCGTTGTTGAACATTCTTTTCTGTAATCACAACGCCGGAGATCTATATCGATGGTAGTCGACGACGTCACGACTCCGTGGAAACCCCGGGTTACATTTGATTCGCTGTATACTTTGGGTGAACCGGCTTTGGATCCGACAAAAAGGTAAATAATGCACTTAAACCCCTTGCATTATTGGAAATTTCCAAAACTTTACCAATAGTATAAATTTATAATAAATTAACCATTCCTTCATGCCTTGTAACTTTTTGGAGTAATATTCTCAAATATCTCTCTTATAAGATAGTAATTAAGAGTTTATTATAAATCACCCCGATCATCGAAATCTTTTGCTAGAGTTTTGATTAATATGTGCCTCTCACGGTTGTATTCCATTCAATATATAGAGATATAGACGATCCCAAAGAATCCAATATACAAGAAATGAAGATCAACACATATAAGGAGATATATACAAGGCATAATTATCTTCATAATTATCACTAATCTATTTGAGACAATTATCCTATTACTCCCCAGTAGTCGAAGCGGGAGGAACACGAATACTGAGACTGGATCGGAGTTCTTCAAACAGAACTCGAGGTAACTCTTTGGTGAAAATGTCTGCGTACTGGTATCGTGAAGGTACGTGCAAAACACGTACATGGCCACGCGCCACCTTTTGTCGGACAAAATGGATGTCGATTTCGATATGCTTGGTTTGTTGATGTTGGATAGGTTCCCAGAAAGATAAACCGCACTAACATTGTCACAATAAACCAAAATGGCTTTATTAAGTGGACAGTGTAGTTCTAATAACAGATTGCGACGTCAACAGGTTTCCGAGACTACATTAGCAACGCCTTAGTAATCGGCTTTGGTACTGGACCGGGACAAAGTCGGTTGGCGCTTGGAAAACACGATATCGATGTAGGACGACGTGTGTTTGGACATTCGCCCCAATTTGCGTATGTGTAGGAAATGGGACTCATTTTCGGTGATGGTGACAAGTGGAGTCCGAGGTGCAGCGTCCCTTTAACATACCGTAAGATACGATGTAGAGCGTGCATGTGTGGTTCACCTGGGTTATGCATAAAGAGACAGATTTATTGAACTACGTAAGAGACGTCTGGCCTTGTAAAAGTAAGATATTGGAGTGCCCAATCAAAGCTCCAATATAAAGTGGCATTCTGAACAGGTTTACCCGAGGCGACACTTAGCTTAGAATTAGTGTCAACTGGAGTCATTGTTGGATTACAATTTGATATCTTAGCTCGTACCAAAATTTGTTGGGCATATTTCGTCTGCAAGAGAAATAATCCATGAGAGTGTTGGGTGACAAAAATGCCTAAGAAATAACTGAGTGGGCCAAGATCTTTCATAGCAAATTTTTGATTAGGTTGGCAATGATTTTCTTACACAAGACTCGGAAGAAGCAGTTGGGATGATATCATCCACGTTAGGGGTGCTCACGGGTTAGGTTGATCAGGTTGAATGCATTTGAACAACTCAACCCAATGTTTGGCAGTTTGAAAAATCTCAACCCAATCCAAAGTTCAACCCAACCCGTTGGGTTTGTCGGGTTAATATTTGGCACATCAAAATATTCTCGTAACCTAAATTATGTTGTTTTCTCTACTTATAATTTTTTTAAACATCCATCATTTAATACACTTTGCCATATTTCTTAAATCTTAAACAAATCGTCTTCAATTGTTTTTCTCAATTTGCATATATATGTTCACATTTATTGAATATATATATATATATGTGTGTGTGTGTGTGTGTGTGTGTGTGTGAGAATGAGTTATATAGAGATAGATAAGAAATTGAATATATATATATATATAAGGTGCGTAATGGCGTAATTGTTTAATGTACATATTAGTAGAGACTTCACAATCATATTAAATTCAAGAAATAAAAGTATATTAGGTTGATCGGGTTGGGTTGGGTTCAAATGATCGTAACTTGATATCAACCCAATACATACGGTTTGAAAATTTTACAACTCGATTGAACATCGGGTTGGGTTATTTCACGTCAAGTTGGGTTGGGTTGGTCGGGTTTTTGAGCACCCCTAAATTCTACGTATAGAAGATGAACAGTTTTACTTTAACAATATGAATAATTTGATTTATGGTTATATATTCATATATGAACAAAAGAAGTTATATGAACCTGGTCCCCCCTGCTAGCCGGAAAATTGTCATTTCAACCAACATTGTAGAAACTTCTTTAACCATAAATGGCATAGTTTATGTCATAGACCCCGGTTTTGCAAAACATAAAGTGTATAATCCATGTGTGTGTGTGTGTGTGTGTGTCGACTCTTTGTTGCTTTCTCCAATATCAAGGGCAAATGCTCACCAGAGATCATGTCAAATGTTTTAGTGATTCTTTTTCAAGTTTTGAAGGGCCTTTTTCTCATAGTGGGCCACTTGATCTTTTTCAAAGATTTGAAGGGTTTTTACACGCATCTTCCTAGTGATTCTATTCATGGAACATTTATAATCACAATCGATGTTCATGAATTTCTCATATGAAATAGTTGGTGTTAATGTATATTCTATTCATGAAACAGTTGATGTTCATGAATTTCTGATATGAAGAGTAAGCTTTATGATGTTCATGAATTTCTGGATAGGTTACTGATTTGTTTCATGAAATTCTGATATGAAGAGTGAGCTTCATGAATTTCTGATGAAGATGAAGATAGTTCATCTTGAAGTTGACTATGAAGATGAAGACGATGAGCCAACGGAATAATTCTGGCCACAGGTTACTGGCCGCCATGAAGAACAATCAAAACAGAAGTCGAGATTCAAATCCTGAAATATAGAGCAAAAAACTGGAAAAGAAGAAGAATGAAGAAATGAAAGGAGAATTACTGATATAGTATGATAAAAATAAGTGCCTGGAAATGAGGACGAAGACAAAGAAGCAAACAACAATGAAGAGGAGATGAACAAAATGGGATGATCCAATAACCAAAATATAAAAATCAAAATAAAATCCCAAAAAATCGGTAAATACTAAAATTAAAGATATAATTAAAAAATATATAAATTAAACAAATGTCATAACTACCCTTTACATGTTTAATTTGATTAAAAAAAAGGGAAAATAGAAATTTAATTAAAATGGATAGCTATGATCGGTTTGTAAAGTTTGTCAGAATTGTGTGGTTTGCAAATTAAACGGTTTGTAAAGTTTGTAATGAAGTTTAGTTTAGTTCCTATTTAATGTAACGAAATTTATTTTTCTCAATTAATATAGCAAACTTCTATTTTTTTTTCTATTTTATACATAGTTTACCTACTAAACAAGTTATTAACTTACATGTCACCGATGTTTATTGACATGGAATTTTCTTTTTTTCTTTTTTTCCCAAATCAACCTAATTTAAGTCATTTTAGTATTTTGCTCTCTTTTATTGTTGTTGTTGTTGTTGTTGTTGTTGTTGTTGTTGTTGTTGTTGTTGTTGTTGTTGTCGTGATATACGACTATATAGAAATATGTTATATACTAAAAGCTAAAAAATAAAGAAAAAGATCAATATAACGCCTTTCAAATAACGCCCTTCAAAAAACGCCCATTGGAGCATGGCGTGTCAGAGGTGTAAAGTTGTGCTACGCGTCGCAACGTTATGGATGAGCCTTTTTGGTTTAATTTTATTTTATTTTATATTTGTATGATGTAGGTGGAGCGATTTGCATGTTTGTAGGTGAAATTTACATATATGACGATTAACTAGTTTTGAGTTAGTGACCATCATGTTTCGTTTTTTTTTTTTATCTTCTTTATTGTCATCTTGTTACTGGAAAATGTATAAATGATGGGAATAGTGGTCTTTAAATGGGGTAGTTTGTTTTATTTTTTCATAATTTTTTACGCTTTGTGTTTTTCACCACCACCACCACCACCATTATTATAAAAATAATGCATTAAATACTCATAATGCATTAAATACTCATACATTAAAAGAAACTTATAAAAGACGTCAAAGTACTTAAAGTAGGTTGAGTTGGAATTAAAAAAGAAAAAAGATAAAATTCAATGTCAATAAACATTGATGACATGTAGGTTAGTAAATTGTTTAGTAGGTAAAATATGTATAAAATAGGAAAAAGTAGAAGTTTGTTATAAAATAGAAAAAAGTACACATCCTTGGAGCTTCTTTTCGCGGAACTACAAGTTCGTATCTTCCAATGGATCTCGAGAAGATTAAAGAAAGGCTCATTCCCTTGGGTTCTCACTCTGAGATCATAGATAAAATCAAAAGGAATCCTATGGAAGACCACCGGTAGTGATCCGAAAAGTTGACTAAACTAAGAAAATACAAGATACGAGTAAGAAAAGAAAGAGAACTGTGCGTTGTAACCATTTAAACCCAACTACTATGTTTCCCATCCCTCGATTAATCTGATGATTATGATGTGGAAGAAACCATAGGGACAAATCTCTGGAGGATAGACATGAATCTCAACCTATAAATTTTGACACGGGGAAGAAACCACAGGGACGGAGCTCTCGTATTCCACCACTGTGGCTCCATCCCTGCTCTGGCGCCATCCACCACAGACCAACACCGGGGAAGAAACCATAGGGACGGAGCTCTCATGTGTGTAATATACATACATATATATATATATAAATTAAAATATTGAAAAAAATATCTAATATATTGTTATTAGTTTTTTAATGAGAAATAAGATAAAATAGTAGAAAGACCAATATATCCTTAATTTAGCACACTATTTAGACAACGTTAGTATAAGGGGCGACAAAGGAAACAAAGTACAAACCATAAGGATGAAAAAAGCAGTTTTTAAAGACCAATGACGAAAATCATGTTGGATGAAAATCGTAATTTACTCTGAATATATTTTGACTCCAAGGCATCGTTTTGCTTTTGCTAACTTTTTTCTTTTAACTTTAGTTTTTCTTATTTTCAAGATGGAAATGGACGTATATAAATAAGAAGAGTAAATTGCAGATCTGGTCCATGTGGTTGTATCAAAATTATGGATAGGTCCCTCAAACGAATTAATTACATATATCATCATTGTGGTTTTCTTTTTGTTTTTTTAGAACAGCAACACCTTTATTATTAAAAAAACAAGCATACAACCACGTTACCACAACAAAACAGAAGGAAGCAAACCAAAGATACAGCAACTACAAATTAACCGAGACCAAATAAAGAAACTTCACAGTTTGCGAGCAGCAAACTTGAAGACATAACTGCAGCACCGAAGGGTTCCAGCCAAGTTATCGACCAAGTACAGCCCACACAGCAGACCTCGACACCGTCTCACGCCGCTGCCGGATCGATGAGCCACTCGTTTCAACCCATCCCTTTCTTTTTTGATCTCTTTGTGGTCCATTCATATATTCCACTGAAATTCGAAGAACAATTCCGTCATGTTTCCCCGATCTGCTTTAAACACCTTCTTGTTCCTTTGGGCCCAAATGAGATACATAATCGCCCATTTTACTCCCATCCATATCGAGCTTTCTTTCGCATTGTCCTCGCTTGTGTTATCGTCTTGAAGAACATCTTGGATATTAGCGACGTCATCTAGATTCTTCTTCCACCATCTCCCGGTAAGGCTCCATACCCTCCTAACATCCGGACATGAGACAAGCGCATGATCCAATGATTCGACCACATCCCCACATCTCGGACACAATGTGGAGTCCAAATCGATTCCCATTTTATCCAACATTTGTCTACACGGTATTCTACCCAATCGTACCCTCCACATAAAAATACATACCTTCTTTGGAATGATCGTTGACCACTTCGTTTGGACCGTTGACCCGCTTGGATTCTCCTCATTCTCTTCTTGTATCTCCTTCATCCTCTTTACGTTGTATTCCTTTGAGTCGTTAAGGAGCCATTCCACCTTGTTCACGCGATCCCTTACCGGTGTCCACCCGGCTAGTCTAGCTGTGAGGTCTTCAAGCTCCCCTGTTTTCTTTTTGTTTTAGATTCGGTCCCTCAAACTAACTATGTTTATTTTATAGTCGTTGAGTCAAGGATATTTTAGTCTTTTTACTATTTTTCTCCTATTCTTTATCTAAGAAAAAAACATAAACCCAAGTTGTAATCCTCCGGCCACCCTACTCATCACCGCCTATCTGGTCATCTTCTCCAAACCTCTCTGGTCATCTTTTCCGACAAGAAAAACCCCAAAACTAGATCCCACACACAATCACAACATTACCTGCTCTCTTTCTCTCCAACACACAACATAACCCAAACCCTTAGGTTTAGGCCAACCCAAATCTGCTTATGCAACAAAATCAAATGTAGAACCCATATTTGAAGAAACAAAACATAAATGAAATTACCATTTCTTCAACTCGTAATTCCTAGATTGATCTTCATTTCTTCAAGTTCGTAATTCGTAGATTCACCAAAACCTAAATTGTAACAACCCACACCAAACATACAAGCCAGAAGCTACCTCTTTATTTCATAACGCCATAAACGGCTCAACATAGCCGCACTATCAATAATTACAGACTGGTTTGTGGAAATAACCCTAACTATAGCTGAGATCATAACTACAAAATAAAAGGAAAGCCTTCTAATCCTTCTAACGCAACCTCCGACTCACGCCTTGCCAAACTTCTAAGCAAGCTTTCGACTGCCTGCTTACCTGAAAAAGGTTTTAGTTTTGAAAAGCGAGGGTTAGACCATGAGGTCTAGTGAGTTCCCTCCACACCAGGTCACACCATAAAACATCACAACTTATAAAATAGTTATGAAAGAAAGTTTATACAATCATAACAGGCACACTTAAAATGATATGCACACAATGACACATGCTACTGGCACACGCTATAGTCACACACACCGTGACAGCGCAATAGAGCACACACGCTATAGTCACACATACCGTGACAACGCAATAGGGCACACACACCGCCCATATATGAAACAAATTCATATATACTATTATGGGACACACCACCCATTTCACACCAAAGCCATAGCATGTCCACACACATTCAAATCACACATTTTGCCACACACTTACTCTTCGCTTTGAAATAAAAGCAGTTGAAAAGCACACAATTAGATAATAACCATGCCACACACTTACTCTTCGCTTTGTAATAAAAAGTAGTTGAAAAACACACAGTTAGATAATAACCATGCCACACACTTACTCTTCGCTTTGTAATAAAAAGCAGTTGGAAAACACACAGTTAGATAATAATCATCAACCACACTTGTATAAAATTTAGGTTTAGAAAGACTCACCTGAAGTCCTTGCTAGGAATTCCTTACTCGCAACCAATTGTCCTTACTCGCACCTACAATTGGACCCAACACACATTACCCGGTAAGACTCGGACACACTCGAATTTCTACTACTTGAAAAGTCTCAGCCGGATAAACACTGGATCCTAAATCTCGGTCTCAAAATAAATGAATCCCGGATCTATAAATTTAATACCGGACCTTTGTAATTAAAACCCAGGTCACTAGCGGATCCAAATAGTCAAACTCACTTCCGGATCCTAATGGACTCCGGTCCACTTTCGGCCCAAAAATAGAATTAACCAAGTGAATGAAATTCAGGATCGGCCTAACAATAAAGAATTCTGGATCACCTTTGTAATACCGGATCACGTGGTCAGATCCGGATTCCACCAATCCGTTAGGCCCAACTCAAGACAAATTCTGGTTCTAAGTTTACGAGGCCCAATGCCGGTTTTTATATGAATTCCGGATCTGAAGGATAAATTCCGGATCCTATTTTAAACAAACAAGTTCCGGTTCCCATTTTAATCAATTCTGGGTCCACAACTATAAGTCCAAATTCCGGAATTATTTCTAAGCCCACTCCGGATCCACAACATAGTGCAATTCCGGAACTATGCTAAGCCCACTCCGGATCCATGGATTTTAAATACCGGAACTCATTTAATTATTACCGGATCTCATATTTAATAAACAAATTCCGGATCTATTTCTAATTTTGTACCGGAACTTAACACAGCCCGGTTCCTGCGAACCCTTAAACATTTTCGATTTATCTCGACCACTTTTCACACAAATCTTCTTCGATGTTAATCATTAGTATAGGGAAGAGTTATTAACGATTTTCATAACGTCTAACCCAATCAATTTCAATCCACACATCAAAGGAAAACACACACAGTATTCTATTTCTTTCTTCCAAGATGAATAACTCAAATTAGATTCTCTCACATTAGACCCTGAGATTAGAATGTAGAGGAGAAAGGATTGGAGATTACCTTGCTAGCTAATTCTTCACACGACTGGAGAATTCCCAACATCTTCACTCTTGATGCAATCGCACTCACCAACACACCTCAACTGCACACACACATTTTCCTGAGAGATTTTGAATTCCTAGGGTTTTCTCACCTTTTATACTTTCCCACCCACCCACACACTAAACTTTCTCCTTTTCACACTTTGCACCACAAAACTTCCATTTATTCAAATTAAGAACCCGGTTATTACATCATCCTCCCCTCAAAAGAATTCTGTCCCTGGAATTCCATCTTCGAGCAATCGAGGAAAACGGTTCCTCAGCTTCCTAATCTTGCGATCTACAATCACCAACGGTTCCCCCACATAATCCCTCCTTTCGTTCACACGCGTGTCTTCTAACAATACAACCATGCTTTCCTCGGCCAATCACTTCCTAAGATTCGACACGGAAATGTCGAATGAACTCCCCGAAGTTACTCGGGCAACTTCAGCTTATACGCCACCTCACCTACACGCTCGGTGATGGCGAACGACCCGTCATACCTGGGTCTTAGTTCTCCTTTCTTTCCAACGCACACGTCTTTCTACGACGAACTATAAGCATCACACTGTCTCCCACATAGAATTCGATCAATTCCCTCCTTCTGCTCACATACCCTGTGGTGGTCTCGATCCACGCTTAACCTCTCGCTAAATGCTCGAACTACCGGTGGTCAACCGCGCGACCTCCGGTCTCACCCGATGCCTCTTTCCCACGATACTAATTTATTCTTGGAAGGTTCACAGATAATTGCACTTGCTTTTCTAAGAATTTTATCACTTACACTATGCATAACCCTTCAACGATAGGGCGTACACCAACGAATCATCACACTTTCGGTTAACTACCACTCTTACCCCAGAAAGTTCGCGTAGTATATAAAATATAACGCCTCAGGCCAACCGTACCAACAACATCCACACATCTAGACTCACGGTTTTTAAAACGCGTCAAGTTAAAGGTTTCTCACACAAATTTACCTTCGTAAAAGAACGGATTCTACCGAAGGTAACGTCACAACAACATGAATCCCTTAAAAAAATAACGGCGCTCAATTCCCAACTGATCACAAGATCAACCTTAAATTTCACCTTAACCCGCAGTTAAGATCCTCTTCCACAGGTTACACACAATTCTACAATCACTTTCCTAACACAAAATACGTATAGGGAAGATAACACTTTCTCACATTAATTATGTTGACCATAATCCATTGATAACAATCAATTCACACGCTTTTACCACAACGTCACTCCCATCCTACTACTAAATCCAATTCAATGGTCCTTCACCCCGAGCACTACGTTCGACTACTTTCTTCCACTTCCTTCTCAAACATAAAACACGCTTCTAAATAACGGCTCACTAGAAGGTGCACACTCTTGATCAATCACACAAGCTAGCTTTCCTCAACTCTTAAACCAATCACATACACACAAATCCTCTTTCTCATACTCCCACTAGAAGTTCATGCACCCGTCAGCGACGTTCTGAAAACATGGCTTCCTACTTTCCGTGCCACTTGCCACACTTTCTACTTCCCGTTTACTCACTTATTCCAACCTACCATCCCAATTACCTCAGGCTAGCATGGAAAATTTCTCATCCAACATTGACCACTCCATACACGCAATTTCAACGGTTACTATGCCCAACCAACAGTTTCACCACATCTCATACGAGAAATTCAACCAACGTCAATCCAAAATCACACTTAATGCTCGAAGCGACCACGCACTTCTCGTTTCTCAAACGATATTAACCCACTCCTTTGCATTTCCTTTACATACAAGGATTAGCTCAACATTCCCAAAGATTTCGTATCTACTACGAAACATCATAAACTAACCAATCCAAGAGCACACAATTTCCTTCTTAGCTAGCCACCAACTGCCTCCCCATATCAACACTAGTCCATCACTTAACCTCACAGCAACTCATTACCGCCATGCCTCACATGCTCACTAATTATAAGTTACCGCCATCTTATCCACACCACCCCACACACTAGAGGTTCAATCCTTACGATTATTTGTGCACACACTAGGCCATGCTTTCTCCACGCTAAACACAACCTATATTTGAAAGAGTTTGCGAAAACATTATGCAATAATCAGTTTTGGCAAATCAACATCCACACACATATAACTGGAATTTCTGCCTGGTCACTACAAACCTGTAACCTGATCTAGGGCACACCCGCCCTTAGGAACAGACTAAGTCCGTTCGAATAATCCACATGGGACACCCCCCATGTATATCACTCCATCAACTTGAGATTTATGCATAGATAAACCATACGCAATCACACAATAATAAGTACGCATGTACAAATAAACAAACAGGTACATCAAGCTTTGATTTAGAAAACTCATGACTTTGCCTTTCTCCAATCTAGATGAATCACAAATTTATAACCGTCTACTTCACTCAATCGAGTCTTTATCCCCAGCCGACTCTTCGACATCCACATGAGACACGCTCAAATAAATCAAACGATAAGGCGCTCCCTTGAAAACCTACATAGTCCACGTGTCCCACATGAGTTGTGCTAACTACTTCATTCGTAACGACATATCAACCACATAGGACGAATCACCCATCCAACTATCAATTTTCCACCTCCAGGATACTCACAAAAGGCGGTCTACCCTCTTGACAGATACACACCTATCCCAACCGACCTCTTATCTCCGCGCACACACCCGACAAAAGTAAACACACCAGGGCTAACCTTTCAATTTCAAATCTCCCGACAACGACTCACACTTGTCGTTGACTTAAACCTCAATGCCTGACAATTAACCTAAATACCAGTTTTCCCCAACTCCGGCTCCACGTCGATACCGTTTCATCCACATACCACAACGCTACCCTTCGAAATATTTTGCCTACTTCGAAATCACCCGGGACACTCCCCCCGCCGTCAGCCACACGGCAACTTACCAAACAAGTGCAAAGACTACCATCACCCAAGCATCTTTAAAGTCAAAGACTGAGACTACAGTTAGACGCCGCCCTCCCTAAACTGTGACACCAAGGTCACGAATCGACATCTCAACCGCATTTTCCACTCTCTGAACTTTGTACATTATTAAGCGCGATATCTCTTACCACCTAGCGAGTTCATAGCCTTCATGCATGACAACACAATGATTTAAATCGTTTTACACACTCGAACTATCCCACAAAACAAGGTTTGATATGCACGACACGACACCTCCATAAAGAACAACCACACACACCGATCTCAAGGATCGCTCACACGCACACTTGTCCATCAATTGAAAGTGCATTCACTGAAACTCTCTTTGTGCAAAATTTTAAAAATACAGCAAAATCACCCACACTGGGATAGTCGACCGACTCTCACGCTCGTTGATATGTCAACAACGTGCTCATATCGTTTTCACCCATAAAACCATGCGATCAAATATTGTTACGATTTTTACAACAAAGTTTAACTCACTCGCAAAAGAAGCGAAATAATTCACTATTTCTCCAAGTTCGAAATTTATCACACCACGTAAATAAATTTATCTTTTCCTTCAAGCACACACTTGCATACGCCAACTCATTTTCAAAACCAGAAGTTACAAGGCACACACACTCACACATTTTGACATGAAGGACTTATGTAACTTGTTTGAAAACGCAATGAATGACTCACTTTACATTGAAGGCTATTCGTTCAAGCAAGGTCAACCGTTTGCAGTTACAACAAATCAACGCCAACACCCTACTTCCAACCAAACCATTAGGTTCCTTACATTTGAAACAACCTTCGGTACCGGTACTTCCCCACACACTTGGATGCTCCAACCTCACAGTTACCACCTGACTACTAATTTGTAAAAAAAATACGGCTTCACCTCGACCCCAAATAGGTTAACTAATACTAGTGCTACCAATCCATACGCCTATCATTTCTCAACCACCTTGTCCCTCTTCCACCGACTAGGGTGTAAGAAGGCACATCTCTACTAACCGATCCTTGAGTTAAAACTCTCAGGATCTCAATTCACCAACATCAGGAACTCCCAGAATAAAGACTCATCAGGGATTAGGAGCTCACCTCCAATCAATTATTTTCTTTAAGAACTCTAAAGGTTCTACTTCACACGGACACTCATCCCACATATTCAAACAATACCCTTCTAGGTAGTGTCATCAATCACACCAAGAATAATCTGCACAACACACTAAACCGTTGCCATCATGACAAGGTTAAAACTTTACACACTACTGATACTCTCCACACACTAATCACCACACTCCATACACTACTATTATTCTCCACACTCAATTCACCACACTCCACACATTATCAATATCAGAACAACGGTAACCAAGCACACCCATGCACCTGTAAATTCATAATGACATTGGCCAGATGTGATTTGAATTTACCTTACATGAGAGTCCTCACTACCATCGTCCTAAATTCTCAGTGGTTATGGTCTTTCGTAAAGGCTTCCTATATCTCAGCTGTGTCCTCCTACTTCACAGTTTAAGTTTAGGCCCATTCGGTCACCTAAATAACTTAAACTAGTGCTCTGATACCAACTGTAACAACCCACACCAAACATACAAGCCAGAAGCTACCTCTTTATTTCATAACGCCATAAACGGCTCAACATAGTCGCACTATCAATAATTACAGATTGGGTTTGCGGAAATAACCCTAACTACAGCTGAGATCATAACTACAAAATAAAATGAAAGCCTTCTAATCCTTCTATACGCCACCTCCGACTCACGCCTTGCCAAACTTCTAAGCAAGCTTTCGACTGCCTGCTTACCTGAAAAAGGTTTTAGTTTTGAAAAGCGAGGGTTAGACCATGAGGTCTAGTGAGTTCCCTCCACACCAGGTTACACCATAAAACATCACAATTTATAAAATAGTTATGAAAGAAAGTTTATACAATCATAACAGGCACACTTAAAATGATATGCACACAATGACACATGCTACTGGCACACGCTATAGTCACACACACCGTGACAGCGCAATAGAGCACACACGCTATAGTCACACACACCGTGACAGCACAATAGGGCACACACCGCCCATATATGAAACAAATTCATATATACTATTATGGGACACACCCCCCATTTCACACCAAAGCCAGAGCATGTCCACACACATTCAAATCACACATTTTGCCACACACTTACTCTTCGCTTTGAAATAAAAGCAGTTGAAAAGCACACAGTTAGATAATAACCATGCCACACACTTACTCTTTGCTTTGTAATAAAAAGCTGTTGAAAACACACAGTTAGATAATAACCATGCCACACACTTACTCTTCGCTTTGTAATAAAAAGCAGTTGGAAAACATACAATTAGATAATAATCATCAACCACACTTGTATAAAATTTAGGTTTAGAAAGACTCACCTGAAGTCCTTGCTAGGAATTCCTTACTCGCAACCAATTGTCCTTACTCACACCTACAATTAGACCCAACACACATTACCCGGTAAGACTCGGACACACTCGAATTTCTACTACTTGAAAAACCTCAGCCGGATAAACACTGGATCCTAAATCTCGCTCTCAAAATAAACGAATTCCGGATCTATAAATTTAATACCGGACCTTTGTAATTAAAACCCAGCTCACTACCGGATCCAAATAGTCAAACTCACTTCCGGATCCTAATGGACTCCGGTCTACTTTTGGCCCAAAAATAGAATTAACCAAGTGAATGAAGTTCTGGATCGGCCCAACAATAAAGAAATCCGGATCACCTTTGTAATACCGGATCACGTGGTCAGATCCGGATTCTACCAATCCATTAGGCCCAACTCAAGACAAATTCCGGTTCTAAGTTTACGAGGCCCAATTCCAGTTTTTATATGAATTCCGGACCTGAAGGATAAATTCCGGATCCCATTTTAAACAAACAAGTTCCGGTTCCCATTTTAATCAATTCCGGGTCCACAACTATAAGTCCAAATTCCGGAATTATTTCTAAGCCCACTCCGGATCCACAACATAGTGCAATTCCGGAACTATGCTAAGCCCACTCCGGATCCATGGATTTTAAATACCGGAACTCATTTAATTATTACCGGATCTCATATTTAATAAACAAATTCCGGATCTATTTCTAATTTTGTATCGGAACTTAACACACTCCGGTTCCTGCGAACCCTTCAACAGTTTTGATTTATCTCGACCACTTTTCACACAAATCTTCTTCGATGTTAATCATTAGTATAGGGAAGAGTTATTAACGATTTTCTTAACATCTAACCCAATCAATTTCAATCCACACACCAAAGGAAAACACACACAGTATTCTATTTCTTTCTTCCAAGATGAATAACTCAAATTAGATTCTCTCACATTAGACCCTGAGATTAGAATGTAGAGGAGAAAGGATTGGAGATTACCTTGCTAGCTGATTCTTCACACGACTGGAGAATTCCCAACATCTTTACTCTTTATGCAATCGCACTCACCGACACACCTCAGCCGCACACACACATTTTCCTGAGAGATTTTGAATTCCTAGGGTTTTCTCACCTTTTATACTTTCCCACCCACACACTAAACTTTCTCCTTTTCACACTTTGCACCACAAAACTTCCATTTATTCCAATTAAGAACCCGATTATTACATAAATCAACTTAAAAGGGAAAAAATTGAGATTTGATTTTCACGGAGAAACAAAAGATGGGTTTAGAAATCTGGTGTTTGCTTCTGATATTTCACTGCATCGTGTTTTTTTAAACCACAGTAGCTTCAAAACCTAATCATTGATGATGTGGGAAACGACAAGACCGCCATCAATGTTCCACATAACCTTTAAAATTTTCACCTGGGTTTGAACCCCCCCCCCTCTCTCTGCAACTCGGTGAAATCTTAATCCAACCCACGAAGAATTCCTAAACCTATTTCCTTCAATTTTCTCGATGAACTCTGGGGGATCAATCGACTAGGAGGAACTCTAGAAGAACTGAAGACTTGAGGAACTCTGGAGGGGCTGTGATGGATTTGTAGTGGCTGGAGTTGAGGGATCGAGAGATGATGTTTTCTGGGTAGGTCACCTTGGGTTTCACTTTGGTGGATTTTGGGGGTTTCACGTGTTGGTGGGTTGTGTTCATTCACGAACGTGAGGAAGAAAAGGGGAAGAATGAGAACGAAAATGGGGGATTAGGGAGACGGCGGAGATGAAAAGGGGAGAGGGAGTGGCTTCATCGGGGGAGACGATGACCGCCGAAGAAGAGGAAGGGTTTCACCTCCTGGCTTCATGGCTTCATCGGAGAAGACAACCTCCTTGTAACACCTCGACCTTTGGAAGGTATCGACATTTTGAGAAAAATATGAAAAATAGGATTTTGAATTAAGTCTAAGATTTTATATTCTTGTTGGATGGAGAATTCAAATACGAGTCCAACGGTTCTTTTCGGAGCAAAAACGGAGCTAAAACGAAGAAGTTATGGCCAAAACAAGTTTCGGTACACTCTGTGCTATAGTGCCCCACGATTGTGACACTGTCACAATCGCATGTCACAATTGCCGAATGCCAAAAACTCTCGCTACAACCCGTGCGATTGTGCCAGCGATTGTGACACTGTCACTATCGCCCGGGGGTACCAGGACCCTTAAAAACGCGATTTTCAGCACTTTTCTCATTCTAACTTCACCCATTTCGTTTTTCTCTTCCAAGAACCGAAACCCATTCACCACCAATGTCGATTTTGAGCCTTTTAGACCCCAAGAATCAAGTTTTCAAGTGTCCCTTCTTCATCTATCATGGTTTTGGAAGCTAAAGCAAGAATCCTTTCATTTCATCTTCTTCATCAAAGTTTTCTAGGGTTTCATCCAACCATTTTTCTCCATTTTGAGGATTTGGAGTTGTGGTTCGTTTTGGTAACTCTAGAGGTGTTTGGTTGGTGGATCCAAGTTGTGGTTAAGGTAATCTTCTCTTTTCTTCATCTATGGAAATTAGGGTTTTGGTATAAGTTAAGATATTGATGTAAAATGTTTGAGAAACGATTCTAGATGGTTGAATATGGATATTGATGGTTGGAAACTTGTGGATCTAGGTTTTTGGAAGATTTGGCTTGAGGATTCAAGTTTCTTCAAAGGAGCTCATATTGGGGAAAAATCTAGATTTAGCCTAAATCTAGCAAGGTGAGTTCAAGTTGATTTGTGAAAATGTTGTGCATGCCAAAAATGTTATTTTCTAAGTATTTGTGTGTTTTTACTTAAAATTATCAACTGTTGAGTTATTTGGTGAGTTTGACCCTTTTAAGTGTTTAACTTTATAAAGATTGTAAAGCACCCATATTTGGGATTTTTAGATATTTTGATGTGTAGAAATCATAAATATGTCCTTAAATGATTTATTGCTCAAATGGAGTTTATTCAATGATTTAATCATGTTGGTATAGTTGATTTTATAAACCGTTTGGGAAAATGCACATTTTCGTGTCATGAGTCGTTTTGAGAATTATAAAAGTACGAGTCCCTTTGGGGAAACCATTTGTATTAATCCGTGACGAGTTTTGGGTTAATGATGATTTTGTGGTATATGTTTACCTAAGCGATGTCTATATGCATTTTATATTTTGAGGACCGTTAACTATTGGTCTAATGAGTTTTGAGCATTTAGCTCGGTTTTGACTTTAAAGGAGTCTTTGGGGACATCTTGTCCGATTTGGATGGCTCAATGTGAAGTCCTATTTATGGTTTGCATTTATTGCAACTTATTGCATTTACTGCATTTTATTTGGAGAGTACATGTTTTGAGTGTGTGTGTCATTCAATTGGAGTCATGTACTTTTAGACTGTAATGCATTGGATCCATAGGCATGTAAGTCAGTCATACTTAATAGTGATGAGTCTTGATATTCTCACTTTGGGAATTATGCCCGAACTAGCGTTGGTGTTGTCTCGTTTCTTTTGTGGAGAGGAACCGTTATGGGTTGTACTCCGGGATTATGAGTTGTTTGGTGTCTATCTATTTGTGCACGAGTAGTGGACTAATGGAACGCATGGTTATATGCGGTAGGCCGTTCGGGGCCACTAGCGAGTAGGCAATAGGGGACATTGAAGTCCTTGAGGTGTAACTTGTCTAGATTGGATATGCGATATGGTCCCATAAGTCCTTGAGGTGTAACTCGACGGAATAGGCCATAAAGGCATGTATATGGTTTGAGGTTGTGATGTCTTTATGGCATGGGAACTAAAACTGAGAGTTGAGGTGTAATCCAATAACATCATAGGTGACCCCACTCACGTTTTATCGTCACCTTGATGGATACGGGTCTCCCCCGTCATCGGAAGGTATTGGCTTGGGTATTGAATTTTATTATCCATGTTTTCGGTGACATTTTATATCTATGGATTTTTATTCATGATTTATGGTTTGAGTATTATTCCTCATCCGTGTCTTGGATGTTTTGGGACGCAACGTTTTATACACGTTTTATAAATTGGGAAATTCATTTCTATCCTCGTTTTGAGTGAATTTTGGGTCGAATTTACCTTACGTTGGGAAATCGTTTATTTTGGTGTTTCCATCACCTAAAATGCATGTTATTGGAAATCGGGTCGTTTTCATATCTAAAGTAAAACATTTTGGAAATCATGGTTATAGTTGTACTCTTTCTTTCTTCAATTTTATATAATCATGGTGAAAACTCCTGAACTCACTAGGCGTTAAGCCTAACCAATTTTATTTGTCGGCATGTGCAACAGGTTCAGGTTGGGAATAGTTCTAGCGACACTGTGAAGAGATGAGTGCTAGTAGTGTGCTCGAGAAGTGATTCGCTTGGTGAAGTCTTCCGCATTTATTTTGGGATTAGCAACTTGTACTTGGGTTAAGTAACACCCGTTATGGATTTAGTCTTTGTAATAAGACTTGGGTAATGAATTGTTTGAGGTTTATTATAGAACTTAATTTGAGATATTTCTAGTATTGGTTTATAGGAAGAAATTCTATTCTTTTTGGTTGTATTATTGAAAATTTTAGTTAGTTGTTATTTCCAATTTTGAGGGTGTTACACTCCTGATTCACCTCCGAGGGGTTTTGTTGTTACGTGTGAATGTATATTACTTTATATTTATATCTGAATTACAATATTTTATTTTTTAAAAGAAAGTTTGTAGAATGGCTAAAATGTCCCTTGACTTGACGGAGTTTATGTTAAAATAGTTAGGTCTAGGGACCCAATCCAAAACAAAAGTGAAATCATGGTGACTATAATCATAATTACTTTATTAGGAGGACCCGGTCCAAAATCTCATATAACCACAGGGACAATCTTTGTAATTTACTCAAATAGGAAATTTGTATTTTAATGTTTGATTATTTAGAAATTAAAAATTTAACATTAATTTAAAGTCAAAACATAAATCATGTGATATCAGTAAAAATAAAAATATTATTTCATTTCTTTTTAAGGTGATTAATAGTCAAAGTTGTAAGCTTTAACCTTTAACACGTTATTCGTTATTTTTTTTATTTAAGTTAAAATAAATGACAATGACATAACATATATCAATAAACAAAAGGGAATTTGACTCAAATAGCTTAATCACTTCGAGAAATTCATCTCCTAGCTAATTCTCTCTCCATTTTACACAAATAGCTCTAGGTCCGTAATCCATCCGTAATTGCGGACCTGGGACCTACCGAGTCCGTATCGATTCTTCTAGGATTTATGGGGAGAAGAAACGTGTCGGGGGTATTGCGGATTGTGTTCCGACCCGAACCTGGCCCATTGCGGATGTAGAACTTTTACGGGGTTTTTTTTGTCTTCTAGCTGTCAGACTGAGGACCCATTGTGGACCTGGGGCTATTTGTGCAAATCTAGGAAAGACTTGGCTAGAAGACCAATTTCTCAATGTGATTATGTCATTTGAGTCAAAGAGAATTATTTCCTATGTTATAGAGCATTATCTCATGTTTTAAAATAGAAAACAACCAAAGAGATTTGTAATATCACATGTAATGACATTACTAGTAAACTGCAATAACCTTTTACTAATTTAAGATAGCGCACATTAATGTTAAAACGGGTACACCTTTAAGATCCTTGAATGTTTTCCTTACAACAACGAGTCAATTGAGCGGTATATCACGTCCCGCTAAAGGTTCTCTAAATACCCGAAACATCATAGGTCAATCAAGACAATTGAGTCAGTGGCGGAGGCACCTTAGCACCAGAAGGTGCATTGGCACCTCTCACTATTTAAAAAAATTGTATTAATAATAAGATAGATTCATACCACACAATTTAGTTTTTTAAGTAATGGGCTCCACCTGACCTGGCTAACCTCTCAATTCAAGCCCACGTGTCCTTGTTGTGTATAATACTTGATGAATTTATGTTGATTTATAATGTGTTTATGAATCATGAAGTAATCTGAGTTTAAAATATATATATATATATATATAGAGAGAGAGAGAGAGAGAGAGAAAGCCTATATGTCCTTGTGTTTAATAGAAAAACAATATATAATCAATACATATATAAAAACAAAAACCAAGAATCCTGACGTGGCACCTCCTCAGGCCATGACTTCTTTTCTTTTTTCTCCTTCACTCGGGTTTTACCCGCTTCGGTTCTCCTCTTCAACCCGACTAGGGTTGTCTTTTCGTTTTCGAGTCGCCTAAAACCTGCACATTCCTCTCTTTCTCCATCTCTCAGCCTTTCTCTCTTCCAGATGGAGTCGAAAAGGGGAAGCTGGGTAAGTTTACTTTTTCTACAAAACCCTAAGCTCCCAATTACTACAAGTGAAATTGGGTATGTTTCTACTTCGTAAACTTCAATACATTTGATTATTCAAAAGTCGTATTATAAATCTTGATTTTTATTTTACCGTCGTACCCATTTATTTTCGGGATTTTGTTTGAATTCTTGTGTTATTGGTAAAATTCTGCTTTTCATACATGTCGATTAGAACACAGAATCAAGAATCAAACTCCAAGTTAAATTGGGTATGTTTCTACTTCGTAAACTTCAATACATTTGATTATTCAAGTCGTATTATAAATCTTGATTTTTATTTTACCGTCGTACCCATTTATTTTCGGGATTTTGTTTGAATTCTTGTGTTATTGGTAAAATTATGCTTTTCATACCTATCGATTAGAACACAGAATCAAGAAACTGATGTTGATAAGAATTATTGCATGCGTTCGAAATATAAATGATAATCTCGAAGCTTAAAACCTAACTGGATCGATTAATCCAGGTATTCTTCTTTCTGGGTAATTTCTTTATTCTCCATTGATGATATATGTTTTCGTTGTTTCATAAAATAAAATAAAAGTGGTTGGTTGTTACTTCATTCAATGGATTATCTATTGTAGATTACAAACATTTATGTTATGCTTTCTAATCGGTTCTGAAAGTTGATTTCTTCAGCATTAGGTATGATTGTTATTTTTGTTTTAATTGCTTATAATTTTTGTGTGCATTTGATGTGTTTTCGATAAGATCAATTATATGTATATATATACATATATTATCAATGGAGAATAAAGACATCAAATCAGGTTATTACTCATATTATGTTTCTATAAGATCAATTATATGTGTATATATATATACATATATCAACAATGCAAAGATAAAATTGTGATGTTTTTGACCTTTACATTTAGATAGGCATGGATTCGACAGTGGCATCTGAAACTCTGGAGAAAAAACCTTCACAATAAACAGGGCCCTCAGTAAGTTCCGAATACTAAAACTTGATAGCAGTACAAATTCGAGCATTGACAGAATTCAGATTTTCTTTTATTATACAAAGCTTCATTATGGATGTCATCACATCTGGATCAACTTATTGGCTCAATAATTTAGAATTATGTGGTGTGTATTGTGTGTGTTCAATGAAAATTTTCATTTGAAATATGTGAAATTGCAAAGTTGATAAAGTTGTTGGTTGGATAGTGTTCTTTGATGGTTATTAACTTGAGCTTGAAACATAGTTTTTTTTGTTCAGTTGGTTACTGTTAGATAATGCTAACAGATTGATGGTTGATGTTATATGATGTAGCTGAAGTATTTTCTTTGGAGACATTCCTATCGAAATTGAGGTTGCTTGATTCAGCTTCTTCATACCCCAATTTATGCCTTCATTTTATCGTCAAAGCTCATACATTGATTATGTCCAGGTTCACCATCTTTAATATTTCCATTTATTCAACTAAAATCATACATATTGAACACACAAGTCTTTTTTAACTGAAGGCTATTTGACCAAAATCATACTTTAAATAGTAGTTGCATCTTTACATTTATATTTCCTTTAGTTCTTTCATATTGCCTATTTTTTCTATTGGTATTATTTCCCGCTTGAAGTTCATTGTGACAGGAGCAAGTAAAAATTGTATATTACTTATTTATTTGTCAAATCTTCATTCTTAAACTCCATCAACTGTTAGCGGATATGGCTCATGGTTACCTGAAAATAACTTTCCAACTTTCATCTTCCACTAATTTGTGCATTAGACACTTCTAACTGCTATTGCACAGCTCTGTCGTGGCAAGGTTTGGTTAAAACATAATTGAATCGATTAATATCTTATACTTTTAGGTGATTCCTTCATTCTCCAGTGATGATATTCGTTTATGTAAGTTCATCAAATAATAAACGTTGTTGATTGTTACTCCGTTCAATGGATCATCTATCGTAGATTTCAAACATTTATGTCATGCTTTCTAATCGGTTCTGGAAAGTGATATCTTCATCATTAGGTATGATTTTATTTTCATTTTAATTGTTTATAATTTTTTGTGTGCATTTGATGTGTAAAAGTATTACTTTCGTCGATGTTTCGATAAGATCAATTTTGCGTTGTTCCAGTTGGCTTTTTATAGTGTGCTTTTGTGGTTACAGTTTTAGGTGTCATTAACAAAATGGTTACTACTAGCAACAAGCAACAAGCAACGTTAAGAAGTCGTTGTAGCAACAACTGAAATTAAGAGTGGCAATGAGGTTGATGTGAGAGAGGTGGATCAGCCGATTTCAGGTTTCTAGAACTTCTTTGATATGGTGGCTCTGTTCATGATGATTGGTTCAGTTGTGCTTCAAATCAGGTTAATTTACATAATCACCTCTTAATTCCACCATTAGAGTCTTCTCATCTATGGTTTCTTTTTTAAACACCTGTTTGTATAAAAATGGCAATTTGGGCAGCTTTCTTGCTCTAATTTTTTGGGGTTCTTTTTACATGAAAGATTGAACTTTTTTTGCTTTATATTTCAGGTGGCACAGTGTTAACTTTCCCATACTCGCTCTCAATTGCGAATGGCTTCAGAAATCATACTACAAGTGTTGTATCATTTGTTTGGGAGTTGGACTATATGTAGAGTACATTCAAGAATCATGTTATACCGGTTAGTCTTTCCTTCCAATAAAAAAATTCATCCATTATTTACTTAAAGATTTAATTGTTATTTTCTCTATATACACCAGCATATATTCTTTAAATAAGGTTTATTTTTCTTTCATATGTGTATAGTAAAAATCCCCATTTACCTGGTCTTGATTGATTAATGGATGATTGGTTGGGAAATTGAATTTTCTAAGGCTGAAAAACTTATAGAAATCCCTTTTATCCGCTGGAAGTGTTTACAGTCGTTTTAAGTGTGGTATATTGATCATTATCTTTATTTGTGTTTCCTTCCAAAACTTGAATATTCCAGGTTTTACCTTTGATAATGTAGGACATGTCAGGATCGATTCTTAACAAGAATTAAACTTCTTAGAAACAGAATTTAGAGAATCTTGCGGAATAGAACTCTAAATCAATTAAAGAACAATTAATAGAATTCAACACACTGTATATATCAAACTGTATTACAAGCTTTACACCAAACCTCAATCTTGTTGAACAGGCTCAACAAGACGACTTCTACTTCTCTAGAAATAGGATCTATGATCTTGAGGTTAATTCTCTCAGAATAGCTAAACAAACTTTGTAAAAACTATTCTCTGTATCGTGTATCTTCTTGTGTATTCACGTATTTTCTAATAGCTATCTATCAATACTATTTATACAAAAGTAATTACAAGATAACTATCAAAAGTAAATTGATCTTCTGAATCTTCGTTAAACATATCTTGATCAATTCCTTCTTTGTCTCCAAAAGTATCGCATACCAAACTTATCAAGTCAGCAGTATTAACAATGATTTGGCTCAGCAGCATTAATGACCTTCAGCAGTATTAACCTTCACAGTCTTCAAGCAGTAGTAACTCAGCTCAGCAGCACTAACTATGTCTAGCAGTAGTAATTTGGCCTAGCAGTACTAACCGTGTCTAGCAGTAGTAACTTCGTCTAGCAGTAGTAACCTTGCCTAGCAGTAGTAACGAAGAACTGGCAGTAGTAACATTGTCTTGGCAGTACTAACCATACTTGGCATATCTTCAGTTCCCAACAATCTCCCCCTAACTTGACTTTTAGGAAAAGAAGTCAAGTTCTTCAGATGATGCTTCCAAAACTTAGTCATCATATACGCACAGATTAGGACTTAAACCTAGACTCTGATTGAGAATCCTTTTTACCAAGAATCTACCCATTGATGAATCCTTGTTGCAGGTCAATTTAGCATTTAGCATTCCTTTCAGTCTCTTCATGCTGTGATTGTATATTTCATCCACCAGATAGTATTCTTGCGTTGCAGAGTCAAGGGAGATGACATATACTCCACAGTTTTCATAGAGCATCCAGTTGGTAATGGCTTGAAACTGTGTGTTTATCCTATGCTGAACTGCTTCAGGTTTGAACATTTGGCACAAGAATTCAAGTACCATTTTAGAGATTGACATCCCTTGCTCAGTCAGCATGTTTTCATATATCCTCATCCCAACTTTGAACATCTCTTCTAAGTCTGATCTTGAGCAAGTTCTGACAATTTTTCCCCAAGTTGAAAAGACTTCAAATTTTCCATCTGCTCTTTTTATCCTAATGAACTCCTTTCTACCATCTTTCAAAGTGTCCCAAAAGATGATTTCAGGAGCCTTAGATGATATTGGTTCAGCCTGAATTGGAATTGGGTTAGAGTCAACACTAGTAATGTACAAATCACATTGGGCATCAGTTTGTGATTGCACATTGCTTGATTGCCCTGATGGAGTTGCCACTTCTTCTTCAGCAACTTTTGGATCAGATTTTTCTTTCACTGTTTCCTCCTGGGCCTCTTCTGCAGATGACTCCACCCTTGGCTTCTTTTCATTTTTCTTCTTTGAAGTTATGGGCTGGGTTCTTGGTCTTTTCTTTGACATCATCTTGGTTCTTTTAAGAGTTTTAACAGCTTCAGGAGTTGGTTCAGCTGTTTTAAGTTTTTCAGCAGCAATAACCATTTCTGCTGCTATGGCTGTTACTGCTTCTCTTAGAACATGTAATGATGCTGCTTCAACACTGTTCTTCACAATCCAGTATATTTCTTCATCAATTTCAGCTTGAGTTGTAGTTACTGCTTCCTGCTCAGTTTCTGCTGCTTTTTCTGTTTGGCCTTCAGCAGCATTAACTGTTCCTGCTGCTTGTTCAAACTCAGCAGTATTAACAGTTTCTGCTGCTGTGGTTTCTGCTGCTGTGGTTTCTGCTGCTGTGGTTTCTGCTGCTGTTGTAGTTTCTGCTGCTTTAACACGCTCTTCCCCCTTTTCTGTCTCCCCCTTATTCTGTGCACTGGACTCCCCCTTAAACTGTGCATAATCCATTTCCATCTCAGTCTCCATGTGAACAGTCTCCCCCTCAACTTGTAGACCCTTTATATTCAGTTCTGCTTCTGACTCTGACTCCCCCTTTTTGGGAGCATCATCAGTTGGAGTTCTTCTTCTCAGCACAAATCTTGCCTTTTTCTTTCTGTGCATCAACTTGGTGACCATCTTTTTGAGCTTCTCAATTTGAGTCTGTTGGTAGGTGACCACAGTCTTCAGTTGCTCAATCTCCTTCTTCTGTGCCATAACGTCCAAGTTGACATTTCCAATGGTTTCCATCAATTCAGCATAGTTATATCTATCCTCACCTTGTTTAGAAGTGTTTACCTTCTTTAAAGGATCCTTGGAAGTTTTAGCAGAAGCACTAACTGCCCCCTTGGTTTCTTGGCACCTGGGTCCTCCTAATGATTTCTCATTTAGAGTTGCCATGGGGAAGGTCTTATTTATGTTACCACTGTCCTTCTCTGTGCTAGCAGAAGTAGTGGCAGCCTTAGCACCCATATGCTCATCCTTCTCCTTAGAGAGCACCTTCTTGGGGTTGGGAGACACCCCTGTGGTTTCCCTGTTGATATTCTCAATTGGAGAATGCTCCAACTGAGGGCTTAAAGGCTTAGGGCTCTGAGTAGGTACATCAAGGGAAGGAACCTAGTGCACCTTTCTTCTTTGAAACTTGTTGGATACAGCAGGAGTGGGCTTTTGAAGTATGTGCTGAGGGATGTTTATAGTGAGTGAAGGAGGGGTTTGGTCATCAGTGGGTTGATCTAATGAGGGCCTTGATCCTGATGCCATACCTTCAGAGGGGTGGGACACAACCATCATTGTAGAGAATAATGGTGTGTCAACTCCTTCCGAGTCCCTAGGAAGTCTTTTCATATTTGAAAAAACCTTCCCTTTAGGGGATTTGGGTACATATACCTCAGTAAACTGAGGTAAGTCCATCAATTCCTTGTTAATAACTTCTTGCACAAACCTTGGATACATGTAAAAGCTCTTTTTGGATTCCAAGTTTGATACAAGATCATTAAAGATCATTGCTGAAAAATTGTACTTTCTGGCAGTGGATAAGCAGACCAAGGCATATGCAATGGGACTGCTGAACTCACTCCATCCAGTAGTTTTCTTGGAAATACAGTGCATCAGGGTATGAACAAGAAATCTCCATTGGTTGAAAAATTTTGACTTGTAGAATTTAAAAACACCAATGGGACCTTCATACCCCATTCTTTGTAAAGTAGAAAAGAGTTCTTCATTAGGAATAGAAGATATACCTGAAGCATCATTCAACTGAAGAGAGATGCGAATAACCTCCTCTGTGACTTTCAAGGGTTTATCACAAACCCTTGTTCGAATGGTTTTCTGACCTTCTTCGAAACTAACAGTGGCATTCTCCCAAAATTGTGTCTGATGTTCGATATAGATGGTTGGGCTCACCGTTAGGGCATAGGAGATGTGCGAGGATTTGAGAAAATCGACGATATCGTGGAATCCCGCAGCTTGTTTCGGCTTCTGAAGCATGGCTATTTCATTGTGCTCATCCACAAACTCCATGATTCCTGAGGATTCTTGAAAGAAAAACACAAAGATTCTGGGGAGACTAGGTTAGAACGAGAGAGAAGAAGTAAATGCGAAGAGTCGTTATGAACTTTGGCGGGCAAACAGGGGTATTTATAGGCCCTAGATTATCAAAAGCAGTATTAACGACATAAGCAGTATTAACTACTGAGCAGTATTAACTGCAAGGCAGTATTAACTACACAGCAGTATTAACTACCAAGCAGTATTAACTACCTAGCAGTATTAACTACCGAGCAGTATTAACTACCAAGCAGTATTAACTACCAAGCAGTATTAACTACCTAGCAGTATTAACTACCTAGCAGTATTAACTACCTAGCAGTATTAACTGCACTAGCAGTATTAACTGCACTAACAGTATTAACTACTGAGCAGTATTAACTGTGCACTAGCAGTATTAACTACTGAGCAGTATTAACTGCAAAGCAGTATTAACTACACAAGCAGTATTAACTGCACAAGCAGTATTAACTACTAGAACACAGGCAGTAGTAACTTTGCACGGGCAGTAGTAACTACACTTGCACTTTTCTGTACTTGGTAACCTGAGGGAAACAGAGAATCCTGAGAAAGAAAGTTAGTAGCACCAAATATATGAAGAAATACAGGTATAAAAACAGAAAGTCATAAATTTATTCTAGGTTGATCATGCCCACACTTGTTACCAAAAAGGTGAATCTACCCACATCAAAAGCTTTTGTGAATAGATCAGCAAACTGGTCATTTGTATGAACTTTAGCAACCTGAATTAATTTCTTTTCATTGCAATCTCTTATAAAGTGATACCTTATCTCTATATGCTTTGTTTTTGAGTGTTTGACTGGATTATTAACAATGCTAATAGCACTGTTGTTATCAATGAAGATTGGAGTGTGAAGAAATGTTACCCCATAGTCCAACATCTGATTCTGAATCCATAGAACCTGAGAGCAGCAGCTTGCAGCAGCTATGTACTCAGCCTCTGTGGTAGATAAGGACACTGTGGTTTGTTTCTTACACTGCCAAGATACTAGTCTTGTACCCAAAAACTGACATCCACCTGAAGTAGACTTCCTATCCATGTTGGCTCCACCCAAATCACTATCTGAATATGCAAGCAAGTCAAAAGAGGATTCATGAGGATACCAGAGACCTAATCTAGGTTGCCCTTTTAGGTATCTGAATATTCTCTTGACAGCATGAAGGTGTGATTGCTTAGGAGAAACCTGAAATCTGGCACAAACACAGACTGAAAACATAATATCTGGTCTAGAGGCTGTGAGATACATGAGAGATCCAATCATTGATCTGTAATGATGGACATCCACATCCTCCCCCTCAAGATCTGCAGTGATCTGTTTATGTGTTTCCATTGGAGTGCTTGCTGGCTTTGAGTCTGATAAACCAAACTTGTCCAGGATGTCTTTCACATACTTGGATTGGCTAATAAAAATCCCATCTTTCCTCTGTTTTACCTGAAGCCCAAGAAAGAATGTAAGTTCTCCCATGGAACTCATCTTGAAGCTTTTGTGCATCAATTCTTCAAACTCTTTACACATTTGATCATTGGTGGATCCAAAGATGATGTCATCCACATAGATCTGAACAAGTAAAGTACCTCTCTTTCTCCTCTTGATAAACAGGGTCTTGTCAATTATTCCTCTTTCAAAGTCATTTTTCAAGAGATAGGTAGACAGAGTGTCATACCATGCTCTTGGAGCTTGATGCAAACCATAAAGAGCCTTCTTCAGCTTGTATACTCTGTCAGGGTGCAATGGATTCTCAAATCCAGGGGGTTGACAGACATATACTTCTTCCTCAATACTTCCATACAGAAATGCACTTTTGACATCCATTTGGTACACTTTGAATTTCATGTATGAGGCATAGGCTAGAAATAACCTGATTGCTTCAATCCTTGCCACAGGAGCAAAGACTTCCTCATAATCTATTCCTTCTTCCTGAGTGTACCCTTGTGCAACCAGTCTAGCTTTGTTTCTGATCACAATCCCTCTGTCATCCTTCTTGTTCCTAAAAATCCACTTGGTGCCAATTGCTCTATGACCTTTTGGAAGGTCTACCAAGTCCCAAACATCCTGTAATTTAAACTGTAGCAGCTCCTCTTGCATTGCCTCTATCCAGCTTGGGTCTTTCATAGCATCATAAGCCTTTTTGGGCTCAATCTGGGACAGAAAGCAAGTAAGAACAGTGTTAACTGTATTTTGCTGCTCTTGCAACTCTTGGAGTCTGCTTTGCTTTCTAGTCATCATGGGAGATGCAATATCTCCAATCACCAACTCAGGAGGATGATTTTTCTGAGTTCTTGTTGGATGACCAGCTTCCTCTTGTATGTTCTCATCCAGATTTGACTCATTTAATTCTGGATTTGTTTCTGCTTCTTCAGTCACCTCAGTTTCTCTGGAATTTGGAACTGAAGACTGATTTTCCTCTGCTCTCCTCTCTTCTTCATTCTGAATAGGTTCAGTCTCCTCATGGTGTTCACAGAATTCAACAGGATCAATGGAAGGGATTGGAAATATCACAGATTGAATTCTGTGTTCTGATGTTGGTGTATCCCTTTGTCCTGCATATACATCACTACTGAAACCCAAAGAATTAGTGAGTGAATCAATGTCAAATAGCCAATTAGGACCTGAACCAATAGGATTTGGTGTGTTCTCATTGCATTTGACATTGTCACTTTCTTCAATTATTCTAGAAGAGGTATTAAAAACTCTGTAGGCCTTACTTTGAGATGAATACCCAACAAGAAAACCATCATCTGCTTTGCTATCAAACTTGCCTAAGTGAGATTTGGTATTGAGAATAGTACAAGGACATCCAAATGGTTTGAAAAATCCAATATATGGTTTCCTTTTATGGAAAAGCTCATAAGGTGTCTTGTTTTTAGGCTTTACAACTAAAACTCTGTTTTGAACATAGCAGGCAGTATTAACTGCTTCTGCCCAAAAAGTAATTGGTAACTTTGAATCAGCTAATAGAGATCTAGCAGCCTCAATCAGTGTCCTATTCCTTCTCTCAGCAACACCATTTTGTTGTGGAGTCCTAGGAGCACTGTATTGTCTCTCAATTCCTTTTTCTTCACAAAAGGTGTTTAGATCAAAAATTTTAAACTCAGTTCCATTATCTGATCTAATGACTTTCACTCTTTGATTTGATTGGTTTTCAATTTTGAGAATAAAAGATTTGATCAGTCCACTTGTCTCATCTTTAGTTCTCAGAAAATATACCCAAGTAAATCTAGAATAATCATCAACAATAACTAAGCAGTATGATTTCTTGCCAATACTCATCACATTAGTAGGACCAAACAGATCCATATGTAACAGTTGAAGAGGATTTGAGATAGTGTTTATCTCTTTGGACTTATGAGAAGTTTTGTGTTGTTTGCCTTTGAGACAAGCAACACAATGATCATCACATGAATAGACTTTGGATGGCAAACCCCTTACAAGGTTATTGTTAACAAGTTTATTTATTGTTTTAAAGTTCATGTGACACATCCTTCTGTGCCAAAGTGATGATTCATCCAAAGAAGCTTTTGAAACTAAACAATTTAGGGATGAATCAGATGATACACTTTCCAAATCTAAACAATAAACATTATCCTTCCTAGGAGTTCTCAGAAGTATCATGTTTTCATCAACCACTTTGTATCCAGGAGCAAGGATAATACATTCAGAATCAGTAAACAATATGCTATGCTTCTTGTCACAAACCTGTGATACACTTAACAGGTTGTATCTCAATTGTTCAACATAGTACACATCTTCAAAGGTCATCTTACCCTTTGAAACATCACCCTTACCACTTATCTTTCCACCAGCAGGATTATCCCCAAATGCAACATGTCCTCCATCAATCTTTTTGAAATTTTTGAGGCAGGCCATGTTACCTGTCATGTGCCTGGAGCAACCACTATCAACATGCCAAATGCTCTTCCCCTTGAGCTGTTGGTTGCCCTGCACATCAAGATAAATCAGTTAGTTTTATTGGGAACCCAAGCCGAAGTGGTCTTGGGTCTCCCTTGCTCATCAAAGTACTTGCACTTGGTTTTGATGAGATTTTCAAATTTAGGTACTGCAGTACTGGAGTACTTTGTCAAAATTATTGGTGTAGCAGCACAAGCAGCAGTATTAACCTCAGAAGTACTAACAGTGCTAGCAGTACTAATACTGGGAGCAGCAGTATTGTTAGCAGCAGTATTAACCTCAGAAGTACTAACAGAGGTAGCAGTATTAACAGAGTTAACACTGCTAGAAGCAATATTAACAGAGTTAATACTGCTAGCAGCAGTACTATCTGAAGAAGAAGCACTAAAAGTATTAGCAGCACTAACATTGGACTGATTACTAGCAGTATTAACACTGCTAGCAGCACTAACTTTGGAATGATTACTAGCAGTATTAACACTGCTAGCAGCACTAACTTTTGAAGCAGTACTAACAGTGTTAGCAGTACTAACACTGCTAGCAGCAGTATTGTTTTTAGTGCTTTTTGGAACCCACATAGTATCACATTCCTTTTCAGTCGTTTTCTTTATGTGGCTTTTGGGTTTATCTTGTTTCTTTGTCACATTTTTCTTTGCAGACTTTTTATAGCCACCATTCTTTCTGTAACCACCAGGTTTTTGAAAAGATCTTTGAGCATTAAACCTTTGGTTAACAGGATTGAAATAACAGTGTTTGGCTAAGTGATTTAGCTTACCACAGATGAAACAAGGTTTTGGCCTGTTGATTCTGTTCAGGTCAACTCCTTGTCTCATAGCCCACTGGTTATTCCAGTTCCTTTGATTTCCCCTCTGATTATCATGTTTTTGGGGCTTGAGCTCTTTAGATTTCCTGCAGGAACACTGTTTACAAGTATTAGAGTTCACAACTTTGGGCTGTGTGGAATGAACTCCCTTTTCCCTTTCAGTCCTTTTGATCTCAGTGTTCTTATCACATGGACTTTCAGATTCCTCATCAGAGTCTACTTTGTCAGTCTCATTCTCAACAACTATTGTTTCTTCACAAGGATCTATATTAATCTTTAATTCAGGATCCTTCCTATCCTTGGTCTCTAACAAATCAGACTTAGGAGGTATGTAGTTGTTATTGTAGGGTGGAGGTGTGGCATTGTACCCTATCCCTACTTTCATCTTGTCATGGATTTGAGCCTTAATGATGGTATCCATGGTTTTAGAAGCACAGGTAAACTTTTCAACATCAAGTTTAACCTTCTTAAGCTCTTCTTTTAATTTCTCATTCTCCTCCCCAGACACTTTCAGCTTAATCTCATACTCATTCTTCTCCCACTTCCAATAGTTAGTATCATAGTGGTGTTGAAGTTCATTAGCTTGAAAAGCTCTAATCTGTTCTTCAAACCTTTCTACAATCCTAACATAATCTTTCACATCTTTCTCTAGCCTCTTAAGGTCATCACACATACCCTGATTGTGATCCCTATATCTTTTAACAACATCAATGCAAGCTTGAGAACAGAGTTTAGATTGTACCTCAGTGGGAATATCAGATACTTCTGCCATAAGAGCTTGATCCTGACAGGCTTCCTCAGCTTGATCACTCCAATCAAATCCCATTCCTTGTTGAGAAACAAGGGCTTGAGAGGAGCTTCTGTTTTGGTTTCCATTTGGAGCCTGTTGATGTGGTCCTCCACTTCTGCATTCTCTGGCAAAGTGTCCCATCTTGTGACACTTATAACACTCAACCTTGGACTTGTCAAAGCCTGCACTATCTTCTCTTCTCTGGGAAAAGTTGTTTCTCCCAGTCCTTTTGATGAATTTCTTCACCCTCATTGATAGCATAGCCATCTGCCACTTGATGTCCATCTCTTCCAGATCATCAGCATTAATCTGCTCTAAATCATCATTGATTAGAGAAGAGTGAACATGACTAGAAAAGAATGCTTCTAGTACAGAATCTGTAGTCTTCTCTTGATTAGTTCCACCAGCAGCATTAACAGAACCTGCAGTATTAACAGAATCAGGATTAGCAGCATTATCAGAGGATGAAGATAATAAAGCAGCATTATAAACAAATCCAGATGGCTTTTTCTTGGCTTCAACTTCAGCCTCAAATACTCTCAGATCATTGTAGAGGTCATCTAGCTCTTTGTCCTCCAATTGGTCATTCTGTCTGAATGAGACTGTGTACATGGTCCATTCTTCTCCCAATGATCTAAGGAACTTTCTATTGACATCATCAGCATCCATGTGTACACCCACAGTTGCTAATTCTCCAATCAACTTGTTAAATCTGTCAAAAGTTTGAGTCATAGACTCATTCTTTGCAGACATGAAGTTCTCATATTGTTGCCTGAGAATAGCCTTTTGATTTCTCTTTGTGCTTTTTGTGCCAGTAAATCTTTTCTCCAGAGCATTCCACAACATCTGTGCATCTGTGCAGTGTTGGAATTGATGTTGGTACTCATTAGGAATAGCCAAAAGCAGAGTGCTTAAGGCCTTCATCTCTGTTTGTCTGACTTTCTTTTCAGCATCTGTCTTGGGAGGAGGTCTCTTTCCATCTGCTCCAATCTTTCCTTCATTACATGGGCCATTTTCTATGATGTCCCATATTGCATAATCAGTAAGAAGAATGTACTGCTTGATTCTCAGTTTCCACATGTCAAATTCATTGGGCTTGAGCATGGGAACCTTTGAAACAAGAGTACTGTGAGAATCCATTGAATTGTCCATAGCTTCTAAGATACCAATGCTCTGATACCACTTGTCAGGATCGATTCTTAACAAGAATTAAACTTCTTAGAAACAGAATTTAGAGAATCTTGCGGAATAGAACTCTAAATCAATTAAAGAACAATTAATAGAATTCAACACACTGTATATATCAAACTGTATTACAAGCTTTACACCAAACCTCAATCTTGTTGAACAGGCTCAACAAGACGACTTCTACTTCTCTAGAAATAGGATCTATGATCTTGAGGTTAATTCTCTCAGAATAGCTAAACAAACTTTGTAAAAACTATTCTCTGTATCGTGTATCTTCTTGTGTATTCACGTATTTTCTAATAGCCATCTATCAATACTATTTATACAAAAGTAATTACAAGATAACTATCAAAAGTAAATTGATCTTCTGAATCTTCGTTAAACATATCTTGATCAATTCCTTCTTTGTCTCCAAAAGTATCGCATACCAAACTTATCAAGTCCGCAGTATTAACAATGATTTGGCTCAGCAGCATTAATGACCTTCAGCAGTATTAACCTTCACAGTCTTCAAGCAGTAGTAACTCAGCTCAGCAGCACTAACTATGTCTAGCAGTAGTAATTTGGCCTAGCAGTACTAACCGTGTCTAGCAGTAGTAACTTCGTCTAGCAGTAGTAACCTTGCCTAGCAGTAGTAACGAAGAACTGGCAGTAGTAACATTGTCTTGGCAGTACTAACCATACTTGGCATATCTTCAGTTCCCAACAGGACATGACAAAGACATGTTATAAATTGGTGAGAAAAGCAAAAGACATCACAACAGAGCCTACCAGAATAATTATGTTATGTACTGTAGCTAAATGTTACAATTGGTATTTATTCTGATAACAAAAAGAATAATGAAATTGTTCCAACATTTTGGAGTTCTAGAGCGAAAAACAAAGTAATCATCCTATGTGTAGATAAATGGTTTTATGAATGTTTCACTTGCAAGAATTACTACTTTTATACTTTATGGATTTAGCTTTTTGTAGTCCATCAAAGAAGCTTTGAACGAGTGATATCGATGATTGAACTTGGGATGAAGTAGCTTTTACGTCCAAATTGGCACAATGCAGGTAGTTCAATTCTTAGTCTATGTAGTTATAATGATTCATGTAATATGTTTGCATATGTTCTATTATTCAATAAATAGAATCTATAAATAGAATCTTCACTTCATTTTAATTACATCTATACTTGAAAAAGAATATATCGTTTGCTAACAGGAAATACACTTTTGGTAAAAGGGGTGGTCTTCTCTAGCTATCACCTTCATATCTTCATCCTAACATTCCATAAACATTAAAGAACTTAACTTTATTTGATTAGTTGTTTCCATAACTTCGGTTCAAACCTCTTATCTACACATATTTAACTTCAAAGCTTTCATGAAATTTAACCCACTTCTTCTCCACCTACTCTCTGCAAATTATATATACACACATGTTTTCATGTATAGGAACACACATCACTTTCTGGCAGGCGGTATAAAAATGTGAAAGCGGAAACTGGGGCGAGAAATCTTACCATGTTGAACCTTTTGCAGAGGGATCTACTTAGATTGTTTTGGTTTATCTTAATTGCATTTTATGTATTACGGCTTTATTTTGGTTATTGTTTTGTGGTTTGAAGGTGTTTGAACCACTTCTATTTAGATGTTTGGATCATTTGCTTTATTTTGGTTATTGTTTTGTGGTTTGAAGGTGTTTGAACCACTTCTATCTACAAATTAATATTAGTACATAAACTACCGCGCAACGCGCGGTTCTCATACTAGTATATAGGAAGGTAGTTTCTTGAATGGCAGACCATTATTTTTTTATCTATCGGATAATAAGCCTCCTAAACCTTTTATCAATAATTTCTGTCGTATTATCTCTCCGCCGTAAAGTAAATAAATTAGGTTCGTGAAGGTGCAACCGTATTGTTTTAGAAGATGCAACCGTATTATTTAAGAAGGTGCAACTGTAACTTGTAATCAACCAAAAAACCAATAAAAACATTGAAATCAACCAAAAAATCGAAAAAAAACTCTTGAAATATACAAAAAACCGAAAAAATCTCTCGAAATCGATAAAAAAAACTTAAAAATCCCTCGAAATCAAGAAAAAAAACTTTAAAATTCCCTTGAAACGGTAGAATAGACTAAAACAACATCAGGCGATATCGAAAAAATTTAGGTTCGTCAAAGAGAATTCTTTTCAAAAGAAAAAAAGAGTTCAAGTTCAATTGGTGCTCCCCTTGTATAAATTTCTGCCTCCGCCCCTGAATTGGGTAATCTACTCCTTTAAGAGGAGTCAAGAAAGGATCAATAATAAATAAACATATCATGGAATGTTCCATACATTTATACTCTTTGTTTAGCTAGGAGTCTCCTTGTAATATCTAGATAGATTGTTTCATAGAGTAATATAAATAGATAGTAGTCGTTCACGTGTAAGCATCCACTCAATTGTAGTAAAGTTAAGGGTCTGTTTACCAAATATTCTATTAAGTTCTGTATGGATAAATTTATCTGTTTGGATAAATTTATCTGTCCACATAAATTGGTGGTGTTGTTTACTTTTTCATCTGAATCAACTGTCTGAATAATAAAAATGACCTATTTACCCCTTAGAAAATATGTCCATTTTAAGGGAAAAAATACATATTACAACATCCAACAACATAGTCCACAATCTAATACTTGGATTTATCGTAGAATCATCTTGAATCTTCATCTTTTCCTTCAAAGATGATTACCTTTTTTCTGATAACATCAACAGAGAAACAAATCGAGGAGCAGGAGAACCGATTTGAAGGAGACAACATCGAGAAAGAAATTTACAAACCACTATAAAGAGGTGATTAAATCGACACAATCTGTGAAGTAGAGCAGGAAATCGACAAACCACTATAGATAGGGTATTAAATCGACACAAATCTGTGAAGTAAAGCAGTAAATCGACAGGTTAGGAGGAGGAAATCAAAAGAGACAGACGGTTGCCGCAGGAGAGATTGAAGGAGGAGGACGGTTGCTGCCGATTTTAGGAGGAGAAGCGCCGATTGAAGCAGGACGGTTGCCGCCGATTGCAAGAGCAAGACATCATCGGAGATTGAAGGAGGAGCGGCGATGGAGCAGCGTCAATTTAAGAAAGGAGGCGTTAAGTGTTAAAAGGGTTTTATATTCTTAAGGAAGGAGGCGGTTTGTAAGGGGTATTTTTGTCATCAGATTGTCTTAATGGGGACAAGAGCTCCCATCTCACTGTGTGAATAAGCCTTCACATGAATGATTAAGTCGCAAGTAAACAAGATAAAATGTCTGTGCGAATAAGCCATTTAAGCCATTAAACCGATTAAGTCGTTAGTAAACACACCCTAAGTAATAGAAGCATAGATTTTTCCTACTGTTTTTTAACATTATAGTTTGAGACCTTTTATGAAAACTAAGACTACACACCAAAGGGGTGGTCTCTGTGCACCCCTCTACAAATCTCTCCCATATACAATGATATCACATCAAATTAATTTGACTTTCCATTATTTATTTATATTATTTATTAATATTATTATAATAAATTTTTTAGTTTGTTATTTTTAATTTTTTTAATCTATTAATTGTTAGATATATAAAATTTTGAGTAAACTACAATTTTGGTCCCTAAGGTTTACATATTTCTTTGAAAATCATCCCTAAACTTCAATAAGTGCAGTAAACATCCCTACTGTTTACATTTTGCTTTGAAAGTGGCCCCTCGTCGTTAAATCCGTTAAAAAACTCAGTTAAGTTCAGGGGTATTTTTGTCTTTTTCTTTTATAAGGACAAGTTGTATAATATTTGTAAAATGGGAGGGGCCAAATTGTAGTTTACTCTTTACTCTAATTTAAACTAGAGGGGCCAAATTGTAATTTACTCTAAACTCTTTTTAGTAAATGCATTATATATATACAAACACGACGATAATCTCCGACATCATCTCCGGTGATCAGGATGCCGTCTCCGGTCACCATCTCAGGCAACTTCACCTCCTCCTCCGTTTTCTTTCTATTCGTCGGAATACACAACAAAAACCCACGACACACACAAAAACACAGTACATATAACACACACACATACTACATGTAACACACACACACTGTCAGCAAATGATGACAAACAAGAGACGAACTGTAGAAGGCGACTATTATGATAAGACACAAACACACACACAACACCGATACAATGCCATCCGCCTAACATCGTTCAATGAATCACAAATCTTCAGCCAATCTTTGGATTCGAGTCCTTCAATCAGGCTCTGAGTTCCCCAAAATCGAAATTTGAATCAGAATTAACAGAATCACAAATGAAATATTAAAGGATTCAAACATAAAGAGTCGTAGTTACCTGGAACTTGACATCGGGATCTGAAATATATGTTTATACATGTGATATATATACATATTATAATTTTATTTCATTATCTTCTAATTATTTATATTATTACATTGTTAACTATTAATTTTAAAATTATTTTGTCATTATTTGAAATACTTTGATTAAATTAGAAACTAAAAATTAAATATAAATTATTATATATTTAGTCACTTGAGCTTTGAGGCATAGTTTGAAAAACATAAGCTAGTTTTTAGAGGGTGTTTGGGATTGCTTATTTAAAAAAAAAACTTAAATAATTTGGAAATGTGCTTATTAACTTATGTGGTGTTAAATTGAAGTTTAATAAAAAGTGTTTGGATTAGTTTATGACGGTACCAAAACGTATTAAGCTGATAAGTTTTTAGTGGGTATTTGAGATTGCTTATAATTGGAAAAAAACACAAAAAAACTTCTCATAAGCTAGCTTATTAGCTATCATATGTCCATCTAAACATGTACTGTAACAACCACGTTTGTTTTGTGGCCAAAAGGTAAAATTCAAGGGGGTTTGTGGCTTAAGAAAGAAAATGAGGAAGTTGGGGGCTTGGGAGTAAAAACTTTGAAGGGGTATAAATAGGGTGAAATCCCTAGGAGCTCATTATTGAGTACTCCTTGTGGCGGCTGGAAATCAGGAGAAAAAGAAAGAGCAAAAGGGAGAAGTCGATTGCTGGGAGTTCTTTAAAGGTAATTACTATTTTTGGTGGCATTTCTTCTATCTTCCTACCTGAATTGATTCCCTTTGTCTTAAGAGTTTGAGAATCTAGATGATTCCCTCATTTCTTTCACTGTGTATTTTATTTAGGAATGAAAATGATGGGTTTGTTTTATTTTGTTGTTATTTGGATGAATCGTTTGACCAAGGGTGTATTTGCAAGAGTTAGAGAGTAACCCCATATGTTAGTATTAAGGATCTCATGGTTGGAATCAGAGCTCAAATCGAGTTTTGGGTCTTAAGTGTGAACGTCCGGATTCCGGAATTGGGAAGTTCCGGACTAAGGGATTTCGGATTGAGAGTCCCGGATTCGGTGAGTTCCGGATTTCAGGGATTCCGGACTTGGGAGTCCGGATTGGGATTCCGGATTCGGTTTCCGGATTTGGATGTTCCGGGTAAGTATTCCGGATAGGCATTTCCGGATAGGTGATCCGGATTCCGATAGTTGTCCGGAATCTAGGAACTTCCGGAAAAGAAGGAGTCCAGTGGTTTGTCCGGATAGAGTGGCCTGACCTTGAACTACTTGTTTGGTTTAGGTGCGTTTCGGGTGGTTCAGAAGTGAGACTCGGGTATTTCCAACTTTCATAATCAGGTGAGTTCCCTAATCCCTACTTTTATGAGAAAAATCATTTTAAGCATGTCTTTCATAAATATTGATATTGGGATGCAATTTTTGTATGTTCACACGAGAAAGGTTGTTCTTTAACTTTCAAGATTGTTGCCTTGCATATTCATGGTATAATTCGCGTTCATGTTAATATACTTGTATGTGGAGTCGGGTTGCACAGTGGGGCTAAGTCGTACCTTGAATCCTCGGGATTCTTGGAGTGGAGGTAGACCGGGTGCCTAGAATCTGTTTCTTGTGTACCGGGGTATGGGCATCTACGAGGGGGCATGGAGATCTACTGGGGGCCCCGATTGTGGACTATCCGTTAAGATGATAGTCGTGGAGACCACTGTGCAAATACCCATGTGTGGAAGTTCTGGTTAAATGTTATTATGTTTTATCTTGTTAAACTGTTTTGAGAGGGAATTCACTAGACCTCGTGGTCTAACCCTCGCTTTCAAAATCTAAAACCTTTTTTTAGGGAAACAGGTTAGTAGAGTTTATTCTAGTAAAGGGAAAGAGAAGGCCTGAAGTCGTAAGAGACGCTGGCCTTAGCATAATCACTAAATTATTCTCTAGATAGATGTTCGGCTGTGGATTAGTGTTTTCCGCTGCAAAATTTTGAAAGACTCTGTTTATCATTGTTGTTGATTATTTTTGGGACTCGTTTTCAGGATGTTATGTAATTGAACCCAGTCTTGGGCTTTTATATTTATATCATTGAATGTTAAGGTTTTTGGGTTGTTACATGTACTCAAAAAATAAGCTAACTTATTTTTGTCAAGCGATGTCTTAGAGCATTTTAAAAGGTTCTCTATAATTTATCTAGAATAGAAAATCAAAAATCAAAATTTCTAAATAAAATTAAATTTCACTCCAATAGATTCTCTATTTCAGAGATTTCAACATTAATTATATTATAAAAATATTATATAATTTTATCATCCCAATGCATTTAATATATATATATATATATATATATATATATATAATAATGACACTTTAATATTGGTGGAAATCAATAACATAATAATTTCACTCACCTCCCATCATGTTTTAAACTATGTTTGCAAACTAGGTGATAAGCTATATATATATATATATAGGCTCACTATTTTGTAAAAAAAAAATTCGTGTAAACTTTGAATTTCATAGGTTTTCTTGATGAAATTGTTTCATGAAATTATTTATTTTGATGAAATTGTTTTATATCGTTCATTTCTTGATGAAATTGTTTCATATATTTGTGTTTTTTATGTAGTTTCATATATTTTTTTCCATTTCTATTAAACTGTTTCATATATTTTCTCTGTTGATGAAACTTTGTCGTTTTTACTTGCAAAACACAAATATATGAAACAATTTCATCAAGATATGAATGATATGAAACACTTTCATCAAAATAAACAATTTCTTGAAACAATTTCATCAAGAAAACCTATGAAATTCAAAGTTTACAAAGTTTACACACATTTAGAGGTTTACAATTTATTATCCCTATATATATATATATATATATAATGACACTTTAATATTGGTGGAAATCAATAACATAATAATTTCACTCACTTCCCATCAAGTTTTAAGCTATGTTTGCAAATTAGGTGATAAGCTAGTTGGTAGCTGGTAACTGATAAGCTAATTGATGAATAAGTCACGTTTGACAAAAAAAACTAGTTTACAAGTATGTAAAATAACCAAAAAAGACATATTGAAAAAATTACCGATTACTATATTTAATAATATAATTAAAACAAATTTATAACAATATAATATGCTAGTTAATACAAACAAGGTAGTAAAAAAAGTTAAATAAGCTAACTTATTTTTGGCAAACGATGTTTTAGAGAATTCTCTGAACTTTTAGTTTTTTTTGTTTTCTTTATTTTAGAGAACATGCTAGAGAACCTATTGGAGCCAAATAAAGAACAAAATCTCTATTTTCTCTATTTTAGAGAAGTTGTTGGAAATATTCTTATAATACATGGATTGTTTATAGGGAAATTAATTAAAATACCCTAAGTTTGACCATGTTTTACTGAAATACCCAAAATCTCTCCCACTTTGCAAAAATACCCTAAAAATCCGCGATGGGAGCCCGCGATCGCGGGCCAGGGACCTTTCTGACACTTTTTTAAACTTGCAGGGACCATTTTTGAAAAATGGAATCCCGCGATCGCGGGCTCATCCCGCGATGGGGTTATTTTTGTGACTTTTCAATTGCAAGGGACCATTTTTGAAAAATTCCAGGGATCATTTATGAAAATTTTGATATTTTTGGCACCCATTTCGTCCATTTTTACAAATTTAAAATGAAATGTTACACTTTCAACCCCTATACTTATTTACTAAATTTACTTTATACCTTTTATTTTCATTATTTTAATTTTACATTTAACACATATAATCGTTTATTAACTAAAATACGTTAAAAAAATACGTTTTAATTTTAACAAATTACACCATTATTATCGTCTCTTCGATACGTTCGAAATGAGCCCAATCTTGAATTTTTTTGGATTTATATATTTTAATATATATCATATACAGTTATACACTACATAAAAAAAATATTTTTTATATTTAAAATTCATACTCTTATAGTTAATTATTTAATTTATGGTACATTTCTTATTTTTTTTTTCAATTTTTTTTACACTCCTATCGCATTAACATAATAATCATATATTAACTAATTCATTAAATCGTTTTAAATTATTATTATTTGAATGTGTTTATAGATTTCGTCTGAAAAAGTTGTCTGCATGATTCCACTGAAAAAGTAACTGCAATATTCGTCTGCTTTTGAATAAAGGTCTTTCATTAGGCAGAAAATTAGTCTTTAAGTAGTCAAACATAGCTAATTAATGAGAATTTAGATCAGATTTATATGGTACTATCAAATGCAAGTTTCTATAATATAGATATTGTTCTACATTACATGATACCAATTTTTGCATCATATGAATCACTTCCAGACAACAAGAACCAATACCCCAATAATCAAGAAATAAATGCTTGTTCATCCAATAATCTCTGTATTAGGATTATCGCAAGTTTCATAAACCTACTTACTAGGTGTTGGAAATATGGGTTTTACTAAACTTTGGACGCATTTAAATTTATATATATGTGTTATATATAACTAACTTTTAGTAGGTTTATGTTCTTCTATATGAGATCTTCAAAATGATATATAATTCGTCCAAAATAGAGTATGTGTGAAAGAGATATCGATACTCAAAGTTGAGTAAATGGATGAAATTAGCAAAAACCAAATGAAGTAAACAGTAAGTCAATCACAATACTTTAACAAAATAAGTTAATACTAAAAATAACAATTATTTAATGTTACATAAACAACCTAACGTGGCCCTATTAGACAATGCGCATAAATTGACTCCGCCATATGTCGGCGGAAATCCATTGCCTCATCGTCGGTTTCGTTAGGGGGTACCCATATCTCCTCGTTATTTATCAACTTTTGGACATTACGGCATACCCATACACCGCAATCCGCATATAACCCGGTCTGCTGGGGTACTTGGCCGGCCATCTTTGTGCGAAAGATACTTGACACTTCGCGACGTCTATGATCCCCGATCAATGAAAAGAACGTATATAGTTTTGTTTTAAACGATTGCATCTGCTCTGTCAATTGTTGTTTGCAGAGACCGTCCTTTTCGCTGTCATATAGGGTCATGACCATAGTGTCTAGTTCAAACACTCCAAGCAGCCAATGTCTGGGATGCAAGCATATGGGGATGTACACCTGAAATATTACAATATAAGTCATATATGTTATTAAATAAAATAACAGTAAAACGATTTGCATACCCTATCGAGGAGAGTCCAAGAGGTCCCTTCCGAGCCATTGCATATTTCGATCACGGAGGCGGGACCTTGATGGTCCATCAGTATACACTGAAAGAACATAGTGTGCATGATGGTCCACCTCGTGTCTACGCCACGATGTTTTTGCAACAGGCTAACCCAAGAATCGACGTGCTATGCATAAAAAATAGATGGTTAGACATGTAATATAAATATATTTGATTATATATGACTATAATTTAACTTCATACTAACCGTATCGTCTAAGTCAGAGTTCACAGGGTCATCCGCAAGCAATTTTTCAAAAAACGAGGGGTTGATTTCTAAGCCCCCGTAAGGGGTGAATGTCAAGTTGGGGAGGCGACCAGTCCGGCACATCCTCAATATTTCTGATGCCGGTTGAGGCTCCGGTGAAGGCACCTTTCCCTTTTTCTTTCCTCCCTTCTTTCCCCCCGATTTCTTTGCTTGTTTTTTAGCGGGCGGTGGTGTCGTAGATCCTTGTTGGCCAAACGGGTGACGAAACCATTGTGAAATTTTATGCGACCGCTTTAGAGGGAGCGGGGTCACCTGTGGTGGTGGATCTACAACATCCATCGAGTCATCGTCAGGCTCCGAGAAGTGCTCCGAGAAGTGATCCTGGATAATAGGAGACCCCGTCTGAAAATTACGTTACTCAATGTTTTAAGTACAATTTAGGAAATGTTCACAATTAAACCAAAACTACCAAAATAACTTACAGTATGCATTTCCGGCCTGTAATAGTCATCGGCCGAACCGCCAAAGATGTTTGTGATTGATGTGGTGGCAAACGGCGGCGGCATCTACGAGGTGTATGCCCCCGACATCCCGGCCTGCGTGACATTGATCATTAAAATAGTTACAAAATTAGGATTATCGATATATAACTATAATGGTTACTCAGTGTCACTAACACTCTCCGGGATAGTAGAATATGATGTGGTGGCGAACGACGGCGGCATCTGCGAGGTGTATGCCCCCGACATCCTGGCCTGCGTGACATTGATCATTAAAATAGTTACAAAATTAGGAACAAACATATAACTATAATGGTTACTCAGTGTCACTTACACTCTCCGGGATAGTAGAATAGGATGTGGTGGTGAACGGCGTTTCCGACATCCCGGCCTGCGTGACATTGATCATTATAAGAGTTACAAACTTAGGAACAAACATAATGGTTACTCAATGTCACTTACATTTTCAGGGAATGACGGATAGGATGTGGTGGCAAACGTCGCTTGTGCCCCCTGTCCGAACGGAGCGGGGATCGGTGTCGTACTCGACAGCTAAAACAAATTTAGAACGTAATATTAATATACAAACTAAATAAACGTGGCCAACAAATTAAGTTAAACACTAACATTGACAGCGCTAAACTGTCTGTAGACTTCCTCCAGATAGTGTACACGTGTCTCTAGCGGCCCGTGGACGTAGTCCCACAGGACTTCATGTGAGCCACGCTGTGGCTCGTAGGAAGGGGCCGCCTGATATGGATTGTAGGAGGAGGAAGGGGGCGCCTGGTAGGAGGAGGAACGGGCCGGCTGGTAGGAGGAGGAAGGGGGCGGCTGGTAGGAGGAGGAACGGGCCGGCTGGTAGGAGGAGGAAGGGGGCCTGTCGTCGTCTTCCTCATCTTCGCCAGATGTGGAAGTAGGGGGACGTCGAGCCCTTTCCGCCTCTGCGTCAATAAAGGCCACGCTGTCTCTGTACCAATCTGTGCCCATCTCGTCGACAGTAGGCACAAGGCGATCGAAAGGCAAGAGTGGCTGCTAAATATATGATAAAACATAAAAGAAATTAATAAGCGGGACTAACGTATGCAAATTGTAAACATAGTAAAAGAACTTACATTTCTAGACGCATTGAAGAACTGAAACCAAAGCGACCTACTTAGGGTAACACGCTTGTCCCAACGGGTTCCCCTAAGTACTCGATCGTCGCGCTTGACGAAATATCGGATTGATGCGGGAAACATCTCCAAGATCCATATCTGGAATTAGACAAGAAGAGCAAGTACGTAAAAAGAAAAGCCAAACAGTTTGTATGTATTATTAACAATTGTTATACTACGTATCTAACCTTGAAGGCGTATGTAAAACCACAAAGATTCATCTTTGCATGTCGATCAACGCGTCTGGCTATGGCTCGGTGCAGAATAGAGTAACAATGTGTCCAGATATGGCTACCCCACGGGTAGCTGTTAAACAGCTCAAGGTCCTCGACGGCCCTAAGGACCGTCTCGGAAGCATACTGGCTATACTCACGGCCCAAGAAGCCCATATCCACGATCACCACCAAGCATACATGGACAGCATTGTCGTCGGTTAGGGCACTAAGGCCCTCTTTCATCATTTCCCGGGCTGCCTTCAGCTTCAAACGAGATGCTGAAATGCCCCAAACCCTAGGAACGAAGGAGCAGTCTTCTAAGGGAGGAAGGGGGGAGCCTCTCCAAAACGTAGTCCTGTAATTAGACAGAACTCACGACGCCCAAAATGCAATTGAGAGCCGAAGAAATCAAAAAGCATCTCCTCCGGCTCAGCGTTGGCGTCCTCGACCTCCAACTGTAGAAACATGTGTACTAGCGTAGGGCCGCCACCAGAGTAAGACACACCCATCCATGGCCCGAACGGTGTCCCTCTATAGATGGTCTCAAGGGTATCCGTGCGATCACATAATCCCCTAAAGAGCGCTCCTAATTCCTCGATGTAGGAAACTTTGCACCTTACCGTCAAGTCGATGTTAAAGAAATCCTTCTACATAGTCATTCACAGATGTTATAGTTAGTGTTATATATAGATAAAGTGCGGTGGTATTTTATTTCAACGTATCATATTGTTATATATAGATAAAGTGCGGTTTATTTTATTTCAACGTATCATATTGTTATATATAGATAAAGTGCGGTTTATTTTATTTCAACGTATCATATTGTTATATATAGATAAAATGCGGTTTATTTTATTTCAACGTATCATATTGTTATATATAGATAAAGTGCGGTGGTATTTTATTTCAACGTATCATATTGTTGTATATAGATAAAGTGCGGTTTATTTTATTTCAACGTATTATATTGTTATATATAGATAAAGTGCGGTTTATTTTATTTCAACGTATAATAGTGTTATATATAGATAAAGTGCGGTTTATTTTATTTCAACGTATCATATTGTTATATATAGATAAAGTGCGGTTTATTTTATTTCAACGTATCATATTGTTATATATAGATAAAGTGCGGTGGTATTTTATTTCAACGTATCATATTGTTATATATATATAAAGTGCGGTGATATTTTATTTCAACGTATAATAGTGTTATATATAGATAAAGTGCGGTTTATTTTATTTCAACGTATCATATTGTTATATATAGATAAAGTGTGGTGGTATTTTATTTCAACTTATAATAGTGTTATATATAGATAAAGTGCGGTTTATTTTATTTCAACGTATCATATTGTTATATATAGATAAAGTGCGGTGGTATTTTATTTCAACGTATAATAGTGTTATATATAGATAAAGTGTGGTGATATTTTATTTCAACGTATAATAGTGTTATATATAGATAAAGTGCGGTTTATTTTATTTCAACGTATCATATTGTTATATATAGATAAAGTGCGGTGGTATTTTATTTCAACGTATAATAGTGTTATATATAGATAAAGTGCGGTTTATTTTATTTCAACGTATAATAGTGTTATATATAGATAAAGTGCGGTGGTATTTTATTTCAACGTATAATAGTGTTATATATAGATAAAGTGCGGTGGTATTTTATTTCAACGTATAATAGTGTTATATATAGATAAAGTGCGGTTTATTTTATTTCAACGTATAATAGTGTTATATATAGATAAAGTGCGGTTTATTTTATTTCAACGTATCATATTGTTATATAGAGATAAAGTGCGGTTTATTTTATTTCAACGTATCATATTGTTATATATAGATAAAGTGCGGTTTAGGGACCCTAGTTGTCATTCTTAAAAGTTTAGGACCTAATTGGCATTCTTAAAAGTTTAGGGACCTAAGTTGTCATTCTTAAAACCGTAGGGACCTAAGTTGTCATTCTTAACATTTTTTTATAAAAAACACATTCTTAACAATTTTTTTATAAAATGTGTTTTTTATAAAAAATTGTTAAGAGTGTGTTTTTATAAAAAAATTGTTATAGTTTTATGTTTGAATGTGATATTTGTATGTTATAATGTGTATGTTGTTATAGTGTGTTTTTTCATATAAAAATTGTTAAGAGTGTTTTTTTATAAAAAATTGTTAAAAGTGTGTTTTTATAAAAAAATTGTTAAAAATGTGTTTTTTTATAAAAACACACTCTTAACAATATTTTTTATAAAAACACACTCTTAACAATTTTTTTTATAAAAAAACTGTTTTTATAAAAAATTGTTAAGGGTGTGTTTTTATAAAAAAAATTGTTAAGGGTGTGTTTTTATAAAAAAATTGTTAAGGGTGTGTTTTTATAAAAAAAACACATTTTTAACAATTTTTTTTTATAAAAACACACTTTTAACAATTTTTTTATAAAAAAACACTTTTAACAATTTTATATGAAAAAACACACTATAACAACATACACATTATAACATACAAATATCACATTCAAACATAAAACTATAACAATTTTTTTATAAAAACACACTCTTAACAATTTTTTTTAAAAACTGTTTTTATAAAAAAAAATTAACAGTTTTTTTATAAAAAAACACATTATAAAAACCATAAAACTATAACAATTTTTTTTAAAAACACACTCTTAACAATTTTTTATAAAAACACACTGTTTTTATAAAAAATTGTTAAGGGTGTGTTTTTATAAAAAAATTGTTAAGAGTGTGTTTTTATTAAAAAAAAACATTGTTAACAATTTTTTTATAAAAACACAATTTTTTTATAAAAGAACACTCTTAACAATTTTTTTATGAAAAAACACACTATAACAACATACACATTATAACATACAAATATCACATTCAAACATAAAACCATACATATCATGCTAAGCATAGAACATATTCAAACATAAGTTATAAACACTATAACAACCTACAAATCATATATCTTAACTTAAAATAACATACAAAAAATAACAAATAACATAAGGAAAACATACCACAGAGGTAATACGAGACATCTTCACAAAACCCGAACGCGTATTCCACACGACAAAATTGAGAGAGTGGGAGAAAATTGAGAGAGTTTGATTAAAATTTGAGAGAGTGATTAAAAAAATGAGAGTGCCGTTTTTTGGTCCCCCCCTTATATAGTGCGGCCGAAGTAACATTTAGGGTTTAGGGTTCGTCAAAGTGATTTTAGGGTTAACCCTGTGCCGACACGTGGCATAGGAGCCCGCGATCGCGGGGGTCAAAGAAAGTCAAACGCGGGCAGGGACCAAAAATGCACATGCGGACATTCTTGAGGGGGGAAAGCTGGACCGCGGGCATTCTTGAGGGACCAACGCGGGCAAAGTGGGCAAACTTTGGACACGTGTAGCCCGCGATCGCGGGGGTCAACGAGAGTCAAACGCGGGCAGGGACCAAAACTGCACACACGGGCATTCTTGAGGGGGGAAAGCTGGACCGCGAGCATTCTTGAGGGACCAACGCGGGCAAAGTGGGCAAACTTTGGTGACACGTGGCGTGGAGCCCGCGATCGCGGGCTCCATCGCGGATTTTTGGGGTATTTTTGTAACATGGGAGAGATTTTGGGTATTTCAGTAAAACGTGATTTGACTTAGGGTATTTTAATTAATTTCCCTTGTTTATATGTATATGGTAACCTAGTAAAAGATATAGGGAAATTAATTAAAATGCCATAAGTCAAAGTCAAACTTACCAAAATGCCACAAATCTCTCCCAGTTTGCAAAAATACCTCAAATACCCGCGATAGGAGACCGCGATCGCGGCCAATGGCATTTTGGTAATATTATTATCCCGCGATCGCGGGAAAACGGCTAAAATACCCGCGATCGACACTTTTGTTTGTATTTCATTATTTTTAAATGAAATTTTACACTTTCACCCCCTATACTTATTTATAAACTTTACTTTATACCTTTTACTTTCATTATTTTAATTTTACATTTAACACATATAATCGTTTATTAACTAAAACACGTTAAAAAAATACGTTTTAATTTTAACAAGTTACACCATTATAATCGTCTATTCGATACGTTCGAAATGAGCTCAATTTTGAATTTTTTTGATTTATATATTTTAATATATATCATATATACTACATAAAAATATTTTTAATATTTACAATTCATACCTTTATAGTTAATTATTTAATTTATGGTACTCTTATAGTTAATGCGATAGGAGTGTAAAACAAAATTGAGAATACGTTAAAAAAATGAATTTCCGCAGATAAAAAATATTTTTTAGGTAGTGTATATGATATATATTAAAATATATAAATCAAAAAAATTCAAGATTGGGCTCATTTCGAACGTATCGAAGAGACGGTTATAATGGTGTAACTTGTTAAAATTAAAACGTATTTTTTTAAGGTGTTTTAGTTAATAAACGATTATATGTGTTAAATGTAAAATTAAAATAATGAAAGTAAAAGGTATAAAGTAAAGTAAGTAAATAAGTATAGGGGTTGAAAGTGTAACATTTCAATTTTTCCGAAAAAATTGTGATTTTGATTTGATATTTACACTTTCACCCCCTATACTTATTTATAAACTTTACTTTATACCTTTTACTTTCATTATTTTAATTTTACATTTAACACATATAATCGTTTATTAACTAAAACACGTTAAAAATACGTTTTAATTTTAACAAGTTACACCATTATAATCGTCTCTTCGATACGTTCGAAATGAGCCCAATCTTGAATTTTTTTGATTTATATATTTTAATATATATCATATACACTACCTAAAAAATATTTTTTATCTGCGGAAATTCATTTTTTTAACGTATTCTCAATTTTGTTTTACACTCCTATCACATTAACTATAAGAGTACCATAAATTAAATAATTAACTATAAAGGTATGAATTGTAAATATTAAAAATATTTTTATGTAGTATATATGATATATATTAAAATATATAAATCAAAAAATTTCAAGATTGAGCTCATTTCGAACGTATCGAAGAGACGATTATAATGGTGTAACTTGTTAAAATTAAAACGTATTTTTTTAACGTGTTTTAGTTAATAAACGATTATATGTGTTAAATGTAAAATTAAAATAATGAAAGTAAAAGGTATAAAGTAAAGTTTATAAATAAGTATAAGGGGTGAAAGTGTAAAATTTCATTTAAAAATCATGAAATACAAACAAAAGTGTACAAAAGTGTCGATCGCGGGTATTTTAGCGGTTTCCCCCGCGATCGCGGGATAATAATATTATGCTACTGGCCGCGATCGCGGACTCCTATCGCGGGTATTTGGGGTATTTTTGCAAACTAGGAGAGATTTGTGGCATTTTGTTAAGTTTGACTTTGACTTATGGCATTTTAATTAATTTCCCAAAGATATATATATATATATAAGTTTAATTTTATGTAACATTCGAAAAACATCATTAATTAATTTTATAAATTAATGGGAAATTAATTAAAATACCCAAAGTCAAACCAACTGTTACCAAAATACCCTAAAATTTTTCAATTTTGCAAAAATACCCAAAATACCCGCGATGGGGTCCCGCGATCGCGGGATACGCTGACGTGGCACGTATTTTGGGCACAAATGCCCCGCGAAGCCCCTAAACTTTGGCTGCGGTGCACTTTTGGTCCCTGCCCGCGATGGGCCAAAATTTACAGTTTTGGTCCCTGAAATTTTCAACTTTTGGTCCCTGAAAACTTACACTTTCAGCCCCTATACTTAGACGAATCTTGATGCTTTTACTGTTTTTTTCCACAATTATTGCAATTTAAAGACCGATTTGTGGTTGAAATTCAATTGCATGTTTCAATCAATGTTAAATCAATGTTTTTGGAATATCGGTTTGTGGATGAAATGAGAGATTGGTTTTCTGATATGTTGGTTGTTTCATTCATAAATAGACGTAAAATTAAAGCCATAATTCTCACACAACGATTTCATTGTTGCAATATTTCTTTCTGCAATATTTTGTGTTTGAGATACTACTGAAAAAATGAGTTCATCTGTTGCAAAAGCTAAGCTATATTTCTGTTTTGATGGTGAATGGGTGCAAGATAACAATGAGTGGAATTTTGCTTATAAATCTAAGCATGGTGTAAAAGTGTCAGTAAACTATACTTATCAGAAGTTTGTTGCATACGCCATGCAAAAATGTGGAATCAACTCTTCTGATATTTGCAAGTTAGTGTTTAAAAATGGCGATGGGTCATTTGTGGATTTATCCAACGATGGGGATATCTCTACTTTTCTGCACCTTGCAGTCGATTCAGAAAGACCCCCATTACTCTTTGTGTATCCCGGCGTATCCGACGGTGACGACGACGGTGACGACGACGAAGACCTCCAAATAGAGCAGCCCGATTCTCAACAACAACAACCACCACCACCACCACCATCACCACAACCACACGAATGGCGTACTGCTGGAGTTGCTGATGACGAAACCCACGTTTTCAGAACGGGTAATTCTGAAATAGACAGATCAGACACCGATAATGATGATCACGGAGAATATACCCCTAGTAGAAAATCATGTAGTCAGATAAATGACTTTTTGGATATGCCCCCTATTCTTCCAGACTCCCATACCCAGACACAAAGCTACGAACCTACACCTTATATTCGTAGGGAAAGTTTAACAGCAGGTCAGATATTCGATTCGAAGGATCTCTTAGCAAGTCAGATCGGACTCAAGTTCTTGGAAGAGGGTTTCCAAAGTCGCGTGCGGGCATCTGACAAAATCAAATACGTAGTTGAATGTGCTAGAGAAAAGTGTGAGTGGAGGTTGTACGCGATTCACACGGGTCCCAAAGGAGGGGCGATAATGATTAGAAAGTTGCACGACGTACACACTTGTACGAGGACGCAACTTAATCCCCACCACAAACAAGCCGGCAAAAAGACTTTGGGTGCGATCCTGAAAAACAAATTTCTTGATGTTAGCAGGTCATTGCGTCCAAAGGACATCGTCCACGACGTTCACCGGCAGTTCGGCGTCACGATTGATTACCACCAAGCGTGGCGTGCGCGCTGCCATGCACTGTTTATGGTGAGAGGCACGTTCGAGGAGTCGTATGAACGACTCCCGACATATTTATATAATTTGCAGATGCAGAACCCTGGTACTGTCACGCAGCTACGGACCGATTCACGTGGACGGTTTGAGATGTGCTTCGTGGCCCTTGGACCCGCGGTACGTATTTTAACACGTCATATGTTTACACATTATAAACTATAACATTTACACATTATAAACTATAACATTTTAACCTATGTTTTTGCAGATCCGCACATTTCTGGAAAATCTACGTCGTGTCCTGATAATAGACGCAGCCCATTTAAAGGGCCGTTACTTGGGTATGATGTTCCTGGCGGTTGCCATGGACGGGGATAACTCCATCGTTCCAGTAGCTTTCGGCGTAGGCAAGTCCGAAACCGGGGACGAGTGGACTTGGTTTCTGTCCATGTTGAGACAAGCTATCGGAGACCCGCAAGGGTTGGTGTTTATGTCTGACAGGGCTCCTTCCATAAGCGCCGCAATCTCTGCCATGTACCCAAACGCCCCTCACGCCATATGCTGTCGACATTTGGAGATGAACGCCAAATCCAAGGACAAACGTATTACCACCTACAAGGATGTCTATTGGGCGGCATGCAGAGCATATACGGATCGAGAGTTTAACAAGTACATGAATATGCTACGATACAGTGTCAAGGAAGCAGCCAAAGTCTTTGACGATGCTGGACCGGAGAGGTGGTCCGCGGCCCATTTTCCTGGACAACGGTATGACATTCTGACCTCGAATAGTGCAGAGTCTGTGAATGCACTCTCCCGTTTTGCGCGTAGATGTCCGATTGTTAATCTTATGGACTACTTTCGGGCCTTTCAACAAGAGTGGTACCAAATTCGACGCCTAAAAGGAGCTAAGATACAAAATGCACTCGCACCAACGACGGAGAATATCGTTCAGTACAGGGCGCGTCGTGCGGCGACATGGCCGGTAAGAGCAATCGGGTATGGGAAGTACGAGGTGCATGATGACTATATTCACGCGATTGTGAATATGGAAGACCACCTTTGTTCGTGTCGTGAATGGGATAAATCTGGGTTACCGTGCGGCCATGCCATCGCTGCAGCAACATATATGGGTCGTACAGATTGCAGCGACTTGGCTGTACCTTTCTTCACGTCCGAATATTACCGGAAAACATACGTGGAGGTAATAAACCCAGCTGGACCCCCTGCAGCATGGGTGTATCCACCCGACCCGCTTCCACCATGCTATCCACCTTTAATGGATAAGAACAGGGCCGGGAGACCGAGAAAGAACGACCGACGTCCATCACGTGGTGAAAGTTCGATACAACGAAGATGTACTCGGTGCCAATGCGTAGGACACACTCGTGGAGAGTGTCCAAATCCCGCCGCTTCAACCGTGCCAAGGAGACATTCTGTCAGTCACACCTCGGGCCCGTCACAGCTTGAACCATATGGAACAAACCCTTATGATACTGTTGATCTAAACACAGATTTGTAAATGATATATATACACACATACATATGCTTCTAAATGAACATTGATAACACAGCTAGTTTGTAAATGATATATATATATATATATATTCGTATTATATATTTACACACATAAAGAAAATAGGAGACCTTCAATTTTTCTTAGTATTTTCTTGACCTTGTTCTTGCATCCATGGCAGTGAATGTTAACTCTGAGTACACATGTCTGTTTATATATTCATATTAGATACGTTTTAATTTTAACAAATTACACCATTATAGTTAATTATTTAATTTATGGTACATCTCATATTTTTTTTCAATTTTGTTTTACACTCCTATCGCATTAACATAATAATCATATATTAACTAATTCATTAAATCGTTTTAAATTATTATTATTTGAATGTGTTTATAGATATCGTGAATGGCAATAGGAGAAGGTAGAATTGTTTATAAATGGGGTTTTGACAAGTTGGTATCACTGGACTCATTTAAGAATTGTGAAAATGGGTATTTGGCGAATGATGATTCATGTGTGTTTAAAACACTTCAGCTCCAAACACACATGAATCATCATTCGTCAAATACCCATTTTCACAATTCTTAAATGAGTCCAGTGATACCAACTTGTCAAAACCCCATTTCATATTATATATATACACACACACACACATACATATGCTTCTAAATGAACATTGATAACACAACTAGTTTGTATTCCATCCAACAAGCTCTTCATCTTCAATCTTTCTGACCCTTCTTCAACGGCTTCTGCTTTTGCAACCACGTATGGCCATTGTGTACCACAACCCGCACACACTTTAGCAAATGAGTTGAGGGTTGTCATATATTCTACAAGAGGAGTAGGCCCACGAATGAGGTAACCTCTGACTTGACCTTGCATGATGTATCCAACCTAACCGTGGTTCAGCGGCTTAAAAACTACTTTTCAGAGAAATTAACAACAACAAAAAATACAAAACAACAACACAGTAAAAAAAAATACAAATAACAACACAGTAAAAAAAATACAAAACAAAAAAAAATATAACCACCACCTACTTAAAAATTGATTTAGTTTCATCAATCCAAGCTTGCTTCTCGTTTACCTTCGCTTGAATAATTGCGAAGTCTTGCAGAATATGGTGAATTGCTTCTTGTTCTCGACGAACACGAGCCTCCCGAGCTTTTATATCCTCTTTCATCCTTTTGATCTCCCTGTCTTCCTCTTCGATCTTTCTCAAATGGACTGCCTTCCTGTCCATAATTTTTTTCCACTCTTCTGTTAGTTCATCTATCTCCTTTTCCTTTTTTGCTATGGCGACCTCGATTTGAGGTGGCATTTTTTCAGGAGTAGACTTAGGGTTTGATGACGATGCCATTTGTGGATGAAATGAGAGAAGAGAAATCAAGAGAGAAATCAATTCAAAGAAAGAAAGCAAGAGAGAAATCAAGAAAGAAAGCAAGAGGAAGTGTGAATTGTGAATTGCATACTACTGATATTTATGGATGAAATCTCAAACATGCAAATGAATTTCAACCACAAATCGGTCTTCAAAGTACAATAATTGTGGAAAAAAACAGTAAAAGCATGCAAGATTCGTCTAAGTACAGGGACCAAAAGTGTAAATTTTCAGGGGCCAAAAGTGTAAATTTTGGTCCATCGCGGGCTGCGATCGCGGGCAGGGACCAAAAGTGCACCGCGGCCAAAGTTGAGGGGCTTCGCGGGGCATTTGGGGCCAAAATACGTGCCACGTCAGCCCTAGCCCGCGATCGCGGGATCCATCGCGGGTATTTTGGGTATTTTTGCAAAATGAATTTTTTTTTGGGTATTTTGGTAACAGTTGGTCAAACTTTGAGTATTTTAATTAATTTCCCTAAATTAATTATGGTTGGGCTAAAATGGGGGGTTTAAAGACACAAAGTATTTAAGTGTTGTGTGTGTACTATTAATGTTTATATCTATATTTTATTATTGCTAGATAATTAAACAATTAAAATCAAATTTTAATTAGAAAGAGTAAACTACAAATTTCGTCCCTGGTGTTTACCAAAATATTTGAAAGTGGTCCCTAAACTTCAAAAACTGCAAGTATAGTCATTGGTCTTTAAAAATCGCTTTGAAAGTGGTCCGTCGTCGTTAACTCCGTTAAAAAACTCAGTTAAATGAAGGGTACTTTCGTCTTTTTACATTTTTTGTCTTTTTCTGTTAAAATAAAATAAAAGTAAAATAAAAATAAAATAATTATACTTTTTAAACCTTTTTGTCTTTTAGCTACCACACCCCACCCCCACCCCAGGTACCCTGCTTCAGCCGACGACCTATTTTCCGGTCATCTTGTCCGACGAATTCCTCCATTTTCCGACCGTGTGTTTGTGTATGTGATGCTAATGATGAGGTAGACACCACCCACCACCACTTTCATCATCTCCATTAAGACCCATTAAGACCTAGTTGTTTCTTTCATCATCTCCATTAACCAGCAAAGATTCAGATTTGGACTTTCTGAACAATCAAAACCTTTGAAAGTTTCTTCTTTTGCATAATCTCTCTTATCCTGTTCTGGTTTTACATCTACTTCCATAGAAAATTTGAACATCCCGTTGGGTTCCATAGTCAACAAATATAATTTTTTTTAAAAGCAAGGTTTACCATTCAAAACAAACCAACAGCTTATAGAGTCACCAAACCAAAGCAAGCAGTAAACCTGATCACAACTACAAAGCAGAAACCTAAGCTGCAGTACTCGAAACAGTCAACAGATATAATTGACTTATCTTCTTCGAATTTCTTTTACAGTATAGTCACTGATTCAGAGAGTTCTGCAAGTGGAGTGGTGTTTCTTACGCCAGAAAGTTTTCTTAGGTGGTGGTCTCAACCTCTCCGGTTCATCTCTCGGTGGCTCAATCTCACACTCACCTCCATTTCACTTTTACAAAACCTACTCCATCTTTATCACCGGAAACCTTACCCTTTCCCCTCCTCCTTCCTCGCCGAGACACCCACCCACCGTTGTGACCCACAAACCTGCAGCTGTGTGTTCGTCTGACGCAGGGATGGAGGGATGGAGTCACGAAATTTGAATGATGAGGAGGGATGGAGAGTGCGTGAGGTGATTGTGTGGTCGTCGGAGGAGGGTATCGGAGAAAGATCGTCGGAGATACGGTCCCTGTGTCGTGCATATATATATATATATATAATATTAATATAAATTATACGAAATTGCAATTTGGTCCCTATTGTTTTAAAACAATTGTATAACTTCTCCCTAAAAAAGAAAAAGACGAAAATAACCCTGACTCTAACGGATAATTTTAACGGAGTTAGTGAGCAGGGACTATTTTCAAAGCGATTTTTAAAGATCAATGACTATACTTGCAGTTTTTGAAGTTTATGGACCATTTTCAAAGATTTTGGTAAATAAAAGGACGATATTTGTAGTTTACTCAATTAGAAAAAGTAACTATTAACCTATCAAATCACTTACACATCCGTATCAATCCACCTATTGGCATCCCATCAAAGGGGTGCCAATATAGTAACACCAAATTATAAAGACAACTCTATAATAGGCATGTAGTCCAGCTTTTGGCCGTACTAATATATCATATTTTTATTTTTTAATAAAAAACACATTAAGTTTTTATAATCAATTTTTTTTAAAAGGGTATCCTAGGCTTTGTCTAGACTAATCCTTGGCACTGACTGACTGTTAAGCATACAGCCCTGAGATAATTCCTCAGTGGCCATAAGTTGCCAACGCCTGGATTCGAACCCGGGATAGATAAGTTTCTGAGCCACATCCCCCCAAAGCCTTAACCAGTACGCCACAAGCCTTGTGGTTTTTATAATCAATTTATAATAAATTTTATTTCATTCCATGAACATATAACTTATAATTATTTTATATATTTGACACAAAAGTACACTACATATTAGTTTAACATATCCTTTAACTTTTAATTGAAGTATAAGACCATCCACACACCTGTAAGACCATACTTCTTTTTAAAGTGTCATATCAGCTTTATAATAACACCTTCTACACACATGCAAGACCAAACTTCTTTCTAAACTAATAAATTATAATATAAATAATAAACATATTAATAATTAATGTTTAAATAAACAAACAAACAAATTAATTAAATTAAAAAAATGCTATTGTTTAATATATTTATTTTGTGAGAGGGCTTTCTAATTTAGAAAGATGAGGTTGGTCTTGCAAACCACATGTCATGTCATGTCATGTTGCAAGGGGTCTTGCAAGACTTGTGTGGATGCTTTAAGAAATTAATTTGTTATTATGTCACATGATGAATACGGAAACACCTTCATACATTGTCACATTGAAAACATCACATAAATGTTTATTACGTCATCCTCGTACAAATTCTTGCCGACTTGTCTTTACGTGCATATAGTGACGGAATACAAGCCTTTTAACGTCGGGGTCGAACTTAATCCCTAATTATGTTCATTATATAAATGAGTCTATTCAAGGTATATACTGAGAAAAATTAACATGGTCTCTTTTGGAGGAAAAAAATATGCTTAATATATGTCTACACTAAAATAAAATTGGATTTATAGGACCTTAAAATGTCTAAATAGATTGTTTTATAGTATAGAACAAAATATTTGTATGTTTGGTGTAAAAGTTCTACAATAATAAGTTTACAAGGCTCTCTCGGACATCTTAATAAAAGAAAATTAGCATACTTTTTAACTAAAGTATCATAATAATTTTTTTTCGTATGATATTATCTGAAAGCATGTCTTATAAAAACAAATATTTTATAAAAATATGTATTCATATGACACTTCTCAAAAGTGTAGTAAAAACTTGTTACGATATCTAAAAACGGCAGATAAACACTTCTATACACGATGTACAATTATTTGATGCTATAAATTTAAGTGATATGAAACTGTCTTTTCTTATTTAAGTCAAACGATTAATATTATAATTCTGGGATTTGGTATTTTAATTATTTATTTTAAATGAGTGATTACAATAAATATTTATAAACTTAGGTGATTTAAAAATAAGATTTAAAAGTGTCATAATAAAGGGAGTTATTATCGAGCACTTAGATTTTATAGGATTTATATAAATTATATAAGGAGAGGTGGTTATAATAAGTCGTTTAAATATTTTGATGATTTTAATAATGAGAGTAAAATGTTGTTATGAGACTAAAATAACTATTGAGACACTTTAATTTGGAGTGGAGATTTATAAAATTATAAGAGGGTTAATTTGACGTTTTGGGACGTCATTGAATTACAAAAATAACCACTATCAGATCAGCAAGGAAAAAATCTCTCACTAAAGCTTATATCCATCCCTGATAGTCGGCGAGTGTGAATGGCGTAGATGATGCTTGAGCTTATATACACTTGAGCTTTGACTAGAAATTGTCGAGGTTGACTGAGTTGATTGAGGGTTGACTTTTGACTCGTTTGACCCATATGGATTTAATGATGGGGCCGTATTGCGATATTTGGAACATATTTGGAGACTCAAATTTGGAGTTTGACTTTAGGTCGGGTCGGGTTGGACCATAAGTTGACTTTTGGATAATTAAGTTGTAACGCCCCGCTTACCACGACACAATATTGTCCGCTTTGCCCCACTGGCTCACGACTTTGTTCTTGGCGACCTGGCAAGGACTTCGCAAGGACTTCCCAGGAGGTCACCCATCCTGGTACTACTCCCACCCAAGCACGCTTAACCACAGAGTTCCCAAGGAACCCGCATGCTTGTGGCCCCAAAACGCGTTGTGTCTGGTAAGGCCAAGGTTTACTAATATACCCAGCATCTCTCCTGTTCACGACCGATGTGGGATATGCCTAAGGTGTTACACACACCCCCCCTCAGGGACTCATCGTCCTCGATGAGGTTTGCCCCACATCTCGAACGGCACAGGAGTGGCTCTGATACCATTTTGTAACGCCCCGCTTACCACGACACAATATTGTCCGCTTTGCCCCACTGGCTCACGGCTTTGTTCTTGGCGACCTGGCAAGGACTTCGCAAGGACTTCCCAGGAGGTCACCCTTCCTGGTACTACTCCCACCCAAGCACGCTTAACCACAGAGTTCCCAAGGAACCCTCATGCTTGTGGCCCCAAAACGCGTTGTGTCTGGTAAGGCCAAAGTTTACTAATATACCCAGCATCTCTCCTGTCCACGACCGATGTGGGATATGCCTAAGGTGTTACATAAGTCATTGATTAGATATTTGTGGTATAAAATGTGTAGGTCTTCCGTCAAGAGCTATCAGTAGTCGATCCACGCAATTAGACGAGTCTTCATGAGACTTACAATGAGATGCATACCCACGTTCAAATTTATTTCCAGTATTATATGATTTTGTATGGTGAATGTTATTCATGATAATGATTTAAATACATGTCATCAATATATGTTTACATGTATGTGGAGTTTTGTGGAGCATACATGCTAATTGTTTTTCGGCTTTTTAACATATTTATCATGCATGAGTTTTCAGTTGGTTTATATTGTACAAATGGTATATGGTTTTGGAGTATGGAATGTCAGTTGGTTTGTCACACTTAAGGGGAGACACGACCTCGAAATGGGTGATTGGCTCTGTGTGAGCTGTACACACAAGAGAATGCTTGTGACATAGCAGCACGACCCCATAATGGGTTATTGGTTATAGGTGAGCCGTACATACCCAGGGAATGCTTGCAACTTATCAGCCCATACTTGATGAGACAATTATGAGGTCTCGTTTTTTTCAGTGTCAGATGTTTTCAGAAAATGCATACTCTTTTGCATGAAATTTGCATGTTTAATATGTGCGATAAGATATGATTTCACTCACGCAAGCCATGAACTTATTGAGCTTATAAGCTGACTATTGTATATTGTAACACCCGTAATATCCAGGTAAGTATAATTTCAAGTCAGTGTAGAAATCGATCTTTCAAGAGAAATAAAAGAAATAGAATTTTGGATTGAATCCTAGATTTTATAGTCTTGTTGGATGGAGAATTCAAATACGAATCCAACAGGCCTTTCTGGAGCGAAAACGGAGCTAAAACGAAGAAGTTATGGCCAAAGCAACTTTCGGTACAACTTCGGCTAAAGTGACCAGCGAAAGTTACATGTGTCACAATCGCATGTCACTCTCGCCGGTTTTATACCGAGATTCATGGGACCACAGCGAGAGTGCCCAGCGAAAGTGACAATTGTCACTCTCGCGCGTCACTTTAGCCGACGGGCACCTGGTGTATAAAAACACGTTTTCACCCATTTCAACCCCATTTTCATTTCCCCACTTCTTCCCTTCATCCTTTTCTCTCCCAAACCGAAACCCTAAGTCCTCAAAGTCTATTTTGAGCCATTTAGCCACAAGATTCGAGATTTGCAAGTGATTTGTTCATCTACCATGGTTTTGGGAAACAAATCTTGAAACCCTTTCACTTCATCTTCTTCACCCAAAGCTTTCTAGGGTTTTATCCAACCTTTTTGTCCATTTTGAAGAGTTGGAGCTTGTGGTGTTTTGTTGGTGATCTTGAGGTGTTTTGTTGGTGGATTCTTGTTGTGATTGAGGTAATCATCCCTTTTCTTCATCTATGGAAATTAGGATTTTGGGTATAAGTTGAGATTATTGATGAAAATGTTTGGGGAATGATTTTATATGGTTGAATATGATTATTGATGGTTGAAAACTTATGGATTTAGGTGTTTGGAAGATTTGGCTTGAGGATTCAAGTTTTTTCAAAGGAACTCAAATTAAGGAAAATCTAGATTTAGCCTAAATCTAGCAAGGTGAGTTCAAGTTGATTTGTGAAAACGTTGTACATATCAAAATGTTTATTTTAAAGTGTTATGTGTTTTACATAAAACTTATCAATTATTGAGTTATTTAGTGGATTTTGATTATTTGAAGTGTTGAGCTTTACAAATCTTGTAAAACACCCACATTTGGGATTTTTGGGTAATTGACAAATAAATCACGAATGAAAGTGTTTTATTAATTTATTGCATAAACGAAGATTGTTTGGTCAAAATACACTTTCAGTGTTTGCATAAACGGAGTTTGTTTGGTCAAAATACACTTTCAGTGTTTGGAAAGAGCAACTAACTAAAATTTCGATAAAATAATCACTTAAGGAATAAAAATCCTTCTACAAACCTGTTGGTTCCTGTTTTGCTTAACAATGATGATTCTATCTAATAGTTTAAACAAGATATAATGCGGAAGCGTTTTTAACGAACTAAAAGATATAATAAGGTAGAAGAACACACAATATCAAATACGTGAAGTGTAAATAACACAAGTTCTAACTCAATAACCCACTGTATATTGATATAAATAGAACACCAAGAACACCGATGATATAACAAGAATTCTGTTCTAATGGTGTGTGTGTTGTGCAAAGCTTAATCGAAGAACTCAACATGAGTCTTCTATTTATACTACTTCTAAAGGGTACAAGTTCTAGACAACAAGGACTGAAGGTACTAAAACACTATTCTGGTACTGTTGTTAGTACAACGTTAATTAAATGCGCCGACTACTGCTAAGGCTGAGACCCATCAGAGTTTGACACGTGGAGTTGTCAGGTCACGCCTTGTACGAATGATCTTCAGAATCTTCGTACATCAGAAATCGTGAGAAGCACGATTGTCCTTGTATAGATCTTTAGTATTTATACCACAGAGGCTCTGTCAAGTATGACAGAGGCTCTGTGGCCTTGTCCGCTGAGAAGAGTCCTCTGGCGATTCTTCACTTCAGTCTTCTCGGTGACTCGGCAGAGCCTCTGTCGAAGACTTCTATACTTATCCTATTTTTCAATACTTTTATAAACATAAAGATTGGAGCTAACAATCTCCCCCTAAGTGTTGAAAAATAAAAAATTAAAAAGTGCAAGGTTTTCTAGGCTAAGTACATGACAAGAGGTGAAACAATGTACCTCAAAAGATTTTACTTTTCTTTCATACAAAAATATGCCAGAGGCACTTACACTTGTTTACATTATGAAAGGAAAGATTTGCAGAGGTTGGTAGAGGATATCATACGTTGGCGTCTTTGAAGTCGTTGAAACTTCTATTGTCGAATCCTAATTCTTTAAGCTCGTTATAGAATCTGATGCAGAGTGTTCTGAAGTTGATTGTTGAGTCGATGACCTCTATCAGTCTATTTGCAAGAGCTTGATTCATGAGCTCCGTTCCTCTGTGCTCCATGAGGATAGCTCTAAGCTCTGTCAAAGTACTTGTTGCATACTTTTGACAGTCCATCTCTACGAACAGTCTTGACTTCCCAGTAGGATCTTGATAGACTAACCCAACTCTTGGAGATGTAATGATCGAGTTTGGTACGGCAGAGGATGGGTAGTCATCTTTTGGTGGTTTTAGACTTAGGTTTCTTACTCCAAGATCTCGTCCTAATTGGAAGTCGACAAGGCTGTATAGCAGAAGTTTCTCACACATGGCTTTCCTTATTACCCTGTATGCCCTTCGATTTTCATCTGTTGTGTAGTTCTCTTTCGTCCAGTTGAGAAGGTCGGGTAGGTCGTAGGGATTTAGATTTCTCAGATCAGCATCTGAGAATTGGTTCACGATTCTGTCCTCCCTTTTGACCTTATATATGTTGTAGGAAACCTTAGGTGCGGTTCTGGTTTGAGAAAACTTACAGTATATGACCTTGACGATTTTGGAGATTGAGAAGACTTGGTGTTTTGGCTTGGGTGTTGTTCTTGTGAAGATATTTTTGAGGTCGGCACGAAAGTCTGGATCTTGAATGGATGGTGGCAGAGGATCTCTGGCAGTTCTGTTGTACAGATATCTGTACACCACCTCTTCCATCTGTCGTAGAGGTGCACCGGGTGGAGGCATGGGTCTGCACAGAGCATCCATTTGTTTCTTAATTTGGGCCACTCGATCCTCTGTGAGTTTTTCCTTTGGATCCAGAACAGGTATATTTGACAGAGGGGTAGCACCGAAAGCCCAGTCTTCTTCTTCTGGCTTTGGTGTCACATAGGCGTCGAAGGAGCTTTTCATCAATTTCTCTGCTGGTTGATGCTTTGGCTTCTTCTTCTTAGGTTCCTCTGTCATTATCCCCTTGCCTTTGTCTTTTGCCTTCGGCTGTAGATCTTCTTGTAGAGATGGGGTTGCCTCTGTGGGTTTTGTCTTTTGGGGTTCTGAGGGCTTTGAAGGAGGTACTTCTGAAGTTTTGGGGGTTGCCTCTGATGGTTTTGTCACTTGTGTTTCTGAGGACTTGGTTGGTGAGATTGGTTTGTTCAGAGGTTTTGTTGGTGAGGCTTCTGCGGATTTGCTCAGATATTTTCTATGTTTGCGAGCAATCGACTTGGTTCTGGTTTTGAGTGTGGGTGATGGAGATTTTGTCTTCTCGGCTTCTGGTGTTGGAGATGGAAGTTTGGGTTCTTCAGGTGTTGTTGGTGTTGGTGAAGTTGGTTTGTCTTCTTTTGGTTTAGGAGTAGGGGTTGGTTGGTCTTCTTCGGAGGATGTCAAGATTTGAAATTGTTCACGGGTTGGCACATCTTCTCCGAATACAGAGGTTGTTTCCACAGAGGTGGGTGTTGCCTCTGTGGACTTCTGTTGTTGATCTTGATTGGTTTCAGGTACTTGGGTTGTAATTGGGGTTTCTTCAGGGGTTATTTCCACATAGGTGGTTATTGCCTCTGTGGTCAGTTGTTGATTTCTTCCTTGGGTTTGAGTTGGGGGAACTTGGTTTAGGGGTTCTACGGATATCGGTGGAGCTGGTAGACCTGTGCTTGCAGCTTTCTCCCTGTGTTTCTCCCCCTCAGGATGATCTGATGAATCATCAGAGTCATCCTGACCCCTATCTTTCGTACCCTCTGCCCTGCATGAAGCTTCTGGCTTTTTAGGCGGTACGGCACCTGCAGCTATCATCTTTGCGCACAAGTCATCACAGAGGCCAAAAAGATTTGCGAGCTCTGCCTCTGTGTTGAAGCGCATTCTGCCGATGCTCTTATGAAAGTCTTTAACGTAGGTGTGATTGGCGATTGTAAAAGCTTTGATGAAGTCTGTCATCTGATCAAGAATCCCCTGTCCGAGCTCTGTAAGCTGTGCTCTTGTCATATAGTCGGAGGGCTTTATGGCTTGAGTTGCTTGGGTTGTATGCTCTTGGACTTGTTCTAAGGTCTTCTTTAGGTCTTCTGGTGTAAGGCCCTTAGATGTTGAGGATTACTCTTTTTTCAGCTTTTCAAGCAGTTCTTTGATAGAACTTTGGAAAACAGAGGTAGTGGCTTTCTCGAACTCAGAAGCGGCAGAGGTGGCAGAGGTTGTCGCAGCTGTTCTCATTTGGGCTAGAGCATTTTGCACCTCTGTGGACAGGTTGTCCATTTTGGTGTTCACATCATTAGAGGCCCTCGTGGTAACATCTGCAAAAGAATCAAAAGAGCTTTTCAACTCTTTCAATGTGTTGTCCACAGAGGTGACAAGGGTTTGGAACTCATCCCTTGATACATGCGGACTTGGTGTAACCTCTGGGGGAACACATTCGTCCCTAGAGTGAGTCCCTGTTCCTTGGACACCTTCTTTCGCCCTTGTTTGTACGTTGGGGGCAGAAGGATTTCCTTCTGATCCTTGAGTAGAGGTTTTTGAAGCCTCGTGCTCTACAGAAGTTCCGGTAAGAACATTATCCTGATCCACTCCAGAGGTGGGTACAAGAGTATCCTTATGTTGACTCGGAGACTTGTCTAGAGTCTTGATAATGCCACTTTTTGGCGTTATTTTCAGTTCACAAACCAATGAGATTGGCTTGTATTTAAGCAAAGAAGCGGAATTTTATGGTTTATTTAGTGGAATGTGGAGGTTCTCTAAAAAGCAGCGATCATCGAGAAAAGAAGCTAAAAAAGTCCAAAAAAGAGCCAAAACGAAGCCCAACGGAAGCCCGAGATCCAAGCCCAAGACCCACGCCCGAACCAGGACCCGAACCGCGAACCAGAAACCGACCCACACAGCTCAGAAAAGCGCGCGGTTTTCCACGCGACTTGAAAGTCACGTGGATGGTCGCGCAACTCTCTGTTTCATGATTTTCAACTGTATTATTCCGGGTTTAGGTCATTATTTTCGATACGCAACACACACACGACGACTACGGCAGCTGAGGGGGCGATTTTGGGAGAGATTCTACGCTTTTCGGAGCCACGATAGAGGATCAATCAAAGAGGAATTCACGACGCGAAGCGGATTAGAGCCGGGAAAAGGGAGTTCATCACTACATCTTTCACATTCACCACGATCACATTCATTATGTTTACATACACTTTCGTCTTTCTTTCTCTTGTGTTTGAATCCACCACCGACAGGAACTAATATGTTCATGTTGGGGGTTGGAATGAATTTGGTTTGTAAGCATATGAACAGATGACTTGAACGTTTATCAGTTTTCCTATTTAATGAATGCATATAATTTGGTTTTTAATGCTTTTGAGAGTTTAGCTAGCTTTCAATTGTTTTGATGTTTCTAGTTGAGTTCGAGAGAATTAACTGTTAACTAGAACTAGGAATTACATGTCTAAGGTGAGAAAGGGGATAGAGATATACCGAGTAAGCCTTAGTCCTAATTGAACCATTTAGGTTGAGATCGAAAGAAAAAATCTATACGTTCATAATAAATCTTGCGCTTAATGTGTTTTGGAATCCATAAGTTGAGATCGAAAGATAAAACTTGTCCTTTTCAAAATAAAACCCGTGTTGCTCGAAAGAGAATAATGGTGACTTTTAAAGATTGGGTATTCATTAAGGGAATAACTGGTAATCGTTTTAAGTCTGATATTTGTATGTGAAAACCTAAGGATTTCCAACCCTCAACTGTTTTCTCTATTGGAAGTTTCCAAAGCTGTTTACTGTCTTGTGTTTGATTTATTTTCTTGAAATTAATTAGTTTAATACCAACCATCTCTCAATTTTCGACAGTTCAGTTAATAGTGATTATAGTCATTGTGATACTTAGTTCCTAGTTCCCGTGGATTCGATACTGGTACTTACCGTACGTTATTACTTGATTTCGACACCGTACACTTGCGGTTAGATTTAGGGGGGGTGATACCCTCCCTATCAAGTTTTTGGCGCCGTTGCCGGGGAACTAGTTGCAACTGATAGCACTACCAGCTATAGGCACTATTATATTGAACATTTTTTTTCTATTTTGTTATTTTATTTCATCACCTTAAATTTCTGGATTGCTAAGTTTGTTTATTTTCTTTTAAGGTGCTAGTTGGTTTATGCCAAGGAAAACCCGAGGGAAAGGAATCGAGCCGATCGATCCGGAAATTGAGAGGACTGCACGTCGCCTACGTAAAGAATCAAAAGCAAAAAAGGATTTCAAGATCAAGATGGACGACGAGAGACCGCCTGGTAACAACCCACCTCCACCTCCTCCGGCGAGAGTTTCGATGCGGTCATTTGCCAATCCAAACGTGGCAACCGCACGGATAGGCATCCAACCGCCCGCCACTGCAGCAAACTACTTCGAGATTAAGTCGAGCACCATCGTAATGGTGCAACAAAATCAATATGGAGGGGCACCGACTGAAGACCCTCATGCACATCTTCGTGCATTTGAACGGATCTGCAACACGTTCAAGATCAATGGGATGGAGGAGAATGCGATAAAACTGAGGCTGCTCAGCTTTTCCTTAAAGGGTAGAGCTGAAATTTGGATAGAAGGCCTACCACCGGACTCAATCACCACCTGGGCACAATTGAAAGCTGCGTTTCTTCAGAAGTTTTTCCCACCGGGAAAAACTGCGCAATTAATGGCTGACATTACTCATTTCGCGCAATGGGAACAAGAGACCTTATACGAAGCATGGGAGCGATACAAAGATATGTTGAAGAAGTGCCCTCACCACGGGTTACACGGCTGGGTAATCATTCAGACTTTCTTTAGTGGACTTCACCCGCAGTTCAAGAACGACATCACAGCTGCGGCGGGTTGAGCTCTAATGGATAAATCCTATGAAGAGGCATGTGATTTAATTGAGAACTTGGCTGAGCATAGTTTTTCTACTCCAAGAGCCGATGTTAGAAGAGTTGCGAGTGTTCGGGAATCGGATGAACTGAAGGAACTGAAAGCTCAACTAGCATTTATCACGAACCACTTGAAGGGAGGCAATCCTCAAGAACCGGATCAGGTTCAGTTTGTGCAAACCCGCAACAATCAACCAAGGAACGACCTGTTCTCCAATACTTATAACGAAGGGTGGAAGAAGCACCCGAACTTCTCTTGGAGTCAACCCGGTCAATAGCCAGGTAATTCTTCTCACTTTTCTAATCCTCCTAATACTAACAATGCTTACCGTCCTCCAGGTTTCCACCAAAGGAACGAAGGACCATCCGGGGAGAAGAAGCCGGGGCTGGAAGAGATGATGATGAAGTTCATGACAAAGATGGACAGCACGGTTGGAGAGTTAGCGAGCACGGTGAGCACAGTCAAGGCAGCTACTGATCAAAACACCGCCTCCATTAAGATTCTCGAGAGACAAGTGGGGCAGATTTCTGAAGCCTTACAAAACCGACCTTTCGGAACATTCCTGAGTATGACCGAAAAGAAGAACCGAGAGGAGTGTAATGCCATCTATCTGAGAAGTGGCAAAGAGCTGATCGAGGAGCCGACACGAGAGCCAGCATCAAAGGAAACCGAGTCCAAAGAGAAAGAGGTTGAGACGGCATACATGGATGAGTGGGAGGCCGATGAAGATATTAGGATGGAGGAAAACCCAAAGGATGAAGAGAACAAGAAGAGTGAAGAGACGAAGCCAAAGCAACCACCGATCACGCCGGTGGTACCGAGAGTGCCTCATCCGAGCAGACTTAAATCACCTAAGGATGATGTTAATTTTTCTAAATTTCTTGATATATTTAAAAAATTGCATATTAACATCCCTTTTGTAGATGTGTTGGCACAGATACCCTCATACATGAAGTTCATGAAAGAGATCCTATCCAAGAAGAGGGCGATCGATCACTAGTCCACCGTTGCACTTACTGAAGAGTGTAGCGCAATCATCCAGAACAAGCTTCCCCCGAAGCTTAAAGATCCAGGGAGTTTCTCAAACCCTATTCAAATCGGGAAGTCCTCTTTTGATAAGGTATTATGTGACTTAGGAGCTAGTATTAATTTAATGCCTTTATCTGTTTTCAGGAAACTGGGATTGGGAGAAGTGCAGCCGACGTACATGACTCTCAAACTCGCTGATAGATCGATCAGATACCCATATGGAGTGATAGAGGATGTACTCATCAAGGTGGGTAAGTTCTACTTTCCAGTCGACTTCGTGGTCATAGATATCGATGAAGATTGTTGGTGCAAGTGTACCACATCTCTATATATTTTATATATTTATTTTGATGATTACAAACACACCGTATTATTGTTTATCTAACAATCCTATCCAAGTGTACAGTTCTTGAAGAACACGAAGATTTTATCTGAAGAGTTCAAGACGGAAGATTTACGTTGTCATTAGTGTTTATAATTTATAATGATAAACACCCTAAAATAATATACCACTTGGATATTTCTAAAAACCTTTTAAATAATATTTTAAATAAGAAATTTTGGTTCTAGAAGTATCTGCCATGCGTACTGTTTCTGCAACCACTTTCTGACGCCGGTATACCGCGGGTGTTCAGCCGGTATACCGCGGCAGGCTCGGTGTGCATCTCTGATTGGTTGGAAGTCTTTTCTTCTGCGCGGTATACCGCGGTGTTCAGCCGGTATACCGCGGGTACTGTTTCCGTTGGTTTTTGCAGAGTTGACTTTCTGATCTTGATGTGCTTTTTCCTCTGCACGGTATACCGCGGGGGATAGCCGGTATACCGCGGATTGCATGTTACCGTTGGAAGAGCTGATATATATATACATGCATGCTGGTGGAGAAGAGATAATAACAAAGACCACACAAACAACAATAAGCAGCAACAACACCATTCTCTCAGCTCTCTCTTTTAATATAAAATATTTTTTAAATATCCAAGTGTGAGATATTATACAAGAGTGATTACCCATTGTGAGTTATACTCCTCTTGTAAGTATTTGAATAACGGGTGTGTGATCCTGTTTATCTCATAGCAGAGGCTTGAGAAACTATTACAAATTCCTTTGTATTTGGTTTGTGTTCTACCGTAAAGAATACATTTATTGGATCGTGTCGAGAAGTGTCTCGGCTGCTGGTTTATCACAGTTGGTGGTAAATCAGTAAATCTCCGTGTCAAGTATCTCTAACCTTTATCTCTTTATTTATTCCGCTGTGCATTTAAATTATATCTGTTTATATAATTGTTGTTTATTTATTATTTCTATACTCTGATTTATTTATACTGTTTCTGTTCTGTATTTATTTACAAAAGAATTTTTGAAAGTAAAAGATTTAAAATACAACCTTACCCCCCCCTTAGGTTGTCTAACATTTGGTATCAGAGCGGGTCTTTCAAAAATTTGCTGTTTAAATATTTTTTTATGGCTCAACAAACTAATTTTGTGTTTTCTAAACCTCCTTTGATAGATACTGAAAAGTTTGGCATTTGGGCCGAGCTATTTGAATGTCACGTTCGTGGCAAAAGTCAAAAAATTTGGGATATTATAGAAAATGGGAATTTTAGACCAACCAAAGTTGAAAATGATCTTATTGTTGATAAACCCATAAAAGATTGGACTCCCGCTGAAGAATCTCATTATTGTTTAAATTTTGAAGCTAAAAATATATTATATGTTGCTTTAACCTCTGATGAAATTGAAAGAGTTTATACTTATAAAACTGCTAATCAAATCTGGCAAAGCTTGAGCGACACTCATCGTGGAAATACTCAAGTTAAAAGCTCTAAAATAAATATTCTTGTTCATGATTATGAATTGTTCGAAATGTCAAAAGATGAGTCAATCGACTCAATGTTTAAACGTTTTAACCTCATTATGACTACTTTGAAGGGATTAGGTCGCACTTATCCTAACGAAGACTATGTAAGGAAAATTCTTCGAGCACTTCCTTCGGAGTGGATGGCAAAAATTACATCTTTAGAAGACTCCCGAGATCTCGCAACGATGAAGCTCGATGATCTCATCGGCAATCTTAAAGTGCACGAAATCGCACTAAAAAGAAATCAAGTCCGGGAGCAAGTAAAAAAGAAATCCATCGCTCTCAAAGTCGTTGCCTCAAAAGAAAAGGAAGAGGAGGAAGATGCAAGTTCCTCGGATGACGAACCCGAAAATCTTGACGATTTAGTCAAGTTGGTAAGAAAACTTTCTAAACTTTTATCTAACAAAAAGTTTGCTAACAATGATAGGTTTCAAGAAAATGGAGACTACCGTCGTGGTGGTAAAAACCAAAGTCGCAACGTCCACAAAAGTGAAGACAAAAATGACGAATCTAGCGACGATGAAAAAGCCAATAAAAAGAAAGGCTTTTGCTATGTGTGTGGCGACAAGGATCACTATGCGAGTGTGTGTCCGAAACGAGCAAAACAAATCAACACACCAAAAGCTTTAGTTGGAGGCGCGTTGAGCGCAAGCATAAATGAGGCCAAAAATTTTTGTTTAATGGCCGACCATGATAATGAGGTATCTTCATCATATTCTTCTAAAAATAATTGTGATAGTAATTATAGTGATAATTATTATAGTGACGATGAAAATAATCTTGACGAATTATATAAATCATTTCATGCTATGGCCGCTCTCGCAAATAAATATAAAGATGAAATTTCTAATTTAAAAGAAACCGTATCTGTATATAAAAAGGAAATAGATGACGGTAAACAAAAATCTGCTCATGATTTAGATGTTATCACTAAATTAGAAAATAAATTAAGTGAAAAAGATATTTGTAAATCTTGTGTTATTTTAAATGATAAAATTGCATGCTTAAATAAAAAGACACATGAAGATATTACATGTACAAAATGCGAGTCTCTTGAAAATGAAATTGCATGTTTAAATGCTAAATGTAAATCGCATGAGAAAAACGACTTATTAGCAAATGCTTTTAATAGTAGCAATGATAAAGTGCTTAAAATGCTAAATATGCCTAATCGTATAAATTGTCGTAAAGGCATTGGTTCCGATACATGTGTTGATAAATGTTCGTGTAAACCCATTAAAAGATTTTTTGCATCTCCTAAAGTTGATACGAGAAAACCTCCATATATGTCAAAAATGAAAAATGTGAATTATGGAAGGAAACCGCATGCTCGTATGTATAATGGTAACTTTTCTAGACCTAACAATAATGTGAATATAAATGCTTCATTTTATGTGTATGATAAATACAATCGTAAAATTAAAATGGTTAGAAAATGGATTCCGAAAGGAATGTTTAATGTTGATAATCCGGGTGGAATGCGTTTATGGTTTTAAACCATTTATATGGCTTTGTATGTTTGTCGTGTTTGTTTTATGTCGACAACATATTTTTTGCAGTTTATGTTTTATACTAACTGTTAAAAGGACCCATAAGAAAAGGGTACCACGAAAATTTTCTTTACCTTTTGTAGGTGTTTCCTGGCGAGGATATAATACGTGGTTTCCTGACGAGGTTATAATACGTGGTTACCTGCCGAGGTTATAATACGTGGTTACCTGCCGAGGTTATAATACGTGGTTACCTGCCGAGGTTATAATACGTGGTTACCTGCCGAGGTTATAATACGTGGTTACCTGCCGAGGTTATAATACGTGGTTACCTGCCGAGGTTATAATACGTGGTTACCTGCCGAGGTTATAATACGTGTTTCCTGACGAGGATATAATACGTGTTCCCTGACGAGGTCATAATACGTGGTAATTTTTTTTGCTCACATAAAATTAACCGAAAAATCGAAGCCTTAAGATCCTTTTTTTGGTGCAAGTGTTTCTTTTAGGTTATTTTGTTTTATGTCTATTATATGCTTTTTTTATGCATATTTTATTGTCCCTCAAATTTTTTAATATCGTTATTAATTTGAGGGGGAGCGTTTTATTATCTTTACCCATGAGTTTATGCTACCTCAATTATATGCATATTTTGAGGGGGAGCATCTCTCGAGGGGAAGCATACCGTCTTTCTTGACCCTTTTTGTTTCGACAAACGGGGGAGAGAAACCGCATATGCTCTTGCTTAGCGGTTGTGTTTGTCATCATCAAAAAGGGGGAGATTGTTGGTGCAAGTGTACCACATCTCTATATATTTTATATATTTATTTTGATGATTACAAACACACCGTATTATTGTTTATCTAACAATCCTATCCAAGTGTACAGTTCTTGAAGAACACGAAGATTTTATCTGAAGAGTTCAAGACGGAAGATTTACGTTGTCATTAGTGTTTATAATTTATAATGATAAACACCCTAAAATAATATACCACTTGGATATTTCTAAAAACCTTTTAAATAAGAAATTTTGGTTCTAGAAGTATCTGCCATGCGTACTGTTTCTGCAACCACTTTCTGACGCCGGTATACCGCGGGTGTTCAGCCGGTATACCGCGGCAGGCTCGGTGTGCATCTCTGATTGGTTGGAAGTCTTTTCTTCTGCGCGGTATACCGCGGTGTTCAGCCGGTATACCGCGGGTACTGTTTCCGTTGGTTTTTGCAGAGTTGACTTTCTGATCTTGATGTGCTTTTTCCTCTGCACGGTATACCGCGGGGGATAGCCGGTATACCGCGGATTGCATGTTACCGTTGGAAGAGCTGATATATATATACATGCATGCTGGTGGAGAAGAGATAATAACAAAGACCACACAAACAACAATAAGCAGCAACAACACCATTCTCTCAGCTCTCTCTTTTAATATAAAATATTTTTTAAATATCCAAGTGTGAGATATTATACAAGAGTGATTACCCATTGTGAGTTATACTCCTCTTGTAAGTATTTGAATAACGGGTGTGTGATCCTGTTTATCTCATAGCAGAGGCTTGAGAAACTATTACAAATTCCTTTGTATTTGGTTTGTGTTCTACCGTAAAGAATACATTTATTGGATCGTGTCGAGAAGTGTCTCGGCTGCTGGTTTATCACAGTTGGTGGTAAATCAGTAAATCTCCGTGTCAAGTATCTCTAACCTTTATCTCTTTATTTATTCCGCTGTGCATTTAAATTATATCTGTTTATATAATTGTTGTTTATTTATTATTTCTATACTCTGATTTATTTATACTGTTTCTGTTCTGTATTTATTTACAAAAGAATTTTTGAAAGTAAAAGATTTAAAATACAACCTTACCCCCCCCTTAGGTTGTCTAACATTTGGTATCAGAGCGGGTCTTTCAAAAATTTGCTGTTTAAATATTTTTTTATGGCTCAACAAACTAATTTTGTGTTTTCTAAACCTCCTTTGATAGATACTGAAAAGTTTGGCATTTGGGCCGAGCTATTTGAATGTCACGTTCGTGGCAAAAGTCAAAAAATTTGGGATATTATAGAAAATGGGAATTTTAGACCAACCAAAGTTGAAAATGATCTTATTGTTGATAAACCCATAAAAGATTGGACTCCCGCTGAAGAATCTCATTATTGTTTAAATTTTGAAGCTAAAAATATATTATATGTTGCTTTAACCTCTGATGAAATTGAAAGAGTTTATACTTATAAAACTGCTAATCAAATCTGGCAAAGCTTGAGCGACACTCATCGTGGAAATACTCAAGTTAAAAGCTCTAAAATAAATATTCTTGTTCATGATTATGAATTGTTCGAAATGTCAAAAGATGAGTCAATCGACTCAATGTTTAAACGTTTTAACCTCATTATGACTACTTTGAAGGGATTAGGTCGCACTTATCCTAACGAAGACTATGTAAGGAAAATTCTTCGAGCACTTCCTTCGGAGTGGATGGCAAAAATTACATCTTTAGAAGACTCCCGAGATCTCGCAACGATGAAGCTCGATGATCTCATCGGCAATCTTAAAGTGCACGAAATCGCACTAAAAAGAAATCAAGTCCGGGAGCAAGTAAAAAAGAAATCCATCGCTCTCAAAGTCGTTGCCTCAAAAGAAAAGGAAGAGGAGGAAGATGCAAGTTCCTCGGATGACGAACCCGAAAATCTTGACGATTTAGTCAAGTTGGTAAGAAAACTTTCTAAACTTTTATCTAACAAAAAGTTTGCTAACAATGATAGGTTTCAAGAAAATGGAGACTACCGTCGTGGTGGTAAAAACCAAAGTCGCAACGTCCACAAAAGTGAAGACAAAAATGACGAATCTAGCGACGATGAAAAAGCCAAGCTGAGAGCCACACAGTCGTGCCACAACTTTAACTACGGCGCTGGGTGGGAGGCAACCCACCAAGGTTAGTTTTCTTTTTAATTTCCAGTTTTCGAGTGTGTTCTTATTTACGAAAAACCATAAAAATGAAAAAACGAAAAAATCAAAAAATAGCTGAAACAGGGACTTACGCGGCTTGTGCCGCGGCCTATAAACCGCGTGCCAAACCGTGGGGTCCTCTGTTTGTTTTCTGAAGCAGGGAGTTATGCGGCTTGTGCCGCGGTTTACAAACCGCGCGGCTTCCCCTGTTTTTGGTTTCGTGCTGTGTTCGTTTTCTTGCTTTGTGTGTTTCGTTTTTTTCTGTTTTTCTTTCGTCTTTTGCTTTGTTGCTTGTGTGTTTGCATTCTCGCTCCCCATCTCCCCTGATTGGCGCTCAAATCTTTCAAGATAATCTCCTCCGTCCGGGCAAACAGGTATGTTCTAACTCTATAGTTAACGAGTGGTGTAAGATGTCGTCCTTAGTAGTTAACGAGATGCAACAAACCTAAGTTTCACTTAGGTTTGGGGTGCCTCCCTTTCTAAACATCTACACACTCACTTTTATCCCTGTGCAAACCTCGGTTTCAGCGAGGTTTGGGGTTGGCTTTTGTTTTGATAAACCTAGGCCACAGCTTAGGTTTGGGGTTGCCATAGTTTAATGAGAATAGCTCTTTGATGCTTGTGCTTTAATGATTATGTCCGCCTGTCTGTTACCTGTAATAACCGCACAACGATACTTGTTTTTAGTATCGCCTACGCCGACACTCGCATATTGGGGACAATGTGTGGGTAAGGTTTGGGGTTGCCCAATCGGGCCCACGTTATGCACGTATATTTCCTGCACCTCTGAGTACTTAGATCACTTTAGCTAAAATTTTTGTTTTTGAACGATTGAGACCAACCATTGTAGGAAGAATCTTGTGGTAGTGACGTGACCGCTAGGGAAGGACCGGGAAAGGACATGACTAGGGACATTAGTGGAGACCACCCAATAGTGAGATTTGAGCCTAAAAGACGTTTTTTCATTTCGAGGGATTCATACACTTAGTTCATATACACTTTTTCGAGTTCCGTGTCGTGAATATAGAACGATCTCGCTATATTATTGCATTGAGTAGCAAAGACGACCATCGGGATATTAGGTAAGGGTGTAGTAGGCCATATCGTGTGGACCTTAAGAGATGATTCCAGGCATTGTGTGTTTGTTTACCCTTGTTTTAAGCTATCGTACTCTTTTACCCATTTGTATGTAACCATAACCCTTTTTGAAACCAAACACTCACCTTTTTCATTTCATACCCACCTTTAAACCCGAACCGAAAGCCTTAGCCAACCTTATCCGAAAGTGTGTCAAACAGAGGCGGTAATGAACTGCAAAGATAGAGCGGAAAAGAAGGAAATCAGGCCAGTATGAAAATAGATAGAAAAGAGGGCCAATGCAGCCCCAAGCAAATAAAGAGGACCAATGAAGTCCCAAGTAGTAAAAAAAAATATTATAGAAAATACAAAAAGAAAATAAATACAGTATTTAGATAGTATCTATAGCAGTTAAATAAGAGAGTCAAAGCGACTCCAGTAGTGATAAAGAGGGCCAAAAAGATAGAATGTGAAGCACAAAAGTTCAGACTTGCTAAAGATTGACACACCAAGGATCTTTGAACCGTTTTACCCTTCACCTCTTAGCCATAACCTTAGCCCCGTTACAATCCGTGGAAAGACCTGTATGATCTTCTAGAAAACGTGATTACGGTATACGACCACCCTTACTGATATTCCCTGTCTTGCTACTTGATTCCTTTCTGAGATCGACTTTTTGGACATTTGTGCGTCTTTCTTTAGAGTTGTCATGTGAGTATCGATTTTCTTGTACATAACTTCCTAAACATGACAACATGTGCGATAACCTAGGTTCGAGTGAATGAGAGCATCCCGTGAGGTAGGGTCGAGGCGAAATGTTTTCCCTAGTATGTTTGGACCTAGTACAACCTTAATGTAATCGGAACAGTCATGAGTTCAACTCACAATGGAAGGTCATAGATCAGACAAAATAAGAATGAGGCGAGAGTGAGATAGGCATTCACGGGTGTGGGAAATCACCAGTGCATCACGTGGGACCGATTGGAAGTTGTGTAGTTATTATTTCACTGATATGTGCTTTTACTCTATTTTATCGCTAATTTGCTTGGGGACAAGCAACGCTCGGTTTGGGATTGTTGATAACGCCACTTTTTGGCGTTATTTTCAGTTCACAAACCAATGAGATTGGCTTGTATTTAAGCAAAGAAGCGGAATTTTATGGTTTATTTAGTGGAATGTGCAGGTTCTCTAAAAGGCAGTGATCATCGAGAAAAGAAGCTAAAAGAGTCCAAAAAAGAGCCAAAACGAAGCCCAACGGAAGCCCGAGATCCAAGCCCAAGACTCGCGCCCGAACCAGGACCCGAACCACGAACCAGAAACCGACTCACACAGCTCAGAAAAGCGCGCGGTTTTCCACGCGACTTGCAAGTCACGTGGAAGGTCGCGCAACTCTCTGTTTCACGATTTTCGGCTGTATTATTCCGGGTTTAGGTCATTATTTTCGATACGCAACACACACACACGACGACTACGGCAACTGAGGGGGCGATTTTGGGAGAGATTCTATGCTTTTCGGAGCCACGATAGAGAATCAATCAAGGAGGAATTCACGACGCGAAGCGGATTAGAGCCGAGAGAAGGGAGTTCATCACTACATCTTTGACATTCACCACGTTCACATTCATTATGTTTACATACACTTTCGTCTTTCTTTCTCTTGTGTTTGAATCCACCACCGACATGAACTAATCTGTTCATGTTGGGGGTTGGAATGAATTTGGTTTGTAAGCATATGAACAGATGACTTGAATGTTTATCAGTTTTCCTATTTAATGAATGCATGTAATTTGGTTTTTAATGCTTTTGAGAGTTTGGCTAGCTTTCAATTGTTTTGTTGTTTCTAGTTGAGTTCGAGAGAATTAACTGTTAACTAGAACTAGGAATTACATGTCTAAGGTGAGAAAGGGGATAGAGATATACCGAGTAAGCCTTAGTCCTAATTGAACCATTTAGGTTGAGATCGAAAGAAAAAATCTATACGTTCATAATAAATCTTTCGCTTAATGTGTTTTGGAATCCATAAGTTGAGATCGAAAGATAAAACTAGTCCTTTTCAAAATAAAACCCATGTTGCTCGAAAGAGAATAATGGTGACTTTTAAAGATTGGGTATTCATTAAGGGAATAACTGGTAATCGTTTTAAGTCTGATATTCGTATGTGAAAAACTAAGGATTTCCAACCCTCAACTGTTTTCTCAATCGGAAGTTTCCAAAGCTGTTTACTGTCTTGTGTTTGATTTATTTTCTTGCAATTAATTAGTTTAATACCAACCATCTCTCAATTTTCGACAGTTCAGTTAATAGTGATTATAGTCATTGTGATACTTAGTTCCTAGTTCCCGTGGATTCGATACTCGTACTTACCGTACGTTATTACTTGATTTCGACACCGTACACTTGCGGTTAGATTTAGGGGGTGATACCCTCCCTATCAAGTCTCTCCGTCTTTGTGCACTCTAAGCTCCTCTGAAGAGCTTTTGGGACCTATTTGGGTGTGCGTGTCAGAGGAAACGAATTCCTCTGTTGGGATGTCTGTTGTGATCTGGGGCAATTGATCACCAACTAAGGGTAAGTCCTTTTGAGAGGACTCCTCTGGAATGGTTTCCCCGGCTATTAGTGGCACAGAGGTGGAAAGAATTTCCTCTGCCCGGTCAGTTTGGGGTAGGTTCGAGCTGTGCTGCTCTTGTTCAATATTACCTTCTGCCACTAGACTGGCGGTAATAGAAGTGTGGGTTGCACTGGGAGTTGGTTGGGGATGTGTGCCTCTTCTAACTGCGGCATCTTTTCTAGATTCTTCCTCTGTTGAGCATCCTACCACTACTTCACCATCTATTGTCTCAACCTCTTTCTCTGCCCTATTGCTCACGACTTCTACTCTAACTTCTGGGCTTTGCCTTAGCGAATCATAGCAGGGATGAGTCCCAATCAGGGCTTGTACGTGAAGGTGATAAAGACCTTCTTTTAATTGGTCATCTTCCTCTTCATCAGAATCCACTTCTGAGATTAGGACGGATGGGATGTTGGTGGTAGCTTCAACCAGATCCTCTGGGCTTGCTCTTAGCACATCATATCCGGGTTGGGTGAATGGGTTATGAAGTACTTCTGGAGTCGCAGACTGAATATTATGTGGGGTTTGGTCATCCTCATCCAAGTCAGAAGAGATTCTGAAATCTGGTGCTTCTGTTGAATGATGGGATAGGGCTTCTGCGTTCCATCCGGAAGGGTCTAAAGAGTCTGCAATTTCGGGTTGTTGGAGGAAGGCAGAAAAGTCACCCTGATCTTCTGCATAATGGATTGGAGTTGGGGATTGCAGAGGCTGGTCATGGGCTTCTTCTGCTGTTTCTCCTTCCTCTGCGATGGTTTGCATAGGAGTGTGAGGCTTCTTGGATTTCTTCTTGCTCCTCCTTTTCTTTGGTTTGGGGGCACCCTCCTCAGAAGACTTATGTTTTCTCTTCTTTTTGTCTTTAGGAGGAGGGGGAGGAGCAGAGGATCCAACTTCTGTTGCATGATGAGGGGACTGTTGGGTTTGGGCAGCACTGGTGGAGGTGCCCTCTATCGTTTTCTTCTTGTGGGCTTTCTTCCTTTTCTTGGCAGAGGATTTTCTCTTTGAAGCAGGGGAGAGAATTGTGTTTCTCAGGGTATGAAACTTCTCTTGTACTTGTTCATGCTTAGCCAAGGCCACTGCCCATTCTTCATCCGATATCCTATCTACAACCCTAGATCCTAAGGGGACTCCTAGACGCGTGGGTGTCACAGGACTCGGTTCTGGAGTCCTATGATCGCGTATGTATTCTAACTTAAGGGTCTCATCAGTTGCATATCCCAGAAGTGCGGTTGGCAGAGGTCTGCAGAAAGGGTATTTGTCTTCGTGCTCTGTTGGGGTGTTTTTGGTCATGGGATACATTCTGGTCGTTGGTCCCTCCATTGGCCATTTCTGTAGTTGGAGCAGAGGCTCTAGAAGGACACCCAGAATTCGCTGGTATTGTAGAGGAGGTAGAGTTTCGGTCTTGCGTCCTTTGGCCTTCTAGGTGGAGATTCTGCGGTTAATGGTGTTAACCATTTCCTGCATCATGAGGGTGGCGTAGTCCAGAGGTAGATCGTAGTACACCCCATACATAATTGCCAAGATTTGGTGAGAAGATTGGTCTGGACTACCCACTTTCCCAGTTAGACACCTGTTGAGAATGGAAAAGAGATTATTCCATAGAGGGGGAAGTCGATTTCTTCTGAAATCATTTCTTTTCCTTAGGGTTGTGTTGTATCCCAACGTTTCAACAAATCTGCAGAGCTCGGTGTCTGTGGGTTCCTCTGCGTATCCCTTTATCCCTATAAGACCTCTTTTGGGTAGACTGAACTCAAGTGAGAACATGGTTCTGTTGAACTTGAGTTTAAGGTGCTCGGATTTGTCTGGTTTTGAGATGTAGCCCTTTATCTGTCTATCTTCTGGGTCAAATCTGCTGCTTTTCCAGAATTGATTGAGATATCTGGCAGGGAATTTGTGGATAGTTTTGGTTAATAGGGGCTAAAGGTAATGATTTTCTAGAATGTGAAGAAGAATGGCATGTTCTTCCCCAAATGCGGTTTTTGAGGGAACCAGGTAGTAGTTATTGGGTTTTAAGGGAAGAACACTTTCAAAGTGTTTATGAGCAATGAAGTTTAGAAGGTGGGTTGTCGGAGCAAAATCTGTTGTGTCACCGGAGTTGGCCTGTTCTAGGTTTCCGGCTATTTATGGGTTCTGAGAATGCTCAGAATGGGATGGGGAGTTTACCTGAGCGTTGGAGGTGGATGCCATTGGAGATTTCTTGAAGAATAGAGTAGAATGGGGAAGTTGTAGGTATTTACACAGTTCACTGGAGAAGACGAGGGAGATAAATTCGTAAAAGGTTTAAGAAAGAATGGGAACGGGGTTATATAGTGAGGGTAGAAAACGAATAGAATTCCGTAGTAAAAGTGAATTCAATAAACATTTGGGGTCCGCACTCGAGTTTTACAGCTGGGGAAACGTTTCAGAAGGATCGTGTGGCACACACGTCCAATGAAAATCTGCCACGTCAGATGTGTCAGAGCACGATTAGACGTTGTGCGTGACCCATTAATGCTAGGCGCGTGGGCGATCCTTCTGTTTGGGGTCTGTCACTCGCAGTAAATGTCTTGCTTTTACAGAATTGCAACAAAGAGTCAAGTGTCAGAATCAACAGAGGCTCTGTAGTGGAGTGAGCTCTGTGATCTGAAATTTGTCTTTTTGTCTCCTCTTAGCTTGCACCTTTACCAAAAAATGTTTGAAAATTCATTGGAGAGGATCGATAGAGTCTTTAGCACAAAATTTTCATCCACAGAGGCTTTGGGGCTCTGTTAAAGCCAGCAGAGACTCTATGAGTGAAAATTTCTAATAACTAAAGATTCATAAAAGTTTTTGATCATCCAAGTTTTTCACTGTCTTAAGCATTGTTTTTAGGACATATTTGAAAGTTGGTGTCCGGAAAAACTGTTTTGGAAAAAGGTTTTGTGTGAGACATTCTCCTTTTGACTAATCTTTGCTCGGTCAACATAAGTTCTTTGATGGATAAAACTCTGTGACTAGAAACCTTCTTTCAGTATCGCAGTGCTTGTACTTGTACAAAAGAATCTTTGAAAGACATTGAAGTTGATCAATAGAGTTTCCGTATGAAATTTGCAGTCATAGAGATTCTGACTTACAGAGGCTTTGCGGGGCTCGACAGAGGCTCTATGGCCTTAAATTTCTAATATCGGAGAGCTCAAAAAATCTTTTTGATCATTAAATGTTTGGAATGTCTTAAGCAGAGTTTCTAGAACATATATGAAAATTTGTGTCCTGGAGAAACTGTTTTCAAAAATAGTTTGTACGAGATACTCACCTTTTGGTTCTCCTTTGCTCGGCAAAAACCTTTACTTCTGTGGATTTGGCTGACCACTACTCTTCTTTGGCTCCCCCTTGAATTAGCAACTTCTGTAGTCTAATTCAAGGTCTCCTTCTGCTCCCCCTTGACCTATGCTTGGATCAAAATAGATAAGCAATGCATAGAGCATAGGTCAAACTCACCAGAGGTTCTGTGGACATTGTCAGAAGATCTGAGTGATCCTACAGAAGCTCTGTCGGGTATAGAACTTTTGATGATTAAGAATTTACATACAGAAGAGTTTTAAATATATACATATTTACAAGAGGATTAGATCTTACTTACAGAGGATTCAACTCATGTTAATCATTCCCAACTTACCCACTAGGAAAAGAAATCTTTTCTCATCTAGCGCCTTGGTGAATAAGTCTGCAAGCTGATATTCAGTGGACACAAAGTGCATTTCGATTGTGCCATGTTCAACATGATGCTTCAGAATGTGGTAACGGATATCGATATGCTTTGTTTTTGAGTGTTGAACTGGATTGGCAGAGATGGCTATGGCACTTTTTGAATCACAAAGGATGGGTATTTTGTATATGGTGAAGCCATAGTCCTTTAGCTGAGTTTTCATCCACAGAACTTGGGAGCAACAGCTAGCAGCAACAACATATTCAGCTTCTGCTGTAGATGTAGACACAAAATTCTGCTTCTTCGAAGCCCAGCTGACTAGTTTACCACCCAGGAATTGATAACTCCCAGAGGTGCTTTTTCGATCAAGCTTGCATCCTCCATAATCTGAATCTGTGTATGCCTTAAGACCAAAGCCATAGTTCTTCGGATACCAGAGCCCAAGATTTTTGGTTCCTTTAAGGTATCTGAAGATCCTCTTTACAGCAATATAGTGGGATTCCTTTGGGTTAGTTTGATATCTTGCACAGAGGCATGTGGCATACATTATATCAGGCCTACTTGCGGTTAAGTATAACATAGACCCAATCATGCCTCTGTAGAGCTTGCACTTTACAGATTTGCCATTTGGATCTGAGAATAACTTATTTCCAGTGGCCATTGGGGTCTTCATTACAGAGGCATCAGAGAGACTGAATTTTGAAAGTATGTCAGAGACATATTTAGCTTGATTTATAAAAATTTCATTTGATGTTTGTTTTACTTGGAGTCCGAGGAAGAAGTTTAATTCTCCCATCATACTCATTTCAAACTCACTCTGCATGAGTTTTTCAAAATCTTTGCACTGTTGTGCATTTGTAGACCCGAAAATAATGTCATCCACATAAATCTGTACAAGCAGAATCTCATCACCTTTTCTTTTATAAAACAAAGTAGTGTCGGTTGTACCTCTATCGAAATCATTATTGAGAAGGAAGGTTGAAAGCCGTTCATACCATGCTCTTGGAGCATGTTTCAGTCCATACAGAGCTTTGTCAAGATAATAGACATATTTTGGGTACTTGGAACTTTCAAACCCTGGTGGCTGCTGGACGTATACTTCTTCTTGGATTTCACCATTCAGAAAAGCAGATTTTACATCCATTTGAAAAACTTTGAAACCTCTGTGGGCTACGAAGGCTAAGAAGATTCTTATTGCTTCGAGCCGTGCGACAGGGGCAAAAGTTTCATCGTAATCAATTCCTTCTTCTTGGTGATATCCCTTGGCCACCAATCTCGCTTTGTTTCTAATGACCACCCCATCCTCGTCCTTCTTGTTTCTGAAGACCCATTTTGTCCCTATTGCTTGTTTTCCTCGTGGCAGAGGTACTAGGGTCTATACCTTGTTTCTCTCAAACTGTAGAAGCTCTTCTTGCATAGCATCTACCCATTTTGGATCATCTAGGGCTTCAGAGATTCTTTTTGGCTCGATCACACTGATGAAATTTGTAAAGAAACAAAAATTAGCAGTGGCTGATCTTGTCTTGACCTTTTCAGAAGGGTCGCCGATTATAAGGCTTGGAGTATGGCTTTTCGTCCACTGTGTTGTTCTTGGAAGATGGTCATTTGAGTCATCAAAATGAACCTCTGTGGTTGCACACTGCAGTTCTGGTGCAACCTCTGTTATAGATGGTACTTCTATGCTTGTGCTTGGTTCTTCAGCTTGTGGAAGGATTGGAATGGGAGTTGGAATTTGTTCCTCTGATGAAGTAGAGACTGAGTCTTCGTTTTCATCTGGTATTGATTCCTCTGTAGTCGCTGGAGTTGGTATTTTAGGATCCTCTGTGGTTGAGTCCTTGGTCGTATCATCTTCTGTTCGCTCCCCCTCAGCACGTGCATCTGTATGATTCACAGAAGAGGATGAAGTATTTAATGGACCAGTTAGAGATATACCTGACTCAGTCTGGTTGTTAGAAGATGTTTCTCCAGAGGCTCTGACGGCTTCAGCAGAGGGATCAATATCATCATGGAACATCTCTTCAAATAGAAGATTTAAGTCTTCTGCTCTTGTCTTTGGGATGCTAGAGGATTCCTTCTTTAGACCGAGTTCTGAACTGATTTGTTTAGAAGTCTTTTGAAAGGAATCGTCAAAAGACACATTGATGCTTTCTATAATGGTTCGTAACCGCAGAAGATAAACTCTGTAGGCCTTAGAGGTGGCAGAGTATCCAATGAACTTGCCTTCATCTGTTTTCACCTCAAACTTTCCTCTTGCTTCTCTATCATTTAAGACAAAGCACTTGCATCCAAATACATGAAAGAACTTGATGTTTGGTCGCCTTTTGTTGATCAAATGATACGGTGTCTTGATGTGCCTCTTTACAATGGTTGATCGATTTTGGGTGTAGCAAGCGGTTGATACTGCTTCTGCCCAAAAAGACATTGGTAATCCAGATGCTGTCAGCATAGTTCTTGCAGCCTCCACAAGCGTGCGGTTCTTTCGTTTTACCACACCATTCTGGTGTGGGGTGCGTGCAGCAGAGAAGTTCTGTGATATGCCTTCTTTTGTAAGATAGGCTTCAATGACAGAGTTTTTGAATTCTGTGCCATTTTCGCTTCTTAGTTTCTGAATCCTACACTCATACAGAACTTGGATTATTTTCATTAAATTTATCAGAATGTTTGGAACATCTGATTTCTTTCTGACAAATTCAACCCATGTAAATCTTGAATATTCATCGATCAAAACAAGTATATATTTCTTGCCACCTAGGCTCTGTGTAGCGATTGGACCGCAGAGGTCAACATGAAGCATGTACAGAGGCCTAGGGCAAGATACATCAGTCTTGCCTTTATGGGAAGCTCTTTTGAGTTTTCCCATTTCGCAAGCAGAGCACAAATAATCTTTATTAAATTTAACATTTGGCAGACCTTTGACTAGATCAAGTTTAACAAGCTTATCTAGAGTATGAAAGTTTAGGTGGCAGAACCTGTTATGCCATAACCAGGCTTCTTCACTTTTACTGGCAACAAGGCAGAGCTTGTCTTCCTTGTTCTTGGCACATAAGTTCATGAGGTAAAGATCGCCTCTTCGTTCGGCTCGCAGAAGTTCGACTCCTGTGTCCTCACCTTGTAGAGAGCGGAAGGTTCTTTTGAACATTACGTCGAAACCCGTATCGCAGAGTTGGCTAACACTTAGAAGATTGTTCTTAAGGCCATCCACATATGCAACTTTGCATACGGTTATGTTTTCCTTCTTGATGACTCCGTAGCCTTTTATATACCCCTTCTTGTTGTCACCAAAGGTCACAGATCCTCCATCGAGTTTATCTTTGTAGGAGGATAGTAGACCTTTGTCGCCAGTCATGTGCCGCGAGCATCCGGAGTCAAGATACCATATTGGCACATACTGCTTCTGCAAGACAATCAGAGAGTTTTAGGTACCCATATCCAAATGGGTCCAGCTTTGTTAGGGGTCTTCAAGTTTGCCTTAGCATTCTTGGGTTTGGTTTTAGCTTCTTTTGAAGAACCATTTTGTTTCTTCTTACCCTTGAATTTTGTATTCTTTTTTGGTGCATAGAAGAAACAGTGTGGACTTGAGAAGTGTTGGCTTAATTGATGCATGAGATCAAAGCAATGACAATAATGAATGTGCGAAGAGATTTGCTTGAACTTTTCATTGAAAACATTAAATGGGGGCACAGAGGCATTACATTCTATCCTAACATTTGACTTCCTATTACAAGAAGACCTATGTAGGCTAGATTGTTGTTTACAAAATCCTTTGTTGAAAGTAGCCTTCTGTGGACCCCTTCTGTGGTGAACTTCTGCAGGTTTCATTGTCACAGAAGAAAAATATTTGTTATTTTCAGCCCATTTACCCTTCTGTTGCCATGTTAGTTTTTCTTCAATAGGCCTTAAGGGTTTTGAAGTCTTTGATCTTGTTGGATTTTGAGAGGACGTTTTCTTTTGTTGTTTGATTTTCTCAAGCTCAAGAGAGGTTTTGGCTTGTATACACATGTCCAAAAAATCTGGACAGATAGGAACTCTTGTGATTTTCTCCTGGGGAGGAATAGTTCTGTTAAAAACTCCAGAGGGTAGTTTAAAATTGTCTGAGTCATAAAGAACTATCTCTGACTTAGAGTCAGTCTCAGATTCGTCAGAGGATGAATCGTCCTCACATACATAGGTTGAGTCACTTAGTTCTCTTTCGATAGAGGCTGGATTTTCAGAGCGTGTGCCATACTCGCTTTCATCCTTTTCTTTGAGATTATTTTCCAAGTCAACAGAAGTATCTATTAAGGTTTCATCAGAGAGATTTTGATCGATATAGGGTGTACAGAAGTTCTCGTAAAAGTTATTTTTCCTGATTTCCATCAACTCTTTTTCAGAGATATCTTTAAGTTTTTCTTCTGAAACGTTAGGCTTGAACTCAGGTGCCTCTACCGATAATTTCTTTTCAGAGTTTATCATGCAGACAAAGGCAACCTGTGTTTGAGTCTCGGGGTTACCAAACTTGAAGATACCTATATGATCTTGAGTTTTCAGATATTTCTTAGGTTTGGATTCTCTTTTGACAGAGATTGAAGGTGACAAATCTGTGTTTTCAAACCGCACATTTATCATCTTCAGAGGTTTCCTCTGGTGAGGTTCCCTGGAGACTTTTCGCCTTTTGCTTACAGAGAGTAAGTTTGGAAATCCAGGTTTTCTTGTACTTCCAATATGAAATAGAGAGGACATAGACTTGTTTCTTTTGTTTCTAGTGTATGGATCTATATCACAGAAGCCAATTCACCGTATCCCTATTTGTGTATTAATTTTCTCGTACACCTTCTGTGCATCTTGATATTTCTTAATTAGAAGATCTATTCTGAGTAAATCTTGACAGAAGACTTCTCTTTCCTTTTGAAAATAATGTTTAAGAGCTAGGATATTCATTCTGTCGCTCTCAACGTCAATAAGTTCTTTAGATTTTGCTTTTAAGGCTGAGTTAAGTTCAGAAATCTTTTCTTTCAAAGGATTTAGGTGTTTGTTCCAGTTTGTTTCAATTTCTTCCTTTTCTTGAAAGATTTTAGCCTTTTCTTGAGTGAGAAGTCTAGCTTCTCTCTCAAAGAAGGTAAGCTTCTTCTGCACACTTTCGCAGGTCTTTTTAAGTTATGTGTATTCAGTGTTCAGTTTAAGCAAATCAGCTTCTGCTTGATTAGAGTAAGAGTCAGAAGTGGATACCTCACTATCGGAGTCAGAGCTGACCTCTGCCATGCCACAGAACAGGGCGTTCTTCTTTTCTCCTTCGTCAGAGGATGTATCTGACTGCCAATTTTCTAGATTCACCATAAGTGACTTCTGAGCATAATATTCTGTTTTCTTTTTGTAGAAAGCAGAATCCCTCTGAGGGCGGTTTGATTTGCTCCTGCATTCATTGCATAGTGGCCTGGCTTACCACAATTGTAACATCCTTGGTTCTGTGGAGCGTTGCCAGCTTTGTCGTCTGACCTCTGTTGGTCACCACCTCTGTCATTCCTGTCATTCGACCTCTGTTGGTCGACACCTCTGTCGTTCTTGTCATTTGACCCTTCTCTTCCGTAGCGTTCATTACCAGACTTCTTCTGATATCCTCTGCTGAATTCCCTTGTTAAAAGAGCTAACGATTTAGCTATAGAGGCCATAGTTGCCTCCTCCTCTTCCACCACCTCCTCCTCTTCACTATCAATGATCAAGATCTTCTTCTTCTTCTCCTTCTTTTCTTCCACAGCTTTCTCCTTCTTCGGCTTCTCTTTAGCTTTTGTAGCTTTACCAACAAGCGCAAGAGGTGCACTGATCTGAGCTTTTGCTTGTGCAATCTGAGGCTCTTGGGCTGCCAACGTTCCATAGAGATCTGATAGAGTCCAGGAGTCTAAGTCCTGATTTGTTTGCAGAGACATAGACAACTGGAGCCATTCTTCATTGAGACTTTTTAGGAACATGACATTGTTTTCCTCAAAAGTTCTGTGGATTCCGAACTTCTTGCACTTGTTGATTAGAGAGTTGAACCGATCATATGTTGACTGTAGAGATTCTGTCGGCAGAGCTTTGAATGCGTAGTACTCGTTGATGCATTGGGATCTGCGGTTCTTTTGAGTTTTGGCCCCACCCTCCAGTTGTTTTTCCAGTTCCTTCCACAGATCGTATGCAGATTAACACACATCTAGGGATTGGAAGAGGTCATTTGGGATGGCCATAATTAGAAGTCTCTTAGTCTTCTGAGCAATTTAATATTTTGCCCAATCAGGGTCTGACCAGTTGTCCTTGGTCTTTGGTTTCTCGTGCTCAGGGATTTCTGGAGTGTCGTCTGTGGCAGGTACACGGGGTACTATGATCATTGGTACAAAAGGAGGGTTGTTGATATAGTAGACGAGTTCTTTGTCAGTACCCTCGAAGAAGTGAATCATTCGTATCTTCCATTGAGGGTACTCATCTCCGAGTAGTGTGGGTGGCTTGGTTAAAGAACCAACGGTGAATAAGTTGTTTGTGTTTGTCATTTTGAAAGAGGTTGAGAAATCCAGAAAATAGGGTATGAACAGTAAACTTTCATAAGATGAAGTGGATGTTTCGAATGGTGTTTATAAACTTAAAACCTTTGAACAATGCACTAAAATGGAGATTTAACCGAAATAACAGACTGTAAGTTTACCAAAGTCGAACAGGTCGATAATGGCAGAAAAACATAGGCTGTATTGAAATAAGTGAAGAACAAGTTAAAATTACTCCAGGTTTCTACCAAAAATCATTGTAAGTGAGGATCTCTCGATATAGAAAATCAAGAACCGCTCTGATACCAATTGTTGGTTCCTGTTTTGCTTAACATGTTGGAACTTAGTGAAGAGGTGAGAAAACTTGTCCCACATAGGAGCCAAGGCAAAGTTTAGAACACTTAATAAACCCAAACTTGAGAGCATTAAATGAATCATTTAATTGCTTGGGCTTGGAGTGTGGTGTTCTTGTGGGCTCTCTTTGACATATATATACATATTAAATGTCAAAGATTGGGCCTTGGGCCTTGGGTCTCGATGGGGTCGAGATTCAACGATTGAAGAACGAGTGCGGAATCTGGCGTGGAACACGGCGCGACCCAAGCCGCGGGAAGAGTCGCGCGGTACTCTGGAAAAACGTGGAACCAGTGAACGGCGCGCACTACGGCGCAACCAGGACCGCGCGGGCTTCTGTCGGGTTCGATCGGCAGTACACCGCGCACATCTCCACGTGAGTATACTAGCGCCGCAAGTAGCGCGGACACCCTGACAGTTTGTTTCGGTTACTGTGCATACGTATATAAACAACACTCCTTCCCTTTCGTTTTCAAGACTTAAGACACGAAAATTAGACATAATTTGGGTTCTCTCTCATCTTCTTCCATCTTCAAACATATGACGATTCGCTAGATTCAAGTACCAAACTTGAATACGATTGTTGTATCCTCGGGACAAACACCAATACCACCGACGAATTTTTGTCTTAGGACACTGTTTCCGTGCAGGCCTCAATCGACACGTTATCTTCGATTATCTACGAAATTCAAGTAAGGTTTATGTTTATTGTCGTTTTGGTATTGGAATTGTGATTGTAATGGATTTGTTCTATTCAATTTCTACCCATTTCTTTGTTGTTTTTATACAAAACCAAACATATGATTGATTACTCCTAACAATCTAAGACAAAAATTCCGTTAAGGAGCGATGGATCAATCATTGTTGAAAAATCATGTTGAGAAACCCGAGAAATTCAAGGGTTCGGACTTCCGTCGTTGGCAACAAAAGAAGTTGTTATACTTGACAACTTTGCGGGTTACCAACGTACTAACGGAAGAAGAACCACCGGAAAATCCACCGGTAGGAGCGGACGGGGCTGCGCCAACGCAGATACAAGTCTCCGCGCATCAGAAATCGGTCAAGAATTGGAGATTTAACGAATATAGTTGTCGAAACTATGTTCTTAACGGTCTCGACGATTCCCTATATGACATATACTCCTCGTTCCTAACTGCAAGGGAGATATGGGATTCCTTGGACGCAAAATATAAAGTGCAACTGGCGTGGTCCAAGAGGTTTGCGATAGAGAAATTTCTGAATTACCGGATGACTGATAATAAATCTATGTTGAAACAGGTTGAGGAATTGCAAGTGCTTGTCCATGAACTTGATGTGGAAGGCATAGGCTTGAATATCAACTTTGTTGTCGATTCGATGATCGAAAAGTTTCCTCCCTCGTGGAAGAACTTCAAGTTATACTTGAAGCATTTAACGGAGGAAATCACTCTCGAACAATTACTCCTCAAAATACATGTGGAGGAGGACAACAAGATGAATGAAAGGGCCAATGCGATCCAATTTGTTGGTGTAATTGAGACTTACATGGTCTCAAATACTATTGATTGGTGGATCGACACCGGGGCTACAAGACACATATGCAATTCGAGGAGCCTGTTTGCAAACTATCAAAAGGTGGATGATGAAGAACCGATGTTCATGGGAAACACTTCAATTGCCAAGATTGAAGGTAAAGGGAAGGTCATATTGAAGATGACTTCCGGGAAGGATTTGATGTTGACGAATGTGTTACATGTACCCTCATTAACTAAAAAACTTGATTTCTGGCCCTATTCTTAGTAAGAAAGGGTTCAAAGTTGTATTTGAATCGAACAAGTTTGTCATCACCAAGGGTGGTGTGTATGTGGGTAAGGGTTACCTCAACGAGGGGCTCTTTAAATTAAGCGTTGTAACTGACATCAATGCCGCCATTGTAAACATTAATAAGGCGAGCACTAGCTCTGCTAGTTCTGTGTATGTTGTTGATCCCTCTTACCTTTGGCATTCGAGATTGGGACATGTCAACTTTAGGTCATTACAAAGAATGATCAAACTTGACATGTTGCCCAAGTGTTCCTTTGATAAATTATCTAAGTGTGGGGTATGTGTTGAAGCAAAATACACAAACAATCCACACAAATCAGTTGAAAAATCAAATAAGGTTCTTGAGTTGATACACAATGATTTGTGTGATTACAAGGCAACTCCTACAAGAGGAGGAAAGAACTATTATATTTCTTTCATTAACGATTGCAGTAAGTATTGTCATGTGTATCTAATCCATACAAAGGATGAAGCCTTAAACATGTTTAAAACATATAAGGCTGAAGTCGAGAATCAACTCGACAAGAAAATCAAAATTCTAAGGTCGGATCGGGGAGGAGAATACGAATCCCGTGACTTTGCAGAATTTGTGCTACACATGGCATTGTGCATCAAACAACCGCTCCATACACTCCTCAACAAAACGGAGTGGTCGAGTGGAAGAATAGAACATTGAAGAAAATGATGAATTCAATGTTGATCACGCCCGGAGCTCCACATCATTTATGGGGCGAGGCGTGTCTTACTGCAAATTTGATCCTAAATCGGATCCCCCACAAGAAGAGTGATAAATCTCCTTATGAGCTTTGGAAAGGGAGATTACCGTCCTACAAAAGGATGAAAGTGTGGGGTTGCCTTGCGAAGGTTCAAGTCCCTTTACCTAAAAGGACTAAACTTGGACCTAAAACAGTTGATTGAGTATATATTGGACCTGCCCTTAATAGTGCTGCATATAGATTTTTAGTCTATAAATCAAATGTGGATGACATAAGCAACAATACAATCATAGAATCTGCTGAGGCGGAGTTCTTTGAGACGATCTTCCCATACAAAGAAAAAGAGGGAAATACCTTTAATAGAGGTAAACGACCGATTAATGAAACACACTCTCATGTGAACATTGATTCAACTAAGAGTGATCAACCGGGGAATGATGATACCTCTAAGGTTCAAGAAGAGATGGAACCTAGAAGAAGCAAAAGGGGAAGAATCGCCAAAGACTTTGGACCGGACTTTATGGCATTTAATGTTGAAGGAGAACCTCTCTCTTATAAGGCCGCCATGGATCATCCGAGGCACCGTATTGGGAAGAGGCCATCCACAGCGAAACTGACTCCATTGTGCAAAACAACACATGGAAATTGGTTGATTTGCCTCTGGGTCATAAAGTGATTGGCCACAAATGGATCTTCAAACGGAAGTTGAGGCCCGATGGCACTATAGAGAAATATAAAGCTCGACTAGTTGCCAAGGGATACCGTCAAAAAGAAGGTCAAGACTTCTTCGATACATATTCACCGGTTACTACAATCACGTCTATAAGGACGTTGATTGCGATAGCGGCTATACATAACTTAGAGATACATCAAATGGATGTGAAAACCGCGTTCTTGAATGGTGAATTAGAAGAAGAGATATATATGAAATAACCGGAAGGTTTTGTTGTAAAAGGCCAAGAGAACAAAGTCTGTAAGTTGATTAAGTCTCTTTATGGACTTAAACAAGCGCCAAAGCAGTGGCATGAGAAGTTTGATAACACTATGTTGTCAAATGGTTATCACATAAATGAATGTGATAAGTGTGTTTATGTGAAACAATACAAAGATACTTATGTTATCATATGTTTGTATGTTGATGATATGCTCATCATGGGATCAAACTTGGATGTAATAAACCAAACCAAGAAGATGTTAAACTCCGCATTTGATATGAAAGATATGGGAGTTGTTGATGTTATCCTTGGTATAAAGATTCAAAGGCATACAAATGGTTACATCCTTACCCAATCTCACTATGTTGAGAAGGTGTTGCGAAAGTTTGGCCATTATGATGATAAACCGGTTGTGACTCCATTTGATCCTTCAAGTCAATTGAAGAAGAATCAAGGAGAAAGCGTGGCTCAGTTGGAATACACTCAAGTTCTTGGAAGATTGATGTATAACATGAACTGTACACGACTGGATATAGGGTATAGTGTGAGTAGACTTAGTCGGTACTCACATAACCCGGGAAAAGACCATTGGTATGCACTAGTAAGGGTGCTTCGATATTTGAAATACACAATGGGTTATGGGTTACATTATACCAAATACCCTCCCGTTCTAGAAGGGTATTGTGATACTAATTGGATTTCCAACAATTCGAAGAGTAAGTCCACAAGTGGATATGTATTCACACTTGGTGGTGGAGCGATATCTTGGAAATCTTCTAAACAAACGGTGAATACCAGATCAACTATGGAAGCAGAATTTGTCACATTAGACAAAGCCGCTGAAGAAGCCAAATGGCTAAAAAGCTTCCTAGAGGGTATTCCGTGTGGCCAAAACCGGTGACTGCTATCGGTGTCCATTGTGATAGTATGTCCGCTCTCACAAGAGCGAAGAATCAAATTTACAATGGTAAGTCCCGACACATACGAAGGCTCCACAATACTATAAAGGACTTGCTGAAAAAATGGAATCATTTCCATTGACTATGCAAAGTCAAAAGAGAACATTGTCGATCCTTTGACAGAAGGGCCCAAGTAGAGAGCAAGTATCCTTCACATCGAGGGGAATGGGCTTAAAGCCAACACAATGAGTTTCCTCGTCGGCAACCTAACCTAGCGAAATTGGAGATCCCATGGTCTAGGTTCAAAAGGCAAACTAGTCGGGGACAACTCAAGAAGCAATTAAACAAAGGTATGCCTATTCCTATGATGTTTTCCTTTGTTTTTCCGTTGATGATATAGGGTTGAATGTTACATTCTTAATAATGTTGATAGCTATTATGGTGGAATACAACGGAGTATTCTTGATCGGCATTACCTTTGTGAGACTGATGTGGGGCCGCATCTTTGAGGACGGATATGGCTACGTCTTCTAAAACTCTCATGAAGAAAGGATATGTTCACGACCGAAATGAACACAACGGTAAGAATCAAACTATGTATAGATATAATATGTGTGATGCCTATTGTCTTGATTTACTACAAAAAGTGGCTAGTTCAAGACTTTAGTTCACTATCCATGAAGTAAATCCGATAGGTATTCACTAGGAACGGTTCAAGTCCAAAAGACACCTTTTCCGATGCATATTATAACTAGCTTGGTGATAAAAACATAAGTTCCATAATATTGCTTATTTTCTATTCAAATGTGGGGTATTATTTGGGTTTGAACGGAAAATGTGGGGTATTGTTGGAACTTAGTGAAGAGGTGAGAAAACTTGTCCCACATAGGAGCCAAGGCAAAGTTTAGAACACTTAATAAACCCAAACTTGAGAGCATTAAATGAATCATTTAATTGCTTGGGCTTGGAGTGTGGTGTTCTTGTGGGCTCTCTTTGACATATATATACATATTAAATGTCAAAGATTGGGCCTTGGGCCTTGGGGCTCTTGGGGTCTCGATGGGGTCGAGATTCAACGATTGAAGAACGAGTGCGGAATCTGGCGCAGAACACGGTGCGACCCAAGCCGCGAGAGTTTACTAGCGCCGCAAGTAGCGCGGACACCCTGACAGTTTGTTTCGGTTACTGTGCATACGTATATAAACAACACTCCTTCCCTTTCGTTTTCAAGACTTAAGACACGGAAATCGTCTTATAATTTGGGTTCTCTCTCATCTTCTTCCATCTTCAAACATATGACGATTCGCTAGATTCAAGTACGAAACTTGAATACGATTGTTGTATCCTCGGGACAAACGCCAATACCACCGGCGAATTTTTGTCTTAGGACACTGCTTCCGTGCAGGCCTCAATCGACACGTTATCTTCGATTATCTACGAAATTCAAGTAAGGTTTATGTTTATTGTCGTTTTGGTATTGGAATTATGATTGTAATGGATTTGTTCTATTCAATTTCTACCCATTTCTTTGTTGTTTTTATACAAAACCAAACATATGATTGATTACTCCTAACATAACAATGATGATTCTATCTAATAGTTCAAACAAGATATAATGCGGAAGCGTTTTTAACGAACTAAAAGATATAATAAGGTAGAAGAACACACAATATCAAATACGTGAAGTGTAAATAACACATGTTCCAAAAAAATTACCCACTGTATATTGATATAAATAGAACACCAAGAACACCGATGATATAACAAGAATTCTGTTCTAATGGTGTGTGTGTTGTGCAAAGCTTAATCGAAGAACTCAACACGAGTCTTCTATTTATACTACTTCTAAAGGGGACAAGTTCTAGACAACAAGGACTGAAGGTACTAAAACACTATTCTGGTACTGTTGTTAGTACAACGTTAATTAAATGTGCCGACTACTGCTAAGGCTGAGACCCATCAGAGTTTGACACGTGGAGTTGTCAGGTCACGCCTTGTACGAATGATCTTCAGAATCTTCGTACAACAGAAATCGTGAGAAGCACGATTGTCCTTGTATAGATCTTTAGTCTTTATACCACAGAGGCTCTGTCAAGTATGACCGAGGCTCTGTGGCCTTGTCCGCTGAGAAGAGTCTTCTGGCGATTCTTCACTTCGGTCTTCTCGGTGACTCGGCAGAGCCTCTGTCGAAGACTTCTATACTTAGCCTATTTTTCAATACTTTTATAAACATAAAGATTGGAGCTAACAAAACCATTCTTGGAATAACCTCAAGATAAAACGTAACAACTCCCACAATTAATAACTCAAGTCATACTATGAGACCACATAAAGTCGGGTGTTACTTAATACGAGTACAAGTTGCTAATCCCAAAATAAGTGCGGAAGACTTCACTAAGCAATTCACTTCTCGAGCACACTACAAGCAGCCGCCTCTTCTCCGTGTCACTAGATGTAACACTCTAAAATCAGGGCCAATTTGAACCTTAAAATTTAACAAGGTATATCAAAATATCATCCAAAGCCTCCTCACATCGTCTAAGTTCTCTGCTTATCATCAAAAGTTGAATACCAAAAGCACTCGTCCCATGTCCCATTACTTCCCTGAACGCGTACCTGGTAAGAAGATTGAATTTGAACAATTAGGCTTACGCCTAGTGAGAACATCCAAATTCAAAGTAAAACATTAACAACTTGAAAACTCAGATATTCAAGCATATAAAAAACCTGGTTTACCACCATTCTTACCGTACTCATACTCAATTTATAAAAACGGGAACATACCCGTTCCTGTGACTATGACTATCAATCGGAAAGTCATATCATCATATCCGAGAGCTTACTAAGAATCATCATGGATTCTAGCTTATCGATCAAGTCTAAGGACTTACATTCAATCACCATACCTTTTCTTGGAATTGAAGCAGAAATAGCATTTATATATTGCCTATTTCTAATCCACCGGAAGTAAGTGAAAACAACACTTACACTTTATCTAATTCATGTTTCCACATCTCAATTACGAATAGCAACTATACATTGCCTATTCCATTATTCAACGTGAATAGCAATTCTACTTTGCTTAGTCAATCATTCCAACATGAATAGCAATTCTACTTTGCCTATTCAATCATTCCACATGAATAGCAATTATACTTTGCCTATTCAAACATTTAACATGAATAGCAATTATACTTTGCCTATTCAATCATTTAACAGGAATAGCAATTATACTTTGTCTATTCAACCATTTAACATGAATAGCAATTATACTTTGCCTATTCAATCATTTAACAGGAATAGCAATTATACTTTGCTTATTCAATCATTCATGTGGATATGACTTACATTCAGAAAGTCATATCATCACAATCAAGAGCCTACTACAAATCATTGCAGATTCTAGATCATTGCTCTTATCCAAGAAATTACAAGTTACTTTATGCATATTTCTTGGACTGGAAGTAGAGATTACAATTTACTTTATGCCTATCTCTGACCTTCCCATAGAAATCAGGAATTACAATTTACTTTATGCTTATTCCTCGATTTCTATACTACGAAATGAGAATTACAATTTACTTTATGCCTATTCTTCATTTCCACGTAAACGGAAATTACAAATTACTTTATGCCTATTCCACGTTTCACGTCATACTATGAAATAGGAATTATAAATTACTTTATGCCTATTCCTCATTTCACAACGCCTTTACGAAATGGAAATTACAAATTACTTTATGCCTATTCCACATTTCAGGCCAACGGGAATTACAAATTACTTTATGCCTATTCCACGTTATAGGTTATCGCCTCTCGAAATGGGATTAACAATCCACGTTATAGGTTATCGCCTCTCGAAATGGGAGTAACCTGCACATACCGTAACGTCCGATTTCCCACTTTTTCCACGATTCACTTTTATGATCAAAACTTTAAATTTTACTCGGTTAATCCCGTTCTAAATATAAACTAACAGACCAAACGTCAAAATGGTGCTTACTGATTAATCTCGTAAGCTTAATCGTGAAATTTTATTCTCTTAGACAATTAACCGAACACTTAGTGAGCAACTAACCGCATAAACATAAACTCACCATTTTGGTTCTAAACTTTACCCTTTTTAATCCTACTTCAATTTTGACAAAACCAAACATTTCTAAACACGTATATCATCATAGTTTTGCAATTTCAAACAGATATACCAAATCATTCATACATTTTATGTACGCAAATTGATTTAATTTCAACTGTAATGCTTAATAGGAAAAGGATGAACTCACCTGGTTGAAGCTTTAACCCAGTCATCCAAACCCTTTCTTCTTTGATTCACAATCACACAAGAATTCAGATGAAAACCCAGTTCCTTCTTCTTCAAATAACTTTTGATTTATTTTCTCTTTCTCGGCTCTCTCCCTCTTTTTGGTTCTTCCGTACCACACACACACAAAACCAAAATATCTCCTTTTTCCTTCTCAAAACAAAGTGCAAAATATCTCATTTTTAATAAGGTGAGGCGGTGGTGGTGAATTTAGTTTCATCGCCTACCCAATTTAACCCCTATACTTCCATCAAATGGCAAAATTAACCCTCCATTTATATATTAAAATTAAAGCTTACCCCTTAACTTATAATTCCAATAAAATAAATAACGTACTTACTCGGGGATAAACTCTAAAATTAATCTATCAAATAATTATACATCCATTTATCAATAAAACCCATCGTAATACTTTATATAAAAAAATCGGGGTGTTACACTAGAACTACTTCCCAACCGGAACATGTTGCACATGCCGACAAATAAAAAGGTTAAGCTAACGCCTAGTGAGTTCAAGAGTTTTATCATGATTATATAATTCGCAAAACGAGAGAGATGCAGCTTAAATCATGAGTTCAAAAAGAATTTACTTTAGATGCAAATCACTTATTTTCCAACGCACACATATCCCGTGATGAAAGCTTTAATTTAAAAACGATCCTCATAATGGACTCATCCCAAACAAGATATAATGCGGAAGCGTTTTTAACGAACTAAAAGATATAATAAGGTAGAAGAACACACAGTATCAAATACTTGAAGTGTAAATAACACAAGTTATAACTCAATAACCCACTGTATATTGATATAAATAGAACACCAAGAACACCTCGGTCTTGACCACTGACATATCACCTTCGAGTGTACCAACCGATTTCTTCAGCGTTGTAACCTCGCTGGAAACGGTGGAAACTGACGATTTGAGGTTGGTGTAGTCAGTGTAGATGTCGGAGAGCACTTTGGCAAAGTCGGCGAGAGTTTTATCAAGGTCTTTGATGTCATCAGAGGAGGCCTTCTTTTCCACCACAGTAGTCAGCTTCGTCAGATTCTCTCCAGCGTTTGTTACAGCTGTAGAGTTATTTGATAGACCGGTGGTGAGATCTGTAAGTTTCATCTCCATGGACTTCAGAGACTGGTTGATGTCTCCCAAATAAGGACCTGTAACATATAAGTACTTGTGAACAAAGGAAAGCTCAGAAGTTTCAGGTTTAGTTACAGTGTTTAAGGTGGGATCTGTACCTGCAGGAGCATTGACGAACTCATCAAAGTTTCGAGTCCCTCCATAGTGTTCCATATCTCCCTCAAAAGTTCCGTGAGGGATGGAGATCTCTGCAGGTCCTTTCTTTGTCATTCGCTGAGAAGCTTCAACGGCTTCTTGTATGATGGCATCTCCAGCTTTAACTGGAGGAGTGTCCAAAGAAGTAGAGGGATGATCGAAGGATAAGAATTGGGGTTGGGTTGCAAGTTCAGCGTTGGATTCGCTGAGAAGTACTTCATCAGTCTTTTGAGAGACTGAAGAAGGTAGGGTAGATTCCAAAGTTCTAACCTCAGCGTGTAGGGACGCTGAAGTAGGTTTAGAGGGGATGGCTTGAATTGGTGTGGCAGAGCGTACCACGGAACATTCCTTCAGCTCTTCAGAATGAGCTGAGGAGTCTTCAGCATGGAATTGCTGGGGTAGCTCCTTGGTTTTCTTGATCCTTTTGGAATCAAGAGGGGTAAGAGATTGTTTCCTTTTCTTAGAATGAATGGATTTTGTGGCCTGGGAATCAGCGAGGGGTATTGTCGCTGAAGGAGCCACAGAAAGCGGAGAATTAAGTAGAGTGAGAAGGGTAGAGAGACGTACCTCGTTGGCGACAGGCTTGAAGTCGAGAACTTTAGGGCCAATCTGAGAGAGTTTCAGATCACCCTCTTCAGGATAGCTGTCCTTCAGGCCATATTGAAAGATGGCGCTGATGAATCGTGGGTAAGGAACCCATGCTGGTCGGTCAGCGGCAGAATCAACACGTTGAATGAGGTCTTCATAGATGATGGAGGCCCAGTCAATGTTGAGACCTTTCAGCAGTGCGTAACCCATGGCCTGCTGAGGTTGAGCGGCTTGATCAGAAGATCCAGATTTCGCTGTCATGCAGCTGATCAGGTGAGCGAAGATGAAGTTCATCTCGCTGGGCATCTTGGATTTCTTTATCAGCGTCAGCTTCTTCTCAGGTAGCTTGTCTCTTCCAGTCTCCCAGATGTAACCCATCGCATCAAGGAAAGCAATGATTTCTTCCCTGTCAGCGTGCTTCTTGTGGTCAGGAAATGGAATGAAAGGATTTTCTGAGGTAGCGTTAGGGAATTTCAGAGCTTTGCGAATTATTGCGGGGGTTATCTTGATGGTGCCATACTCAGTATCGCTGAGTATGCAGTCGATGGTTTTAGATGGATCTTTGGCGGAGGGTAGGACGGTGTGTCTGGCAGAGTACCAGAATTGGGATAATAGACGCTGACTGGCAGGAGGTGTGATTGTCAGTGCTGTGTAGATGGGGCTATTCTTCAAAAAAATTACAGCGTCGTCTAGATGGGATACCTGCTTCCGAGGAGGAAACTCGAGAAGCGCTGAGAGGTTGTTTGCCTTTGTCCAGTCTAGTTGATCCAGCTCAAACTTAACCTGAGGAGCTCTGGTGATTTCCAGTTCCTCAGAATCAACGGAGATGGACTCAGCGGTAACATTCAGCTTTGAAGTTGCCATTTCACTGTATTATCAGTTCAACCAAAGATGTTAACAAATAAGAAATATCTTAATGTGGAAAGAAAATTTCCATTAAGATTTTTCGAATTTTGTCCATTTCATTCAGACAAAAAAAGTCTTAATGAAGATTAGGGTTTTTCTTGTTTTAAAAAAAAACGAATATAACACCTATAAGCCTTGTATTCCAGTTTTTTTTTTTTTTTTTTTTTAAATGGATACGAAAGAAGAACAAGTTTAAGATTTTAGATTTAAAACTTGAAGAACAACCATGAAATGGTTGTGTTTATAAAACCATGAAAAAAATGATTTTATTTTTGAGTTCTTTTGTTTGATCTTGTGTAAAACAATGATAAGATCGAAAACAAGTTATTCGCATTTGATAATAGATAAGAACATATTAACCTTGAGTTTGATGAAGAAGATGATGAACAGTTCTTGAAGATTGAAAGCACAAAATGCAACAGTGTTCTTTTCTTGCGGAGAAAGATTGATTCGCGAAAAAGACAAATATAAACTTTGAGAGTGTTTATATAGGAAGAGAGTAGAGAGAGAAAAACTTGAGCGGGAAAGTTTTTCATCATGACACGGACACGTGTTTGCATTTGATTGGATAGACAACGAAACGTGCAAACGTGTGTCAGAAAAAGAGCGTGCCTGGTGTTATCCGTTGCAATGACGTCACAACTGTCCTTTCACATTCTTTCGTTGTCTCTGAGGTTTTGAAAGAAAAACTCAGAGACTCTTTGGAAAATATGAAGCACTGAGAAATATCAGTGAGGGTTTTAAGAAATTTCAAAATATCGCTGTTTAAGGAAGAGATATTCAGCGATGAAAGAATTTGAAATCTTGCATTTTCATGCGTTTTGTCAGAGAAAACATACCTTGATATCAGTTTTACCCAATTTATTCAGAGAGAAGATGATGAAATGGATTGTACAAGTTTATTTTATCCAGAGCCTATACAAGAATGTATAAACATATCGCTGATTAAATGTGAACCGCTGAAGATTTATCCTTCAAAGTTCAGCATTCCAAGCTCGCTGATGAGAAAGTTGAATCTTGTCTCATCAAGAGGTTTGGTAAACAAATCAGCTAACTGATAATCAGTTGGGATAAAATGAAGTTCTATATCACCATTCATCACATGATCTCTGATAAAATGATATCTGATTTCTATGTGTTTTGTCTTTGAGTGTAGCACTGGATTGTTTGCTATAGCGATGGCACTTGTGCTGTCGCAGTAGATTGGAATTTTGGAGAGCTGAAGATCATAGTTTAGTAGTTGGTTTCTCATCCACAAGACTTGAGAACAGCAGCTTCCAGCGGCTACATACTCAGCTTCAGCTGTGGAAGTGGACACTGAGTTTTGCTTCTTACTTGTCCAACTTACCAGCTTTCCACCCAGGAGCTGACATCCTCCTGTGGTGCTTTTCCTATCCATTTTGCAACCTGCAAAATCACTGTCTGAATAGGCGGTTAGATCGAATCCTGAATCTTTGGGATACCAAAGACCTAGATTCGCTGTACCCTTAAGATATCGAAAGATTCGCTTTACAGCTTTCATATGAGATATCTTAGGTTCAGCTTGATATCGTGCGCACAGACATGTTGCAAACATAATATCGGGTCGGCTAGCTGTAAGATACAGTAGTGAGCCGATCATCCCACGGTACAGCGTGACATTGACAGGAACACCCTTTGTGTCCTTATCAAGTATCAGCAGTGGTGCCATAGGGGTTTTCATAGCTGAACTTTCAGTTAAGTCGAATTTCTTCAGCATATCTTTAACATACTTTCCCTGATTTATAAAAGTTCCTTTTTCAGTTTGCTTAATCTGAAGACCAAGGAAATATGTTAGTTCACCCATCATACTCATTTTATACTCATCTTTCATTCTATCAGCGAAACGAGTACAAAGCTCAGGGTTAGTAGAACCAAATATAATGTCATCAACATATATTTGAACTAAAATGATATGACCTTTTATTTTTCTAAAAAACAAAGTTTTGTCAATCTTACCTCTCTCAAAATTTTCAAGGTGGAGATAAGTAGAAAGAGTGTCATACCATGCACGAGGAGCTTGCTTCAAGCCATAAAGTGCCTTATCCAGCTTATAAACATAACCTGGACGCTTAAGATCTGAGAATCCTGGAGGTTGTTCCACATAAACTTCTTCATTCAGCTTTCCATTTAGAAACGCTGACTTAACATCCATTTGATGTACAGTGAAGTTTTTGTGTACAGCATATGCTAAGAAAAGACGAATAGATTCAAGTCTTGCTACTGGAGCAAAGGTTTCGTCATAATCTATACCTTCCTCTTGTCTGTATCCCTGAGCAACAAGACGAGCTTTGTTGCAAGTTACAGTACCATGTTCGTCCAACTTGTTTCGATAGACCCACTTAGTGCCTATCACTGTTTTGTCAGTTGGTCTCCGAACAAGTTTCCAAACTTTGTTTCTTTCGAATTCAGTCAGCTCTTCTTGCATAGCGCTGACCCAGTTTGGATCTCTGAGGGCATCATCTATTTTCTTTGGTTCAGTTAGAGAAATAAAGTTAACAAATAAACAAATATTACCTGCACTTCTACGAGTCTGAATACCAGCGTTGGGATCACCAAGAATTTGATCGATTGGGTGATTTACAGTCCATCGCTGAGCCGGAGCATGCGTCGCTGACTCAGTCTGAACTGGAGAAACTGAAGATGAGGCTTCAGCTACTTCTGGATTATCAGATAAGAGAGGAATGCTTGCATTTGTCACTTCATTCACTGATTGCTGAGAAATAGATGGAATTTCTGAGACATTTGGATCAACTGCGGGTATAGTGTTTATAGGAACAGCTGAGACCCAAGATGTTTCAGCTTCACTATTCTGCATATTGGGAATGATAGTAGGACCATCATTTTCAGTTGTATGAGTATGAGTAGTGGGAACATCTTCTGAATCACAAAGATGAGAAAACATCCATTGATTCAGTTCTTCTGTATCAGCGTTCGGTTTAGAGTTCGCTGAACGGGATTCGTCAAACGTGACGTGAATAGTTTCTTCTACAGTTTGTCTTCTTCGATTGAAGACTCTGAAGGCTTTGGAAACTGAGGAGTATCCAAGAAAGATTCCATCATCAGCCTTAGGATCAAACTTTCCAAGGGCATCTCTGTTGTTCAGTATGAAACACTGACAACCAAAGATGTGAAGAAAGCTGATTGAAGGCTTTCTCCCATGAAAAAGTTCATAGGCTGTCTTTTTGAATCTTTTGACTATCAGCGACCTGTTTTGCGTAAAACAAGCCGTGTTGACAGCTTCTGCCCAAAACTGAGTAGGCAGGTGAGAATCGCTGAGCATTGAACGTGCAGCTTCAATAATTGTTCTATTTCTTCTTTCAGCGACTCCGTTTTGTTGTGGTGTTCTCACTGACGAAAATTTGTGAGAAATACCCTTGCTCTCAAGGAAGGAATCAAGAGAACTGTTTTTGAATTCAGTTCCATGATCACTCCTTATTGAGCGAACAGTCATATTGTTCAGAGTTTCCATCTTCCGAACAAAGGTGATGAGTTCTTCAGGGGTGTCACTCTTAGAACGGAGAAACATTACCCATGTGTAACGAGAGAATTCATCAACTATGACTAGCGTATATTTCTTTCCAGCGATGGATTGTTTGTTAACGGGGCCAAACAAATCCATATGGAGTAGTTGAAGAGGAGATGGCACTGAGGAAACTTGCTTGGACTTAAAGCTTGCCTTGGTCTGCTTCCCTTTTTCACACGCTGAACATAAGGATTCTTTGGCGTATGAATGTTGAGGTAGACCAGTGACTAACTCTTTGGATGAAAGAGTATTCAGTGTCTTGAAGTTGAGATGTGAGAGCCTCTTGTGCCATAGCCAGTTGACATCAGAAGATGCCTTTGAGAAGAAACAGGAGTTCTCAGTGGTTGTTGAGTCCATGTTTATAACGTAAACATTTTCCAAACGATAACCGCTGAGAGCTATCTTCTCCTTTTTGTCAGAGACAAAGCAGGATTCCTTAGTGAAAATCACTTTGTTATCCATGTCGCAAAGCTGACTGATGCTCAGAAGATTATGCTTCAGCCCTTCAACATATGCGAATCTTCTGAAGGATGTTGTACCATTTGAAAGTACACCATACCCTCGGGTGTGTCCTTTTCCATTTCCACCGAAAGTCACAGAGGGACCCTTCTCTTCCTTGTATTCAGCGAGCAGGATTTTCTTTCCAGTCATGTGTCTAGAGCATCCGCTATCGAGATACCAGATACCCTTCTTAACCTGCAATACAAAGGAAGATTAGTTTTGCTTGGGTACCCACTTCACCATGTATACGCGTTTGTCAGTGGAAGTGGTTGGAATGGGTTCAGCAGTCTTCGCAGCATTTGAAGATTCAGCTTTGTCTTTCTTCACTTTGGTCAATTTCTTGACCTCAGCGGTAGGAGTCACCTTGACCTGACTTGCAACTGGTTTGGTCTTCTTGGGTGCTATCTTCACCTTAGCTATCTTATCAGCTTTGGTGGCTGTGGGACACTTACTTGCAATATGATCGGTATGTCCACAGTGATAACATTTCCTATAACTAAAATTAGTTTTAGGACCACTTGTGTGCTGAGCTTTTAATTTGGAATTAGAAGTGCCAGCACCAAGTACACTATTGGTTTTTGAAATAGGACGAACATTCAGTTCTTCAGATTTCTTACCAAGGATATCTACTCTGAGTCTAGGAGTAGGTCGCTGAACTGATCCAGAGGTCTGATTTCTAGAACCAGATGAATGAATCACTAAGGCTTTGGAAGCATTCAGCTTAGGTACTAAAGTACCCTTCTGAGGATTTTGATAAATTACAATTCCTTTACCTTTATCTTTAGAGACAGAGGTAGGTTTTGAATAAACCATTTTCTCCTTACCTTTTGAGGAGGTAGGAGTTTCCTCAGGGATTGGTGTAACCGACGAGGAGTACTGAGATGAAGAAGTGTCAGCTACTGAGGATACGAACGTTCCAAATTTAAGCATTGAACGTTCAGTGGTTGGTATTGGAGTATCATATTTATAACCCAGACCACGTTTATCACTCAGAGGAATCTGAGCCTTAATTATCTCAGTGATCTTTGTTGAAGAATTACACCATCCTTCAACAGTAGCTTGTTCAGCTTTTAATGCAGCGATAGCTTCCGCTCGTTCAATTTTGACTAGCTGATTTAAATGGACTTGATCTTTAAAATCTTCTTCAAATTTAGAAAGCTTTTCTATTTGAAGGTGGCAATTTTTAAGCTTTTCAGCGAGATCAAGATTTTGGTTTTCAACCACAGCTTTGCCGTTCATGGCTTCGTATAAACTTCTAGTCAGTAGTTCGATTTTACGGAGACTGTCAGCTTCATCAATATTTACAATATTGGTAAAGAAGGAAGGTGATACCTGAATGGCAGATGTTGAAGTGGAGGGAATGTCTGAACTTTCTTCCTCTTCTTCAATCTTGGCCATGAGACATTGATTTGCTTCATCATCTTCAGAATCAGATGATGAGGCTTCTTCATCAGAAGCAGCCCAATCATAGTCAGCCATCAGGCCTTTTCCCTTCTTCTTAAAGCTTTTCAGCTTTGCATACTTCTCCTTCAGCTTTAAGTATTTGTCGTCTTTATTCCTTGGAACAAAGGATTTCTTTGTAAAAGCTGAAGGTCTCATGATTTTCTTTGACCTGCACTCGTTAGCGAAATGACCTGTCTTTTCGCAGTTAAAACAAGTAGCAGTAGCCTTATCAACAAAAGCTGATGACTTAGGCTTGTCAGCTATAGAAAGAGTTTTGTTCTTTCTAAACATTTTCTTCTTGGCGAATCTTCTGAACTTTTTAGTTAGGAGAGCCAAGGATTCATCATCTGAAGAATCAGAATCTGATGACCTTTCAGAGTTACTTTCTAACTCAGTGATAGTGACCACGGGTCGCTGAGTAGAAGGTTCCTCTGAGATTAAAGCAACAGGGGTGCTTTTGGAATCTTTTACAAGATTCTTCTTAAGATGGCTAGATTGCTCATGATTCAGCAATGTGCCATATAAGGTAGCAAGTGTCATTGATCTTAGATCTTTCGACAGCTTGAGACACATGGAATAATTGTCCCAGCTTTCAGGTAAACATTCTAAAAACTTTGTCAGAACTTCAAAGTTAGAATATTCCTTACCAACCGTTTTTAGATCTATAATTAAGCAATTAAAACGTTGATGTACTTCAGAGAGAGTTTCATTCTTACCAGAGATGAAGCTTTCGTATTGTCTTACCAGGTTGATCTTTCTTGAATCCTGGACTTCAGACGTTCCTTCATACTGAACACATATTGTGTCCCACATGGCTTTTGAGGATTTCAGGTTCATGACGGAATGGTAGACTTCGTCAGGAAGGGCCATGGATAGTATGGATCTGGCTTTTGTATCTATAGCCACTTTCTTCTTGTCTTCATCGGTCCAATGATGGATTTCCTTTGGAATTAGCCTTTCTGGAATAGCAGCCCTAGTTGCAGTGGCTGGAATTGCAGGATCAATTGTTACAGGGATGTGTGGGCCGTTTTCAAGATAGTAAGGTATAGTAGGGTCTACACCTTCTAAGAAGAGTGTCATCCTATTTTTCCATAAGTTGAAGTTGTCTCTGGAAAATCTAGGGGGTTTTGCAAGAGAACCATTGTCAATATAGTGAGTGTTTGTGTTTGAGTTGGCCATTTTCAGATAATAGCAAGGAAGAGAAATATCTTAGATTAGATCTTGTTTATGAGATTAAACAAATCTGCTCTGATACCACTTGTTGGTCCCGAAAGGCCTAAACAAGTTTGTAGAAGGGGGGGGGGGGGTTGAATACAAACACACTATTTTACTTTTCTAAATTGTTTATTGATAAATCATTAACAATTTACAGCTTGTTGCGGAAACAAGATTAAGGATAAACCTAAATCTAAACAAGTTGGAACACTGAGGTTTTCTTGCACTAAGAAAGATAAGGAGATTACTAATAAAATCCTATCTTGAGAGATTTGAACTTGTCCAGAGTTAGCAAGTTACTTCAAATGAAGTGAGTTCATCTCTTTATATACTGCATGCATTTAATGCAATTCAGTATACACTTTACACGTGTCATCAGCGGATTGGTTGCATGTCATTGACCTTTGTTGACAACCTTAGTAGCCGCATGAATGAACAGTGTAGTATCAGAGTGGTTGTACGATTTCAGATTTTCGGAGGTTCTTTTCTGACATTTCGTACGGTGGCGTGCAAGGGAGGTTAAGACAAAAGTACTTTGTACGGAGGACTTCATGATCAGCTTTCGTTGATTCAGCGATTATCATTTACTATTCAGCGAATGATAAAGTTCATCGATAGCTGAAGTCTTGTACTTGATACTTCACGTTGAGTGGACAAATCTGAGTCTTCGCTGATCCGCATCAGTTCATTAGGAGACTTGTCGCTGGTTCTTGAGCTTGATCTTCGACTTCAGCGTAGAACCTTTGTTGACGTGAATCTTGTCTTCAGGGATCATAAGTAAACAACTAACTTATCAGCGATCACCATAAGGACTGAACAGACTCAGCGATATGGTGAACAGTGTTCGCTGAATGTTTAATCTAAAAGTGCGAGAGTTCCTATCAGCAGTACTGTAAGATCTTAGTACTTATCAGCGATAGTGAAACTCTGATACATATTGTTTACTTACAATTTTCACTAAGTATTTAAGATAGGGTCATTATCAAATCACTGAGGGTTTGGATCAACAAATTCTGTTCTAATGGTGTGTGTGTTGTGCAAAGCTTAATCGAAGAACTCAACATGAGTCTTCTATTTATACTACTTCTAAAGGGGACAAGTTCTAGACAACAAGGACTGAAGGTACTAAATCACTATTCTGGTACTGTTGTTAGTACAACGTTAATTAAATGCGCCGACTACTGCTAAGGCTGAGACCCATCAGAGTTTGACACGTGGAGTTGTCAGGTCACGCCTTGTACGAATGATCTTCAGAATCTTCGTACAACAGAAATCGTGAGAAGCACGATTGTCCTTGTATAGATCTTTAGTCTTTATACCACAGAGGCTCTGTCAAGTATGACAGAGGCTCTGTGGCCTTGTCCGCTGAGAAGAGTCTTCTGGCGATTCTTCACTTCGGTCTTCTCGGTGACTCGGCAGAGCCTCTGTCGAAGACTTCTATACTTAGCCTATTTTTCAATACTTTTATAAACATAAAGATTGGAGCTAACAAAACCATTCTTGGAAAACCCTCAAGATAAAACGTAACAACTCCCACAATTAATAACTCAAGTCATACTATGAGACCACGTAAAGTCGGGTGTTACTTAATACGAGTACAAGTTGTTAATCCCAAAATAAGTGCGGAAGACTTCACTAAGTAATTCACTTCTCGAGCACACTACAAGCACTCGCCTCTTCTCTGTGTCACTAGAACTACTTCCCAACCGGAACCTGTTGCACATGCCGGGAAATAAAAAGGTTAAGCTAACGCCTAGTGAGTTCAAAAGTTTTATCATGATTATATAATTCGTAAAACGAGAGAGATGCAACTTAAATCATGAGTTCAAAAAGAGTTTACTTTAGATGCAAATCACCTATTTTCCCAACGCACACAAATCCCGTGATGAAAGCTTTAATGTAAAAACGATTCTCATAATGGACTCATCCCAAAACTTATTTGAAAAGTATAATAGTATTTGAATTCCGAAACGATTGAAATCATGGACAAATCATTATTATTCAAAACATCATAAACACGGATGAAGCATAACCCCCAACTCAAATGTCGTGGAAAACGATCCATATAAATATAATACGTCACCGAAAACATGGATAAAATAAACATTCAAAGCAACACCTTCCGGTGACGGGGGAGACCCGGTTACATCGCTCGTGACGGGACACAAAACTGGATCACATAACTATGTAATAAAACAAACATGTGGACTATTCTCATAATATACCGAGCTCAACACTCCAGGTCTATTGCCCGTGGAGACTTGGGAGCCCCCAATTTCAACCACTTCAGGTCTATACATTGGGTCACTCCTAATCCACATAAACAAGCACATTGGGATTACACCTTACTGCCCATGGGACGATGCCCGACCATATAGGCCCACATCTTACTTACCATGAAACCCGATGCCTATCCCGTGCCAAGCACATTGAAATTACACCTTACTGCTAATGGGACAATGCTCGGCCATATAGGTCCACATTTTACTTACCATGAAACCCGATGCCTATTCCGTGCTACAATGAGAGAAACTAGTGTCTCATCATCGAACGTAAAAACTCAAGTGCCTATGGATCCGTAGCAACTAAGGTCAAAACATTACATCACTCCAAACGAATGAACTAACGATTCAAAACCTGTAATTCTCAATAGTTATAAATCATGACCAAGCTCTACGTTGAGCTATCGAAACTGGATAAATGTCCCCAAAACCCAACATAATCAAATACCGATCCACAAACTCAACTAATCAAAAGACAATTTGTTAAAAGTCATAAAATGAAATAAAACGTAAATACCCCACGTGTATACGAAACATGCTCTATAAACGTAAATAACTCCACAAAATTTTAGGTTAATACAAATCATTTTCCAAAACACCCATTAAGGTGCATTTATACCAAAAGATTTATACATGTAAGATAAATCATTAAAATATATCAATACCTAAGATTTACTCATCAAAATACTCAAAATATATATTTTCCTCAAAACCAAAAGGTTTAGAATTTCCAAAATATTCGCAAGGTCGGGAATGACCAAAATCCAATGACTCACACAATCGTATTTTCAAAGTGTGTTATAACACAAACTATGCATATTTCCAACAAACACCAAAATGCATTTTTACCAAATAACTTCCATTTATGCAATAATGTAACAACCCACACCAAACAATCATGCCAAAAGCTACCTCTTTAAATCAAACGCCAAAAATTGCTCAACATAGTCACACTGTCAAAGATTTACAACACTGGGTTTGCGGAATTAACCCTAAATACAGCTGAGAAACCTCACCAGACAATAAAAGGAAGTTCTTCTAATCCTTCTAACGCAAGCTCCGACACACGTCTTGTAAAACCTCTAAACGAGCTCTCGACTACCTGCTTACATGAAAAGGTTTTACTTTTGAAAAACGAGGGTTAGACCATGAGGTCTAGTGAGTTCCCTCAACACCGGGCCACACCATAAATATCACAATTCATAAATTAGTTATGAAGGAGTTTATACAAAATCATAAGGTAACACACTTACAAGATAATCACACCATGACACATGCTAATGGCTCACACATGCTATGGTCGCACACACTGTGACATCATAAAAGGGCACACACCGCCCATATATGAAACGAATTCATATATATAAAAATATGGGACACACCCCCATCTCACACCATAGCCATAGCATGTCTACACACATTTAAATTATTCATTTCCGCCACACACACACTCTTCGCTTCGTAATTTAAAACAATTGATATGTGCACAGTTAAATACACGTACAAATAATCACACTTGTATAAGATTTAGGTTTAGAAAGACTCACCTGAAGTCCTTGTTAGGAATTCTTACTCGAAACTGGTTGTCTCTACTCGCACCTACATTCAACCCAACACACAATACCATGTAAGACACACTCGGATTCTACTGATATAAAAGTCCAGGTCGAAATACCCGGGTTCCGGATTCTATTTTTGGGTCGCAACACACTCTGGATCCAACCGGATTCCGGTACACTTCCGGATTTAACACTTTTCGGATCTACTCGCATTCCGGATCCTATACGGATTCTGGATCTCATATCGGCCACTCACGTTCCGGATCCTAAGGGTTCCGGATCCATATCTCACATTCCGGATCCTAAGGGGTTCTGGATCCACATCTCATATTCCGGATCCTAAGGGGTTCCGGATCCACATCCCACATTCCATATCCTAAGAGGTTCCGGATCCACATCTCACATTCCGGATCCTAAGGGGTTCCTGATTCTCACTCCCGGCTTATGGGTTTTCCTTATCGAGCTACGAAAACTCTCATGCCTTAATCGGCCATCCCACACCGTCCCAAATTTGATTTCAAACTAATAGGATTAAGGGGACACCATTACCAGTTGATTTAGTAAGTTAAATCATCCAATATCTCACATTAAATTCATTTGGAAAAACACACAGAGACTCAATTTCTTCTTCTTCCTCCCCAGGCCAACAAAACTTTAAACTCATAAATTCTAGACTCTTATTACATTAATAATTAAGAGATGGAGATTACCTTGCAAGAAAGCTCCACACACACCCAATTTGAACAGCTCTGGATTGCTTGATTTCTTGATTCTGCACCCACAATCGCACCTCAGCCGTACACAGTATTCTTGAGATATTGAGAATTCCCTAGGGTTTTACACCCATTTATACCCTCTCACAAGCACACCATATTTTCCTCTTTTCACACTTTTCACCCCAAAGCTAGCATTTATTCTAAAAAAGAACACGGTTATTACATCATCCTCCCCTCAAAAGAATTCTGTCCCCGAAATTCCATCTTCGAACAAATGAGGGAAACGGGCCCTCATCTCTGATTCCTCCGCCCACGTCGCTTCTTGTCCCTTATGAAAGCGCCACTGAACTTTCACTAACGATGTTTCCTTATTCCTTGTCTTCCGGACCTTGCGATCTATGATCGCCAATGGTTCCTCTACATAGTTTAACTTCTCATCCACATGAATGTCTTCTAACGGCACTGCCATGCTTTCTTCGGCCAGACACTTCCTCAAATTCGACACGTGGAATGTCGAATGAACTCCTCGAAGCCCCTCAGGCAACTCCAACTAATACACCACTTCACCACACGTTCGGTGATGACGAACGGCCCAACATATCTGGGCCTTAGCTTCCCTAACCTTCCATACCGCACGACGCCTTTCCACGGCGACACCTTAAGCACCCTTTATCCCTCATCATGAATTCAATCGGTTTCCCTTCTTTTGCTCGCAAACATCCTTTGGCGGTCCAGAGCCACCCTTAACATCTCGCGAATCTGGTTGACTCATCGGTGGTCGACCACGCGACCTCTGGTCTCACCTAACGTATCTCTCCCGCGATACATCTTTACTCTCGGAAGATTCACAGATAGCAGCACATGCCAACCTCCTTGCTTTTCTAAGGTTCTCTTGCTTCCACTTGCATGACCCTTCAACAATCGGGCGTATGCCAACAATTTCTCACACTTTCTGCTAACTACAACTCTTACCCCAGGCAAATCGCGTACCATAATTATGACGCCTCAGACCAACAGTACCCAACACAGTTCGCACACCTGGACGCACGGTTGCAACGAATTAAGATTTTCACTCACCGCTTCACTACCGCGACAGAACAAATTATAAGGATTAACGCCACCACAACACGAATTTCTTAACTAACGTTCAATTCACCAACTCAACACAAGATCAACGTCGAGTAACACCTTAACTCACAGTTATGATTCTCTTCAACCGATAGCACACAATTCTATAATTACTTTCCCAACACAATATCTAAAAGCATATAACATTTCCTTGCCTGAATTACATTGACTAAGATCCATCCATGATAAACAATTCATACATTCTCACCACATTATCACCCCACACCATACCTACCTAAAGGTAGGAAACTTCCACACTCCATCATCTAAACAACCACTAACCAAACCGAACCAATCTTGCAGACACACATTCAAATTCTCCTTGCATCCAACAACCGTCCATCCACGCGTGAAATAATTTCAAGTTTCACCCACTCAACAGAAAAGAGTGTCCATGCTCACGCAAAACCATTTTCATTAGCTTAATGTTGAACGACAAAGTTTACTTGGAATATTTCTCACACTACTACCAAGTCCAATGCAATGGCCCTTCACCCCGAGCACTACATTCGACTACTTTCTTCCACCTCCTTCTCAAACATAAAACACGATTCCAAAGAACGGTTCATCAGTTGGTGCACACTTTTGACCGTCTACACAACTAACTTCTTCGACCCTTAAACCAATCACACACAAGCAACTCCTCTATCTCATACTCCCACTAGGGACTCATGTACCCGACGCCGACATTTTGAAAACATTACTTCCCAATTTTCGTGTCACTTACCACACTCATACCAACCCCATTTCCTCAGGCTAGTGTGGAACATTTCGCGTCCAACATTGACCACTCTAAACACGCAATTTCAACGGTTACTATGCCTAGCCAACAGTTTCACCACATCTCATATGAGAAATTCAACCAAGTCATTCCGAAATAACACCCAATGCTCGAAGCTACCACACACTTCTCATCTCTCCGAACGAGATCAATTCACTCCTCTAAATTTCTTTAGCATACAAGGATTAGTCCAACATTCCCAAAGGTTTCGTATCCACCACAAAATATTATAAACTAACCAATCCAACATCTTCACACATATTTTTAATGACACAAGGCAAACTCACTCATCAACTCAATGCAACCAACGAGCACACACTTTCCTTCTTAGCTAGCTACCGACTACCACCCTATTCTTTTATTCTCAGATAACAATGCTACACGTCAATAAAACTTCTATGCATCTCAACACACATAATGTGCCACATCTTTAAATAGCTTAACAGCAAATCTCTGAGTCAAAATTCCCACTTACGCTTATCCCATAACAACAACGCCAGTCTACCACTAAACTTCACAACAACTTATTACCACCAAAAAAAATTCGTGCATCCACTTTGTAATAGTTACCACTAACTTATCCACACCACCCCTACACTAGAGGTTCAATCCCCAGCCGGCTCTCCGGAATCCACACAAGGCACGCTCAAATAAATCAAACGATAAAGTGCTCCCTAGCAAACCAGCATAATCCACGCCCCACATGAGTTGTGCTAACTACTTCATTCGTAAACGACATATCGATCACACAGGAAAGATCACCTATCCAACTGCCAACTCTCTACTTTGAGAACACTCACAAAAAAAAAGCGGTCCAGCATCCTGTCAGATACCACTTTTCCACAACCGACCTCTTATCTCTGCGTATAATCCCGACAAAATAATCACACTAGGGTTACCTTTTCCAATTCCAATCTCCCGACCACGGTGTCAACAACCGTCGTTGTCCTCAACATCCACGCCCGACACGAAGATGATGCTCCAACGTTGCCTCCGAGAAATTTCATCGAAATCTATTTCTTCCCACGCATCGTAACTAACTTTGTGCCCCACAATCCTCATATGTTTGAGCCACAAGACTTAACTGACAAATAGCCTAGTTACAAGGCCACCTCAAATTCTGGCTCCATGCCGATGTCATTCCATCAACATACTACAACGCTACCTCTCAAAGTACCTTGCCTACTTCGAAATCACGCGAGGCACGCCCCTTCCTACAGCCACACGTCAACTACCAAACATGAGCAAAGTCTACTATAATACAAGCATCTCCAAAGTCAAAGACTGAGATTGCAGTTATTCGACGTCCTCCCTAAAAGGAAACACCAAGGTCACGAATCGACCATCGACGACTCACCCACATAGTTCCATTCTCGAAACTTTCCACATCCTTAAGTGCGATACCTCTCACTACCTAGCGAGTTTATAACCTTCATGCATGGCGACACCATAGTTTAATCGTTTTACACACTTGAGATACACCACGAAGCAAGGTTTGATATGCATGACACGACACTTCCATAAAGAATAGCGACACACACGTCGATCTCGAGGATCGCCCACACGCACTCAATGACATCACATAACCTTGTCCATCAATCGAAAGTGCATTTACTGAAACTCTTTTCGTGCAAAAATTTTAAAATACGGCAAAATCACCCACACTGGGAGAGTCGATCGACTTTCACACTCGCTGATATGACAACAAGTGTTCATGCCGATTTTGCTTATAAAACCATGCAATCAAATGTTGTTATGATTTTCACAACAAAGGTTAACTCACTCGTAAAAGAGGTGAAATCATTCACTATCTCTCCAAGTTCGAAATTTATCACACCACGCAAAGAAATTTGTCTTTTCCTTCAAACACACACTTGCACGCGCCAACTCATTTTCAAAACCAGAAACTTATAAGACACACACACACACACATTTCGACATAAAAGACTCATGTAACTTGCCTGAAAATACAATGCATGACTCACTTTACTTTAAAGGCTATTCGCTCTAGCAAGGTCAACCGTTTGCAGTTACAACAAATCAACGCCGACACATTCCTTTCGACCAAACCATCAGGTTCCTCACATTTGAAACAACCTTCGATATCGGTACTTCCCACACACTTGGATGCTCCAACTTCACAGTTACCACCTGACTACTAATTTGTATAATATGCGGCTTCACTTCGACTCCAAATAAGTTAACCAACACTAGTGTTACCAATCCACACATCTATCATTTCTCAACCACCCTTGTCACTCTTCCACTAACTAGAGAGTAAGAGAGCACATCTCTACTACCCGATCCTTGAGTTGAAACTCTCAGGATCCCAATTTATCGACATCAAAAACTCCCAGAATGAAGAATCATCAGAAAATAGGAGCTCGCCTCCAACCAATTATTTTCCTTTAAGAACCCTAAAGATTCTACCTCACACGGACACCCACCATTCAAACAATACTCCTTCTAGGTAGTGTCATCAATCACACCATGAATAATCTCGCACAACACACTAAACCGTTGCCACATGACAAGGTTAGAACTCTACACACTACCGACAATCTCTACACTACCACCGCTCTCCACATACTACCATTACTCTCCACACACTACCCACCACACTCCACACACTACCCACCTCCATCGACCATCAGAACAACGGTGATCAAGCACACCCATGCACCTGTAAATTCATAATGACATTGGCCAGATGTGATTTGAATTTACCTTACATGAGGGTCCTTACTACCATCGTCCTAAATTCCCGATGATTAGGGTCTTCCCTAAAGGCTTCCTATATCTCAGTTGTGTCCTCCTACTTCACAGTTTAAGTTTAGGCCCAACCGGTCACCTAAATCCCTTAAACTAGCGCTCTGATACCAACTCTAACAACCCACACCAAACAATCATGCCAAAAGCTACCTCTTTAAATCAAACGCCAAAAATGGCTCAACATAGTCACACTGTCAAAGATTTACAACATTGGGTTTGCGGAATTAACCCTAAATACAGCTGAGAAACCTAACCAGACAATAAAAGGAAGTTCTTCTAATCCTTCTAACGCAAGCTCCGGCACACGTCTTGCCAAACCTCTAAACGAGCTCTCGACTACCTGCTTACCTGAAAAGGTTTTAGTTTTGAAAAGCGAGGGTTAGACCATGTGGTCTAGTGAGTTCCCTCAACATCGGGCCACACCATAAATATCACAATTCATAAATTAGTTATGAAAGAGTTTATACAAAATCGTAAGGTAACACACTTACAAGATAATCACACCATGACACATGCTAATGGCTCACACACGCTATGGTCACACACACCGTGACAGCGTAAAAGGGCACACACCGCCCATATATGAAACGAATTCATATATATAAATAATATGGGACACACCCCCATCTCACACCATAGCCATAACATGTGTACACACATTTAAATTATTCATTTCCGCCACTCACACACACTCTTCGCTTCGCAATTTAAAACATTTGACATATTCACAGTTAAATACACGTATAAATAATCACACTTGTATAAGATTTAGGATTAGAAAGACTCACCTGAAGTCCTTGTTAGGAATTCTTACTCGAAACTGGTTGTCTCTACTCGCACCTACATTTAACCCAACACACAATACCAGTTAAGACACACTCGGATTCTACTGATATAAAAGTCCCGATCGAAATACCCGGGTTCCGGATTCTATTTTCGGGTCGCAACACACTCCGGATCCAACCGGATTTCGGTACACTTCCGGATACTTTCCGGATCTACTCACATTCCGTATCTCATATTGGCCACCCACATTCCATATCCTAAGGGTTCCGGATCCATATCTCACATTCCGAACCCTAAGGGGTTCCAGATCCACATCTCATATTACGGATCCTAAGGGGTTTCGGATCCACATCCCACATTCCGGATCCTATGAGGTTCCGAATCCACATCTCACATTTCGGATCCTAAGGGGTTCCGGATTCTCACTCCCGGCTTCTGGGTTTTCCTTATCGAGCTACGAAAACTCTCATGCCTTAATCGGCCATCCCACACCGTCCCAAATTTGATGTCAAACTAATGGGATTAAGGGGACACCATTACCTGTTGATTTAGTAAGTTAAATCATCCAATCTCTCACATTAAATTCATTTGAAAAAACACACAGAGACTCCATTTCTTCTTCTTCCTCCCCAGGCCAACAAAACTTTAAACTCATAAATTCTAGACTCTTATTACATTAATAATTAAGAGATGGAGATTACCTTGCAAGAAAGCTCCACACACACCCAATTTGAACAGCTCTGGATTGCTTGATTTCTTGATTCTGCACCCACAATCGCACCTCAGCCGCACACAGTATTCTTGAGATATTGAGAATTCCCTAGGGTTTTACACCCATTTATACCCTCTCACAAGCACACCATATTTTCCTATTTTCACACTTTTCACCCCAAAGCTAGCATTTATTCTAAAAAAGAACACGGTTATTACAAATAAATCATCAAAACATTTTAATTTATGATTCATTTATCAAATTACCCAAAAATCCCAAATATTGGTATTTTACAATGTTTATAAAGTTAAATACTTCAAATAATCAAAATCCACCAAATAACTCAACAATTGATAATTTAATGCAAAACACATAAATACTTGAAAAAGAACATTTTTGGCATGCACAACGTTTTCACAAATCAACTTGAACTCACCTTGCTTGATTTAGGCTAAATCTAAATTTTTCCCCAAACGTAATCTCCTTTGATGAAAGACGAATCTTGAAGCCCCAAATCCTCCAAAAACCTAGATCCATAAGTTTTCAATCATAAATAATCATTCCCAAACACTTACATACGATTCCCCCAACATAAATCATCCAAAATCCCCAACAAACCGAGACCCTAATTTCTTGGGTGAGGAGAAGAGAAGATTACCTTTTTCCATCACTTGCATTCACCATCAAAATCCTCTTAGGTTACCAAAATAAACTTCAAACTTTACTTCTTGAAAGAGATGGGAGAGGGTTGGTGAAACCCTAGAAAACGAGGATGACAAAGAACCATAAGCATCCTGCTAGGAGATCTTTAACAAAGCTCTTCAATGGTGGCTTGATTGTGGGATGAAAGCTCTACCCAACAACTAGCTTTGAAGTGAAAGGGGAGAGGGTTTTGAGAGAAGAAAATCGCCTCCAAAGCTTCAAAAATCGGGACCTAGAAGGATTTTGAGAGAATGAGATCAAAAGGGGCTAAAACAACATTTTTATACAACCAGGCAGCCGCGGGCGACTATGCCCAGCGACTATGCCATGTGGAAATGCCGCGGGCATTGTTGCGGTGCCCACCCCCGCTACGGTACATCCCCCGCGATTGTGCCCCAGCGATAGTGACAATGTCACAGTCGCGGGGCACTCTCGCCCACCTTGTCCCACGCCCCCAAAATTCCATTTTCACCCGAAACTCTTCCGTTACTGAGAGGGGTCTTATGTGGGTCTTTCCACACTCGAATGATACTTCGCCAAATGCCAAACACGCTCAATATTATCTTTACTTTCCTGAAAACACGAGTGTTACAAATATGCCCTTTTGAGTGTTTTGCCACATAAGTGAATACCATTTGACATTTATGCACTCTTGGTACTTTTTGGGTTTTATAAACCATTGCAAATTATATACATTATCAAGTTATAAAGTACTTGAGTATATGTATATATGGTTTGACTTCATTTGGAAAGTGGCAATGAAGGGGTTTTGAGTTAGTCATGCCTTGGAGCATGTATTTGCATAATGTGGGTTAGATACACTTAATTTGCATATGTTGAGTTTTAACAAATGGTCATTTGATCTTTTGAGCTTATGGCTCGGGTTTTGACTCTGTTGGGTCTTGAGGACATTTGTCCGATTTTGATAGCTCGACGTAGATCTTTCGTTAAGATTTGCATGTATTGCATCTTATTTGGGAATTACATGATTTGAATGCGTTGGTTATTCTTTTGGAGTCATGTGTAAAAATTTTAATTAAACAAGCTTCTTTTGGATGGTGAGATCCCAAGGTAAAGATCCGGTTTGAGTTGAACTTGGTGGTTTTAGGCTAAAGATCCGGTTTGGGTTGATGACTCAATAGACTAAAGATCCGGTTTGGGTTGATGTCTCCTTGGACTAAAGATCCGGTTTGGGTTGATGTATCACTAGGCTAGAGATCCGGTTTGGGTTGATGCCTCACTTGACTAAAGATCCGGTTTGGGTTGAAGTCACAATAGACTAAAGATCCGGTTTGGATTGATGTCTCCTTAGACTAAAGACTCGGTTTGAGTTGATGTCTCCATGGACTAAAGATCCGGTTTGGGTTGATGTCCAAGATTGACTAAAGACCTGGATAGGGTTGATGTCAGAGACTTTTCCATCCATGAAACATGCTTGTAACTTATAATTGTGGTTTAACTTGTGTATCCGCCACATTCGATGAAATCGGGTCTCCCCCGTCACCGAAATGTGATGTTTCGGGTATTTCTTTTATCCATGTTGTCGATGACGTATTATATATATATGGATTATTTTACATACCTTGTGGGCGGTATATTATGTCTCATTCTTGTTTGGATGTTTCGATTATTGGAGTTTTATTTGCGTTGATATTATATGGGAAATTTAATATTTATTCACATCTTGATTGAGTTTTGGAATTGAGTCCATTGTTGATAAATGATTTTCATTGGAGTTTCCATCACGAAATTTGTGTGCGTTTTGGAAAATGGGTTGTTGGTATATTTAATACAAATCCCTTTTGGAAATCATGATTTAAGTTGCATCCTTTTCGTCTAACGAATTATTTAATCATGATGTAAACTCCTGAGCTCACTAGGCGTTAGCCTAACCTTTTTATTTGTTCGCATGTGCAACATGTTCAGGTTGGGAATAGTTATAGTGACACTGTGAAAAGATGAGTGGTAGTAGTGTGCTCGAGAGATGAATTGCTTAGTGAAGTCTTCCGCATTTATTTTGGGAATAACAACTTGTATTTGGGTTAAGTAACACCCGAGTTTATTTGGTCATGTTGTATGACTTGAGTTATTAATTGTGAGAGTTGTTACGTTTTAAATTTTGAGGTGTTTCCAATGATGGTTTGTAGAAAGGATTTTTATCCTCATTTGGTTATTTTATCGAAGTTTATAGTAGTTGTTCTTTCCAATTTTGAGGGTGTTACATATATGCATCTCAGGGCCAGGTAGTTCGAGGTTGGATAAGAGCAAAGGACACACTTAAAGACCTGTCTATTATAATTTTCTATTCAGTCTTTTGTTTAAACTTTTATGTATGGATCAGTTGTAACTTAACCTAGTATGGGATGGGTTAGCTTTTAAGTTACACGTTCATGTATTTTGGAGACTTCCGGTGCGAACGGTTTCAAATTTTAATTTAGCCAGTATTTTGGAGTTCTTTATTCTAGATTACGTAACATTTCTCATGGTAAAAAAACGAGGTGTTACAAGATACATCAAAGGAAGTCCATCGTTGGTTCTGAACTTACCAAAATGAATCTTACTTCAATGGAAAAGTTTACGACACCAAAGGAATATAACACGTGATCATGAAGCTATGTTAAGTTTTGTAACTATGAAGGAGAAGATTGAGAAGAGTTTGTGAGGTATATGTTGCAAGAATGACCACTTGATTATTAATTGTTTTTGCCTTTTTGGAACATGTATTTTGGTGGCATGTAATTATTTGGAACATGTATTTTTTGTGGCATGTATGTATTTAAGTATTTTTTGAACAATTTTAAAGTCGATTTAGTAACATCATTTGGTTTATTATAATGTTTGGGTTGGGTATATTATATGTTTTAAACATTAAACTATTTTAAAAATAATTTTATTAAAGTATTTTTAGTTAAAAAAATTAAAGTATTTAATGACTATTTTATTAAAGCATTTTTTGTTTAAAAAACTTAAAATTATAAAAAGTGTATCTTGGTCATTTACTAAAATTTCATTCTAATTGCAAAGCTACATTCCATAATCCAAATAGACAGATTCTAATTTTTTTACCGGATTCTATTCTAATTCTGTTAACCAAGACAATATTCAATTATTTGATAGATTTCATTTCATCGAAAAATATTTTACTAACTAAACTCCACCCAACTATTCAAAATATTTCTCTACTTTCCAAATATATATATATTCTAGAATGGGCTGCTAAAGAAGACGAAGATGCAGAAGAACATTCCATCAAATGAAGTAAGCTTCAACATCAGCAACCCATCTCTGATTCAATCCATGAATTCATATTCAAAAGTCAACATCCCCTAATCTTTCTTTAACCCTCTTTCCCACCTCCTAATCAATTATATATATTCCATTTTCCTCTTCCACAAATTTACAAATTCTTCATCGTCAAAATGCATTCTCAACCTTCATCCTTCACGTTAAATCGCCTCAATTACCTACTATCAGAGCACCCTGCCGTCGTCGGATTCCGTTGGAGCCATGCCCAATCATGGGGCGCCACGTGGATATTCCTCTTCTCCTCCATCTCGTTCTACTTCACCGTCTCCGTCGTCCTCCACCTCCTACTCCTCCTCTTCCGCCACCGCACCCGCCCCGTTCCCCTCGGCCCCATGCCCGCCCTCCACAGCCTCACCATGTCCATCATCTCCGCCACCATACTCGCCGGAACCCTAACCTCCGCCGTCGCCGAGATCCGCGACACCCGGTGGTTATGGGGCCGTACCAAAACCCCACTCGAATGGCTCCTTTGTTTCCCACTCGGCACGCGCCCCTCTGGGCGCGTGTTCTTCTGGTCCTACGCTTTCTACCTGTCACGTTACCTGCACGTGATCAGAACTTTCTTTACCATATTACGACGTCGTAGGCTCTCCTTATTCCAACTCTTCACCAATTCCATTCCGATGGTGATGTCATTTCTATGGTTGGAATTCTCGCAATCGTTTCAAGTGCTTGAAATCGTTTTCACCACTTTCACGTATTCCATTGTGTACGGCTACCGGGTTTGGACGGAATTGGGATTACCGACCACCTCGTTTCCGTTGGTGGCCAACATCCAGATTTTGTTGTTGATTTTGAATCTGATTTGCCATTGTGGAGTATTGTTTTTGCATGTATCGGGAGGTGGGTGCAATGGAATTGGGGCTTGGGTTTTTAATTCCATCCTCAATGGTGCATTCCTATTCATGTTCTTGAATTCCTTGGTCAAAATGCGTTGGATTCGTAGGAAAGCCATGGAATCAACAACCAGGAACGGTAAAATTGAATAGCAGTAACAATAATCGTGACATCATCCTGGATATTCGATCGAGTTAACCCCGTTTATGATATGATAACGTTTAACTTGACCGATATTATTTTAATTTTTTAGAGCATCTTAATTTAATAGTTATGTTAAAATATATATATTTATGATTTATAGATGTACAGATTATTTAAGAACATGTGAAAAATCAAATCTTTTGTATAGGTGGTTAGGTAGTAGCTTTGTTTATTCTTTGTATTTTTAACGTCACACATAGGGCATGACAATGTTGATTCAGCGATATTATTTTACATTTAATTTCTTTTAATACATATTTTTTCTATTGTGAACCGGACTTTTTAAGTATGAATGATATCGAAATAAGTTATCTCCATAATTACGAATCTCATTTTTCTTAACTCATTCGTTAGCCTCTTCATGACATTATCATAAATCTGATTTGATCCTTTTTTTTTACAACACCAACCTTTTTTTACATATGAAATATGCAGATAATCAAACTCAAGATATGAAATTTAAAACATAACATGAATAATATAAGTCTTTTTGTAAAAGATGCGAGTATATTTGGTGGCATCTCTTTTTTAAAGGTGCTTAGAACATCCACAACAATTAATGAAATTTCAGGACAATTGCAAATGAGTCACGTCAGCGCCACATCAGCTTTGCAATTATCTTGAAATTATCCTGAATTTTCAACCATTTTCTAAAGTGACACATTATCATAGAAAACTATATTTTAATCAAATAACAACAATACTACAGTTAAATATTCTTTAATATATAATATAATATGAAATATTTTATTAATTAAATAAAATATTTAATTTATAAAACATTAAATTAAAATACAAAGTCAAAATATTACATTAATCGTCATTTTCATCTTTTCTAAATCTTTGTCAAATCTCTTCAATCAAATCTGATTGTAAACAATGATTCATTAACCGATTACGTACTTGTATGTGATTTTTGGAGATAGTTTTCATACCCGAGAAATATGCTACGAGATTTGAGGCGTAGTTATAGTAAAATTAACATCATAGCATTCCTCCAACAAATGTCACCAATTTTCAAATGCCAATGTACCAACCATCAAATTTCAAGTCTTTCCAAACACCAAATTCTATTCAACCACCAAATTTTCAATATTTCCAACCACCAAAACGAACAAGTGACAATGTTAGAACGCCTGAATATTGAAAAAGAAAAAATTCAGGTGATGAGAGAATTCCATACATCGTTTGTCGAAACAGAAAAACTTAAGAACAAACAGAAAAATCGGAAAATGATCATGAAGTTGATGGGAATGAATCCCACAACAATGAACGAACCACAACGGAGATTGTACGAACATCAGCTTGAAGAACTTCTAAACGAACAATGATGTATTTTTATGTGTTAAGTTTGTATTTTTTTAATATGTAATCTATTTTATTGTACATTAATATAAATTATATTTTCCATTTTTTAATATTTATGCCTTTCAAAAAAAAATTATTAAGAAATAAAATTATTCATACATTTTATCATAAACATACCCTACAAAACATGATTTGACATAAAACAATTTCTAATTTAAAAATTATTCCCTTCAATTTCTTATATTATTCACTGCCACATCAACAAAAAGTACTGATTTGACATTTGCAAATTACCAAAACCAATTTATAATTTAGCAATCATACTCAGTTACTCACAACCACTACAATTTCTAAAATAGAAATCCTAGTTGGTACATTTGCAATCCATATGAAATCCAAATGATATCCTTGTTGTGGATGCTTATGTCTAAAATCTCATTTCACTTCTGATTGATAAGAAGTGACGTTGAAGTTTGAAATATGAATGAACAAAAATGTTTGTTTTGTAAATTGATAATTGTCTAATTAAATTGTTTATTTTACCAATCAGAACATTATATAATGTCACACATTATTTATTATCATTACGAAATTTACATCTAAATTATATAATTAACAATCATTTAAACAAAAATATGTCATCTAAATTATTTTAAATATGCAATTGATGGTATTATTCATTTAAACGAGAGAGGTGATGATCGATTTGGCAATGATAGATTGAGAGAAAGGACTAATTAGCAATTTAAAAACGCTACAACTGGGATTTAGAGAACAATAATATATCAGGACCGTAAAACATAACTAGTTCTAAAATTTTGGAAAAAAACAAACAAGGTGGGGACTAGTTAATAGATGCTCAATGATTGATGTATTCAATTATACAAACTGAGGAATACGAGACTTAATATAGACAATTTACAGAAAGGAAAGAGCTAATTCTAAGGGTCTAGCTAAAGTTAAGGATGACCACTATTACAAATATATACATTCCAAATATACGTATGCCTGAGATTGTGCAATAATTGTGTAATATTCCTTATGATTCTGTAATATTCCTTATACGCCCCCGCAAGATGGAGGATCCGTCGGATACTCCGATTTTGGATCGATTTCGAAGAAAAGGTGCTCGGGATAAAGGTTTCGTGAGCATATCTGCAAGTTGATCTTGTGTATTGATGTGAAGGACTCGTAATTTGCCGGAGGAGACTTGTTCCCTAACAAAGTGATAATCAAGAGCAATGTGCTTCATTCGGGAATGGTAGACGGGATTGGCACAAAGGTACGTTGCTCCTGTATTGTCACAAAACAATGTCGGCGTGTGATTCGTAGTAAGACCCAGTTCATGTAGTAAATTCTTTGTCCATATGAGTTCAGCGGAAGCATTTGCTAAGGCCTTGTATTCCGCTTCCGTAGAGGAGCGGGAAACCGATTTTTGGCGAGTTGACTTCCATGAGATCATATTTGTACCAAGGTATAGAACGTATGCAGTGGTTGACCGACCGGCGTCATTTACATCCCCCCAATTAGAGTCCGAAAAGGCCGAGAGAGTGAGAGTGGAATTGCGATTTAGGAAGAGACCATGATGGATGGTTCCTTTAAGGTACCGAAGAACCCGTTTTAGAGCTTGCCAATGAGTTTGGTGCGGACTGTGCATGAATTGAGACAACTTGTTAATGGCGTATGAAATGTCCGGTCGAGTGAATGCTAGGTATTGAAGGGACCCAACAAGTTTTCGGAAAGGGGTGGCATCCACCGAGGGAGATGGGTCGTTGAGTGATAAGGGTTCGGAGGCACTAAGGGGTGCGGTGACATCCTTTGCGCCATCCATGTGAAACTGTTGTAGAATATCTTGAATGTAACGATGTTGCGACAAAAAGAGACTCGTGTGTGTAGGAATAACTTCAACACCTAGAAACTGATGAAGCATGCCGAGATCTTTGATGGAGAATTTTCGGCTTAAGGCTTGAATGAAGTTATCGAGGAAGTGTGAATCGTTTCCCGTAAGGACTATATCGTCCACATAAACCAAGAAATAGCAAGTGACAGTTTGATGCTGGTAGATAAAAAGGGAGGCATCGGCTAGAGATTTACGAAATCCAAAGCGAAGAAGAAATTGAGTGCGCTCGATGTACCAAGTGCGTGGAACTTGTTTTAAGCCGTATAGGGACTTTTTGAGTTTACAGATATGGTGTGGATATTGGGAATCTATGTAACCCGGTGGTTGAGTCATGAAGACATCTTCATGAAGAGTGCCATGAAGGAAGGCGTTGTTAACGTCTAGTTGATGCAACGACCAATTTTTTGATAGTGCAATGGAGAGAATGGTGCGAATGGTGATGGGTTTAGTGACGGGATTGAACGTATCAAAGTAGTCCTTCCCGTGTTGCTGGAGGAAGCCTTTTGCCACGAGACGTGCTTTGTATTTTGCAATGGAACCGTCAGAATTACGTTTGATCCGAAAGATCCATTTACAACCAATGGGCTTATGATCGGACGCGGGTACGAGCTTCCAAGTTTGATTTTGAATGAGCGCGTTAAATTCCGCATCCATTGCATCGCGCCATTGCGGGTCTTTAGAGGCTTGAATATGAGTGGCGGGTTCAAGGGTGGGTGGGAGCGGATGGAGAGTGGTAGTATTTACAGTATTAGAATTATAGTATTTAGGATTGGGTTTGCGGGTTCGTTGTGGGCGAGGAGAGGGAGGAGGTGGTTGTGAAGTAGGAGACGGTGAGGGAGTATTGGTGTCGGGTGTGGCAGTGGGAGAGGGAAAAGTGGTGGTGTCGGTTAGAGGAGTGTTCATGGTTGAAGTGGTGTCAGGTGAAGAGGTCGATTGTGAGGAGAGAGTTTGAGGGGATGAGTTCGATGTTTCTATAGTAGAGGAAGTATTAATATCAATATTGGTGTGAGTAGGTGGTGGAGTGGATGTAGGGTTTTGTTGCGTGACATGATGGACGTCTGCATGGGTAGGTGAAGGGGATGGAGTAGGAGTGGTATGGGACTTTATCTTTCTTTGTGTAGTAGTGGGAGGGATAAATTCTTCAGGTGTAGGAAGATAAGTTAGAGGGGTACCATGTGTGGTGAATGGAAAAATATGGTCAATGAATTCAACATGACGAGAGTGATAAAGACGATGAGACGTGGGGTCATAGCACTTATATGCCGATTTAGAGGAGGAGTAGCCAAGAAAGATGCACTTGATGGAGCGAGGATGAAGTTTGGATGAGGCATAGGGTCGCAACCATGGGAAACATAGACAACCAAAGGGTTTTAGTTTTGTGTATGTTGGTTGGATTTTGTAGAGCCGTTCATAAGGCGACTTGAAATTTAGAATTTGTGTGGGCAGTCGGTTGATGAGATAGACCGCGATTTGAAAGGCGTGAGATCAAAAATTGAGTGGCAAGTTAGCATGATGAAGTAGGGATAATCCAGTCTCAACAATATGCCGGTGGCGTCTTTCGGCGAAACCATTTTGTTCTGGAGTGTGTGGAGGAGTTGTAAAGTGGGAAATCCCATGCTTTTGAAGGTAAGGAATCAATCCAACATATTCACCTCCATTGTCGGAGAAGAGGGATACAAGAGGCGTTTTAAAGAATTTTTCAACTAGCGATTTGAATTGTGGGAATAAGCTTGAGACATCCGATTTCCGTTTAATGGGGTAAAGCCACGTATATTTAGAATAAAAATCGACAAAAATGACATAGTATAAATATCCATCATTGGAAGTTGGAACCGGACCCAAACATCCGAGTAAATAAGCTCGAGTGGTTTAGACGCTTTAAATGAGTTTTCTCCAAATGGTTGTTTATGACTTTTATTCAACGAACAAGCATCACAATGAAAAGAAGCATTTGACATTTTATTGTAACCAAGTCCTAAGTTATTAAGCAAACGTTTTAGAATTTTGATGGATGGATGCCCAAACTGGTGGTGCCAAGAGAGAAGTGATCCAGATGTCTTGATGCTTGAGTTGAGTTGTTGGATGGAGTGATAAGGAATGGTGGAAGCATAATAGACGTCATTAATGTTCACTCCCCCCATTAGTCGCGCCCCCGTGCGAAGATCCTTAACAAAAAAATGATAAGGAAAAAATTCAACGGAAACACTATTAGTTTTGCAAAGTTTAGCGACTGAAACGAGATGGTTACGTAGATGAGGAACAAGTAAAACATTGTTTAAGTTTAATGGGCGAGAGGAGGTGGGAATAGAAGTATAGCCGGTGTGAGAGATAGAGAGAGTTTTACCATTTCCTAGCACGATCTCATCGGGCCCGCCATACTCTGAGAGGTGATGTAAATAGGACCGGTCGGGTGTAGCATGATCAGATGCCCCGGTATCAAACATTAATGGTGGTGCAAATTGAGACGAGCTTGCCATTGACGCATTCACAGTTGGGTTGGTAGGACCATTAATGTTGTGGTCTTGTAAAAGACGTGCTAGCTTCCGGCAGACTTTAGTATCATGACCTGGGATGTTACAAAAGTGACAAAAAAATTATTTCTGTTAGTTCTATAATGATTCATGTGTCCACTGTTCTGTTGGTTGGATGGGCCACTAGTGTTCCTTGGCCCAGATGAGTTGAGCCTATTTGAGTTTCGGGCTGCAGAGGAAGGCCTTGAGAAGGGTCTGGATCCTTGTCGCTGAGTGTTGTTGACAGTAGCAATTAGGGGTGTTGATTTGGAGGCTTGTAGTGATCTCTCGTGATCTACCAGTTTCTCATAAAAATCAGAAAAGGTGACTGGTGTCTCTCGAATCTTCAAGGCTGCAGAGATCTCTTTGTAGTCGTCACTGAGGTGAGTGAGTATGTGAACGATGAGATCGTCATCATCAATTGGCTTTTGAGCCAAGGCTAATTCATCAGCTATGGCTTTCATCTCATTGAGGTATTCTGCAACAGGTTTGGTGCCTTTACTGTTTGTAGCAAGTTTGGATCGGAGGGAAATGATCCGGGAGCGCGAGACGCCGGCGTAGCTCTCGGTGAGGCGTTTGAAAAGCTCATTGGATGTGCCAGTAGAAGATACAATTGGTTGAATCATATCCGAACAACTTCCAAGAAGTGCTCCGAGGAGGATCTGGTCTTGGCGGAACCAGTGACGGTATTCAGGGTTCGGTTTGCCGTCAAGAGTTTTTGGTGGTGCTATGGTACGGCCATCGAAAAATTGCTCGAGTTCGAACCCCATTAGAGTGGACAGTACTTGTTTACGCCATGAGGGGAAATTATTGGCTGTGAGTTTGATTGGAAAATTGGTATGGGTGGATAGCTCAATGATGGTAGATGAAGATGTCATGGTGAGCAGGGCTAAAAAAATGAGAACAGAAGGTGTAGATTGGATCGAAACTCAAAGGAGTTGAAAAGCTCTGAATACCATAATAGATGCTCAATGATTGATGTATTCAATTATACAAACTGAGGAATACGAGACTTAATATAGACAATTTACAGAAAGGAAAGAGCTAATTCTAAGGGTCTAGCTAAAGTTAAGGATGACCACTATTACAAATATATACATTCCAAATATACGTATGCCTGAGATTGTGCAATAATTGTGTAATATTCCTTATGATTCTGTAATATTCCTTATACTAGTTACCTGCCTCGTATCAAAAGTGGCGCAAAGAAAACCTCTTATCCCATTTAAGAGGTAAGGTTGTTTACTTATCCGTTTGCTAGAGTGTGATTTGCGCGTTGTGTAATACGATAAATATTTTTAAGAATACTTGATCGAGTTAGATAAAAACGTAATTTTTTGGTTAATAAATAATGAGATACAATTCAAAATGAGGAATGTATGTCCATAAGTGGTTTATTTTCATATCTTGATAGTTATTTGTTGTTACCAAGAGGTTATGATTTATTGGTAATAATTTTATTGTTATCTATTTAGAACACAAATGACATGTCCTACAACCATATCACTATTGTTATTATTGAAAAAAAAAATCTAAAAAAATGTTGGCTAAAATTAGCAAATCCTATGAGTTACCACAAATCGGCCTCCTCTCCACTTGTTAATATATACTCACACATTTAAAAAAAACCATCTTCGCACCAACGTGGGATTGTCAAATTTCACCACATTTCAAATTTATATAAAACTTTCATACCTCATTTCTTATAGTCATATTTATTCTTCAATCTAACATCTCTCATCAATGTGGGATGATTAAGACCATCTCCAATAGAGCCACTAAATCTTACACTAAGCTCTAAATTTGATGTAAATGTTACTATTCCATACTAAATTTAGTGTAATAAATATTATTACACTAAATTTGATGTAACACTATTCATTTACACTACTTTTTACATCATTTTTTTTCACATTGGTCCCTCAATTTTGATGTTATTTTTGTTTTTTTAAAGTGTTAAAGTTTTAATATGTTTTATTTGTTATATATATTATAAATTATATTTAGTTTATAACATGATAAAATATTATTTTTGTATTTGTTTTAATGTAACTTTATTATTTAATAAAAAAGTTTTGTTTAACGTATTAAAATAATTTAATTCATAATTACTAAAACAATATTAAATTATGATCTAAATAAAAATATGGGTATAAATTGTAAAGTTGATAAATATAAGGATATTATTGAAAGTTTAATAAATTAATATAAAAAAAAAGAAATATGTCTACAATATTAGAATTTGATGTAAAAAACAGTGTTACCCATTGAAGAAGATTTGATATTAACACTAAAACTTACACTATGTTTTACACTATTTTTGAAATTTTGTGTAAAATATAAAGTGTGACCCATTGAAGATGCTCTAAATTCAACCACAATGCAAGATTTAAGAATACACAAATCTCACAATGTCACATCAAATACATTTGATTATTCCTTTTATACATTTTCAAGAAAGAAACATAAGGATATAAATATATTTTTTTGTTTATATATATAAAGATTTATGTCAAGTCCATTGAGGGGTTCGTCAAATTTGTTTTAGCCATGTTGGCACTCATATTTCCTGGTCGCGCATCGGTTCCACCGGTAACCGATCTTAGGGGAGTTCAAAGGCTCTCCTCTGAAAAAACAAATTGCGAGAGCAATCCGCATGTCGGACGAAGACTGATGGATCCATACGGGATACACACTAGATACCATATAGAGGAGAGAAGAGGAGAGTATTTTTGGTTTAGACCGTAAGCAATGTAAACTAAGCTAGGAAAAACTTTTTTTTCTCTTCTATTTGGTATCCCGGTGAGGATCAAAGTTGAAGCTTGAACCTCGTTAGACTGCTTTGGGAGGGGAGGGGAGGGGAGGGGCGTTGTAGTGCAAACTTGAATACTTATACTTGTATTTATCCAAGATTGCTATAGCTACAATCTAGAAAGGTCAACCCTTATCTCACTGATCTCCCGGTCATCAATGTCGGGTTGTTGTTGTTCAGTGTTCTTGTTTAGTGTTGTAAGGTCAACCCTTATTTCATTTTTTTCCTTCAGCCAGAAATGTAGGGTTGTTATCAGACTAGCTAGATATAAGAAGGTCAACCCTTATTTCATTTATTTCCTTTCGGTCAGAAATGTAGGGTTGTTATCGGGCTAGCTAGATATAAGAAGGTCAACTCTTATTTAATTTTTTTCTCTTCGATCAGAAATGCCGGGTTGTTGTTCATTGTTCTTGTTTAGTTAAGTAAGGTCAACCCTTGTCTCATTGATCTCTCTTCGGTCATCAATGTCGGGTTGCTGTCAATCTAGCTACAATATAGAAAATGACTACTCAATTAGTTTCTAAAACTAGAAATTACATACTCCATCCGTCCCAATTTAAGTGTCCATATTTCTATTTTAGTTTGTCCTAAAATAAGTGTCTACTTTCAAAAGTAAATTTTCACTTTCCTATTCTACCCTTAGTTATGAGGTGAAGAAAGTTTCTCTCACTATTATTAAGGTAAAAGTGTAATTTGGGTATTTAAAAAGTGTAATAATTACACGTTCATAAAATTGTGTGCCATTTTCATTGTGGACATTTATTTTTTGACGGAGGGAGTAAATGATACGCGAAAACACTGAGAGTGTGATATCAGAGTGGAGTAGCAATAGTGTTTGGAATCTCAGACCATTATAGATAGTCCACATGAACATTCCAATAGCTTTAGAGATTCTAACGGGACTGATCGTCCGTTCAGAGTCAATCCTGAAATGATTCGTCTGGGGCTTGAATAAGATTTAATGTGAAACTCATGGGAAGTAACGGGGTCCTCGTCAAGAAGTCTTTAAGCATTTTAATGTTTTCTGCATGATAGGGGGGCTAGCCAACTCTATCAGTCGGGTGACCACGGATCGGAATCGCGATAGAGATTCAATGGGGATTGTGTTATGCAAGGACACAATATAAAGTGAAAGAAGATCATTTCGGGGAGTGTGCTATAATTGGTTTATGTTCCACGGGCGTAGCTTACCGATTCTTGTCTAGTAACATGCTCGGGGTATGTAAAAATTTTGTTTCTTTTACAGATAACACCTTGTGATTATCATTATTGCATTTTAACACATATTTTTATAATTATTCTTGAAAAATAACTACTTCCACCATCAACTTGATTAACCGGGTTTCTACAAATAAAAGCAAACATATTATTTGTATGAGACCTATAAGTTCACATACTCCTTAACAGTATTACAGTGTGACACATGTCGTGGAAATTTAAAAACTTACAAGATCAATTATCATTTATGAACTCTTGACGAAGTTGTCTGAAGATTTGAGCAATTTATGTAACATATTGTCGGTAATGGTAATGAAGAAGAAGTTTGCGGGTGATGGTTACTTGGGGAAGAAGATGAAGGGAGAGCGATCAGAGGGGGTAGGGGTAGGGGTGAGGTGTGTTAATGGTGTGTTTTTTTATAAGCCAAGTCATCTTAGAAAACAAAATGCCTAAATTGCTCCCACATGACTAAAGTTAAAAGAAAAGCATAATCGTTGTTAGAACGATGGACCAAATCTGTAAGAATTTACAAACTACAATGATCGTTGTTGTGATAAACAAACCACATGAATGAAATTTGTAATATCTGACAAACCATAAAGACCAAAAATGTAAATACCCGTGGAAGATATAGATGACTAGACATATTTTAGTCATAGTAACATGTGAGGATCATGTCATGAGATATGACATGCGATAAATTCGTATTAGTATTGCAAATATATTATGTAATGTTAGGAATGTTCATTAAACCTAAATAACCGCAAACTTTTTTGTTTTTACTACTATTTACTTTAGTATGATGATAACGTCGTTGTTTGTATAGGTAATGATAAATGGTACAACGCATATCAACATACTATTAATGCTCGAAGTGTTTAGTGCATCTAGATCTAGTTGGTAAATATGTGAGATGTCAATCTAATTAACTCATAATTCAATTTTTGAGATGGTACAAAACCGTACCAACATGTACCAACCGAAAAAAATTGATACCAATTTAGTTGGTACCAAGTATAATTGGTTGGTACATAGTATAAGATTATATGTACCAATTGTAATTGATTGGTACATGATATATGAAAAAAGACATGATACCGTACCATGTTCACCCCTAGCCAAAAGTCTTGGCAGGGATGTAAGGGACTCCATAGCTATGCTCTAGATTTGGATTTGAATCCTTGTAGTTAGAATTTTAATTGTTATATGAAACAACATCAGACCCTAACATCATGAGCCCAAATTCTCACTAACGAGCCCAACTCTCTCCACGTTTTCTTAAAAGAAAAGAGAAAAAGAAAAAAATCAATGAAATATTCCATTTTAAAAGATTAAGTCATGAACTATTTTTTTTAATAAACATCCAGTAAACTCTTTCATTTTGAATGATTAAGTTTACGAACTATCTTTTTGAATAAAAAAAATTAAACTTTTTTATTTTGAATGATTAACTTTCTGAACATCTTTTTGAATAAATAAACAATCGAAGTTTTAAAGTTTTGTTACCTACATTCTTTTAACAAAAAAAGTTACTTGTAATTGACTAGGAATATTTTAAAGTAAAAAAGAAATCTGAACCAACTTTACCATTCCCAAATCCTACGGCCTACGTCATTCAAACCCATCACAAACAACGGCATCACTCCCCTTCGCCACTCGTCGTTGCCCGATCGTTGCCTTAATTCTTTAATATGACATTTTACATTTGTCAACTACTTTTATTTAGCCAACAACTTGCTTACTAGTTACATTGTCAAACATAACCATAAACTCTAAAGTTTTGTTTGATTTGCACGACTGTATTGGACTTGGAGGGATTTAGTATTAAATTTAATTTCAATCTCATGTATGGTTTGATGATTTCCTGAATATGAAATTTCGGGACGTCATTGAAATCTCACAAACATAGGATTCTGAAATATCACGGGGATGATTGATATTCCACGTGTTTTTTAGGAATTGTTAGTGATTATGTTTAAGACATTTTTTTTGTAATAATCGATAAAAAAGTAATTTAATTATTTTTATAGTTTTTAACAGAGGTCACAAAATCTGTGATTCCCTCTCCGGTATTCACATATATTTATATAGATAACAATGTACATGGAATATATATATGGTACTTATCTACATATATTTAGGAGATATCTATATTCCATGTTTATCTATAATATAATCTATCTAATACTCCCGCAGTCGAAGTGGGAGGTTGTCGGACGCTGAGATTGGAACGAAACTCACCAAACAGAACACGTGGTAGCCCCTTAGTGAAGATATCGACATATTGATAAAGGTATGGAACGTAAAGGACGCAACCCTGGCCTCTAGAGTCCTTTTCACGGACGAAGTGAATATCGATTTCCACGTGTTTTGTACGTTGATGTTGGATAGGGTTCCCGGAGAGGTATACGCGCTGACTTTCTCACAGTAAATCGGCGGGTGTCTGGGCAACCTCCCCAGTTTGTCTGCCGTTTGGAGGACTAAGATATAAGGTTATCACCAAGAAAAACGCAATATCCAGAAGTAGATCGGCGGGTGTCTGGGCAACCTCCCCAGTCCTCATCGGTGTAGGAGATCAGATTGGATGTTGAGGAGGGCGTCAAGTGCAGGCCAATGTCAAGAGTGCCTTTGAGATATCGCAAAATGCATCTAAGGGAATGCATATGTGGTTACCGTGGATCGTGCATAAAGAGACACACCTGTTGAATTGCATATAAGATATCGAGACACGCAAGAGTAAAATATTGTAGAGCCCCGACTAGGCTCCGGTACAGGGCTGGATCTTTAATTGGCGGACCAGATGTGGCACTAAGCTTAGATTGAGTGTCAACATGTGTTGTAGTAGAGTTGCACGTTGACATATTTGCTCGGGCCAATATTTCGGTAGCATATTTCTGTTGAGACAAAAATATACCGTAAGGATGTTGGGTAACCGAGATGCCTAAAAAATAACTAAGAGGCCTGAGATATTTCATGCCGAACTCGGCACTAAGATTGGCGATAATTTGTCGTCGTAGTGAGTCTGACGATGTCGTCACAATGATGTCGTCCACATATAATAGCATGTACGCAACTGCTGAGCCATGGTGATAGATAAACAAGGAATTATCCGATTTTCTATGAGAGAACCCGAGTGTAGAGACAAACGAGGAAAACCGGCGGTACCAGGCCTTGGGGCTTGTTTAGGCTGTATAATGATTTCTTTAGACGACATACGTAATGGGGTTGTTGGGGGTCTTTAAACCCGAGGGTTGATGCATATAGACCGTCTCGTGGAGGTTACCATGGAGAAAGGCGTTCTTTACGTCTAGTTAATGAATACCCCATTTCTTTGAAAGTGCAAGGCTGAGAATCGTTCGAATCATCACCGGTTTAACCACGGGAAATAAAGTTTCATAGCAATCTACCCTAACCTGTTGTGAAATGCCATTAACAACAAGTCGAGCCTTGTGGCGATCGAGAGCCCCGTTATAACGAAATTTATGAGTATATATCCACATACAACTAATAACATTTACATCTATAGGCCTAGGTACAAGTTCCCATGTATCGCTTTTAATAAGAGCCTCGTATTCGTCATGCATGGTGAGGTGCCAATTATGGTCTTGCTTGAAACACCCTAAAAACCACAATAAATTTAAACCTTAATTTATTGTAGTAATTTACAACATTTTCATAATAAATAGAGAGATGAACTCACCTGGGTTTAAGTCTGAAATCAACAGAGACTCAAAATCAACTTTTCCTTCACCACAGAATCAGAAACCAAAAGCAATCCCGGAATTCGTTTCTTCCTTCTGCTTTTCAACCGACTTTAGGAAAAATCCAATTGAGATAATTTCCCACTTTTAGCCGACTCGGACTTTTTATATAAAATCAACTTTCAACGAATGACCAACTCAACCCTGAAGTTTTACATTTACAATTAGTCTAAATCTTTGACTAATTACTCATTCGACCTCTTCATATTAAATATAATATAATGGAAATTCGAGGTGTTACAAATCTCCCCAACTTGAAAATGATTTCGTCCTCGAAATCAAAGTTAGGTAAATAGATGAGGATATCTATTCTTCATTCCTCTTCAGCTTCCCACGTCACGTTAGCACCTCTGTGATGTTTCCATTGTACTTTTACCATAATCACTTCTTTATGTCGTAGCTTCTTAGTCGTCCTTTCTAAAATTGTTTTCAGTTCCTCCACACAACGACTCTTTTCATCCACTTTTATTTCCAAGAGTGGTATAACGTTTTCTTCTTCGGCTACACATTTCCGAAGATAACAAACATAGAAGGTATTATGGATTCCTTCCAATTCAGGTGGAAGATCCAACTGATACGCTTGAAGCCCTATTCGCTTGGTTATTGTAAAAGGTCCAAGAAAACGAGGGCTTAACTTTCCACGCTTTCCAAACCTTATAATTCCCTTCCATGGGGATACCTTTAGCATTACCCGCTCCCCAACTTGGAATTCTTTCGGCCTTCTTTTCGGATCGGCGTAACCCTTTTGTCGATCTGGAGCCGCCTTCATGTGCTTCCGAATCTCTTTCACTTTATCGGCCGTTTGTTGTACGATTTCAGGACCAACAAATTGTTTTTCTCCAACTTCTAACCAACACACTGGAGTTCTACATTTCCATCCATACAAGGCTTCGAAAGGTGCTCTTCCAATACTGGAATGATAACTATTGTTGTACGCAAAATCCACTAAGGGTAAATGTGTATCCCAGTTACCTCCAAAATCAATCACACATGACCTGAGCATGTCTTCCAAAGTCTGAATAATTCTTTCACTTTGCCCGTCCGTTTGTGGATGATAGGCAGTGCTCAAATTCACTCTTGTGTCCAGTTCTTCTTGTAGTGACTGCCAAAACCTCGAAGTAAATCGGATGTCACGATCAGAAACTATAGACACTGGTATACCAGTCTTGACACCACTTCATCAATATAAAGCTTGGCTAACTTATCAATCGGTGATGCTTCTTTCATTGCCAAAAAGTGAGCACTTTTGGTTAACCAATCCACGATTGCCCAAATAGTATTGTTACCTTTGAACGTCCTTGGTAACTTAGTTACAAAGTCCATGGTAATCTTATCCCACTTCCATTCCGGAATCTCCAAAGATTGTAGACTTCCGTAAGGTCGTTGATGTTCAACTTTTACCAACGAACACGTCACACATTTCTCTACACATTTGCCACATCTAACTTCATAGCTGGCCACCAATATTGTAGCTTCGGATCTCTATACATCTTAGTACTTCCAGGATGTATAGAATATTTAGACTTGTGGGCGTCTTCGAGAATTAACTCTCGGTTTCCTCCCACCTTTGACACCCAAACGCGGCCTTGGAACAGTTTGATCCCACGACCATCTTTAGTCAATTGAAGACGTTGTTTGATCATGACTTCCTCTTTCAGGTTTTCTTCTAATAATTCCTCCGTTTGTGCCACTTTGATTCTTTCAATCAGACTTGACGTCACATCAATCTTGGCGTTAGTCTTTTTCAAGCATCCACTATATTCTTTTCTACTTAAGGCATCAGCCACAACATTTGCTTTACAGGGATGGTAATGCAATTCACAATCATAATCCTTAAGTAGTTCTAACCAACGCCTTTGTCTCATATTTAACTCTTTTTGATCAAAGACATGCTTCAAGCTCTTATGATCAGTGAAAAGAGTGCACTTTGTTCCATACAGATAATGTCGCCATAACTTTAATGCAAACACTACTGCTGCCAATTCCAAATCATGGGTGGGTAATTCTTTTCATGTTCCTTGAGTTGTCTTGATGTGTAAGAAATCACTTTGCCACGTTGCATCAATACACACCCCAAACCCATCTTTAACGCATCACTATAAACGACTAAATCTTCCGTTCCTTTCGGTAGTGCAAGAATAGGAGCTTCACACAGCTTCTTTTGTAATGTCCTGAAAGTTGACTCTTGCTTTTCAGTCCATACAAACTTCACATTATTTCGTGTCAGGATAGTCAAGGCAGAAGCGATCTTTGAGAAATCTTTTATAAACTTCCGGTAATACCCTGCCAGACCCAAGAAACTCCGGATCTCTGATGCGTTCTTTGGTATTTCCCAGTTCGTCATTGTCTCTATCTTTGCCGGATCTACTTTGACCCCTTCAGAAGTAATCACATTCCCAAGAAACTGTACCTCTTTTAACCAAAATTCACATTTTGAAAACTTTGCGTACAATTTCTCCTTCCTTAGAACATCCAAGACTTCACGAAGGTGGTATTCATGATCGGCTTCATTCTTTGAATAAACAAGTATGTCATCAATGAACACGATGACAGTCTTGTCTAAGAATGGTCGACATACCATGTTCATCAAATCCATAAACACAGCTGGAGCATTTGTCAACCCAAAAGGCATCACAAGAAATTCAAAATGCCCGTATCTCGTTCTAAACGCCGTCTTGGGAACATCTTCCTCCCTTACTCGTACTTGATGATAGCCCGACCTCAGATCAATCTTTGAAAAGCATCCCGCACCTTGGAGTTGATCAAACAAATCATCAATCCTTGGAAGCGGATACTTATTCTTAATAGTCACCTTATTCAGCTCCCTATAATCGATGCACATTCTCATAGTGCCATCCTTTTTCTTGACAAATAATACCGGAGCTCCCCAAGGTGAAGAACTTGGCCTAACAAATCCCTTGTCGAGCATTTCTTGTAGCTGAGACATCATCTCTTTCATCTCATCCGGTGCTAAACGGTACGGTGCGCGGGCTATCGGTGCCGCTCCAGGAACAAGATCAATTCTGAACTCTATCTGTCGTTCTGTCGGTAAACCTGGAAGATCATCAGGGAATACATCTGGGAATTCACGTACTACCCTTATGTTTTCCACTCGTTTCTTTTCTGCCTTAGCATCCAGAACATATGCTAAATAAGATGAACATCCTTTTACCAGACATTTACGCGCCTTGGCAATAGAAATTAGCGGAACTTCCCCTTTTCTATTTTCCCTATAGATGAATACAACATCATTGTCGGGTAGAGGAATCCGAATTAATTTCTTGGCACACAGAATTTCTTCCTGATTGATTGTCAACCAATCCATACCAATGACTAGATCAAATCCCCCAATTTCCATCAACATCAAGTCAATCGGAAATTTCTTTTCCTCTATCATAATCATACAACCCTCAAGTCTTTCTCGAACTAAGACTTGACCCCCGTTAGCTATCTCGACTACTAAGGCATCTTCCAAGGTAGTGACAGACATAGCTAACTTTTGACAAAACGACTATGATACGAAGGACAGATTGGCGCCACAATCAAATAATATTCGTGCGGGAATAGAATTAACGAGAAATGTACCAGAAACAACATCTTTAGATTCCTTTGCCTCATCAGCCGTCATATGAAATGCCCTGCCTACTGACCTTGGAGTATTTGGCTTTCTTTCTTGATTTCCACCCTTCCTTAACTTTGGACAGTCTTTTCGGAAGTGACCGGGCTGTTTACATTCATAACAAGTCAGCCCCTGGATGGGACAGTTTGCAACTTGGTGACCACTCTTCCCACATTTGAAACATTCATTTGAAACCACCCGACACGAGCCAAAATGTTTGCTTCGGCATTTTGGGCACCAGTTCGGTTCCCGTCGAGACTCAAAACGAATATTCTTGCCAAAAGATCTAGATTTCTGAGAAGATTCGGATCGACCTTCCCATTTTCGTTTCTCTCCCCCTTGCGCCTTTTCTTCCTTATCTTTGGCATACACTTCTTCTATTATTTTGGCTTCTTCTATCGTCTCCCTCAATGTCAAGGCTTTAGAATTTCGCACTCGTGACATCATATCAGTAGGTAAGCCTTTCAGGTAGGCTTTAATCTTCTCTTTTTCAGTTGGGGCCACATGCCCCACTAAGTTCAACTTTTCTAGGAATAAGCGAGTGTACTCCCGTACAGACGAAGTACCCTTCTTAAGAGTCCAAAACTATTCTTCAATTCGGTCCATTTCATTCTCGTTACAATACTCTTCTAGAATCTTTCTTTTAAACGACTCCCACGTCATAGCAGCCAAGACTGGAGCCGTCACTGTCGATGTTACAATATTCCACCGGGTCAAAGCGTTGCCCCGTAACATTTGAGAACCGAACCTGACCTTCGATTCTTCGTCACACTCTCAAGCTCTAAAGGTTTGCTCCATTTCTCTAATCCAATTCATACAAGCAATTGGATTATCTGATCCAGCAAGCTCCGGTGGCTTGCAGCTCAGAAACGTTTTATACGAGCAAACTCTCTCCACTCTCCTGTTAACATTCAACGTTGTGTTAACAGGCGGAGTTAAAACACCAGTTCCCGTCTCAGGTCTTCGGGACTCGACACTTCTATCATTTAATACTTTCATAAACATTTCTGATTGCTATGCTAGTGCAGCATTCATTGCTTGCATCATATTTTCCATCATCCGAGATTCATTTGTAGATTCTGTCGTCACCAGATTATCGGAACCGACAGTCGTTCTTTGCACTTGACTTTCTTCTCCTATTATAGGCAGCCTTGGTGGACTTTCATAAGTTCCAACTTCAAGTTGCTTCTCCGCCACCCATCATTAACTGCCCTCTCTTCCGAAGAATTTGGGGATCTGGTTGATGTATTCACCATCGTATTCTGGTATAGCACAAGAAGATAACCACAAGAAATGGTCACACGTACCCAAACACAAGAAACGTACGTTAATGTTCATTAATTACCGTTACAATTCAAAACAAGTATGCTTGCGTAACAATATATTCATAATAACAGTAGTTAAATGAAATTGTGAACATACTGTACATGAGAATCCTTGTTACCATCGTTACAGTGCTTAATTCACGCATTTCTATCGATTCTAAGACTATCCCGTCTTAGTATTTCTACCCATATCTCAGAAATCATAACTTAATTCATCTCAGCTTAAGTCTAGGTATCTCACAATCATACCTAGTTCACTTAAACTACAGCCCTGATACCAAACTGAAACACCCTAAAAACCACAATAAATTTAAACCTTAATTTATTGTAGTAATTTACCACATTTTCATAATAAATAGAGAGATGAACTCACCTGGGTTTAAGTCCGAAATCAACAGAGACTCAAAATCAACTTTTCCTTCACCACAGAATCAGAAACCAAAAGCAATCCTGGAATTCGTTTCTTCCTTCTGCTTTTCAATCGACTTCGGAAAAATCCAATTGAGATAATTTCTCACTTTTAGCCGACTCAGACTTTTTATATAAAATCAACTTTCAACGAATGACCAACTCAACCCTGAAGTTTTACATTTACAATTAGTCCAAATCTTTGACTAATTACTCATTCGACCCCTTCATATTAAATATAATATAATGGAAATTCGAGGTGTTACATTGCTAGGCCTGAATATGGGAGCAGGGAAAAAGGAACACAATAGGAAGGGAGTGAGAAAGAGCATATTTGGGGTTTGGCTTTTTAATCCTGAGTTTGCCTCGGGTAGTCATCAGATAAGAATGAGGGACGGGAGAAGAGGGAGGCATTGCCGAGGTATTAGTGGGGGCCATAGGGTGTTAAGGTCGGAGGTCGTAGCATGGGGGTGGGGTGGACGGTTGGATGGGACAGTGGGTGGATAGAAAGATGGTTGGTTTGGTGGAGATGGGTTTTGAGGGATTAGGTGTGTGTAATGGGCTTGGGTGTATGTTGGGTAGTTGGGAGAGATAGTGATGAATGAGAGGGTGTGTGGGTTTTTCAAGAAAAGTGTATTGTTCGGTAAGGTGTTGTGATTTAGAAAATGGGTAGGAGGATTCGTCAAAAGTGAAGTGATGAGAGATGATAATTTATTGGTTGACTTGTCAAATGTAACGCCAATAATTTTCGGTAAGTTTTTGGCACCCATACGTTTTTACATCTTGTAAACGGTAGGATTTATTTTAGGAAATCATTTCTTAGAGTCCCTAAGAGTATCAAGAGTGTTGTCGTTGAAAAAGTCGAGTTTCGGCGCTTGGTACGGGTCCGACTACAATGCCCGACGACTATGACAGTGTCATAGTAGCACCTGCCACAGTCGCAGCCAAGAGCAACATATGATACCTCCTGAGTGACTATGACCAGCAACATTGACCAGTGTCATAGTCGTTGTCAATGTAGCACTCAAGGGGCAGAGTGCTGTCAAAAGCGGGATTTCAGCCTATTTCTCATTTTCACTTCTCACTTTCTTCACAAACCTCTCTAAATTCTCCCAAGGTGAACCTACCTCATTTATGGCGATTTTAGGGCATTGATTGCACAAATCCTTGAGTCCTTAAGTGTTATTACTACATCAAGTTGAAGGAAGGAAGCTAGATACCGAAAACTCTCCACCTCCATCTTCATCTTCATCTTCAAGAATTTCTAGGATTTTCTAAGAAAACCTAAGTTGTGAGTTCTTACTTGCTTTTAAAAATTTATACATGCTAAATGTGTTGGTTTTGATCTCCTAAACACTTCTCTTGTACACATTCTTACTTACTATTTTAAAAACCCATTTTGAAGGAGTTTGAGAAGATCTAGGGTTTGAGTTTTGGGTAAATATTCTTAAAATTCATGTTTAAATGAGTTAAATGGATGATGATGTTTCTTCAAGGTTTTACTACCTTATTTTTCTGTTTATGAGTTTTGGGACAAATTTAGGTCAAACTAGGGTTTGATCATTTTGAACATATTTGAACAAATGATTTCTATGGAAGGTTTGTGTTACATATGAATGTTGTTATTAACTTGTTGGGTAAGCTTGTAACTAAACATGTAATGGCCAAGTTTAAACTAGGTGGGTAATGTCATGGTGAGTCCTTATTGATTAAGCACATAGTAATATGTTGTTGTAATGGTGTGTTAGACTAAGTGTAATGGTCCATAGGCACAACGGTCTTGAAGTTGTGATAATAATGGGATAGTGAATTCCCGAAATGTATCAAGAAATAGGCATGGGGTCGAGATGGGTAATAGTTGTGGACTTGATAGTCAGGCAACGACCAATGACCATTAATTGTAATTTCTTGTGAAAGAGTGAAATCTACAATCAATGAAATGTATATTGATTCGTAGTGGGGCTCATGAGCATGGTTGGGTAATCTACTTTTGTGTTCCATTACCCTCATGGAAATCGGGTCTTCCCCGTCATCGCAAGATGTTTTGTGTAGTAAAGGTTTGTTAATTATAAACTGTTTGATCTCACTAGGCGTTAGCCTAACACTTTTTCTTAAATGTGGCATGTATATCATGTTCTAAGGTCGGCGGGGTGAATCGCGTGGAGTGATGTGTCGTTTGTCTCTAGAGGCAGCTTTTGGGCACGAGAACTTTTGGAAGAATCATACTTGGAGATACATAGTGCATAGACAAGTATTTTGGAAACCATAGTGACACCCATTCATATTTGTTAGTTCCAGATCCGTGCAACGATAATGAAATCAAACGATTAAACAGTAAAGTATACGATTTCAACTAGTCATCTCTGATTTAGCTTTCAATATTGAGAGGATTACAATGAAAGTTTAGGAAAGCAAATGAGACAACTGTTAGGACTGATCAATCACGGTTGTTAATTGTGTAGAAGAACAGAAACAAATTCACATAAAATAATGAATTCTTTTACAAACGTTTTGATACAAACATAAATTACAACGAAATCGTAAACCTTACTTGATACGAAGATTCTTGTAACGTGAAAGAGATTGAGGCCTGCGATTAAGCAGTGTCCTAAGACAAAAATTCGCCTCGAGTATCGGCGTTGTCTTGAGGATACAACAATCTATTCAAGTGTCTCACTTGAATCTATCGAATCGTCATACGTCGGTGATGAACGAGAGGAGAGAGAACCCAGGAAAACTCATGAATTTTCGTGTATCCTTTTGTATTAAACGAATGGGAATTGATGTGTATTTATAGGTATGTCTCGCTAACCAACAGAAACTGCCAGGCGTCCGCGCTACTTGCGGCGCAGGTAAACTCGCGCGGAAAGGCGCGCCGCGGTCTGTTCGTCGAAACCCACAGTGACCCGCGCGCCTTGTGGCGCGGCTTAAGTAGCGCCGTTATGCGCGCCGAGCACTGTTTGATGTTTCTTCAGTATCCCGCGCTACTTCTCGCGCGGCTCGGGTCGCGCCGTTATCCGCGCCAACCTGCACATCACATTCGTTCTTCAACTATTGAATCTCGACCCCATCGAGACCCCAAGAGCCCCAAGGCCCAAAGCCCAATCTTTGACATTTAATATATATATATATATATATATATATATATATATATATGTCAAAGAGAGCCCACCAAGAACACCACACACCAAGTCCAAGCAATTAAATGATTCATTTAATGCTCAATGGTTTGTGTTTATTAAGTGGTTTAGACTTTGCCTTGGCTCCTATGTGGGACAAGTTTTCTCACCTCTTCACTAAGTTCCAACAATACCCCACATTTTCTATTCAAACCCAAATAATACCCCACATTTGAATAGAAAATAAGCAATATTATGGAACTTATGTTTCTATCACCAAGCTAGTTATAATATGCATCGGAAAACGGTGTCTTTTGGACTTGAACCTTTCCTAGTGAATGCCAATCGGATCTACTTCGTGGATAGTGAACTAAAGTCTTGAACTAGCCACTTTTTGTAGTAAATCGAGACAATAGGCATCACACATATTATAGCTATACGTAATTAAATTCTTACCGTTGTGTTCATTTCGGTCGTGAACATATCCTTTCTTCATGAGAGTTTTAGAAGACGTAGCCATATCCGTCCTCAAAGATGCGACCCCACATCAGTCTCACATAGGTAATGCCGATCAAGAATATTCCGTTGTATTCTACTAAGAAGCTATCAGCATTATTAAGAATAAACTATTCATCCCTATATCATCAACGGAAAACACAAAGGAAACATCATAGGAATAGGCATACCTTTGTTTTATTGTTGCTTGAGTTGACCCCGACTAGTTTGCCTATTGAACCTAGACCATGGGATCTCCAATTCCGCTAGGTTAGGTTGCCGCCGAGGAAACTCGTTGTGTTGGATTTAAGCCCATTCCCCTCGATGTGAAGGATACTTGCTCTCTACTTAGGCCTTTTGTCAAAGGATCGGAAATGTTCTCCTTTGACTTTACGTAGTCAATGGAAATGATTCCATTTTTCAGCAAGTCCTTTATAGTGTTGTGGCGCCTTCGTATGTGACGGGACTTTCCATTGTAAATCTGATTCTTCGCTCTTGTGAGAGCGACCATACTGTCACAATGGATACCAATAGCAGTCACTGGTTTTGGCCACAACGGAATACCCTCTAGGAAGCTTTTTAGCCATTCGGCTTCTTCAGCGGCTTTGTCTAATGCGACAAATTCTGCTTCCATAGTTGATCTGGTATTCACCGTTTGTTTAGAAGATTTCCATGAAATCGCGGCACCACCAAGTGTGAATACATATCCACTTGTGGACTTACTCTCCGAATGATTGGAAATCCAATTAGCATCACAATACCCTTCTAGAACGGGAGGGTACTTGGCATAGTGTAACCCATAACCCATTGTGTATTTCAAGTATCGAAGCACCCTTACTAGAGCATACCAATGGTCTTTTCCCGGGTTATGTGAGTACCGACTAAGTCTACTCACACTATACGCAATATCCGGTCGTGTACAGTTCATGATATACATCAAGCTTCCAAGAACTTGAGTGTATTCCAACTGAGCAACACTATCTCCTTCATTCTTCTTCAACTGACTTGAAGGATCAAATGGAGTCACAACCGGTTTGTCATCAAAGTGACCAAACTTTCGTAGCACCTTCTCAACATAGTGAGATTGGGTAAGGATGTAACCATTTGGATTTCTTTGAATCTTTATACCAAGGATAACATCAGCAACTCCCATATCTTTCATATCAAATGCGGAGTGTAGCATCTTCTTGGTTTGGTTTATTACATCCAAGTTTGATCCCATGATGAGCATATCATCAACATATAAACATATAATAACATAAGCATTCTTATATTGTTTCACATAGACACACTTATCACATTCATTTATGTGATAACCATTTGACAACATAGTGTTATCAAACTTTTCATGCCATTGCTTTGGCGCTTGTTTAAGTCCATAAAGAGACTTAATCAACTTACAGACTTTGTTCTCTTGGCCTTTTACAACAAAACCTTCCGGTTGTTGCATATATATCTCTTCTTCTAATTCACCATTCAAGAAAGCGGTTTTTACATCCATTTGATGTATCTCCAAATTATGGATAGCCGCTATTGCAACCAGCGTCCGTATAGACGTGATCCTAGTAACCGGTGAATAGGTGTCGAAGAAGTCTTGACCTTCCTTTTGTCGGTACCCCTTGGCAACTAGTCGAGCTTTGTATTTCTCTATAGTGCCATCGGGTCTCAACTTCCGTTTGAAGATCCATTTATGGCCAATGACTTTATGTCCCGGAGGCAAATCAACCAATTTCCATGTGTTGTTTTGCACAATGGAATCAATCTCACTGTGGATGGCCTCTTCCCAATAAGGTGCCTCAGATGATTCCATGGCGGCCTTATAGGAGAGAGGTTCTCCTTCAACATTGAAAGCCATAAAGTCCGGTCCAAAGTCTTTAGCGATTCTTCCCCTTTTGCTTCTTCTAGGCTCAACCTCTTCTTGAACTTTAGAGGTTTCCGCATTCCTCGATTGATCACTCTTAGTTGATTCAATGTTCACTTGAGAGTGCAAATCATCAATCGGTCGTTTACCAAGGTTAGAGGTGTTACCCTCTTTTTCCTTATAAGGGAAGATCGTCTCAAAGAATTCCGCTTCAGCAGATTCTATAATCGTGTTATTGCTTATGCCATCTACATTTGATTTATGAACTAAAAACCTATATGCAGCACTATTATGGGCTGGACCAATATATACACAATCAACCGTTTTCGGTCCAAGTTTAGTCCTTTTTGGTAAAGGTACTTTAACCTTAGCAAGGCAACCCCACACTTTCATCCTTTTGAAGGATGGAATCTTTCTTCTCCAAAGTTCATATGGAGTTTTGTCACTTTTCTTGTGGGGAATCCGGTTAAGGATCATATTTGCAGTAAGGCACGCCTCACCCCATAAATGATGTGGAGCTCCGGACGTAATCAACATTGAATTCATCATGTTCTTCAATGTTCTATTCTTTCGCTCAGCCACTCCATTTTGTTGAGGAGTGTAAGGAGCGGTAGTTTGATGTATAATGCCATGTGTTGCACAAAATTCTGCAAATTCGTTGGATTCATATTCTCCTCCACGATTAGACCTCAGAATTTTGATTTTCTTTTCAAGTTGATTTTCAACTTCAGCCTTATAAGTCTTGAACATGCTTAAGGCTTCATCCTTAGTATGTATAAGGTAAACATGGCAAAATTTACTGCAATCATCAATGAAAGAAATATAATAATTCTTTCCTCCTCTTGTAGGAGTTGCCTTGTAATCACATAAATCACTATGGATTAACCCGAGAACTTCATTGGATTTTTCTACCGATCTATGTGGGTGATTTGTGTATTTAGCTTCTACACAAACCTCACACTTAGATATTTTATCATTAGAACATTTAGGAATCATGTCAAGTTTGATCATTCTTTGTAATGATCTAAAGTTAACATGTCCTAATCTAGAATGCCAAAGGAAAGTAGGATCCACAATATACACGGAAGCAGTGCTAGTGCCTGCCTTATTTTCATTAATTACAATGGCGGCATCAACGGTATTTACAGTGCTATTTACAGAAAGTTTGAAGAGTCCCTCATCGAGGTAACCCTTCCCCACATAGGCGCCACCTTTGGTGATGACAAAATTGTCCGATTCGAATACAAGTTTGAACCCTTTCTTGCTAAGAATAGGGCCAGAAATCAAATTCTTAGTTAAATTAGGTACATGTAACACATCACATAGCACAAGATCCTTTCCGGAAGTCAACCTCAATGTGACCTTCCCCTTTCCTTCGATCATCGCGGTAGAAGCATTACCCATGAACATCGGTTCCTCTTCCTTCACCTTTTGATACGTTTCGAACAAGCTTCTTGAATTGCAAATATGACGGGTTGCCCCGGTGTCGACCCACCAATCCACAACATTGGTTACCATGTGTGCTTCAACGACTCCAACGAATTGGTTTGGGGAGTGAGCGAGGTTTGCATGATTGTTTCCCCCGCCGGCTCCTCCACCGCCGTTTCCACCACCACCATTGTTATCTCGTCTACGTCGACAATCCTTGGCCCTATGACCCGGTTTCCCACAAACCCAACAATGCATGACTTTCTTGAACGGTTTCCTTTGAGGAGCCATAGTGCCTTTCCCCAAAGTGAAAGGCCTTTTTGTCATGATGTTCTTCCCTTTGAATTTAGGGAATTTCTGCCTCGAAGTACTTCCTTCAACCATGTTGGCGTTTGGTTCCAAAGGGTTGGCATCGGCTTTATCGTTGAGTCGATTATCTTCCTCCACTCGTAATTTGAGGACAAGTTGTTCAAATGTTATGTCCTCCGACAAATGCTTCAAATAGAGTTTGAAGTTTTTCCATGAGTGAGGCAATTTGTCGATTATCGACCCAACCAGAAAATTGTTATTTATTCCCATGCCTTCCACTTCTAGTTCGTGGGATAGAATCTGCAATTCTTCAACTTGTTTCATCACCGGTTTTGTATCCACCATCCGATAATTCAGAAACTTCCCAACAACGAATCTTTTGGAACACGCAACTTTAGTTTTATATTTTGTGTCCAAAGATTCCCAAATCTCCCTTACGGTACCAAGGGTGGAATAGATATCGTATAGGGAATCATCGAGGGCGTTCAGAATATAATTACGGCAATTATATTCATTTGCTCTCCATGCCTCGATTGTTCTTTCTTGCGCAGCCACTTGTATTTGAGTGGGTGGCGCTCCATCCTGACTTACCGGTGGCGTCGGTGATGGTTCCTCCTCGGTGAGGATGTTAGAAACACGAAGTGTTGTTAGATAAAACAACATCTTCTGTTGCCAACGACGGAAATCCGATCCTTTGAACTTTTCGGGTTTCTCCACGTGATTTTTCATCACGTTCGATTGATCCATCGCTCCTAACAGAAATTTTTGTCTTAGAATGTTAGGAATGATCAATCACGGTTGTTAATTGTGTAGAAGAACAGAAACAAATTCACATAAAATAATGAATTCTTTTACAAACGTTTTGATACAAACATAAATTACAACGAAATCGTAAACCTTACTTGATACGAAGATTCTTGTAACGTGAAAGAGATTGAGGACTGCGATTAAGCAGTGTCCTAAGACAAAAATTCGCCTCGAGTATCGGCGTTGTCTTGAGGATACAACAATCTATTCAAGTGTCTCACTTGAATCTATCGAATCGTCATACGTCGGTGATGAACGAGAGGAGAGAGAACCCAGGAAAACTCATGAATTTTCGTGTATCCTTTTGTATTAAACGAATGGGAATTGATGTGTATTTATAGGTATGTCTCGCTAACCAACAGGGTAAACTCGCGCGGAAAGGCGCGCCGCGGTCTGTTCGTCGAAACCCACAATGACCCGCGCGCCTTGTGGCGCGGCTTAAGTAGCGCCGTTATGCGCGCCGAGCACTGTTTGATGTTTCTTCAGTATCCCGCGCTACTTCTCGCGCGGCTCGGGTCGCGCCGTTATCCGCGCCAACCTGCACATCACATTCGTTCTTCAACTATTGAATCTCGACCCCATCTCGACCCCAAGAGCCCCAAGGCCCAAGGCCCAATCTTTGACATTTAATATATATATATATATATATATATATATATATATATATATATATATATATATATATATATATATATATATATATATATATATATATATATATCAAAAAGAGCCCACCAAGAACACCACACACCAAGTCCAAGCAATTAAATGATTCATTTAATGCTCAATGGTTTGTGTTTATTAAGTGGTTTAGACTTTGCCTTGTCTCCTATGTGGGACAAGTTTTCTCACCTCTTCACTAAGTTCCAACAACAACTAGCCTAATTTTCTAAGGCTAAATTGCTTTATATACGGCGGGCCCGTGGTTAACAAGCCCACGGCCCGTTCACTAATAGAGCTCAAAATAAAGAATTACAATTTAAACCCTGAACTTTAAATCAACATAAAACGACCCTAACAATCTCCCCCTTTGATTTGAAGTTCGATTTGGCGCCAGTTCTCGACATATCTTTTTCGAAGCGCGAAGTGAATCTCGAACCATCTGATAGCACGGCGGTAGTCGATGCGATCTTCAACCAATTCCAAGGCATTCCGAGCAGTTATTTCATTCGGATTAGGAACATACAAAACCCTTGGATTTTCAGACTCGTGTTGAATGATCTTTCGAAGAGCATCTCGAACTTTGTAGAGCGTGCCGTCGCAGAATCTTTCTACCTGACTGAACCGCAGAAATCTTTTCTCTTTCTGTTCATTGATGAAGACGATCCCAAATTCTGGTTCTAGAAGCATAGCGTTCTCGGGATACATATTCAACTCAGGAGCTTGCAGATTCGGCTTTATCAGATTTACCTTCTTCGCCCTGTTCTCGATTGCCATTTGAAAGTCCGTTAGATAAGACATCATAATTGTGCGGACCAGGAATCGACGAACAACTTCGAGCGCCTTTGTAACGGGAAGCGGTCGGATAGTTCTTGAACGTAGGTCTTTCAGAATCGCCAGGAAGTCAAACGGTCGGAGGTTCTGGAAGTCGGCTTCAGAAAATTTCCATTCGTTCCCATCTTCACGTCGGACAGTGAATACAGGATAGACAATTTTCATCATACGACTTGACTGGATATTGATTACCTCTGTGATCTGATGCTTGGTTCTGACTTGGTTGACTGGAAGACACCGCTTTATTGCGCAGATGTATCGGCGTTGGTATTCGGGACTATAGTTGTAAATGCTCAGGCAGAAGGTCGGCTCGATCTGGCGTAGCTTGTGTACAAACAGCTTCTTCAGGGTTTCCTCCAGATGAGGGATAAGTACGGTGATCTTCTCCCAACGGATTTGTTGCTGAGGTGGAGGAGGAAGATCAGAAGCTGTCTGTTGTTGAAGAGGGGATGTCGGAATTTCGTGTCGGAATGTCGGCAGTAGTAGTTTCAGGTCTTGTTGAAGTTCCGGTGGGTTGAGTGATTACTCTATTTTTAGAGTTATTATTTTCTTTTATTTTCCATTTTATTTTGTCAATTTTAGCCATTTCACTTCTTAAAACCCCCATTCTTGGTATATTTCATGAAAACAAGCAAAATGAGTGAACCATAGTCTTTAATAAATTATTTGGTGGAATTTGGTTGTTTTTCACGTTTTATCCGCAGTGACTTGCGGAGTGCCCACTCCGCTCCCCACTCCTGAGATGACGAGAAGGAAAAAGAGAAAGAAAGTAGCAGCTGGGATTTAAACATTTCTGGAGAAAAGAATGGGTCAAAGAGCAGGTCAAATGAAGATAAAGGAGGACATGCCTTCCTTAAAAAGGAATAGTGAAAAGTACAACAACCTTGTACTATAAAGCAACATTTGGTGAAAAGGTGTTTACTATTCAAGGCATGGTGTACAAACCTGCAGATCTGAAACATGGGACTAAACCATGGTTTTGTGCCATGCCCATACCTTCCTCCTAGTATTTAATGAGGCCTTGGAGTGCCATTCAAATGATCATGTTTTTACATTCTTAGAATTCAAGTCAAGTAGTAGTTTTTGCTAGATATTGTTTAGTCTTGAATTCTCTCAACTACTACATTAGTGTAACTTTAGTTCTTTATTTTATTGCATTAGTTAACTTTAAATTTCTGTATTTCTTTCTTGTAATTCGTAATACACAGTGACAGGGGCGAATTCTCGTTCCCCACTGTGGGCTAAATTCAAGTCACTTTCAGTTTTATTATGTGCAACTTCTACTCTTTTGCTTTCTTTACTTTAGTTATGGGCTAAACATCCTTAGGGATGTAGGAAGGAGAAGTACCTGGATTTTATTAGAAATGCTTGAGTAATCTTTATACTTGGAATATTTGTTGTTTTGGTCATTCATTCTCGATTCATGCCCAAGGATGCGAACAAGCCGATCACTTGCAAGGATCTAATATCTAGTTCTTAACTCAGAAATGAGTAGAACGCAGTGACACGAGCTTGGATGATGCTAGGGGATTCAAAAGAATTCTTATGACACTTACGAAAGTGAGGTCGGCACAGTGAGCTAATCTCATCCCACTGGAGTAGTAGGTAAGCTAGTTGGTGTATCTAAAAACACTTAGAGTATTTGTCTCTACACATTCCACCGAGGCCTGAAAAGGTCTATCTTTGAGATTACCATTGACAAAACAATAAATACTAAGAGTATGGGATTTTTATCTAAACGGTGTGAGTATTTTGTAACCGAGCTTTTCTAGCGAAAATGCCCACCTCGAATACAAGGATCATTTTAAAGACCAAGTATTTAGTATAAAATCTAGAGAAAATCTAACCTACATTCATTCTTTTAAATCTTTAGTAAATCGTTAAAAGTAGCTATTTCACCAACCAAACCAAAGTATTATTTTCTTCTGTTATTGAAACCTGTAAAAGGAGCTCATGAGAACCGTATTGTCTTGATTGCCTAGTCTCTGTGGATTCGATTCTGGTATTTTACCAACTATTACTTGCTGTGACGATCATAGTGGACAGTGTACACTTGCACTTCCCACTGTGGACAGTTTGCAACCTACTGCGATTAAAACACACATTTCGCACGTACTATTGAGCATAGTGAACGGAAGAAGAACCATAAAAATTATGTAGCAGGAACTGATCATAATCAATATTGTCATCGGCATCAGTAGGAAAAACCAAGTTAACCTAGAGATTTGCGGCACTGGCGGCTTTTTCATACCATGCATCTTCGGTCTCCGGGTTGGCTTCGCAGTCTGGATCGATCATATCCAGTAACGGTCTGCCTGATGAATTAAATTCGAACAGTTCCTGTGTTGAACCCTCGGGCTTTTCAACCGTCGGGTCTTCATCATCTGATATGTCCATATCGATTACCATCTCGGCTAATGGCAACTCGGCTTCAGGTTGGGCGTCGGTTGTTGTTGCCGCAGTTGCTGGTTCCAGATGAACCACGGTTGTCGTTTCGGCGAGGATAGGGGCGGTATCGGTAGGTCTTAATCTTGTCTCCCCCTCACGGTGATCAGGATCATCCTGGTCATCGTGTTTCCGCTTCAGACCGCCTGCTTGACTCTTACAGGTATCTTCGAGGGAACGGACTCTCTCAGACAGCGTTGTGAGCGCTTGATTGTAGTCCTGGAGAGTCGAGTCAATTGCATCCAAGCGAGTGGTAATAGATGATGAAGGAGCAGTGACCTGAGTTTTCAGAACGGAGATCAGGTCTGCTTCAGTTGAGGCGTCAGATTCAGATTGCTGGAGTAGCTGAGCCAAAAGCATCGTCTTCAGAGTATCCACCGAATAGATTGGCTGGACGAATGTCGGTGGAGCTGTAGGTGCGGTTTCAGCGTCGACGATCTTTGCTTTGCCTTTGATTAGTTTGGCGAGCTCGGCGGCGACATGTTGCTCCATTGCCTTTCAGACAGCCTTGAGGGTGCTGTCCAGGGACCCTTGCGACACAAAGTCAGGGTGAGTAACACCGGGATCACTTAGATTACCCGTTGAGGCGTCTACCTGAGAGGCAGAGCCACCTACGTTCACAGCTGCCATGTCGGTAGCTATGGTAGGTATTCCCTCCGATCCTTGCGTGCCACCTAAAGGTGATGACACTACGGTGGTTCTGGTCTAGTCACGAAGAATCTCGACTTGGTGTTGCTCCTCTTGTATCCTAGCCAAAGGATTTTCAATAGCAAATGGCTCTAGACTCGATTGTGCACGAAATGAAGTCGCGACCGGGGGCTGCTGGTCGCTTGTTTCAACACCAGCACTCTCCGAGTGAGAGGCCGGTGGAAGTTGTGCTATATCCCCGTGTGAAGTTGAAACATCCGTCTTTTGAGAGACGGAGGAGTGGATAAGGGGGTCGTGCAATTGCTCCGCTGGGTCCACGGAGGCTTCTTTAATACCCCGTCCCAACTCATGAGACAGGATAGCAGATGTGGCGACCCGGATTACACTCGGTTGGGGTCGCTCAGGAGCCTCTTTATCTTTACGGCTCAATCTTTCTTGGTTCGCTTTCGACCTCAATTCCCTCCGTCTCACATGTTCTATGTCCCGGGGAAGGTCCCTCCGGCACTGGTTGGACCATGGGATTCCCTAACCCTCGTCTATATGTTATCATACTCGGCGCATTGGGGTCCGCGTGTGCAGATAGGGCTTAACAAGATGGATGAACAAGTTCTGGCGCGTACCTTTGCAATAAGTGGCTCAATCTGAGATGGATTGAGGACTGACAGTGAGAAAACAGGTACAGTACTTGACAATCAGGGATATCCGGACATAAAACTAGAAAACATAACTTCCCAGACAAGGCATACTATCCGGATAAATGAGGATTAGGGTATCCGGATATCTTATATATGATGACCAAGTAATCCGGATGGGTCAACCCGGATACTTAACCGGTCCAAAAAGCTGTCCGGATTAAATGGTATCCGGTGACATGTCCGGACACTTTGAAAATATTCCAAGAAAACTTGTCTGTTTCTTCACTTTTCAAAAAATATGATACCCTTAGGAATTTGACAAAGTATTCTCTCGCTCCCCCTCAAACTAAGCATGGGGAAGACTTTGCTCCCCCTCAAATAGTGCAAAATTGTGCAATGAAGAGGTCGACACAAAAAACTTTTATTCATTTAAAGAAAAACACTGTGTCGCTCCCCCTCAAATGATGGGCATAAGATGCTATGCTCCCCCTCAGAATGTGCGCGTAGAGTGAAATGCACACGGGAATGTCCACACACAAAAAAACTTTTTCGGACATTTAAAGAAAAACGTGTGTGACACTCCCCCTCAATAGTAGAGTAAACTTACCTGATAGCTGATCATGCTCCCCTAAACACATGAGCAGCTCGTGAAAGCACAGTTATAGACAAACTTCACATCTTCGCAATATGATTCCTTGTAGATCGTGAGCAGCTCCCTCCTTCCAGTCATGTGTGTGGAGCATCCAGTGTCTAAGAACTACACATGACCGTCTTACAAGCGGACCTTCGGTACCCAGATTTTCCTGGGTCCGGGAGGGTTAGATTTGACACCTTTCGAAGGAACCTGCTTTGAGACAGTATTCCTCCTGGGTGTAGAGTGTACACCTTTTGGAGGAGCTTGTTTTGGAGCAGGTTGCCTCTTAGGTGCCGGTTTAACCTCAGTAGGAGAAGCCCGTTTTGGAATGGGTTTGGTCTCCCGCTGTGGTTTAACCTCTGTTTGAGAACCCCGTTGTTTATGATATTTTCTCTTGTTATTATGCATGTGATATGACCCAAACCAATCAATAATGTGAATTTCATCAAAATCATTCCGACCACATCTAGAACAACATAAACAATCACGCGATAACTGAATCAATTGATGAACTGAATTAAGTTTAATCGGATAAGAAACTTCAAAACGATTCCAATGATTCCAAGCACAATTGTCTTTGTGTTTTCTAGAATTAAAAGTAGTGGGGAAGGACTTTGATGCTGCATCCTTGACAGGTTCCTTGTTTAGCCACTTTGGTTTTTCTTGTTTTGCTTGACCAATTTTATCTGAAAAAACAGGGACGGAATGGTCAGTGACTTTTGAAGGAACGGTATCTTTGGTAGGCAATTGCTCGGTCTTTTGCCTCGGCTGTGACTGCCTTTTAGAAACAGGTTTAGAAGTTGGTTTTGATTGTGAAATCTTGATCACAGCTGGGGCCTTTGTGTTAGAACTGCTACCCTTTAAAAAATTGACCGGACGATTGACTACTGGAGACAAAAAATCAGTGTGACTCGGGAGAGGTTTGTCGAAAGGGAACGACTCAAACTCTCCATCAGAGTTACCTTCAGAGTTCATGTATTCAGAAAAATTTATCTCCGGAATTGCAGGACTTGGATTAGGTGAGGAAGGAGAGGAACACTTAGTGTCAGTGTGATTTGGGGAATTCGGTGCGGAAGCTAGGAAAAAATCAGAGTTTAAATTCCTTTTAACACACTCATCTTGAGAATCATTACCGTCTTGTGTGGTAGATATTTTACCTAAGAAAACTTTGCACGAAGACGTATCAGATGAATTCGAGGAAGATTCGGGGGAAATCTGCTTCTCAGAATTGAGTTGGTCAATTTGCTCTTGGAGCTGACCATTTTTCGCATACTCTTGCATCGCATCTGTTGCTAAGGCAGCCAGCTGTGATGTGAGTTTCGTGATTTCTTCCCGAAGAATTTCCTGTCCTTCATCAGACACAACTTCGATTTTGACCGGTTGTGGATTCTCAAGTTTCTCAGAATTGAGTTTCTCAATCTCAGAGATTAGCGCTTTCTTTTCGTTTTGAAAAACAGACCTTTCTTTCTCAAACGACTCCTCCAACTCGACAATCTTTGCTTCCAAGATGAGAGGGGGAACATAGAGTTTAAACTCGTCCGTCTCAGTCTTGGTTGCAGGTGTTTGGTCCAGATCCTTTTTGGAGGAATCCTTGGGCTTAGCAAGCTTGTAAGGGTCGAAGTAGTCATTTGAGAGATACTTTTTGTTCTTTTGATAGGAATAATTCAACGATCCATAACTAAATGGGAGTTGCATTTTGGAGGTGCGAGTACGCTTGTATTCCTCTGTTTCCTCTTCCTTTTCAGGTTCAAGAGGACCAGTCCATTTAATGGCATATTCCGGATAATCTTTGGCTATTCCAAGACAACTAAAATCATACAGAATAGGCCTTTTGGCAATTCCCTTTTTTAAATAATGTGGGTTATCGTATCCGATCCCCCAGTCCTTGTTGAAATACGTGAACTCCTTTGGTTTATTCATATGGATAGTTTGATCAGTTTGACCTCTCTCGTGGAGTTTAGTTTCAAGATCTAGGATTTTTAGCAACAAGTTCCTTGTGCTGAATTTGAAGGGCAGAGCATTGGTAAACAATTTCTGCTTTCTCATTCATGCACTGATCAAACTGTGACTGAAGATCAGATAATTTGGCCCTTAAGTCTTTAGGTGCTATTGAAAGATTTTTGCATTTCTCCTTTAACATAGCATTTTCAGACTTATGTTTTTCAGTTATTCTTGTTTGAACATCTAGCTTTTCGGTTAGTGAACTAATCTTAAGCTTTTGTTCTTTAGTGGTGGCCTTAAAGGAATCTGCCTGGTCGGTAAAAGATTGCATTTTATTCAAGAAATCTTGTTCGGAAGAATCACATACCTGACTTGTCTTCTCTTCATCAGCTGGAGAGTGATAGCCCATGAAAGCACTTGCACCATCAGTATCGCTTTCATCATCAGAACGACCCAACCAGTAGTCGTTTTCCACAAACATAGCTTCTCCAGCTTCCTTTTGCTCAGCCAATGCGAGTTTTGCCTTGTAGTAGTGAGAATTCTTTACCACATGCCTCGTACAATATTTAGCAAAGTGACCAAGCTTTCCGCAGTTGTAACATGTCACTGGCTCATCCTTCTTCTTACTTTCTGATGTTTCAGTCTTTTCTTTCTGCTCTGACTTCCCTTGCTCATCAGCTTTCTTCTTTCCCTCATACTTGTCCTGATGATCATGGCGCTTGTTGGAGGAGGTGGAGTAGCGCTGATTGTTGGACGAAGGCTTCTTATAGTACTTTTGTTGTTGGAAAGATTTTGTAAGCAGAGCTATCGCTATCTTGAAGTCAGATACTTCATCATTAGAGTCACTGTCTTCCTTTTCAGATTCGGAAGAGCTTTGCTTTTGAGCACGTTTAGAGTGACCGCTCGAAGATTTACCTTTCTTGGAGGACATGAGTGCAATAGGATCATCAGCTGGCTTTGTTGTAGTCTTTTTCTCGCCCAGAAGTGCATTCACTTCATCTTCGTCTTGAAGAAGCGTCTCATAGAGTTCGTGAATGCTAACTGTCTCTATCAGGTTGTTGTGTTTGACATGAGAGGCAAATGTCTTCCACTCTGGCAACAGGTTGTTGAGAAACTTGAGCGCGTTTTCCGTGTTGGAGCGAGTGATGTGGTTCTTGTTAAGTTCGTTGAGAAGGAGAAAAAAACGTTCATAGGTCTCAGAAAGAGATTCTCCGGTGCGTTGTTTGAATCCATCGAACTTGGTGATTGCGCTGTTGATCTTCAATTGATTCCTAACTTTCCTTCCACGCATCATCTTCTCCACTTGATCCCACATTTCTTTCGCGGTATCTTTGTAGCTGTCGATTGCATTATAGATCGAGTTGGGGATAGCCTGAACAAGGTACCGTATAGCAAGCTTTTCTCCCTCGATCCTGGCCTTTTCTTCGTCGGTCATGTCGGAGCGAGTCTTTGGCACGGTGAGAGGCTTGCCACCTTCTTGAGCGGGTGGAACTTCCTTCATTGGTTGTGGAATAGGCCCATCTTCTAAGGCTCTCCAAATGTACTCGAAGTTGTCCTTCGACTCTATGAAGATTTTGAACATGTCCCTCCATTGGTTGTACTCACCTTGATAGAGGCAAGGTGGTTTGGTGTCCGTGCCGATTGCGAGAGCTTCGTGCGAAGTAGACATCTTTGGTTGCAACGGAGTGATCGTCAGACGTGTGGATTGATTCAAAGTGTAAACCTAACGCAAGGCACTATGAGTGGGATCCTAACGCAGGTTCTACGACAGGTATGAACTAAGAGTGAGCTTACTGGATATGAATCCAACTAAGAGTCTGATCACGAAGTGTCCGGATCAGAATAATGGAAAAAGCAGTTCAAAATCACGAAGTATCCGGATAACACAGGGAATCCGGATAGCCTAAGGTTTCCGGATAACACACAGGTTACCGGAAGTCGATGGTTACCGGATAAAGAAAATAAACCAAGAGTTACTGGGTAAATGAGATGTTCGGATAAGTTACTTACCGGATGTTAAGGGTTTCCGAATAAAGCACTTACCGGATGCAGGGATATCCGGGAAAATTGATGACCGGGAACTTTGGGTTTCCGGAAACTAATTTACCCGGATAGATTTATAGTTTAGAATACTTACCCGGAGAGTTTGGACTTACCCGGAAGACTTACCCGGAAAGAAGAGATGTGTCCGGAAGGATTACACAATTATCCGGAAAGGTTGGAGCTGTCCGGAAACCACGGCTGATCTATCCGGGAACTACGGCTGACTTTTCCAAATCGATTGAAACTCGATTAGGGTTGCTCAAAATCGATCCTGGAAGATTAGGAACAATACCAAACACAAAAATAACACTAATCCAAACGATTTTAAAGCAAAAACAACAAGTTTTGATGGTAAAATTTTGATTTTTGATGAAGAACACAACCAAAACTTTTGATTTTGATTTGCTTAATCAACCACTGAAATGGACGAATTAGGATGTGAAAATTTGCAGAATGACTTATAACAATGATGCTAACACAACCCAATAAACAGAAACAACCAATTTTATCAGAATCGAGATTTTGAACTTTCAAGAATGACACAGACGAGAAAAGTCAAAAAATTTACCAGAAGTCAACTTGAATGCTTTGAATCAATCTTGTCCGTCTGCTCTGATACCAATTGTTAGTTCCAGATCCGTGCAACGATAATGAAATCAAACGATTAAACAGTAAAGTATACGATTTCAACTGGTCATCTCTGATTTAGCTTTCAATATTGAGAGGATTACAATGAAAGTGTAGGAAAGCAAATGAGACAACTAGCCTAATTTTCTAAGGCTAAATTGCTTTATATACGGCAGGCCCGTGGTTAACAAGTCCACGGCCCGTTCACTAATAGAGCTCAAAATAAAGAATTACAATTTAAACCCTGAACTTTAAATCAACATAAAACGACCCTAACAACAATATAGATCTTTTGTACGTTTGCTCTAGATTAGTAGGTTGTTGTTAAGGTTCATTTTAGTTGTAAACTCCGTCACTACATTTCCCCATTTTGGGCGATTCTGTTATGTTTAGAATGGTAAAGTTGGATTTATTCAAGTTTAAAATTGTTCCAATTTTTAGGGTGTTACAAGTTGGTATCAGAGAAATGGTTTAAGTGAACTAGGTATGAATGTAAGATGCCAAGACTTAATCTAGAACGATTAAGTTGCAAATTGTGAGATTTGGGTAGAACTCTTAAGATAGGATGGTCTTAGAGTCGACGAAAATTACACAAGTTAAAAGTTGTGGTTGTGGTAACGAGGATCCTTATGTGTAGTATGTTCATAATCTCAATTGGCTACTGCTATTTTGAATGTATTGTTACGTGAGCAAGCATAGATTGCTATTGTTATAATGATTGATGAATGTAATAGTACATTTCCATATGTTTAATTCTTGTAGCTTGTTTCTTACCTCCATTCTCGATTGTATGGCAGACTACGATGGTTAACACCCGTAATAGTTCGGATGACCAAGACGCGACGGCATCCACAGCCAACCAACCAAGGGTGACCATGGCAGTGGAGCCCCCGCCTTTAAACAACTTGTTGGGCGGAAGGGTCGAGTATATACCCCAATGAGACTTGGAAACATCAGACCCGTTTATGGAAGAAGTGATGCCTGAGATGACGTGTTGATCCAAACCCTCAGTGATTTGATAATGACCCTCTCTTATATACTTAGTGAAAAGTGTAAGTAAACAATATGTATCAGAGTTTCACTCTCGCTGATAAGTACTAAGATCTTACAGTACCGCTGATAGGAACTCTCGCTCTTTAAATTAAACATTCAGCGAACACTGTTCACCATTAATGCTCTGAGTCTGTTCAGTCATTATGATGATCGCTGATAAGTTAGTTGTTTACTTATGATCCCTGAAGACAAGTTTCACGTCAACATAGGTTCTACGCTGAAGTCGAAGATCAAGCTCAAGAACCAGCGACAAGTCTCCTAATGAACTGATGCGGATCAGCGAAGACTCAGATTTGTCCACTCAACGTGAAGTATCAAATACAAGACTTCAGCTATCGCTGAACTTTATCATTCGCTGAATAGATAATGATAATGCTCTGAATCAACAAAAGCTGATCATGAAGTCCTCCGTACAAAGTACTTTTGTCTTGACCTCCCTTGCACGACTCCGTACGAAATGTCAGAAAAGAACCTCCGACTGTCTGAAATCGTACAACCACTCTGATACTACACTGTTCATCCATGAGGATACTAAGGTTGTCAACAAAGGTCAATGACATGCAACCAACCAGCTGATGACACGTGTAAAGTGTATACTGACTTGCATTAAATGCATGCAGTATATAAAGAGATGAACCCACTTCATTTGAAGTAACTTTCTAACTCTGGACAAGTTCAATCTCTTATCTCAAGATAGGTTCTTATTAGTAATTTCCTTATCTCTCTTAGTGCAAGAAACCTTAGTGTTCCAACTTGTTTAGATTTAGGTTTATCCTTAATCTTGTTTCCGCAACAAGCTGTAAATTGTTAATGATTTATCAATAAACAATTTAGAAAAGTAAAATCTGTGTGTTTGTATTCAACCCCCCCCCCCCCCCCTTCTACAAACTTGTATAGGCCTTCGGGACCAACAAGTGGTATCAGAGCGGATTTGTTTAATCTCATAAACAAGATCTAATCTAAGATATTTCTCTTCCTTGCTATTATCTGAAAATGGCCACCAACACAAACACAAATTATATAGACAATGGTTCACTTGCTAAACCCCCTAGATTTTCCAGAGATAACTTCAACTTATGGAAAAATAGGATGACACTCTTCTTAGAAGGTGTAGACCCTACTATGCCTTACTATCTCGAGAATGGTCCATTCATCCCTGTAAGAATTGATGCTGCTGTTCCAGCCGCTGAGAATAGACCTGCTATTCCAGAAAGGCTGGTCCCTAAGGAAATCTTTCAATGGACCGACGAAGATAAGAAGAAAGTGGCTATAGATACAAAAGCCAGATCCATACTATCCATGGCTCTTCCTGACAAAGTCTACCATTCCGTCATGAATCTGAAAACATCGAAAGCCATGTGGGACACAATATGTGTTCAGTATGAAGTCCAGGATTCAAGAAAGATCAACCTGGAAAGACAATACGAAAGGTTCATTTCTGGTAAGAATGAATCTCTCTCTGAAGTTCACCAACGTTTTAATTGTTTAATTATAGATCTGAAAACTGTTGGTAAGGAATATTCTAACTTTGAAGTACTGACAAAGTTTCTAGAATGTTTACCTGAAAGCTGGGACAATTATTCTATGTGTCTCAAGCTGTCAAAGGATCTAAAATCAATGACCCTTTCAACCTTATATGGCACGTTGATGAATCATGAGCAATCGAGCCATCTTAAGAAGAATCTTGTAAAAGATTCCAAAAGCACCCATGTTGCTTTAATCTCAGAGGAACCTTCTACTCAGCGACCCTCGGTCACTATCACTGAGTTAGAAAGTAACTCTGAAAGGTCATCAGATTCTGATTCTTCAGATGATGATGAATCTTTGGCTCTCCTAACTAAAAAGTTCAGGAGATTTGCCAAAAAGAAAATGTTTAGAAAGAACAAACCTCTTTCCATAACTGACAAGCCTAGATCATCAGTTTTTGTTGATAAGGCTACTGCTACTTGTTTTAACTGCGAAAAGACAGGACATTTCGCTAACGAGTGCAGGTCTAAGAAAGTTTCTAGACCCTCAGCTTTTACAAAGAAATCCTTTGTTCCAAGGAATAAAGATGACAAATATTCAAAGTTGAAAGAAAAATATGCTAAGATGAAAAGCTTTAAGAAGAAGAGTAAAGGCCTGATGGCTAACTATGATTGGGCTGCTTCTGATGAAGAAGCATCATCATCTGACTCTGAAGATGATGAAGCAAATCTATGTCTTATGGCCAAGATTGAAGAAGAGGAAGAAAGTTCAGACATTCCCTCCACTTCAACCTCTGTTATTCAGGTATCACCTTCCTTCTTTACCAATATTGCAAATATTGATGAAGCTGATAGTCTCCGTAAGATCGATCTCTTGACTAGAAGTTTATACGAACCCATGAACGGCAAAACTGTGGTTGAAAACCAAAACCTTGATCTCGCTGAAAAGCTTAAAAACTGCCACCTTCAAATAGAAAAGCTTTCTAAAATTGAAGAAGATTTTAAAGATCAAGTATATTTAAATCAGCTAGTCAAAATCGAACGAGCAGAAGCTATCGCTGCATTAAAAGCTGAAAAAGCTATTGTTGAAGGATGGTGTAATTCTTCAACAAAGATCACTGAGGTAATAAAGTCTCAGATTCCCCTAAGTGATAAACGTGGTCTAGGTTACAAATATGATACTCCAAAACCAACCACTGAGCGTTCAATGCTTAAATTTGGAACGTTCGTATCCTCAGTCGCTGATACTTCATCTTCTCAGTGCTCCTCGTCCAATACACCAATCCCTGAGGAAACTCCTACCTCCTCAAAAGGCAAGGAGAAAATGGTTTATTCAAAACCTACCTCTGTCTCTAAAGACAAAGGTAAAGGAATTGTTATTTACCAGAATCCTCAGAAGGGTACCTTAGTACCAAAGCTGAATGCTTCTAAAGCTTCAGTGACTCATCCCTCTGGATCAAGGAAGCAGATCTCTGGATCTATTCAGCGATCTACTCCTAGACTCAGAGTGGATGTCCTTGGTAAGAAATCTGAAGAACTGAATCTTCGTCCCATTTCTAAAGCCAATAGTTTACTTGGTGCTGGCACTTCTAATTCGAAATCAAAAGCTTAGCATTCAAATGGTCCTAGAACTACTTTTAGTTATAGGAAATGTTATCACTGTGGACTTATCGATCATATTGCTAGTAAGTGCCCCACAGCCACCAAAGCTGAGAAGATAGCTAAGGTGAAGATTTCCCCCAAGGCAAAGAAGACCAACCCTGGTGCAAATCAGGTCAAGGTGAATCCTACCACTGAGGTTAAGAAATTAACCAAAGTGAAGAAAGACAAAGCTGAATCTTCAAATGCTGCGAAGACTGTTGAATCTTCCATTCCAACTACTTCCACTGACAAATGTATATACATGGTTAAGTGGGTACCCAAGAAAAACTAATCTTCCTTTGTATTGCAGGTTAAGAAGGGTATCTGGTATCTCGATAGCGGATGCTCTAGACACATGACTGGAAAGAAAAGCCTGCTCGCTGAATACAAGGAAGAGAAGGGTCCCTCTGTGACTTTCGGTGGAAATGGAAAAGGACATACCCGAGGGTATGGTGTACTTTCAAATGGTACAACCTCCTTCAGAAGAGCCGCATATGTTGAAGGGCTGAAGCATAATCTTCTAAGCATCAGTCAGCTTTGCGATATGGATAACAAAGTAATCTTTACTAAGGAATCCTGCTTTGTCGCTGACAAAAAGGAGAAGATAGCTCTCAGCGGTTATCGTTTGGAAAATGTTTATGTAATAAACATGGACTCAACAACCACTGAGAACTCCTGTTTCTTCTCAAAGGCCTCATCTGATGTCAACTGGCTATGGCATAAGAGGCTATCTCATCTAAATTTCAAGACACTGAACACTCTTTCTTCAAAAGAGTTAGTCACTGGTCTACCTCAGCATTCATACGCCAAAGAGTCTTTATGTTCAGCGTGTGAAAAAGGGAAGCAGACCAAAGCAAGCTTTAAATCTAAGCAAGTTTCATCAGTATCATCTCCTCTACAACTACTCCATGTGGATTTGTTTGGCCCTATTAATAAACAATCCATCGCTGGAAAGAAATATACGCTGGTCATAGTTGATGAATTCTCTCGCTTCACTTGGGTAATGTTTCTCCGTTCTAAGAGTGACACCCCTGAAGAACTCATCACCTTTGTTCGGAAGATGGAAACCCTGAACAATCTGACCGTTCGCTCAATAAGGAGTGATCATGGGACTGAATTCAAAAACAGTTCTCTTGATTCCTTCCTTGAGAGTAAGGGTATTTCTCACAACTTCTCTTCAGTGAGAACACCGCAACAAAATGGAGTCGCTGAAAGAAGAAATAGAACAATTATTGAAGTTGCACGTTCAATGCTCATCGATTCTCACCTGCCTACTCATTTTTGGGCAGAAGCTGTCAACACTGCTTGTTTTACGCAAAACAGGTCGCTGATAGTTTAAAGATTCAAAAAGACAGCCTATGAACTCTTTCATGGGAGAAAGCCTTCAATCAGCTTTCTTCACATCTTTGGATGTCAGTGTTTCATACTGAACAACAGAGATGCTCTTGGAAAGTTTGATCCTAAGGCTGATGATGGAATCTTTCTTGGATACTCCTCAGTTTCCAAAGCCTTCAGAGTCTTCAATCGTAGAAGACAAACTGTAGAAGAAACTATTCACGTCACGTTTGACGAATCCCGTTCAACGAACTCTAAACCGTCCGCTGATACTGAAGAACTGAATAAATGGATGTTTTCTCATCTTGGTGATTCAGAAGATATTCCCACTCCTCATGCTCATCCAGTAGAAGATGATAGTCCTATCATTCCAAACATGCAGAATAGTGAAGCTGAAACATCATGGGTCTCAGCTATTCCTATAAACACTATACCTACCGCTGAACCAAATGCCTCAGACATTCCATCTATCTCTCAGCAATCAGTAAATGAAATGACAAATGCAAGTATTCCTCTCTTAGCTGAAACTCCAGAAGTAGCTGAAGCCTCATCTTCAGCTCCTCCAGTTCAAGATGAGTCAGCGACTTATGCTCCGGCTCAGCGATGGACCGTAAATCATCCAATTGATCAAATTCTTGGTGATCCAAATGCTGGTGTTCAGACTCGACGAAGTGCAGGTAATATTTGTTTATTTGTTAACTTTATTTCTCTAACTGAACCAAAGAAAATAGATGATGCCCTCAAAGATCCAAACTGGGTCAGGGCAATGTAAGAAGAGCTGACTGAATTCGAAAGAAACAAAGTTTGGAAACTTGTTCGGAGACCAACTGATAAAACAGTAATAGGCACTAAATGGGTCTATCGAAACAAGTTAGACGAACATGGTACTGTAACCCGCAACAAAGCTCGTCTTGTTGCTCAGGGATACAGACAAGAGAAAGGTATAGATTATGACGAAACATTTGCTCCAGTAGCAAGACTTGAATCTATTCGCCTATTCTTAGCATATGTTGTACACAAAAACTTCAAAGTACATCAGATGGATGTTAAGTCAACGTTTCTGAATGGAAAGCTGAATGAAGAAGTGTATGTGGAACAACCTCCAGGATTCTCAGATTCTAAGCGTCCAGGCTATGTTTATAAACTGGATAAGGCACTTTATGGCTTGAAGCAAGCTCCTCGTGCATGGTATGACACTCTTTCTACTTATCTCCATATTGAAAAATTTGAGCGAGGTAAGATTGACAAAACTCTATTTTTTAGAAAAGTAAAAGGTCATATCATTCTAGTTCAAATATATGTTGATGACATTATATTTGGTTCTACTAACCCTGAGCTTTGTACTCGTTTCGCTGATAGAATGAAAGATGAGTATAAAATGAGCATGATGGGTGAACTAACATATTTCCTTGGTCTTCAGATTAAGCAAACTGAAAAAGGAACGTTTATAAATCAGGGAAAGTATGTTAAAGATATGCTGAAGAAATTTGATTTAACTCATAGTTCAGCTATGAAAACCCCTATGGCACCACCGCTGACACTTGACAAGGATTCAAAGGGAATACCTGTTAATGTCACGCTGTACCGTGGGATGATCGGCTCTCTCTTGTATCTTACAGCTAGTCGACCCGATATTATGTATGCAACATGTTTGTGTGCACGATATCAAGCTGAACCTATGCTATCTCATATGAAAGCTGTAAAGCGAATTTTTCGATACCTTAAGGGTTGCAAAATGGATAGGAAAAGCACCACAGGAGGATGTCAGCTCCTGGGTGGAAAGCTGGTAAGTTGGACTAGTAAAAAGCAAAATTCAGTGTCCACTTCCACAGCTGAAGCTGAATATGTAGCTGCTGGAAGCTGTTGTTCTCAAGTCTTGTGGATGAGAAATCAGCTACTAGACTATGATCTTCAGCTCTCCAAAATTCCAATCTATTGCGACAGCACAAGTGCCATCGCTATAGCAAACAATCCAGTACTACATTCAAAGACCAAACACATAGAAATCAGATATCATGTGATGAATGGTGATATAGAACTTCATTTTATCCCAACTGATTATCAGTTAGCTGATTTATTTACCAAACCTCTTGATGAGACAAGATTCAACTTTCTCATCAGCGAGCTTGGAATGCTGAACTTTGAAGGGTAAAATCCTCAACGGTTCACATTGATCAACGATAGGATAAAATCAACTCGTATAACCTATTCAATCATATTCTCTCTGAATAAAACTTGGTTAAGCTGATATCAAGGTATGTTTTCTCTCTCTGACAATCGCATGAAAATGCAAGATTTCAAAACAGAATGCATCGCTGAATATCTCTTCCTTAACAGCGATATTTTGAAAATTCTTAAAACCATCATTGATATTTTCATTCAGTGCTTCATGTTTATAAAAGAGTCCCTGAGCTTTCAAAACCTCAGAGACATCCTAAAAGAATATGAAAGGACAGTTGTGACGTCATTGCAACGGATAAACCCCGTCACGTTTCTCTTTCTGACACACGTTTGCACGTCTCGTTCAAACTTCCAATCAAATGCAAACACGTGTCCGTGTCATGATGAAAATCTTTTCCCGCTCAAGATTTTCTCTCTCTAATCTCTCTATATAAACAAACTCGTGGTTTATATTTTTCTTTTACGCGAACAATCTTCCTCCGCAAGAAAGAATTCACTGTTGCATTTGTGCTTTCTAAAACTTCAAGAACTGTTCATCATCTTCTTCATCAAACATCAAGGTTAATATGTTCTTATTTATTACCGAATGCGTATAACTTGTTTTCGATCTTTTCCTTGTTTTAACAAGATCAAACAAAAGAACTTCTTAAAAATGAAATCATTTTTTTCATGGTTTTATGAATACAACCATTTCATGGTTGTTCTTCAAGTTTAAATGCAAAAATCTTAAACTTGTTGTAGAATCCAGATCCGTGCAACGATTATGTTTGTGAATAAGCAAATAAGAACAGTTGATATGATTCACAAAGGCTGCCCACTTAGCTATTGATTTAGAGAAAATTATAGTGTAAAGCAGAAAAGCTAAATGAGACAACTAGCTAATTTTCTAAGCTAATTGCACTTTAAATACGTTGGGCCCGTGGTAACAAGCCCACGGCCCGTTCACTATGGACTAAGTTTAAACTATTACAAAATAAACCCTTGAACTTAAAATCAACATAAATTCTACCCTAACAATCTCCCCCTTTGATTTGAAGTTCGAGTTCGTGCTCGATCTCTTGCCAGTTGAATACGTATCGTTTGCGCAACGCGAAGTGAACCTCAAAGAATCTGATGGCGCGGCGGTAGTCGAGACGTTCTTCAACCATATCCAAAGCAGTCTGAGCAGTTCTTTCATTCAGATTGGGTACATAGGATACCTTTGGATTTTCGGATTCGTGCTTGATGATTTTCCGAAGAGCGTCTTGAACTTTGAGCAGTGTGCCGTCGCAAAATCGATCTACCTGACTGAACCTCATAAACTTCTTTTCTTTCTGAGCGTTGAGGAAGACGATCCCAAATTCCGGTTGAAGCAGCATCGCATTCTCGGGATACATTGACAGTTTAGGAGCTTTCAGATTCGGTTTGAGCAGATTTACCTTCTTCGCTCGGTTCTCGATTGCCATTTGAAAGTCCGTAAGATAAGAGATCATAATAGAACGGACGAGGAATCAACGAACCGCTTCGAGCGCCTTTGTTACAGCAAGCGGTCAGATGATTCTGGTGCGAAGGTCTCTCAGAATAACCAGGAGGTCGAACGGATGGAGATGCTTAAAGTCAGCTTTAGAAAAAATCCATTATTTTTCGTCTTCACGTCGAACAGTGAATACGGGAAAGACGATCTTCATAATTTTGTTTGACTGAATCTTTAGCACCTCTGAAATTTTATGCTTAGTTCGTACCTGGTCTCTCGGGAGACACCGCTTCATGGCTTCTACGTATCGGAGTTGGCGTGCTGGATCAGGACTGTAGATGCCAAGACAGAAGGTCGGCTCGATCGGGAGAATTCGGTGAACAAACAGCTTCTTCAGAGATTCCTCCAGATGAGGAATGAGGACCTTGATCTTCTCCCAACGGTTTTGTTGCTGAGGAGGGGGAGAAAGATCAGGAGCTGTCGTTTGCTGAGGAGATGTCGGGATTTCTGCATTTGAGCTTTCGGGTTGATCTGAAGTCGTAGCGGGTTGAGTCAAGTGAACGGGAGGCGTACCATAGAAATTCTGAAGCAGAAACTGGTCGTAATCAACGTTGTCGTCTTCATCAGTGGGAAACACCAAGTTTACCTCGAAGTTTACGGCTCTGGCAGCTTTTTCGTACCATGCGTCTTTGGTTTCCGGGTTGGTTTCACATGCAGGATCAATCATGGCGAGCGTCGGCATGTCTGATGGTTCTTGTGCGACCAATTCCTGTGTTGTACCCTCGGGCTTTTCAACCATTGGGGCTTCATCATCTGAAATATCCATGTCGATGACCATCTGTGCTAATGGCAACTCGGCTTTGGGTGTTTCTGTTGAAGTTGCCGCAGTTGGGGGTTCCTGTTGAACCACTGTTGTAGCTTCGGCAGTCACGATCTGGACGGTCTCGGTTTGGCGTAGACGCTTCTCCCCCTCACGGTGATCAGGATCATCCTGGTCATCGTGCTTGCGTTTGAGACCGCCGACTTGACTCTTACAAGTGTCTTCTAGTGAGCGGACCCTCTCAGACAGCGTGGCAAGCGCTTTGTTGTAGTCGTTGAGGGTCGAGTCAATGGCGTCAAGGCGTGAGGTGATGGACGAAGATGGAGCAGTGACCTGGGATCGAAGAACTGAGATCAGGTCTGCTTCGGTAGATGCGGTTGTGTCGGATTCCTGGAGCAGTTGGGCTATGAGCATCGTCTTCAGGGTGTCCACCGAATAAGTAGGTTGCGGTTGAGTCGGTGGAGGCACATAGGCGGTTTCAGTGTCGACGAGATGGACCTTTTCTTTGATAGCACGCATCGCTTTGGCAAGTTCAGCGGCTACATGTTCCTGCATTTGTTGCTCCATAACCTGTCGGACAGCCTCAAGGGTGCTGTCCAGAGACCCTTTTGACACAAAGTCGGGTAAAATAATGTCGGGCTCACTTAGAGTACCCGTTGAGGCATCTACCGTAGAGGTAGAGCCACCTACGTTCACAACTGGCGTGATATTAACTGTGGTAGGATTTCCGTCCAATCCTCGTGTTCCGGAAGTCGGAGACACTATAGACGTTCCGGTCGGGTCACTAAGAGCCGCGACTTGGTGTTGTTCCGCATCAAGTGTCCTAGGCGAAGAATGTTCAGTAACAATAGGCTCTAGACTCGATGGTGCATGAAATGAAGTCGAGACCGGGGGCTGCTGGTCTCTTATTTCAACACCAACACTCTCCGAATGAGAGGCCGGTGGAAGTTGTGCTTGTTCCCCGTGTAATATTGAAACATCCGTCTGTTGTGAGACGGAGGAGTGGATGAGGGGGTTGTGCAATTGCTCCGCTGGGTCCACGGAGGTTTCTTCAATACCCCTTCCCAACGGATGAGACAGGATAGCAGATGTGGCTACCCGGATATGACGTGGTTGGTTTCGCTCAGGAGCCTCGTTATCTTTACGGCTCAATCTTTCTTGGTTCGCGTTCGACCTTAACACCCTACTTTTCCCATGTTCTATGTCTCGGGGAAGGTCCCTCCGGCTCTGGCTAGACCATGGGATTCCCTAACTCTCGTATATTGATAACGCCACTTTTTGGCGTTATTTCCGGTTCTCAAACCAACGAGATTGGCTTGTATTCAAGTAAAAAGGCGGGTATTTGACGGTTTATTGAGTAATTTACGCAGGTTATCAAAAAGGCGGCATTCCTCGGAAAAAGAAGCTAAAAAAAGCCCAAAACAAGTCAAAACGAAGCCTAACGGGAGCCCAAAAGCCAAGCCCAAGACCCGCGACCGAACCAGGACCCGACCCGCGAACCAGAAAACAACCCACGTTGCAAAATTGACACACGCGACTTGCAAGTCGCGTGGCAAGTGGCGTAACCCACTGTTTCGCGAAAATCAGTATTTTAAGTCGGGATTTAGGTCACTTTTTGGGATCCAACTTTCGGCAGACGACCAGGGGCGATTTTGGGGCGATTTCCGACGACTTTTCGGAGCTTTCAGAGTCACGTTAGAGGGCCGATCACGGAGACAATCATCACGGAACGTAGATACAAGCACGATTGAAGGGAGTTCATCACGTTATTTTTCATGTTTTTAATCTTTCGTGTCACCATGTTTACATACGTAGTTTCATCTTTCTCTCTTGTGTTTGAATCCACCACCGACATGAACTAACCGGTTCGTGTTGGGGGTTGGAATGAATTCGGTTTATAAAGCATGTAACCAGATGATTTGAACTTTTATTGGTTTTTCCTTGATTAATGAAGCATGTGATTTTGTGTTTAATGCCTTTGAAAGTCTAGCTAGCTTTTAATTGATTTATTATTTCCAGTTGAGTTTGAGAGAATTAACTGTTAAATAGAACTAGGAATTGCATGCCTAAGACGATAAATCAGTGATAGAGATATACTGAATAAGTCTTAGTCCCACTTAAACCGTTAGGTGATATCGAGACATTAAACCTATCCTTTTCAAAATAAAACTCGTTGTGGCTTGAAAGAGAACAACGGTGACTTTAAAAGATTTGGGAATCATTAAGGGGATAAACTGGTAATTGTTTGAGTTGTTTGTGTGCATGTGTAGAACCGGAGGATTTCCAACCCTCAACTTTTCTCTCTATCGAAGTTCCTAAATTGTTCTTTGCTTTGTTTGCGTTTAAGTTGTGATTTGCTAGAATTTAGTTTAAAACCCATCTTCCAAATTCGACAGTCTAGTTAATAAAGCTTATAGTAATTGTGATACTTAGTTCCTAGTTCCCCGTGATTCGATACTCGTACTTCTAAAGTACTATTACTTGACTTCGACCCGTACACATGCGGTAAGATTCGCGGGGTGTTCAAAATCCCGTGTCAAGTTTTTGGCGCCGTTGCCGGGGAACTAGTTGCAACTAATAGCACTACTATCTATACACGCTATTAGATTGGACATTTTCTTTTCGTACTTTATTTCATTCACTTTCAGTTTTTGGATTATTGACTTTGTTTTCTTCTTTTCAGGTTCCACTTGGTTTATGCCAAGGACGACCCGAAGAAAAGAGATTGAAGAATTTGATCCGGAGATCGAAAGAACCGCCCGTCGTCTACGGAAAGAAGCTAAAGCTAAGCGAAATCTGAAATTCGAGATGTCTGACGACGAGAGACCACCTCGCCGCAACAATCCACCACCACCTCCTCCGGAGAGAGTTCCGATGCGGTCATTTGCCGATCCTAATGTGGCGGCCGCACGAATAGGCATCCAAGCGCCCACTACTGGGGCGAACTATTTCGAGCTTAAACCGAGCACCATTGTGATGGTGCAACAGAACCAATACGGAGGGACGCCAACCGAGGATCCTCACGCACATCTTCGTGCATTCGAGAGGATCTGCAATACTTTTAAGATCAATGGCATGAGTGAAGATGCCATCAAGCTGCGACAATTCGGGTTTTCCCTCAAAGGCTGAGCTGAAACATGGACTGAAAGCATCCCACCTGATTCGATCACTACTTAGGCACAGTTGAAAGCCGCCTTCCTTCAGAAGTTCTTCCCACCGAGTCGGACCGCCCAACTAATGGCGGAGATCACCCATTTCTCTCAATGGGAGCAAGAAACGCTATATGAGGCGTGGGAACGTTACAAGGACATGATCAAGAAATGTCCTCATCATGGGCTACAAGGCTGGGTCATCATCCAGACCTTCTTCAGTGGTCTTCACCCGCAATTCAAGAACGACATCACAGCTGCGGCGGGTGGAGCATTAATGGATAAATCTTATGAGGAAGCATGTGAGCTGATCGAGAATCTGGCCGAACACAGTTTCTCCACTCCGAGATCAGCAGTAAGACGAGTTGCAAATGTCCAAGAGAGTAACGAGCTGAACGAACTGAAAGCTCAACTGGCTGTCATCACGAATCGGCTGAATGGAGGAAACCCTCAAGAACCTGACCAGGTTCAATTTGTGTCAAACCGGAACCAACCGAGAAACGATCCGTTCTCGAATACGTATAACGAGGGGTGGAAAAGGCATCCCAATCTTTCATGGAATCAGCCGGGTCAACCACAGTCAGGTAATTTCCCTAACTCTTCTAATTTCTCTAATACTAACAGTGCTTATCGTCCTCCAGGTTTTCAGCAAAGAAACGAAGGACCATCCGGGGAGAAGAAGTCGGGACTCAAGGACATGATGATGAAGTTCATGTCGAAAATGGACAGCACAGTCGAGGGATTAGCAAGCACAATCAATACTGTCAAGGCGGCTACCGAACAAAACACCGCCGCCATCAAGATCCTCGAGAGGCAAGTGGGGCAGATTTCCAAGACCCTACAAAACCGAGCCCCCGGGAAACTTCCGAGTCAACCCGAAAGACAAAACCGGGAGCATTGCAATGCCATCTACCTTAGAAGCGGAAAGGAGTTGACCAGAGATCCGGTAAGAGAGACTTCATCAAAGGAGACCGGTCCGGAAGAGGAAGAGTTCGAGATGATAGACATGGGCGAGTTAAAGGCTGACAAAGAGTTTGAGGTGAAGAACAAGAAGAAGGAGGAAGATGTGATTGATCGAGAGAAGCCGAAGGAAAAAGTGGCACCACCGGCCAAGCCAGAAGTTCCAAACGTGCCTTACCCGAGCAGATTGAAAGCGCAAAAGGATGATGTCAAATTTTCAAAATTTCTTGATGTTTTTAAAAAGCTAACTATCAACATCCCTTTTGCAGACGCACTTACACAAATGCCCTCTTACGCTAAGTTCATGAAGGAGATTATATCGAAGAAGAGGACACTTGATCATCAGGCCACCGTTGCACTCACTGAAGAGTGCAGCGCCATCTTCCAGAATAAGCTTCCCCAAAAGCTCAACGATCCAGGGAGTTTTTCTATCCCTATCCAAATTGGGAAATTTTCATTTAATAAAGTGTTATGTGATTTAGGGGCGAGTATTAACTTGATGCCCCTTTCTATTTTCAGGAAACTTGGATTGGGCGAGGTGAGCCCCACATTCATGACGCTTAAGCTGGCTGATCGATCGATAAGGTATCCTTACAGAGTGATAGAAGATGTGCTCGTCAAAGTCGGTAAGTTCTACTTTCCGGTAGACTTTGTGGTGATAGACATAGACGAGGATGAGGAGGATCCGTTGATCCTGGGAAGATCATTCCTAGCCACGAGCCGAGCACTGATCGATGTAGAGGAAGGAGAGGTGACCTTCTGAGTTGGTGGCGAGAGAGTGACTTTCAAGATGTTCGAGAAGACGAGAGGTCAAGAGGGAGAGGCATCTGGATCTGGTCATGGAAGACCAAGTATGAGAGAATCCGCGAAGAATCGCAGGTGTGGGCGATTCGAGTCTGCGGATACTGAGCCGAACTGAACCCACATAGTCGTGCCACGACTTTAAATACGGCGCTGGGTGGGAGGCAACCCACCAAGGTTAGTTTCCGTTTATTATTTTTCTTCTTGTGTGTGTTTTAATTCCAGAAAAACCATAAAAATCGAAAAATTGAAAAAACCAAAAATAGCTGGAACAGGGACATAAGCGACTTTCCACGCGGTTTGCATACCGCAGGACCCTCTGTTTGGTTTTCTGAAACAGTGAGTTACGCGGGATGTTACGCGGCTTGCAAGCCGCGCAGCAAACCGCGGGTGTCCCATGTTCATTTTTTTTGTGCAGTTTTTGTTTCCTTTCTTGCTTTGTGTGCTTCTTGTTTTTGTTTTTTTGTCTTTCCCTTGTTTTGCTTGTTCTCTCCGTCTCCCCTCCGTCTCCAAATGCTCAGTCTTTCAAGAATCTCCTCTGGCCGGGCAAAACAGGTATGTTCTAATCATTTCTCTGCTAAAAGAGTGGTGTTTGATGTGTTGTTCTATTGTAATTGCACGAGATGCAACAAACCTAAGTTTCACTTAGGTTTGGGGTGCCTCATTTTTGAACCATCTACACACTCACATTAGACCCTGTGCAAACCTCGGCTTCACCGAGGTTTGGGGTTGGCTTTTATTTGGCAAACCTAGGCCACGACCTAGGTTTGGGGTGCCTAGTTGTAGAAAATTTGGGTAGTCTTTTTATGTTATATACGTAATGCCTTGCCTGTTCCTTTAATAACTGCACAATGACTGCGTCACATCACCTAAGACTCTACTTGCACATTGGGGACAATGTGTGGGTAAGGTTTGGGGTTGCCCAATTGGGCCCAAGTTATGCACGTAGAATTCCTACACTTCTGGGTGTCGAGATCAAAGTAGCTAAAATTTTTGTTTTGAATGATTGAGACCAACCATTGTGGGAAGAATCTTGTGATAGTGACGTGACCGTTAGGGAAGGACTGGGAAAGGACATGACTAGGGACATTAGTGGAGACCACCCGATAGTGAGTTTTGAGCCTAATAAGACGTTTTTCATTTCGAGGGATTCATACACGTAATTCTTATACAGTTTTCGAATTCCTTGTCGTGAATGTAGAATGATCTCGCTACATTATTGCATTGAGTAGCAAAGACGAACATCGGGATAGTAGGTAAGGGTATAGTAGACTATATCGTGTGGACCTTAAGATATGATTCCAGACATTGTGTGTTTTATTTAACCTGTTTTTAGCTATCGTACCTTTTACCTTTCTTCGTGTACCCTTAGCCCCTTTGCAGCCAAACACTCACCTTTTCGTTTCTAAACCCATCATTAAACCCTTAGCCATAAACCTTAGCCAACCCAATCCGAAAGTGTGTCAATCGGAAGAAGTAATGAACTTAGAGAGATAGAGCGGAAAAGAAAGAAATCAGGCCAGTCAAGAAATAGAAAAGAGGGCCAATGTTGCCCCAACCAATGAAGTTCCAAAAAAAAAAGTAAATAAACACCGTTAGTTAGATAGTATGTAGAGCTGCACAATAAGAGAGTCAAAGCGACTCCAATAGTGACGAAAAGGGCCAAGTAATAGATAGTGAAGCAACGAGAAGTTCGGAACAGCCAATGATTGACACGCCGAGGATTTTTGATCCTTTTACCCGTCGTTTCTTAGCCTTAACCTTAGCCCCATTACAACCCGTGTAAAGACCTGGATGATCTTTTGGAAAATGTGATTACGGTTTACGACTACCTTTACTGATATTCCCTGTCTTGCTATTTGATTCTTTCTGAGATCAAAATTTTGGACATGTGTGCGTCTTTCTTTAGAGTTGTCATGACATTTGCGTATTCTTGCACATAACTTCCATAAACATGACAACACGAGCGATAAACTAGGTTCGAGAGCGAAACGAGAGTATCCCGTGAGGTAGGGTCGAGGCGAAATGTTTTCCCTAGTATGTTCAGACTTAGTCTAATCCTGATGTGATCGGAACAGTCACGAGTTCAACTCCCAATGGAAGGTCATAGGTCAAACGAAATGAGAATGAGGCGGGAGTGGGATAGATATTCACGGGTATAGGAAATCACCGATGCATCACTTGGTACAGATTGGGAATTGTGCAGTTATTATTTTTTCACTGATATGTGCTTTAATTCTGTTTTATCGCTAATTTGCTTGGGGACAAGCAACGCTCGGTTTGGGGTTGTTGATAACGCCACTTTTTGGCGTTATTTCCGGTTCTCAAACCAACGAGATTGGCTTGTATTCAAGTAAAAAGGCGGGTATTTGACGGTTTATTGAGTAATTTACGCAGGTTATCAAAAAGGCGGCATTCCTCGGAAACCAAAGCTAAAAAGAGCCCAAAACAAGTCAAAACGAAGCCTAACGGGAGCCCAAAAGCCAAGCCCAAGACCCACGACCGAACCAGGACCCGACCCACGAACCAGAAAACAACCCACGTTGCAAAATTGACACGCGCGACTTACCACGCGACTTGCAAGTCGCGTGGCAAGTGGCGTAACCCACTGTTTCGTGAAAATCAGTATTTTAAGTCGGGATTTAGGTCACTTTTTGGGATCCAACTTTTGGCAGACGACCAGGGGCGATTTTGGGGCGATTTCCGGCGACTTTTCGGAGCTTTCGGAGTCACGTTAGAGGGCCGATCACGGAGACAATCATCACGGAACGTAGATACAAGCACGATTGAAGGGAGTTCATCACGTTATTTTTCATGTTTTTAATCTTTCGCGTCACCATGTTTACATACGTAGTTTCATCTTTCTTTCTTGTGTTTGAATCCACCACCGACATGAACTAACCGGTTCGTGTTGGGGGTTGGAATGAATTCGGTTTATAAAGCATGTAACCAGATGATTTGAACTTTTATTGGTTTTTCCTTGATTAATGAAGCATGTGATTTTGTGTTTAATGCCTTTGAAAGTCTAGCTAGCTTTTAATTGATTTATTATTTCCAGTTGAGTTCGAGAGAATTAACTGTTAAATAGAACTAGGAATTGCATGCCTAAGACGATAAATCAGTGATAGAGATATACTGAATAAGTCTTAGTCCCACTTAAACCGTTAGGTGATATCGAGAGATTAAACCTATCCTTTTCAAAATAAAACCCGTTGTGGCTTGAAAGAGAACAACGGTGACTTTAAAAGATTTGGGAATCATTAAGGGGATAAACTGGTAATTGTTTGAGTTGTTTGTGTGCATGTGTAGAACCGGAGGATTTCCAACCCTCAACTTTTCTCTCTATCGAAGTTCCTAAATTGTTCTTTGCTTTGTTTGCGTTTAAGTTGTGATTTGCTAGAATTTAGTTTAAAACCCATCTTCCAAATTCGACAGTCTAGTTAATAAAGCTTATAGTAATTGTGATACTTAGTTCCTAGTTCCCCGTGATTCGATACTCGTACTTATAAAGTACTATTACTTGACTTCGACCCGTACACTTGCGGTAAGATTCGCGGGGTGTTCAAAATCCTGTGTCAAGTTTTTGGCGCCGTTGCCGGGGATAAACAAGTATAGGCACCAAATCACAACGGCGCCAAAAACTTGATAGGCGGGTTTACACCCCCTAAATCTAACCGCAAGTGTACGGTGTCGAAATCAAGTAATAGTACGGAAGTACGAGTATCGAACCAAGGGAACTAGGAACTAAGTATCACAATGACTATCAACCCTATTAACTGAGCTGTCGAAATCGGATGTTGGTTTGAGAATTGTTTTAAAAACTTAGTAAAACTACAATAAAACTAAAATCGACTAACGGGAGGTTTTTGGAAAACTTTGATAGAGAAAAGGTTGAGGGTTGGACTTTCTATGGTTATACTACTGAGGAACGAATACCCGAACGATGTTGATTACTGATTATCCCTACGAACCCTAGTTGACAATCACTGTTAGTCTTTTTCAAGCAAAACAACTTTTATTTCGAAACTTGTAGGTTTTATCTCTCGAACTAAACCTAGGGTTTGAAAATATTTTAGGTCAACTATTCAGAGCAGAAAGGGATTCGGCTATCTCAGCCTGAATCTCCTTTCCGGTACTTGCTTTCTTGATCTAGTTTCTAATTACTTTTCCCAAACTTAATTAAAAACAATGATATTCAATTGAAGGTGATCAAACTACAACTGATAGTAAAAACGGAAATCAAGTACTTCATAGATCTAATCAAGTAAAGTTAATCATTCGGTTACACGTCATCCATCGTAAAATCCATAGTCAATCCAACCCCCAACATCTAAAGATTAGTTCATGTTGGGGTGGATAAAAACGTAAGCAACAAGGAATAGAGTGGCGTGTGAATTCATGGTGATGGTAATCGTAACAAAAGTATGATGAATCCCTTCTCACTCGGCTCTAATCCACGTTGTGTAGCGAACTCTCCTCAATCAATCCTCTCTCGCTGCTCCAAAGTACGTGCAAGTGCTCTGAAAATCGCCCCTGGACTGCCTACCGTCGTGTCTCGAAAACTGGATCCCAAAAAGTGACCTAAATCCCGACTTAAAATACTGATTTTCGCGAAACAGTGGGTTACGCCACTTGCCACGCGACTTGCAAGTACGGTTTCAGGTATATGCATAGCACGGATATTATCCTGCTCCCCCTCAAAACATTCATGGGGATTGACTTGCTCCCCCTCGGAGTGAGAGTGATATCAACACAAGAAAAGAATATTTATACTTTGTGAGAAAAACAGTGTGACTCTTCCCCTCGGATTGAGGTTGTTGATCCGCCATGGAATAGCTGTAAAAAGACCCAAAGTTAGAAACTGAGGCGGATAAACAAGTTCTGGTGCGTACCTTTGCATTAAGTGGCTCAATCTGATACAAATTGAGGACATGTAGTGATGAAACAGGTACAGGACTGAAAATAGTAGGGGCGTCCGGACATAATAATGAAATTGCAAGACATTCCGGACAACACAGGTATCCGGACAAAAGAGCATACCGGAGATGATGAAAGTTTCCGGATAAAATAAGCAATCCGGACAAAAGAGAATCCGGATGACATTTAAGAGAGACCAAGAGTCCGGATATGGTACCCGGGTTCCCTTCCAATCCGGATAAGGACCCGGTCCGGAAACCTGTCCGGATACTTATGGATTTTCAAGAATTTCCCTGATTCTTGACATTTTGCAAAAATAAAGCTATATGGATTTCAGAAACGAACCTTCTCTCGCTCCCCCTCCAACGGAGCATGGGGAAGAATTTGCTCCCCCTCGGATAGTGCAATGGAGAGTCCGACACACATAAAAACTTTTAGGCATTGAAAGAAAAACACTGTGTCGCTCCCCTTCAACTGATGAACATCCAGTTGGATACCCCCCCTCAGAATGTGCGCGTAGTGTGAAATGCACACGGGAGTATCCACACACACAAAAACTTTTTAACATATTTAAGGAAAAAAATGTGTGTGACGCTCCCCCTCAACAGTAGAGTAACATACCTGATAGAGGGTCATGCTCCCCCTAAACACGTGAGCAGCTTGTTAAAGCACAGGTATAGACAAACCTCACGTCTTCTTAATATTGTTCCTTGTAGATCGTGAGCAGCTCCCTCCTTGCGGTCATGTGTGTGGAGCATCCAGTGTTTAAGGACCACACATGACCGTCCTGCAAAACAAATTTAGCGGACCTTCGGTACCCAGATTTGCCTGGGTCCAGGAGGGTTAGGTTTGGCACCGTTTGGGGAAGCATGCTTTGTCCCAGCTTTCCCTTTAGGTATAGGGATTACACCATTAGAGGGAACTGGTTTTGGCACTTGTTTCCTCTTCGGTGCAGAATTTACACCTTTAGGAGGAACAGATTTTGTAGCAGCTTTCCACCTGGGTGCCGGTTTAACCTTAGTAGGAGCAACCCATCTAGGAGCAGGTTTGGTCTCCCGCTGTGGTTTAACCGCTGATTGGTAACCCCGTTTTTGATAGTGTCTTTGCTGGTTATTACGGGGTTTGCGTTTGGGTGTATGATTAAACCTTTGATATGACCCAAACCAATCATTATTAGCAATGTCATCAAAATCATTCCAACCACAACTAGAACAACACAAACGATCGTGTGATAATTGAATCAATTGCTGAATGGAATAAATTTTCATCAGAAAATTAACATCTCTATTAACAAAATTATTCCTATGATTCCAGGCACAATCGTTTTTGTTCATCCTAGGATGAAAGACAGTATTGAACGACTTTGATGCATCATCCTTGACAGATTCCTTGGCTGGCCACTTTGGTTTTGTTTGTTTAGCTAGACCGGTTTTATCCGAAACAACAGGGACAGTGCGGTCAGTGACCTTTGAAGAAACATGAATCTTAGTGGTCGGTTGTTCGGTCTTTCGCTTCGGCTGTGATCGTTTTTGAACATTTGAAGCATTTTCAAGAATCTTGATCACAGCCGGAGTCTTGGATTGTGAACAATCGCCCTTTAGAAAATTGACCGGATGATTAACCACTGGAGACAAAAAGTCAGAATAACTTGGAAGAGGTTTGTCGAAAGGGAACGACTCAAACTCTCTATCAGAATTACCTTCGGAGTTCATGTATTCTGAAAAATCTATCTCCGGAATTTCAGGACTTGGATCGGTCGAGGAAGGCAATGAACACTTTGTGCTCGTGTGTGTCGGGGAACTTGGTGCGGAAGCTAGGAAAAAATCAGAGTTCAAGTTCCGTGAAACACTCTTATCTTGGGAATCTAAATCGTCTTGTGTTGAAAAAGTTTTGCTAATAAAAGCTTTGCAGGAAGACGTATCAGATGAACTTGAGGAAAGTTCGGGTGAAATCTGCTTTTCAGTTTGGAGTTGGTCAATCTGCTCTTGAAGCTGACCATTACTCACTTTCTCTTGCATCACTTATGTTGCCAAAGCAGACAATTATGATGTGAGTCGATTGATTTCAGACCGAAGAATCTCCTGTCCTTCATCAGACATAACTTCGGTTTTGACCGGTTGTTGATTCTCAAGTTTTTCAAGTAAAGCTTGCTTTTCCATTTGAAAATTGGACCTTTCTTTCTCTAATGACTCCTCCAACTCGACAATCTTTGCTTCCAAGATGAGAGGGGGAACATAGAGTTTGAACTCGTCCGTCTCATTCTTGGTTGCTGGTGCTTGGTCCTCATCCTTTTGGGAGGAATCCTTGGGCTTAGCAACCTTGTAGGGGTCGAAGTAGTCATTCGAGAGGTACTTCTTTGGATTTTTCTGATAAGAATAATTTAAAGGCTCATAACAAAATGGAAGTTGTATTCCTCGTTTGTGTGTGCGCTTATATTCCTCGGTTTCCTCTTCCTTTTCAGGTTCAAGAGGACCAGTCCATTGGATTGCATATTCCGGATACTTTTTATCTAACCCAAAGCAAGCAAAATCATACAAAGTTGGTGTAAACCATCTTCCCTTTTTCAAATAATGTGGGTTATCATATCCGATTCCCCATTCTTTGTTGAAATAGGTGAACTCTTTGGGTTTATTCAGAAAGATGGTTTGATCAGTTTAACCCCTTTTGTGGAGTTTGGTTTCAAGATCAAGAATTTTCGCAACAAACTCCTTGTGCTGAATTTGAAGAGCAGAGCATTGATAAACAATTTCTGCTTTTTCATTCAAGCACTGATCAAACTGTGACTAAAGTTCAGATAATTTGGCCCGTAGGTCTTTAGGTGCTATAGAAAGATTTTCGCATTTCTCCTTTAAAATAGCATTTTCAGACTTATATTTTTCAGTTATTTTCTTTTGAACATCTAGCTTTTCGGTTAGAGACCTAATCTCAAGCAGTTGTTCTTTAGAAGTGGCCTTAAAGGTACCTACCCGTTCAGCAAGAGGTTTCACTCGGTCATAAAGTTCTGAAAAGATAGGTTCACATACCTGACACGACCTTTTCATGTCTTCTTCAGCAGGAGACATCTTCAGTTGCACTGGAGTGATCGTCAGACGTGTAGATTGATTAAAAGTGTAAACCTAATGCAAGGCACTAAGAGTGGAATCCTAACGCAGGTTCTATGACTGGTATGAACTATGAGTGATCTTACTGGATAGGAATTCAAGTAAGGGTCTGACCAGGAAGTGTCCGAATCAGATCAATTAAGAACAGTTCAATAAATCACAAAGTGTCCGGGTAAAACAAAGAATCCGGATGGCACAGATTCATGAATACTTAAATGTCCCCCTCCTGCGACTTAGCACGGGGGTCCCGCTAATAGGTGAAGGAATCCGGATGATATAGTCCGGTTAGGTGAAGGAATCCGGATGTACTAAGTTTCCGGATAACAATGAAGTTTCCGGGTACAATGGATTGTCCGGATAAGATATGTCCGGAAACACTGGGTTTCCGGATACAAATGTTACCCGGATAGTATAAGGAATAGTGACTTACCCGGATTGCAGAACTTACCCGGAAAAATGACTTACCCGGAAAAACTTGATTGTCCGGAAAAACTGGAAGAATCCGGATGGAAACACAAATGTCCGGACACTATCAACTTGTCCGGAAAACGCGGCTGTTTTATCCGGACTCTGCGGCTGTTTTATCAGTTCGATCGATTTCTCAACTAGGGTTACTCAAGATTGTTCCTGAAAGATTAGAAACAATACCAAGCACAAAAACAACACTAATCCAATCGATTTTAGAGCAAAAACAACACCTTTTGATGTCAAAAATCCGATTTTTAAATAAGAACACAACTAAAAGTTTCTGAACTTATTATGCAAAATTGACCAATCAAACGAACGAATTTGGATGTGAAAGTTTGCAAAAACATTTATAATTATGATGCTAACACAACCCAACAAGCAAAATTGAACAATTTACGCAGAATCACAGATTTGAAAAATCAAGAAAAGTCAGACGTGGAAAAGTCAAACTAACCAAAAATCAATGAATTAGACTTTGAATCGAATCCGTCTGTCGGCTCTGATACCAATTCTAGAATCCAGATCCGTGCAACGATTATGTTTGTGAATAAGCAAATAAGAACAGTTGATATGATTCACAAAGGCTGCCCACTTAGCTATTGATTTAGAGAGAATTACAGTGTAAAGCAGAAAAGCTAAATGAGACAACTAGCTAATTTTCTAAGCTAATTGCACTTTAAATACGCTGGGCCCGTGGTAACAAGCCCACGGCCCGTTCACTATGGACTAAGTTTAAACTATTACAAAATAAACCCTTGAACTTAAAATCAACATAAATTCTACCCTAACACTTGTTCTTCATTCGTTTCCAGAATCTATTTCTTCATAGAAAACTGGATAACAAGAATAAATGGGTTTTACATTTCGTTTCTTAAAATCAAGAAAAACCCTAATCTTCATTAAGACGTTTGTGTCTGAATGAAATGGATAAAATTTGAACCATCTTAATGGAAAATCTTTCCACATTAAGATTATTCTTATTTGTTAACATCTTTGGTTGAACTGATAATACAGAGAAATGGCATCGTCTGACATTCCTGCTACCGCTGAGAACATCTCCGCTGATTCTGAGGAAGTGGAATTTATCAAGGCTCCCCAGGTTAAGTTCACTCTGGAACAACTAGATTGGACCAAAACGAACAACCTTTCTGCGCTTCTCGAGTTTCCTCCTCGAAAGCAAGTCACACATCTGAAAGATGCTGTGAATTTCCTAAAGAATTGTTGCATTTCAACAGCCCTGACCATCTCACCTCCTGCAAGTCAGCTACTACTATCCCAGTTCTGGTACACTGCCAGACACTCTCAGTTACCATCCGCTAAAGATCCCTCCAAAACAATTGATTGTATCCTCAGCGATACTGAGTATGGCACGATAAAGATCACACCTGCCATCATTCGCAAAGCTCTGAACTTTCCCAACGCTACAAAAGAAAAGCCTTTTGTTCCTTTCCCTGACCATAAGAAACTCGCTGACAAAGAAGCTCTTATTGCATTTTTCGATGCAATGGGCTATGTATGGGAAATTGGCAGAGACAAGAAGCCCGAGAAGAAGCTGACCCTGCTAAAGAAGTTGAAAATGCCCAGCGAGATGAACTTCATCTTCGCTCACTTAATCAGCTGCATGACTGCAAAGACCGTCTCCTCTGACCAAGCCGCTCAACCTCAGCAAGCAATGGGATACGCTCTGCTGAAAGGTCTACACATTGACTGGGCATCTCTTATCTATGATGACTTGGTGCAAAGAGTAGACTCTGCCGCTGACAGACCACCATGGGTTCCTTACCCCCGATTCATCAGCGTCATCTTCCAATATGGCCTGAAGGACAGCTACCCGCAAGAGGGCGACCTGAAACTCTCTCAGGTTGGCCCTAAGGTACTTGATTTCAAACCAGTTGAAAATGAGGTACGTCTTTCTACCCTTTTAACTCTTCTCAACCCTTCTTCTTCTACTTCTGTGGCTCCTTCAGCGATAATACCCATCGCTGATACCCTGGCCACAAAATCCTCTCCTTCTAAGAAAAGGAAACAATCATCTACCCCACTTGGTTCTAAAAGGATCAAGAAAACAAAGGAGCAACCCCAGCAATCTCATGCTGAAGACTCCTCAGCTCTTTCTACAGAGCTGAAGGAACGTTCAGTGGTACGCTCTGCCACACCTGAACAACCCATCCATTCCATCCCAACTTCAGCGTCTCTAAACGCTGAGGTTACAAACTTGGAACCTACCCAACCTCCTTCATTCTCTCAAAAGACTGATGAAGTGATTTTCAGCGAATCCAACGCTGAACTCAGAACCCAACCTCCATTCTTATCCTTCGCTCCTCCCTCCACTCATTTGGTCTCTCCTCCAGTTTTCGCTGGAGCTGCCATCATTTCTACGGAAACTAAAGCTGATACTCCAGGAATGATGAAGACAGGACCTGCAGGACAATCCATGGGCACTTTTGAAGATGACATGGAACATTTTTCAGGAACCCGTAATTTTGACGAGTTCATCAATCCTCCTGCAGGTACACACCAACCCATAAACACTGTCACTAAACCCCAAACTTATGAGCTTTCCTCTGTTCACAAGTTTTTATATGTTACAGGTCCTAATTTTGGAGACATCAACGCCTCTCTAAAGTCCGTGGAAACAAAGCTGACAGGTCTCACCACTACTCTTTCAAATAACTCTACAGCTGTAACAAACGCTGGAGAGAATCTTACAAAGCTGACAACGGTGGTGGAGAAGAAGGCTTCCACAGATGACATGAAGCAAGTTGATAAAACTCTCAGCGACTTCGCCAAGGTGCTCGCTGACATCTACACAGACTACACCTCTCTCAAAAATTCAGTTTCATCAATGTCCAGCGAGGTCACAACGCTGAAGACATCGGTTGGACAACTAGAGGGAGATATGTCTACTGTAAAGACTGACTTAGGCTCTGTAAAGACCGATGTTAGTTCGATGAAAACGATGATCGAGCAGCTGCTACACAAAGCGAATACTCCTGCTCCTGCTCCTGTCCCTGCATCTGACAATTTCACAGCGGCAGATCGCACTGAGCTGAAGAAGATCAATCCTGCTATTTCTGGCCTTCAAGACAGAATAGCGAAGATTGAAGGTTATATAGGTATCTCTGGCCAAGAAGACAGAGAACCTGCCAACGCTGATGAGTCAACCCATTCCTCCCCCACTCATCATGAGAAAGAGGGGGAGAAGAGCGCTGAAGATCTCTCCAAAAGCGCTGAAGACCTTTCCCATGATGAATCTATCAGGGGAGAGAAGAAGGATGCTGAAGAAACCACTGTTGGACCTCAAGGAGATAAAAACCCTGAGGAAACCGAGAAGCTCGCCTCTGTATCTGAGGGGGAGCAACTCGAAGAAGCTGATAAAACCGAATCCGAAGCAGAAGATGATGAAGCCGTCGACATCCCTGATGATGAACCATCCTCTTCTCCAAAGAATGATGATGATGATGACGAAAATGACGATGACTTCTTTATCGTCAAACCTGCTCCGAGGATCAAAGTTCTTAAGGGAATCTCGATAAATGAACCTTCAGGGGAGCGGACAAAGACAAATCCCTCAGCCTCTGGAGCTGAGAAAGGCAAAGGAAAAAGCGTCGCTGAAGATGACAATCTGACGATCTTGCTTGAAAAGCCGGTTTGTCAGGTACACTAAACATCTCTCACTTCATCCCTCCTCTATCATACACTATCAGTTCTACTACCCAAGCCTATACACTTGAACAAATTTTTCTCTCTCTGATTCTACCCAAGTTCTTACTTGTAAGATCGCTGTGTTTCAGCTAGTCCTCTCCCCTGTTTGAGGATATCGCTGAAGGTTCCACAACTGCGACTTCACCAATAATACCAGCTGCTGCTGAAGAAATAATCCCAGTCTTGGATTTAATCTCTGAGACTGAAGAACCTGAAGAACAGCTACTCTCGCACAGACGCAGACCTTCCTTAGCTCCTCAAAGGCTAAGTGAAGAGGATCAGAAAAGAAAAGAAGAGATAATAAAGCAATTCGAGGATCAGCGAATCATTCTGAGGCGTGATCAACTTCCTTCAGTTCCTCAAAAGTTCAGAATTTCCCAAAAGGAATACAAGGATCACCTCAGAGCTGAAAGATTAATCGCTGAAAGAAAGGAAGCTGAAAAAAAGGACAGAGAATACGCCATCCAGCTTTCTAAACGATCAGTGAAAGACCCCAAGCTGAAAAGAGTTCCTATTGAAGTTCAACGTCAGCTCTGGGAAGACGCCAAGAAGATAACTGAAGAAAAGAGATATGTGTCTCAGTCTACTTTAGCATGGTGCAAAGAAAAGGTCAACTACAGACTCTCTCCTGCCAAAATCAACAAGGTATTCATCTCTGGAAGAATAACCCTTGTTTCAATCGCTGAAGTCGAGATATTCAGAGAAGATAAGAAGTACGAAAACTTCTATGCTGAAGCCATAACGAAGTACGGTCTCTCTGAATGGTTGGAGATCAGGTTAGCCATCCAGAAGTCCAAGTCGAAGTACAAGGAACGTGTTGAAAAGCTGATCAACAAACAAATCGACTTAGTCTACTCCTGTGTGGATATTCCTCCTCCTCCTCCTCCTCCTCTCGAAAGTCAGAAAAGAAAGGCCTCAGCAAAGAAGAAGAAATCTAAATCTTCAATTGATGGCCCTGTCATACAAAATGAAACAGGTATTGGTTTTTCACGTGCTGAAGTCCTTGGTCCTGATCCTGATATTTCCATGCTTGACACATCTATTCCTCCTGGTGAGACTTTCATCCCTGGCAAAGTCATAAGCGAACCCTACGGGATATTTTTTAATGACTACGATGGTGGAAAGCATTTTCAACGCATCTCTGAACTTCACATCACTCCCATCGAACAGCTGAGAGATCTCATCTACTGGTGTGACTTCAGGAATGACCCTCAGGCACGACATCTGAAACCCTTGATTTTTTAAGAAGCGCTGATCAAAAGAAAACAAGGTGTAACCGTTCCTGACTGGATGATTCCCACCACATCAATGACCCTTGATGAACTTCTCATTAAGGAAGAACCCTTTACAAACTGATATGATCGCCTATTTCTCTATTGTATCAGTTATTCTTTTGTACTTGTAATTTATTTCGCTTGTACTTGTAATCTTTCCATTTCTCTTTGTAACCTGATTCAAAGTTTTAAAGAAAGATTTCAGCGAATGTAGTTTACTCCATCAGTACTGAAAAGATCCCAGAAAACAGTAAAAGGGACAAATATTTTATGAGTTCTTTTTATCCTTATGTTTTCATTAAATAACAATTTTCTTTGTTGCTATGTCATAATCAAATAGGGGGAGATTGTTGATCCAAACCCTCAGTGATTTGATAATGACCCTCTCTTATATACTTAGTGAAAATTGTAAGTAAACAATATGTATCAGAGTTTCACTATCGCTGATAAGTACTAAGATCTTACAGTACCGCTGATAGGAACTCTCGCTCTTTAAATTAAACATTCAGCGAACACTGTTCACCATTAATGCTCTGAGTCTGTTCAGTCATTATGATGATCGCTGATAAGTTAGTTGTTTACTTATGATCCCTGAAGACAAGTTTCACGTCAACATAGGTTCTACGCTGAAGTCGAAGATCAAGCTCAAGAACCAGCGACAAGTCTCCTAATGAACTGATGCGGATCAGCGAAGACTCAGATTTGTCCACTCAACGTGAAGTATCAAGTACAAGACTTCAGCTATCGCTGAACTTTATCATTCGCTTAATTGATAATGATAATGCTCTGAATCAACGAAAGCTGATCATGAAGTCCTTCGTACAAAGTACTTTTGTCTTGACCTCCCTTGCACGACTCCGTACGAAATGTCAGAAAATAACCTCCGACTGTCTGAAATCGTACAACCACTCTGATACTACACTGTTCATCCATGCGGCTACTAAGGTTGTCAACAAAGGTCAATGACATGCAACCAACCAGCTGATGACACGTGTAAAGTGTATACTGACTTGCATTAAATGCATGCAGTATATAAAGAGATGAACCCACTTCATTTGAAGTAACTTGCTAACTCTGGACAAGTTCAATCTCTTATCTCAAGATAGGTTATTATTAGTAATTTCCTTATCTCTCTTAGTGCAAGAAACCTTAGTGTTCCAACTTTTTTAGATTTAGGTTTATCCTTAATCTTGTTTCCGCAACAAGCTGTAAATTGTTAATGATTTATCAATAAACAATTTAGAAAAGTAAAATCTTTGTGTTTGTATTCAACCCCCCCCCTTCTACAAACTTGTATAGGCCTTCGGGACCAACATGACGATGATGGACAAGATGGTGTTGGTCATGAATAAGGCCATGGCTCAAAGCAAGAACTCTTTATGAAACTATTGGATGATCGAGATGCTAATAACCTCAGACACGAAACGGTAGCCGAGAACATAGTGGTTGCGGGATCCGGAGGTACGGGAAATATTATCCTAACTGTTGAGCTGGTGGCTAATAACACTAGGAAAGTGGAAAGGACTTGCTCTTTCATGTCCTTTCAGAGCTGTAAACTGTCATAATTCTCTGGTACTACGAGCCCGATAGTTTGCATGAATTGGCTTCGCAAGATAGAGTTAGCCTATGAATCTTGTGAATGCGGGGAGGCACAGAAAGTTCGGTTTGCCTTTCAAATGTTTCGGGGTGATGCGCTGGTATGGTGGAATGTCTTACGAACCACCCTCGAGCCGACAATATTGGCTCGACTATCTTGGGCAGATTTCAAAAAAAAGGTGATGGACAAATACTGCAACGAGAGGGAATTGGACAAGATTGAGGACGAGTTCCGGACGTTGACTAAAGGGGACTGAAAGGTAGCCGAATACTCACGGTTATTTGTCGAGAAGTTGAGCTTCGTGGGGCATCTGGCCCTTGCTGAGAAGGCCAAGGTAAAGGCTTACTATAATGGACTACCGACAGAGATGAAAACCACCATAAGGAATGCCAAGGTGACCACTCTACAAGATGCCATAGAAGAGTCGCAACTGGTGGAAGATGATATTGTTCAAAGCAAGAAGGATAGTGCCCAAGTGTGTGAGAAGAGAAATTGGCAAGGTCGGGCGGGACCTCCCCAAAGACCGAGGCCAAACATGGGAAATTCTCGAGTTGAACCCTGTCGAGAACCTAGTTGGTGCCCGAAATGCAAAAGTAAACACTTCGGTCCATGTCGTACGACCTCAAATGAATGCCTCAAGTGCAGAAATAATGGCCACACGATCAGAGATTGTCCCATCGTAGGGGCAACATGCTATGAGTGCAAGGAGCCCGGGCACTATCGGAAGGATTTCCTCAAGTTGAAGAGTGGCGGAGGCCAAGTGAAGAAGGAGAACCCGCCAAGGGCGACAGGTAGAGCCTTTTAAATGACGACCGAGGAGGCAAAGGCATCGACAGACGTGGTATCGGGTACGTTTATCCTAAACTTCGTACCTACGCATGTATTGTTTGATTCTGGTGTAAGTTTTTCATTTATGTCAAAATCTTTATGCCAAAAGTTGCCTATGTATTGTTTGATTCAATACATGTATTGTTTGATTCAAGATGTTTTGAGGGGTTGTTTGTTGGAGATCGAGGGAAGAAAATTTCTGATTAACTTGATGCCTATGGTGATCATAGGTTTCTATGTGGTGATTGGGATGGATTGGCTTGAAGAAAACCATGCTGAAAATCTATGTTCAAAGAAACTGATTCGAATTCCAACTTCGGAGGGCAAGGTGATAACCATTTATGGCGAAAAGAGAAAGGGAGATGTAGTGGTTATCACTATGGCTAAGGCACGTAAATGTTTAGCCAAAGGATGTTCCTCATTTTTGGCGTATGTTATTGACGCCAAGCTTGAGAAGAAGAAACTTGAAGGCGTGAAGGTAATGTTTAGCAAAAGGATGTTAATGATTTATATGGAAGGTTTGTGTTACATATGAATGTGGTTATTAACTTGTTGGGTGAGCTAGTAACTAAGCATGTAATGACCAAGTTTAAACTAGGTGGGTAGTGTCATGGTGAGTCCTTATTGATTAAGCACATACTAATATGTTGTTGTAATGGTGTGTTAGACTAAGTGTAATAGGCATGGGGTCGAGATGGGTAATAGTTGTGGACTTGATAGTCGGGCAACCACCATTGACCATTAATTGTAATTTCTTGTGAATGAGTGAAATCTACAATCAATGAAATGAATATTGATTCATAGTGGGGCTCTTGAACATGGTTGGGTAACCTACTTTTATGTTCCATTACCCTCATGGAAATCGGGTCTCCCCCGTCATCGCAAGATGATTTGTGTGGTAAAGGTTTGTTGATTGGAAAATGTCTACATTTGAAATGTTTCAAGTTTATAATTCCGGAAAGTTATACTGAATGTTAATTATAAACTGTCTGATCTTACTAGGCGTTAGCTTAACACTTTTTCTTAAATGTGGCATGTATATCAAGTTCTAAGGTCGGCGGGGTGAACCGCATGGAGTGATGTGTCGTTTGTCTCTAGAGGTAACTTTCGGGTACGAGAGTTTTTGGAAGAATCATACTTGGAGATACATGGTGAATAGATAAGTATTTTGGAAACCATAGAGACACTCATTCATAATCTAGATCTTTTGTACATTTGCTCTAGATTAGTAGGTTGTTGTATTATGTTTCTGTTGGGTTTTGATTCGGATCGTAACCGTTAAACGCAACAAAAAATTAATAACATTGGTTACGAAATTAATTTAGAAAACTTTTCTAATTACAAAACCCAATCGGATCCGATGAAGCATTTAATTAAAACATACCACACCATAGGGTGTTTAGAATTGTACCTTTTTGAGTCTGTTGTGGTTGAACGATCGGAGCATTTAGAAACCAACACAGGTTTCCTCTAACGGTATCCACACACGAACACGCGAATTCCACCGAGTGCTAGCCCAAAAGGAACCCTAATTCTAATATGTGTAAGTGTATAACTCTGATCCAGAGAATCGAATCAGTCAACAAAAACAACTGACCTGACATCCTATTTATATGGACAGTAAATAAGATTCATGTTTATCTGTAATTATTTGAATTCAAATCATTTGAATTCGAATAATTATCTTAATTTGAATAATTATTTTTATCTAAACAATAAACATATAATTATTCATATTTACAGGTAAAACCCTGTAATTATTATAATTACATTTTACACATATTATATAATTATTCTTTCATGAATAACTATTTAACTGTCAAACATGACTTTAACGGGTTTCTTTCTAATAGAAGCAACGTGTTCTTTTGTGTGCGACCCTTTAGGTTTACATACTCATTGGTAGCATTTCTGTGTGACACGTGTCGTGGGCATATAATAACCTACAATCTCCCACTTGCACACGATACACAGTAACACAGACGGTGGTAAGCGTCTAGCAACACGTCACCGCCCCCAAGGCTATGTGAATGTGCTTTTATCTTCGAGCAATTTTGATTGATTCAATCGATCACATAGTAGAATCATTCATTATCCTTTTGCCTCACGATATTTGTTTTGAACTTAAGGCATAGATCTATCTCATCCTTTATAGTTCAAAGATTATGTTTCTCGATCCCAACATATTTGATAATACAAGTGCCATTAGTCCAACTAATCCACTTGTTCATGCATGTTAATCAAACTATGTCATTGAGGGTCTCATAAATATCTCTCTCATCTTGAGAGGAGCAAATCCCATGTTGCATGTACACGACTAATGACACGGGGTTTTCACACCCCGAGAATCTTACCGCAAGTGTACGGGTCGAAGTCAAGTAATAGTACTTGGAAAGTACGAGTATCGAATCACGGGGAACTAGGAACTAAGTATCACAATTACTATAGGCTCTATTAACTGGACTGTCGAAATGGGAAGATTGGTTTTATAAACTAATTAATTGCAATAAATAAAATCAAATCAAACACAAGACAAACATAACAGCTTTGTAAACTTTGATAGAGAGAAAAGTTGAGGGTTGGAAATCCTCAGGTTATACACATGCAAACAATCGACTCAAAACAGTTACCAGTTAATGCCCTTAATGATTCCCAAATCTTTTAAGATCACCGTCGTTTTCTTTCGACTAACAACGGATTTTATTTTGAAAATGATAAGTTCAATCTCTCGATCTCACTTATGGATTCCAAAACACATTAAGTACTCGATTTATGTTAAATTGGCTAGATTTTATCTTTCGATATCAACCTAACGGTTTAAATGGGACTAAAGCCTACTCGGTATATCTCTATCACCCTTCGGGCTTTAGGCATGCAATTTCTAATTCTAAATAGCAATCAATTCTCACGAACTTAATTACTAACAATAAATCAATTGTAAACTGGCCATATTCACAAAAGCATTAAGAACAAAATCACATACTTCATTAAGTAAAGAAAACTGATAAACGTTCAAATCAATTCGTCACATGCTTATAAACTGAATTCATTCCAACCCCCAACACGAACCGGTTAGTTCATGTCGGTGGTGGATTCAAACATAAGAGAAAAAGGTGCAAAAGTATATGTAAACATGATCAAATGTGAAAGATGAAATTGTGATAACAAGTGATGAAAACTCCCTCCTCTCGTGTTCGTCTCTACGTTCCGTGATGAATGTATCCGTGATCGGCTCTCTAACGTGGCTTCGAGGACTCCGAAAAATCGCCCAAAGTCTCCCCTGAACTGCTCCCGATCGTCTGCCGTCAGAATGATATCGAAAAATGACCTAAACCCCGGAAAATAAAGCTGATTTTCGACAAACAGTGACTTACGCGACTTGCCACGCGACTTGCAAGTCGCGGGCTAAGTCGCGCGTATGCTTTTTGCTGTGTGGGTCGATTTCTGGTTCGCGGGTCGGGTCCTGGTTCGGTCGCGGGTCTTGGGCTTGGCTTTTGGGCTCCCGTTAGGCTTCGTTTTGACTCGTTTTGGGCTCTTTTTAGCTTCTTTCTCGAGAAATGCCGCCTTTTAGCTAACCTGGATAGTTCACTAGATAAATCGTAAAATACACGCCTTTTTACTTGAATACAAGCCAATCTCGTTGGTTTGAGAACTGAAAATAACGCCAAAAAGTGGCGTTATCAACAACCCCAAACCGAGCGTTGCTTGTCCCCAAGCAAATTAGCGATAAAGTAGAATAAAAGCACACAGTGAATTTAGTAATGACTGCACAATTCCCAATCGGTACCAAGTGATGCATCGGTGATTTCCCATACCCGTGAATGTCTATCTCACTCTCGCCTCATTCTTATTTCGTTTGATCTATGACCTTCCATTGGGAGTCGAACTCGTGACTGTTCCGATTACGTTAAGGTTAGACTAAGTCCAAACATACTAGGGAAAACATTTCGCTTCGACCCTACCTCACGGGATACTCTCTTTGCACTCGAACCTAGGTTGTCGCTCGTGTTGTCATGTTTAAGGAAGTTATGTACAAGAATACGCAATAATTGCATGACAACTCTATTGAAGACGCACAAATGTCCAAAAGTTTGATCTCAGAAAGAAATCAAATAGCAAGACAGGGAATATCAGTAAAGGCAGTCGTAAACCGTAATCACATTTTCCAAAAGATCATCCAGGTCTTTACACGGGTTGTAATGGGGCTAGGGCTCTGGTTGAGAAACGAAGGGTAAAATGGTTCAAAAATCCTCGGTGTGTCAATCTTTGGCAATTCCTGAACTCTCGTTGCTTCACATTTGCTTACTTGGCCCTTTTTGTCACTATTGGAGTCGCTTTGACTCTCTTATTTTGCAGCTCTAACTATTATCTAAATAATTGTATATATATATATATATATATATATATTTGGGACTTCATTGGTCCTCTTTTCTACTTCTCGGGTTACATTGACCCATTTTATTCTCATGACTGGCCTATTCTATTCTTTTCTGCTCTATCTCGAGTAGTTCATTACTGCTTCCGATTGACACACTTTCGGATAAGGGTTGGCTAAGGCTTTTGGCTAAAGGTTTAATGGTGGGTTTAGAAAGAATTAAGGTGCGTGTTTGGCTGCAAAGGGGGTTATTGGTACACACAAAAGGGTAAAAGGTAACACTAGCTAAAAATGGTTTAACAAAAACTAGATGCCTGGAATCATATCTGAAGGTCCACATGATATAGTCTACTTTACCCTTATCTAATCTCCCGATGTTCGTCTTTGCTACTCAATACAATAATGTAGCGAGATCATTCTACATTCACGACAAGGAATTCGAAAAGTGTATAAGAATTAAGTGTATGAATCCCTCGAAATGAAAACGTCTTTTAGGCTCAAAATCTCACTATCGGGTGGTCTCCACTAATGTCCCTAGTTATTCCCTTTCCCGGTCCTTCCCTAACGGTCACGTCACTATCACAAGATTCTTCCCACAATGGTTGGTCTCAATCATTCAAAACAAAATTTTTTGGCTAATGTGATCTAAATACTCAGAAATGTAGGAAATCTACGTGCATGAGCTTGGGCCCGATTGGGCAACCCCAAACCTTACCCACACATTATCCCCAATGTGCAAGCAAAGTCGTAGGTGATGCGACTCAATCATTGTGCAGTTATTACAGTTATCAAAAGGACGGGCAAGGCATTACATAGCAAGCAAAAAGAAATCCCAACTTTCTAAAATGGGCACCCCAAACCTAGGCCGTGGCCTAGGTTTGCCAATAAAAGCCAACCCCAAACCTCGGTGAAACCGAGGTTTGCACAGGGTTTAAAGAATTGAGTGTGTAGATGTGAAAAAGATAAGGCACCCCAAACCTAAGTGGAACTTAGGTTTGTTGCCTCTCGTTTAACTAATACTGAGACAAACATCATACACCACTCATTAACATAAAGATTTAGAACATACCTGTTTTACCCGGCCGGAGGATTCTTGACTGGTTGAGCATCAATCGGAGCAGACGGAGAGAACATGCAAAACAAAACAAAGAAAAACAAGGCACAAGACAAAATACTGGAAAAGAAACACACCAAGCAAGAAAGGAATAAAAACTGCACGAAAAACAAAACGAAGAAGCAGGGACTCCCGCGGTTTAGCCCGCGACTTGCAAGTCGCGTGGCAAACCGCGTAACCTACTGAACTAAACAGAGGGTCCCGCGGCTTGTTGCGCGGTATACAAACCGCGTGGCAAACCGCGTATGTCCCTGTTTCAAAAATCTTTTTGGTTTTTTTGTTTTTTGATTTTTCGATTTTTATGGCTTTTTTGAAATAAAACACACTTAAACTAAAAATACTAAAAGGAAACAAACCTTGGTGGGTTGCCTCCCACCCAGCGCCGTATTTAAAGTCGTGGCACGACTGTGCGGTTTCAACTTGGCTCCGTATCCGCAGAATTATACCGTCCACACTTACGGTTTTTCGCGGACTTCTCTACTCCTTCCTCTCTTTCACCACTTCTTCTTTCCAGCAACTTGAACCTCACGTTCTCACCGCCAACTCTGAACGTGATCTCACCCTCTTCCATATCAATCAAAGCTCGGCTCGTGGCTAAGAATGATCGTCCCAAAATCAACGGGACCTCTTCATCTTTGTCTATATCGATCACCACGAAGTCGACTGGAAAGTAAAACTTACCGACCTTGATGAGCACGTCTTCTACGACTCCGTATGGGTATCTTATTGACCGATCCGCAAGCTTGAGCGTCATGAACGTGGGACTCACCTCGCCCAATCCAAGTTTCCTAAAAATAGAAAGGGGCATCAAATTAATACTAGCCCCTAAATCACACAAAACTTTATTGAAAGAAAACTTCCCGATTTGGATAAGGATAGAAAAACTCCCTGGATCATTGAGCTTCTGGGGAAGCTTATTCTGGAAGATTGCGCTACACTCTTCAGTGAGTGCAACGGTGGATTGGTGATCAATTGCCCTCTTTTTGGAAAGGATCTCTTTCATGAATTTCATGTAAGAGGGCATTTGGGTGAGAGCATCTGCAAAAGGAATATTGATCGTTAGCTTTTTAAACACATCTATAAATTTTGAAAAATTGACCTCATCCTTGTTTGCTTTCAGCCTGCTCGGGTAAGGTACTCTTGGTGCTGCCTGCTTGACCGGTGGTGTCACTTCTTTCTTCTTCGGTTCACTTTCCTCACTTTCTTCAGCTTCAACTTCCTTCACCATCTCAACCTCTTTTTCCTCAGGCTCGACTTCCCTTGATGGCTTCCCATTCAGTTCTTTGCCATTTCTCAGATAGATGGCATTGCAATGTTCCCGGTTAGTCTTTTCGGGTTGGCTCGGGAACGTGCCGGAAGGTCGGTTTTGTAGGGCCTCGGAGATCTGCCCTACTTGCCTTTGGAGGATCTTGATTGCAGCCGTATTCTGATCAGTTGCGGTTTTCACCGTTTTCACAGTGCTTGCTAGCTCTCCAACCGTGCTGTCCATTTTCGACATGAACTTCATCATCATCTCCTCCAGCCCCGGTTTCTTCTCTCCGGTTGGTCCTTCGTTTCTTTGATTAAAACCTGGAGGACGATAAGCATTATTAGCATTAGAAGAATTTGAAGAGTTAGAAAAATTACCTGGCTGTTGACCGGGTTGACTCCACGAGAAATTTGGGTGCTTTTTCCACCCTTCGTTATACGTGTTGGAGAACGGGTCGTTTCTCGGCTGATGATTCCGGTTTTGTATATACTGGATTTGCTCGGGTGCTTCCGGAATTCCTCTATTCATCTGATTTGTGATGAATGCCAGTTGAGCTTTCAGTTCATTCAGCTCATTACTCTCTTGGACACTTGCAACTCGTCTTACCGCTGATCTCGGAGTGGAGAAACTATGTTCGGCCAAGTTCTCAATCAGCTCGCATGCTTCCTCATACGACTTGTCCATTAGTGCTCCACCCGCGGCAGCCGTGATGTCGTTCTTAAATTGCGGGTGGAGTCCACTGAAGAAGGTCTGGATGATGACCCAGCCCTGTAGCCCATGATGAGGACACTTCTTGATCATGTCCTTATAACGCTCCCAAGCCTCATATAACGTTTCCTGATCCCATTGAGAAAAATGGGTGATCTCCGCCATTAGTTGGGCGGTTCTGCTCGGTGGGAAAAACTTTTGGAGGAAGGCTGCTTTCAACTGTGCCCAAGTAGTGATCTGATCTGACGGTAGGCCTTCTATCCATATTTCAGCTCGACCTTTTAATGAAAAACTGAACAGCCTCAGTTTGATTGCGTTCTCCTCCATCCCGTTGATCTTGAAGGTGCTACAAATGCGCTCGAAAGCCCGGAGATGAGCGTGAGGATCTTCGATCGGTGCTCCTCCATATTGATTTTGCTGCACCATTACGATGGTGCTCGGCTTTATTTCAAAATAGTTAGCCGCAGTGGTAGGTGGTTGAATGCCTATCCGTGCGGCCGCCACATTAGGATCGGCAAATGACCGCATCGGAACTCTTTTCGGAAGTGGTGGTGGATTGTTGCGGCGAGGTGGAGGATCATTGCGCGGAGGTGGTCTCTCTTCGTCGGACATCTCGAATTTCAGATTCCTTTTGGCTTTCGCTTCCTTACGCAGCCGACGAGCGGTTCTTTCGATCTCCAGATCAAATTGTTCGATCTCTTTTCCTCGGGTCGTCCTTGGCATAAACCAAGTGGTACCTGAAAAGAAAGAAAGCAAAGTCAATGATCTAAAAACTGAAAGTGATGGAAACAAAATACGAAATAAAAAAATGTCCAATCTAATAATGCTTATAGCTGGTAGTGCTATTAGCTACAACTAGTTCCCCGGCAACGGCGCCAAAAACTTGACACGGGGTTTTCACACCCCGAGAATCTTACCGCAAGTGTACGGGTCGAAGTCAAGTAATAGTACTTGGAAAGTACGAGTATCGAATCACGGGGAACTAGGAACTAAGTATCACAATTACTATAGGCTCTATTAACTGGACTGTCGAAATGGGAGGATTGGTTTTATAAACTAATTAATTGCAATAAATAAAATCAAATCAAACACAAGACAAACAGAACAGCTTTGTAAACTTTGATAGAGAGAAAAGTTGAGGGTTGGAAATCCTCAGGTTATACACATGCAAACAATCGACTCAAAACAGTTACCAGTTAATCCCCATAATGATTCCCAAATCTTTTAAGATCACTGTCGTTTTCTTTCGACTAACAAAGGATTTTATTTTGAAAAGGATAAGTTCAATCTCTCGATCTCACTTATGGATTCCAAAACACATTAAGTACTCGATTTATGTTAAATTGGCTAGATTTTATCTCTCGATATCAACCTAACGGTTTAAATGGGACTAAAGCCTACTCGGTATATCTCTATCACCCTTCGGGCTTTAGGCATGCAATTTCTAATTCTAAATAGCAATCAATTCTCACGAACTTAATTACTAACAATAAATCAATTGTAAACTGGCCAAATTCACAAAAGCATTAAGAACAAAATCACATACTTCATTAAGTAAAGAAAACTGATAAACGTTCAAATCAATTCGTCACATGCTTATAAACTGAATTCATTCCAACCCCCAACACGAACCGGTTAGTTCATGTCGGTGGTGGATTCAAACATAAGAGAAAAAGGTGCAAAAGTATATGTAAACATGATCAAATGTGAAAGATGAAATCGTGATAACAAGTGATGAAAACTCCCTCCTCTCGTGTTCGTCTCTACGTTCCGTGATGAATGTATCCGTGATCGGCTCTCTAACGTGGCTTCGAGGAATCCGAAAAATCGCCCAAAGTCGTCCCTGAACTGCTCCCGATCGTCTGCCGTCAGAATGATATCGAAAAATGACCTAAACCCCGGAAAATAAAGCTGATTTTCGACAAACAGTGACTTACGCGACTTGCCATGCGACTTGCAAGTCGCGGGCTAAGTTGCGCGTATGCTTTTTGCTGTGTGGGTCGATTTCTGGTTCGCGGGTCGGGTCCTGGTTCGGTCGCGGGTCTTGGGCTTGGCTTTTGGGCTCCCGTTAGGCTTCGTTTTGACTCGTTTTGGGCTCTTTTTAGCTTCTTTCTCGAGAAATGCCGCCTTTTAGCTAACCTGCATAGTTCACTAGATAAATCGTAAAATACACACCTTTTTACTTGAATGCAAGCCAATCTCGTTGGTTTGAGAACTGAAAATAACGCCAAAAAGTGGCGTTATCAACTAACTACACAATTCGTGTTATACCCAACATAGCCGTTATGGCTACCCGGTTAAAGGTAACGTTAGACTATATCAAAGCATAACACTCGTTGTGCATTAGGTCCCAATGCACATCTCAGGTCTGAGGATAAAAGAGTGTTTTACTATCTCAGGACTCACCTTATGACGCCGATCTATGAGGTGATCCTGACCGTGGGTCTTGTCCAACGCTTTGTGCACCGACAAACGCATGTGACTTTGGTTGCACCCAGTGCACTTCCAACTTGGACTATGACCAGACTTCACAATGATCTTGATTTATTACCAGTCCCCTAGTAATAATCGATCAAGGACGGTTCTAAACAATATGAACATCATATTTATTTATGGATACTTAAACACGCTAATAAAGAACACAATAATGTTTAATGTGTATACTCATACCCAGTATGCCATATCACATGGAAAAACATAACTGTTTAATGCTCCAAAATTTAAAGTTTACTAAAACTATTAACTGGAAAAACTTTAAGCCTATAGAACTATCATGAGCATCATGATTGTTCTAACACATAGGATTTATTAAGTAGATCTGCATTTATGCTCTCACATCTTATATTACCTTCATTCTATATATGTATCTCTTACTACAATTTTAGTCTTTATGGTTGGTTTGGAAACTAGCATCTGTGTATCCTAAGACACACAGATCTCTTTCCTAACCATTGTACAGTAAGAACATATCTCTAGTTCTTCTCAGATACTTCAGATTGTTCCTCACTGTTACAGTGAGCATCACCTGGGTCTGACTAATATATGTTTGGCATGCTTAAGGCATACAAGATGTCCGGTCTTTTAGTACATAAACATGGCGTACATGTTTGAACCAATGGCCAAAGCTTGGGAACACCCTTCATTCGGTTCATGTACTATTGACAAACTTCTTTTCTTAGAACCCTTCATCTTGAATCGTTTTAAGATTTTGTCAGTGTATGTACTTTTGGCTTAATCTAATTAAGCCCTTTGATCTATAACAATAGATCTTTATACCAAGGAATTGTCTCTTCTAGATCCTTTATCATGAAATACTTCCTTAGTCAGGTTTTTACACCTTCAAGCACTATGACGTCATTTCTGATGATCTAGAGTACTATTATGCTCCCGCTGACCCTCTTGTATATACAACATTTTAATTACGAGACGATTGTCCAAATCCACAACTGGATTTTTGCAACTTGCGATTTTGGATTTGATGTTTTAAAGCCTTGTATACGTCCTCGCTCAAAATTCCCTTTTGAGGAATGTGTCTTTAAAATCAATCTTCATGACACCTTGCCATTTATCAGTGATTAAAAGTAATTCGATCTTCGGATTGTTTATGCATCTCGTTCATTAATTTCAACAACTTGTTGAAGCTAAACATCTTGTTGTTTGTCAGTGTCAACCATTGTACCATCTTTGTGGTTCTTGAATTTCTTCAAGATCTACTGTGTATCCCCATTTTGATTCTTGCCAGCAAATCATTTTCTAAGAACTCATTATGGTGCGCAATAAAACTTTTGTTCTCGTTGGATCTTGTATAAACGTTTTCCGATTGGATATTTTATAAAGATGTATATTTCAGACCTTTTCATTAAGCTTCCCAAAGCTTCATGCTTATCTTAAGCATTACTACCCCATATTATCATGTATGACAACTTTGGGATCTTCCTAATTCATATTTTGAGAATAGGTCTTATCGGTCCTTGTTGGTTGATGCATAATTTAGTATTGGGTAGTTGTTTCTAGGAAACATCCTCAAAAAAACTCTTTTAGGCAGATTCGTGAGACCCATCATAGAGTGAATCATGTTCAATAGGATTATATTTCTCCTTCTGACATACCATTAAGATGCGGTGTTCCGGGAGAAGTTATTTTGGATACAATCCCGATCTCTAGGATGATCTCTTGGCTTAGATATTCATAACCTCAATCTGACTGAAGCATCCTTATCTTCGCCAACTATATTCACTACTTCTTTTGAAACTATTTGAAGAACAAAGCTTTCACATTTCCTCTCTTTTGGTAAACATACCCATATCTACTAGACTTGGTAGAGTGTCATGAAGTAGTGATGACCGTGTCTTATGACTGAACTTTAAGGCTCACATACACCAGTATATATCACTCCTATTAGTTCTTGTGACCCCTTAAGGAATTTAAAATATCATTTTGTCATCTTGACTAACAATATACACATTCATCATGTGAATCATCACATGATTCCAACCCTCCGTCCGTCTGGAGTTTGGTTATGTGTTTAAGTGTCACAAATAGGTCTGACTTAAGCCCTGCTTAATTCATTATTTTGATTTATAATTACAACTATCAATCTGATAAAACATTTATTGAGATAAATGAAAATCTATTTCTTGAAAACATAAATATAAATTCGGTTTGTTGTAATTTGAGAAAATGAAACTAATGTTCCTAATACTACTAGGTACAAAAACACTTGCTAAGTGTTAATATTAGACCATCTAGAAAGTTCATATCATATGTCCCTTCGAGCAACAACAGCTAACTTAGCTTCATCTGGTTTGGTTTCATCTTCTCTTCACTTCTTACTTTCTGAAAAGTAGTATTAATATGAGTATCATACCCAATACTTAATACCTAGTCAGAAGTTAACAAATCAATGGTAAACATACCTGAAGTTCCGGCTTCATTAGCCTTCTTCTTCCTCATTTCTGCCAATTGGCAAGGCAGTTTCTTTTCCAGTGTCCCTTCTGGTTGCAACTGAAGCAAACTGCATCTTCAGGAATCTTTCCTTTGCCCATTATCTTGTTGGAGCTTCCAACATTTGTTTTACCCTTGGTAACTCCCCTATTCTTCTTGATTATCCCACTTTAAGGCTTGATCATCAAGACTTGTTTTGGTTCGGATAAATCCAACTTGGATTTCATATTTCTCTCAGCAGTTTTAAGCATGTCGTGAAGCTCTGTGAAAGTTTTCTCCAAACCATTCATATTATAGTTCAGAACGAACTGATCATATGATTTAGAACCATATCAATTCCTAATTCTTGACATAGTAGATATCCAAGACAGATTAACCGGTCAATATACCCTTTCATTTTCAAAACATGGGTACTGACAGATGAACCCTCAGTCATCATAAAGGCATGCAATGCCCTGACTGTATCAAACCTCTCTTGCCTTGCCTGTAATTGAAACATAGATTTCAAAGAGGACATCATATCCCATGCATGCATGTCTTAATGTTCCCTTAGAAGCTCGGGAGTCATGATGCAAACATTAAACAGCTAACAACCAGTGAGTCATTGAGATGCTTATCATAAGCAGCTCTATCCTCAGCTGAAGCATTTATGGCGGGAGCGTTCGGAAGGGGTTTTTCTAGAACGTACAACTTCTTTTTATGCTTAAGGACAACCCTCAAGAAACGAAACCAATCGACGAAGTTCGTACCGTTCAGTTTATCCTTATAAAGGATTGACCGTAACGAAAATCGAGATAAATTGTTTATATTTGCAGTTTGGTTGGAGGTGTTAGCAGACATCTACAAAAAGTTTAATTTTAGTAACTTTATGATCTCAAATAAATGAAATAACCTTTCAAAGATCATTTAATTTGAGTTAAGATCCGTATTTCACCTACTTCCATAAATGGCTAAGCTCTTTCTATGGAATTAGGCTATTTAGGTAGGCATCATCCAATTATGTTCAACATAACTCTTAGATATCGTGGGATTCTATTCAATATATCATATATTGAATTTGGCACGTTTAATCCCACTTCAACGCCTTGAAAATACTCATAGATGGCTAGGCACTTTCTATGATACTTCCAAGTAAACTAACCATACTAAGATATCATGATTGCACCTAAAATCTTAACTTATGGTTTATTGGAATTAGTCGTCCAAAATACGACTATTTAAATGAAAGGCTAGGCGACTGTCCACTTAAATCTCGTTATCTTGGCACCTTGTCTCACACTACAATCATCCGATATGATTGGCTAGGCACTTATCACACCGAAATCCTGTAAGCTCGACAAGTACCTTAAATGGGTGGCGTTTAGTTTACATTTTGCAAAAGGTTTAATTTTAGAAAACATTTTAATTCCTTTTAAAACGTTTTGATTTTAAAATCATGTTTTAAAAGTTCATCCAATTAAATCGGTTGATTTTGATAAACATATCAATTTTAAAATATTTTATTTTATTTACCGATTTAAAATTTATTTTGGGTTTGATTTTATTTTAAAAACGCTTGCAACTATTATAACAATAATAAAGCAATAAAAGCAATAAAATGCAAACACAAAATAAACAACCACAACAAACAGATAATATACGGTTTTGCCCCTAATGTGGTGTTGTGAGCCAACACAACAACCACGGTCTGTCTAAGGATGTCTTCAAGCTCCCACTTGCCTCACCATCTTGGTGAACTCCTGGGACTCCGTCTTGATATCTTGAGACTCCGTCTTCAGGTTGGATTTACAACTTAAAATAGAAAATACAACAGTATCCTATCTATTTTACAATTGAACATATCTAGAAAATTTAAAATTAAAATTACATCACATGCAAATAATACATTTTAATTTTCCAGCATAAAATAAAACAACCAATCCAAACCACGGGTCTTTCGAGGCAAACCGTATACTATCTAATATTATTTTAAACATAAAATAAATGCAATTTGGCCAATATTTAATTAACATAATTAAAATAGCCAATTAATGTGAACAAATTATTATATGGCAAATTAAAACTTACAATCGACCATATCCCTTTAAAACGTGGGTTACTAACCCATATGATAATTTTAAACATAAAATTAACGTTATTGGCTAATTATATAAACATATATAAAAGCCAATTTAAATCGAGAAAAAGAAATCTGAAAAGAATTTTCATAACAAGAATTTTAAGACGATAAAAAATTTCGAACCAAAAACTGAACTTGGGCCTATTAGACGAGCCCAACACCCAAAAAGGATTCAGGGCATCGGTCAAATGTACTACCCGAAGACGTACCACATAAAATGGCTTTTAACTTAAAACCATTTATGTAACACCCTAAAAATCAGGGTAAATTTAAACCTTAATTATAACAAGGTTAACCATAAAATCTGCCAAACTTTTATACATAATAGAGAATTAACCTTGAAAATTCATATATACATCAATGCAAAATAAAATAACCTATTAATCTAATCTTGTCAACTAAGGTCAGATTAAACCGGTTATCTAGGATTTATCAAAAACTCCTCACTAAGGCTAACTTCTCCACTTTCCACAAAAGTATGTACTCGAATGTACTCGTCCCACAGCCCTTTACTTTCCCGAGCTAGTACCTGGTAAGAAAATATAATTTGAAACGATTAGGCTAACGCCTAGTGAGAACATTCAGTTTCAAAATAATACTTTTAAAATCAATGTAAACAAGGCATAACAAACCTGGTTTATCTTTTTCTTACCATATGTATCAACATCTTACGATGACGAGGTTAAACCCGATTCCATGAATATGACCGACACAAAGTCAGTCATGATATCATGTTCCAGAGCCCACTACGAATCTCCACGGATTCTAGATTAATGCTCATATCCAAGAAATCACAATTACACATGTCAATTTCTTGGAAAAGAAGTAGAGATTACAATTAAGCCATGCCTATCTCTTTCCTTCCTTAGAAATCGGGAATTACGATTAGTCCACGCCTATCCCACGATTTCTCATCAATGTGAAAATAGGAATTACGATTAATCCACGCCTATTCCTTATTTCACCTAAACGGGAATTACGATTAGTCCACGCCTATTCCACGTTTATCATACACACTGGAATTACAATTAATCCACGCCTATTCCATGTGTTCATAAAAACTAGTGCTCATGGATCCATTACACTTATTTGTACTCGTGCAGGTTACTGCTTAATATAAATCATTTTTAAATAACGTTAATGAAGTTTTAGCAAAAACCAATAATTTCAAGATACCCAATTTCACTTCTTATCAAAACTCATTCAGGAAACTTTCATTATAAAATATACCTTACCATAATTGAAAACATTTATAAAAGGGTAAGGTAAGAATAAACTCACCTGACAGCAGTAACGTCACTCTTACTTTACTTCTTAAGGCTGTAAGGATTTTCCGTCACCAACTTCACAAAGATCTGAAATACCCAAATACATATTGTACTGGTATCAATCTACTGTACAGGACCCTTAAAGACTAAGAATCCTAAATAACCAAAATTCTCGACACTTATCGCAACCCACTAACTGCGATAACACTTGCCGCAACCTACTACTTGCGACACAATACTTATCGCAACCAACTGTTGCAATATCCCCCTCTTATCACAACCAATTGTTGCGACATATATCTTTTCGCAACCAACTGTTGCGATATACATCTTATCGCAACCAACTGTTGCGATACCACAATCTTGTCGCAACCCAAAGTTGCGACATTCATCCTTATCGCAACTATCATCTTTATCGCAACTAACTGTTTGCGATATTCATCTTTGTCTCAACTAACTGTAAACGTATTTAAGTCCAAATTGATACTTTTAAGCTATGCATGCACCTATAAATTTGCAGATATGCATAACACTACCAGTATAAAAGACTTATAAACTCAGATTTCTCATATCTTTCCAAAATCTTTAAAACCCACTTCTAAACCATTAGAAAGCTTCATAACATAGTATGGATGATTTATTGTAAAGACATACCTTTTGTTTTCAGCAAATGGAACTCTAATTTGACTGTCAAATTTTCAGCTTCCTTGTTCTTCCTTCTTCTTCTTCTTGGTTTCTCTCTCTCTCTCTCTCTCTCTTACCGTACAAAACACACACACATGAAGACTAAAATGAAAAAGTGAAGATAAAATCACTTTTGCCTCTTTCTAACAAATGAGGCGGTGGTGGTGACTCATTTTTCACCATTTAACCAAACGGCCCCCTCAACTTTTCTCATTGACAACTTCCACCCTCAAACTTATAAATTAAAATTAAAGTTTACCCCTTAACTTATAACTTCAATTAAAACCAATAATGTAACTTAGTCGGGGATAAACTCTAAAATTAATCTATCTAATAATTACACTTAAATTATTCAATAACCAAACGTAACACTTTATATAGAAAATCGAGATGTTACAATACTCCCCAACTTGAAAATGATTTCGTCCTCGAAATCAAAGCTAGGTAAACAAGTGAAGATATCTAATCTTCATATCCTCTTCCGACTCTAACGTCACATTAGTACCTCGATGATATTTCTATTGTACCTTTAACATAACCACCTCCTTATTATTACGTAACTTTTTAACTGATCTCTCTAAGATCGCCTTCGGTTCTTCCACACAACGGCTCTTTTCATCCACCCTTACATCAGTAAGTGGAATCACATCATTCTCTTCGCTAAACATTTCCGAAGATTGCAAACATGAAAGGTATTGTGGATTCCTTCCAATTCAGGTGGAAGATCCAATTGATATGCTTGCAATCCAACTCTCTTAGTTATGGTGAAAGGTCCTAAAAAACGAGGACTCAACTTTCCACGTTTACCAAACCTTATCACACCTTTCCATGGGGATACTTTAAGCATCACGTGCTCCCCAACTTGGAATTCTTTTGGTCTTCTTTTCGGATCAGCATAGCTCTTTTGTCTATCTTGAGCCGCTTTCATATGCTTCTGAATTTCTTTCACTTTATCAGTTGTTTGTTGCACAAGTTCAGGACCAGCAAATTGCTTTTCTCCAGCTTCTAACCAACATACTGGAGTTCTGCATTTCCGACCATACAAAGCTTCGAAAGGTGCTCTTCCGATACTGGAATGATAACTATTGTTATACACAAATTCTACTAACGGTAGATGCGTATCCCAGTTACCTCCAAAGTCTAACACACACGACCTGAGCATATCTTCCAAAGTTTGAATGGTTCTTTCACTTTGCCCATCGGTTTGTGGATGGTACGCAGTGCTCAAATTAACCCTCGTACCTAATTCTTCTTGTAGTGACTGCCAAAACCTCGAGGTAAACCGACTATCACGATCCGACACTATAGACACCGGTATACCATGCCTTGACACCACTTCATCAATATACAGCTTCACCAATTTATCTATTGGTGATGCTTCTTTCATTGCCAAAAAGTGAGCACTCTTGGTCAATCTATCTACTATTACCCATATCGTGTCGTTACCTTTTTGCGTTCTCGGTAACTTTGTCACAAAGTCCATGGTAATCTTCTCCCACTTCCATTCCGGAATTTCCAAAGACTGAAAACTTCCGTAAGGCTTTTGATGTTCAGCTTTTACTAACGAACATGTCACACACTTTTCTACTATTCGTGCCACATCTACTTTCATAGTTGGCCACCAATAGTGTAGTTTCAAGTCCCTATACATCTTAGTACTTCCAGGATGTATAGAATACTTAGACTTATGGGCGTCTTCGAGAATCAACTCTCGATTTCCTCCAACCTTTGGCACCCAAACACGACCTTGGAACAGTTTAATTCCACGGCTATCTTCAGTCAGTTGAAGATGTTGCTTGCTCATGACTTCACCTTTCAGATTTTCTTCCAATAAGGCCTCCGTTTGTGCCTCTTTTATCCTTTCAACTAAACTCGATGTTACATCAATTCTGGCGTTGGTCGTTTTCAAGCACCCACTATATTCTTTTCTACTTAAAGCATCAGCTACAACATTTGCTTTACAGGGATGGTAATGCAATTCACAATCATAATCTTTAAGTAGTTCTAACCAGCGTCGCTGCCTCATATTCAACTCTTTCTGATCAAAGACATGTTTCAAGCTCTTGTGATCGGTATAAAGTGTGCACTTCGTTCCATACAGATAATGACGCCACAACTTTAATGCAAACATGACCGCTGCTAATTCCAAATCATGGGTAGGGTAATTCTTCTCATGTTCTTTGAGTTGTCTTGATGCGTAAGCAATCACCTTGCCTCGTTGCATCAATACACACCCCAAACCCATCTTTGATGCGTCACTATACACAAGTAGATCTTCCTTTCCTTCCGGTAGTGCAAGAATGGGAGCTTCACACAACTTCTGACGTAAATTTCTGAAAGCAGACTCTTGTTTTTCAGTCCAGACAAACTTTACCTTCTTCCGAGTCAACATGGTCAAAGCAGAAGCAATCTTTGAGAAGTATTTAATAAATCTCCGGTAGTAACCTGCTAGACCCAAGAAACTTCTTATTTCAGACGCGCTCTTCGGTGTCTCCCAGTTTGTCATTGCTTATATCTTTGCTGGATCTACTTTGACTCCTTCTGAAGTAATCACATGCCCTAGAAATTGTACCTCTTTTAACCAGAATTCACATTTCGAGAATTTTGCATACAATTTCTCTCTTCTCAACACTTCTAAGACTTCACAAAGATGGCGTTCATGATCTACTTCATTCTTCGAATAAACAAGTATGTCATCAATGAATACTATGACAGACTTGTCTAAGAATGGTCGACATACTCTGTTCATCAGATCCATGAACACGGCTGGAGCATTTGTCAACCCAAATGGCATTACAAGAAATTCATAATGCCCATACCTCGTTCTAAACGTCGTCTTAGGGATATCTTCATCTCTTACTCGAACTTGATGGTACCCTGACCTCAGATCAATCTTTGAAAAGCATCCCGCACCTTGGAGTTGATCAAACAGATCATCTATCCTCGGAAGCGGATACTTGTTCTTAATAGTCACCTTATTCAGCTCGCGGTAGTCAATGCACATCCTCATAGTGCCATCCTTTTTCTTAACAAACAATACCGGAGCTCCCCAAGGTGAAGAACTTGGTCTAACAAAACCCTTGTCTAACAATTCTTGTAGCTGAGACATCATCTCTTTCATTTCGGCTGGCGTTAAGCGATACGGTGCACGCGCTATTTGTGCCGATCCAGGGATAAGATCAATACGAAACTCTACTTGTCGTTCAGAGGGTAGACCTAGAAGATCATCGGGAAATACATCTGGGAATTCACGTACAACCTTAATGTCTTCCACTTGTTTCTTTTCTTACTTCACATCTAAAACATACGCTAGATAGGATGAACATCCTTTCATCAAACATTTACGCGCTTTAGCAACAGAAATTAATGGAACTTCCCCTTTTCGCTTTCCCCCAAAGATGAGTACATCATCCTTATCAGCCATCGGAATCTGAATCAATTTCTTTGCACAATGTATTTCTGCCTGGTTGACTGTCAACCAGTCCATACCCACAATTACGTCAAACCCTCCAATTTCCATCAACAACAAGTCGATCGGAAATTTCGTTTCTCCTACCGAAATAAAACAACTCTCAAGTCTTTCGCGAACCAAGACTTGACCCCCGTTAGCTATCTCGACTACTAAGGCATCTTCCAAGGTAGTGACAGGCATAGCTAACTTGTGGTAGAACAACTTGGACACAAACGACAAATTTGCACCACAGTCAAATAAAATGCGCGCGGAAATGGAATTAACGAGAAATGTACCCGAAACGACGTCTTTCGATTCTTTAGCTTCGTAAGCTGTCATATGAAATGCCCGACCCGTTGGCTTGGGAACATTTGGTTTCTTGCTTTGGTCTCCACCCTTTTTCAGCTTTGGGCAATCTCGGCGGAAATGACTGGGTTGTTTGCACTCGTAACATGTAGATCCTTGGACAGGTCAGTTGTTCAAAGTATGTCCACTTTTACCACACTTATAACACTCCAGTGTTGTCACCCGACATGGACCATAATGTTTACTCCGACACTTCGGGCACCAATTCGGCTCCCGACGAGATTCATAACGAGCATTTTTACCAAAGGATTTTGACTTCTGAGAAGACTCTGACCGGCCTTCCCATTTTCGTTTCTCTCCTACTTGCGTCTTTTCTTCCTTGTCTTTAGCATAGACCTCTTCCATAACTTTGGCTTCCTCAATTGTTTCTCTCAACGTTGAAGCTTTAGCATTTCGTACTCGGGACATCATGTCCACTGGCAAACCCTTCAAATAAGCTTTAATCTTATCCTTCTCAGTTGGAGCCACATGCCCCACTAAGTTCAGTTTCTCCATGAAGGATTCCATTTCATTTTCATTGCAATATTCTTCCAAAATCTTTTTCTTGAATGACTCCCATGTCATAGCCGCTAAGACTGGAGTCGTCACTATATTCCACCAAGTCAACGCATTACCTCGTAACATATGAGACCCAAATCTGACCTTTGATTTCTCATCACATTCACAAGCTCGAAAAGCTTGTTCCATTTCCCTGAGCCAATTCATGCATGCCACTGGATTGTCTGCTCCGGTAAACTCTGGCGGTTACAGCTTAGAAACGTTTTATATGAGCAGACTCTTTCCACCCTCCTGTTTACATCTGTCACAGGATTACGAATTTGATTTATTACCCTAGTGTCAGTCTCCGTTCGTAGTAGTTCAGAACTTCGATCATTCAACGCTTTCATGAACATCTCTGTTTGTTGTGTCATTGTCGTATTCATCATTCGTGTCATGTTCTCCATCATGCGAGACTCCATTGTCGATTCCGACGTTTCCGGGTTGACGGTACTGGTACTCGTTCTGTGTACCCGACTGTCCGCTCCTCCCGTAAACGGTAACCTCGGCGGACTTTCATGAGTCCCATCCATTTCAGGTCTCTTTTCTACCGACGAATCAATTACCGCCCTATCCTCCGAAGAATTTGGGGACCTTGGTGGCGTATTCACCATCGCTCTGACATAACACAAAGAAATAACCATAAGAAATGGTTACACATATCTAAACATACGAAACGTACTTTATCGATCATTAGTCACTGTAACAATTTAGAAATAAGCATGCTTGCGTAACAATATATTCATAATAACAGTAGTTAATTGAAATTGTGAATATACTATACATGAGAATCCTCATTACCATCGTTACAGTACTAATTTCACGTATTTCCGTCGACTCTAAGACTATCTCGTCTTAGTACTTCTACCCATATCTCACGAATCATAACTTAATTCATCTCAGCTTAAGTCTAGGTATCTCACTATCATACCTAGTTCACTTAAACTAATGCTCTGATACCATATTGTAACACCCTAAAAATCAGGGTAAATTTAAACCTTAATTATAACAAGGTTAACCATAAGATCTGCCAAACTTTTATACATAATAGAGAATTAACCTTGAAAATTCATATATACATCAATGCAAAATAAAATAACCTATTAATCTAATCTTGTCAACTAAGATCAGATTAAACCGGTTATCTAGGATTTATCAAAAACTCCTCACTAAGGCTAACTTCTCCATTTTCCACAAAAGTATGTACTCGAATGTACTCGTCCCACAGCCCTTTACTTTCCCGAGCTAGTACCTGGTAAGAAAATATAATTTGAAACGATTAGGCTAACGCCTAGTGAGAACATTCAGTTTCAAAATAATACTTTTAAAATCAATGTAAACAAGGCATAACAAACCTGGTTTACCTTTTTCTTACCATATGTATCAACATCTTACGATGACGGGGTTAAACCCGATTCCATGAATATGACCGACACCAAGTCAGTCATGATATCATGTTCCAGAGCCCACTACGAATCTCCACGGATTCTAGATTAATGCTCATATCCAAGAAATCACAATAACACATGTCAATTTCTTCGAAAGAAAGTAGATATTACAATTAAGCCATGTCTATCTCTTTCCTTCCTTAGAAATCGGGAATTACGATTAGTCCACGCCTATCCCACGATTTCTCATCAATGTGAAAATAGGAATTACGATTAATCCACGCCTATTCCTTATTTCACCTAAACAGGAATTACGATTAGTCCACGCCTATTCCACGTTTATCATACACACTGGAATTACGATTAATCCACGCCTATTCCATGTGTTCATAAAAACTAGTGTCTATAGATCCATTACACTTATTTGTACTCGTGCATGTTATTGCTTAATATAAATTATTTTTAAATAACGTTAATGAAGTTTAAGCAAAAACCAATAATTTCAAGATACCCAATTTCGCTTCTTATCAAAACTCATTCAGGAAACATTCATTATAAAATATACCTTACCATAATTGAAAACATTTATAAAAGGGTAAGGTAAGAATGAACTCACCTGACAGCAGTAACGTCACTCTTACTTTACTTCTTAAGGCTGTAAGGATTTTCCGTCACCAACTTCACAAAGATCTGAAATACCCAAATACATATTGTACTGGTATCAATCTACTGTACAGGACCCTTAAAGACTAAGAATCCTAAATAACCAAAATTCTCGACACTTATCGCAACCCACTAACTGCGATAACACTTGTCGCAACCTACTACTTGCGACACAATACTTATCGCAACCAACTGTTGTGATATACATCTTATCGCAACCAACTGTTGCGATACCACAATCTTGTCGCAACCCAAAGTTGCGACATTCATCCTTATCGCAACTATCATCTTTATCGCAACTAACTGTTTGCGATATTCATCTTTGTCTCAACTAACTGTAAACGTATTTAAGTCCAAATTGATACTTTTAAGCTATGCATGCACCTATAAATTTGCAGATATGCATAACACTACCAGTATAAAAGACTTATAAACTCAGATTTCTCATATCTTTCCAAAATCTTTAAAACCCACTTCTAAACCATTAGAAAGCTTCATAACATAGTAGGGATGATTTATTGTAAAGAAATACCTTTTGTTTTCAGCAAATGGAACTCTAATTTGACTGTCAAATTTTCAGCTTCCTTGTTCTTCCTTCTTCTTCTTCTTCTTGGTTTTTCTCTCTCTCTCTTACCGTACAAAACACACACACATCAAGACTAAAATGAAAAAGTGAAGATAAAATCACTTTTGCCTCTTTCTAACAAATGAGGCGGTGGTGGTGACTCATTTTCACCATTTAACCAAACGGCCCCCTCAACTTTCCTCATTTGACAACTTCCACCCTCAAACTTATAAATTAAAATTAAAGTTTACCCCTTAACTTATAACTTCAATAAAAACCAATAACGTAACTTACTCGGGGATAAACTCTAAAATTAATCTATCAAATAATTATACTCAAATTATTCTATAACCAAACGTAACACTTTATATAGAAAATCGAGATGTTACAATTTATCTAAAATATTTGACCTGAAAATAAAACACGACCTAAAACGAAAAATCCCCTTTTCCAAGCCTAAACAAAATGTTTAAGGAAACATCAAAAAACATAGCTCTATCTCGAATATGAAGTAAACACGAGAAGAAAAGATTTTAACTGGATTTTACGAAGAAAAAAAATACCCATTAACTTCTCATCTCAGAAACCAGCCACTCGGATTTTCACAATCTGAACAACAACAGCCGAAAACAACCACTTGATCACTGGGTATACTACTTCGAAGCAGCCTCAAAAACCCATTATAGACCAAAACAACCAAGGACGAACCATATACCGCCTTCAACTACTCGACATCAAAAGAGCAGTGGCAATTGTCGTTTAAAAAAACTTTGCAAAAACATAATTAGAACCAGGGCTCACGATTAATGGACTCAACACCGAACATATAGACATGATCCAAAAACGGCAGACCCTGGAAAAGAAACCAGCACCACCACCCTCAAAGGGCGGCGGTCTAGATGACCAACCAAAAAAAATGGGCGACTGATGCTAACGGTGTCAACAGTCGCAAATCAGACGGTGAGGAGAAAACAGCCTCTCATGGTCTTGACCGTGGCCCATGGCTTGATGGATGGTTCACAAACTCTTGGGTTTAGAACCCTAACCAGCGGCGGCGGAGAAGAACATCTATGGCAACCACCGCATAGAAACGGCATTACCCAGAGGAGGACAACCTCAGCCGTTTAAGAGCGGCGTGGGAGGCATCAAGCAAACCCGGTACCAGCCACACCTAGGCGGCGCCACATCGGCACCAGTAACCGCCAACGGCTCACAGTGGTGGTCGTGAAGATGGACACGCCAACAGCCGACGGCGACCTAGCCTGAGACTACACGTGCCAAGAAGAAAAGCAACGACAACCGTCGCATTACTCCAGCAATGGCCGGTTTACGACCAAACCACGACGTGGGGCCACTTGCGGCTTTTGGTTTGAGAGAGAGAAAAGAGAGGATTGCGATGAATAGAGTTTTCAAAACCATTATGACTTGGTCAACACATCTTTTAAATAAAACTCTATTTATTAATTGCAACAAAAGTATGTTTCAAAAAAAAAACTTTTGTACATGTCGTCGATATAAGGGAAACGAATCCAATTTGAAAGGAAAACCGAACTTTCTGTGCCTCCCCGCATTCACAAGATTCAAAGGCTAACTCTAGCTCGCGAAGCCAATTCATGCAAATTATCGGGCTCGTAGTACCAGAGGATTCATACGGTTTACAGCTTAGAAAGGACTTGAAAGAGAAAGTCCTCTCCATTTTTCTAGTTTCATTAGCCACCAGCTCAACAGTTAGGATTATATTTCCCGTACCTCCGGATCCCGCAACCACTATGCTCTCGGCTACCGTTTGGTGTCTGCGGTTATTAGCGTCTTGGTCATCCAGCTGTTTCATAAAGAGTTCTTGTTGTTGAGCCATGGCCTTATTCCTAACCAACACCATCTTGTCCATCATCCTCGTCTAGGGCGTCACTTCTTCCATAACCGGGTCGGATGTTTCCAAGTTGTGTTGGGTACATGCTCAACCCTTCCGCCCATCAAGTTGTTTAAATATGGGGGCTCCACTGTCGTGGTCACCCTTGGTTGGTCGGTCGTGGATATCATCGCGTCTTGGACATCCGAGCTATTACGAGTGTTAACCAACGTTCTAAAAAACGCGCCTTGGCGCCGCCATGGCGCCGAGGCGCAGCCTTGCCGCCATGGCGCCGAGGCGCAGCCTTGCCGCCATGGCGCCGAGGCGCAGCCTTGCCGCCACGTTATACCCCTCGGCGTCGAGATAAGGCGTGTAACTCGTTATGGCGCGCCATGGCCCGCCTTGGCGCATTATGGCATGGCACGCCTTGGCCCGCCATGGCACGTTATGCCGCCATGGCGCGTTATGGCGTTATAAACTTGTATACTTTCGATTTTTTGAATCTATGTATTTCGAAATTCGATTCGAATAGGCTCGTTAGTATCGATTAGAATTTAGAATTTATTTTGTTTATCGTTATATATGAATTTAAATTATTGATAACTTAATATTTATTGTTCAAGACAGTGACACACACACATATATACATATATATTATATACATATTTGCCGCCTTAAGCCACGCCTTGGAAAACGCAATGGCCTCGCCGTAACTCGTAAGGCTTGAGGCTTGACCTCGCCGCCACGCCACGCCTCACGCCATTTAGAACCTTGGTGTTAACCATCGTAGTCTACCACACAATCAAGAATGGAGGTAAGAAACAAGCTACAAGAATTAAACATATGGAAACGTACTATTACATTTATCAATCATTGTAAGCAATCTAAGCATGCTCACGTAACAATACATTCATAATAGCAGTAATGATTGATAAATGTAATAGTACGTTTCCATATGTTTACACATAAGGATCCTCGTTACCACAGCCACAACCTTCAACTTGTGTAATTTCCGTCGACTCTAAGACCATCTGTAACGACCCGGTATCCCATAACATACATAATATATAACAATTAACATTTCATACACAACGTCGTTACTTTCATAACAAAATACATGATAATTCACATTCGGTCCCAAAGTCTCAAAACCATACAATACAAAAGAAAGGTAAACATATCCTAATATTCGTCGGCTATCAACCGCCTCCTATGCTTTATTCTTCCCTTTGCTAACAAAAGATCCTTGACCTGGAATACATATTTTTGAAAACAAAATGAGGGTTAGACCAAAAGGTCTAGTGAGATAATCCCTGTCAGTTTAGTAAACCTTTGTATCAAAACCATTCATATAAAACTTTTCATATACATCCATATATTACACGTATATCAATACCATTCAAGACTCGTACATCTCATCCCACCTTATTCCCCCACAACTGGCCATACTAATTGGTAGCAAGCCAACTAATAAATATCAACGTTACCGGTCCGCACACCGAAACCCGGCTACTCACCGGTCCGCACACCGGAACCCGGCTACCCATCGGTCCGCACACCGGAACCCGACTAATGTGCACTTGTGTAGTGTAATGCACATAGGAATATAATATCTTACTATATTATAAACACAAAATATTCACACCTTAATCATATATCCATTCCACACGTATCCATCTCATATATATATCACATATATATGTATCCCAGTTGAAAACGTTTTAAAAGTAAAACTCACCTTGAATGCTTATCAATATGCTTCCAAGCCTTTCTCCGAGTTATCCGATCCTTTACCCAAAATTCTCAGAATCTGAAACCATTTACATACAAATATCTCCTCACCAACTTATATATAAAACTTACTAGCAGGCTATGAACTCTAGATACATCTACATAACTCTTATCCTCAAAAATTGACCCAACAGCCAAAATATCCGGAAACCACAAAGTATCCGTACAACTTTCCGGACAACACAAAGAATCCGGACACCAAAGGAATCCAGATGCCATCCGGTATCTAAATCATCCGGAAACCATCAATCAAATCGTCCGGACACTATCAACAACTTACCCGGACACCACCAAAGAAGCTACCCGGACACCACCAACGAGACTACCGGACACATTCTTACTGTGTCCGGAAACCTCTGTCGGTTTGCCCTTTTTCACCCAGAAATCGACAAAAATCAACCCCAGTTATGAAATCAGCTATTCTACTCCGATAGGAACTATCTACTAGCAATTGCACACATAAATTGTACCAGAAACATACCTTAATATCTCTTTCAAGTACTCCAATTTGAATTCTTAGCCATCAAACCTTTCTTTCTTGTTTTTGCTCCCAATACACACACACACACACGCTTACTAATCTGAGTTTTCTGAAATGAAGACACCTAGATATCTAATTCAGATATCACTAACCATAATTACCATTTCAACCCTTAGACTCTTCATTATTAACTAAAACTTCTTTAAATTATCATTTAACCAATTTCTACCCTAAACACACTTTAATAAAATTAACTAAACTTAACGGAAAGGGGATTTAACTAACGGACTTACCCGGGGTATTACATTATCTCCCCCTTAAAAGAATTCCGTCCCGGAATTCGGTTAAGCAAAAAGGTAATGAATACTTATCACTACTACCTCGAACTCAATCAAAACCATTGGAAATAACTAAATAGACATCCCACACGTATCTATACCTCTAACACAGATAAGCAACAAAAGCACGGAAATACAGATTATCAGTTTGCACCGAAGTCATATAGCACTTTAGCACGTATAGACTTTATAGGAATATACTTGTCTTCATATCTATCCATACGTCGAGTCCGATCTGCCACTCTGTTGATTTTTATAGAGTTAATATACACATAAGCACATACCCCATATAATAAGGTATTCCAGTCCAAACATGCACCTGTAAGATCACAATTACACTGGCCAGGTGTAATCTGAAATTACCTTACATGATGTTCCTTCTACCTTTTATACTTAGCATCCCAAGGTTCTAATATATCAAGGACATCCTACTTCACATGCAGTTTAAGTCTAGGTATAAATCCAAATACCTAAATCCCTTAAACTAGGGCTCTGATACCATCTGTAACGACCCGATATCCCATAACATACATAATATATAACAATTAACATCTCATACACAACGGCGTTACTTTCATAACAAAATACATGATAATTCACATTCGGTCCCAAAGTCTCAAAACCATACAATTCAAAAGAAACGTAAACATATCCTAATCTTCGTCGGCTATCAACCGCCTCCTATGCTTTATTCTTCCCTTTACTAACAAAAGATCCTTGACCTGGAATACATATTTTTGAAAACAAAATGAGGGTTAGACCAAAAGGTCTAGTGAGATAATCCCTGTCAGTTTAGTAAACCTTTGTATCAAAACCATTCATATAAAACTTTTCATATACATCCATATATTACACGTATATCAATACCATTCAAGACTCGTACATCTCATCCCACCTTATTCCCCCACAACTGGCCATACTAATTGGTAGCAAGCCAACTAATAAATATCAACGTTACCGGTCCGCACACCGAAACCCGGCTACTCACCGGTCCGCACACCGGAACCCGACTACCCATCGGTCCGCACACCGGAACCCGACTAATGTGCACTTGTGTAGTGTAATGCACATAGGAATATAATATCTTACTATATTATAAACACAAAATATCCACACCTTAATCATATATCCATTCCACACATATCCATCTCATATATATATCACATATATATGTATCCCAGTTGAAAACGTTTTAAAAGTAAAACTCACCTTGAATGCTTATCAATATGCTTCCAAGCCTTTCTCCGAGCTATCCGATCATTTACCCAAATTTCTCAGAATCTGAAACCATTTACATACAAATATCTCCTCACCAACTTATATATAAAACTTACTAGCAGGCTATGAACTCTAGATACATCTACATAACTCTTATCCTCAAAAATTGACCCAACAGCCAAAATATCCGGAAATCACAAAGTATCCGTACAACTTTCCGGACAACACAAAGAATCCGGACAACATGAGGAATCTGGACACCAAAGGAATCTGGATGCCATCCGGTATCTAAATCATCCGAAAACCATCAATCAAATCGTCCGGACACTATCAACAACTTACCCGGACACCACCAAAGAAGCTACCCGGACACCACCAACGAGACTACCGGACACATTCTTACTGTGTCCGAAAACCTCTGTCGGTTTGCCCTTTTTCACCCAGAAATCGACAAAAATCAACCCCAGTTATGAAATCAGCTATTCTACTCCGATAGGAACTATCTACTAGCAATTACACACATAAATTGTACCAGAAACATACCTTAATATCTCTTTCAAGTACTCCAATTTGAATTCTTAGCCATCAAACCTTTCTTTCTTCTTTTTGCTCCCAATACACACACACACACTTACTAATCTGAGTTTTCTGAAATGAAGACACCTGGATATCTAATTCATATATCACTAACCATAATTACCATTTCAACCCTTAGACTCTTCATTATTAACTAAAACTTCTTTAAATTATCATTTAACCAATTTCTACCCTAAACACACTTTAATAAAGTTAACTAAACTTAACAGAAAGGGGATTTAACTAAAGGACTTACCCGGGGTATTACACCATCCTATCTTAAGAGTTCTACCCAAATCTCACAATTCGCAACTTAATCGTTCTAGCTTAAGTCTAGGCATCTTACATTCATACCTAGTTCACTTAAACCATTGCTCTGATACCAACTTATAACACCCTAAAAATTGGAACAATTTTGAACTTGAATAAATCCAGCTTTACCATTCTAAACAAAACATAATCACCCAAAATGGGGAAATGTAGTGACGGAGTTTTCAACTAAAATGAAACTGTAGGTTATTATATGCCCACGACATGTGTCACACAGAAATGCTACCAATGAGTATGTAAACCTAAAGGGTCGCACACAAAAGAACACGTTTGCTTCCATTAGAAAGAAACTCGTTAAAGTCATGTTTGACAGTTAAATAGTTATTCTTGAAAGAATAATTATATAATATGTGTAAAATGTAATTATGATAATTACATGGTTTTATCTTTAAATATGAATAATTATTTGTTTATTGTTTAGATAAAGATAATTATTCAAATTAAGATAATTATTCGAATTCAAATGATTTGAATTCAAATAATTACAGATAAACATGAATCATATTTATTGTCTATATAAATAGGATGTCAGGTCAGTTGTTTTAGTTGACTGATTCGATTCTCTGGATCAGAGTTATACACTTACACATATTAGAATTAGGGTTCCTTTTGGGCTAGCACTCGGTGGAATTCGCGTGTTCGTGTGTGGATACTGTTAGAGGAAACTTGTGTTGGTTTCTAAGTGCTCCGATCGTTCAACCACAACAGACTAAAATAGGTACAATTCTAAACACCCTACGGTGTTGTGTGTTTTAATTAAATGCTTCATTGGATCCGATTGGGTTTTGTATTTAGAAAAAGTTTTCTAAAATAATTTCGTACCAATGTTATTAATTTTCCACTGCGTTTAACGGTTAAAAATCGAATCAAAACCCAACAGTGGTATCAGAGCTGCTTTGATTGCATTTAACTAAAAAAGGGGAACAAAATGTATTATATGGCAATTAAATCGAACCGTAAATATATATATATATATATATATATGTTTATATATATGTTCCTGTCAGTTCTAATTATACCTAATTTTCTAAAAATGTTTCGGGGTGATGCAATGGTATGGCGGAATGTCTTACGAACCATCCTCGAGTCGGCAATATTGGCTCAACTATCTTGGAAGATTTCAAAAAGAAGGTGATGCACAAATACTGCAATGAGAGGGCATTGGACAAGATTGAGGACGAGTTTCGGACCTTGATTAAAGGGGACCGAAAGGTAGCCGAATACTTGAGGTTATTTGTCGAGAAATTGAGCTTCGTGGGGCATCTGGCCCTTGATGAGAAGGCCAAGGTAAAGGCTTACTATAAGGGAATACTGGCGGAGATGAAAACCGTCATAAGGAATGCCAAGGTGACCACCCTACAAGATGCCATAGAAGAGTTGCAATTGGTGGAAGATGATATTGTTCAAAGCAAGAAGGATAGTGCCCAAGTGGTTGAGAAGAAAAAATGGGAAGGTCGGGCGGGACCTCCTCAAAGACTGAGGCCAAACATGGGAACTTCTCGAGGTGAACCCCGTCGGGAACCTAGTTGGTGCCCGAAATGCAAAAGTAAACACTTCGGCCCATGTCGTACGACCTCAAATGAATGCTTCAAGTATGGAAAGAATGCCCACAAGATAAGAGATTGTCCCATCCGAGGGGCAACATGCTATGAGTGCAAGGAGCCCGACCACTATCAGAAGGATTGCCCCAAGTTGAAGAGTGGCGGAGGCCAAGTGAAGTAGGAGAACCTGCCAAGGGAGACGGGTAGAGCTTTTCAAATGACGATCAAGGAGGCAAAGGCATCGGCAGACGTGGTATCGGGTATGTTTCTCGTAAACTTCGTACCTACGCATGTATTGTTTTATTCGCGGGGAAGCTTTGTAGCCACGGTACATTTTGAGCGATAGTGACCAGCTCGCATGGCACACTCGTGGTCGGCGATCTGGATATAAATTAGGAGCCCTGATTTTGTAAACACTTGTCTCTTATTTTGGGAACTTTGGAGCTCGGTTTTCTCTCATTTCTTGGATACACAAATCTCAAGTGTAAAGGTTTCAAGCACTCATCCAAGCTCAAACATTCCACCTCTCTTCATCTAGGGTTTCTAGGTTTCTAACAAACCTAAAGGTGAGTTACATTCTCTTTTCTAAAAGCTTTATACATGTCAAAATAATGATTTTAGACTAACAATCACCTCTTACCTTCATCTTCTCCATTTTTAAAGTTTGACCTAAAATGGGTTTTGGATGTCTTTGTAGTCTTGACTTGGTTTTGGAAAATGATGTATATTTTCATGGTTTGGAGCTAAATGTAACATTATTTATGTTGGTTCTCTATGAAATGAGTTTGGAAGTTCCTTTGGAAAATCAGGGTTTTCCCCAAAAATGAGGTTTTGCTCTTAGGAGTAGATGGTTGTTGAACACTTTGGAAAATGTCATTCATTTGATCATATAAGGTCTAAACTTTCATGTTGGGTGTATTTTGGTGTATAAGGGCCTTAACCTTTAAATGCTTATTATAGAGTTTTGGTGTATGGGAATGGTTCAACTTGGAACTCTTATTATATGAAATACTCATGTGAAGGATTTTATACTGGTGGTCATGTTGATTATTAATAATGTTGTGATTTACTTTGTCTAGTTGTCAATGGATCCATAGGCACACAGGTAAACATTATATGATTGTTGAGAGTGGTTGGTTTACCACTTTCATTTGCTAGATATGGGTGACAATCTCCGGAGGACTCAAACTATAGACCGTGGGTGGTTGAATTTGATGACTGTGAGACCCATAGTATGTTGTTCTAGCAAGGAGCCTATGGTAGCGAATTGTAGGACTTGAAACTATAGATCGTGGGTGGTTGAACTCAATGACCAATGTCCTACTCATGTAGCTCTAAACATAGTATCGTGACCTACTTTTGTGTTCCGCCACGTTCCATGGAAATCGGATCTCCCCCGTCATGGTAATGTACGTTTTGGACAAGAGGTCCTTTTGGTAACAAAGAGTTTTGAAGATACAAGCAAGTACTTGAGATTATCTAATCATTCAATTTATTGTCATTTTACTTTGATTATCGTTTGTTCTCATTAGGCATTAGCCTAACACTTTTTCTTGTAATGACATGTATGAAAGGTCATTCTTGTGGTGGGCCTCATCAGGTTTGAGCGGAGAGTCAAGAAGGGTGGCTAGCTTTTTTGGTGAAGTATATAGTGGCGTACACTTCGGGTCTTAAACAGTATAATTTTTGGAAGTGAGATAGCAACACCCGTCTTTAATCTAAGCCGATGTAGTTTAGATTAATAGGTTGTTGAATTGTATCTCCTTGTATTTTGTTATGTAAACGCCATACTATTTCCCCTCTTTGGGTGATTGCTTTATGTTAATTTGTCAGTTTCCGCAATTTATTTAGGTTTAAATTTACCCCAAATTTTTAGGGTGTTACACCTATGGTGATCGGAGGGTTCAATGTGGAGATTGGGATGGATTGGCTTGCGGAAAACCATGCCGAAATTCTATGTTCAAAGAAACTGATTCGAATTCCAACTTCGGAGGGCAAGGTAATAACCATTTATGGCGAAAAGAGAAAGGGAGATGTAGCGATTATCACTATGGCTAAGGCACGTAAATGTTTAGCAAAAGGATGTTCCTCCTTTTTGACATATGTTATTGACGCCAAGCATGAAAAGAAGAAACTCAAAGACGTGAAGGTAGTGTGCGAGTTCTCCGACGTATTTCCGGACGACTTGCCCGGATTACCACCAGATCGGCAAGTAGAGTTCAAAATAGACCTAGTTCTGGGAGAAATACAGAAAAAGTTTGAGACATTTTGGCCAAAGGGAAAACCCAAGCAAAATTCGTATAATCGTCAAGAAACAATAAATAATATTGATAACCGCTCGAACTAACCATTGGTGATGTCCAATTATCACTATGTATCAAATCAAAGGGAGCCGTAGAAAATGAATTAGAAGGATAAAAAGGTAATCTATTATGCTTTCCAAGTTGACACGAATAACAAATACATCGAAAAATAGAATTATTACTAGAAAGTAAAGGTCCTAAACGAAGCTTGCTAAGGATAGAAGGGCCTGGATGGCCGAGACGATTGTGCCATACGAACTGAGAGACAGCAGCAAATGTCGATGGTGACTTAGGACGAAGGGGTGGGAGCGGGTAGAGGTCGCCATCACTATTGCAACGCATGATGCTCATTCTCGTCTTGAGGTCCTTCACAGAAAATCCACACGGATCAAATTCAACAGATACTGAATTATCTTTAGTGAATTGACGGACAGACACAAGGTTTTTATTAAGATTTGGAACAAGTACAACATTGTGTAACGAGAGATTATGATAAGGAGAGGAAAAGTGTGTGGAACCCGAAGCACGGATAGGGAGAAAGTGGCCATTACCGACAATCACATGAGCAGACAGACTCGTGTTAAAAACGGTGGAAACCGTACCTTGGTTAGATGTCATGTGAGACGTTCCACTTGTATCCATGTACCACGTTTCGTCCGGAGGGTTTAACAATAATGTTTGGAGGGTCGTTTCGATATCGGTAGGAACATACGAGGGTTTTGTTGTAGTATATGCCTGTTGTGGACGCGCTCGAGTAAGCTAGGAGTTCTGGAGGGACCTGGCTGTTGAAAAGAAGGCATAGGGGTCCAACCAATCGGTGCATAACCCTTTGTTGGGTAGGCCATTGCCACTGGGGTGTAGCCGAATTTCAGCGCTGCTGCTGCCAAGAAGAGTCACGGCTAGGCCGATTCCCGTGTCCGTCGTGGTTCATGTGTCGAGGGGCCCTACCACAACCCCGACTCCGAGATGATGGGCATTCCATTGGATAAGAATCGTATCGAGCGGCTTGAGGATGCGGGGAAACCACACCATCTGTGTGAGTGTGTGTGGTATTAGAACCGGTTACCGGTGCCGATTGGGTGTCCGTCGATAGAGTATGTTTTGCTTTACGAGATCTTCGAGCATTAACATACTACGGACCCGATAAAATTGAGTTAGAGGATCTGATCGTTGAATGATGGTGGCAACCCCCATCATAGCCATGGACATACCTGCAACAGTTTGTAGAACCAAACGTTGGTCGGTGACCGGAGCACCAACGTTGGCTAGTTGATCAGAAAGCATTTTGAGATGTTGACAGTAAGAGCTCTAGAGCGACTTGGCTGTTGAAAAGAAGGCTTAGGGGTCCAACCAATCATTGCATAACCCTTTGTTGGGTAGGCCATTGCCACTGGGGTGGAGTCGAATTCCAACACTGCTGCTGCCAAGAAGAGTCACGGCTAGGCCGATTCCCGCGTCCTTCGTGGTTCATGTGTCGAGGGCCCCTACCATGACCCCGACTCCGAGATGATGGGCGTTCCATTGGATAAGAATCGTATCGAGCGGCTTGAGGATGCAGGAAAACCACACCATCTGTGTGTGTGTGGTGTTAGAACCGGTTACCAGTGTCGATTGGTGTCGGTCGATAGAGACACATGTTTTGCTTTGCGAGATTTTTTTAGCGTTAACATACTACGGACCTGATAGAATTGAGGTTGAGGATCTGATTGTTGAATGATGGTGGCAACCCCATCATAACCATCGAACACACCTGCAACAGTTTGTAGAACCAAACGTTGGTTGGGGACTGGAGCACCAACGTTGGCTAGTTGATCAGAAAGCATTTTGAGATGTTGACAGTAGGCCGAGATGCTTGGAAAATCGGCCTGTTGCGTACGTGAGAACTGATGCTCGAGTTGAACAGCCCGTGAGAGTTTGTTATCCTGAAAAATGTTTTTGAGGTGATCCCATGCAGCTTCGGCAGTAGTATCGATATCTAGGATGGTATGAAGAAGATTCGTCGAGATGGTGCCATAGATCCATTGAAGGACGATGGCATCAAGACAGGGCTATAATGCTTCATCGATAGAGGTATCACGAGGAGGAATAATATGGTCGAGAACCTGATGGGCACGAGCATGGATTTTGAAAAGCTCGGCCCATGAGGCGTATTGAACTTTCTCGACTTCGAGGGTGATAAGGATGAAAGTCCTCACATTAGAGACGGTGAGGGCGTGATGGAACAGAGGGTTTTTGTGGGTGGCGTCGTCGGTTTTGGTAGAGTCTAGTTCACCACCGGCATCCATGGGAGAAGAGAGGAGATACGGTTAGGAGAGGGAGAGGAGAAGATTTTAGCAAGGCTATGATACTATAACAGAGGTCACAAAATCTGTGATTACCTCTCTAGTATTCACATATATTTATATAGATAACAATGTATAGGGAATAGATATATATGGTACTTATCTACATATATTTAGGAGATATCTATATTCCATGTTTATCTATAATATAATCTATAATTATCTCTAATAGTTTTGTTTTATAAATTATTTGTAAAGAATGGAATAGGGATGGTAACGGGGCGGGTATCCCCGACCCCGGTTTCGTGTAGAGAGCCCCGGCCCCAGTCCCCGACGGGTATGGGGATTAGAAACCCGTCCCTGATCATTCTCCCGGTCAACACCTGGTCATCACCCCGGTCCCCGGCCCCGTTTGGTACTTGGTTACCTGTCCCGGTCTAGACCCTTGGAAATCCACTGCCAAAATGGATTAACAACTTGAAATTGCCATTACATCATATCAAGTGAACAAAGAATATTATTTCATAAAAAATGTTTATCCACTGTCAAAATGGAACTTCTGCTCTACTCACAACAAATTAATTCTCCAAAAAGCTAAACTAGCACAAAAAGTGTGATAAAAAAACAATAACAAAATCCAAAGCATGCTTGCTGCTGCTGCATTAAACTAGCATACAATGAGAGATTGAGAGCAAACGAAGGCAGCACATCGTGGGTAGTGGGTACGTACCTGGTGGACGTGGACGTAATGAGAATCGAAGGTGGTTGCCGGTCGGTGGAGTGGGCAAACGAAGGCAGCGCAAGAGGTGGTGGTCGTCGGTCTGTGTTCGGTGGACGACTCAGGTAGTCGCCGGTTTGTGTTCTCCGTCGAGAGGATGGAGGAGGAGGAATTAGTTCACGACACTGATTTGGGGAAAGTGGAAACTGGGCGTATGCGGTATGCGTTTGTAAATTGTAATTAATATTATGTATATTATTAATAAATCTAAAAATATTAATTATATTTATATATATATACCGAGTACCGGGCGGGTCGGGGGTATCTCACTCGGCCCCGACCCCAACCCCGGTTTGTGTATACCGGGTATCCCCAACCTCGCCCCTGGACCCGTTTTTGCGGGTATTCCCCGGCCCTGTCCGAGTCGGGTGAACCGGGGTTCCCTACCGGGTCGGGACAAATCACCATCCCTAGAATGAAATTCAATTCCATTTCAAATTTCACAGGCTGAACACACCAAATTTTTTTGAATTATTCTAATTTCAAATCTTTCTGATTCCAAATCCTCTCACAAAATCCAATTTCTACAAAACCATTAGATCAAACAATTAGATCAAAATATCAAATTATAATCCTTTTAAACAGAATATGCCATTTGCCATATAAAGATACGACTTTTCTACCAAATGCCCATCAAGAAGATTTAAAAAACTAAAAAGACGTCATCCTCTGCCAATTCACCACTCTCCGAGGGTCTTTTTTTTGCTAATTTATCACTTTTAAAAAGTCATTTAGCCAATTCACCACTCCTAAAGGGTCTTTTTGCCAACTTACCACTCTAAAAGGGTCTTTTCTGCCAATTCACCATTCTTAAAGGGTCTTCTTAGCCAAATCACCACTCTTAAAGTAGTTGATGGGTCAATGCTTAGAGCCTTAGACCTTCCGTAATGGAACCCTCAAGCCCTCAAGCCACCTCAGCGTCACATCAGTTTTTCTCCTTATTCTCTCTTTACCCTAAAGTGGGGTACCGGAACCCTCAAGCCCTCTTGCCAACTCATTTTTTTTTAATTCTTTTATTATACATTTAATTATTTAACAAAATAAAATATTTATATATTTTTTAATAAATAAAAATAAGATAAATAATAAAAATAAAAATTCATATCATTAAAGGAAGATTGTAGTTGGCCGGAGTAAAACCTTGTTGAATCAAACCGGGACGTGTAAATTGGTAAGGAAATTGTTGGGGAAATTGTTGGAAAAATTGTTGCGAAAATTGTGGCGGAAATTGTTGCGAAAATTGCGGATGATAATCTTGTTGTGAAAACGCTTGGAAACCAAACTCCGGGTCTTCTTGCGGTTGCGGTGTATCCGGTCGGTTACGACGGGATGTAGGTGTTTTGTTTGAGTCCGAGCCCGATACGGATGGCCTAAGTAGTTTTTATACAACAAGAGAAGAAAAGACAAAAATGCTCGAACCCACTACACATACATATGACCTTTGTCTGGTAGTCTGGTACCATGTCCACGTACATACACTTTACAACCACTATATATATTTTTCTAATTAAATTCCAAAAATACCCATATTTAAAAACAAAACAAAATATTTTGTTCAATCATTGTCTTTTTTTTTAAAGGATCATAGGCTATGTCTAGACTAATCCCTTGACAAATTATGACTGTAAGACATCAAGTCTGATTAAACCTCAGTGACCACAATTGTTGTGTATGCTTGGATTAGAACCCTGGGCAGATGGGCTATTCCACCACATCCTCATAATCTTAACCAGTACGCCACAACCCTTGTGGTTATCATTGTCTTTTTTTATTAATTAAATTATATCTAAATATATAATTTACAACAAAGTATGGGTTTAAAAATATTACAAGAAAATAGTAAGATTGTTAGTTTCAAACTCAACATTTTTTTTGAACGGCGGTAGAACACACACAATTCTTTTTAGGGAAATTAATTAAAATACCCCAAGTTTGAAAGTGAGTTACCAAAATACCCCAAAAAATTAATTTCTTATCAAAATGCCCTTTTTTCCCACGAAGGGAGCCCTCTATAGCGAGCAGGGACTGAAAGTGTAAAATTTTGCAAGATTATTTACACTTTCAGTCCCCATAGCGGGCCATCGCGGGCCTCGATCGCGGGGGCCAGGGACTGAAAGTGTAAATATATCTTGCAAAAAATTTCACAATTGGTCCCTGCCCGCGATCGCGGGATCTTATCGCGGGAAAAAAGAGCATTTTGGTAAGAAATTAATTTTTTGAGGTATTTTGGTAAGTCAACTTCAAACTTAGGGTATTTTAATTAATTTGCCTTCTTTTTATACAACTCAACATTAACTTCTTCTTTTACTTACACTAAAATTCACACGTAATTCTTTTTATACGCTTTTTGTATTAATTATTGTTATTAAAGTAAATAAATAAACTAAAACTAGATAAAATATATGTTTTAATATTTTTTATATTTAACGAATTACGAATACAATAAATTGTGTTTAAAATTACAAGGGGGTAAGATGTAATTTATTAAAAGTTTTGCCGTCGGATGAAAAAAATCTTGCAAGTCTTGTCGACATCGTGTAAGTCAGGTACACCGGATAATCATCACTCGGACAGATCGGTATTTTGGTTTTTATTTTCGTAGAGAACTAGGATTTTTTTTGGTTGGGGTTTGTTTGTTTCTGCACCTTATGACCCGGAGACTAATTTACAAAAATGGTCCCTAACGTATTTCTTAATCTGCACTTTTAATCATTTAATCCTTCTAAAATTCTTATGTCAAGTTTATCTATTTTATGGTTCTCAATATGTTTAAGTGCCTTTAAAACTAGGGTGGGGGGTAGGGGTGCTCACGGGTTAGGTTGACCGGGTTGAAGGCACTTTAACAACTCAATCCAATCATTGCACTTTGAAAAATCTCAACCCATCCCAACACACTCAAAAGTGCAACCTAACCCAAACCGTTCGGGTTGGGTTGGGTTGGTCGGGTTGAAACTTTTATTGATCCTTTCACCATTTAACTAAGTTATCGTGTCTAAACAAATTGCTACATGTTTCTAAATATCTAAATGTTCAACAGATTACTAAATCGTCTAATAAAAGATTGTTTATAAATGTGACATCAAGAATCAATAACAAGATTACTAAAGTAACAAGTGGCCAACAATTTTCTGTTTATAAATGTTCAATAGTAACAATATTGCTTTGACAATAACAAAAATGACAGTAACATGAATTCAAAATTAGATTTAAATGTTTTTGGGTTGTCGCGGGTTGTCGGGTTGGGTCGGTTTGTTTTGGGCCTAACCCGTTATCAACCCAATATATGCGGGTTGGTCAAAAATAGTATCGATTATACATCGGGTTGGCTCGGTTTGAGTTTTTTTGCCTCAGGTTAGGTTGGGTTGGCCGGGTTGGTCGGAAATTTGAGCACCCCTAGTAGGGGTGTAACACCCTAAAAACCAGGGCAAATTTAAACCTTAAAATTTATCAGAGTCAATCATGATTTCATCCAAACTTTTATACATAAGTGGAGAATTAACTATGAGGGTTCATATACACATTTTCGAATTATCAAAACAGCCTATTAATCTAATTCTGACAACTGCGATTAGATTAAATTGGTTGTCTAAGTTATTCATCAAAAGCATCCTCGCATAAGCTAACTTCTACACTTAGCACCAAAAGTCGAATACCAAAACACTCGTCTCTCTTCCCGCTACTTCCCCGAGCTCGTACCTGTAAGAAAATTTAATTTGAAACAATTAGGCTTACGCCTAGTGAGAACATTCATTTTCAAATTAAAACTTTTAGCAGCTTTGGAAACTCAAGTAATCAAAGCGTATAAACAAACCTGGTTTGCCATCATTCTTACCGTACCTCTACACATCTTACCATGACGGGAACATACCCGATTCCATGAGTATGACTAACATTCAGAAAGTCATATCATCACATTCGAGAGCCTACTACGAATCATTACAGATTCTAGATCATCGCTCATGTCCAAGAAATTACAATTTACTTTATACCTATTTCTTAGAGTGGAAGTAGAGATTACAATTTACTTTGTGCCTATCTCTTACCTTCCCATAGAAATCAGGAATTACAATTTATTTTATGCCTATTCCAAGATTTCTACTCACAATACGAAATGAGAATTACAATTTACTTTATGCCTATTCCTCACTTCCACGTCAACAGGAATTACAAATTACTTTATGCCTATTCCTTATTTCACATCACCTTTACGAAATGAGAATTTATGCCTATTCCACATTTCAGGTCAACAAAAATTACAAATTACTTTATGCCTATTCCACGTTATAAATACTGTCAGTGCCTATGGATCCATTACACTTACTAGCGTATATGCATAACAACATAAACACGCAACATCTCGTATCATATTCTCAACGCTAAGAATACTAGATAACCTATCATATCCTTACCCTCAAATGTCCCCCCTTCGGCGACTTAGCACGGGGGTTCCGCTATATTCGGAAAAGTATTCCGAACTCAAATTCCGGAACTATCCAGAAACGCACACATATCCAGAACATCAGAAGTATCCGGACATCAGAGGTTTCCGGACACCACAACTATCCGAACATCACAACTTACCGGACATCATAACCTTACCGGACATCATAACTTACCGGTCATTAAGCCTATCCGGATGTTACCGGAAATATATATACAATTCGGATAACATCCGGAAACCAGAGTAATCCGGATACCATCTGGTATCTATTTTGTACGGAAACTTAGATACTTACCGGATATCTTCACTACCGGATACTGATAAGGAACTACCGGACACCACTGATAAGGAACTACCGGACACTTATCAATTTGTCTGGTAACTTCGACCTGCACACTAAAAATTCCATCCAGACCAGTATTTGTTCCACCCAGCTTATTTTACACATATCCATTCAGTCCCATACAATTAATACTTGTATCCTACTGCTTAATTTGAAAGAAAACGTTGCTTTAAGCAAAAAGAGAGGATGAACTCACCTGGAAGTTCTTGACCCAGCACAAACTTGATTTCCAAGAATCAGATTCTTCTTCCTACTGAATCAATACCAATCAATACCCAAAATCAACTACCAACAATGATTCAAGTGTTTCAGATTTAGGTACATGGAATAACTCTACTCACCTAGCAAAACCAATTCCAATTTCTCTCATTTCTTCTTTCTCTCTGTTCTTGATCGACTCCAGCACAAAAGGATTGAGATATTTTCTCAATTCAGCTGACCCTCACCTTATCTACACCCAACTTTCATTAAATGACCAACCACACCCTCAAATTCCAATTTTCAATATTCACCTATACTTTGGTCAATTTAAATTCAACCCCTTTGAGTTTTACAAATTTACGAAAAGCCCAAAACTTAGACTAAAATACAAATTCGACCCCCTTCATATTAAATTATAATATAACGGAAATTCAAGGTGTTACAGGGGGGGTTGCAAAACCCGAATAATCCGAAGTTCGAACCCCAACCTGAATCGAAAATAAGATGTTTGTGCAAACTTCAAACATCCTAAAATCCGAAACCCAACTTTTGGGATGGTTATTTGGGTCCGGGTTGGGTTTGATCTTTGACCACCCGACCCTCCGAAAACCCGAACTAATACACATTATTATTTTAAATATTATATAAATATACTTACTTATCTAATTATATTTTGAAAATCGTTAATTCTAATCGGTCGAAATGTTTTCTAGTTTCTAAAGTCTATTGAATTTATACATATTTTTTGCATTATTATAATACCCGAACCCGACCAATATCAACCCGAAACCCAACAAACCCGTACCTGAAACAATCAGAAATCCGAAACTAAAAATTTTGGTTTTGATTTTCATATCCAAAATCCGATCGGCGTTTTCGTTTACCTACCCGAACCCGCCCGACCCGCCCGATGCCCGATGCACACCCCTATTTAAAACAGACACACGGGTTGGCGTATTTGTTGGCATCTTATGAAAATTTTTGTATCTTTAATTCGAATTTTTCTAGATGCTATCAACTGTGAATGATTTTCGGATGATGCTTAGTAGTTGAAAGGATCAACTTTATCTTGACCATGTTGAAAAGAGTTGTAGACGGATCCCGTATATTAGTTGGGACTAGAGATGAAAATTTGACACACGAGTACTTGCCTTTTATCTCACGCCATGATGGGTAAAATGGCGGGGATGTGTGTTGATTTCTATACATGAACTTGGTTCGGGGATGATATTATTCGTCCATAATTTTATTACATAAATTCTACATCATCGTCATCATCATCATTTACTAATTAATGGGGTACCTAACAAGGTTCCTCATACACGATAGGGATTCTTTTCTCGCAAACCTATTCGGGATTAGACTAGACGGTTGGACAAGAGTAGAAGGCATAAAAAGGAGCAGGATTGAGGAAAGGGGTGCACTCCTCCCCCCACACCCCAATTGCCATACCTAGTTGGGACAAAAATGTCAAATACAAACCTTGCGGAGTTAGGCCAATTGGCAATAAGGCTATGACTTTTGAAGATTATCTTCAGAGATCACTGATTCGAGTCTTGCAAGGCCACTGAAGATTTTTTGGATGTTCTCTAGGGCCCCTGAATTAGTTAAGGTGCGTGTAAGCTCACCCGAAAACTCACGATTAAAAAAAGTCAAAATATCATATTACTTTAAAACTCACTCAAAATATGTTAGTGTTAACAAACTTATAAGTTACAATAAGAGTGTTGGCGGGTCAACTTGATTCGACCCATCATAAGAATTTAAATGTTTCGGCTTGGGTTGGTTTTGTTATGTAATCCAACCTATCTGAGTCGTCAATTTTGCCAACAACCATGGAGATAAAGGATCAAAGTGGAAAATTCAACCAAAGTATAGGCATAAGAGGCGTATGTTTAGCAATACTCCGGGGACCATTTTGTGATTAATTTTTCAATGCTACTGTTGTATTGTCTCCCTCGCACAAAACACAGAAGATTTGTTTGACTATCGATTCAACTAAATCCGAATCATCCGCCATTGCAGTAAGGTCGCACAACTATTCTTCAGAATTTTACTTCATTCTCGTCGATTCAATTCGGTACGTATAACTTCTGTTTCTAATTGCCTATCTATGCGTCATTAATTTTGTTTCATTTGATGTTGAACGAACTAAATTTTTTTGCCTTGTGATTTGTTTAGGTTAGTTTAGGATTTTAGATCGTATGTTCTTGCTGTATTCAATCCATCTACAAATATTGTTTGTGTTTTTATTTGCTACCAAGTACTACTTCTATTAACTCTAAAGAACATCTGATTGTAGAAAATTTGCTTTATTATTAATTTTTTGTTGTATTTTGATTTGTTTTTGGTGGTTTCCTATGGTTTATTGTTGGACATATAGGTGGGTAAGGTTTTATGGAGACATGAGAGATAGAATGTGAATACATAAAAACTTAGGGCTGATCTATAATCATCTTTGGATGATGCAAAATCTTTTACATCTAATTCAAGTTTATTAAACATTTTGAAACCTAATTCTAAGGATGTACTGCTCATCTGCTAGTAATGAGAAAATTGTGAACTTCTTCTTAATCAAATAAGTTTGTTTTATAGTACCCAGGCAAAGATCTCCAAAAAATGGCGTGTAGCTCAGTTGGTAATGGGTGGGGGCATATTTGTACAAAAAGCAGAAGGTCTCGGGTTCAAACCCAAGACACCCCCATAGCCACAACCGCTGAGTGAGTCAGGTATGCCCCTCACATTATAGATAGGCAGCCGATTGTGGGCCGGTTGAGGTTGCCGGTATCAACCTTTTGTACAAAAAAAAGATCTCCAAAACTTGAAAAACAATCATTACAGTTTTTTTGGATGGTATAGTTTGTGGCTGCAACAAAGGCATCGTAGTATTAGGAACCTGTTAATAGCACTGCCAGATGTCTCAAGTTGATTTGTCTTGGTATATGGTTGTAGTAAGTAGTCTCAACTAACTTATGGTTGCAATTAATGGGCAGCTGTAGATATGGAGGACCACCATTTGGGTATAAATGACAAGTGGAAGTAGGGGAACTAGAAGTCTTTGCTGTCAACTTTAGTCTGAAACAAGCCCAAACATGTATTATGTAGTGTTTGCAAGTACATAATTTGATTTTTGGAATTGGAGTTGAAGTTGTAGATCCCATACAAAACTTAAGATGATTAAGCTATATTTCCATGTCCATACTTGAGTCCATTTTATTTTGAACATTTGATCTGGTAGTACCATTGATATTAAAAAATATATTAAAAAGAACTTACACCAATGTTGATATTGTTCAGCTCAAAATGTTTTGCCATGATACTAATTTTGTATGTAAGTACTCTTGTTATTAATTTCGACTCTGTAATCAAGACAATTCTTATCTAATATTGAAGTTCAAAGCTAATCCTTTGATTCCTAAAATTCACATGTGAGTTCTAATATCGTGGAAGTGAGAGTAATTCTTAGTATAATAGATTTCTTGCTACTTTTAAATGGCACAAGCATATTAGGGATCAGTACTGTTGCATAAGAATAATCATGAGCTTGTGGACACCTTAATAAGAAAATATTACCATTGTAAAACAACACCTAATACTTGTTTACATGAAAGTTAAGCAGTTATTTCGTGTTCTGTTTTCTAAATTATATTCAGCTGTGGCTTTATGATTGCACAGTTTTGTATTAGTTTTCAGCCTATTAATCTAGGTTGTGATAAAATACATATTGTTGCTGAGGGGTGGGGGCTGGATTTCTTTACAGACAACAGCGAAAACTTCTGCTCGTTTGTGCCGACAAATATATTGCATATTTTCTATTTTCTATATATTGACAAGTTGCCCAACTTATGGTGACCAATTTGCCATTCTTTAATGTTATTATTTACTACTATAAATGCTATCAGGAAATCTTGATCCAATTGCTAGGTCCAATGATCTTTAATGCAATTAAGAAGTTTAACTTCTTACCTAATGTTGAGTAGAGCTGAAGAGTTTTCCCTATTGTTATATAACAACTAAGACTTGCTGTATCTTTTGTTAACAGCAGAAATAAGCTACAGTCTTCAGTCAATTGCTATTGCACTATGAGTTTTCTCTCATAGTCTTGTTCTGTTTTGGACATCTAGATCTTTCCATACTCTAAGATCATATCAGATAACCAAGAGCTGCAGCTGAATATGGTGGGAGATTTTGAGCCTCTGATTAAGTCAGCAAAGATGGAAGCTTGCCAGACCCTAAACTCTGACTCAGTCAGTGGACCAAAATTACACTACCCTTTGACTCCTCTAAGGCTTGTAAGGGGTCTGGCATGCTTATTGGTTTACCTCTCTACTGCCTTCATGTTCTTAGTGTTTTTTAGTCCCTTTTTTACAGTTTTCCTCCGCCTTTTTAGCGTACATTATAGTAGGAAGACTACATACTTCCTTCTTGGTCTATGGTTAGCTTTGTGGCCGTTCTTGTTCGAGAAGATTAACAAAACTAAAGTGATATTTTCTGGAGAAACTGTTCCGGAAAAGGAACGTGTTTTAATTATTGCCAACCACAGAACAGAAGTTGATTGGATGTATCTTTGGGATCTTGCGCTGCGAAAGGGTTGTTTAGGGTGCATCAAATATGTCCTTAAGAGCAGCTTGATGAAGTTGCCTGTGTTTGGTTGGGGATTTCATGTTTTTGAGTTCATTTCGGTGGAGAGAAGGTGGGAAGTAGATGAAAATATCATGCGGAAAACGCTCTCAACCTTAACCAATCCATTGGACCCATTGTGGCTTGCTGTTTTTCCCGAGGGAACTGATTTTACGTAATTCCTCAATATCCCTTCCATCTTCTATCTGTGTTCTTATATTTGTTTGTACAAAATAACTAGCCTTCTTATGCTACAATATCAAATATCTACCTGATTAAAAGACAAACTCTGAAAAATACTTGTTAACTCATGTATTCCATTTGGTATAAATAACCATCTATCCAGTATCTACCACTTGCCCATTTTGATAACATGTCTTGCCTATATGCAGAGAACAGAAGTGCATAAAAAGTCAACTTTTTGCTGCTGAAAATGGATTACCTGAACTCAAGAATGTGCTGCTTCCCAAAACAAGAGGTTTCTATGCTTGTGTTGAAAACCTAAGGGGATCTCTGGATGCAGGTTTATTTTTTAATCAAGTATCTTATATATATATATATATACACACACACACACCATGAACTCCAAAATTTGATTCCTGAAAAATTTCTATTTTTATGTGATCATGGAGACTTCTCATGTATCAGTAAATAATATCAATTAAGAGGACAAGGAACCACGTTATTCTTTCGTATGATTCAGAAAATTAGCATGAATTTGGTGTTTAGATTTGTTAAACATGATAGATTACATGATCCTGAGTTCAGAGTGAATTAAAATTGTTATAATAAAATTATCTCTACTATGGTTGCATTACGAATCTAGACAAAAATCTTTGCAGTTTTAAACTTAGGGGCCGTTTACCAAACGCTTACCGGGTGAGCATGGAAAGGACCGTGAATCTTGCCCGGTAAGTGAGGGAAAAGACTCTTATCTAGTAAGCACCTACCGGGTAAAAGACACTTACTTACCAACAACCCATTTTGATAACTGAGAACGTTACCCAATAACGTACGTGAGGCGGTGACTCTTGCCAAATAGCGCTTACCAAGTAAGCATTTGGTAAACGGATTACCCTTATGTGATGGTAGAAAGTCTACAGGTTTTAAGCTCTCCTGAGATATCTTAAAGAGTAAATTACATGATTGGTCCCCGTGGTTTACACAAAATTGCACTGTGCATCCCTAATTTGAAATAATTATGGAAAACGTTCCGGTGGTTTATATTTTCACACGTCTTTGGTCCCTGTGACCTAACACCATTAAAAGATTCTGTTATGTAGGTAAATTAGGAGGGTAATTTAGTCCTTTCATATATTTAAGAGGGTAATTTAGGGACGCACAGTGCAATTTTGTTTAGTAGAGTACTTGGGTTTGTCTTAGGACGGAGTGCCACATTATTTTTAGTGGCGGATATATTTACTGGGTTGGTTTGGTTTGGTTTGGTTTATAACTAAAATGCGTATTTTTGTTCTTTAAAGTTCCCGTTTCTCTATATTTCAGTGTATGATGTGACTATCGCATACAAGAACCGGTGCCCCACTTTCACGGACAACGTTTTTGGCGTGGAACCTTCAGAAGTTCATGTTCATGTTCGACGCATCCCTCTTGAAGACATCCCAGTTTCAGAAAGCGAGTGCAACACTTGGCTATTAGATACGTTTCAACTCAAAGATCAATTGCTTTCGGATTTCATCGCTCAAGGTCATTTTCCTAACGAAGGAACCGAAAAAGATCTTTCGACACTCGGATGCCTGGTAAATTGTACAGCGGTAATAGCCATCACTTGTGTATTCACATATCTTGCGTTTTTCTCATCCGATTGGTTCAAAGTTTACATTGTTCTATCTTGTGCATACCTTGCTTGTGCTACTGCTTTTGATTTTCGTCCATCGCCACTTCTTGAATATGTTACTCGAAAGAAATCCTCTTAGGAAAAAAACGGAAGATTATTCGCTATAAAACTCATGGAAGAAGAATAAGTTCTTGTAAAAGTGAAAATGTGTACATTTTTTTTTGTAGTTGTAAATTGGGATTATTGCTATTCAATGGATACATTATGTTCTTTATGGTGTTCTGACATCTCCATGATGTTATTGTTTGCTATTTATCATCTTTTTTTTTCTCAATATCGTGTATCAACCAATTATGATTGGTACACAAAATTTTATATCATGTACAAACTAACTCTAATTGGTACCAACTTAACTGACACCAACTTTTTTCGGTTGGTACATGTTGGTACGGTTTTATACCAACATCTCAAAAGTTTACAAACTTGTTGTCCAAAACCTGTTATCCGTAAAACTTTTAGTCGTAAAACAATAAAATGCATGAGTTTAGTTCTTTGAGTTAGAGGGCCGGTTAAAACTTTTAGTCTTTTACTATAAATGTAAAAAAATAAAATATTAATTTACTAAATAATCAAATTTCTTTAAAAACAATTACGTCATCCCATAATCAGATGCATTAATAATCAAATATATTGTATTTCATTGATTTTTTATTTAACAAATAATTAAAATAATATATATATATATATATATATATATATATATATATATATATATATATATAAGTCGGTATTGTACGGTATTATTGTGGTAAACGATTTTCAATACCACGTACCAACCAATTTTGAGAAGTTGGTACAATAATACCAACCAATTCAATTGATACCAATTTAGTTGGTACCAATTGAATTGATATAATTGGTAATGAATTGGTTGGTTTGTCATGATACAAATTTAACACCCCTATGTTTATTTGTACAACAAGGTTTTGTTTTCTTGTGTTAGATGCATAGTTGAGGGGTTACTGACTTGGTGGTACGGTTACCAGTTTATTTCTCCAATGGTCTATTTTCACTCTTTATTTCAATCATATCCTTTATATCATTTTCATTTATTTCAGACTTTTATTAGTTATTTTTTTACCTTATATAATTGGTTAATCAGCTAAGCTAACCTCTTGTTTATTAGTTAACAAGTAGTTTTTCAACTAGCCAACTAGCTTATCAGCAAATTACGACCAACTTATTAGCTAGTTTGTTGAACATAGCCGAAGTAGTTTTAGAAAAGATGGTTTATAAACTTTCAATTTTATTTATTGTATTTTATATTTTTTTAAATTTTACTAAACAACTCATAAGGAGCTATAATCACTCAAGTGATCGATTTCATTCATGTATTGCAAAGGTACAGGAGCAAGGAATAAATAGGGTACAAGAGATAATTACAAAGGAAAATTTCTCCTAGAGATATAGCTTATCTATACTAACAATAGGATGCGATAAGTATGGAATTGATAAACAATATCAATATCATAAATGGTGATAATACCCCCCCTGGCAAACTCAAGTGTGGGAGCACACTTGAAGTTTGGATCGTAAGGGTACGAATGACGATGAACCGAGAGATTTGGTAAAAATGTCCGCCACTTGATCTTTGGTAGAAACACGAGCAACTTTGAGCAGACCTGCTTCAACCCGTTCACGGACAAAGTACTAGTCGAGATGAATGTGCTTGGACCGAGAACCAACAATCGGGTTGGCCGTCATGAAGGTAGCCCCAACGTTGTCACACAAGAGAAGCGGTGGGGAGGACGCACGAACACCAAGTTCTGTAAGGAGCTGTTGAAGCCAAATAAGTTCAGCAGTAGTGTAGGCCAAGGCACGAAATTCATCCTCGGTGCTGCTACATGCAACAACACGTTGTTTGCGAGATGTCCAACTGATCAAGTTAGGACCAAAGAAGATGGCAAAACCATACTGAGACCGATAATCATCCGGATCAGACATCCAACCTGCATCCGAGTACGCACAAAGGTGGGTTTGAGAGCTGGCATAGATGAGAAGACCATGGTTATTAGTGCCTTTGAGGTATCGTAAAATGCGTTTGGCAACTTGCCAATGATCTTGAGTGGGGGAGTGCATGAACTGACAAACCCGATTGACAACAAAGGTAATCTCGGGACGAGTGATTGTCGTGTATTGTAGTGCCCCAACGACTTGGCGATAAAGTCGAGCATCGTGAAACAGAGTGCCATATTTTCGAAGTTTGCTACTGGACTCGGCAGGTGTAGATAGAGGTTTTGCGTCGAGCATTTTACATCGTGCGAGAATGTCCCGAATGTATTTCGATTGGGACAGGAACAAACCCGAAGTAAGATGTACTTCCACACCCAGGAAAAAATGTAATTTACCCAAATCTTTCAAGGAGAATTTTCGATTGAGTTGGGTAATAAATCGGGAGACGAGTGCTGGATCGCTACCTGCAATGATGATGTCATCGACATAAACAAGGAGATAAATAGTTACCGTAGATGAGTGATGAACAAACAGGGAAGTATCGGAGTGACAGGTGCGGAAGTTAGTGGCAACAAGAAAAGTCTTGAGCTTGGTGAACCATGCTCGCGGAGCCTGCTTGAGTCCGTACAATGCTTTGTTGAGTTTGCACACATGTGAAGGGAACCGAGAGTCGATAAAGCCTTTTGGTTGTTCCATGTAAACTGTTTCTTGAAGGTCATCGTTGAGAAAGGCATTATTGATGTCTAACTGTTGAACGGACCAACCCTTTGATAGAGCAAGAGAGAGAACAAGGCGCACAATGGTCGGTTTAACCACCGGACTGAAAGTATCAAAGTAATCAACACCCTCTTCTTGCTGGAAGCCTTTTTCAACGAGGCGGGCTTTGTACCGTTGAATTGACCCGTCGGCATGTTGTTTGATCTTGTAAACCCATTTACAACCAACAAGATTAGTATCGTGAGTACGAGGGACAAGTGACCAAGTGTTATTTAGAATTAAGGCACTAAATTCGGTCTGCATAGCCTCTTGCCAACAAGGATGTTTGCTTGCTTGATGGTATGTGGTGGGTTCAGAGAGGGAGGCAATGAGGGGATGAGTGATAGGGTGTTTGGTGGCAGTGAAGGATTTGGGTTTGAGATTATTTGTGCGGGCTCGGGTTGTCATGGGATGTGTCATGTGTGTTGGTGGCCGATGGTCGGAAGTAGGACGGGGACGGTTGAGGTTGAGAGGATGGCGGTGGAGGAGGATATGCTTGGGGAAGAGAGTCATGAGTGGGTGTTGGAGTAGACATGGTAGAGGGGAGGCAGTGGTGGGTGGCGGTGGGTTATGGTCAGATGAATTTTGGGGTGGAGATGAGGATGGAGAAGCGGCTTGATGAAGAAGGAAGGAGGGAACAAGAGTGTTGTTGACGGGTGTAAAGGGGTGGTAGAAGAGTTTGTCTGACTAGCGTATGGAAATACATCCTCATTGAATACGACATGGCGGGAGATATATAGTCGTGAGGTAGGAACATGAAGGCACAAATAACCTTTGTGTTTAGAGCTGAAGCCGATGAAAACACGTGGAAGGGAGCGAAAGTCCATTTTGTGGTTGTTGTAGGGGCGTAGAAAGGGATAGCAGAGACACCCAAAGGTTTTGAGGAAATTATAATCGGGAATTTTGGAGAATAGTTTTTGGTAGGGTGAATTGTAATTGATAAGAGAAGTGATGGTGCGATTGTGAAGGAAAGTGGCAGTGTGAAAAGCTTGTTCCCAGAAAGAAGTAGGTAAGGAAGATTGGGCGAGTAAGGTAAGGCCTTTTTCAACAATGATTCGATTTCGACGTTCAGCGGCCCCATTTTGCTCTTGAGTGTGAGGGCATGATACACGATGTGAGATGCCGTGATGAGATAAAAAGGCTGAGACATTACTAAATTCTCCGCCCAATCGGTTTGGAGAGATTTGATATTAGACTAAAATTGTGTATGAACCATTCTTTGAAGGTGAGAAAGGCATTAAAACCTTGAGATTTGTGTGTGAGAAAGTAAATCCATATAAACTTGGTAGCATCATCAATAAAGAATACGAAATAACGATTTCCATTACATGATAAAACCAGAGTCGGACCCCAAACATCAGAATAAACAATATCAAAAGGTTTATTGGCATTATTATGAGAAACATGAAAGTGAAAGCGATGACTCTTTCCTAATTGACATGGTTCACATACATTAGGAAAAGAAGTAGAACTAATAGGAAGCCGAAATTGAGAGACGAGACGCCGAAGAATGCTTTCGTGGGGATGAGCAAGACGATGCCAACCTTGGAGAGACGTACGGGCACCAAACAAAACAGTAGGCAGGGATTGAGTGGATTGAGAAGGTGGTACGAGGCGATATAGACCATTATCGAAGACCCCTTGGAGGAGGGTTTTGCCCTGTAGATTTTTAAGAGCACAATGGTTAGAGTGAAATTCCATGTATGCATTGTTGTCACTAGTGATTTTAGAGACACTAAGCAAGCTTTTGGTGAGTTTAGGAACGATAAGAATGTTCTTTAGTTTAATGGGTGTAGGCTTAGCAGACAGAATATTAGAGCCAAAATGCGAAATAAATAACCGGTTACCGTCACCAACGGAGAGTTTGTCATACCACGATACGTGTCTGCGATGTTGAGTTTGTTCAGATCAGGTGCGGTTGGTTGCGTTGGAAGGTGCGGTTGAATGTTATGTTGGCCGAGGTTTCTGGTCCGATGAGCGTTGGTTGCGTTGGAAGGTGCGGTTGAATGTTATGTTGGCCGAGGGAGAAGGCACATGCGGTGTGGGCAGTATCGCAGGTTGTGCTAGTCTCCGAGTTTTGAAGGCGATACGTTCTTCTTCTTGGAGTAACACGCCAACCAGCTCATCGACGTGGACATCATCGGTCCGCATCATAAAGGCAGTGACAAACGGTCCATATGAGCTGTCAAGACCATTGAGAATGTGACTTACCAGATCTTCATTCGAGATGGCATGGAGGTTTTCAGAGAGAGAGAGTCGACAATACTTCGTTTCTGTTCAACATACTCCTGGATGGATAGGGAACCTTTCATGAGTGTCCGAAGTTGGTTTTTGAGTGCCATTCGGCGTGCCCTAGTTTGTGCTTGGAAGGTGCGATCGAGTGTGGTTCAAGCCTCATAGGCATTCGTGGCACGAACGACGAGAGCAAGAGATCGTTCGGTGAGGGTAGATCGAAGCCAGAGATAAACCAAGCGATCAAGGCGTCGCCAAGAGGTAAAGTCCGGATTTGGTACCGGTGCTGTAGTGGTGTCGGTTGTTTGTGGTTTGAACTCGGGCGGCGGATTGTAGTGTAGGATGAAATCCTCTAGGTCAAAAGCTTGTAGGGATGCTAGAACGGTGTTACGCCATAGCGAAAAATTATGGCGATCGAGTTTGATGTTGATCGGTGGTATTTGGAAGTTGAGATTTGTGGTGGAACTTGCTGCCGTGAGAACTTGGTTGGGGAAGGGTTGGTGACAGCACCACCGCTGTCGACTGTGGAAGAGTTATCGTTGGCCATGGCGGATTCTAACTGCACTCTGATACCATATAATCACTCAAGTGATCGATTTCATTCATGTATTGCAAAGGTACGGGAGCAAGGAATAAATAGGGTACAAGAGATAATTACAAAGGAAATTTTCTCCTAGAGATATAGCTTATCTATACTAACAATAGGATGCGATAAGTATGGAATTGATAAACAATATCAATATCATAAATGGTGATAATAGGAGCAAACACAAAGAGAATGTGGCTAAGAGATTAAACCACGTTCATAAAATGGCTATTTCAACTAATTTGCCTTATATAATTTAGTCAAAATGTATAAAATATATAAACAACTCATAAGGAGCAAATTAGTCATTTTACCTGTTATGATCTGTTCAGTTTTGTCTTACCAAATTTTGAACACTTGTTATGTCATGTCATGTTTTATCCTTTATTGTCTGCATACCAAACACATCATTTAAAAACCTAACAAAATGTCACCTCACACCAAAGAAAATGGATAAAATGTAAAGAGGGGGACATATCTGATGTCTTAGAAGAGAATTGTATTTTATTTTGAGGGTATATTAGTAAAATATAAGTTTGTTCCACCTTGCATGGGCTAAAGGTGGAACATACGTGTTCCAAATTGTTCCACATAAATGTTATGTCAAACATGTAACAATGATCCATGTTTGGTTATGTCTTGTCCAGGATACCAGATACACCTATAAGAACCACCATTGTTTTTTTAGGTTCTTAACTTCCTGAGTTTTCAATGATGTGGTAAAAATATATAAAAAGTAGGTTCTTATAAGAAGCTCCATTAAAAATGCTCTTAGAACATCTATAAAAAATTAGGAAAAAGTCCAAAAAAACCCAATGAACTTTAGTATTTAGAATCATTAAGTCATTGGACAAGTTTTTTGAAATAAATAAGTCATTGAACTTTTCAAAAACTGTTAAAAAAATCATTAGACATTCAAAAACTTGTTAGATACATCCTTATGACCTATATTTTTAAGAAAAATGTTTAGGGAATTGATCATTCATTTTGAGAAAATTTAATGGGCTTTTCATCTAAAAAATAGTTCAAGTATTTAATCTTTCAAAAAGAGAAAATTTAATGTTTTTTCTTTTAAAAAAATAATTTAAGAACTTTCTTTTTCATCTAGACTTTTCTCTTAGATTTCTTTAATTCTGACTGTCACGTGCCTCTCTAATCTCTATTATGATTGTCCCCATAGCACGTGACTTTGTAGACCCTTTTCAAAAATTTAAACGTTACATGAAATTATTTCAGTTTCAAAAGTCAATGATTACATTGAAGACAGAACGTACGAAAACGTTTATTCCCTTCAACTTAGACAAATCACAACAATTAGATCTAAAGTATGCTATATTTTTTTTAAAATAAAGTATTAAAAGCCGAAATTTCTATAAAAAATCATTTTTATTTCTAACAACTATTATATTTTAGAGATTATTAAACCATTTCTAATGAAATCTCTATTTTACTCTCTATCTCTATTTTACTCTTTATATCATCTCCAATTAACTCTCTATTTTACTCTCTAAAATAGAGAAATGAATAGTAACTCTTTATATATAGCGAGTTACTATTCAATATTCTCTATTTTTTTTCTAACTTTTGATAATTACAAAATGATTCTTCTATTTTTTAGATTCTTGTATTGTTATTTTATTTGTTGTCTAATACCAATTTTAATAAATTAGAATTATATTTATCTTTAAGTTTTAAATTAATTTATATTTATCCAACTAAATATGAATTATAACATTGTTAAAATAATATGATAAAGTTAATAAATATAAGGGTGTTGTAAAAATAAAAAATATAAGGATACAATTTAAAAAGTTAATAAATATAAGGGTATTATTAAAAATATATGTAATCAAAATAAAAGAGAATATACTTGAAATATTCTCTTTTAGAGAGTAAAATAGAGTAATACATTGGAGAAGATTTAACACACTCTCTATTTTACTCTCTATAATACATTGGAGATGCCCTAACATTAATTAAATTATTAAAATTATCAATATATTAATAAAATATTATTTTTCTCTACTAAACAATTTACTTCAATGCCTCTTATTGCTGGAAAGATTAAAATATTATTTTCCTTTCCTCTTTTCTCTATTTTAACATACAATATAGCATAGCTGTTAGAGCAAAAAGTTGTTAATTTTTTTAGCATAACTATTGAAGATGCTCTAATAAATCTCATAACATGTATTTTTATATAAATCACAATATTTAATTAAATATATAAATTAAGCAAACCTAATATTGAGTTAGTGAATTCGATCCCTGCAGTGTAACGAAGTTTAGTTAAAAACTTAAATATTATGGTATTGATTTGAAGATGGTTGAATAGATGAAAACATCATCATATGTTCTTTGTTTACATATTCAATCAATATATCATTAGTTACATACTTTAACTTTCATGATTATATCAACTTTCATTATTTATCAAACAATTTTATTGAAGAAATGTATTGATATCTTAAAGTATTTATATTAGATTTTTTAAATTTCAGAAAAATGGTGATTTTAAGGATTTCTTTTGTTCTAACAGATTTTTTTTCCTAAAATGGAGAAAGTGGGAATGAATGAAATTCTCCAAATTCGGATAAATCCCTAAGAATAATTGCTTGGGAATAGGGGTGAGCAGCGGAACTGGGTACCCGCCTTTGGAACCGGAACCGCTCCGGAACTGCCGGTTCCGAAACCGGAACCGATGTGATTGGTTCTGGTTCCGGTTCCTAAAATACGGAACCGATTAAGACTGGTTTCGGTTCCGGTTCTCATTTTTTTGGAACCGTTACCCGCTGGGTACCAGTCGGGACCGGGTACCCGGCCCCGCCGGGTACCCAGAACCGGAACCGATGAGTACCCGGTATATTTTTACAAAAAAAATATTTATATATTTAATACTTATTAGATTTATGTGTTTAATAATTAATAAACTAAAAAAATTAAAAGTTTTACCTTTTAGGGTTTATTGTTTAGAGTTAGACAAAACTCTCTTTCTCTTCTCTCAGCCGCCGCACCTCATCAGCCACACCTCTCCATTGAAATTTTGAAATCCATGCTCAACTTCATCTCTAAACTAATCGATCGAACAAAAAAGTGAACAACCCATTTCCATTGAAGGCTTGAAGGTTTATTGAAGGTCTGTTCCTGGCTTCCTGCTCGATTTTCAGGTAAAGAACTAAAGATGTTCATTTTTTTGCTGTTTTGCTCTTCGATTGTTCGTTTTGCTGTTCGTTTTGCACTTTTCCTGCACTTTTGTTGTTCGTAAAAAACAAGAAAGTGAACAACCCATTTTTTTGCTGTTTTGCACTTTTGCTGTTCGTTTTTTGCTGCGCTATTTGTTTAAATTAGTTGCTGTTTTTGCTGTTTTGCTGTTCGATTGGTTCGATTAGTTGCTGTTTTTGCTGTTCGATTAAGAGTTTAAGACTGCTGTTTTGCACTTTAGATGTTCGATTTTTAGTTGTTGTTTTGTTGTTCGATGTTGTTCGATTTTTTTAGTTGTCAGCGGGTACCCGGAACCGGAACCGGTTCCAAAAAAAAAAAGAACCGACGGGAACGGTTTCGGTTCTTTCTTTCTAGGAACCGCCGGTTTCGGTTCCATGAAAATAGGGCGGGTACCCGGTATTGCTCACCCCTACTTGGGAGTTGGGAGTGGGAATTTATATTTTTATTATTCTCATCAAGTCTTTGAACTTAAATATTTAGAAGAAATAGATTCATATTTATTAAATGCATTGAATATTTTAATAATATAATTAATGTTGTAATCTCTAAAAATGAAGAAGTCTTTTTGGCGTTGAATGTAACATTATTTTAAGTATTTTTATTTTTATTTTGTATTTTAAAGAATTTTGAAGAATCTGATAGAAATGCTCATAGTAAAAAACAAAATTAATTATTAACGAGTCATGCAATTTTTTATATCTTAATAGTTATTAATAAGGGTGACAATTTTATACCAAATCAAACGAAGCAATGTGTATACCAATTATACCAATTAAATCGATACCATTTACAGTCTATTGGTGGCACTATTTTAAATGTACTGATTAGTACATAATATAAGATTTTGAGTACTAATTATAATTGACTAGTGCGATATTAAGAAAAAAATGTTACTATACTAAGGGGTCGTTTACCAAACGCTAACCAAAACCAAATTCAGAATTCAATTCCTTCTCACTACTAAGGGGTCGTTTACCAAACGCTAACCAAAACCAAATTCAGAATTCAATTCCTTCTCACTCACTGATTCGATAACCTAATTGAAAGATGATTAAACTTGCGATTACCAGTCTTTACAGAAATTAATCAGAGAAGAGGATTGAAAATCCTTGCCGAAAGGAACCAAAACACTTAATTTCTTCTTCTCTCTTTCACTGCTTCAGGGAACCGACTTCACAAAAACTGAATTGAGATAAAATCTCATTTGTAGCCGACTCCCATTTTTTATACATAATCAACTATCCTCAAAAGACCAACCAACCCCAAAGTTTCGTAAATCCACAAGTAGCTTAAACTTTGGTCAATTACACTTTCAACCCTTTCAACATTCTGTATAAAATAAGTCGTTCCCATTACTTTAAACATTCTCCCAAAATAAAAGTACAATAATTATGGAAATTTTGAGGTGTTACAGGTCAAAAGGATATAATTGACATATAGTAGAATATAGGCCAAATCAGACTCGTGTTTATATATAAAAAGAGAATGATCGGACCTGCTGTGTGAGAAACCAATGGAGGAGACAAAATTTGCAAACCGCTTGTACCAAGCCCGGGGTGCCTGCTTGAGTCTATATAGGGATCTTTTGAGTAGGCATACATGATCTGGATGATTTGGGTCCCGAAATCCCATGGGTTAGATGCATGTATACGACTTCATTAAATTCCCCGTGTAAAAAGGCATTCTTTACGTCTAATTGATCAATTGGCTAAGCCTTAGAAAGAGCCAAACTTAAAACGGTGTGAATTGTCGCCGGTTTTACGACCGGGCTAAACGTCTCGCCACAATCCACGCCAACTTGTTGTGTTTTACCATCACCTACAATTCGAGCCTTGTATCGCTCAAAAGATTCGTCAGAATTAACTTTGTGCCGAAAAATCCACATAGACCTAATCACATTGACACCCGGGGGGCGGGGTACCAATTTCCACGTCTTATTTTTAATAAAAGCATCGTATTCGTCGTTCATGGCCAGTTTCCAATTCCGGTCATGGAGCGCAGAAACCGGATTTTCGGAATGGGAGATATAGGAGCTTGAGAGTGAAGATTGAAGACGGACTTTGGTTTGAAAATGCCATGTTGGCTACGAGTGGTTGGCCGATTGGACGGAGGGGGTTGGAGATGGGGTGTGTGTTCGGTACGAGACATATAGGGGAGGTGGGAAAGACCGAAGTAGGAATAGGTGTGGGAGGAGGTGATGAGGTTGCGGCATGAGTTGTTGCCGACGTTGGAGGTGAAGGTGGTGTGGTAGGAGTGGCCGAAGTGGCAGCCGGGGTGGGTGAAGAATTGGTGATGATGTGTGAGATACGGAAAGGAGTCCTCATCGAGAAAATCATAGGACGGATGATATTTGTTAACCCCCGAGAAGGGAAATTGAGTTTCATCAAAGAGGACGTGACGACAGATTATTATTTTGTGGGAGGAAAGGTCGTAACACTTATAACCTCGATGATTTGGAGGGTAACCGAGGAATACACATGACGTGGAGCGTGATTGGAGTTTGTGTATCGTGGAAGAGGGTATGAGTGGGTAGCATAAGCAACCAAAAGTGCGAAGATATGAGTAGGAAGGTTCTTTTTGATATAGAAGGTGGACCGAAGAAGCATAAGATAATGGTTTAGAGGGAAGAATATTGAGGAGATAGGTGGCCATATGAAGTGCGTGATGCCAAAAGGATGGTGGGATGGATGCGTGGTTTAATAAAGTGCGGATAATATTGTTGATTGATCGTAGTTTTCTTTCGGCTTTGCCGTTTTGAAATGAGGTGTGGGGACAAGAGAGGCGAAAAGAAAAACCATGAGATGAGCAAAGTTGCCAAAATTGGGTGTTGTCAAATTTCTTACCATTATCACATTGGATGCTTTTGATAACACGTTCGAATTGGGTTCAAACAAAGTTTTTGAAAGTGAGGAAACAAGAGAAAACTTGCGATTTTTGAGAGAGTGGAAAAGTCTACAAGTAATTAGTATAGTCATCTAATATAATAAGATAATAGCGATGACCGGAATGACTCAAAACCGGTGATGTCCATAAATCACAATGGATAATATCAACGGGCATAAAAGTAGTAGAATTAGATGCAACAAAAAGGTTGTTTAATATGTTTTCTAAACACACAAGAACGACAAAGTTGTGAATCACTAGAGCTATTACATGAGATGTTATTATTATGCTTAAGAAATTGAAAAATAGGAGCGCTAGGGTGACCCAAACGTGCATGCCAAACGGAAGGGGAGATTGCCGAGAGACTCGTGTAGGTGGAAGCAGTGGTAGGTAGATACGTGGAAGCAGGAGTAACGGGGTATAGGTCTCCTTGGCTATCACATCTCTTGAGTTGAATGCCCGTCCGAAAATCCTTCACAGAAAACCCAAAAGGATCAAACTCAAATTTCTTGATGCTAGCAGGGCATTGCGTCCAAAGGACATCGTGAACGATATAAACCAGCAGTACGAGATCAAAATTGGTTACTACTAAGGTTGGAGTGCGCGATGCAGGGCACTGCTAATGGTCAGAGGCACGTTCGAGGAGTCGTATGAACGACTCCCAGCGTATTTATATAATTTGCAGCTGCAGAATCCATGTACGGTCACCCAAATAAGGATCGATTCAAAGGGACGTTTTGAGTTGTGCTTCGTTGCCCTTGGACCCGCGGTACGTATATTAACACGTCATATTTTTACACATTATAAACTATAACATTTACAAAGGGAAACCACCTACGTTTTTGCAGATCCGCATATTTGTGGAAAATCTGCGTCGTGTCCTGGTAATAGACGCTGCCCATTTAAAGGGGCCTTACTTGGGTATGATATTCCTGGCGGTTGCCATGGATGGGAATAACTCCATCATTCCCGTAGCTTTCGGAGTAGGCAAGTCCAAAACCGGGGAGGAGTGGACTTGGTTTCTGTCCATGTTGAGACAAGCTATCGGAGACCCGAAAGGGTTGGTGTTTATGTCCGACAGGGCTGCTTCCATAAGCGCCGCAATCTCTGCCACGTACCCAAACGCCCATCACGCCTCATGTTGTCGACATTTGGAGATGAACGCCAAATCCAAGGACAAACGTATTACCACCCACCACGCCGTCTACTGGAAGGCATGCAGAGCGTATACGACTTAGGAGTTTGACTGATACATGAATGTTCTACGAGTTAGTGCCAAGGATGCAGCCAAAGTTATGGACGATGTTGGACCTAAGAGGTGGTCTGCGGCCCATTTTCCTGCACACCGGTATGACATTCTGACCTCCAATAGTGCAGAGTCGGTGAATGCATTCTCTCGTTTTGCGCGTAGATTACCGATTGTACAAGTTATGGAGTCTTCCGGGCCTTTCAACAAGAGTGGTACCAACTTCGACGCCGAAAAGGAGGTGAGATGTGTTAGTCCCAGATGGCTTAACAAGTATTGTAGAAGGGGGGGGGGGAGGGGGGGGGGGGGTTGAATACAATACTCAAATTTTTCACAATTTTAATTCTATTATTGAAAAATTTCAACAAGAATTACACATAGAATCTAAAGACTGTTGCGGAAAAGAACAGATAAACTATTCTAACAATCTTTCACAAAGTATACTGAAAACTAAAAACAATTTGAACACTTAGAACAAAGCTTTAAAGTTCTTGAGAGAGTGGAGGATGCTTGCACTGAGAATTCTTTTTGTAAGCGTGTTTTGCATGGGAGCTTCTTCTTCCTTTTATAGTGTGATGAGCATTAAATGCTTGAGACACTTGTCATCAGGAGATTTGCTTGAAAATGTTGACTTATGAAAAGTTGATATGTCTTTATCACCTTTTCTTTGGTACTAGGAAGAATACCCATGCTGAATGAGACTTTATCTGATAATGGATAAAACGACAAATAGTCACTTTTACCTGGAAATAGATATTGTCCCATAATAAATGATCTTCTTGATGTGTCTTTCAAGACAATTTCACCGATGATCTTCCACCGATATGAGTGACTTGGATCTTGTAACTTTCTTTGAAGAAAACCATTCATGAGAAGAGAATATTGATCCCACCGATTTGAGCATCCTTATCGGTGGGATGATGTTGGCCGACGTGATGAAAGTCGGTGGGAGAGTGTCCACCAATGTGTGGGAACACCATCGGTGGACAATGACTTGTAAGTTATTGATGTATGATTTCTCACTTCCACACTGAGAGAATCTTCAATATGAGTTTTGGTTGATCTTTGACTTCACCAAACATTTGCTATCATGTACAAGTCATCATAAAGAACCATGCTAAAATATTCTAAGTAAGATATAGGAAAAACATCGGTGAGTCAATTTCAAATCTTTGTGACCCAACAATCTCCCCCTATTTGAATTTGAGCTCTATTCTTAGAATATTTAAGAGTATCTGAAAATAAAATGCATTTTGACTCTTTTTACTCTTTTTGGGTTCTTTTCACATAGACCATTCTTTTTGTTCTTTTTGATCTATTTTTCTTTTGTATGAGTTTGTACACTATAAACAATATTTACAAGTAAGAAAATATAACTATGTGCAACAAGGAAATTCAAATAGAAGAGAAGTACTTGTATTTAATTTAAATCTTCATACATCCGAAAATGAAGAAAATTTTACAAGTACTTAAACGGGAAAAAGGAAAACACTTAGATTATTTTCTCGGTTCCTGACGGCGCTTGATTTCGGCGAGGATGTTCTGGTAAAATGGTTGAGCTTCAAGGATGTACGGGATCAGATTGGATATGCCTTGAAGAAAAATGATGTCAGCCAAGTGAATCTGAGAAAATCTGAAGAAGCGTCGGTGGCCAAATCCATCATTAAAGAAGACTCCATGTAACACCCCAAAACAGGGGTTAACAAAAACTTCCATAAAACGGAAGAGTGGTACTCATTACTAAAGTAAAAGTATACATAAATCATTACATAACCATTAATACGAAGATTTAGCTAATTACGACTAGTAATGGATCACTAGCTTATCAGATAACAAAAGGTGTCGGAAAGTTCTATCATATTCTTCAAATCTTTAACTCTCCAACAATGATCCCATGCTCACAACCCCAGTCTAAACTTCTTGTATCCGGGACCACTAATATCTGTAACATATAAAACACATAACAAGTGTTAGGCTTTTAAAGCCTAAGTGAGGTTTACACATAGCACATAGAGCATAATCATAGCATGTAGGAATAACAATTCGATACATTCACAAATTGGATTCCATGGAGAAGGTCCATATCGCTACCCAGTTACATCATAATCGAAGATATACCTTGATCGATACCCCACGGCATTGTCACAAGGCATAACACAACGGAAAACCCCACGGTATCCGAAGGTATGAACGAAATACACTTACCCCACGGTATGTATGAATATATCTTCCAATGCATACTAGGTGCTCCTCCAATTAAGTGAATACCAAATATGTTACTCCAAATAAGATTCAAAACATATTAAGCACTTTAGCAATGGTCCAACCATTTATCATAATCCATACTACTTCCATGTAGTTCATATACATCCACATGTATTAATTCACATTCCATAAGAATTCAACAATAAACCACCATGTTTACATTTCAAGAATAAATCCATTTGGACCATTAAGCCATCAATTCATCATTAAGACATCTATTAAGTCATCATCTCAATATCACATACAATGGACATATAATCCAACCAAACTCTTAACATCAACATTTATTATGGCATACAAAGTAATAAACACAATTAAGCCACATTAATTTACTTGAACTCCTCTTATTTCCCTCTTAACCATTAAGAGCATATTATTCAAGATTTCCCATTAACTATACCAAAATCAAGATGAGGAATAGTATATAAATGTAATACAAACAATTAATTACAAGTTACTCACCGTTAATTCTTCAATTGCTAACACCCTAACTTGAATACTTGAACCTAATTGCTCCAAGAAGAAGATGAATATTGCAAGCCCTATTTGAAGTTTAATTGTTAAGATTCATATAACACTTACTTGGATAAGATTAGGATTAAGAGATGAAATTACCTTAGGTTTTATGAAGAAATCGTTTGCAAGATGAGGAGCAGAGCTAAATTTCGATTTTGAGAGTTCTAAGTGAAAAGTGAGATGAGTAATGACTAAGGGGTGGGTTTAACCCTCTATTTGGCACGTCAGGTAATTGGCGTCAGTCGTCGGCGCCGATGGATCGGCGCCACTCCATTGGCGTCGGCTTCTGTTTGCCAAATCTTCCAACTTCTACTAATTTGGCCGTAACTTCTTCGTTAGAACTCCGTTTTTGCTCCGGAAAGAACCGTTGGACTCGTATTCAAAATACCCATCCAACTAATCCATAAAATCTAATATTTAACTTTATCATCTTTTTTTTCATTTATTTCCTTAAGGAATAAACTTACTGATTTCTATCTGGAGTTCTCAAATAATAAGTGACAATCACGGAAATTACTTAGGAAATCAATTATAATCTAAGAAGTCAAAATATAAAGAAATATTAGGACTATTTTTTTACTCACAAGGATTTTCCGGGTGTTACAATTCTCCCAACCTTAAAATGATTTCGTCCTCGAAATCTATATCCTTTACTACCCAAAGTCAACCGACTCACTGTCGACCAAAATTCAACAATTCCTAACAGGAATCTAAGTTCTATCCACACGGTCTATAAAGACAATTCTTCGAACAATTGTTTATTAACAAAGCCCCTACACATACGTTGTACTCATGTACAGATAAACGTTCCAACCATAGAGAAACTCCCAACCATACGACTTCAGTCATCTCCCAACCTTAAAATGTTCTATACATCTTGATTTCAGTTTCTAACTCTAACTCAATTTAAGGCTCAATTAATACTGAGACCAACCGAATCTCTAATTTCAATTGCCCCTATCGTTAACGGCCATTCTCATTCAAAGAGCTCTAATAGACTCCAAAATCCATCTCAATAATTAATCATCAAACGGACAGGTTCACTAATCATACACAAAGGTTAGTTCACTAAAACCACTCATCACAAATGAGTATCTTAAGGTTACTACTACCATCACCACCATTCTTTTTAAAATCAGCTACAATTTCCCGATTACACTAAAGGTGTTTGGCCTTAAACCCAAAAGTTGACACCTAATTATCACCAACCTTTGCACTTTAACCAAACCCACACATGGGTTCCATTCACAAATAAAAATCTAGAAGGAACAAGGATTCATCTTTCATATTTCCTGAACCTTACTTCTTTCCTCATTAACTGCTCCCCAACTTAGATTTGTAAGCCTCTTTAAAGTAACCGTTTATCATTAAACCTTTATCCGACTATTGCCTAGTCTTCCATACCGTCATCATCCACATCTCAATTTCCATATCTCAAAATAACATTAACGTATGATGCTTGAAAATCCATACTCACTTTAAATTGGGCATACTCACCACTTTTGAATACTTCTATATCTACGGCACCCATCACTACATCTATGACCCACACGTTTCTTCAGTAAAAAGTACTACCACTTCTTCACATCAATATCGTACTATGCGACCACATTGCAACCAAGCACTAAAATATTTTATATCAAAGGTGATAATTCCGTTGAACCTGTAGTATAACTACATTCTTAGGTCCGACCTTTCTATCATTACTTCCTACGTTAGCATGAAGTACTAACCTCCAATCATTATTAGTCTCTTTTCCCCAACTTTCCCACATACCGATAACACTTTCTCATCTTTATTAAACTTCCTATGATTCAAAATCATAAACTTATTTAGCGACTCACACAACCAAAATCACTTTGGATAAACTCATACTACCGCTCGACATTCTATTCCAATAATAGCCAAATCACTACACCATCTTACAACCACATATTCCAACAGCTTTATTGACAACTAGCACTATTCATCTGGAATCCCCGAAAAGACTTTCATCTAATGTCCCCTCCTTATCACTTATTATTACTTCTTTGTGACTCCAAACCATTATATATACAGTGCACACTACATCACAAATCGACATAGTCCATACCCTTACTATGTTCGTGCCTATTTCTTCATTATATATAAACCATCTACATCATAAGTAGAATATTCATCTACAACAATAGTCTTTCACTATCCTAACACCCCTCCACAAGGTGATCCTTCAACTTTTAAATCTTCCGATTCTAACTTGACATTCATACATGATCTCAAAAGAAGAAATTAATGTATTCACATTACGTAAACTTTAATTATAATACAATTCATGTAATTCCAACCCTCAAGCCTATGTCAAGTTAATTAAACCAACGAATACCCTTAAGACTCAACCGAATTTAAAACCAAGCCATCCGCTCAAAGGATCTATTGATCATTTATCAGTTATCAACTCATGAAATTTAAAATACATCTAATCCCACATCATGCAACACACGCCTCGAGACATGATAATCTCACGACCCCTTCATTGCTACTTTCCCAATGAAGTCAATTCATATATGTATCTATATGTACACGTATGTACAACTCTATATACTCCACAATATATTTATATATATTTATATATATATTATTATTTTGCCATAGGTCACTAGTCCCAAAGGTACTAAAAATACAAGACCATCACACTGTCCTCACACATAAGACCAATAGTTAAACCAACACTAAAAATGCGATTAAGCATATACCACACCAAAATTATTGCACAACCACAATAAACTTCTAAAAGCGTATTTTGACCACCTAACTTTTACTTCTGTAGCAATTTAACCAAAACCTTTTCTATTCGTGATTTATTCGCCAATCACTCAAAATCCACACATGTGGTGTTTCACAATATATGTATTGTCCGCATTCTATAACATTCTGTAACATTCTCAAGTCCACCGTACACGATATTGTCCGCTTTACGGATACCCTCTGCATAACAGCATGCCGGCACCGCTCACGGTTTTGTTCCTGCCCGCACAGGCATACGCGGGACGCACCCAGACCGCACCCTGTGACAGGCAAAAGGCCTCATACATCCAACACAACTGCCGACTTCAATGTCAATAGTCGACCTTTCGATACTTCTTTAATCTATTCATCAACAAGGACTGAACTTAATCCTTTCGATAAAACATAATACAATTTACATCTCATCGTCTTCATTTCAAACTTATTCGTGCAATACTAATATCACAAGATCCCCATAAATTCTTATTTAACGTCGAGGATATTTCCTTACTGTCTCACCACACTACTCATAGCAATTTGCTAATTCCATCACCTTGATTACTACTAATCTTTCCTCCGGACACTACTGTCCCTTGCCAACTGTATTTCTAGTTACCAAACAAGGGTATAGACCTTCTTACAACCGACGCTAAAGTCCACTTTCAACTCTCCCATTGTTCACCTTCCTCCTAAACACCATTACCAAAACTTACAAACATTCTCCCATGGTTTATCCAACACCTCTCCATTCTCAGAGTTCTTTCTTATCTTATAGTAATATTTTACGACTTAGTTCGTTCATAACCTTCATACATAACAATGTATTAAATGTATTATTTCGCACATTTCCTCCTTTTAAAGAACAACACTTGGAGCAACTTGGGTACACATGACCCCAAGATTCTTATAACTTTAGTGTACTGCACCACGATCACGAGAATTATTTGCATACTACTTTCCGCAAAACTTAATCTTTTTCAACCAAAACTATATTGTTATGACCGTAGTATATTTAATGAAAATCTTTTCATACGACAAAAGTTGCAAGAAATTACCGACACAAAATAAGCTAGTCGGTTCTCACACTCATCTATATTTAACTTTTCTTATAAAGTATAATGTATTTTGCAAATTACTAAACTCAAAATTTGACTGCGCGACGTAAATGGTATTACCTCTTTCTTTAAATACCCACGTGTACCTACTGACTCATCATCAACTAAATTGTTATTTATGCATTTGTTTTGAAATCACAAAAACCCATGTAACACACACTCGAGGACACCATGCATAAAACTCTACTTGCAATTGAAGGCTATTTGCTTAAACAAGGTCTATCGTTTAACTCACGCAACTTATCATTGACGCCCTATTTTCAACCAGTGGTTACCCTCTCTACATTCTAACACTTGTTATACATGCCTTCCAAGGCTCACTTACTCAACCATTTCATACTATTCCCATCTTGATCAAACATCTTACATTCTATTTCCACACATTTTAATCCACTTATTTAAAGTTGTCCCGGCGGACTTTCATGAGTCCCGCCAGTTCCAGGTTGTCCTTCCTATCCTCGATCATTTACCGATCTGTCCTCTAAAGAATTGAAAGACCTTGGTGGCGTTTTTACCATCATTATGCTATAAAACAAAAAATAACCCTGAGAAATGGTTATATGAATATAGACACACGAAACGTACCTTACCGATCATTAGTCACCAGAACAATTTAGAAACAAGTATGCTTATGTAACAATATATTCATAATAATAGTAGCTAATTGCGATTATGAATGTATCATACATGAGAATCCTCATTACCGTCGTTACCGTACTAATTTCACGTATTTCTGTCGACCCTAAGGCCATCACATCTTAATACTTCTACCCACTCTCACGATTCATAACTTAATTCATCTCAGCTTAAGTCTAAGTATTTCCTCATCATACTTAGTTCACTTAAACTAAAGCTCTGATACCAACTTGTAACACCCCAAAACAGGGGTTAACAAAAACTTCCATAAAACGGAAGAGTGGTACTCATTACTAAAGTAAAAGTATACATAAATCATTACATAACCATTAATACGAAGATTTAGCTAATTACGACTAGTAATGGATCACTAGCTTATCAGATAACAAAAGGTGTCGGAAAGTTCTATCATATTCTTCAAATCTTTAACTCTCCAACAATGATCCCATGCTCACAACCCCAGTCTAAACTTCTTGTATCCGGGACCACTAATATCTGTAACATATAAAACACATAACAAGTGTTAGGCTTTTAAAGCCTAAGTGAGGTTTACACATAGCACATAGAGCATAATCATAGCATGTAGGAATAACAATTCGATACATTCACAAATTGGATTCCATGGAGAAGGTCCATATCGCTACCCAGTTACATCATAATCGAAGATATACCTTGATCGATACCCCACGGCATTGTCACAAGGCATAACACAACGGAAAACCCCACGGTATCCGAAGGTATGAACGAAATACACTTACCCCACGGTATGTATGAATACATCTTCCAATGCATACTAGGTGCTCCTCCAATTAAGTGAATACCAAATATGTTACTCCAAATAAGATTCAAAACATATTAAGCACTTTAGCAATGGTCCAACCATTTATCATAATCCATACTACTTCCATGTAGTTCATATACATCCACATGTATTAATTCACATTCCATAAGAATTCAACAATAAACCACCATGTTTACATTTCAAGAATAAATCCATTTGGACCATTAAGCCATCAATTCATCATTAAGACATCTATTAAGTCATCATCTCAATATCACATACAATGGACATATAATCCAACCAAACTCTTAACATCAACATTTATTATGGCATACAAAGTAATAAACACAATTAAGCCACATTAATTTACTTGAACTCCTCTTATTTCCCTCTTAACCATTAAGAGCATATTATTCAAGATTTCCCATTAACTATACCAAAATCAAGATGAGGAATAGTATATAAATGTAATACAAACAATTAATTACAAGTTACTCACCGTTAATTCTTCAATTGCTAACACCCTAACTTGAATACTTGAACCTAATTGCTCCAAGAAGAAGATGAATATTGCAAGCCCTATTTGAAGTTTAATTGTTAAGATTCATATAACACTTACTTGGATAAGATTAGGATTAAGAGATGAAATTACCTTAGGTTTTATGAAGAAATCGTTTGCAAGATGAGGAGCAGAGCTAAATTTCGATTTTGAGAGTTCTAAGTGAAAAGTGAGATGAGTAATGACTAAGGGGTGGGTTTAACCCTCTATTTGGCACGTCAGGTAATTGGCGCCAGTCGTCGGCGCCGATGGATCGGCGCCACTCCATTGGCGTCGGCTTCTGTTTGCCAAATCTTCCAACTTCTACTAATTTGGCCGTAACTTCTTCGTTAGAACTCCGTTTTTGCTCCGGAAAGAACCGTTGGACTCGTATTCAAAATACCCATCCAACTAATCCATAAAATCTAATATTTAACTTTATCATCTTTTTTTTCATTTATTTCCTTAAGGAATAAACTTACTGATTTCTATCGGGAGTTCTCAAATAATAAGTGACAATCACGGAAATTACTTAGGAAATCAATTATAATCTAAGAAGTCAAAATATAAAGAAATATTAGGACTATTTTTTTACTCACAAGGATTTTCCGGGTGTTACACTCCAGGAATGGGTGAGAGGCATAGAGTGGTTGAGGGATAAAGAATTGAGGTAGGGATGGACAAGTTAAGATTATCCACATAGGGAACTTTTCCTTTAGCTGCCAATTCTTTAAACACGTTGTCGGTGACATTTTGGTTTTCGTTTTCGGTAGCCGGATATCTTCCTTGAAGGATTGAAGTTTGGCTCTTTCATCGGTGGAGAGTACAATGTTGTACTTCTTTTTCTGCTCGTTCATTTTATTCATCAAGTCATCAATACACTTGATGAATACCTCTTTCTTCGGGTTTGCACTTTTCACCAAATACTTAGAAATTTTGTACCATTCAAAGACACCGAAGTGCTTAAGATGAAAATCTCTAACACTTCTAGACAAACCATCTTCTCTCTCAATGATCAGCCTCACATCGGTAGGATTAGCTTTAGAGTTGGCAATTTTAATACCTGATATCGGAGACCTGTTGGTTCGGTAGTGCATTGTCTTCTTGTACCAGTTTATTTCCTCATCCTTTTCTTCTTTTAGAGCATCCAAAACATATTTTTGGATCGTGATAGGGTCGGTGGACTTAGCCTTTGCTGCTTCCTCCTTGGCAGCTTTTAGAGATAGGGCCTTTGAATCATCCAAGGCTTTCTGAGCAAGTCTAGCCTCCTCAAGTTCTTGAGGAGATAGACCGAGGTTGGGGGTGGTTTCTTGAGATGGAGGCTTAAGTTTTAGAGTTTGGGCATCTGCAGGTCGAGACCCATACTTTGCCAGTTCCTTCTTTTTCTTTTCTTCTTTTGCCTCATCTTCAGCAGAAAGGACTTTCTTCCCTTTATCTTTCGGAGCCTTACTAACTTGCTCCCCCTCATACATTGCAGGAGTTTTCTTCACCGATGGAGATTGAGTTGGTGAGTCTATCTCCATCGATTGTACTTGTTGAATCGATGAGGAAGACAAAATATCGGTGGTACTGTTTTCGGTGGTGATTTATCCTCCGATGGTTGAGGAGTTGGTGAGGCTATCTCCACCGATGGTACTTGTTGAATCGGTGGCGAAGACAGAACGTCGGTGGTACCTGTTGCTTTCGGTGGTGATTTCTCCACCGATGGTTGAGGAGTTGGAGTAAGAATGGTACCTGATTGTTCGGTGGCTTTCTTGGAGATATGGATCGGTGGCCTGTTGGTGGAAGGTGGAGGCTGATTGATGTTGATTCTTCTTACAAAAGGCATTTTCGGTGCGCTTACCTGTCTCTCCCCCTCAGCAGCAGCCGAAACCTCCAAGCCTAAATGAGAAATAAGCTGATCAACCTTGGCGTGGAGAAGCTGAACACTTACCGGATCAACACTGGTTAAAGAAAAATCGCCAAAGTCAATATCCCAACCAAGACTATCATTAAGAGTGTCGACTTTTGTGTGAAGACTTTCAAGTGACCCTTTCAAAGAAGCACGTAAAGACTGATGACGAGTTTCCTGATTGATAAGACGAAAGAGCTCGGGATCTTTGACATCGATGGAAGCTTTGATTGCTGCAATTGACATAACCATGTCGGAGTGGGAGTTGGTCAATGCCTCCACTTTCGAAGAGAGTGTGGCCAAATTGTCAGTGAGAGGCCGCAAAATATCCCGAAGAGTAGATTCCAAAACCTATGGTTGTCGAGATTCCAACCCTGATACTCGCTCATTTGCCTGAGCAATCATAGAGATCGTTGCCTGCTTGAAGGACTCGAATTGAGTACCCACCAACCGACACTGGCGGGCACTTTCCTGAACCTCGGCAGTTAAGTCACCTGGTAGCCGAATACATGTAGAAAATGGGGCACGAACCTCGGAGAGGTGGAATTGGGGAGTGGTGGGTGATAATGGGGTATGTGGAAGCAATCTATCCTCAGTAAAATTAGATGAGGAGGGGTGCGTGCACAGAGGATCTGGATAAAGAGGCCTTCGAAGGGGTGAAGGTGGTCTTCGTGGGGGTGAAGGAGATGGGGGAGGACTATCGATAGAGGAGGAAGATCGGGGAGATTGATCATTTGGCGATTGATCGGTGAGAGATGAGGATTGTTGGGGGGTAGGGGATCGGTGATGAGGAGAAGATGAAGTCGGTGAGGGGGATGGTGGGGTCGGTGAGGGCATCTTCGGTGGGGGGAGGGTGGTTTTGATGACATGGCGTGCGTCGGGGAGGATTTGTCGGTGATCATTTCAGCAATCGATTCTGTGGACACATTTCTAGGAGATCCAGTGGGGGAGATTTATCTGTGGGGGAACCCTCAGCGGGTTGTGCATCATCGATCATATAATGATCGGGTGTTAGGCTGTGCAGTGTGAATTCTGAGCCTTCGAGGGGAGAAACCTCGAAGTCATCTCCACCACCCAAGGAAGTGAGTGGGGAGGTAAGATGTGGGTTCTCCAATATTACAACCGAAGCCTGTTGAGAGGCAACGGAGGAGTCGGTAGGGGTTACGACTGATTCCCTTGGCCCTGATGGGAGAATTTCAACAACTGTCAATTTTTGAGAATCGACAGTTGGCTTAGATGGCTTGGCCGAAGGTTTCCGAGACCTCTTTAAAAGAGATCTCGGAGGGGATTTTGAGTGCCTCCGCTTTTGAGACGGGATTCGGACTTGGGGAGCCTCCGAGGGATCTCTCGGTGGCGTAGTCCTAGAAGCGGGTGCGGAGGTGTCGGGGGCCTTTGGTTGTCTCTTTTTAGCGCCACCCGACTTCATTCGGGGACGGGGAGAAGGGGCCACTACAACTTGGGAATCCGCGGGAACTTCCGGGTGTTGAAACCCGGGAGCTTCCGCGTCTCCCCAGTGAAGATCGGGAGTGTGAGCAAAAGATATCATACCTTGTCTGAGAGGAAGATCGGTAGCGAGGCGACCAACGTCGAGTGTCGTTTGGCCTACTATGGGATATGACCAGTCGTAAACAAAACGAGGAGACTGGGACTTGCGATCCGTATCCAAAGCTGAGCCAATTTTGTTTTGTATGATCATAGATATGAAGCAAGGATAGGCCACATGACAGCGTTTCGGGTGCTTGACCACTTCAGCCAGTTCAGTAAATAAATACTGAGTGAATCTATTTTTCTTTGAAAAATGAGTGCATGGGCCAATTTTGTGATGTAATAAGGGGATTGGTCTTGACCACTTGTCTTTCTAGAAAGACAATAGATCACATGAGCGAAGAGAAAGTTCCATACACCACACATTTTGTTTCGTGTGAGTGTACCTGGGCCTTTGGAAGATTTGGAAGCTTTGTCATCAGATTGGTGAATATAGCCAATGGCACTGACAACTTGTTCATGAAGGGTGTCAATATACATGTCTTCATACTCGGAAAAGGCATCGATCTTGAGGGCACGACGAACATCATCAACACCGAAGGTGAGATCGTGATCACCTTCCTCATCAGAAAGAATAGAGGCGTGAATGGCTTCGTTCGATGGAGCATACACACTAGTGAGCCAAATTTTGCCAATGAGCACCTTGCACCTTTTAGGGTTGCATGAAAAGGCATGGAGGAGAGGAGAGCGGGTCAAGAACTTTATTACCGTGTTGAATTCGGGATGTGCGGGATCAGACTCAAACCTTGCAACGTGATTGCAAGGATTGAACTTCAAATCTGCAAAACATGTAGGAATGTCCTTGACAATCTTTGTAGACTTTGGAACCTTGGAAGAGGTTGAGGAAGCCATTGAGGGGATGAGTTGCAGGTTTGAAATACGTTAGATAGAGAGAGAGAGTTTCAGGTTTGAAATAAAAGAATGATGGAGAAGATGGGTTTTTATAGAAAGGTTGTGGGTTTTGAATTAGGGCGGCAACGGTTATGAAGATATGGGAGGGTTTCTTGAATTTAAACACATATTTAATGAATTTAAAATAAGCAATGATGTGGGTATAGGAATATGTGGTTAAAAAGAGTTTACACAGAATGGGAAGGGTTAGAGTCTAGTCTGACACCTAGGTCTAAGATGGGATAAGCATTGGGGAAAGTGAGGGATACAATCGGCAAAGGAATCGGTGAGGGAAATGTCACCGACTTGAGATGTCGGTGAGAGAGAAGTAAGAGAAAGGATCGGTGTGCTTGTCGAGTGAAGAAGTGAAGGTATCGGTGGTAGGATCACACCGACGTTATATCGGGGTGATGGGTAGGAAGTGATTGAAGGTTGGTATAGTTGGTGGATGAGAGAATGTACCGAGAGAATGTACCGAAAAGGTTGGTATAGAATTGGTGGAAGTTGGTGTCGATGAGTGAATGTGCTACCGACGTGATTTGGTGAGAGATGACTACCGACAAATGGAAATCGGTGGGGATAGTCTACACCGATATGTGTTTTAGGTGTTGTGTAGAGCCATCGATAGAGGGATTAGGGATCAATTGTCGGTAAGCGTATTGGTGAGAGATGTCGGTAGAGAGAAAGGAGATGGGACATATATAGAGGAGATCGGTAAGGGCTTTGGTGAGATGAGATCATGGTGATGATGTCATCGGTGTAGTGAGGTCGGTGAGAAGGAAGGGAATGAGTACCGATGAGAAAAAGGTGAAGGATAGGATACACCATTACTGAAGGTTGCACATTCCAAGTTCACTTATTAGAAAATTGAACCTGGCTTCATCTAAGGGTTTTGTGAACAGATCAGCAAGCTGAAGATCAGTAGGGATGAAATGCAGCTCAATGTCACCTTTTGAGATGTGATCCCTGATGAAGTGATATCTGATGTCTATGTGCTTTGATCTTGAGTGTAGAACAGGATTGTTTGCAATAACTATTGCACTGGAATTGTCACATAGAATTGGTATCTTGGAGTAGACTTGATTGTAGTCCCTTAATTGATTTTTCATCCACAGGATCTGCTCACAGCAGCTTCCAGCAGCTACATATTCAGCTTCAGCAGTTGAAGTTGAAACTGAGTTTTGTTTCTTGCTGGACCAGCTGCCTAATTTTCCACCAAGAAGTTGGCAGCTACCTGTGGTACTTTTCCTGTCAATTTTGGAACTTGCATAGTCTGAATCTGAATACCCAATTAGTTCAAACCCCGAGTCTTTGGGATACCAAAGACCCAGGTTCATGGTACCTATTAGATACCGGAAAATCCGTTTTACAGCAGCCAAATGAGATTCTTTTGGATTGGCCTGATAACGGGCACATAGACAAGTAGCAAACATAATATCCGGTCTGCTAGCAGTTAAATAAAGAAGGGAACCAATCATCCCTCGATAATTCGTTACATCAACAGATTGACCATCCAGATCAGCATGAATTTTCAGAGGTGGTGCCATGGGAGTTTTCATAGGAGAGCTATATAAAAAGTTGAATTTCTTCAGAAGGTCACGAATATATTTACTTTGATTTATAAAAATCCCTTCTGACGTTTGTTTGACCTGAAGGCCCAAAAAGAATGTAAGTTCTCCCATCATGCTCATCTCATATTCACTCATCATGAGAGAAGCAAACTCATCACATAGTGATTCATCAGTGGCACCAAAGATGATGTCATCTACATAGATTTGAACAAGAATGATATTACCTGAGGTCTTATTGATAAAGAGAGTGTTGTCAATTTTACCTCTGGAGTATCCATTCTTTAGAAGAAAGTCAGCAAGAGTGTCATACCAAGCACGTGGAGCTTGCTTGAGACCATAGAGAGCCTTGTCTAATCTGTACACATAGTCTGGATGAGCTGGGTCTTCAAAACCAGGTGGTTGTTTCACATAGACTTCCTCTGCAAGTTCCCCATTAAGGAAAGCACTTTTGACATCCATCTGAAAGACCCTAAAATTTTGGTAGGCAGCATGAGCCAGAAGGATTCTTATGGCTTCAAGTCTTGCAACAGGGGCAAATGTTTCATCATAGTCAATGCCCTCTTCCTGTCTGTATCCTTGAGCTACCAGTCTGGCCTTGTTTCTGACAACTGTACCTTCTTCATCCATTTTGTTTCTGAAGATCCATTTGGTACCAATGATTGTCTTCTTTGGAGGTCTGGGAACCAATCTCCAAACTTTGTTTCTTTCAAACTGAGAAAGCTCTTCTTGCATGGCAGTGATCCAACAGGGATCTGCTAGAGCTTCATCAATCTTCTTTGGCTCAATAAGAGAGAGAAAGTTCACATAGAGACAAATGTTCCCAACTCCTCTTCGTGTTTGGACTCCAGCTTGTTGATCACTAATGATTTGATCTATAGGGTGATCTTTGGTCCATTTTGTTGCAGGAGGTAAAGGTGGTGGAACATGTTGTATGGAGTTTGTCGGTGGAGTGGGATCAGGGATTCGATGGAAGGCTGAATTACCGGTGGTAGGCAAAGGATTGGTGGAAGGCTGCATGTCGGTGGGAGGATGGTCAATTTCGGTAGGAGAGGTGTCGGGCACTATGGAAGGTGACCCAACTTGGTTATTTGAAGGAGAGGGATTTGATGAAGTGAAAGGAATGGAGGATGCATCAGTGGGATTGACTATAGGAGCATCACCTATGCATGAGGAAATCCACCTGTGTAATTCATCATCATCATTTGAAAGAGATGATGATCTTAGATCATCAAATTTTACATGAATGGACTCATCAATGCATTTTCTTCTGAGATTATACACACGATATGCTTTGGAGGATAAAGAGTATCCAACAAAGATTCCTTCATCAGCCTTGGGATCAAATTTCCCAAGATTGTCACAATCATTCAGGATGAAGCACACACAGCCAAAGACATGATGAAAACCTATATTTGGTTTTCTTCCATGAAAAACTTCATAGGGGGTCTTATCATGTCTTTTGGATATCACCAACCTATTTTGGATAAAGCAAGCAGTATTAACAGCTTCAGCCCAAAAGTAGGTGGGAAGGTTTGATTCACTTAGCATTGATCTTGCAGCCTCACATAGAGTTCTGTTTTTCCTTTCCACGACTCCATTTTGCTGAGGAGTCCTGACGGCAGAGAAATTTTGAGAAATTCCTTTCTCATTGAAGAAGTCTTCAAGAGCACTGTTTCTGAATTCAGTGCCATTGTCGCTTCTCACCGATCGTACAAGTTGTCCATTTAGAACTTCATTTTTCTTGACAAAGTTGATGATTTCTTCAGTTGCATCACTTTTATACCTGAGAAAAGACACCCAAGTATATCTAGTAAATTCATCAACAATTACAAGAATGTACCTTTTGCCTCCTAGATTGGGAGTGCTGACTGGTCCACATAGATCCATGTGCAGCATTTGGAGAGGAAGAGTGATGGAGGAGCATTGTTTGGTCTTGAAGGAAGTTTTGGTGAGCTTCCCTTTCTCACATGCACCACACAACTTTTCTTTGACAAAGTTCAACTTTGGCATGCCAGACACCAACTCTTTGTTTGAAATTTTGTGGAGAGTTTTAAAATTGAGATGAGATAGACGTTTATGCCACAGCCAGATCCTTTTGGCTGTGTCATCTGACACAAAGCATACACTGGATGAATTATTATTTTGTCCCATATCAATTATATAGACATTTTCCATCCTTCTTCCAGAGAGACCCACTTTCATGTTTTTGTCAACAACAGTACAGATACAAAGTTCGAAGATAACTTTATATCCTAGATCACACAGTTGGCTGATACTGAGGAGATTATGCATGAGGCCTTCAACAAATGCCACTTTATTGAAGGTGACAGAATCGTTTGAGAGTGTTCCATATCCTTTGGTGTAACCTCTAGAGTTATCTCCAAAAGTTACAGATGGACCCTTTTCAGACACATAGTTAATGAGAAGAGATTTGTTTCCCGTCATGTGGCGTGAACACCCACTATCCAAATACCAGATTTGATGGTGCTCAAAGACATGCATGCACACACAGATTAGTTCCTAGGTACCCATTTGGTGGTGGGTCCTTTGGGGTTAGAAGAAGAAGAGTCCTTAGGTTTGGTTCTTTCAATTCTTTCCTTTGGACAATCCTTTGCAAGATGAAACGTATCACCACAGTTGTAACACTTTCTATAGATAAAAGTCTTTTTAGGTTTTTGCATTTTTTCTTTTCCTTTCCCTTTGACGTCCACTTGAATAGCTTTAGGACCAAAAGAGGAGATGAGGGGAGGAAAACTTAAAATCCCATTACCAGAAGTGGAAGCAAAGTTTGAAAGATTTCTTGAAGGATTTTTGTAATTATCTTTCCCGAGGTCTGAGGATTTTCTTTTTAAAGAGAGATCGGTGTTATTATTTGCTCTTTTGAAAAACTTTGATTTTGAGGAGTTAGAGGATGAGACTTCATCAATGGCTAAATCTTTTAAAAGATCATGGATAGGTTTAGAAACATCATTGGAGTCCTCTTTTTCCATGGTTTGAACAGACGAAGATTCTTTAGCTTTTATAAACATTCCGAACTTTAAAGCTTCACCTAGATCAACTGAGTTTAAAGAAATAGAGTCACAGGAGCTTGACTCTGAGTTATCATCCCATACACTGGAGGTAGAGACAAGAGCATGAGAAGAGGATTCGGAAATGGTTTTTCCAAAGCCTAAACCAAATTTGTTATCACCAGAAATTTGATCTTTAAAGATTTGCTTAAGATTTTTTGATGAACTTGTCCATTTTCTAACTGTCTCTTGTTCCCTTTTTAATTTCTTAAAAAGCTTGTTTTTCTCTTTTGAAATCATATGATTTATGGTTTTCAGATCCTCAAGCTCAGCTTTGATTTCCTCAAACTTTTCAAGTTTAGACATACAAATTTCAAGTTGAGAGGAGAGGTTTTTAACTTGAACAGATTTTCTTTTCTTGCCATCCTTGACAGTATAAAAGTCTTTGGTTAAGGATTCATATGCATCAATCTTTTCACTGTCAGTCATATCATTAAAGGGATGTACCTGAGAGTATGATGTCGAGCACCCAGTTGACACCAGAGCCATTGGAGAGGTAGCTTTTTTAGAATCTTCCATATCTTCAGATATGGCAATGAAACACATGTTAGGAGAATCACTGTCACAAGTTTCTTCTTCATCCCAATCATGAATTTCTGCCATAAGACCTTTTCCTTTTCTTAGAAAACCCTCACTTCTTTCTTTCTCTTTCTTGTACTTTGCCTTATACTTCTCAGCACGTTCCTGATGGTCTTGGGAAGATGACTGAGTATCTTTCTTGGAAAAGGTTGATTTGAAGAGTTTGTCAGAGGATGTGGTCTTAGATTTTGCAACACGCTTGCTTCTACACTCAGAAGCAAAATGTCCTTTCTTACCACAGTTAAAACACTCTTCATTGGACTTATCAGAAGAGGGAGTCTTTGTGGAAGAAGAGGGTTTTTTTTGAAATTTCTAGATTTGTTAAAAGGACGAGACTTGTTCTTGAAACCAGCCATCATAGCCATTTCATCAGACAACTGTTCAACCAAGATTTCCTCACCTTCATCATCAACATCACTTAGATATGCCTCCGTTTGGTGGGTAGAGTTGTTTTGGCTGTCATTGTCAGAGTCTGATGAAGGATAGGTGATTCGAGGAACATTTTGAGTTTTCTTGGAATTTTCACTGACAAGAGCTATAGAAGAGCCCTTTATCTCTTTGATGAAAGATTTCCTTTGTAACTTGGTTTGTTCAAAGTTGAAGAGAGTTCCATACAAGACAGTTAAGGGCATGTACTCAAGGTCCTTGGTAGTCTTGATACAAGTGCATATATTCTCCCAAAATTCAGGGAGACAATCCATGAACTTGCATAAGACTTCCTCATTATCATAGACTCTGCCCAATAACTTCAGATCATTTAAAAGAGAGTTGAAACGATTATAGTAGCTAGGAAGAGATTCACCTTTTTCATATGCAAAGAGTTCATACTTTCTAATGAGACCAATCTTTTTGCTCTTCTTCACTTCCTCTGTACCTTCGTACAGTACACACAGTGTGGTCCACATCTCTTTAGCAGTTTCAAAGTTAACCAGAGAGTGATAGACCTCATCAGGAAGAGAAAGAGCAATAATTGCCCTGAGCTTAGAATCAAGAGAAACCAGACGTTTTTCCTCATCAGTATATTTCTTTGGATTTTTAAGGATATAACGACCAGTAGCTTTGGATTTCTCTTTGTCAGAAGGCTCATCAGAATCATCGGAGTCACTAGAATCCTCCTTATCAATGGTTTCTTTACCAGGCCTCTGCGTTTCATAGCGAGCCCAGACTCTAGGGATAATAGGCCCCTCTTTGAGAATGGTTGGATATCTAGTATCCACTCCTTCCATGAATAGCATCATACGGCTTTTCCAAAGAGAAAAGTTGTTAGGGTTAAACTTGGGAGGTTTGGTTATGGAGCCATTCTCTGAAAAGTTGTTTTGAAAAGAGTTTTCATTTGTTGAAGATGAAGAGGCAGCCATCGCAGATCAAGTTTATGAATTAAACTTTCTGCTCTGATACCACTTGTTAGTCCCAGATGGCTTAACAAGTATTGTAGAAGGGGGGGGGGGGGGGGGGTTGAATACAATACTCAAAATTTTCACAATTTTAATTCTATTATTGAAAAATTTCAAAAAGAATTACACATAGAATCTAAAGACTGTTGCGAAAAAGAACAGATAAACTATTCTAACAATCTTTCACAAAGTATACTGAAAACTAAAAACAACTTGAACACTTAGAACAAAGCTTTAAAGTTCTTGAGAGAGTGAAGGATGCTTTGTAACGACCCGGTTCCCAAACATACAACAAATAACATATTTTACATAACATTGTTTCATAACCATAGATACATCATAATACAAGTACGGTCCCTTAGTCTTTACAACCATAATAAGTATTTCATTACAAACTTTTTGTTTTGCCAATTAATTTACATTATATCTAATAACGAAGTTATAAGTGCAAAACACGTCATGATCTTCAAAAACATAAGTCTTCCAAAAGCCAGTCACAGATTACCCTTTTCACTTGCTCTTACTTGATCCACGACCTCGAATACATATTTTTAAAACAAAATGAGGGTTAGACCTAGTGGTCTAAGTGAGAAAATCCCTGTCAGTTTAAATTCATTTGCACAAACACCATATACATAACACAAATATGAATATCAATTATGACTCATGCATTGTGTACTTTCCTGTCTCATTCCCATGGCCATATTAGTTGGTTGCGAGCCAACTAATCAGTTTACTCCGCTGCACTAATATACAGCCAACTCTGCTGTCCCTCCGTACAGCCAAACCCCACCGGTCCTAAGCCCGGCCAACGTGTACTCGTGTAGTGTAATACTCGTATAAATATAATATACACCTCAATATATCATACTTCATACATATGCACATTATTACACTACTTATCACATTCTCAATCCACATATATGTATTCCAGTTTGAAAACATTTTTAGTAAAACTCACTTGTTTACTTATCAAAACGCTTCTAAGCTTTTCCCAAAAGATTCAGTCTTTCACCCAGAATTCACAGAATCTGAAATATTTTAAATACAATTATCTCCTTACCAATTAAACATATAAGACTTACTAGTAGGCTAAGAAATCTAGATAAATCTATCTAACTCTTATCCTCAAAAGTGACCAATCAACCAAAGTTTTCGGATACCATAAAACTGTCCGGACATCATAACTTACCGGATACATCATACTTACCGGCATCTCAAACTACCAAACACTAGACCTGTCCGGATAACACAACTTTCCGGACACCATACTTTCCGGACAACATAATCGATCCGGACAACATAGCTTTCCGGGCATTACAACTTTTCGGATAATACATAATAAAAAAAACTTACCGGAAACCTCATACTTCCGGGAACCTTAGTTCCGGAAACCTCACGTCTGGAAACCTCCCTACGTCCGGAAACCTCTGAACTCAGTCGGTTCTAATTTTAACCCAGAATCGATTGAAACTATTACAAATCACAAAATTGACAAATCTAAACCGATAGGAATCTAGTACTATCGATTACAAACACAAAACATAAAAGAAACATACCTCAATTTCACTTCCAATGAATCCAATTTGAAGCCCTAACCTTGCTTCTTCTTCCTCTTCTTTTCTTCCCAAAACACACACACACACACACACTCACTGATTTTTCTAACTTATAAAATATCAGGAAACAAAAAGGGTTATATCAAACCCAATTTACATCTTTGGCTTGAACTATACAAAAATGACTAAAACATCCTTAAACTTATAAACTAACCCAAACTTACCCTAAACATCCAATTTTAAAGTTAAATAAATTTAACGGAAAGAGAATTTAACTAACGAACTTACCCGGGTTATTACATGCTTGCACTGAGAATTCTTTTTGTAAGCGTGTTTTGCATGGGAGCTTCTTTTTCCTTTTATAGTGTGATGAGCATTAAATGCTTGGGACACTTGTCATCAGGAGATTTGCTTGAAAATGTTGACTTCTGAAAAGTTGATATGTCTTTATCACCTTTTCCTTGGTACTAGGAAGAATACCCATGCTGAATGAGACTTTATCTGATAATGGATAAAACGACAAATAGTCACTTTTACCTGTCAATAGATATTGTCCCATAATAAATGATCTTCTTGATGTGTCTTCCAAGACAATTTCACCGATGATCTTCCACCGATATGAGTGACTTGGATCTTGTAACTTTCTTTGAAGAAAACCATTCATGAGAAGAGAATATTGATCCCACCGATTTGAGCATCCTTATCGGTGGGATGATGTTGGCCGACGTGATGAAAGTCGGTGGGAGAGTGTCCACCGATGTGTGGGAACACCATCGGTGGACAATGACTTGTAAGTTGTTGATATAGGATTTCTCACTTCCACACTGAGAGAATCTTCAATCTGAGTTTTGGTTGATCTTTGACTTCACCAAACATTTGCTATCATGTACAAGTCATCATAAAGAACCATGCTAAAATATTCTAAGTAAGATATATGAAAAACATCGGTGAGTCAATTTCAAATCTTTGTGACCCAACAAGATGCGTAATAGACTCACACCAAAGGCGGAGAAGATAATTCTCCTCAGGGCGGGATAGGCGTCAGCATGGAGGGTAAGCGAAATTGGATATGGGAGGTACCAGGTTCGTGATAACCTACTTGACACGATTGTAGATATGACCGACCATATTTGTTCATGTTTTCAATGGCAAAAATTTGGGTTACCGTGCGGCCATTCCATCGCTACTGCAAGATATATGGGTCGTAGAGATTGCAGCGACTTGGCTGTAAATTTCTTCACGTCCGAAACTTACCGGGCAACATACCAGGAGGTAATAAATCCAACTGGACCCCCTGAATCATGGGTGTCTCCACCCAACCCCCTTCCGCCATGCTATCCACCGTTAAACACTAAGAACAGAGCCGGGAGACCGAGAAAAAACGATCGACGTCCATCACGTGGTGAAGGTCCGATACAGCAAAAATGTACTCGGTGCCAATGCGTAGGGCATACTCGTGGAGAGTGTCCAACTCCCGTCCCTTCAAGCGTGCCAAGAAGTAGACGTTCAGTCAGCCAACTAAGTAACACGCAGGGCCCGTCGGAGCTTGAACCACATGGAAGTATAACATATGATAACGTTGATCTGAACATTGATTTCCCTTGATTGGGACGATAAATCTTGTATGCTTAGTGCTCTTGTTTTATATATAACGTGATTTTATTTACTTTATCGTCTCGTGGAATTTATCAAACATAAGTGATCTATGTTGTAATTTAACAAACAAAAGAGACCCAAGTTGAAAAAAGGGACCAAAAATTAAAATGGAAAACATTTTCTTTAATTAATTTCTATATTAAATACATTAAAATGGAAAGGAACATTACTTTAAATAAATATCTGAAACAACTCAGACAATACGTGTGAAAAAAAACAGTAAAACATGCAAAAACACCTGAAAAACCCTAAATACATAAAATGATAGCCTAAAAACTAGAGGGACCAAAACTGCAATTTTTTGCCCTAAATCGCGGCCTAGGGGTGCTCAAAAACCCGATCAACCCAACCCAACCCGACGTGGAATATCCCAACCCGAAGCAACCCGATGTCCAATCGAGTTGTAAAATCTTCAAACCGTATGTATTGGGTTGATACCGGGTTACGATAATTTGAACCCAACCCAACCCGATGAACCCGATATATATATATATATATTCATTCTCTTATCCATCTCTATATAACTCCTTCACACACACACACACACACACACACACACACACACACATATATATATATATATATATATATATATAGAGAGAGAGAGAAAGGTTCAAACGAGGAGCGTAACAATTTACGAGAAACGCGAGGAGCACCGCCCATGTACAAAATCATATGTGATTCACATATAAAATCATATGTGATTAAAATTCGGACCCGCACGGTTTGTCCCGCGGTTTGCAAAGCGCGCGGTTTGTCCCGCGGTTTGTACTGTGAATCACATGTGATTTTGTACATGGGCGGTGCTCCTCGCGTTTTCTTAAATTGTTACGCTCCTCGTTTGAACCCGTCTCTATATATATAGTAGATGTTAACATATATATGCAAATTGAGAAAAACATTTGATGACGATATGTTTAAGATTTAAGAAATATGCAAATTGGAAACGTCAAGTTATTTGATCATATTTGGTTTAGACATTTTTATATGTAGTATCTAAATATTGTTTGAATTATCGGTTGTATTTTAAAGACATGTTTCCTTTATTTTTATGTTTTTAATTTTGATTTTACCTTGTTTAAACACAACCCGACCAACCCGACTAACCCGATCAACCCGAACGGGTTGGGTTGAAATTTTTTCAAACCGCCAACATTGGGTTGATGTGTCGAAATGCCTTCAACCCGATCAACCCAACCCGTGAGCACCCCTATCGCGGCCCCCATCGAGGGGAGGAGCCAAAAGTGTAAAATATTGACCACTGCGGGCCAAATCGCGGGCCTAGTCTGCGATCGCGGACCCCATCGTAGGTTTTTTGGGTATTTCTGCAAAAAAAGGTTGAGATTTTGGGTATTTCTGTAAGTCAAAGTCAAACTTTGGGTATTTTAATTAAATTCCCTTATTTATATTATAAACAAATCATATTGAGTATTAAAATATATAAATTAAAAATGAGTTTAATCTTGCATTGATGATGTAAGAGATGTTATTGCAAAGCTGATATAATACTTTAGAAAAGAGATTGGTCTTGAATTGAATTGATGCCGGATGGTTTTACATTGCCATTTCGTAGACGATATTACAATGAATTAATTAAAAGTTAAAAAACTATTTTATAAAGTTTTAAAGCATCGTGTGCATATATCGATGCGGAGAGTTTTTGTATGAAAAAAAAAAACAAAAATGTTTTACGCTTAAAAGGAGGAAAGGAATCCCCTGGAACGCTGGCACACTATAAAACTTCCACCAATCTAACCGCAATCCCCACTCTCCCCAGTCCCCACTTCGTTATACATACATACATATATATATATACACCACCAAATCTCTCTGCCTTCATCATCGTTGCCGTCTTTCTTCAATGGAGATTCATATGCGAAGCACCTTCTCTCTTCTTCTTTTCGCTACCTTCCTTTTAGGTAATTGAAACAAATGTTTATTACTTTGTGTTCTGATTTCTGCTGTTTAATTAGAATGTAAAAGAAACTGTTTGTTTGATCATTATTCATTTAACATTAATTTGCTGTCTGTTGTACCGTTGAGAGTTATTAGCTGCTGATATCAATGGCTTCGGCTTCGTATTTCAGCTAGTTTACACATTCTGATCATTGATCATGTTGTATACTTCTGCAATGGCGTCAATTAATCTGAAAAATCTAACAAAATCGATGATTTTCCATGTCTGTTGATGCAAACCGGTTATCTTACAAACTGCGATCCGCATAATTAGGGCTTTTAACATCATCGCAGTTATTTGATCTATAGATTCGTTAATCATGTGCCTGATTTCTGATATTTACTCTCGTTTTTTATGTTTCTCGTCATGTGAAATCGATTTTTTTGCTGAGACGGAATTCGAATGGAACTACAATATTATTCAATTCACTGATTCGTGATTTGCAGGAGATGAGGAGGTTTCGGCAACCGTGTTTACATTACAAAACAGCTGTAGCTATACAGTTTGGCCGGGGACGCTTTCCGGCAATGACGGTACTGCCTTAGGCGAAGGAGGATTCCCTTTGTCACCTGGCGGTTCTGTTCAGTTTCCTGCTACGCCAGGCTGGTCCGGCCGGTTCTGGGCCCGAACCGGTTGCAACTTCGACGAATTTGGAAACGGTAAGTGCGAAACCGGTGATTGCGGTGGTATTCTAAAGTGCAACGGCGGTGGTGCACCACCGGTTTCCTTAGCAGAATTCACCATCGCCGGCGGCATCAGTAACAGCGACAAAGACTTTTACGACGTCAGCCTTGTCGACGGTTACAATGTCGGCATCGGTATAAAGCCAACCGGTGGTACCGGCGATTGCCAGTACGCCGGTTGCATCGCGGACCTGAACATCAACTGCCCGGCCGATCTGAGAGTTATCGACGGCGATGGCGTAGTGGTGGCTTGCAAGAGTGCATGCGAGGCATTCAACGTGCCGGAGTTCTGTTGCACGGGGGATCATGCAACTCCGGCGACATGTTCGCCGACGCAATTCTCGGTGATGTTCAAAGCAGCATGCCCGAGTGCATACAGCTATGCATATGATGATGCATCCAGTACGTTCACTTGTTCCGGGTCGGATTATTTGATTACGTTTTGTCCAACAAGCGGGTTTTGAAAGATTAATTACGAATTTTTTTGATTTTAAAATGATTGAGATTGGTGAATTGAGGATATTTTAGTTAGATTGGGGGATTGTGTTTTTTGTCAGATGATGCAACCTTTTGAAACAAGGATTCGATTAGTTTATGAAGGTTCCAGTATGCAGTTGGTACTTATTATTATTATTTTATCATTCAATATTAGGGGTGAGCATCGGTCCGGTCAGGTCGGGTTCGGTCCAAAACCCCCCAACCCGATCGGGTTTCGGATGGATGATACAGGCCCCGAAACCCGTCCAAAGTATTGTTCGGGTTTTGGGTTTCGGGTTTTGGAGTATAAATTATAAAATACATTGTTGTATGTTTGCAGTTTGCATGCGAGTTCTATGTTTGCAGTTTGCATGCGAAACCGTTGATCACAATTAAACACACACACACACACCCACCTCACACACACGTACATCACATTAAACACACACACACACACCCCTCACACACACACGTACTACATCACATTAAACACACACACACACAGTAGTGACAGCACACATACATAATTACATGCTCAGCTTAAAGTCTTAAAAACACACACACACACACACAGCACACATAGTCACATACTCAGCAGTCAGCATAAACACACACACAGAGCACACATACTCAGATTAAACACACACACACAACACATATATTTACGATTTATTGGAAAAAAAAATTCGGGTTTCGGTCGGGTTCGGGTTTGAGAAAACCTAACCCAAACCGAACCGAAATACCCGATATATACTTTCGGGTTCGGGGGAGTTCGGGTTCGGGTGGCTCAAGTTCGGGCAAGTTCAGGTTCGGGTCAGTCGGGTTTTTCGGATCGGTCGGGTTTTGCTCACCTTCATTCAATATTGTCTAATTGCTGCATTATTAATTAATTAACCATTAATTTTGTCTTGATTTCAATGATATCATCTGAAACGGCACAACTGTTCATGCAAATTATTAATTTATTATTGCACCTTAGAAAATAGATGTTATCCCATGGGGACCTTGTAAGAGCATACGGTGGCACGTGTCACCGTATTATTTCTCTCCCGTAAGGTTAAAAAAATTAGGTTAATGAAATGTACAGTACAACCGTATCAATTTGATTTGTGTTACCATATATATTTTGAAATTAGAGACATTTTTGTAGTTTTTAGTTTTAGTTTTTATATTTACTATGTTTCTAAAAAAAATTGCCATAATAGGACTCAAACTTGAGACCTCAAGTTTGAAAAGCAAGGAACTAACCATCAAACCAACATTGATTTTTTAAAAAATATCTCTATATTTGAAAAAAATTATGGGTCCGCCACTGTGTTATCCACCGCCCAATCGTATTATTCATTTGTTCATGCAATCTCTTGTTTTTAAGTTATTAGTAAAAAGTGTAAGAACAATTTTCATTCTTAGATGTACATCAAGATGAGATGTATCGAGATGAATAAAATCAAAAAAATTTATGAAGCTTGATTCACAAGTGGGTTTAAAATTAAAAGTGATCAAAGGTTAACATCCCTCATTACGCTTTCGCATTTTAAGTCACTTATTAGATTATCTCTTGCCGGTGGTTATATTTCATAAAATTTATGAAATTTTTTATTCATTTTCATTTAGTTTAATATATGATCCATCTTACTTGACGTTTTATTTTTCATGTGGTCCTTAACTCTGCCCCATCTTAACTCCTCTTCAAACACCTTTTTTACAACATTCCATTTCCAACAATGGAGTCTCAACACTCGTTGCTTCAATACCGTCTACCGTCGGACACACTGTCTCCATCATCACCACCAGAGTCCAATTACATCCTTCTGTCTTTATCAAGGACTTAATGAATCAATTTTTTTCTAAATGGGGCAAAAACGATCTTGATTGACCTTAATGGATCTAGGTTATAATGGGCTTAGCTGGTCACAAACAGGTTGTCTTAATGGACCTTAACATGTCATATTGGTATAGATAAGGCATAATGGACATACATGGATTGTGAATTTGTGATGGAACCACCAACTCTATAAATATGAACCTTTGATCCAGCCGAAATAGCGATTCAAGCCCTCACAAGTCACAACTAGTTCCAGATCTTCACGAAGTAGTTAAAATACCTTAATGTCCCCGATCTTTTCAGTTCTTCACTCTCTCTGTAACTGAAACCCCAAATCAAAGTGTATCTAGTATAAACCCACAGAATTTCTTTTTCTTCTTTTTTTTGGTTATTTCCTTTAACAACACACATTGTGTAATTTCTACATCCTAGAAAAAATCTGGGTTGGGTACACAAATCCCAACCGTAAAGCCAGTGCACTTTGTGCTGGCTTTTCCTTTACAATAAACCTAGAAAAATTACAGCCAGAAAAAAGAACCTTTTAATCCTGGGGAAAAAAGGACAAAAAGCTGCTCTATAATTTACAGAGGAATCGTTGCTGCTTCAAAACCATGACTCCATCTCACCAGAACCTGTGCATAAACCCTTGTCGCTGAAAAGTGTTTGGTCCGAGCAATCGAGCGATGCACCACACGCCATATTATACGTCTGACATGCTGAATAACACACTCTTAATCTGTTGTTGCCGTCTTTCTCACACTTTTGTATCGATATCTGTTTCAATTCCACAATATTTAACAATTTACCAGCATAAAGATAATGAAAGGTGGCAACTTTCCTAGAAAAGATCATAAAAGCAGGAAATATGAATGTGGTTTTCATGTTGGTTCCCTTTTGCCTATCAACTTTGAAAATGATTTTGAGCCGGGGTTTCGTCTTTTCTGTCAACAAACCATAAAAAGAACATCTTACACCTGATATGTGCAAGGGTAAGATGGTACTTTTTGGGTGTGTTGACTGGAAAAACGTCATTTTGTACTCAAGATCAAAGTTCTAAAGCCTGTGGAAAGAATCTTTCAAAAGTCCATAGCTTGGAAATGTTCCAACCATTAGACTCAGGGAGAAAATGCTAAGGGTAAGATAGTCCTTTTATGGATTATTGACTGTAAAGATGGATATTTCTACCTAAGAGATATTCAAAGCCTTTTCAAAGTTCATAAGCTGGAAAATGCTCAAACCATCAAGAGATTAGATTCAAGGTACAAACGACCCAATTCAGTCAGTTTTGCATCTTTTTGTAGACATACTGAAAAAAGTGACCATTTTACCCTCAATATTTGCAAGGGTAAGATGGTCATTCGTGTGTTAACTAGAAAGACACACAAACTTGGCTGGAGTTAAGTGATGGTCCAGTTGAAACCTTCCCAAAATATGTAAAGATTCCAACCAAACAATAGCTTTGCATCTGTTATGTCAATACACGGATAATGGTCATTCTTACCCTTGATACTTGCAAGGGTAAGATGGTCATTTCAGTATACCGACTTATAGCTAAAGATTCTCAAACTTGGCTGAAATTTGGCTTTCATACTCTATAAAAACTTTTTTGCATTTTGTCCACAAAAAACCCTATGAAAATAATGCTGCTTACCCAACATGCAAGTCGCCTGGCGGCTTTATCGCAGTTTCTGCCGATGAACATATTGAGAATCTTTCTAGCACCACTTGGATACAAGCGGTGGTAGTTGGGCATCACCACCACATCCTCCAACTGCCGCAAGATGCTTGATTCACTTGGTGCACAGTGTTGGCCGCCAGCGTCATTCTGTAAAACGTCCTTGCAAGTCGAAAGATTATCAAGAACCAAAGAACTGTTTCGACAGGTGTAGCCGGCGTAGTCAGAGCAACGAAATTCACACACCCCATTATCACATACCCCACCATGAAGACTGCATTGTTCATCGCAAACCGCTGCAAACCATCCAAAACAACATCAATCTTACCGTTTTCAGGATTAAAGAAGTTTGAGTATTGTCAATTCAGACTGTTTGAATTTTTGTTATAAACGGAACAAGGCTGTTTTGGTCTTTTTGGTATACTGCTTAATCCCCACTTAGGCAATTAAGAGTTCGAATTGGTGGCCTAGCTCCGTGTAACATTTTCTAGAGCACTCATAATAAGAATCCTAACAACGATCATGGATGTAGACAATTTGCTGAACCAAGTAAATACCATATGATTTTTTTTTTAATTTCTTACGATTACTATTGTGTGTGCCATTATTAATCCCAACATTAACCTTTGGTCTGCTTTTTTTCTCTTTGTTAAATAAGACTGAAAGCTAAAACTCACCGGTTGAGCAATCAATCCCAGTGAATCCATCTGAGCATTCACAAATACCGTTCTTGAGACACTTTCCGTGTCCATTACAATTGCTAGGGCAAGATCCTGAAAACGATACATCCATTAAGAATCATAAGGATGTTATATCAATATATATATATATATATATAGAGAGAGAGAGAGAGAGGTTCAGGGGAAAACCCCAAATAAATGAAAACCTGAGGAACACCCCGGCATCTGGACGGTATGCACATGTCCATAAAGTAATTGAAGTTGTTTTATGGTTTTTATGCATATGTGCATATGCACGTATGCATGCAGCATGCTACAAATTACTTGTATTCACATGTGCATACCGCCCAGATGAATGGTTACCACGGTGTTCCTCAGTTTTTCATTTTTTTGCAGTTTTCCCTTGAACCTGACCCTATATATATATATATATATATATATTGGTAAGCATGGGTGTCCGCTCCGGTTTGAGGTCACCTCAACTAATCTCATGGGGCCCACACGATAGCAGCCTTGAAAATCCCCAGTGGCCCTGAAGATAGTCGAACTAGGGGAAGAGCCCCAAGGTCTGGGCCAGTTGAGCTGGTTGTTATATAAAATATTTGAGTGAGCAAAAGGGCAAAAAGTTCTTACGTTTGCTACAGTCATGGCCATCAAATCCAAGAAAGCAAAGACACTTTCCATCAACACAATCGCCATTCGAATTGCATGAGTTGGGGCATGGCTTCGAGATGAGAAGAGGGTTCACACTACAAAGTTCATGATATGCTGGGCAGATCAGCTCACCTAAACAGTATACAACAAAACCAAAAAGCTTCAGAATCTACAAATTAAAAGATGGGCCTTTTTCCCACCTTTTTCCAAGTATACCCCCTCATATTTTTCCAATTAATTATTCAACACATCCTTTTAGGTCATTTTACATTTGCATTCTAGCTTATCAGCTAGTTTGCTAAACATAGCCCAAATCTAACAAAAAAATGTAAAAGTTCAATGGAATGTTTATCAGTTTTGCGTTTTGCCACAAAATTACCATTAAATCCAGGAAACTGAACGGGCCCACCAGCTTCCGGGCACGGTTTCCAAATGCCGTCAACAGCAACCTGTAAAAACAACATTGCTAATTATCTTACGATATAAGTTCTCCAACGTGCACTGATTACTATAAAGAAAGTTACACAAACTTTAACACACCTCCAAAGTCATATTAATGCACCTATGTTGGTAACACCCATTTCCTTGGGTCATGGAACCCCTAACGAACCCATTTCGTACTAACGAAGAGGCCATACACCTATATAAATCAAAATAAAATTAATTAAAGTTAGAATATCATAAAACCCTTAAAACAGTTGTATAATTAAATTTCGGTGTTTACCTTGAATTACTTCCACGAACTTCCCCCAACATTCTGTCGGGAACCCGTGCACTGTTAGTGTCTATACATGAACCATCAGAATAAGCTACAAAATAGGTGCAGTAATCAGCCAGCGATGATTGACCACCTGCATTGACCAAGTCAACGTTTTAGGATCAAATTGTAACATTATTACATTATTCATTTTTATTATATCGAAAGATCTGACCTTTGTTAGGCTCGGGAAAATAACGGGCCCACTGAGGAAGGTCCCCACTATAATTTACAATTGGACAATAACCCTCGGCCTCCCTGTTATATGTACACCCAGAAAATTGTGTTGTGTTACAACGGTATGCCCCTTTCCAGAGGTTGCAAGGGGCGGTGACAAACTCGGTCCCTTGGTTGCGCCCCCAATCAAGACGATCTGCCATGCTATAATTAGCCTGATACCAACCGCTATCTTCTAGCAAAGCAAGTGTCATTTTTGAAACTACTGATCTTGTATCAACTGAACCCGTCATTATTTCATTCATCAAAAGTCTCTTCTCCCAGTGAGATCCTGATATGCGCATTTAAAAATTTCAGTTATAAAGATTGCTGATTACTGAATCGTCTCACGACCCCGTTTTTTATTCTCTTTCTTACGAAATAGGTATGGCTTAAAGTTAATAAAGTTGAAATCTTTAATTGAAAATGTTTGCAAACCTGATGTTCCACGCCCTCCACCATCTTCCAACTCAACACCAGTGAAATTCTCAGAGAATGCCTGCCGACAAAGAATTTATAAATGTCATATTGTTTTTACTTATGTTGTGTTATATCTTCAGAAATGCATTGTTTCTATTTTAAAGAATCTTTATGGCGTACCCCGTAATGATAGCGTGAATGCATGACAACACGAGGAAGAACCACACGAGTTACCATCCTCCCAAGCTTTTCATCCATGGTTTGTTTAGTGACCTGAATAAACAACAAAATCATCGTTAAAACATTTATAGCATGATAAACATAGAAAATTACAGATATTTCACGGGTTTTACCTGACTACGGCGTCTTTTTCTCTCATCTCGAAAATGTGTGAAGGCATGAGGATCAAACCCAAGAACGTGAATCACCTGCAAACTCCAAGCTTATCACAAACCATTTTCAAAGCCTCAAAACATTTTCAACTTTTAACACGATAACAATCACACTCACTTCATGTATGAGCGTAGCCGAAAGTAATGTTTCTGCTTCTGCAGTTAAGTGGCGAGGAGCAACATTCACATGCCCTGCAAACAGATAAATAAATTAAGGCAACTCGTATCCATCTTTCAAACACCCTATAGATAAGCATCATGGGGAAGAATCTAGAAGGATCACCAGCAATTGCACGACCCCATTGATCTCGTTCACATGCTACTGCCCATGCCAAGGTGTTGCCGGTTGTGGGCCTTGTAGTCACCAAAAGAACCAAGTCCGCATCAGCAACACCCTCTACAAAGATACCAAAAAGTAAAGAATCGTTATACACCAAACCAAACGAACCCAGTATATCCCACCTGAAGGTGGAGTCCACGGAGTGAGTTACCTTCTACGTATTCACGTGGAAGCTGCACACCACCATCTTGTCCACAAGCAGAGTAACCACTTAATCTCAGGTTTCCTCTTACACGCTCAACAGCCAAAGCTCTTCTAAACCATTCAGCTGTCTGCCCAAGAGCCTGTTCTCTCAAACATACGAAAAAGACGAGATTTAAAATGCAAATAATACACCGATCTAACAAGTAATGATATTAAGATCTTTACTCACCCAAAAAAGCTTTTATATAGCCCTAAACACAATAAGGGGCTGTTTGGCAATTGCTGAATGGTTTGGTGCAGGTTGATTAAGTGGTCAGAATGATTAAGAGGCTCTTATGTTATAGTGAGAAATGAACTATGGTTGTTTGGTAATTGTTCAGGATGAAATTAGGGCACTAAATGGTTAAGAGTGGCCCAAGATACAAAATCATTCAGAGGGTTTTAAAACCATTAAGAGGCAGACTTTTTTTTTGCCAAACAAGATTCACCTCTTAGCAATTCAGAGGTTTCCTCTTAATGGAACTATTAAGAGGTAAACAAACAGCCCCTAAAGTTAAACATAATTTGCATGTTTTAACATATACAACAGCTGAAAACGCAAGAAGTAAAATGAGAATCTATGAGAACCTTTCGAAGGCGACGCCTTTTGTCCTCCCCAGTTATATCATCCAAAGTGCAGTTATACCAGCAGTCACCAAAAATTGGAGGATTACAAGAGGGCCTACCCAAATCAGAAGCTGCAGGAGGCTCACCAAGCTGAACAAAACATAATAATCATGATGAATTTTGCATCAACATAAAATTGTAAGTAAGCATATAATTAGCGTTCACTTGCCTTGACTATATCCCCGACATTCCTACAGTCTCTATCAGGTGAGTGGCCCACAGCATCGTAATTCAAATAAATTCTTATGGGCAGCTTTGCATCCTTGAGAAAACTTGAAGATCTGGAAGTTTCCAACAATTCTCTTCCTTTGCGGTGAAGATGGCTTGAGGCACCAGAATAAACTTGTGGTGTAACGGAAAACACCTTGTGTCCAGGTCTCTTCCTCCTCTGTTCGATTATTTGATCATGAATGCATGAATGTGATTGAATACTTTCACCACTCTTTTCAAGTCTTTGTGGCCGTAACTGTCTCTCCCCGTATTTTGCTTCACTGATGTCGAAAAATACTAATACTAAAAGAATCTGTAAAGAATGAGCAAACCTACAATGATTATTATGTAATTGAGGGATTTATTCCTTTTCTGATTATATGCACACCCAAATGCCTAAAATTATATACCCATAATATCCCATGTGACATTTACTTAGAGATATCTAAATTCTAAAATCTTTTTTACCAAGTTTAACCTTTACTGCTAGATATTCAAACCCTAAGACCAACTCCAACCCATAACACCAAAAATAACACCAAAAACACTAAACTGATGGGACCCTTAACACTAAAAAAGATTTCAACTCCATCCATACTTCATAAAAAACACTAAATCATCAAATTTGGTGATTTTTCACTCAAAACTTTTTGCAGGGTGAATAGTATAACACCAAATATGGTGTGTTTTGAAAACAAAGATGACGGGCCACCAAAAAATTTGAAGTTTTGAAGTATGGTTGGGTTCCACCATACTGCAAATCTCCTCTTTTGCAGTATGGTTGGAGTTGCTCAATTGCCCAAAAAATGGTGATGAACTTGGCATTGTCAATGACAATCAAACCCTGATGTTTTTGAAAGACTTTGAAAGCTTCCATTATTCCAACAAATAAATTTGAAGCAGTATATTCAAGACTCTAGAAGTTGTGAACTTTTTCATATAAAATATATGGGAGGAAATATGAAAAATTAACTAAGAACCCTAGTTATTTCACTAACAAGAATCCTCAAAATACAAATTGAAAGGAAAAGGGAAAAAGGCATATGAATTGGAGAATTTTATTTTTACCTGAAGAACTAATAGCTCAGTCCACCATTTCCTTCTGGGAAAAAGAATGCATCTGGTGATACTAATATCGGTAGAACAAATCTCGAACTCCATGAAACGAATTGAATGGACCCTGAAAAAGTCATGGGTTCATGAAATCGGCGAAACCGCCATCAAGAATTCCGAAATTTGTCGCATTATTCACAAAAAGGAGCAATTGGATTTGGGGGTGTGAGCTGTTGTTGTAATTGTATGAGCAGTAGAGATTGAATACACGATAAAAGTGAATGAATGAGGTTGGATTTTGGAAGTTGCAAAGACTGGAGTTGTTGTTGTAAGAAAAACCAATTGATCTTCTGACAAAATTAAATGGATAATTCGTGGTCTTCTTCTTCTTCTTCTTCTTCTCAGAGGGATTAATTATGTTGTTGTGAGAGAGTGACTGTGATTTCTAGAGAGAGAGGGAGAGAGACGAGGAGAGCAGTGGGTGAAGAGGAATTAGAGGAAAATGAGGGAGACACCAAACACCAACATCATTTTCAACATTTACTCGTGGGGCACATATTCTTTTCGTTTTTTATTTAGTTTCTTTTTTTTTATTAATTTTATTAATTGACAAATGTGTTAAATTAAATATATTTATACTATATTACAAATCATTTATGAAAAACTCTTAAAAATAATTCATAAAGCCTTATGTACTGCTATTTAATGTTGATTACTTAAAATCTTTTAAAAACAACTAACGAAGCTTATGTACCACTGTTAATGCTAATTACACTTATCTCTAACTCCTTTTTAGTCCTTATCTCTAACTCCCTACAAATTCTCAAATGATAAACCCCTAAAAAAGCATCATTATTTAATCCTCATTAGTTACCTAATTAACTTTTATCTCCTAATCCCTTTTAAAACTACACAAAACCGTTTAATAAAATCGACAATGATAAAAAGTAAAACAAAAATTAAATCAAGATATATCGTGCTACATTGTGCGAGTACTCTCCTACTATAAATTAAGGAGGTTATATTATTGTTAGAGCATCTTAATTTTTGCAATTTTTTGTCACCTCACTTCTAATCTATACTATATTATACAACATTTAAAAAAACTCTTAAAAACAAGTTTTATGTTTCAATTATTATTTATTGATATACATTACATAAAACTCAAGCTTACAAGTATTAATGCATAATTACAATTATTTAAAGTTGTATGTTTGAATTCATAAATAACTGATAAACATAATCAAATAAAGAATAAACATCTCAATTTAAATCTAAAAATTCTAAAAATTAACCAGGATAATTATTGAATTCGAATACTTAATTTTTTTTAAACAACATTTTATTAAATCTAAAGTTATTACTTCATTATTAAACCTAAATTAAATTAAATTAAAATAAAAAATTAAACTAAAAAGTTTTTTTTAAATATTATCGTTTTTTTTAAATCATATAACATCATATTATAAAATTGCCAAATATAGAAAATTAAATAAAATATCAAAATAGAGATGCTCTTATTATATTTAGGAACATTATATTACATTATGCTCTTATTAATTATAAAAAATTAAAATTTTGTTATTAAAAGTTCTTAAGTATATAATTATTAAAATATTATATATAAATTAATAATACACATGGAATCTTTTATTTTATTAACATCTATATTTTATAAGCATAAAAGACGGAAGTTTTCAGATTTTTGAAAATCTATATTATCATTTCTAAATGAACATATCAAGTTTTGGAAGCTTTATAAATTTATCTTATTCTCTTAAAATCTAAATTTTTTAAATATAATTAAATTTTGAATTAAATAAACTATATGAAAAATAATTATTTTACCCTCTTTAATTTGATACTTTGCAAAAAAATCAGTTTCTAGACCGTATTTTCAAAATGTAATCAATATATCTATACTATATTATAAATCATTTATGAAAAACTCTTAAAAACAACCCTACAGCTTCATGTACCACTATTTAATGCTAATTACTTAAAATCTCTTAAAACAACTAATAAAGCTTTGTGTACCGCTTTTAATGCTAATTACTTGATTAATATTTATCTCTAACAACCTTCAAATCCTTAAATCGTGGACTCTTATTAATTAATCTTTATCTCTAACCACTTTTAAATCCTCAAATCATAAACTCCTCAAAAAACGTCATTTTTTAAACAAATTTATAAAAAAAACTTTGACCGTTTTCTCAAAACCACACATTAAAAAATAAATTAGAACATTAAAACCGAGATATATCGCGCCGCAATGCGCGAGTAGAGTTCTAGTATATATATATATATATATATATATATATATATATATATATATATATATATATATATATATATATATATATATATATATATATATATATATAGGGGCCTAATCAAATGAGAACTAAATAGATTGTGGTAACTGTGAGATCCAATGTAAGCCACTCATTTAATATAATTAATTTTGTTTTTAAAATAAAGTAAAAGGGTAATTTGGTAACTTAACAATTCAGATTTTTAATAACAAATCAATTCCTTATTTGACTTATTTTAATTTGACTAATTCCAATCATAGTGTTTATAACCGATTTCCTTTTAACCTAAATTAGGTTGAAATCATTTGCCTCCCACCATGTATAGGGAACATCCCCCCCTACCCCCACCCCCCCACGACCGCTCACCATCTCCGTCGAATAAACCCCTCCCTTCACCTCCGACACCACCATTTGCTCCTGCTACCGATACCGCCATCTATTTTTCTATTTTCCTCTTGCTACCGGCACCACCATCTGCCTCCTGCTACTGCCACCACCATCTGCAACAAACTGAATCATCTATGGCTTGTCTTTCTCAAAATGAAGACCGGAGAGAAACCTATAACGAGCTTCGACCTTCAAGATCCAATCCACAACCTCTTTTCAAGCACCAAAAGCACAAGGATCTGTTAAAGTACATTGTTGTTCTTCTTTGGCGAAAAAAACGAGATATTCATCTTCCTAAAACGAATCTTGTTGGTGGTACACGGGGGAAGATAGAGATCAGAGGAATATGTGAGTTCTTCATCTTCCTAAAACAAATCGTTCATTGGTCCTTGAATCCATTTGTATCACAGTATGCATCATAGTGCATCTTGTATATATTTTAGATGTTGTTGGGTAATTAATTGCTAATCATCTAATTTTGTATTTTGGGTATTATAGTGCATTTTGTATGGTAATCACAGTGTAACACAGTGGGTATCACTGTGATACATTGTGCATCTTGTGTGTATTTTTTTTTGGTATTATGGTGCTTTTTGTCAAAGTAATCACAGTGTAACACAGTGGATATCACTGTGTTACATTGTGCATCTTCGTATGTATTTTGGGTATCATAGTACATTTTGTATGGTAATCACAGTGTAACACAATGGATATCACTGTGATACATTGTTCATCTTTGTATGTATTTTGGGTATCATAGTGCATTTTGTATGGTAATCACTGTGTTACATTGTGCATCGTTGTATGTCGGAAAAAAATTTGTCGGAGGAGAGAGGAGAGAGAAGAGAGGAGAGAGAAGGGATGAGGGAGGAGAGATGATACTTTTAAAATACCTAAATTGACCTTTGATTAAAATTTAAGTCAATATTACCAAAATAAAATAGTTTCCTAATTTATCTCTGATTTGTGGTTGAGATTGGATCTCACAGTCATCACCTTTTACTAGGATCTCCCATGAATAGGCCCCTATATAGTATATATATATATATCACTTGATCTCAACCGTTAATTTTTTTGATCAATGGTGATGAAGTGGGTTTCATTGGTTTCAACATTTTGGAGGGTTTCAAGACAGTCTTACTCTATATATATATATATATATATATGTGTGTGTGTGTGTGTGTGGCGTTTGTTTTTCAAGAGATGTTGAAGTTTGAAGTCTGATTTCACTCTGATTTTTAAGAGGTGATGTTGAAGTCTGAAATTTGAATCAACAAGACTGTTTGTTTTTGTAAACCGACAAACTTCTGAATATGTACAATTGTTTATTTTATCCCTTAAAATGTTATACTTTTAAATTAAAAAATCTCTGCTAACAAACTGAAAAATCTTTGTTAACAACATGAAGCTCAAGAGAATAACACATGCAAATTAAATTACCAATGATCCATACCACAACCTTATCTAGAACACTACTTATGGGAATTAGTTTATAACTTGAATGTTGTCGTTGAAAACTTTTATCAAACACCTAGTGTTCATGGGAAAAAAGAACGTGAACACATCAGTGGGGTTATCATAGGACCAAAGAAGTTATACCAAAACACAATAGCCCATTAAAGATTCATCGACATATGAATCATTGTTTCAAAACACCAAAGAATCACATAAAACAATTGTTCAAACCTAGAAATAGACAAGGGTTCACATACTTGTGATTGATAGAAAAGACCAAAGCAATAGTAGCAAGAGATCATAGTTGCCAGATATAAGAAGACGGGAGATAGACATCACGAGGCCGAAGAAGAAGGGGGTGTGCTAATGATGTTAACTATGAGAAGGAGAGTGATTTGGAGAACAGAAGCAAATTGGGATCGATTGGAGAACAAGCAGGGATGAGGAGTGATTTGGAAATCAATTGGAGCGTTGATCAATTTCATGTGATATATAAGAGTTAAATAAGAGGAGGGTGTATCACTTATAAAATCAGATCACGGTCAGATATAAGAGCCACTGAATATAAATGAAAAACAAACAACCTGAATCATTAAACCTCTGAGTGAGTCAGACTTCAGAGGCAATTAAAAAACAAACAGGGCCTTACACTAATATCCATATCCTCAATTCAAGTTTACTGCGTATTATAACATACATATAAACTCTAAAATATCTACCTTTAGACTATATAATTAAATTAATAAACATGTTCAAATACATGATATACTATTGCATAAAACTAATAGCCAACCCGAGACATTTTCGTCATCTCAAAACCCCACAAGGGACCAAGAATAAAACGAATCAAGAATTATGATTAAGGATTTGAGTTATCGACTTCAGAATCAAGATGTATCACATGACGTTGCACTAATATAGTTATAACATGCATTTAATCCTCTGTTATATTATCGTATTTCATAACAATTGACGATAATGTTTTCCAACCTTCAACATTTCTATTTTCTTTATTAAAGACACACCTTTAGATATTTCATAATATTCAGACAAATTTTCATACTATGTCTTGATTTCACATATTACATTTTAATGGATAAATAATATACAGAGTTAGGCGAATCATAGTGAGAAATTGCTGTTAACATAAGAAACGTGAGAAGTGGATCTGAACCGTTTATCACATTTAATCAAATACATTCCAATAAATTGCGGTTTAGAAAAAATATTGATCTGGTGCATCTTATCTCGGTGCATCTCATCCTAATGTTCGTCTATTTCTCATCTAACGGTTGATAACTATTTCTCACGTTTCTCATAACTTCTCATCGAAACTCAGGCTTAATATAATATATCTCATAATAACACATATTTACCTTTAATAAAATGTGTTAATATTTTATATTGAAACACTAAAATACAAATATAATCATATGATATCCGTATCTATATTTTATTTATGATTTGAAGGGGTACTAAAAATTAAAAATTAAATAAGAGTTGGTATTAATAAAATAACATGATCATATTTTATGATTGCATGACAATAAGTTATGATCATTTATTGATATATTTTTAAGATAATGCAAGGGTGGCAACATCATTAGTAGAATCAACTTGCTTATTTATATTATTTGTTGGGAAATTAATTAAAATGCCAAAAGTCAAACATCTTGTTACTGAAATGCCACAAATCTCTCCCATCTTACCAAAATGCCCCAAAAAACCGCGGTGAGCCCCGCGATCGCGGGCCTCAGGCCCACGTGTCACCAAACTTCGCCCAAATAGCCCGCGTTGGTCCCTCAAGAATGCCCGCGGTCCATCTTTTCCCCCTCAAGAATGTCCGTGTTGACAGTTTTAGTCCCTGCCCGCGTTGGGATCCCGCGATCGCGCTAACCCGCCACGCGTCGGCATGGGGTTAACCCTAAAAATCTTTGTGAGCCAAACCCTATCTCTTTCTCTTCTCTATCGCCGCACTATATAAGAGGGGTGGGGGGACCAAACCGGCCACACCCCGTTATTTTTTTAACTCTCTCAATTTTTAATCAAACTCTCTCAATTTTCTCCACTCTCTCAATTTTGTCGTGTGGAATACGCGTTCGGGTTTTGTGAAGATGTCTCGTATTACCTCCGTGGTATGTTTTCCTTATGTTTTTTGTTATTTTTTGTATGTTATTTTAAGTTAAGATATATGATTTGTATGTTGTTAGAGTGTTTATAACTTTTGTTATGTTTGAATATGTTATATGTTTAACATTTTTAAGATATATGATATGTATGGTTTTATGTTTGAATGTGATATTTGTATGTTATAATGTGTATGTTATAATGTGTATGTTGTTATTGGAGTATTTTTATTAAAAAAATGTTAAGAGTGTTTTTTTATAAAAAAATTGTTAAGAGTGTTTTTTTATAAAAAAAATTGTTAATAATGTGTTTTTTTATAAAAAAACATTGTTAAAAATGTTTTTTATAAAAAAATTGTTAAGAGATTGTTTTTATAAAAATAATTCTAAAGAGTGTGTTTTTATAAAAAATGTTAAGAAGGTGTTTTTTTATAAAAAAAATTGTTAAGAGTGTGTTTTTATAAAAATAATTCTTAAAAGTGTGTTTTTATATAAAAAAAATGTTAAGAATGTGTTTTTTTATAAAAAAAATTGTTAAGGGCGTGTTTTTATAAAAAAATTGTTAAGAGTGTGTTTTTATAAAAAATTTTGTTAAGAATGTGTTTTTATAAAAAATTGTTAAAAATGTGTTTTTTATAAAAAAATGTTAAGAGTGTGTTTTTATAAAAATAATTCTTAAAAGTGTGTTTTTATAAAAAAAAAATTGTTAACAATGTATTTTTATAAAAAAAAACATTGTTAAGAATGTTTTTATAAAAAAATTGTTAAGAGATTGTTTTTATAAAAATAATTCTAAAAAGTGTGTTTTTATAAAAAAAATGTTAAGAATGTGTTTTTTTATAAAAAAAATTGTTAAGAGTGTGTTTTTATAAAAATAATTCTTAAAAGTGTGTTTTTATAAAAAAATGTTAAGAATGTGTTTTTTTATAAAAAAAATTGTTAATGGTGTGTTTTTATAAAAAAACTGTTAAGTGTGTGTTTTTATAAATTTTTTTTGTTAAGAATGTATTTTTTATAAAAAAATTGTTAAGAATGTGTTTTTATAAAAAAAATTGTTAAAAATGTGTTTTAAGAATGACAATTTAGGTCCCTAAACTTTTAAGAATGCCAATTAGGTCCCTAAACTTTTAAGAATGACAGCTTAGGTCCCTACGGTTTTAAGAATGACAACTTAGGTCCCTAAACTTTTAAGAATGACAACTAGGGTCCCTAAACTGCAACATCTATATATAACAATACGATACGTTGAAATAAAATAAACCGCAACATCTATATATAACAATATGATACGTTGAAATAAAATAAACCGCAACATCTATATATAACAATATGATACGTTGAAATAAAATAAACCGCAACATCTATATATAACAATATTATACGTTGAAATAAAATAAACCGCACTTTATCTATTTATAACACTATTATATGTTGAAATAAAATAAACCGCAATATATCTATTTGGATTTTGTCAAACGGGTGTAAATAGCCCTAAGGTATGTCGGGATTTAAGCAATCCTTGTGATTCCCCTGCTACCTGGAAGTCCAATAGATTGAGTGGTTTCTTTTCAAAAACTAAAACAAACGAATAATTATCAACACAATAAACCAAACAAGCTAAAGCATTTATATATAACACTGACTATAACTTCTGTGAATGACTATGTAGAGGGATTTTTTTAACATCGACTTGACGCTAAAGTGCAAAGTTGCCTACATCGAAGAGTTAGGAGGGCGCTTTAGGGGATTAGGTGATCGCGCGGATACCCTGGAGGCCATCTTTAGAGGGACACCGTTCGGGCCATGGATGGATGTGTCTTACTCTGCTGGCGACCCTACGCTAGTACACATGTTTCTACAGTTGGAGGTCGAGGACGCCAACGCTGAGCCGGAGGAGATGCATTTTGATTTCTTCGGCTCTCGATTGCATTTTGGGCGTCGTGAGTTCTGTCTAATTACAGGACTACGTTTTGGAGAGGCTCCCCCCTTCCTCCCTTAGCAGACTGCTCCTTCGTTCCTAGGGTTTGGGGCATTTCAGCATCTCGTTTGAAGCTGAAGGCAGCCCGGGACATGATGAAAGAGGGCCTTAGTGCCCTAACCGACGACGATGCTGTCCGTGTATGCTTGGTGGTGATCGTGGATATGGGCTTCATGGGCCGTGAGTATAGCCAGTATGCTTCCTCGACGGTCCTTAGGGCCGTCGAGGACCTTGAGCTGTTTAACAGCTACCCGTGGGGTAGCCATATCTGGACACATTGCTACTCAATCTTGCACCGAGCCATAAGCAGACGCGACTCCGATCGACATGGAAAGATGAACCTTTGTGGTTTTACATACGCCTTCAAGGTTAGATACGTAGTATAACAATTGTTAATAATACATACAAACTGTTTGGCTTTTCTTTTTACGTACTTTCTCTTCTTGTCTAATTCCAGATATGGATCTTGGAGATGTTTCCCGCATCAATCCAATATTTCGTCAAGCGCGACGACCGAGTACTTAGGGGAACCCGTTGGGACAAGCGTGTTACCCTAAGTAGGTCGCTTTGGGTTCAGTTCTACAATGAATCTAGAAATGTAAGTTCTTTTACTATGTTTACAATTTGCATACGTTAGTCCCGCTTATTAATTTTTTTATGTTTTATCATATATTTAGCGGCCACTCTTGCCTTTCGCTCGCCTTCAGCCTACTGCCGACGAGATGAACACGGATTGGTACAAAGACAACGTGGCCTTTATTGACGCAGAGGCGGCAAGGGCTCGACATCCCTCTCCTTCCACATCTGACGAAGATGAGGAAGACGACGACAGGCCCCCTTCCGGTGGATATCCGCCGCCCCCTACCTCCTCCTATCCTCCGCCCCCTAGCGTGCCCTATTCGCGGCCCCCTCCCTCCTCCTACCAGCCGCCCCCTTACGATCCATATCAGGCGGCCCCTTCCTACGGGCCACAGCGTGGCTGTCATGAGTACCTGTGGGACTACGTCCACGGGCCGCTAGAGTCACGTGTACAGTTTCTGGAGGGAGTCTACAGGCAGTTTAGCGCTGTCTATGTTAGTGTTTAACTTAATTTGTTGGCCACGTTTATTTAGTTTGTATATTAATATTACGTTCTAAATTTGTTTTAGCTGTCGAGTACGACACCGATCCCCGCTCCGTTCGGACAGGGGGCACATGCGACGTTTGCCACCACATCCTATCCGTCATTCCCTGAAAATGTAAGTGACACTGAGTAACCATTATAGTTATATGTTTGTTCCTAAGTTTGTAACTCTTATAATGATCAATGTCACGCAGGCCGGGATGTCGGGGGCCGGGATGTCCCAAACGGCGTTCGCCACCACATCCTATTCTACTATCCCGGAGAGTGTAAATGACACTGAGTAACCATTATAGTTATATGTTTGTTCCTAAGTTTGTAACTCTTATAATGATCAATGTCACGCAGGCCGGGATGTCGGGGGCCGGGATGTCCCAAACGACGTTCGCCACCACATCCTATTCTACTATCCCGGAGAGTGTAAGTGACACTGAGTAACCATTATAGTTATATGTTTGTTCCTAAGTTTGTAACTCTTATAATGATCAATGTCACGCAGGCCGGGATGTCGGGGGCCGGGATGTCCCAAACGACGTTCGCCACCACATCCTATTCTACTATCCCGGAGAGTGTAAGTGACACTGAGTAACCATTATAGTTATATGTTTGTTCCTAATTTTGTAACTATTTTAATGATCAATGTCACGCAGGCCGGGATGTCGGGGGCATACACCTCGCAGATGCCGCCGTTCGCCACCACAGCAATCCCGGACATCTTTGGCGGTTCGGCCGAAGACTATTACAGACCGGAAATGCATACTGTAAGTTATTTTGGTAGTTTTGGTTTAATTGTGAACATTTCCTAAATTGTACTTAAAACATCTAATAACTTAATTTTCAGACGATGGGGTCTCCTATTATCCAGGATCACTTCTCGGAGCCGGAAGATGACCCGATGGAGGTTGTAGATCCACCACCACAGGTGACCCCGATCCCTCAAAAGCGGTCGCATAAAATTTCACAATGGTTTCGTCACCCGTTTGGCCAACAAGGATCTACGACACCACCGGCCGCTAAAAAGCAAGCAAAGAAATCGGGGGGAAAGAATGGAGGAAAGAAAAAGGGAAAGGTGTCTTCACCGGAGCCTCAACCGGCATCGGAAATATTGAGGATGTGTCGGACTGGTCGCCTCCCCCCCTTGATCTTCATCCCTCACTTGAACTTGGAAATCACCCCCTCGTTTTTCAATGTATTGCTGGCAGTTGACCCTTTGGAGTCTGACTTACTGGATGTGGTTGGTATGAAGTTTAATTATAGTCATATAATCAAATATATTTATTTTACATGTCTAACCATCTATTTTTATGTATAGCACATCGATTGTTGGGTCTCGCTGTTGCAAAGACATCGTGGAACAGACACGAGGTGGACCATGATGTTCAGTATGTTCTTTCATTACTTGTTGATTGAGCATCTAGGTCCCGCCTCCGTGGTTAGATCATGCAATGGCTTGGAAGGGACCTCTTGGGCTCTCCTCGACGTGGTATGTAAATCGTTTTACTCTTATTTTATTTAACTTGTTTTGTTGCTAACTAAGTTGTCTAATGTTGTAATATTTCAGGTGTACATCCCTATATGCATTAATCCCCAACATTGGCTGCTTGGAGTGTTTGAACTTGACGCTATGACCATGACCATATATGATAGCGACAGTGCCAGTCTCTTCAGACATCAATTGGAATAGCAGGTGACAAAGTTTAAAGCTGTGCTATTTGACTTCTTTTGCCGGGTCAAGGATGATAGACGTCGCGATATGACAAGTGTCTTTCGCTATAAGTTCGCCAAGAATGTACCCCAGCAGGCCGGGATAAATGCGGATTGCGGTGTCTGGGTATGCCGTAATGCCCAAATGTTGATAAATAACAATGAGGTATGGGTACACCCTGACGAGGCCGGGGATGTTGCCAAATATTTTCGCATACATATGGCGGAGTCCATTTATGAGCATTGTCAAATAGGGCCACGTTAGGTTGTTTATGTAACATTAAATAATTGTTATTTTTAGTATTAACTTATTTTGTTAAAGTATTGTGATTGACTTACTGTTTACTTCATTTGGTTTTTGCTAATTTCATCCATTTACTCAACTTTGAGTATCGATATCTCTTTCACACATACTCCATTTTGGACGCATTATATATCATTTCGAAGCTCTCATATAGGAGAACATAAACCTACTAAAAGTTAGTTATATATAACACATATATATATATAAATTTAAATGCGTCCAAAGTTTAGTAAAACCCATATTTCCAACACCTAGTAAGTAGGTTTATGAAACTTGCGATAATCCTAATACAGAGATTATTGGATAAACAAGCATTTATTTCTTGATTATTGGTGTATTGGTTCTTGTTGTCTGGAAGTGATTCATATGATGCAAAAATTGGTATCATGTAATGTAGAACAGTATCTATATTATAGAAACTTGCATTTGACAGTACCATATAAATCTGATCTAAATTCTCATTAATTAGCTATGTTTGACTACTTAAAGACCTTTATTCAAGAGCAGACGAATATTGCAGTTACTTTTTCAGTCGAATCTTACAGGCTCTTTTCAAACGAATCTTGCAGTGAACTATTCAGACGAATCACAACTTCCTATCTATCTTTTATACAAACACACTCTCGCTTTTCTTAACACAATGGATGGAGGTTCAAGATCAAGGGGAACAGGTCGGCGAATGTGGCTGGAACTTCACGTTCGGGAGCCTACCAACCACTGAACGACGGAGCTCGCCGGAGTACCTGGAAGGTACCGGAAACAGACGAGGAGTGGACAAACTGTGGGCGAACTGCAGCCGATTTTCCATTCACGCCTGAGGAGGAAGCAGACTGGGAGATGGCATCCGACAATTACTACTTCGATAATGGCATGAGAACCCCACCAATGTATGATTTTATGCCGACGGGTCTTCGACAAAGTCAACGAATTACTCCCGCAGTGCAAAAAGCCATTGATGAGGCGAACGCCGATATCAAAAAGGTAAAGGGTATGTGGAACCATAACAGGGGGATTCAGCAGGGGAAAATGGAGTATCTAGCGGAGAAGAAACGAGAACTGGCCATGACTAGGGCTCACGTTCGGCAGCTGCAACGAGAGATTAAGGAAGCTGAAGAGGAACTAGAAGAACTCGAATCGGACTACATAGGAATGGAGGACGTGATCAAGGAAAAAGGTTAACTTGATCACAGGACTCCAGGACGCCTTCCAGTGATAGATTTCTTTGTTTACATGCACTGTATCCGTTTTGGTTGGGAAGATGATTTGCAATAATTTTTATATGATGTTGTTAATTAATTTCCTTGTTACATAACTTAAGTGAATTTCTATATTAAAAACATTAAAATGGAAAGGAAACAATACATTAAAAACCACATAAAATGATAACCTAAAAACTATAGGGACCATTAATGTTTTTTTAAATTTGCAACAAACTTCATGGACCAAACTGTAAATTCGAAAAGTAGCGGGTTAGCCCGCGATCGCGGGGGCCCAACGCGAGCAGGGACCAAAACTGCCAACACGGGCATTCTTGAGGGGGGAAAGCTGGACCGCGGGCATTCTTGAGGGACCAACGCGGGCAAAGTGGGCAAAGTTTGGTGACACGTGACCTGGGGCCCGCGATCGCGGGGCCCACCGCGGATTTTTGTGGCATTTTGTAAGATGGGAGAGATTTGTGGCATTTTGGTAAATGATGATCAAACTTAGGGTATTTTAATTAATTTCCCTTATTTGTTTTCATGTATTTTATACTATTTTATTTATTAAATGATATTCATGTATTTTATACTATTTTATTTATTTATTAAATGATCCATTTGCTTATCATATTCATGTATTTCATTATGCCAAGTTGCCAACTCATTATAAATTATAACAACAATAAAATTTATTTACTCTGTATTAATTAAAATTGATTACAAGTTAAGACAGATATATTAGATAATTGAGACTTTATAATGTACGAATTTTGAGCTTAAGTTTCACGTTATCGTCATTTCGAAATCAAAGTGATGCTAACAAGTGTGATGTAACAACCAGGTTTTCTATGGCAAGAATGAAAGTTCAGTGTCTTTTAGCTAAAGAATGGTGGTATAATTGGAGGGTCAAAATGGAAATTTGGGGAAGGTATATAAAGGCTCAATTCCCTAGGGTTTGCATTTTCTTCATTTCTTCTTGTGGTGTTGACGGATAGAGAAGGAAGAGAGGAAGAAAAGTGGTTTTTGGAGGAAGAAATCAAAGAAGAAAAGAAATCAGTAAGGTAACTCCTATTCCTTGTTTATTTAGTGTTCCTTTCTTAATTGGTCTGGATTCTTATGTCTGAAATCAGTGATTCAATGAGTTTTCACCCACATTTCCTTAAAAGTGGGTTATCAGGGTTTTGCCTTTGTAAACCGATTTAAAGGATCAAAAGTGGTTTAAGTGGATGTCTAGGTTTAGTGGATGAACCCTTAGGTTTGTCTAATCGAATTAATGGCAGAAATTGGGTTTAATGATCACTTTTAGATAATTGTTTTCGAACAGCCGTAGTTTCCGGACACTAGAAGTTCTTGATGTTTCAGTAGTGTCCGGATGGTTTGCGAGTGTCCGGGTAGAATTCTCATGGGAGTTTCCGGATGGGTGTTCTTCTGGATAAGTGGGGTTACCGGGTGTTAGTACCCGGTAAAAGGGTGTGTCCGGAAAGTCCTGGTATCCGGGCAGTTCGGGTATCCGGGAAGTTAGGGTATTCGGACAGTTCGGGTATCCGGGTAGTTGGGGTATCCAGACAGTTGGGGTATCCGGAAAGTGTTAGTGTCCGGAGTGGGTTAACTGTACAGTAGGGTCAGACCGTCTGATCTGATACGAATCTAATGCCTTAGGTGTTCGATTGGTCTAGCTTGGAGATATTTAAGAAGTGCGTTCTACGTAACCAAAGGTGAGTTCTCTCAACCCTTTTTTTATGACGTACTATGTTTTACTGATCATGGTTTCTTGTACGAGCATGAACTGTTTTATAAATGATATGCATGTTTTCCATGAACTGCATGTTTATTCATTAAATGAAATGATGTTTAAAGTTTCCATAAATGTGAATTTCAAAACGTTATGTGTATGCTATGTGGAGTCGGTTACACAGTGGGGTCAGGGTACCTTGGGATTTGCTAATTCCTTGGGCATATGAGGTCAGCTTGTAGGTTGGAATTTGTTTCCTTCCTACTCGGATAACAGGGGGTCCACTTGGACTCCGGTGTAGCCGAGAGGGTGTCCGTTAGGCCCCGATCGTGGTAGCTTATGCGATCCCTGAACCCTGTGTAAACCTTGTATGATGTTTATGTGAAGGATATGAACCGTTTTCAATGAAATGATTTTATACGGTGATAAATGTTTTATGGAGGGAATTCACTAGACCTTTTGGTCTAACCCTCGCTTTTCAAAAACTAAACCATTTTCAGGTAAGCGTGTTACAGGTACTTCTAGTAAGAAGTGAGAGATGCCTAGAAGGATTGGAGCTTAGAGCGACTCCAAGATTTTGTCTACGATGCCTATAGATAGAGCTCTCGGCTGTGGTATAGAGACTTTCGCTGTCAATTTTGCTTAGCATAGTGAAATGAATGTTTATGAACAAGTTATTTATGTAATCTGAATGCTAATTTCTAGATTAATGCATGTTATGTTTTTGGGACGTTACATGTGATTGCGTTATATGGGACCAGATACCTCCTCTATCAGACGCGTTTAGTCCATGTATAGATAAAAGTGGACAATATTTGGTACAGTTTGTCAAGGATGTTACAAATGGTATCAGAGTTGGAAACCGGACTGGTGTGCCAGCGAGGACGTTGAGCTCAAAAGAGTGAATTGTAAGATCTCGCATTGGTTCAATAAGGACCTTCGTATCATTTTTCAGCTTTCATCTTTCTCGTTAAATATGTAACTAAAACGAATTTCTCAAGCCAACTTCTAATTTTGACTAAACTTCGATTCAACTGTAAATTTGGGCAACTATATATTTTTTGAACAATAAATTACAAATATAAAGGGTGTGGCATGGTAAGAACCTCTCACATGCAATGTAAGCATTTAACCATTTCAATTACATCATCATCAAGTTGAAATAAACCGAATCACATTACTTTCATGTACTCTTGATTAAAGTAAAAACTATCTTCCTTATGAAAGATTGAAGTAACCTATAAAAGAATTAATAACACATAATTACCTCCAATACTTCTTGTTTTATTACACAACAATCAATGATTCAATAACTAACTCTTACATTTTAATATGACATGCCATAATTTATTTGTTGTTTCTAATCAAATCTATACTTCTTTATAAAACTGCTTAAGTAGTTATTTTCAAGATTCCCTGTCTTTTTACACAAAATATAACTTGCTAAGCTATGCACAATCTTTCACACCCATTTCCTTTAGTTTAATTTTTTTTTTAATTTATAAGTTACACTTAATACTCGTATAATTAGTTATTAGATTTACTTTTAATCTCTTGCTTTTTCATTTTTCATTTTTCATTTTTCATTTTAGACCCTTATCATACTAACATAAATATCTGTATATGAACTAAAATGCATTAAAAATAAATTATTATTTTTTACAAAGTGTACCATTGTAATCGTCTCGTCAATACCTTCGAAATGATCCCAATATTGAATATTTTTGGACTTAATATTATTAAATATCATGAATATATATACGAATTAATTTGTTTTAGATTTCTTACGTTTTCATTTTTCATTTTACATCTTATTTACGGTTATTTTTGAATTTTTAAGAGATAACAAATCTCAATTACATCATGTACAAGTTTAAAAACTTCAAAACCTCCACGTTCAACATGATAATTGAAAATATAGTTATTTTTATTTTTAAATCACACGTTATACACTTATAATTAGTTATTTAATTACTTTCTATCTCTAAACTTTTCATTTTTCATTTTACACTCTTATCATATTAACATACATAATCATGTATAAACTAAAATACATTAAAAATATGTATTTTTTCACAAATGATACAATTATACTCGTCTCATCAAAACCTTCAATTTATTTTGACCGATTGAGCATATTGATCTTGAATTTTTATGCGATTTAAAAAGACATAAAATCAAAAAACTATCATAGTGTGATGGAAAATAAAACTGAACATGAAACAATGTTATTTTTTTGGGTTCTCGGTTTTAGATTCGAAATGGTACGCGTCGCATCGCACGCGGGTACGTATCTAGTTCTTATAAAAAAAATGTATAACTACAAGCTTATATTGATTTTCTAAAAAAATATCAAAACAACAATATATGTATAACCAAAGGGCCTTTGGCCTAGCGGTATATGAGCCTCTTTCTTCCTATGAGGTCAGGGGTTCAAACCTCACCAAAGGTGAGGAGGGTGTGTGAGTTTATTTGTTGCATTTGCCGTATATAAATATTATATACTTCAAAACAAAAAAACAATATATGTATAAGTTTAAGGATCGTGTGAGAAAAAGAATAGTAAAGTGAGAAGCCTAAGAAACAATTTGGATCCTTGATCACTCTTAAGTTTTAATCTCACTCCCATTCATGAATTGTGTTTTTCATGGGAATTGATCCGGTGTATTTTGGTGCATCTCATTAGTCTTGATCCTCAATTAGAATTGATCTAAAGGCTCATATCTCATCTTACGCTTCTCACCCTAACTTCCATTTCATCGTTATCCTGCCACTGGTTGTCCAACCTTATATATATATATATATATATGTATGTGTGTGTATGTGAGAGAGAGAGAGAGAGAGAGATAGATAGATGCATATAAGAAGGATAGATTTTCTGTTAGTTGGGTGTATCACAAAAAGGGAGATGGTAGATATGATAGAATAAGACATTTGGGGACATTTGACATGTGAGAGTGAGATGAGACGTATATTTCAACCATACATGTGTTGATTTTTAGAAAATGACTTATTTGGGTACGTATCATCTATTTAAGTCTTTCTTCTATTTTCGATTCAACCTCTTCCCTTTTTCTTATCATTATTTTATTATTATTTTTAATTTGGAAAAAGAAAACGAAAAATAACAAGTGTGATGTTTAAATTTGTTGAGTGAAGTACACATTTGGTCCATGGTTTGTTATTTGTAACACTTTTGGTTCCTACAGTATTAAAATTATAGTTTCACCATTATGGTATGAAAAACGATCGGATTTGGTTCCTGTCTTTAACGATCGTTAAAAGAATTCGTTAAGCTAGAGATATTTTAGGTTTTCCATTTATTATCTAATTTTTATTAATAAATGAATAATATATATGTAAATTACAGGGAATAAAAATGTAACTTACTACCTTACCTTGTTACTCTGATGACCCTCTTGTTACTCCGACGACCCATTTCTGACCTAGACCACCCAGATAGCTAACCCTCACCTTGTTACTCCGATGGCCACCCAGATCTACTCCCGCTTCTAGATTCCAACATCACTTGCCTCACCATTCGGCCTCCACCCCCACCTCCAAATTCCGACGACACTGGCCTCACACTCGACATCCACTCCCCCCTCCAAACCCCGACGACACTCACCTCTCCCCCTTCTCCATCTTTGACTAACCCCATGAACCCCCCCCCCCCCCCCCCCCCCCCCTTCGACCCCTTTTCTGATTCTTATTCTCTTCTCCTTTCACTTTTGTTTATCAATTTAGTTTGGTAATTTATATATTTTGTTAATATACTTGAAAAACAATTAAAATACAAATATAATTCTATACTATAATTTAAAAAGTGAAATATTGTACAAATATAAACCTTTATAAAAGGTAGCATTAAATAATAAATAGTAATACAAATCACTTGTAATTTTGATTCAACGAAATATGTTCAACTAAGTCGAAGCAGAGTTGATAATAAACATCATTTGAGCGCATCTCGAGATTTCAGTGAATATATTATTGGAATTCATACGTGAAACCTTGAAATATTTGTGTTGAATTATCTACCTTTTCATCGATCCAATTGATCGATCAACATGTCACCTTCCTTATACCATAATTATTAATTTAAATTTTATAAATGGATTTTAGTTATATATGTAAAAATATTTGATAAATAATCTAAATATAATGAAATGATTCAAAAATTAAATTTATTAATACAAAACTTTGTATAAAAATATACAGGAAACGAAAAATAAAACAAAAACAAAAAATATTTTATAATAATAATTACTTAATAATTTTTTGTGTCGATTTTAACTTGTATGTTTTATAGATTTATGAAAAGAAAATATGGTTAAAACAATAAAAATAAAAAATAAAAAATAAAAAATAAAAAAGGAATGTATACAAGAATCTAGGTTGTTATTCAATCACCTAGATTCCAATAAGAATATGTGACTAGACAAGAACATATGTCGCACAATGGAAGTTCTCATAAAAACCCTAACATAAATCTCAACAAAAACTTTCATTTTGGATGCTCTAAAGTAAGTGTAGCATACGGGTTGATCACATGGAGGCGATGGACTAAACACAGACTCGTTCTAGACTATGGCCTAACTATAGGAATTGTCATTCAATGGTTTTTTATTTATTAAATTAACTAGATATAATACAAATAAACATATAAAAACAAGAAAAACATAAAACAACAAAGACCGAATATCAGGTAATGTCAACTTCAGATTTTAGGTAATGGTGAGGATTCGTTATGCAAAAGTACTCCAACCGTCTTTCAAGGTGGAAAAAGTTTTTCTAACCCAAGACACATATTTACTTTCGCAATATGTGTACGTTGGAAAGAAACATTATAATTTAAAACGAATATTTTTTCCAATCAACGTCCCTAACTATTTTCATGTTAGGAACGTAGTCATTGATCAATTTAGTCTCAAGTTATGATCAAACTGTTGTTTGTATCAAAACTTACCAAATTAACTAAGTCGTTTTATAAAAACGGTTAATCAAACACTAACTTTCTTTAATTAAAAAAACAACCAATTAAAACTCAAAGTTTATTATAAAAACAATGATTAATACCACAACTTCAATCCAAAGTGACGATTACCCAAATGAATGAAAGTTAAACTACATTAAGAACATAAATATAAATAAAACAATAAAACTAATCTAAGAAAGCTGTAAAAATAGATTCAAAGAAAGTCACCCTCCAAAAATTGGTTATAACCCATGAATTTAACCACATTGCAAGAAATAAAATACGGAAAAATAAATATAATGAGAAGAACTTTAACAATGGATAAATGTGAAGTTTAACTAAATAATAAATCAAGATATAAATAAAAGTATGGATAAAATAAAACGTTACAACGGATGTCAAATGATGTATGAGAATTTATATCACATTTGATCTTTATATTTGATCTATTAAAAAAGTTTTATTTTCATCCAGTTTTCATAGACTCAAAAAGGAATAAGATTTACAAACCTAAACCTAAAATTTAAACTAATAATTACAAGGAAAAAGAAAAACTAAACTAAAATAGAAACTTGCTAAAAGAAACAAAAAAAGGAAAAAGAAAGAATAGGAAGAAGAAATGGCGGACACCGTCGTGGAGGAAGAAGAGAAGAGAAGAGAAGAGAAGAGAAGGACCCCTAAAACAATCCAACAATTCATATATGAATATGTATATTTTTAATTCATGCCCTCATTTTTGCAACTATTCCATAAGATAGCGTTTGGTACGCAGATTGGATGAGACGGGACAGGACATGACTGGACGGGGCGGGACTGGACTGGACAAGACTGGAGGAGATGATTTTAATCTAGGTTTAGCTATCTGATGTTGTAAAAAAATGAGTATTTTAGTAATCTTATGTTTTAGTCCCATGTTGTTCCACCTATTTTGGTGGAACAAAAAATCTTAAGTTTTGTCCCATGGAAACTTATTTTCGTCCCATGTTGTCTCTTCTGATTTTTGTCCTATGGCATACCAAACATGAGACTATTTTTTTTGTCCCGTCTCGTCCCACCTAGCCTGCTTACCAAACGCACCCTAAGCGCTTTTCTTTATTTTTATTCTTTCAAAAGCTTCTCTCATGCTTTTGATCTTTAAAGGTGCATTTGGTATGTAGATCGGGTGGGCCGGGACGGGACAAAAATAAATAGCCTCATCTTTAGTATGTCATAAAACAAAAATAAGGTTGGACAACATGAGACAAAAACTTAATTTTTCTTGAGATTTTTTGTTCGACCAAAAAAGGTGGAACAACATGAGCCAAAACTTAAAAATGACCATGTTACCCCCTAATAACCCCAACCTTTTTATCTGAATCGTCTACATTAGTTGAAGTCGTCACCCCCTTTCCATCTCAGGCCATCATCTCCGTCTCCGCCGAATACCTATTTCAACCCATATTTACATTCTCCAAGACAATCTAAATAAAATTTATGGATTTCATTAACTATAGAGATAGATTCTCTTTTGAAGAAGAAAAAACGAGAAAAGGAGGAAGGTGCAGGGAGTGGATGGTGGTGGAGATTTGGTAGCACACGATTGAAGAGAAACAGTGCTGAAGAGAAACGGAAGGGAAGTCGTTGAAAAGAAAGGGTTCAGGTGCAGGTGTTGGGTAAAATCATATTGATCCAGCGGCTGAAGAGAAAGGGAAGGGGTTGAAGAGAAAGGATGCTAGTGATCTTGGTGGCGGTCTTGGAGGACGATTAAGAACATCTCCAACCGGCCACTATAATGGAGATTTGCCGGCCAAAACCACTCCAACCGGCCGTCAATTGTAATTTTTTTTTGTCGGCCTCCAATTTGAAACCGCATATTTGCCGTGCCCTTTTAATATATTGTTATATTATAAAAAAAATGAAGGAATGGTTGAAAAACCAAAAATACAAAATATCATAATTGAATATTATTTTTTATTTCATATGACTATGTAACAACCCGAATTCCTAGTATGTATTGAAAGTTTAGTGGCTAAAGTCTAAGAATTTAAAGTTAAGTTAAGGGGGCCTGTGTGCAATTTATGAAAGATACAAACTAGTTCAAAACCCTAGAGAAATCATTTTCATTCTTGTTGGTGGCGGCTAAGAGAAATAGAAGGCAGAGAAGGAAAATTTTGGTGTTCAAGTGCAACTGAGGAAGAAGATCATCATTCTTTAAAATTGGAAGAAGGAGTGGAGCTGGAGTACAATTCTGCAAGTAATTCTACCAGGTGATTCCTTAACCAAACCGTATTTTGATGTTTAGATGGATTGTTGGGTTGTTTTGAGAGTTCTTGGTGAGAAAGTTTTAAATGATGCATTAAGAGAGAGATTAAGCACACTAATCGTGTTTGAGTAGCAAAGAATTGTAAGAAATGGATATAGAATGTTATGAAGTCGTTTATCGCACTATCGTACTGATTAAGGGGCCTTGAGTAGGGTTTTGTCTCTGAAAATCGTCCCAGCGCCGTACCCGGTAAGTTCCCTATGATGAAGGTTACCGGAAGAGAACCTGGGGTGTACCGGTAAGTTGTGTGATCCGATAAGTTGTGTTCCGGTAAGTTGTGTGATCCGGTAAGTTGTGTTCCGGTAAGTTGTGTTTCGGTAAGTTGTGTGATCCGGTAAGTTGTGTTCCGGTAAGTTGTGTCCCGGTAAGTTGTGTACCCGGTAAGTTAGCTTACCCGGTCAGTCGTCTGAATTGTGGGTTGACCGGTAAGTAGTCGTACCCGGTAAGTGTGAGTACCCGGTAAGTAGCAGGTATCCGGTAAGCTAGTAGAATCTGAGCAATGGTACTTCATTCATTTCTCAGGTAAATCGTTTGGAAGTCAGGATCAGAGTAAGAAAGGAAAGTAAGCGTACCAGGTGAGTTTTTCTAACTAAAATACGCGATTTTACGTGTTTCCCAAGGAAAGTGATTGTGTAGAAATGCCATGTTACTTTACATGATTTTTACCTGAATGAAAGTTAAACGTTTTACTGATTATGGCATACTTACGAGCATGGTTTATTTTTAAACCTTTATGAACGATTCCATGACAAATATGATTTGACTGAAATGTGATTTAGCATGAAAGAAATGTCTATTAAAGATTTCACGTTTTATGAGTTATGATGGGCTATGTGTATGTTATGTGGAGTCGGTCTGCATAGTGGGATCTGAGTACCTCGGGATCCGATGATCCCTTGGGCTGTTGTGAGGAGCTTGTAGGAGGGAATTCATTTCCTTCCTACTCGGATAGAGGGGAGTCTGCTTGGGCCCCGGTATGAGGCGAGAGGGGAGTCTGCTTGGGCCCCGATCGCGGACAACTATGTGATCCTTAAACACTGTGCAGTACCAATGTTGAATGATTATGTGAAGAATGTTAATGTGTTTTATAAAATGATTTTTATAATGTTGATGTACGCTATTTACGGAGGGAACTCACTAGACCTCATGGTCTAACCCTCGCTTTTCAAAACTAAAACCTTTTCCGGTAAACAAATAGTAAGAGGCTCAGGTAAGTGAGCAAGAGCAAGATAGAGTACAGATGCAGATAGAGACAGTGCATGTGCCATGTATAGAAGCTAGTGCGTTCTCAGTTGTGTATAGGTTGTTTCCGCCAGCCTCAGTTTTAGATTAATGTAATGAAATTTTGGGACCCAGATTTGAGAATGTTATGATTTAATGCTATGTATGTTCTGTCTAGATTTGGAATGTTACAAATGGTATCAGAGCCATAGTTTAAGGGATTTAGGTGACCGGATGGGCCTAAACTTAAACTTTGGAGTAGAAATCACAACTGAGAATCAGGAAATGCGTTAGGAGGGCACTATTGTAGATATAGGAAATGCGTTAGGAGGGCACTATAGTAGATATAGGACTAATAGGGTACCGAGGACAGTCATGTAAGGTAAGTTTGGGATTTCACCTGGCAGGTGTAATTGCGAACTTACAGGTACATGTATGTGCTTGATCTACCTTATTATTATTCCGAAGTTGTAGCCTTAAGCTAGTTTATATGTCGTGTTCCAGTAATCTAGAAGGTCAGCAAGATCCCTGAGCGATAGACCGAGCTCTCTTGTTTGGGAAGTATCATGAGAAATCATATATGATGTGATGTATGTATACATCAAAGAGAAGAAATGTTGTATAGAATGTTACGAGTCGTCTAGAGGTAGCTCTTCGTGGATTCGAAGAGGATGAATGTTGAGTTTGAGTAAGACTCCTGTTTCGGGAGAGTCTCAGTTCTAGGAATCACGGGATAGATCAGTCGGGATGGTAAGGAAGGACAGTGTCAAAACCTTAAAAGTATCAATGGAGCCCTGACTTCTTAGTCGAGCTTTTCAATGGCAGGATAAATGAAATAAGATACCTATAGTGAATTGAAAGCATGTAGAAGTAGAAAGTGAGATAGTCGATCAAAACGAAAATAGTATGGAATGGTTGAGTAAGTGAGATGTGGAATGCATGTACAGCAAGTTATTGCATGACCGAGAGGGCGACCGTTGGTCGAAGGTAGAGTGTCAAGGATAAGTTGCGTGAGTAAAGCGGTTGACCTTGTTAGGGTGAGTAGCCTTCAATTGCAAGTAGAGTTTCATGCATGGCGTTCTTATATGTAACATGAAATTTTCACGATTTAAGTTAAAGGTGTAAATATCAATTTTGATAAAAAATGAGTCAGAATGTGCAAGCGTATGTTTAAAGAAAAGGTGATTTCGCTTACATCGCACAATAAAATTTTGGAGCTTAACGATTTGTAAAGTATTTCACACTTTTCATGATAAGTTAAATTGTTACAAAAAGGTCAAGAAAACGTTTGCCAGCAAAACTTTTACAATCAAAATGAGTATTGACCTGTTGATATCATTTAAAAGAGTGTGAGAACCGACTGGTTTACTTGGTGTCGGTAATTTCTTTCAGAATTGCGTCGTATGAAAGGATTTTCATTCCATGTATTACTGTCGTAATAACATCGTTCGGATTGAGTAAGATTAAGGTTCATGGGAAGATGCATGCAAACGATTCTCGAATTGTTGTGCAGTGCATTGAAGTTATGAGAATGTGGGGTCATATGTACCCAAGTTGTTCCCAGTGTTGTTCTTTAAAATGAAAAGAAAATGTGCGAAATGATTTATTTACTGCGTTGTCATGCATGAAGGCTATGAACCCACTAGGTCGTAGAGTATTACATTCTAAGCTAAGGAAGAACTCCGAGAGGGGAGAGGTGTTGGACAAATCAGGAGAGAACGTTTGTAGTTTTGGTATATGTGTTCAAGAGGAGAGTCGGATAGTGGAAGAGTCGAGAGTGGATTATAGTGTCAGTTGTATGAGGGTCTGCACCCTTGTTCGGTAACTGGATGTACGGTTGTCAAGGGACGGTTGCGTCCGGAGGAAGGACTTGAAGCCTTCAAGGTGTTGGTTTTAGCAACTCATTATGAGTAGTATTGTGAGGCAGGAATGAAATGTCCACGGCATGGGGATATGAGTTTTGAGGTGAGCTTGTAATGTCGATGTTACATGAGTAGGTTTCGAAAAGAGAGAGACAGATCAAGAAGTTGATTATGATATGTTGGAAGGATTAGGTTCCGTAAGGAACCCATGTTAGAGGATAAGCTAAGAAAGTAGTTACAGGTTGACTGTTGATGTTGAAGTCGGCAGCGGTGTAAGTTGGCTGAGGCCGAAGACTTGAACCAGGAGAGTGAAAGTTGACAGAACACCTTGTAGGGGTGTTAAGTTAGTGAGAGACTGCCGTTTTGGATAAGCGTTCTACTTACGAGGTATGGAGGGTTCGTAGAAGGATAAGGTATGTAGCACGAACGGAGCAAGTGTGTAAATTATATCGTCCAATGAGGGAATGTGCCCTGTTTATGTAAGGGCTCGGATCGTAAAGAGCTAGCAAGAACGATTACATTTGAGCTAATTGGGAACTAGGGAGTTATAGTTCAACTAGAGTGAGAAAGGACAAAGTAGCGAGATAGACTCGTTTTTTATGTGGGAGAATTTGAAGGCGAGTTTGAATTGTGTATGAATGGCCATGAGAGATTTGGTCTGCAGTGTGATGTTATGGGTGAGGAATGTACAGTTATGTAGTGGCAATAATTGCCAAGTTAAATGTGCCAGCTAGTGTTGTAGTAACGTGATGTTAGAAAGATGGAGGATTAGAAGGAAGCCCTTTTGGGATTTCGGTTGGAGTGTACGATGTGCAATTCCAGTTGCTGAAGCACGTGGTTTGTAAGTTGGCGTTTTATTTTGACTGTTATCGGAATAGAATATCGGAGCAGAAATGGGTGGTTGCCCAAATGTGAGACCAAGCGTTTTTGGTTATGTATGTTGCTAAGTAAGCATATTCTTGAAATCATTGTGAGTTTAAAGAAGATGATGGATGGGTTATTCAAAATGTAGTGTAGTAGATGAGAAATCTTTAAAGGATGAAAATTGTTTCTTATGTATGAAAGGATTATCCGAGAAGGTAGTAGTTGAAGATCAAAGAATGTGTAGTAACATCAAACACTTGTGTCTTTTCGAGGTGATTTGGTTGAATGCCGTAAGTAAAACTTCGATGCAACCGTTTGGTTATGTACAGTAATGAGAAGGTATTTTCAGCATGGAAATTGTCGGAAGAGAGGGGCACGTAATGTTGGTGGGCGGTGCTCCACGCTAAGGTGGGAAGGTGAAGATCGTATGACGAAATAAGTGAGTAAATTGGAAGTAGTAAGCTTGACAAGTAATGCCGAAAGGTGCAGTGTTGTGTAGATTGTCATTGATAAGTGTGCGAACTTTTGGAAAGAGTATTGAGGAAGGAAATGGTGTATGTTTTGTGCAGGAAAGAAGTGGATAAGGCAGTTGAATGAGTTAAGTTAGCAATGTTGTGAGAAATGTTCAGACGAATTGATTGTTCAGCGTTAAGATATTGAGAATAGTATGGTGTGACCATGGTTACTCCTCCCAGTTGAGTGAGGATAACCGGAGTTATGTTATATATGACTGAACGAACGTGGCAATCAGCGGGGAATTGATGTGTTTCAGGATAAGTTTAAATTGAGTAGGTGAACACTTCAACGATGGGTTTAGAGGTTCCTACTCTTAGTTACGTATAAGTATGGAGTGGTGAAGTGGTGAGGATGTGAGAGATGGTTGACGAACGGTGGTCGAGGTGGTCCGAGAAAGGGAAATGTTATCTGCATAGACGATTGTTGGTTGGGAGAAGTAATCTAGAATTGCTTGTAATACGATGAAAGAACTCTGGGTTGTGAGTTGTCGGGGTGTACAGGGTTGGCCTTGTGCCAAGTTGTAACAACCCAAATTTAAATAAACTATAATTGACAACAATACAACCAAAAATGGTCCCCAAACATACAATTAACTATAACTCTATTCTAAGTTCGCAGCGGATAACACCTTCACAACTGAGATGCTACGGGAAGCCCAACGATAAGCTACAAGTCTCTAACAAGCTATGCCTCTTCTACTTCCCCGCGTCTTTCCATCGTCACAAGGTGAAACCCCAAGTACGACTCTTACCTGAAAATGGTTTTAGTTTTTGAAAAGCGAGGGTTAGACCATGAGGTCTAGTGAATTCCCTTTTTAAAAACAGTTCCTCATAAACAGTAGTTTGAAACATTTAATCGTTATAAAATAATCGGAAATCTAGTTTAAATGCTCGACACCACATAAAGAGGATATCACAGTGGTCACAACTTTCATCACCTTATCAAGCCAGGTTCGGCATTCGAGGCATACACAGTAGATCCCCTCGGCACTCGGTACATGCCGTATCCGTGTGCACACGAAACGAATTCGAGGCACACGGTCTAACTTGTCCACCGATAACTCTCACCCATCCGGGTCCAACATACCACTGTGCAACCCGACTCCACACATAGCAACAACATCACAAGAGCATGCAATCAACACTTACGTAACAACGAACGCATAAACAGTTTGCATGCATTAGTAAACATTTCCATGTCATGTGAAATAAAACCTTTCAAAATGTTTAATCATGTCATCATGCTCGAAACCATAATCAGTTATGAAAACTCTTAGCAAAATGTTTCATTCGCACAAAAAAGGTAAGGGAACTCACCTTAGCCTTAGCACATTGACACACGCTCCGGGACACACTTTAGCTCAAACCGAACACCTAAATTGGCGCCACAAGAATGGTGTTAAACCATATAATTATATCCCAAATCCATTTCTAATAAACCCCCAAAACAACCCTTAGGTGATACCTCAAACATATCCTCAAACAGCACGCGAAACGAACCCCGAAAACGCGAAACAGTGCTCGGCGCCAGTGCCCACGCCAGCCAACTGGCGCCACAACTGGCGTGGGGCTCTGGATAGTAACTGGCGCCAGTTTTGGCGCTAGCCAAACTGGAGCCACTACTAGCACGGAGCACCTGCACACGAATTTCAGCCGAAAACTCACCCTTTCTCAATCCCAACTCATCCTAAATCGATTTTAAGCCTCCAAAATGAAATAATGGATGTTCTAAACCTTTCCCCACAATTACCAATCATCAAAACCACCTTTAATCTAGCAAAATCCAACCAATCCTTGATTGTTTTCCCCAAACCCCACCAAATCTTCAAACAAGAAAGAAAATGGAGAAAACACCAACTATGGTGATTCTTACATAAAACTTGGGTGGAAAACCGTACAAAACTCAAACAAAACAATCTCTTGTGAAGCATTCATCCCAAAACATTAAAACAATAGAGAATCCTACACCACACTCTTCCCATTAATCCTTTCCAATGAAGAAACAAGAGAGGGAATGATTACCTTGAAGAAGATGAAGAATAACACCACATTCAGCTCCAATTCCAAGCTCTCTCTTTAAGAAACTTCAAGACCCTCCAAGTCCTCCTCTAGCCACCCACAAAACGTATGAACAACAAAAATGAAAAGAACTTAGGGTTTTACCCCTTTCTATACCTATTTACATTTTCAGATTTTGCAACCAAGCCCCCAAAGTTGTACACTTCATACATTAGCCCCAAAAATCTTTATTTACTCTAACCTTTGCAAGAACAAGAAAATATAGGGTGTTACATCACCTCCCCCTTATTAGAATTCCGTCCTCGGAATTCCATTGCCATACACATGCTGCAATTGGAGTTAACTTCTGGTTTCCAATACTCACATTACCCAACCATTTCTTAAGGAGTTGCAAATGCAATTCTACAAGATCAGCTTCTTTGTCTTTCCAAATTCTCGACCATCCGGCCCCAATGATTGTTTCTAACGATACTACAAGATCCGACTCCTTAATCATTCGCATTGTTTGTGAAGATACAACATACTGCTTTCCAACCAACACTCTTTACAATCTCTTCGATAAATCATACTACTCGCACCAAAATACTCTTTTTAAAAGAAAGCGACTCTACTGAAGTCAACGCCGCAACAGAGACTAATTATTTCCTTCGTCGACATCATACCAGGTCATCCTTATTCTCACCACATGAGTTTCTTTACCGAATAACCTTCAATTCAACAGAAGAACGCCATCCCACCAATATAGCGTCCGCCTGGCACAATTTGCGTTTCCCCGATATCACACAGATCACACGTGCCACAACAGTTACCAACCAACGGTCCAAACTCACAACAATAATTATGCCATAACTCGTTTCTATACACAATTATATTCCTCACAAAATCCACCGAAAGGTTCCCTTATTCAGGAATTACCTCCAAAATTCCTTGTCATCTCTTAAGGAGAAGTGACCAAGCTCACTCAAACTATTCCCATGGGTGGAATACTGAACGACACACTCACTTGAAACATTTTCCCCGACAACCCCGAATCTAATTCAAAGGTCTCTCAACCAGGGCATCACATTCGACCACCTGATTCCATTCCACCTTGATAACATCAAAGTTGCTTTAAAAGAATGGTTCGCTAACACGTGCCAGTTTTAGACCGGTCGCTCGAACTTAGCTTTCTCAACCCTTTAACCATGACGTACACAACGATCCCTTTTCTTATGCCATTCAAATAACAGTTCTTTAATTATAGTCCTCCTTTCCAGTGTCTCATGATATCTTCTTATCGCAAGCCTGTCTATACTTGATCTGTCATACCGTCATCATTTTCTCTCGTGCTTGCACGAAACGCCCAACACACACCGCTACAGTCTAAAAGAACGGTTCCTCTAAAATCATCAGGCAAGGCCTTTAGTCAAGTTCTCGTAAAGTACTTAGCACCAAGAACTACCAAGAGTTCCTAACTTTCCAACACAGTCGACCCACTCGTTGCATTTCTTTACGCCCACGGAATACTCCAACGCTCCTGACTAAACTTCATAACGAAGCACCACAACTCAACGGGTACAATATCCTCTTCGACACTCAAGTGAAGTATGAAAACTCACTCAAAATTCAATGGAATCGAGAAGAACGAGGGTTCTCCTTTCATCCCGTCACCAACCGCAACTCAATCTCCAGATCTCAAAATAACATTAACGTATACTGCCTGAAAATCCATACACTTCAATCAGGCATACTCACCACCTTTGAATACTTCAATATCACGAAAAATCATCGCTACATCTATGACTTACACATTTCTTCGGTACAAAATGCTACCACTTCCTCACACTACTATCGCACCACGCGACCATATTGCAAACAAGCTATCATGATGCCTTTACACACACAAAAGATATTACTACCTTCATGCCATCCATAACACAATTTCATTTGAAGTAAAATCGTCTCCCGACTTTGCCTTTCTCGGGTCTAGACGAACCACATGCCAATATCATCTAATCAAAACATACCCGCTTTGATTACCTTAAACATTCCGTTCTTATATGGATCATCAAACCCCATAAGAAATCACTATGCAATCTTTCACTTTTGTAACACTCACACAAGATGGTCCAGCGTCATGCCATATACACACCTTTCCCGAACAACTTCTTACATCCTTGCAAGAAAACTCAACAAGATAATCACACTATAGTTACTTCTCCATTATTAGTCTCCTGACAACTATTCAGCAGAACAGACATTAATTTCAACATCGGCAATCGACATGCTAATATCCAGCTGCCTCACGATAGACAAGGATTCCCGAAGGAATCTACTTCTCATAACTCCTCGAATAAGTTCTCATTTTCTCGTCATCTCCTCGCGGTCTATCTCCGCTGTGCTAAACACCTTACGCATAAACGAATCATCAAAACCTCGATGGACATCACATCCACATTGGTGATCTTCCGTTCTCCTAATGCTCTCACTAGGTGTTCCTACACCATATCACTTACACATTCCCGAACGACCTCATCCGTTCACACACAGCGGGTTCATTTCTCAAGTTTCAATCTCCCGACAAGACCTCCAACTTGGGACATGTTAAATAGTCGCAAACCTCCATATTAATGGACTATATGATGAATATTCCATTCCTTCCCGACAATCCAGGATTCCTAACGGATCCCACTTCGTTCAACGCATCATAACCAACTTATACCCCACCGTTCTCACTTGAGGCAAACACATGGCCTTTCTTAGCGCAAAATCTAATCACCAAACCATCTCAGTACTCATACTCACAGTTGATAACATTACATCAAGTAACGTAACGCTACTTATTACCATTCCACCAATAGAAACACTTGACCATTTCAAATTTCACCGCAATTAAAACTATTCTTACATACCAAGCAATAGTTCAAACTACACTCATACCGACATTCCGAATTCACTGCCCGAGTCTCCCGGTATTCACCCACCTCCTCTAACGGAAACACTAAGGTCATAACTCGACCACATCTTATTCAACTGACAATTCAACTCCCAAAGCCTTTCCTTAACCTCAATCGTAATACCCTCCCTCGACCTAGCGAGTTCATAGCCTTCATGCACAATGACACAACGATTGAAATCGTTTTGCACACTTTTAAAAAACGCAATAGATACAAAATCATAAAACAAGCTTGAATATGCATGATACAACACCACTCAAGATGAATATTAAAACCCAACGACCGCAAGGATCGCTCACAGGCAACCTTACGATAATTCGTAACCTTGTCCATCCAAATCGATGCCGACACAACGGTTGTCTCCAATGGAACCCTTTCAAATACGACTAGAAAATTTCGAACGAAATCACTTACCCAAAGTGGGTCAGTCAACTCCAACACTCGTTTACATGATAATAACAAGTCAATACTCATTTTGTTTATAAAACAAAACCTCGCAATAAAATGTTTTCAATATTTTCGTAACGAAGATTTTTTCCACAAGAATAAACGTGAAATAATTCATAGATTACTAAATTCAAAGCTTTATCGTATAGCGAAAACAAGTTTGTCTTTTACTTTTTTGAAATACACGCTTGCGAGAGTCACTTATTTCCCAAAACAAGAAAATTTGTTATGTACGTACATGTTCTCAACATGAAAGAACTTGTGTAACCCATTTAATGACATACTACATGAACTCAATATGCAATTGAAGGCTATTCGCTCTAACCAGGTCAACCGTTGTACTCATCTCAACTCATCATTGACACCATACCATGACCAACAACCGCTTTCTTACCCTTGCTACAACTTGCTATACAGGTGTTTTACAACCCACTTGTTCGACCACCCTACACGGTTTCCAAACTGACCAGTTACCTCATCTTCTACTCCTACACGTACTCCAATCCAATACTGATATCTTTCCTTCGTTATTCTTGCCACCAAACCGCTTGACTAAATAGTCAAAGGCTAGATTCCTACGCTCGGTCTTGAATTGAAGCTTTCAAGATTCCAATATAGTCTACACTTCCTATTCCAACTGGTAGACACCTCAATTCCAAGTATCAGACACCTAGTCGACTCATTGACATACCGAAAATCACTTCACCTAGAAGGTAAAAGCATCGCCTCATAAGCGATCTCCCATGACACATCAGCCTTTTGCTATCAATTGCAAGGTTAGAACCTTCTACATACTGCCACACTCACCACTTATCCCGACAATAGGGGTTGATTACACCCATGCACCTGTAAATTCTTAATAGCATTGGCCAGATGCGATTTGAATTTACCTTACATTAGGGTTCTCACTACCATTGTCAAGATATCCTATGATTAAGGTCTTTCCTAATGGCTTCCTATATCTCAGTTGTGTCTCACTCCACACCACAGTTTAAGTTTAGGCCCATCCGGCCACCTAAATACCTTAAACTATGGCTCTGATACCATTTGTAACAACCCAAATTTAAATAAACTATAATTGACAACAATACAACCAAAAATGGTCCCCAAACATACAATTAACGTTAACTCTATTCTAAGTTCGCAGCGGATAACACCTTCACAACTGAGATGCTACAGGAAGCCCAACGATAAGCTACAAGTCTCTAACAAGCTATGCCTCTTCTACTTCCCCGCGTCTTTCCATCGTCACAAGGTGAAACCCCAAGTACGACTCTTACCTGAAAATGGTTTTAGTTTTTGAAAAGCGAGGGTTAGACCATGAGGTCTAGTGAATTCCCTTTTTAAAAACAGTTCCTCATAAACAGTAGTTTGAAACATTTAATCGTTATAAAAATAATCGGAAATCCAGTTTAAATGCTCGACACCACATAAATGGGATAGCACAGTGGTCACAACTTTCATCACCTTATCAAGCCAGGTTCGGCATTTGGGGCATCCACAGTAGATCCCCTCGGCACTCGGTACATGCCGTATCCGTGTGCACATGAAACGAATTCGAGGCACACGGTCTAACTTGTGCACCGATAACTCTCACCCATCCGGGTCCAACATACCACTGTGCAACCCGACTCCACACATAGCAACAACATCACAAGAGCATGCAATCAACACTTACGTAACAACGAACGCATAAACAGTTTGCATGCATTAGTAAACATTTCCATGTCATGTGAAATAAAACCTTTCAAAATGTTTAATCATGTCATCATGCTCGAAACCATAATCAGTTATGAAAACTCTTAGCAAAATGTTTCATTTGCACAAAGAAGGTAAGGGAACTCACCTTAGCCTTAGCACATCGACACACGCTCCGGGACACACTTTAGCTCAAACCGAACACCTGAATTGGCGCCACAAGAATGGTGTTAAACCATCTAATTATATCCCAAATCCATTCCTAATAAACCCCCAAAACAACCCTTAGGTGATACCTCAAACATATCCTCAAACAGCACGCGAAACGAAACCCGAAAACGCAAAACAGTGCTCGGCGCCAGTGCCCGCGCCCGCCAACTGGAGCCACTACTGGCGCGGAGCACCTGCACACGAATTTTAGCCGAAAACTCACCCTTTCTCAGTCCCAACTCATCCTAAATCGATTTTAAGCCTCCAAAATGAAATAATGGATGTTCTAAACCTTTCCACACAATTACCAATCATCAAAACCACCTTTAATCTAGAAAAATCCAACCAATCCTTGATTGTTTTCCCACAAACCCCACCAAATCTTCAAACAAGAAAGAAAATGGAGAAAACCCCAACTATGGTGATTCTTGCATAAAACTTGAGTGGAAAACCGTACAAAACTCAAACAAAACAATCTCTTGTGAAGCATTCATCCCAAAATATTAAAACAATAGAGAATCCTACACCACACTCTTCCCATTAATCCTTTCCAATGAAGAAACAAGAGAGGGAATGATTACCTTGAAGAAGATGAAGAATAACACCACATTCAGCTCCAATTCCAAGCTCTCTCTTCAAGAAACTTCAAGACCCTCCAAGTCCTCCTCTAGCCACCCACAAAACGTATGAACAACAAAAATGAAAAGAACTTAGGGTTTTACCCCTTTCTATACCTATTCACATTTTCAGATTTTGCAACCAAGCCCCCAAAGTTGTACACTTCATACATTAGCCCCAAAAATCTTTATTTACTCTAACCTTTGCAAGAAGAAGAAAATATAGGGTGTTACACAAGCTGTCAAGTGAGTGATTGTTTCTTGGTAAAAGAATCTCGTGTTGTGGCGGGGGATTCCGCCAAGTTCCTCCTTAAAGGAAGTAAAGATGCATGAGAAGCCTTATTTAATCTACTATTGTCAAGACCAATCGAGTAGGAACAGTAGCCTACGAGTTAGAGTACCGTAAGATCGGAAGGGAATGCACCCAATGTTCCATGTTCCGAATTTAATGAGGTGGTTGACTGAGTCAGAGGTGGCTTTACCTTGGGGAAGTGTCAGTTTTGGTGTGGGCAAGATACCCGCATCTTTTCCCAATGAGGAATTCCGGGGACGGAATTCTTTTAAAGGGGGAGTGTTGTAACAACCCGAATTCCTAGTATGTATTGAAAGTTTAGTGGCTAAAGTCTAAGAATTTAAAGTTAAGTTAAGGGGGGCCTTTGTGCAATTTATGAAAGATACAAATTGGTTCAAAACCCTAGAGAAATCATTTTCATTCTTGTTGGTGGCGGCTAAGAGAAATAGAAGGCAGAGAAGGAAAATTTTGGTGTTCAAGTGCAACTGAGGAAGAAGATCATCATTCTTTAAAATTGGAAGAAGGAGTGGAGCTGGAGTACAATTCTGCAAGTAATTCTACCAGGTGTTTCCTTAACCAAACCGTATTTTGATGTTTAGATGGATTGTTGGGTTGTTTTGAGAGTTCTTGGTGAGAAAGTTTTAAATGATGCCTTAAGAGAGAGATTAAGCACACTAATCGTGTTTAAGTAGCAAAGAATTGTAAGAAATGGATATAGAATGTTATGAAGTCGTTTATCGCACTATCGTACTGATTAAGGGGCCTTGAGTAGGGTTTTGTCTCTGAAAATCGTCCCAGCGCCGTACCCGGTAAGTTCCCTATGATGAATGTTACCGGAAGAGAACCTGGGGTGTACCGGTAAGTTGTGTGATCCGGTAAGTTGTGTTCCGGTAAGTTGTGTGATCTGGTAAGTTGTGTTCCGGTAAATTGAGTCCCGGTAAGTTGTGTTCCGGTAAGTTGTGTGATCCGGTAAGTTGTGTTCCGGTAAGTTGTTCCTCGGTAAGTTGTGTACCCGGTATGTTAGCTTACCGGGTCAGTCGTCTGAATTGTGGGTTGACCGGTAAGTAGTCGTACCCGGTAAGTGTGAGTACCCGGTAAGTAGCAGGTATCCGGTAAGCTAGTAGAATCTGAGCAATGGTACTTCATTCATTTCTCAGGTAAATCGTTTGGAAGTCAGGATCAGAGTAAGAAAGGAAAGTAAGTGTACCAGGTGAGTTTTTCTAACTAAAATATGTGAATTTACGTGTTTTCCAAGGAAAGTGATTGTGTAGAAATGCCATGTTACTTTACATGATTTTTACCTGAATGAAAGTTAAACGTTTTACTGATTATGGCGTACTTACGAGTATGGTTTATTTTTAAACCTTTATGAACGATTCCATGACAAATATGATTTGACTGAAATGTGATTTAGCATGAAAGAAATGTCTATTAAAGATTTCACGTTTTATGAGTTATGATGAGCTATGTGTATGTTATGTGGAGTCGGTCTGCACAGTGGGATCTGAGTACCTCGGGATCCGATGATCCCTTGGGCTGTTGTGAGGAGCTTGTAGGAGGGAATTCATTTCCTTCCTACTCGGATATGTGACTAGCTTGTAGGAGGGAATTTGTTTCCTTCCTACTCGGATAGAGGGGAGTCTGCGTGGGCCCCGATCGCGGACAGCTATGTGATCCTTAAACATTGTGCAGTACCAATGTTGAATGATTATGTGAAGAATGTTAATGTGTTTTATAAAATGATTTTTATAATGTTGATGTACGCTATTTACGGAGGGAACTCACTAGACCTCATGGTCTAACCCTCGCTTTTCAAAACTAAAACCTTTTCAGGTAAGCAAATAGTAAGAGGCTCAGGTAAGTGAGCAAGAGCAAGATAGAGTACAGATGCAGATAGAGACAGTGTATGTGCCATGTATAGAAGCTAGTGCGTTCTCAGTTGTGTATAGGTTGTTTCCGCCAACCTCGGTTTTAGATTAATGTAATGAAATTTTGGGACCCAGATTTGAGAATGTTATGATTTAATGTTATGTATGTTTTGTCTAGATTTGGAATGTTATAGACTATTATCTAATAAAATCAGTAAAAATCATTTTAGGGTAATCTGGTCATTTTAACAGTGTTAGTCCAGCCTTGTTTGGTTGTACCAAACGTAGGACAGGCTATTAGTTCAAATTTCTCAAGTCCTGTCCAGTCTCGTCTCATCTAGTCTGTATACCGAACGCTATCTAAGATTTGTTCCAACGTGTGCCATATTTCTTGAATTGGTCCATCACATGAAGGTTGATCAAATGCTCTAAAGCTCAATCTCATCCATGCTCTCGGTTTCAATATAAATATCTGCCAAAATACAAAACCACCAATGTAATATCCCTAATCGATGGTTAAATAGAAATTAACTAAAAATCAAATAAAAACTATATGAAAAAAACTAAACACGACGAAAAATGAAGTTTTAAACTAAAATGATGCATGCATAAAATGCACTTAACAAAACACCACAAGCTAAACATTTATTGTCCCATTGTCCCTAAGAAAGAGATTATAATTTATTATCAAATGGATGAAAAAAGGAAAAACAAATAACAAAATCTATAAACTTAAAGCGAGTTAATACACGACTTCACTAGACAAAAATCTAACGCCAGACTTCCTACTGTACAAATGCAACTTATTACCACGTGCTTGGATTGAAAAAACGTAGTAGAAACATATATTTAACCGAAGTGTCAAACTAACTTAATACCAAACAAAGCATAAAAAAGTGCACCTAATAGGACTTCACAAAATTACCGTAACCTCTAAGGGAGGGGAAAGATGATCTACAAGGATGGGAACTCACGGTTTCGTTTAAGGCATTGTTTGGCAAAAAAAAGCTAGCTTATTTTGGGGGTACATGTTTGGATGACCATAAGCTAGTTTTTTGAAAAGCTACTTGGAGTAGCTTATGAGTAGCTTTTTGTAAATATTCCAATTATGCCCTTATTAATATTAATTATTATTTATTAACTATTTTTTTAATATGTCCTTTTTGGTCATTTAAATGCTTATAAGCTACTTTTTGCCAAACGTGATTTTTTCATTAGATAGCTTATCAGCTACGAGCTACCTTATCAGTCAACAACTAGCTTATCAGCTACCAGCTAGCTTATAAGTCATAAGCTAGCTTATCAGCTAGTTTGCCAAACATAGCCTAAATCACTATAGTGTGTTTAGGGATGGGTATACACTCAACGCCTACCTAATCGCGAAATATAAAATGCATTCTTGATACGTTTGAAACAATTTTCAAGTCTCAATAAATTCCATAAAATTGCATAAATCGATGACTTTCAGGTAAGGTTAAGGGTTATGGTAGGGATTGAATTTGATTATCGAGATTTGAAGATTTATTCGGTTTCAAGGAATTATTTTTGTGCACATAATAGTTTCTTCCTACAATTTCCAATGGACCTCGGCTTATTCCTTGCAAAACTAACTATATAAATGCATATTATTATTTTCGTGCATTTTTCTTTTTGACTTTTTTGTTTGCTTTTTTACGAACTCACAAGTTATGGTTGTTTATGGAGTTCTACCAACCCACAAGTTATGCTTGTGTATACTACTCAAACTAAATGTTTCAATCTGTTTTTCATCTTTTGGAAAAGTCAACTATATGTGCATTTTTTGGGTAGTTTAGGTGTATTTGTGGTGTTCAAGAATAGGGTAAATGTTTAGGCTCAACATTGGGTATAAAAGAAAAATCTTTTTGTGTTTTTGTATATGTAGATGGTTTTAGGAAAAAAAATTAACATCTATGCAATTTGAAAATTATCCTAAACGAGAATTGATTCAAATACTTAGAAATACACCTCGATGGGAGGTAAACACACAAGAAAAGAAAATGGGATTGATTATATATGCGTCAATCCAATGCGGTCCAAATTCTCACAAGCTAAAGTATAGCAAACAGTCATATGTGTAATGTAGGGGGCTACAGTAAAAAAAAACTAATCCTAAAAGTTACGTGGAACAATATGCAAAGTGGTGCGTTCAAGTGACTAACTAAGAGAAAATTGTGTTTCTAAAAAATCTTTACATCACGGTTAAAAACCACAAAAGTACATTAGACTACCCACAGCAGCAATCTTGGGCGATCTGATCGAATATAAGACAAAAAAGATTCACAAAAAATAAATAAATAAATAAATAAAAAACCTCGATCTCGACCGAACTCATCGCCCAACGAACCTGGTTCATGCATTTTACTTTTTAAAAAAATTGACACATGTCAATTTCTTATTGGCTTGTTTTAGATTTTTTAGGATAAAACTTATCTAATTAAAAATCAGACTTTTACAAATAAATTAAAAAATAAAAAATATACCAAAATTCATGGTTTTCAATTCCCTACAAATAGAGACCACTCTTGACATATTTTCACCACACCAATTTTTCTCTTCATTTCAATCATCTTGTTATTTTGCTACTTTCTTTCAATTATCTGCTATGGATCCAAACTTCCCAAATCTTCTTTCAAATTCTCAACATCCTGATAGCTCTCAGTATCACCCAAACACACAGTATGAAAACTCTGATTTTTTCATGTATAATAATCAAGTTTCTATCCCTGAAAATACCCAAACCCCACAAAAGAATTCAAAAGCCGCTAAATGGGAAACCAAAGAAGATATGGTGTTAATGTCGGGATGGATCTACGTTAGTGAAGAAGCTACTCGAGGAAAAAACCAGAAGCCGTTGCATCATACGATTTATGGATATGGCATGCTTTCTTTGGAACCCCAGGTTCGCTTAATGATATTAATGTACTCCACCGATCTCCTATTTTTGATGATGTATTGACAGGTCAATCACCAAAAGTTAGTTATGTCGTGAATGGTCACGAATATGATAGGGCATATTACCTCACTGATGGCATATATCCTTCATGGGTTGCATTTGTCAAGTCCATTACATCTCCCCAATTGCAAAAGCACAAGTTGTTTGCTCAAGTTCAAGAAGCATGTAGAAAAGATGTTGAACGAGCATTTGGAGTTTTACAAGCTCGTTTTGCATTTATTCGACGACCATGTCTTGTTTGGGACAGACATGTAATGGGACGAATTATGATTGCTTGTATCATCATGCACAATATGATAGTTGAAGATGAACGAAGTACATACCAAAATTATTATGATCCTACTGAGTTTATTAACGACATGCCCATAAATCGACAACAAAGAAGCTCTACAGAAGATGATGGTCAATACACTGAGTTTTCTACTGAACGGATTGCAAACCTATCCCGCTATATGGCTAACAGGGAACAACTTCGCAATAGGGAAGCTCATACCGTCCTAAAAAATGATTTGATTGAGCATATATGGCAAAAATTGGGTCAAAATAATTAACTACGGTTATTTATGTATTTCAGATATCTAATTTCGTACTTATTTTTATGACTTGTTTTATTTAATTTCAGTTGTATGGTATGTTTTTTTATAATTATAATTATGTTTCAAAATATGTAATTGTTCGTTCGTTTAATCTATATTTTATACTTATAATTAAAAATAATAATTATATGTATAAAAATTAAAATATATAATTTTTGTAAAATAATATTGTAGATTAGATTGGATTGTAGGGGATTGTGGTTGGAGTATGAAAATTTTGAGATTGGATTGGAGTTGAATATTATGTAAGTGGATGAGAGAGAAAGTAATATTTTAATTGAGATTGGATTGGTTGAGATTGTTGTTGTGGATAGTCTTAGTACACCTAATCAATAGATTAATGCTAAGTGAGATGTGGTTACTACAAGCTCTAAAATCATGGAGAAACGCCAACAAATATTTTTTAAGTTTTTTTATACAATGCAATGATGCGAGAACTAAATGCAATTAAAATGGAAGAAACTATGCATGAACTATGCCTAAATGTATGAATGCTCAAATAAAAAAGAAAAGAAGTAAAAAATATACACCCACCCACAAGCTAAAAATGAGCATTGTCCTCAATGCTTCACTATGGGTAAGGGTAAAAGAATTAACACGAGGGAAATGGCTTGACATCATGTGTGTGTATCATGGATGAAATTTGGTGCAAAGTGATCAAATCATATCGTTTGACTAGTAGTAGCAACCCAATTTACTGTAAGAATCACGCAACTCAAGTACTACTCAAATGGAACAAGTCAACACATTCACATAATGTTAAAAGAACGAATTTACCGGGTGTATGAAACCAACGACTTTGTCGCTTTTTGAAGCTCCTAGAAGCATTTGATCACCTACAAAAATATGATTCATAAACCAAAGACAAATTTGGCGGTTGTCAGCGCTGCCATGATGAGGAGATGATGGATGCCAAAGTTAGATACTCGGAGGGGAAAATGAAAAAGAGAAAGCACCTTGGATGGTGGAATTATAAAATATAGGGTTTTAAAAAAAGGTAAAAAAATAAAAGAAGAAAAAAGGGTAAAAGGAGGAGAAAAAAAAATGAGAAAAAATGAAATAAAACAATTTTTTTTTTCAATTTTTTAGTTGAAAGAAAATAATAAAAAATAAATAGAAAAATAGAAAAAAATAGTTCAACTTTCTGAAGAGTTCACGCCCATGAAGGAAATCTTCACGCCAGTGACAGCAAACAGAACCAAAAGTGTTTTAGAGGCAGATTTCTTCACGCCCGCAAAGGAATCTTTCACGCCAGTGAAGATGGGCAGAAAGTTAAGGCATTGGAAAAGAATTCTTCACGCCCGTAAAGACGATCTATCATGCCAATAAACATGGGTAGAAAGTTTATTCCATAAAAAGTAACAGAAAAGTAGTAGGAAAGAGTTAACAAGCGCCAGAGGACACTCCAGTGTCAAATTTTAAGCGTTTTTAGGCTCGAAAAATCGAAAAATTGGAGTAGAAAATAGAAGGGAGAAAACGAAGACTTGTTTAAAGTCGTGAGTTTAACTTTCAAACCAATAATTAAACACGCGAGGGGGGAAAGATTGTACAAATCAGTAAAAAAGTCAAAATGGTTGACTTAAATGGTCACCAATTCATATGGGTCGCGTAATCATACAAAGGACACGTCATATAACCCATGTGTTTTCATTATAAAACAAGTTACACAGCCCATAACCGAGAACTAAATAAGGGTAAAGAAAGAAGGATCAGTGATGTTTGACTTGACATAAAAAATATTGATCCGAGTAAAATTAAAATAACACGTGAGACGTATTAAACAAGATTTAGTTAGCATCACACATCACCTCTAATGGTGATAACTATCTCTATCATACCAAAATACAACGTATTAACGGTCCATCACCCGATACTACTAAGCGTGATTAATTAAACTCCATAAAAAGAGGTGGATTAACGGATGAAACAAAAATCAACCACATAGCCTAGTGTATGGGGACGAAAAGAAAATGGGAAAATAGAAACGGGATAAAGACGTAGACTAGTAAGTCCAAAACAAAGTCCGTATTAGGCTGATTATCTCACCGGCAACGACACCAAAACTTGACGTTGTTTTAAAATTTACAACCGTAAGCGTACGGGAAGTGTAGCATACGGGTCGATCACATGAAGACGATAGACTAAACACGAACTCGTTTTAGACTATGGCCTAGCTACGGGTATTATCATATTTTGGATATCAAAACATAATTGTTGGTGTAGTTAAGATGGTTGGAGCTATCGGTTTGCACACAAAAGACCCAGGTTCAAGTTCTTTCTGTTGAATCTTGTTTTACCTTTTTCTTTTTCTTTTTCTTTTTCTTTTAAATTTTTATGTGTTAGTTTTTGGGAAATTAATTAAAATACCCTAAGTTTGACCAAGTGTTACCAAAATACCACAAATCTCTCCCACTTTGCAAAAATACCCCTTTTTTCCGCGATGAGAGCCCGCGATCGCGGGCCAGGGACCATTTCTGACACTTTTTTAAACTTGCAGGGACCATTTTTGAAAAATTCAATCCCGCGATTGGATTATTTTTGTGACTTTTCAATTGCAAGGGACCATTTTTAAAAAATTCCAGGGACCATTTATGAAAAATTTGACCGCGATGAGCCCGCGTAGACCCGCGTTCGTCCAATTTGATGAATTTGATTTGGAATGTTACACTTTCAACCCCTATACTTATTTACTAAATTTACTTTATATCTTTTACTTTCATTATTTTAATTTTACATTTAACACATATAATCGTTTATTAACTAAAATACGTTAAAAAAATACGTTTTAATTTTAACAAATTACACCATTATAATCGTCTCTTCGATACGTTCGAAATGAGCCCAATCTTGAATTTTTTTGGATTTATATATTTTAATATATATCATATACAGTTATACACTACATAAAAAAAATTATATTTAAAATTCATACCCTTATAGTTAATTATTTAATTTATGGTACATCTCTTTTTTTTCAATTTTGTTTTACACTCCTATCGCATTAACATAATAATCATATATTAACTAATTCATTAAATCGTTTTAAATTATTATTATTTGAATGTGTTTATAAATATCGTGAATGGAAATAGGAGAAGGTTTCACGAGAAGAATATGAAAATGGGGTTTTGACAAGTTGGTATCACTGGACTCATTTAAGAATTGTGAAAAATGGTATTTGACGAATGATGATTCATGTGTGTTTGGAGCTGAAGTATTTGCAGTTACAGAGTATGCACAAAAGAATCGATGTATTTCCAACGTAACTTAGATTAAAATTATCTCCTTCAGTTTAGTCCCGTCCCGTCCCATCCCATCCAGTTCAGTCTCGTCCAGTTCCGTCCCGTCCCATCTAGTATGCGTACCAAACGCTACCTAAGAGTACCATAAATTAAATAATTAACTATAAGGGTATGAATTTTAAATATAAAATATTTTTTATGTAGTGTATATGATATATATTAAAATATATAAATCCAAAAAAATTCAAGATTGGGCTCATTTCGAACGTATCGAAGAGACGATTATAATGGTGTAATTTGTTAAAATTAAAACGTATTTTTAACGTATTTTAGTTAATAAACGATTATATGTGTTAAATGTAAAATTAAAATAATGAAAGTAAAAGGTATAAAGTAAATTTAGTAAATAAGTATAGGGGTTGAAAGTGTAACATTCCAAATCAAAATCACAATTTCGAATTGAAATTTACACTTTCAACCCCTATACTTATTTACTAACTTTACTTTATACCTTTTACTTTCATAATTTAATTTTACATTTAACACATATAATCGTTTATCAACAAAAATACGTTAAAAAATACGTTTTAATTTTAACAAGTTACACCATTATAATCGTCTCTTCGATACGTTCGAAATGAGCCCAATCTTGAATTTTTTTGATTTATATATTTTAATATATATCATATACACTACATAAAAAATATTTTATATTTAAAATTCATACCCTTATAGTTAATTATTTAATTTATGATACTCTTAGGTAGCGTTTGGTACGCATACTAGATGGGACGGGACGGAACTGGACGAGACTGAACTGGATGGGACGGGACGAGACTAAACTGAAGGAGATAATTTTAATCTAAGTTACGTTGGAAATACATCGATTCTTTTGTGCATACTCTGTAACTGCAAATACTTCAGCTCCAAACACACATGAATCATCATTCGTCAAATACCCATTTTCACAATTCTTAAATAAGTCCAGTGATACCAACTTGTCAAAACCCCATTTCATATTCTTCTCGTGAAACCTTCTCCTATTGCCATTCACGATATCTATAAACACATTCAAATAATAATAATTTAAAACGATTTAATGAATTAGTTAATATATGATTATTATGTTAATGCGATAGGAGTGTAAAACAAAATTGAAAAAAAATAAGAGATGTACCATAAATTAAATAATTAACTATAAGGGTATGAATTTTAAATATAAAAAATATTTTTTTATGTAGTGTATAACTGTATATGATATATATTAAAATATATAAATCCAAAAAAATTCAAGATTGGGCTCATTTCGAACGTATCGAAGAGACGATTATAATGGTGTAATTTGTTAAAATTAAAACGTATTTTTTAACGTATTTTAGTTAATAAACGATTATATGTGTTAAATGTAAAATTAAAATAATGAAAGTAAAAGGTATAAAGTAAATTTAGTAAATAAGTATAGGGGTTGAAAGTGTAACATTTTATTTTAAATTCATAAAATTGAAAGAAAGAAAGCGGGGGTGAACAGTGGGATTCTACGCGATCGCGGTTCAAATTTTCAAAAATGGTCCCTTGAAATTGAAAAGTCACAAAAAGTATCCCATCGCAGATATAATATTAGTACTATAATATGTTTTTGACTTCAATTAGTACTATAATATTATTTCTCTCTCTTATAGTTTTTCACAAACGTAACAATATTCATTGTATTTCTTTTATCCAATCCAGAAACTAAATTTGAGATCTTCAGACCCCCTCCGCCCTACATCAGGATTCTGGCTACGCCTCTTTTGACAATTATATTAAAAAAATATGTAAATATGTATGGTAAACATATCAAGTTATTAACAAATGAATAGTAATAATATCGAATATTAAGATTGATATTTAAAGTAAAACGAATATAACTATTAAAGAATGTATGCAGTATTTTTTTTATTTATCCAAGAGGTTAATTTCTCTTTTTGTTTGTCGACTTAATGTTTGATTTACTTGTTGGACTTACATATAGGTGTACTTTTTTTTGCGAGATGCACAAGTCCCAAAACTGATAACTATAATGGTGCAAATCCCAACAACTCAAACACACAAGACCATCCGAATCCATCCCATTCTAACCCATACTTTTTCACTGTCACATCAGCGTCACATCATTTTTTCCTTTCAATCCATTCTAACCCACAAACCCTCACATCCATCCACACCACCATCCCATCTTTTATTTATTTTTATTTTTGTTACCATTAATTTAAATAATTAATATTTTATAAGTAATTTGTAATAATATATAATATTATAATTTATAAATCAAACTAATATTTTAACCTTACATAATAAAAATAAAATAAAAATAAAAATAAAAATACATAAATTTCAAATAAAAAATGATAACTACTCGTTGTGTCTTGGAAGCCGTGAAATGTGTTCGATTAAATCCGCCCGAAGGTTATGATGCGTTTCTCGGTTTCGGACTTCTAACACGTTAGCGTCATATTGTTGGTCGCTAATCTCTTCGTCGTCCTCCTCATCAACTTAATTAGCGTTTTCATCGAAACGACAAATCGCGTTACCTTCGTCTTCCAATATCATATTGTGTAATATGATGCAAGCGTACATTACTTTTTGTATTTTATTCGGGTGCCACGATCTTGCTGGGTGTTGTATTATGTGCCAGCGTTGTTTTAGCACACCAAAACAACTTTCTACATCCTTCCTTGCCGCTTCTTGCGCGACTTTAAACCTTAATCGTCTTTGATCCGGAGGGCATTTGAATGATTTCACAAAGGTAGCCCATTCGGGGTATATCCCATCTGCAAGATAGTAGCCGTGTTTGTATTGTACTCCGTTTACTTGAAACGGGCACTGTGGTGCTTTCCCGTTGTGTACATCGTTAAATAACGGCGACTGGTGTAGCACATTGAGGTCGTTGTTGGACCCGGCAACCCCGAAGTATGCATGCCAAATCCAAAGATCCTGTGATGCCACTGCCTCTAGCATAATAGTCGGCTGACCATGATCACCTCTGACGTACTGCCCGCGCCATGCAGTTGGGCAGTTGTCCCAATCCCAATGCATACAATCTAAGCTTCCTAACATGTCGGGAAACCCGTGCCTAGTTTTATGTGCGGCGTATAAACGTTGAATATCATCATAAGAAGGTTTACGTAAGTATCGCTTACCGTAAAGATTGACGATACCTTTGCTGAACTTTTGTATGCATAAACGTGCAGTTGACTCCGCCATCTTCAAGTACTCATCAAAGCCGTCAGCGGATATCCCATACGCCATTTGCCGAATTGCCGAGGTACACTTTTGCAAAGGAGATAACCCTTTTTTGCCTCTAGCATCCCAGCCCTGTTGAAAATATTTATACTCTCGCTCAAGATCCTCCACTATTCGTAGGAATAGTCGTCTGCTCATGCGGAACCGTCTCCTAAACAACTCATCACTGTAATTACAGTTTTCCGCAAAATAATCTGCAACAAGTCGGTCGTGTGCAGCTTCACGATCTCTAACTTGATCCGGTCCCCTCCGTCTCCGTCTTGGAGGCGAACTTGGTTCTTCATCTTGATCGAAAAGCCTTTCTACAACATTGGTTATTAATCCACGAAAAATATCGTAATCCGTTTGACGATACGCGGGTAGATTAATTTCCCCGTCCGACGATGACGAAGACGACTCATAAAATTCCGACGAGTTCACTGATGAAGAAGACATTTTGTTTTTGTAGTAGAGAAAAGTTTGAGAGATTGAGAGAAAATTTAGTGGTGTGAAAAAATAAGTGGGGAAGATGGGAGAGATTGAGAGTAAATTTGTTTGTGTGAAAAAATAAGTAGGTTAATATTAGTATTTATAAGATAGAAATAATTAAAAAAAAAATTCAAACCCAACGTTCATATTTCAACGGATTTATTTGAATTTTTTTTTTTGAAAACACCCAACCCGAGCTGGGTTGCCCAACCCGGGAGGGCTCCATCCCACGCCAACCCAAATGGCAGCGATGGTGTTCAATTCCATCCCACCCCAACCCCATCGAACCCAAGGGGCCGATGCGGTAAGTCTAACCAAATAGAATTCCAAGTGTGATCGACTATGTCCACGTCATGACCAAGACATAAATGCTTGCAATCACAAATGCAATAGAAAGTACTAATCAATATATATATGTGTAGATATATTGTGTATTATGGACATATTTTGTATGAAGAACAAAACAAAAAGCAGATATAGTTAAATGGTAAAAAAAATTCTTTGTCAAAGAGAAGACACATGTTCGATTCCGTTAGCAGTGAGTAGTGTAATACTTCTATCCTTCCCCTCTTTGGATTTACTATGAGTGTAATAATGTATATTCACAAGGAGAGATGGAGGCTTGCATATTGATGCTAAAACGAGGATTATAAATGAGTTTCATAGTTTAAAAAAGTTCACTTATAATCTACTCAAGATGTTAGCTATGTGTGTGTATATATATATGGGCATGTTCAAATGAAAACTCATTTTTCATTGTTCACGCGAGGACCAATTTTAGCCATTGATCAAGATTTAGAAAACTAATCAATGGTTAAAACATAATAAGATTAAGTGAGAAGTGATTAGGGACAAAACTGGAAATTTGAATCAACGCCTACCATCTTTGACTTTTTATTTTCTTTTTTAATTAAAAAACTTTTACCCCTTTAAATTTTAAAATAAATTATCTTAAAAATTACAAATATTTTAATCAAATAAATTACATCAAAAAACAAGAATTTCGTGCTCTTCGATATGCCATTCATATCAGAATAGTTTTTTTGTTGTTTTAACCGTTTTTTACGTGAAATGCTATATATGCTAGGGGTGAGCATCAGTCGGGTTTCGGGTTGTTCGGGTTCGGGTTTTTCGGGTTTCGTGTAACATCCCAGACCAACCGTACCAGATATTGTCCGCTTTGTCCACACACCTGGACTCACGGTTTTAAAACGTGTCTGATAGGGGAGGTATCAAGTTCCTCTTATAAGGCAACCTTTGTTCCCATCCCCAACCAATGTGGGATCTTACAATCCACCCCCCTTGGAAGCCCAGCGTCCTCGCTGACACACGAGTCCGGTTTCCGGCTCTGATACCAACTGTAACATCTCAGGCCAACCGTACCAGATATTGTCCGCTTTGTCCACACACCTAGACTCACGGTTTTAAAACGCGTCTGCTAGGGGAGGTATCAAGTCCCTTATAAGGCAACCTTTGTTCCCCTCCCCAACCAATGTGGGATCTTACAATACTGTAACATCTCAGGCCAACCGTACCAGATATTGCCCGCTTTGTCCACACACCTAGACTCACGGTTTTAAAACGCGTCTGATAGGGGAGGTATCAAGTCCCTTATAAGGCAACCTTTGTTCCCCTCCCCAACCAATGTGGGATCTTACAATCCACCCCCTTGGGAGCCCAGCGTCCTCGCTGGCACACCAGTCCGGTTCCCGGCTCTGATACCATTTCTCGATTTGTGCGTGTCATCCTTGCGCAGGGGCCATGCTAATCTTCTATGTATCGTTCCAATTTTATCGGATGTCCCCGTCTGTAACATCCCAGGCCAACCGTACCAGATGATGTTCGCTTTGTCCACACACCCGGACTCACGGTTTTAAAACGCGTCTGATAGGGGAGGTATCAAGTTCCTATTATAAGGCAACCTTTGTTCCCCTCCCCAACCAATGTGACATCCGATAAAATTGGAACGATACAGAGAAGATTAGCATGGCCCCTACGCAAGGATGACACGCACAAATCGAGAAATGGTATCAGAGCCGGGAACCGGATTGGTGTGCCAGCGAGGACGCTGGGCTCCCAAGGGGGGTGGATTGTAAGATCCCACATTGGTTGGGGAGGGGAACAAAGGTTGCCTTATAAGGGACTTGATACCTCCCCTATCAGACGCGTTTTAAAACCGTGAGTCTAGGTGTGTGGACAAAGCGGACAATATCTGGTACGGTTGGCCTGGGATGTTACATTTCGGGTGGAAGGAGGAGGCCCCGAAACCCGTCCAAAGGTTTTTCGGGTTTTTCGGGTTCGGGTTGTTCGGATTCCTCGGTCGGGTTGTTCGGGTTGGGCCGATCCCAAGCCCAGTTTTTTCAGCCCAGTTTTTTGATGGTTTCATCCCAGTTTTTACCAAGAAAGAAATGTCTAAGATCATATATATATATATATATATATATATATATACACAACATACTTTAATAATACATTTATATTTAATATAAATTATAAATATATACAATATATTTACGATTTATTGAAAAAAAAAATTAAAAGTTCGGGTTTCGGTCGGGTTCGGGTTTGGGAAAACCCAAACCGAACTGAACCGTAATACCTTGATCGGGTTTCGGGCAAGTTCGGGTTTCGGTTAATCGGGTGGCTCAAGTTCGGGTTTATCGGGTTCGGGTTCGGTCGGGTTAATCGGGTCGGTCGGGTTTTGCTCACCCCCAATATATGCGTTATATTCATTATGAATATGTATGAACGTCATCGGGTGTCCACATTCAGTATGAATAACAAATGTGAAAGTTCATTTACTATTCAGGATGAATAATACAATATTCGGGATGAATAATACACTAATTCATGATTTATGTATTATTCATCATGAATCATGTATTATTCACCCTGAATGTTGTATTATTCATCATGAATGATACAATATTCATGATAAATAATATATGAATGACCCGTGAAGGTGTGGACACATGGACCATTCTCTTTTGTTTCCCGATTCACAACCACAACTTGCTTTTATTCATTATGAATATGTATGCACATCCCCAGGTGTCCACATTTAGTATGAATAACAAAGGTAGACGTTCATTCACTATTCATGATGAATAATACAGTATTCAGGATGAATTATATAACATTCGGGATGAATAATACATAAATTCATGAATCGTGTATTATTCACCCTGAATGATGTATTATTAATCTTGATTGATACATTATTCATGATGAATAATATATGAATGACCCATGAAGGTGTGGAGACGTGGCACGCTCTCTTTTGTTCCCCGATTCACAACTGATAGGTTCTCGATTCGTCTCGATGGGTGTTGGGTTACGGTGATGAAGAACAGGATGCCTTATGACGTTGAAAAAAGTGTTGAAGAAGATGATGTTGAGTTACGAACTTATGGTGTCGAGGTGTTGTACACACTGAACGTTCATAAATATTCATAATGAATATAACACATATATAGCATTTCACGTAAAAACGGCTAAAACAACAAAAAAAACTATATCGAGATGGATGTCATATCGAAGAGCACGGAATTCTCGTTTTTTTGATGTAATTTGTTTGATTAAAATATTAGTAATTTTTAAGATAACTTATTTTAAATTTTAAGGGGGGTAAAAGTTTTTAATTAAAAAAGAAAATAAAAAGTCAAAGATGGTAGACGTGAGTTTAAATTATCTTCCCCTTTTACCCCTAATCACCTTAATTAATAATTTTAATTAAAAACTCTATTGAATATGAGTTGTTGGATCAATAGAGATGGAGTGGCCGAGATTCGTCCTCACGTGCACAATGAAAATTGAGTTTTCATTTGAACTTTTCTATATATATATAGACTTGAGATCATGTGAGGCTAAGCCATTTCTGTGAGACCCGTGAGACCAAAAAAATAACACTAAACCTTCACAACAAAAGATTGTGAAGGTACTGTAAGGTAAACTTTCACAGTGTTTTTGAAGGTTAGTTGTTTTGCTTACCTTCACAATGAATCGTTGTGAAGTTTTAGTGCTATTTTGTGGTCTCACGGTCTCATGAAAACAGGTTGTTCTCACGTGAACCCAACCCTATATATAAAGTTAAGGGACCAGTCTTCTCTCTAGTTCATAGTTCCTAGTTAACATTGCTTATATTGTTTTTCCTTTCTCTTTCTAAAGAACAATTGATAGCTTAATAGAGTGACGTTCTTCTCCGTGCCCAACTTCAAGCTTTGATTGCATTTGGTTAATCTAATATGGTATCATAGCTTACGCTCATCAATTGTTTCCATCCCACAACTTCCCTGATCGTTTTCTGCTTATTATCTTCCTAAACCTAAGTTTTTTCTTTTTTCGACGTAAATCCAAATCAGACTATTAGTCTATATTGTTTGTTATCCTAAATGGCCTTCTGTTCTGTTGCTTAACATCATCTCTCTAACATCATCTTCTAGTTCAAGTCATACATCAGTCTTGGGGTATCGATTCATGTGGTTTTTTGGCATGCCTGCCAAACTACTCAACAATTGGTTTAATGAGAAATCTGCATCTGGGCTCACTTAGGTCCTGTTATTTCTGAGAATTATGCTCTTGGGTTTCTGTTTTTCGATGGGGAACTCTTGTCTGTATGCCATGGTTCTTTGTTATTGGATTATAAGTCTTGATTATTTTTAGCTTATTTAATCCATATTCTATTATTTCCCAACTTGTTCCTGGTTCTCCCGGGTTAAACATAATGGATGAATTAGCTGTAACACCTCGAAAATCCTAACTCAACCTGTAAACGAATTTATTTGGAATTCTTAAAGGACAAGGTTTTGCTTTGGAGTGTGGAACACGTAGTGCTAATTGGATCCCTCAAGAAATTGGCCAAGTTTGGGCTCGGTACAAGTCCAGCGAGTATGACACTCGCGAGAGTGACATGGTCACTTTCGCAGTGTCACTTTCGCCGAAAATGTACCGTGGGCATTTTGGGTAGCGGGCGAGAGTGCCCCGCGAGAGTGACAGTGGCAATCTCGTCTGTCACTCTCGCCGTCGGGCTCCAGGGTGTTTTAAAACCACGACTTCAACTCCCTTTCATTTTCTATTCCACCCATTTTTCTCTAAACTCTCCCAAACCAAACCCTAACCCTCTAATCGTTTTTGGAACTTTTGAAGCCAAAAATCTTGCAAATCAAAACTTCTCTCTCAGTTCTTAACAAGGGATTATGGATGGAGGTTAGAACCCTTCTTCTCACTTTCGTTTTAGTAAGATTTCTACAGTTTCTAGGGTTTTACCCAACCCTCACCTAAACCTTTTCCTTCCTTTGGATGAAATGAAGATTGAAGCTCACTTTGGTAACACTAGAAGTGTTTGGTTGGTGGATTCACTTGATGGTTGATGTAATCTTCTCTTCTCTTCATTTTGGAAATTAGGGTTTTGATCTATTGGTGATTTTAGGTGTAATATGTTGGGGGAAATGATTCTAAGTGTTTGAGGATAAATATTTATGGTTGGAAACTTATGGATTTAGGTTTTGGAAGATTTGGACTTGAAGATACGGACTTCTTCAAAGGAGCATACGTTTGGGAAAATCTAGATTTAGCTTAATCTAGCAAGGTGAGTTCAAGTTGATTTGTGAAAACTTTGTACATGCCAAAAATAGTATTTTCCAAATGTTTGTGTGTTTTACTTGAAAATATCAATTGTTGAGGTATTTGGTTAATTTAACCTTTTGAAGTATTTATCTTCATAAATGTGTAAAACACCCATATTTGGGATTTTGGGATATTTGATGTGTAGGAATCATAATTATATCCTCAAAAGATTTAATACTCAAAATGGAGTCTATTTGTTGGTTTAATCATAATCGGATAAATGATTTTATAAACCATTTGGGAGAATGCACGTTTTAGTGTTAATAACCATTTTGAGAATTGTAAAGGTGTGAGTCCTTTTGGGAAAACCCTTTTATGTGTAACACGTGTTGAGTTTTGAGTTAATAATGATGTTGTGGTACTTGTTACCCGATTGATGTTTAAATGCATTTTATGCTAATGATGACCGTTATTTATGGGTTTAAAGAGTATTTGAGCATTTTGCTCGGTTTTGACTTTGAGATAGTCTTGAGGACATTTGTCCGATTTTAATGGCTCAATGTGGAGTCTTATTTATGGTTTGCTTTTATTGCACCATATCGCATTTATTGCGCATTATCATTATTTAAATGCCTGGGTGCGTTAGTCATTCCAGGATGGGCTTATTATTATTAGACTGTGTTGCATTGGATCCATAGGCACGTGAGTCAGTCTTTATTTGATGGTATGCTGGGTGTCGCGGGATTTGACCGTGCCCGATGCTAAAAGACCTTTACTTTCAAGGGTGCGATAGGAGGGCTGAGTCATGGATGGGCACGTTGGGCGAATATGACCTCCGCCATGTGGGGCAATGCCATGGTTGTATCCCCCTTGGGCCGAGCCTTTGGCGGTATTCTCGATGATACTTTGCTAAGGTCACCCGTCTGTTGGTCGTAACTTGAAAGGCGTCGTATGGGACATTTGGGCTTTTATGCAGTGAAGTGTCGTACGATTAACATTGTATGAGTGGCGTACTTTTGTGTTCATCCACTCTTAATGGATACGGGTCTCCCCCGTCGTTGACCAACCTATTTGGGACCTTATGTTGTCCCCGTTTTATTATTATTGTTGGTCTTATACTTTGACTGCTTTTGGATGATTTCAATATTGAATTTCCCTCATGTATGATGGGGTTTAAATAAAGCAGGTCACTACCGTATTTACGGCATTTGAAACTTCATTACATTCTATGTTTGCGTGAGTATTGCTTCGTATTATGTTTTCAATGAAGGGTTATAATTAAATGGATGGTTTCCCCTAATTTACGGGTTGAGTATTTTGTTGTCAACCGCCTTTGAAGGTTTTGCATAATAAGGATTTATTCACGTGTTGAGTGAGTTTGGATTGGTATTCATTTTGGAAAACGCTTTATACCTTTTGGGAGTATTTCTCATAGATTTTGGGTGCGTTGGAAAATGAGTCGTTTATATCCCTTTTTATAAATCCTTTTGGAAATCATATTATTATTTGCAAACTTTCATTTAAAGATTTATTTAAATCATGTTATAAACTATTGAACTCACTAGGCGTTAGCCTAACCCTTTTTATTTGTCGGCATGTGCAACAGGTCTCAGGTTGGGAGTAGTTCTAGTGACACGTGGAAAAGGTTGTATGCTGGTAGTGTGCTCGAGAGGTAGATAGCTTAAGTTATGTTTCCGCATTTACCCTTGGGGAGTAGCACTCGTGTTTGGATTAAGTGATGTCCGAAGTGAGTTTAGTCTTGGTAATAAGATTTGTGTTGTATGCATTGTCTGGAGATAAGCATAGTTTGTAATTTGGGGTATTTTACCTATTGTTTCGGATGTAATATTGAAAATTTTAATTAGTTGCTCTTTCCCAATTCTAGGGTGTTACAAGTTGGTATCAGAGCATAAGTTTGAGAGAATTAGGTGTTGATTGTGGGTACCTAGACTCAAACTAGCGTTCTTCTAAGTAATTGAGAGCGAATTTCACCATTTGGCACATTAAGATAGGATGTTTTGAGGTCAATAAGAGTTATTAGAAACGGGAATCACGTCTAGAGTAGCAAGGGTAATCATGTACAGTACGTTCATAGTGGCACCTGGCCAGTGTCATGGTGAATCTACTAGTACATGTGCATACTTGAACTATTTTAATGTGACGATCGTTGGGGTAGTGAAGAAATTTCTAAGCTAGTAGTCGTTGGAATAGATGGACGATCCTAGCCTTTGTCACTTAGAGTGACGATAAGCATGATATTTGCTTTAAGTAGACTGTTTCGGGTCGAGATTGATGGTTGGATTAGAACCATAAACTTAGTGAACCGACTTTGATTCGAGGAAAAACCGCAAGGTTAATTGATGTAATTCCCAACTTGCCTTAATAGGTTTGAATATCCAGATGACGATAGTGGACCAGAGAGATTTGGAGGAGTATGGATTGAGATGTTGAGTGCCGATTAAGTCATGCACAAAATTTATTTTGAAAATAAATTGCATTGATTAATTCTTGTGTTTCAAATCCTTATATGGATTGTGTTACAAATTTTGGAAAATGGTTAGAACACACAAAAGATTTCAAATCATGGGTTTTGAACCAGCATGAATTTATTTTATTGCGGGAGTTGCAAACTCCGCCGGGATTTGTTATGCTTTACTTCATTATGGTTCAATATTACTCTTGGATATAGTGACATCCATATTTTATGATGTTTAAGATGTTAGGCAAGTAACTACGACTTACGACTTTAACATTGGATCTCCTCCACGTATGTTAAAGTCTAGACGGAAAGTTATCTTTCATTATGTCTATGTAAAGCAATGTTGGGGACTTTGTTCTATACAAGTGTAACACCCCAAAACAGGGGTTAAGAAAAACTTCCATAAAACGGAAGAGTGGTACTCAATACTAGAGTATAAGTCTACATATATCATTACATAACCGATAATACGAAGATTTAGTTAATCATAACTACTAATAGGCCACTAACTTATTTGATCACTACTATAGCGGCCAAATATCAAAAGTGTGCCGGAAAGTTCTATCATCAATCTTCCAATCTTTATCTCTCTAACAATGATCCCATGCTCACAACCCCGTTCTAGACCTTCTTGTCCGGAGCCACTAAAATCTGTAACACATTAAACACATAGCAAGTGTTAGGCTTTTAAAGCCTAAGTGAGATTTACACATAGCACATAGAGCATAATGATAGCATGCAGGAATAACAATTCGATACATTCACAAATTGGATTCCATGGAGAAGGCCCATATTGCTACCAGTTACATCATAATCGAAGATATCCAATGATCGGTACCCCACGGTAGAGTCACAAGACATATCACAACAGAAAACCCCACGGTATCCGAAGGTATGAATCCATTACATTTACCCCACGGTATGTAAGGATATATCCTCCAATGCATACTAGGTGCTCCTCCAATTATGTGAATACCAAATATGTTAATCCTAATAATATTCAAGCATATTCAGTATATAACAATGGTCCAACCATTTAACATAACAATGGTCCAACCATTTAACATAACAATGGTCCAACCATTTAACATAACAATTCTACTTCCATGTAGTTCATATACATCCATATGTAATAAATCATATTCTATAAGATATCAAGCATATTTAACACATATCAATGGTCTAACCATTTAACATAATCAATACTACTTCCATGTAGTTCATATACATCCATATGTATTAAATCACTTTCTATATGAATTCAATAATAAACCACCATGTTTACAACTCAGTAATAAGTCCATTTTGACCATTAAGCCATCAATTCATCATTAAGACATCTATTAAGCCCTCATCAAAATCACATCCTATTGATGTATAATCAAAGCTAAACTCTTAGCATCAACATTTAACATGACATACTAAGCCATAAATACAATTAAGCCACCATGACTTACTTGAAATCTTCTTGTTTCCCTTTCAACCATTAAGAGCTTATTCATCAAGATTTCTCATTAATCATACCAAATCAAGATAAAATGGTAAATAAGTATAATACAATCAATTAGATAGATGTTACTCACCTTTAAATCTTCAATTGCAATAACCCTAATCTTGATGATTTGAACTCAAACACTCCAAGAAGAAAGATGAAGATATATTGCCCTAAATCAAATTTAATTGGTAAGATTCATCTTCTAATTGCTTGAATTGAATTAAGATTGAGATATAAGAGTTTACCTTAACTTCAGATGGAAAATCGCCTAAGAGGTATAGAGCAGAGCAAAATATCAGATTTGAGAGTTCTCAGATGAAAGAATACTGATTTAGGACTAAGAGGTGGGTTTTAACCCCCTTTCAACACGTCAGGTGCTCGGCGCCAGCGCCCGCGCCAGTGCATCAGCGCCACCATCCGCGCCAACCTCTGTTTGGTCATTTCTCAATTTCCACTAATTTGGCCGTAACTTCTTCGTTAGAACTCCGTTTTTGCTCCGGAAAGAATCGTTGGACTCGTATTCGAATTCCTCATCCAACTAGACCATAAAATCTAATATTTAACTTTATCATCTATTTTTCATTAATTTCCTTAAGGAATAAACTTACGAATTTCTATCGGAAGTTCTCAAATAACAAGTAACACTCACGGAAATTACTTAGGAAATCAATTATAATCTAAGAAGTCAAAATATAAAGAAATATTAGGACTATTATTACTCACAAGGATTTTCCGGGTGTTACAACAAGTCTATGATCGATATTGTTGGTATAGTATTACCACAAGGATGGAATTTTGGAACCTTTGCGTTTTAGTCATGATTTTGCTTATTTGCAATTTGACTTTTTGGAAGCACAATGTTTGGTGCCATTCTATTTACTTGAGGTCATTAAGCTCATTAAATTTCATGGAGTTTTATTTTACGATGTATTGAGTCGTGTGAGTGTAATTTCACAACGTGCATACTCCATTTAATTATGTGAAAATTTATGGGTTAAGTTGGGCATTTTGTCCCACTCGAGCTTTGTTGAGAAATGTTAATTGTATGCAATAAGGCGACCAAAGAGATAAGTTTTGGAACTTTAGTGTCGCGTAAATTCTCTTTCAAAGCTTTATATTAACACATTTTGTTACAACCTGTTCAGTACGTTGATTGATTTACACATGACATGAGTAATGCACGAAAGAACACTTTGATAGTGTTTCATAACAATTTACTTAATGCGCATTTGGTCAGTTGGTTGTTTTATTAACATTTCATGTAAATGCGTTATATCGACTTAGGGGTATGCATAGCTTGGTAACCATTGTTTCTCGACACCTTGATAAACGAGTCGTGTATGAGAATGTTTTATTAACTCATTGCACAAATGAAGACCATTTGGTCAAAATATGTGTTGGTGTTGTAGAGATCATGCATAGTTCACAATTTTATGCATTTTGAAAATACAAAGGTGTGAGTCGTTGACAGTTGGTCAATTTTAGTTCGAAGGAACATTTTGGAAAAAATTATAAACCTTTTGGTTTTGGAGAAAATGTGTATTTTGAATATTTTACATCAAATGAACTTTTAGGCATTGACATTTTAACGTCTTATATTTCGAATGCGAAACTTTTGATGTAAATGCTCCGTAATAGAGATTTTGGAAAATCAATTGCCTAAACCTATAGTGCGTGGAACTGTTTATGTTTGAACATTAATGCGCACTGTTTGTATGTAACATCCCAGACCAACCGTACCAGATATTGTCCGCTTTGTCCACACATCCGGACTCACGGTTTTAAAACGCGTCTGATAGGGGAGGTATCAAGTTCCTATTATAAGGCAACCTTTGTTCCCCTCCCCAACCAATGTGGAATCTTACAATCCACCCCCTTGGGAGCCCAACGTCCTCGTTGGCACACCGGTTCGGTTCCCGACTCTGATACCAACTTGTAACGTCCCAAAAATTACAATAAATTTGGACTTTTAAAAATACCATTTTATTAATTAAAACCATAAGTGTTTAGAGCCAAATAAACGTTTCATCAAAAACCGTTAGGTTAAACAACCAACCCAAAATAACACAGCGAAAAATGTAATAATTCTAAACTTAAGTCTCAAAATAAATAATAACAAAGATCTTCTCAACGCGCCAGTGTGTACCGTCACGCCTTGCTGCCACTCGTACCTGAAACAGTAATTTGTAGGGAAAGAGTAAGCACGAAGCTTAGTGAATTCAAACACATGTGTACAATATCAATCATATCGACACCACCCCTATAAGCAGGAACCAACACAAGCAATTTAATAATACAAGCACACTCATGCAAGAACACCAATGCATGTACCATCCGGTCTCCCCGAATTCATACAATGCTCGTGTACGCATCCCTCGGTCTCCCCGAGTTCATACCACCCCCGTGTACGTACTCCTCGGTCTCCCCGAGTCCTCGGTCTCCCCGAGATTTATACGACACCCAAGACTTTATACTAGACACTACTCGGCCTAGTACTACACACAACAACACAGATATCACAAACTACAGCAATGCGCATACAATCTCTATCCTACGCAGTGAGTGAACTCACCTTAGAAAGCAATGTAGAATCCCACGGACAGCGACACAAACCCGCCAACTCCAACTCACTTCTTTCCACCTAAAGAAGTGTTATCAAGTGTTAAAGTAAAGTCCCAACCCGAAATACAACTACAAATCTAAACCTGCACTTTCCCGGTTTTTAGTCTAAAACTACAGGTCTGTTCGTGACCTGTTTTGCCTCCTTTAAACCCACCTAACCAGCAAGATAACTCCATAAATAGAAGTTTCTATGTCTTAGGTTTCCAGGGACATCTCGCACGCGTTCATACGAGGTCCCTACTATTTTATATGAATTTTCTAAGACAGACTACCCGAAACATAAATTCCGGACCAGTCTGTACTAATTGTCATTTTGGTCTTGATTTTTCGGCAAAACATAAGAAACTCAGTAGACACAATTTGGGAAATTTGTACACTGGTTTCACCCCAATCTGAGGTTCCTAGAATAAACTACAGATTTTACAAAACAGGGATAAAAACGGACGTTCCACATAAAATGATAACCTTTAAAAACGGTTTAGAGTTTTCGGATTTGCAACTAAGGTTTACTAATTAGGGTTTTAGGGTTACTAAGGCTGGACTACTTCCAGAACCACCCACTGCCACCTCCGGCAGCGGTGGTCGGCGGCGGCGGCCACCACCGACGGTGATGGTGATTCACTTTGCAAATCTGGCGAGACCAACGGAAATAAATCCGACCATCTATCACGGCCACACACGACCCACAAGTATGCCCTACAGCCGCAAGACCGCCAATACAACCACCTCACTGGTGGTGCACGGCGGCCGTGCCGGCGGCAGCCACGTCTGCGGCGCCGGTGGCGGTTTCACGGTGGTTCGGTAATTATTTCGGCAAGACAAGTAAACAAACCAACTAATCCTATCTCGTCCACCCTTTACCCACGCTCGACCCACCATCTCCGACCACGCACAAAACCACCACCAAATCTGGTGGTGCACGTCGGTGGTAACACCGCCGACAGCCAAGACTGCAGCGGCGGCGGCGGTGGTGGTGGTTTGCGGTTGAAGGCGACGAAAGAAGGAAAGAAAGACAAGGGAATGAGGGACCTACCTTACGACGACTCAGCAGTGACAAATAACTCCGGCTCCCTCTCTCTCTCGCTGCACTTTGCTTCTCTTGCCGGCAGAACCAGCAGCGGCGGCGCGACGGCTTTGGGGTGGTACGACTGTGATCGCAAACTGGAAGGGAAGGGAAGGGAAAAGAATGCGATTAGGGTTTGGGGTTGTTCTATACGTGGGGCGAAAATCTTAAACGAGAAGGGACGGGGGATCGGTTCCCTTATGGGTCGATCCCATGCAAGATTCCAGGAATTACATAAATGGTCCCTGTCTTTATGTTCCTCACAACAAGTTAAAAACTTAACCAATTCAGTCCCTCAACATAACACTTTAACAACTTTGGGCTTTCCCGTCAATCCCGTTAATAAAATCGTTAAGAGAAGATAATAAATAATTTAAATAAAAATAAATATCCATACCGGGACACTGGCTTTACAACTCTCCCCCGCTTGAATTAGACTTCGTCCTCGAAGTCTACGCCCGCGAATAGCTCCGGATAGTTCTCCCGCATCTCAACCTCGGGTTCCCAAGTCCACTCGGAACCCTTTCGGTGCTTCCATTGAACCTTCACCAAGCCAATTACCTTGTTACGCGAGGTCCTCGTCCTCCTGTCAATAATGGTAATCGGCTTTTCCACGTAGTTAAGTCGCTCATCAATCTGAATATCCTCGAGAGGAATCACCGCAGACTCATCCACCACACACTTCCGCAATTGAGACACGTGGAATGTGTTGTGGATCAAGCTCAGCTCGTCAGGTAACTCTAAGCGGTAAGCTACCTTTCCCACTCGGGCAATGACCTTGTAAGGTCCAATGTAACGGGGCCCCAACTTTCCCCGTTTACGAAATCGAATCACCCATTTCCAGGGCGAAACCTTCAGCAAAACATAATCCCCCACCTGAAACTCCAAATCTGACCGTCTCTTGTCGGCATAACTCTTCTGCCGACTCTGTGCAGTAACTAAACTGTCCCGCACCATCTGTAACATCCCAGGCCAACCGTACCAGATATTGTCCGCTTTGTCCACACACCTGGACTCACGGTTTTAAAACGCGTCTGATAGGGGAGGTATCAAGTTCCTCTTATAAGGCAACCTTTGTTCCCCTCCCCAACCAATGTGGGATCTTACATTGTATGATTTAAAGTCGAAAGTCGACTTGAACCCTTTTTGGTGTCAACCAAATTTCAAGCACTTATTTTCTCCTAAGTTTTGGGAAACACATTGCTGTGTGCAGACCTTGTCTGAAACGTTTTACTCATGTGTCATCATGTGACCGGATGAGAAAATTTTAGAAATAGATTTAAAGAATTTTATCCTTTGAAATTTTGTCGTGAACTATTTAATGCATGTCATTGCATCTCAGGAAAACTACTAGGAAAGTGTTACCGGCTTGCATGTCTACCCTAATTTGGGATTTCTCATGATGTCTTAGTCGATATTTTCAAATGATGGAAACGTATTAGTTTTATCTTTAAATTTGAAACTTACACAAGCCATTTTATGTTTTGACTAAAGTGTATTCATGAATCGTTTCATTGTTTTTGTATAATAAACTGACGCGCACAAATTTTGGGTTGGTAAACCTTGTTCTATGCCATTTTACGGGTAGAAAGGAATTTTAGAATCAAAAGTCGTTTGAACTTCTTTCGAGGTACGTGCGAAATTCTGTTGCACACTGTTAAAGGTGGGCAGTTACTTTACGTGCATGTCATGAGTCAATCCATACTGGGACCGTAGCGGTTCATTTTAAAGAAGTTGTTTATTACGCTTTTGCGTTTTGTTAATAACCTGAACCGCGTTGAAAATGCTTTCAATATGATTTTCATATGTGGGACGAACGTGTCCATTTTTGCGCAACTACCAAATTGATAGTAGTAGTTTTTATGCGTACGTTAATTTGATATGAAAATATTTATGTTGAAAATTTATATGAAAAGTTTTGTGGTTGGCATAATTGTTTAATAACTCACTTGAAAACCTTGAACTCATTAGGACCTTGGGAAAGGTTAAGTAACTCCGATTGATAGTAAGTTGTACAGAACCTCGACTGCGAAGAGTTGGGCGTTTAGGCACGTGATATGACTATAGGCCGGATGATATCGGTAGCAAAATCGATGTGCTTGTGGTAATTGGAGGGTTAAATTGCGGTAACGTATTTGGAGGTTGGTATAACCGTTTTGTCAGTAGCCCGGTTTTGGGTATTGGACAATTATCACATGAAGGACCCTTTAGGCATTGTATTGATAACCTTAGTTTTGTGAAAATACTCGATAGACGGAACTCGTATGTGGGGTCCTGTTAGAGTTCAAAGCTTGGTGGTATAACTAAGTGTCAACCTTTGTGGGTTGGAGATTGGAAACCGTTAGCGTATTCGGAGGGTGTAGTCCGATTTTAAATGAAATAATGGTAACGGTTGTAGTAATCCTAAGATGCTCAATTGTGATGAGTAGTTTCGAAGGAACAACCTTCGTGTGTGACTTAAGAACCTGTCGGTTTTGTGATTTATGTTGGGATGGTTTCTTGGAGTCTATTAGAACTCGTTGGAATTAATCTACAATTGATGGTATGAACAATCGAAATTGGAGATTCTGTTGGAGTCATTAGTGAATAAACCTTGGATCGACTTAAAGCCTGAAACTGAAATCGGGATATATGGAACATCAAAGGTTGGGAGACAACCGAAGTCATCTGACTAGGAGTTATTCCAGTGGTCGGAGTGTTCTCCCGGACATAAGTACAGGGTACCTGGAGGGGCCTTGTTGGTAAGAAGTTGTTTGAGGATTTGTCTTTATAGACTAAGTAGGGGAAATTCATATTCCAGTTAGGAACTGATAAATTATAGTCGGCGTTGAGTTGATCAGCCTTTGGCTGTAAATGATCTGGATTTCGAGGACGAAATCATTCTAAGGTTAGGAGGATTGTAACACCTCAAAAATCCAAACTCAACCTGTAAACGAATTTATTTGGAATTCTTAAAGGACAAGGTTTTTCTTTGGAGTGTGGAACACGTACTGCTAATTGGATCCTTCGAGAAATTGGCCAAGTTTCGGCTCGGTACAAGTCCAGCGAGTATGACACTCGCGAGAGTGACATGGTCACTTTCGCAGTGTCACTTTCGCCGAAAATGTACCGTGGGCATTTTGGGTAGCGGGCGAGAGTGCCCCACGAGAGTGACAGTGGCAATCTCGCCTAACACTCTCGCCGTCGGGCTCCAGGGTGTTTTAAACCCACGACTTCAACTCCCTTTCATTTTCTATTCCACCCATTTCTCTCTAAACTCTCCCAAACCAAACCCTAACCCTCTAAATCGTTTTTGGAACTTTTGAAGCCAAAAATCTTGCAAATCAAAGCTTCTCTCTCAGTTCTTAACAAGGGATTATGGATGGAGGTTAGAACCCTTCTTCTCACTTTCGTTTTGGTAAGATTTCTACACTTTCTAGGGTTTTACCCAACCCTCACCTAAACCTTTTCCTTCCTTTGGATGAAATGAAGATTGAAGCTCACTTTGGTAACACTAGAAGTGTTTGGTTGGTGGATTCACTTGATGTAATCTTCTCTTCTCTTCATTTTGGAAATTAGGGTTTTGATCTATTGGTGATTTTAGGTGTAATATGTTGGGGGAAATGATTCTAAGTGTTTGAGGATAAATATTTATGGTTGGAAACTTATGGATTTAGGTTTTGGAAGATTTGGACTTGAAGATACAGACTTCTTCAAAGGAGCATATGTTTGGGAAAATCTAGATTTAGCTTAATCTAGCAAGGTGAGTTCAAGTTGATTTGTGAAAACTTTGTAGATGCCAAAAATAGTATTTTCCAACTGTTTGTGTGTTTTACTTGAAAATATCAATTGTTGAGGTATTTGGTTAATTTAACCTTTTGAAGTATTTATCTTCATAAATGTGTAAAACACTCATATTTGGGATTTTGGGATATTTGATGTGTAGGAATCATAATTATATCCTCAAAAGATTTAATACTCAAAATGGAGTCTATTTGATGGTTTAATCATAATCGGATAAATGATTTTATAAACCATTTGGGAGAATGCACGTTTTAGTGTTAATAACCATTTTGAGAATTGTAAAGGTGTGAGTCCTTTTGGGAAAACCCTTTTATGTGTAACACGTGTTGAGTTTTGAGTTAATAATGATGTTGTGGTACTTGTTACCCGATCGATGTTTAAATGCATTTTATGCTAATGATGACCGTTATTTATGGGTCTAAAGAGTATTTGAGCATTTTGCTCGGTTTTGACTTTGAGATAGTCTTGAGGACATTTGTCCGATTTTAATGGCTCAATGTGGAGTCTTATTTATGGTTTGCTTTTATTGCACCATATCGCATTTATTGCGCATTATCATTATTTAAATGCCCGGGTGCGTTAGTCATTTCAGGATGGGCTTATTATTATTAGACTGTGTTGCATTGGATCCATAAGCACGTGAGTCAGTCTTTATTTGATGGTCTGCTGGGTGTCGCGGGATTTGACCGGGCCCCATGCTAAAAGACCTTTACTTTCAAGGGTGCGATAGGAGGGCTGAGTCATGGATGAGCACGTTGGGCGAATATGACCTCTACCATGTGGGGCAATGCCATGGTTGTATCCCCCTTGGGCCGAGCCTTTGGCGGTATTCTCGATGATACTTTGCTAAGGTCACCCGTCTCTTGGTCGTAACTTGAAAGGCGTCGTATGGGACACTTGGGCTTTTATGCAGTGAAGTGTCGTACGATTAACATTGTATGAGTGGCGTACTTTTGTGTTCATCCACTCTCAATGGATACGGGTCTCCCCCGTCGTTGACCAACCTATTTGGGACCTTATGTTGTCCCCGTTTTATTATTATTGTTGGTCTTATACTTTGACTGCTTTTGGATGATTTCAATATTGAATTTCCCTCATGTATGATGGGGTTTAAATAAAGCAGGTCACTACCGTATTTACGGCATTTGAAACTTCATTACATTCTACGTTTGCGTGAGTATTGCTTCGTATTATGTTTTCAATGAAGGGTTATAATTAAATGGATGGTTTGTCCTAATTTACGGGTTAAGTATTTTGTTGTCAACCACCTTTGAAGGTTTTGCATAATAAGGATTTATTCACGTATTGAGTGAGTTTGGATTGGTATTCATTTTGGAAAACGCTTTATACCTTTTGGGAGTATTTCTCATAGATTTTGGGTGCGTTGGAAAATGAGTCGTTTATATCCCTTTTTATAAATCCTTTTGGAAATCATATTATTCATTGCAAACTTTCATTTAAAGATTTATTTAAATCATGTTATAAACTCTTGAACTCACTAGGCGTTAGCCTAACCCTTTTTATTTGTCGGCATGTGCAACAGGTCTCAGGTTGGGAGCAGTTCTAATGACCCGTGGAAAAGGTTGTGTGATCGAGAGGTGGATAGCTTAAGTTATGTTTCCGCATTTACCCTTGGGGAGTAGCACTCGTGTTTGGATTAAGTGATGTCCAAAGTGAGTTTAGTCTTGGTAATAAGATTTGTGTTGTATGCATTGTCTGGAGATAATCATAGTTTGTAATTTGGGGTATTTTACCTATTGTTTCGGATGTAATATTGAAAATTTTAATTAGTTGTTCTTTTCCAATTCGAGGGTGTTACAATTAGCTCTCAATGATGACCGACTTCAATGAGTCAGTGTTACATACACAAACATCCATAATACAAACAAGATTGCTCACATCCTACAACAAGTTTCATCTACCTCATCTTATACACTAGCCTCCCTAACATCAGGTCATCTGTGGTATTTTGATTATGGTGTTGTAATCATATGAGCCCTTATCCAAATATCTTTGCTACCAAGTCTTATGTCATTCTATCTCGTGTGTCTTTATCGCAGATGGGATACACCTCCCTGTCCATTATAGTGGACGCGTATCCACCTCATATCTATCTATACCTGATGCCCATTATATTCCGAGACTTTCCATAGGTCTTATTTCTATTAGTCAGTTGTTCAATATGGGACTCACTATGGTATTTTCTTTGTCTGATTTTTGTGTGCAGAATCCCAGGACGAAGCAAACAATTGGGATAGGTCGTAGATCAGGAAGAATGTATGAACTGGTTTACCTTTGCATTCTAGAAATAAATTTTAAACTTCAAGCCGTATCTACCTCCACTATTACCAACGAATCTCAAACCCTTTCCATCTCATCTAAACACAACACCTTTGAACTTTGGCATGCCAGATTAGGCCATATCTCTACAAATCGCCTTAAACTTCTTTCCACATCAGGTATCTGGGTCGTGTCAGTTCGAAACAAATATCATGTGTATGTGTCGACTTGGTGAACAACCAACCTTACCATTTCCTCACAGTGATTCCTTTAGTTCCGCACCTTTCTATCTTATCAATTCCGATGTTTGGGGTCCCTCCCCTCACCCCACCATGGGAGGATCTCTATACTTTATGATCTTTATCAGTGACCACACTCGATTTACATGGATCTATCTCAAGAAAAATTGTACTGAACTCCCACAAATCTATATCAACTTTGCCAAAATGATTCGAACTCAATTCTCTTCCCCTATCAAAGTCTTTCGCGCCGACAATGCAATGGAGTACAAAGAACATTCTTTCCTTGAATTCCTTCACCAACAAGGCACTCTTTCTCAATACTCTTATTCAACTACATCACAACAAAATGGACGCGCCGAACGTAAGCACCACCATATTCTAGACATTGTTTGCACCTTCCTCATTTTTGCCAAATGCCTGAAAGCTTTTGGGGTGAGGCAACCCTCTCAGCTATATACACCATCAATCGCCAACCTACTCCACTTCTACAAAATAAATCCCCATATGAAGCCTTACATCGTGTGTCTCCTGCTTACGATCTTCTCAAAGTATTGGGGTGCGTATGTTTTGTCCTACTCCAACCTTACATCTTATGTCTCTATTGTTAGTTACTATATTAGTATGGTGTAATTTAAAGTCTTAATTTGACATGCACAAAACTCACTTCATATTGCTTGCGCATATGAATAAAGTTTAATCATCTGAATAAAATATAATAAATAATTCATTTTTAAAGAAATACGTATTAAACTATTCAAAAAAATAGGATAAATAGACATGAACACTATATACACGACACATTTAGCTTCATAAACTTGAGTTATTTAGTCAAATCTCAGTCTATTGCATTTTAAATATAAATCTAGGAATCATATTTTTATAATTATCATTTTTATTTTTAAGTTAATTATGTAAAATGATATTCTTAATTCTTTGTTAGTGAATTTTATCCTATGATATTTTAGAAATATAATATAACATTAATTTATATTTTGTTGAAAGAAATTACCTTTATTTTTAAAAATATGAATCTTAGAAAAGAAGCTACCCTACACTCATCTACCACAATCATAGAGAATTTGTCCCTTATAGGGTCTACCACGTTCATGGAGTGCATATTGATTGGTGACTACACCAACTAACTTTATTTTAATTAGGGTGTTGCTAAACAGCATCTCCACCAGCTTTTCTATAATTTCTCTAAAATAGAGAATCCGACAGCTTTTCTATTTTAGAAAATCAATTATGATTTATATTATTAAAATATTCAATATATTTATCTCTCATTATTAAAATAATATTTCTCTTTCATCTTTTTTGATAGAAAATCATTAAAATACTATTTCTCACTCCTTTTTTGGTGGAAAATCATTAAAATAATATTTCTCTCTCATCATTTTAGAGATATACATAATTCTCTATATTGAGAGTTTTTCCCATTGTTCTCTATTTTAAAGAATGAGATAGAGAAGCTGTTGGAGCATTTTAGAGAAAAAAAAATTGTTTTTCTCTATTTTAGAGAAGTTGTTGGAGATGCTCTAAGGCTACCCCTGCCAAATGTATACCCCCCTTGAACAATTGTCGGCCACCTTCCTCCCTCACAAACCAAAACCAATTCAACATTTACATTTTACCCCCTATACTTACTTAATTAGTTTACTTTATACCTTTTAGTTTTTTATTTTTCATTTTACACTTTTATTATATTAACACATATAATCGTATATTAGATAAAATACGTTAAAAATACGTTTTAATTTTAACAAATTACACCATTATAATCGTCTCTTCGATACGTTCGAAATAAGCCAAAGATTGATTTTTTTTTATTTAATTATTTAATTATATATCATATATACTACATAAAAATATTTTTAATATTTATAATTCATACCCTTATAGTTAATTATTTAATTTATGATACATCTCTTATTTTTTTCAATTTTGTTTTACACTCCTATCGCATTAACATAATAATCATATATTAACTAATTCATTAAATCGTTTTAAATTATTGTTATTTGTATGTGTTTATAGATATCGTGAATGACAATAGGACAAGGTTTCACGAGAATAATATGAAATGGGGTTTTGAGTCCAGTAATACCAATTTGTCAAAAATGTTTTATAAGAGCATCCACATCCATCCTGGCTAGAGACCTTGTAAGATGGCATGACTTGCCAGTGGATAGTAAAATCTTGCAAGATACCCTTAAACTTGCTAAATTATCAAGGTCTTGCAAGACGTGGGACCTATTAAATTTAATAAATTAATACTATTATTTTTACAAGGGGTTGGGTTCACGTGAGACCAAATTTTTTTGAGACCGTGAGACCACAAAATAACACTAAACCTTCACAGAAATTCATTGTGAAGGTATGAAAAATATTCAATATTGGGCTCATTTCGAAGGTATCGACGAGACGATTATAATGGTATAACTTGTTAAAATTAAAAAATCTTTTTTTAACGTATTTTAGTTAATATACGATTATATGTGTTATGTGTTAATATAATAAATATGTAAAAATACGTTTTAATTTTAACAAATTACATCATTATAATCGTCTATTCGATATGTTATTGATTTGAAAGTCAATATGGTTAATTGGTCAAAAAATTGAAACAATATTCGTTCGATAAACATAAATTTTAAAAATTTTGTTTATTTTGTTTCATTTCATCTTTGGACACCCGACCCGTCCAAAACCCGAAAAATGAATAACCTGAATCCGACGACATTAACCCGAAACCGACCATTAAAGTAAATGTACTTTAGTTTATGTATGTTGATATGATAAAGATGTAAAATGAAAAGAGAAGAGATATAAAGTAAATTAAATAACTAATTATAATGGTATAAAGTGTAACCGTAAATGGAATAATTTTAAAGGTATATAATAGATAAATATATATAAGTGCGTAAAATGTATAAATTAAAAAAAAAATCTCGATACGTCATTCTTCAAAATGAATAATATAAGGGATATAAAAGAAAATTAATTCGTAAATGTTCATGATATTTAATAATAAGAAATTAATTCGTAAATTAATTCGTAAATATTCAATGTTAGGCTCATTTCGAAGGTATCGACGAGACGAATATAATGGTGTAACTTGTTAAAATTAAAAAGTATTTTTTGAACGTATTTTAGTTAGTATATGATTATATGTGTTAATATAATGAAAGTGTAAAATTAAAAATAAAAAACTAAAAGGTATAAAGTAAATTAATTAATTAAGTACACGGGTGTAAAATGTAACATTTAAATAAAAAATAAAAAAAAAAGTGTGTGAGGGAGGGGTACCCCAAATGGTGTCATTAATTTTTTTAGCCTTCTTACCAAACCCAACTACAAAATAACTATTTTTTAAAAAATTTACAAAACTAGCCACCCACTTCTCCTCAAGCATTGCTTGGGGAGTAGTGGTCCACGCCAATACATTTTTTCTAATTAATTAATAACAAAATAAATTAAAATAAGACTGATTTGACACACGATTCTTTGACTTGACACAAGATTCCATGAGTTGACTGATTTGACAACACATTTACCACAAAAAACCAAAAAAGACCTCTAAAACCACCCGGGTTCGCGCCGGCCGGCGCTACCCTCCGGCGGCGCGAACCGGCGTTGACCAAAAAAAAATTTCTTTTTTTTAAAACTTATTTTAAAAATACATAAATTTTTTAAAAAATTTAAAAATACATTTTTAAGTTTTAAGTAATTTTAAATATGATTTAAGGTAATACGTTTTATAATTAAAATTTTAAAAAAACGTTTTATAATTAAAATTTTAAAAATACGTTTTTTAATTAAAATTTAAAAATACGTTTTTTAATTAAGATAAAAAATTTAAGTAATATTTAAGTAATTTTAATTAAATACGTTTTTTAAAATTGTTTTTTGTTTCAAAAATAAATTAAAGATCAAAAATAAATTAAAGATAAATTTTAATTAAAATAATTTTAAAATTTTAAAGTATAAAAAATCCGTTTTTTTGTTTTGTTATGTAGTGATGTGATTTGACAACACATTAATTTTTTTTCTGTTTTAACTTTATTTTATTTAATAAATACATAATAAATTAGCACATAAAGAATTAGCACGTAATATTTAAGATAATTTTAAACAAATACGTTTTTCAAAAATTTAAGAAACGTTTTTTAAAATTTTAAGATACACTTTCTAATTAAAATAATTTTTTTAAGTAATATTTAAGATACTTTTAATTAAATACGTTTTTTAAAATTATTTTTAATTATTTTCAATAATTACAAAAATAAATTTTAATTATTTTTATTACCATATAACTTTATTACTACCTACTTTTTTATCATCTAATTTATTACATCTAACTTCCATGCATATGCGCAGGGGATCACGTTGTTTTCTTTTGTTCCGTAAGCACGTGAAGCATGTGGAAATGCTTCCAGTATCCAGATCCAAACGATTAAGTGAAATGTTTTAATTTAAATAATAGTTATGAAACAATGGACTTTTAAACAATTAATGGGATTTTTATAATTTACCTTAAACGCATACACAAATCCATGTAATGTGTACCTAACTTGTTCGCCAGACGCTTTCCTATACTCGTGAAATGTTTCACGTTTCGGTAAAGCGTCTTTCAATTGCTTGTACAGGCGACGACATACGTAAATACCCCATGGATATCTATCTCATCAAAAAAAATACCCACTTTAGTTATGGAATTTAAGTTATATAATTATTATGTAATGAATAGAAACAAATACATATTCCATGCATCCAAGTCTTCGACTAACCGTAACAATTCTTGTTCAATTAAATTGCTTCCTTGAAGACCAATAAATCCGGTAGAAACCAGAAGCAAAAGACATACACGTACCGCATCGGTGTCTTCTAATTTCTTGAAACCTTCCACATTTTTGAATACGCGGTCTAGATCACTCCTATGTACATTATAATCGTCACTAGCGCTCAAAACCCTTACTTTGAAGGATTCGTCGCTCGTCTCCGATAATGCAGGTTTTTTTTTGGAAAACCGCATGCCGGTAACGAGGCAAAATTCAGGTTGCCCGAAACGTACAATGTGACCCCCGACGTTAAAAAACATCGCTTCTTCAGAATTTGGCGGGTCTACCTGCATTTGTAACATTGCATGAACGAGCAACGGATCTACATTTGTTGTCCTGATTGTGAGCCAATGACTAAAACAAGTATTATTAAAAATACGCAGCCTGTTTCTCGACCCACGTAGGATCGTTTGAATTTGTTTAACAATTTCGAGACTTGCTTTTGATGTCACGATTGCTGGGTAATAATCTCCCTAAAATATAAACATTGTATATTAAAAGGAGATTTAATATAAAGATGTTAAACCAACATATAATGTAATATACAAAAGTTTAAATAATAAGAATTCAAATTATTTGTATCAATTTTTACCATGATGAACGAAGATGGTTAACAACGGTGAATGACGGTCGACGGAGGCGGTGAACGGCGGTGCAAATGTTGGAGTGGTGAAAGTTGGAGTGGTGGAAATTGGAGTGGTGAAGTTATATTTATATAGTTGGAGTGGTAGAGTGATGGTAAAAAAAGTAAATGGTAATAAGTTAGATGGTAATAAAGGTTGATGTAATAAATTAGATGATAAAAAGTAGGTAGTAATAAAGTTATATGGTAATAAAAATAATTAAAATTTATTTTTGTAATTATTGAAAATAATTAAAAATAATTTTAAAAAACGTATTTAATTAAAAGTATCTTAAATATTACTTAAATTTTTTTTATTTTAATTAAAAAACGTATCTTAAAATTTTAAAAAACGTTTCTTAAATTTTTTAAAAACGTATTTGATTAAAATTATCTTAAATATTACGTGCTAATTCTTTATGTGATTTTCAGAATAATAAAAATATATGATTTTGAAAATACATGAATTTTATTATGTATTTATTAAATAAAATGAAGTTAAAAAAGAAAAAAATTAATGTGTTGTCAAATCACATCACTGCATAACAAAACAAAAAAATGGATTCTTTATATACTTTAAAATTTATCTTTAATTTATTTTTGAAAGAAAAAACAATTTTAAAAAACGTATTTAATTAAAATTACTTAAATATTACTTAATTTTTTTATCTTAATTAAAAAACGTATTTTTAAATTTTAATTAAACAAAACGTATTTTTAAAATTTTAATTATAAAACGTTTTTTTAAATTTTTAATTATAAAACGTATTAATTTAAATCATATTTAAAATTACTTAAAACTTAAAAATTTATTTTTAAATTTTTTAAAAAAATTATGTATTTTTAAAATAAGTTTTAAAAAAAAAAGAATTTTTTTTGGTCAACGCCGGTCAAACGCCGGTTCGCGCCGCCGGAGGAGGGTAGCGCCGGCTGGCGCGAACCCGGGTGGTTTTCTAGGTCTTTTTTGGTTTTTTGTGGTAAATGTGTTGTCAAATCAGTCAACTCATGAAATCTTGTGTCAAGTCAAAGAATCTTGTGTCAAGTCAGTCATATTTTAATTTATTTTGTTATTAATTAATTAGAAAAAAATGTCTTGTCGTGTGCCACTTCTCCCCAAGCAATGCTTGAGGAGAAGTGGGTGGCTAGTTTTGTAAATTTATTAAAAAAGAGTTATTTTTGTAGTTGGATTTGGTAAGAAGGCTAAAAAAAGTAATGACCCATACAAAATGTGATAGAGGGGTATACTTAGAATTTCCCTTTAATTATTGCTCTTTTGCAAAATTACATAAAAAATTTAATAATGATAATTAATTATTTGTGTTAAATAATTATATCGTATGTAAAATTGTAATTTTCAATTGCATATGTCATGAAATAGGGGTTTTTGAAGATATAAAAAGTGTTTGTAATAAAAGGTGATCGTATGTTTATAGACATTATCATTCATTTATAGTGTTTCTTTCTCATTTTTAATCATTTAGCAATCAAGTCGATATAATGGAATTACGTTTAAAGGTTATCTAGCATGTGTGAAACAATCAATGTTTCCGAAGGGACTAATAACCACTAAACAATTATAAGAAGGATGTTGTTGCAAATGTTACATAATTCAATTAAAATAATCACAACCGTAGCGAGAGCTAGTTATATTCGTACACATATGATCTATATGTTTCAAAACTTAATCTATTTATATTTTTTGAACTTTCTCACATCAAAGTCTTAAATGACAATGAGAGGTGTTTTCTACACAATCTTCAATTTTAATTTGAGTGTACTACTAATTGTTAAGGGGTTTCCTTACTTTCGGCATTTGATGTTTGAATGACATAGTTAGCTTTCTATCACCACACTGGTACCCTTGGTTACCTATGGAATGGAATGGAATTGAATTCCACACATTCCACCATTCATGGATTTGGTCATTCCATCATAAATGAGAAGGAATTCAATTCCATTCCACCCAATTTTCTTAAAAAGACAAAACTATCCCCATCTTTCCTACTCCGACAACCACCGTTCTAAACCACCGCTGACCGCCACCGTTCTAAGCCACCGCCGACCACCACCATTGTGAGGCACCGTCAACCGCCACCGATCTCAGCCACCGCCGACCACCACCGACCTGAACCACCGCTGACCACCACCGTTCTAAGCCGCCGCCGACCACCACTGACCTGAACCACCGCCGACCACCACCGTTCTGAACCGCCGCCGACCACCACCGACCTGAACCGCCGACCGCCACCGTTGTGAACCACCGCCGACCGCCACCGTTTTCAGCCATCGCCGACCACCACTGACCACCACCGCCGCCGACCACCACCAACCTGAACCACCGTCGGCCATCACCATTCTGAATCACCGTCGGCCACCACCGTTCTGATGCACCGTCGTCGGCCATCACCATTCTGATCCACCGCCGCCGACCATCACCGATGGTTCAAATTTTCAAAAAGGGTATTTTGGTCTTTTACTAATATTTAAATCCAATTCCAAAGCTACATTATGTGAACCAAACAGACAATATCCAATTCTTTTAGCAAATTCCATTCCAATGTATGTCAACCAAACAGGTGGTCAAACGTTATAACAATCCATTCCAATTCCTTCAAAATCAAATTCCTTTGACAGATTCCATTCCATCAGAAAACATTATGCGAACCAAACGCACCCTAAGTAGATTGAGAAATGAATGCATGTTGATTTGGGTTATATTCTATGGTTATAGATGTGGAAGAAATTTACCATCATTTTGATATACCAAATATCCATTATAAATTACATTCATTTTCTATCATTTTAGACTCATGAAATCTATAGGGCACTCTTATTTAGTATCAAGCTTGTTGAGGATGGTACGGTACCTACGTTCTTACTTACGATCGAGTGTAGATGCAACATTATATACAATGAAACCTATGCTCCTTAGTCGTTACTCAATATCGTTCTTAGTCACTATTGTGCCAAATAACAATGATACTACATCCACACTAAATGTCATCCTTAATGGCAAGGACACCTACAACTTATCAAGCTTCGTTATGGTGGCATTCACTCCAAGTCTTCAATTCACAAATTCTGAATGAAACACAAAATCCGATAGTCAATTTGTTCTTACCCTCTGGCACACGGCCGACTACATCGCGTCCGCAGAGGACAGTTTCCTTGTCACAATGTTTTGGATACAACAAATTTCAACTCAAACAAATAATAATGTGGAAATAAAGAGTTTAGTTAGAGAATACAACATCAATATTTAGAGTGGTTCACTCAACCTTGGCTACTTTAGCGTTTTCGGAGCCCACCTCGAGACTAGGATCCATTATAATGTTGGAATGGATCTTTACTCACTCACACACACACACAAACACTCAAATAAATCACTTACAATGATAGAATTGGAAATATAGAACACTCGTGATATGAATTCTAATTGGGTGAGTGTTTTATGTGCTTGGTACTCTTAAGGTAGCGTTTGGTACGCGAATAAGGTTGTATTGGAAACTGGAAAGGACATGACAAAACTGAACATTACTAGAAATGACTTGACTGGACTGGACTAGTGTTTATTTGGTGTTTGGTACGATTAGGACCGAATAGAACATGACTTGACAAGTTGCCCTAGAAATTGTTTGATGATTTTATATATCATATAATAGGCATGAATGACACAAATAAAGTAAATATTTAAATAATTTAATTTATAAATATTTTTACACAATTTTCATATATAAATACACACAAATGTAATAGTACGAAATTTGAATGAAGAATATGATATAATTGATGATAGTTAAAAAAAAGCCTATTCTTACAGAGGAAATAATATGTTTGATTCGGTTTGAAAGATCCTTATGAATTGGCGGAGGCACAACGACAAGAGTTCTTTAAATGTTGGTCAAAACATCAATTTATAGTCAACCAAACGAAGTTGTAAGAGAAAATGCGAACGTCTGGATCCGAATTCCATATACATTAGAAATTTGTGTTTTCCGAAACTCATTCGTTTAAACAACATAGTGATTCTAAGGATGAATTCAGATCAGATATTTAGAAATGCTTTTCTCAAAATAAATCCATATCAAATAATTAGAACTCTCATAATAAGTGAATATCTTTATAAACTAACTTTTTAAATTAAGTCTTTTTTTTTTGTATCAAGAGTCAAGAGACTCATGTCAAAAAAGATATAAAATCAGAACCTTACATTTTTAAAAGATTTGGACTCTTTCTTTAAAAGATTTGAATTTATAAATATGTTAAAAGTCTCGCTTTTATAAAATATCGTCCTTGTAAAAGTATTCCATTTTTATAAAGATTTATGGAAAATATTTTCCTTTTATAAAAATCAAATTTCATGAACATTTATCCAATTTTTGAGTCCTATTGGCAAATATCCTATCTCAATAATTTTGTATATTCAAGCAAAAAGGAGCATTGTTTTTAATGTTCGGGATAGAATGCATGCATAAAATGCAACTAACTAAATGCATTATATGTAAACAGGGAACTACAAAAGAAGTAAGAGAAAAGAAAACACCCACCCACAATTTATGCTTGTGTAAGGGTGTTGGAGAAACAAAAACAATGCATAGAACTCGTAGTATGGGAATTGACTAGCATCGATGAAATACTTGTGGATATCTCCAACCAAAAGCCGTGTTTGACGAACGCCGGTGACTACTACTTCTAATCATGCACACCAAGCGTCGATTTGTGATTGCAGGCAAGGGGCGTGTGGCTCCTGATCATCCGCCTGCCTCTCAGATTGTGGTTTAGAAAAAGCCACTCAGTGGGAGTAGTCACTCGAGTATAGATAGGGCGAGGGAGATAGGTGTGGTGTGTATGATCGGGCCTACGAGTGAAAAGTAGCCATGCCAACGACTACACTAAAAAGAAAAGGAGGGAATATACCAAATGCTTAGTTTTTCTCATCCTTAACCATGATTAATCATTTTATCTGCAAAAAGAAGAAGAAATGGAAGAAAACGACTCCTATTATGAAGGTTGCACGTTTGAGAGGGGGTAAGGGCGATGGAGGTTTTTGTCTCTAGAAATCTAGGGTTTTTGATAAGGAAGGATCCATAAGAAGAGGATGAGAGGATGGAATCAAGGTCTAGGGAGGTCAAGAACGTCTCGAGAATGAGGGTTTTCCGGTAGTATGGGGACGAAGATGATTACGAGTGAGAGAGAAACGGGGACGGGTCGTAAAGAGCAGAGGGAAGTCGGGATAGGGTTTGGGAATAAAAGGGGTGAAGGAATTTATTAGATTCATAATTTTTTCCACAGTTTGTGCCCGCACGCCTATTTAGCTCGGACATGCGACCAAATCCAAAAAAAAAAGACTGAAAGTGTTTTTCTAATGCTCGACCATGTGCTCTTATTTTGCTAGCGCCCGTGAAGAAACTCATAAAACTAGGCAGAAAGTTTGCTCGCTCCTGCACGCCTATTTTTCTCACGCCCATGAAGAACACACAAAAACTGGACAAAGCAGATGGTCGCGACATCGTGACTAATACTCTAGTCCGCACATAAGACAAAATTTCAGAGCTGGGACTTTTATCTTTCAAAACACGAATGTTAGTTTATTCAAACCAGAACCACATAGGGTAGGAAAGATAGGGAAACACATTCTAGTGTACCGTAAGCTATATTATATGTTACTTTAATTGCCACCCGACAACGACCCCAAAAACTTGTTTGAGTTTTTAATTCATTTGCAACCCCAAGCATACAGTGTCGTAGCACATGTGTCGAACACGGGGAGACAAGGGAATAAGCACATATTTACTCACAATATTAGCTAGTTGGGCGCAATCAATTATCAAAGACTGGACCAACGCTAGAAATCAAATAACACAACTAAACTGTTGGTGCAAGTGTACCACATCTCTATATATTTTATATATTTATTTTGATGATTACAAACACACCGTATTATTGTTTATCTAACAATTTAATCCAAGTGTGCAGTTGTTGAAGAACACGAAGATTTAATCTGAAGGGTTCAAGACGGAAGTGTTTACGTCGTCATTATTGCTTATAACTAATAATGATAAACACCCTAAAATAATATACCACTTGGATATTTCTAAAAACCCAACAATTAATTTTAATAAGGTTTTGAGAAGATTCAGCAAGATTTGGTTGCAGTCCTGGAAGCTGACTTTTCCTGACGGCGGTATACCGCGGCGGTACAGCCGGTATACCGCGGGTACACTTTTGCCGGTATACCGCAGGTGTTCAGCCGGTATACCGCGGCAGGCCGTGTGCATTTCTGATTGGTTGAAAGAACCTTTTCCTGACGGCGGTATACCGCGAGACCCAGCCGGTATACCGCGGGTACGTAATTCCTGTCAACTTTGCATGTAGCCGTTGGTGTGTCAGTCACCTTTTCTGACGGCGGTATACCGCATGCATTTGGCGGTATACCGCGGATGCACAATGCCGTTGGAGATGCTGATATATAAAGAAGCTGTTGGTGATGAAGAATAGTAGACCTCAGAACACAAGAACAGTAACAACAAGCTGCAACCACCTCTCAGCTCTCTCATCTATTTATAATATATATTTTATAAAACATTTTTTTATAAAATATCCAAGTGTGAGATATTATACAAGAGTGATTACCCATTGTGAGTTATACTCCTCTTGTAAGTATTTGAATAACGGGTGTGTGATCCTGTTTATCTCATAGCAGAGGCTTGAGAAACTATTACAAATACCTTTGTACTTGGTTTGTATTTCTACCGTAAAGAATACATTTATTGGATCGTGTCGAGAAGTGTCTCGGCTGCTGGTTTATCACAGTTGGTGGTAAATCAGTAAATCTCTGTGTCAAGTATCTCTATCCCTTATCTCTTTATTTATTCCGCTGTGCTTTATTATATCTGTTTATATAAACTGCTTTGCATTTATATTTATTTATATAATCTCTGTGTATTTGTTTATATTTACACTCTTCTTTATTGTTTGTATACTCTGATTTATTTATACTGTTTCAGTACTGTATTTATTTGTAAAAGAATTTTTGAAAGTAAAAGATTTTAAATACAACCTTCCCCCCCCCTAGGTTGTCCAACATTTGGTATCAGAGCAGGGCTTTCAAAAATTATCTGTTTAATTTTTTAAAGTTATTTCTTTAATTCTTTTAAATGGCTCAACAAAATGCTTGGTTTTCTAAATCTCTTCTTATTGATTTCGAAAATTTTGATCTTTGGGCAAATTCTTTTGAACGTTATGTTCGTGGGATAAATCAAAAAATTTGGGATATTATTATTAAAGGAAATTTCAAACCCACAAAATTTCAAAACAACAAAGTTGTTGAAAAACCTAGCTCGGAATGGTCCGACGAAGATGAGGCTAATTATTGTTTAAATTATGAAGCCAAAAATTTTCTCTTTTCGGTTCTTACTAACGATGATATTGAGCGTGTTTATCTCTTTGAAACTGCTCGTGATATTTGGGAGAACTTGAACATCACCTATGGTGAAAACTCAAAAGAAAAGAGAGACGAAACCCGAGATCAAAGAAATGAAGAAACATGTCTCATGGCCGACCATGACAATGAGGTATCTTCATCATATTCTCCTAAAAATAATTGTGATAGTAATTATAGTGATAATTATTATAGTGACGATGAAAATAATCTTGACGAATTATATAAATCATTTCATGATATGGCCGCTCTCGCAAATAAATATAAAGATGAAATTTCTAATTTAAAAGAAACCGTATCTGTATATAAAAAGGAAATAGATGACGGTAAACAAAAGTCTGCTCATTATTTAGATGTTATCACTAAATTAGAAAATAAATTAAGTGAAAAAGATATTTGTAAATCTTGTGTTATTTTAAATGATAAAATTGCATGCTTAAATAAAAAGACACATGAAGATATTATGTGTACAAAATGCGAGTCTCTTGAAAATGAAGTTGCATGTTTAAATGCTAAATGTAAATCGCATGAGAAAAATGACTTATTAGCAAATGCTTTTAATAGTAGCAATGATAAAGTGCTTAAAATGCTAAATATGCCTAATCGTATAAATTGTCGTAAAGGCATTGGTTCCGATACATGTGTTGATAAATGTTCGTGTAAACCCATTAAAAGATTTTTTGCATCTCCTAAAGTTGATACGAGAAAACCCCCATATATGTCAAAAATGAAAAATGTGAATTATGGGAGGAAACCGCATGCTCGTATGTATATTGGTAATTTTTCTAGATCTAAAAATAATGCGAATATAAATGCTTCATTTTACGTCTATGATGAATACGATCGTAAAATCAAAATGGTTAGAAAATGGATTCCGAAAGGAATGTTTAATGTTGATAATCCCGGTGGGATGCGTTTGTGGTTTTAAACCATTTATATGGCTTTGTATGTTTGTCGTGTTTGTTTTATGTCGACAACATATTTTTTGCAGTTTATGTTTTTATACTAACTGTTAAAAGGACCCATAAGAAAAGGGTACCACGAAAATTTTTCTTTGCCTTTTGTAGTGGTTTCCTGGCGAGGATATAATACGTGTTACCTGCCGAGGTTATAATACGTGGTTACCTGCCGAGGTTATAATACGTGGTTACCTGCCGAGGTTATAATACGTGGTTACCTGCCGAGGTTATAATACGTGGTTACCTGCCGAGGTTATAATACGTGGTTACCTGCCGAGGTTATAATACGTGGTTACCTGACGAGGTCATAATACGTGGTGATTTTTTTATCACATAAAATTAACCGAAAATTGAAGCCTTAAGATCCGTTTTGGTGCAAGTGTTTCGTATTGGTTTGTATATCTTTGTCTCTATTGCTTTTTGCATTTTATTTTATCCCTCAAATTTTATAAAATCAAATTGATATCGTTATTAATTTGAGGGGGAGCGTTTTAGCTCTTTACCCATGAGTTTATGCTACCTCAATTATATGCATATTTTGAGGGGGAGCATCTCTCGAGGGGAAGCATACCGTCTTTCTTAACCCTTTTTGCTTCGACAAACGGGGGAGAGAAACCGCATATGCTCTTTCTTAGCGGTTGTGTTTGTCATCATCAAAAAGGGGGAGATTGTTGGTGCAAGTGTACCACATCTCTATATATTTTATATATTTATTTTGATGATTACAAACACACCGTATTATTGTTTATCTAACAATTTAATCCAAGTGTGCAGTTGTTGAAGAACACGAAGATTTAATCTGAAGGGTTCAAGACGGAAGTGTTTACGTCGTCATTATTGCTTATAACTAATAATGATAAACACCCTAAAATAATATACCACTTGGATATTTCTAAAAACCCAACAATTAATTTTAATAAGGTTTTGAGAAGATTCAACAAGATTTGGTTGCAGTCCTGGAAGCTGACTTTTCCTGACGGCGGTATACCGCGGCGGTACAGCCGGTATACCGCGGGTACACTTTTGCCGGTATACCGCAGGTGTTCAGCCGGTATACCGCGGCAGGCCGTGTGCATTTCTGATTGGTTGAAAGAACCTTTTCCTGACGGCGGTATACCGCGAGACCCAACCGGTATACCGCGGGTACGTAATTCCTGTCAACTTTGCATGTAGCCGTTGGTGTGTCAGTCACCTTTTCTGACGGCGGTATACCGCATGCATTTGGCGGTATACCGCGGATGCACAATGCCGTTGGAGATGCTGATATATAAAGAAGCTGTTGGTGATGAAGAATAGTAGACCTCAGAACACAAGAACAGTAACAACAAGCTGCAACCACCTCTCAGCTCTCTCATCTATTTATAATATATATTTTATAAAACATTTTTTTATAAAATATCCAAGTGTGAGATATTATACAAGAGTGATTACCCATTGTGAGTTATACTCCTCTTGTAAGTATTTGAATAACGGGTGTGTGATCCTGTTTATCTCATAGCAGAGGCTTGAGAAACTATTACAAATACCTTTGTACTTGGTTTGTATTTCTACCGTAAAGAATACATTTATTGGATCGTGTCGAGAAGTGTCTCGGCTGCTGGTTTATCACAGTTGGTGGTAAATCAGTAAATCTCTGTGTCAAGTATCTCTATCCCTTATCTCTTTATTTATTCCGCTGTGCTTTATTATATCTGTTTATATAAACTGCTTTGCATTTATATTTATTTATATAATCTCTGTGTATTTGTTTATATTTACACTCTTCTTTATTGTTTGTATACTTTGATTTATTTATACTGTTTCAGTACTGTATTTATTTGTAAAAGAATTTTTGAAAGTAAAAGATTTTAAATACAACCTTCCCCCCCCTAGGTTGTCCAACATAAACAATTAAGTTACACTAGACATGAGTAAAATAAGAATGAAACAAGGCTAAATAGACACACGAAACTAAGAAACAAGTAAGACTAGGTTAACAACTGAAAAAAAGAATCAAATGACAATCTAACTAGAATTAGGAACTCAATTTGAAATACATTAAATTCTACACTAAGTCACTAACCTATCTAAAATGGTGAATAGCGGTTTGGACTTTTCAAAGTGGGATTTTTCAAATTCGAGTGTTATTTTCGCCCCTCTTCCAAGGTGATAAAAACCTTTCTCAATTGAAAATCGATTATTACCATATCGTTTAGCTATAAAAAGACGCATTAAGCAAGACAAAAAGATTCCCAAATAATCAAAACATCTATTTTCACGATGTGATAAAAATTACCAATTGTTTAACCCAAGTCAAAACCAAATTTCTATTTAGATCTCAACTTTTAAATTCAACAATTTCCGCTTAGTGATCATTTAACAACTTTTAAATTTCCGTTAGTCGGCTAATCAAACATCCATTTTATCGGGAAATCGTTTACTTAAAACAACCAATTGATACAAATCAAGTCCTTGCCAATATTCACACTATGAATTAATCAAACATAAATCAAGGAAACACGAAATTATTAAGAATCAATCGAACAAGAATTGGGAAAACAAGATATTAAATCAATAACATGATTAAACAAGAATTAATATACTAAGAAAACAAATTACACAAGATAAATGCACATAAACCCGAGATTGAGATTATCAAAAACATTAAAACAATTGATAATTATAACTTAGCAAACATGAAATCAAACACAAAATTGAAGAAGAATAAAATAATAAAACTATATTATTAATGTCAGAGATTAAACGTGACCAAAACCAAGGAAATCATATAAATCATGAAAGTAACAAAAGAATCTAGATCTATCTAAACCAGATAGTTGCAGAAAATTGAAATTAACAATCAAAGATCTACGCTATAAACATGAATCAAGAATTAAAAGAAAACATAAACCGGAGAAGGAGAGATACAGTGTAACACCCTAAAATTTAAACACTAAATATAGGGGATTTCCGGAAAATGGGTAAATTTAAACTTCAACATATAAGCCAACTAAAACCCTTAAATGCAATGGGATAGCTTGGACAATGATTATACATATAGGAGTGTTGAGACATAAAACACAACAACCTATTAATCTAGAATTAAAGTGAGCTAGATTAATCCGGGTGTCACTATATCTCCAAAAAGTCTCTCCTCCCGAATTCCCAAAAGCCCGACTCTCCAAGCTCCTAAGAATGGTCGGCAACACGACGATCTAGACGCCGCTACGTGGAACCTGTAATCCACATCATGCAACATCAAGTGTTAGACAAAAGTCTAGTGAGATTTCGTGAAATGCACATTTATAAGCTTGTGATAAATACACATAAAATAATGTTACCGGCCCCGTGTGATCTCAAGTTACCACAAATCAACTCGTTAAGCGTTCCCACCTGAACATGATTATATAACCGAGAAGTGTTTCTTTAACAACAAAATACGGGGGAGACCCGTTGCCGTCGGGGTGACAAGAACATGGGAATGGAGTTACCCACGACGTTATCGGATAGCACCTCAAGTCCTGGTCCTAGTTCCCATGCCATAAAGACATCACAACCTCAAACCATCTCGTACCATGCCTTTAGTGCCTACTCCGTCGAGTTACACCTCAAGGACTTATGGGACCACATTGCATATCCGAACTAGACGAGTTACACCTCAAGGACCCCAATGTCCCCCATTGCCTACTCGCTAGTGATCCAATACGGCCAACAATAACATGAACCATTAGTCCATAAGGTCTAAATCCTCGTGCACAAGGAGATAGACATTCAATAATTCCTTACCATAGTAAAGGAAACATATAAAATAATTCATAGGAGTTATAGCACAAAGACAATCCTCGCATATCAATTGCTTAGCATGTGAAACTCAATCTTACTTAGCATGTGAAGCTCAACCTCATGAAGATACCAAATATTTACGACCAAGCATATGTATATATGCACATACGTACGCATCTACTTATATTTTTGCATATATAATCACACACACACATATATATATATATACATAAATATATCTATTCATATCCATATATATATTTATACGTACATATATAAATATGCGTACATATATGTACATATATAACCATGAGCACAAATATATATATATATATATATATATATATATATATATATATATATATATATCTAAACATACCCATATATATACTTATACATACATGCATAAATATGCATACATATATGTACATATATAACCATGAGCACAAATTTATATATATATATATATATATATATTTATATATATATATATATATTTATATATATATATATATTTATATATATATATATATATATATATATATATATATATATATCTAAACATACCTATAAATATATATTTATACACACATACATAATAATGGGCACAAATATATGTATATGTGTATATAACTACCTACACAAGAACACAAGTTATTACATTACGATGAGCACAATATGAATGTATACATGTATTCGTCAAATCCCTTCACTTAGTAAACCCTAGTCTCTTAGACAAGGTCATAATCTCATGAATCAACCCACATTTTTATAAAAGGAACCTCATAGTTAAATAAGGAGAAGAAAATGCTCACCAAGATAGGGTTTGTAAGAGAAAACCCCAAGAAATGTGGAAACCTTAAGTGCTTAACGAGGAAACCTTAGAATTTTAGAAACCCTAGCTTTTCCTTGATGAAGACTTGAACTTTAGCTAGCCAAACTTGGAGACCCACTTGTAACAATGTAAAAGTATGAAAGTTAAACTCTAATGAATCTCCATTAATGTATCTAGGTTTTTAGTGAAGGATTAAATGGGAAAAAGGGAGGTAAAATGAGAGGGTTAATGCGATGGAGAAGAGGGTGTCGGCTGAAAAGTTGCAAGAATGGTTTTTCCTTTTAAAATCCTGTCTGCCGCTGCTATATAAATAACCACTCGCCGGCGAAAGTGACACCAGCGAGAGTGCCCCCAGCATACTCGCCGGGCACTCTCGCCCATAATGTACCGAGGGGTTCTGAATCGAAGTAGCTGCAGGTTTGGCGAGGATGACACATGTGAGAGTGACCATGGCAATTTCGCCGTTGGACTCTCACCGGAAACGTACCGAGAGTGAGTCGAGTTCCAGCTGAAATGGTTGTCGCGAGTGTGCCCTCCGGCGAGAGTGACCTTGGCACTATCGCCGGGGCACTCTCGCCCCACTGTACCGCCGGTGAGGAAAATAAAACAAAAGGGGAAGCTGGTGGCTGTGTCACGTGGTCTGCATTCCTTAGCCATAAATTGAACTAGAAAGAAACACGTCATGCAAGTAACTCACTTAGAAAAATTAGGAGAGAAATCGAAATGGCATACCACGGCTACGTGGCCTTCTCTAATTCCATGCATGCTAACCCAAAAAGTGAAGAGAGTTCCAGTAGGTCACGTGATAGTTAGGCATGCATAATGGTAATTATAATAATGACTAAGAGTTATTCTAATTAACTAAATCAAAACTTAAGAATACGTAACACCTAGGATTTAATTACTTTGATTCGTGTCTTGCAACAAAATAAAAAAGAATATGGGAAGAATGCTTACCAAAAATTTCGGAGTGTTACAATCCTCCCCTCCTTGAAACGAATTTCGTCCTCGAAATTTCGCCTTTGACGTAAAGAGGATAACGATTTAGCGATAAAGGCCTCAAAATAAGACACTTTTACAAAAACTTACTCTCTTCCATGAGAGTGCGTTTAAGGCCTTAACCTAGTTCAAACTCTAACTAGAACTTGATAGACTCTATCCAACTTCCACATTGATTTTGCTGAAACTTGCTTCTAAACTTCACCTCGATATGCTACACTAATATCCCGCATGAAATTTGAACGAAACACCTTTCAAACACATGATCTCAATGGTCTCCCAACCTGAGGAGAGTCATACTACCTCAATAAGGTTTACGACCTTATTGATCTCGATTGCTCAATTCTCATTGATTCCCATGAATGAATTCACTCTTAAAGGCTTCTATTTAACCTCTATTGTATCGTGCGATACTCTCCCTTGTCCTTGAAACTACGATGGTCCTTGTACAAGTCAATCCGACCATAAACGACCATATTCATTTTAGTGCAAAGTATTCTTTACATTGATGACTTTACCCTACTGCTAAGGAACTCTCACAAGTAATCTTGAACCGATCACTCATTGGCTATTACCACCAGTGTAACATCACATAGCTTCCTCTACTATAATCACCTGAATAGGATAAATTCCACTTAAGATATACGTTGGGTATTCCAATAAATCTCGACATCTTGGATATTATACTACTTGAACAACCAATTTCCACGAGAAAATGATAGTAGGTATGCCCAACCATATTTTTCTTTAATTAACCATTCTAGTAATTGGTCATGTTCCCTCCCAGAACGTACTAATAGACCCCTGAGAAAGTTGATCATTCCCAACTCATCAATCATATAAACCTCATATTTCCACCAAACATCGTTCATTACAAGGCCATAAATCTTAACCATCGATACCAATCCACCAACATCTAATTTCCTTAGAGTTACCACATATATTGTAATCACTCCAGAGGACTCAATGGAAGTACCCCAAGTACTCCAACGGTTCATGACTTCAAAAATCAAAAGTCGCGACCTATATAACACAAAATGAGTATGCAAGACGTTGGTACACCAACAAATACTCCATCACTAGTTGCACCAAGTCGATTTCTCATATCAACTTAAGGTTGATACTTGATGTGGGAACTCAAATTCCATAGCTACAACACTCTAAAACATTACCTCACGATTTTCTATGATCGCATAGAATCACTAAAATGGCACACTACCAACAATCAACTTGACGTCAACCAGGTAACTCTTCAACTAGGGCAATTCATATGCAAGCAGTCGCATAAAAATTCAACCTAAAGCTACCGACACGATAGAGATTGCTACTTACTAATCGAGAAAACATGTAAATCTAATACTTCAAAAATTCAAACGTGCACCGAACTATCAAGATGGAATCCTGAATTTCGAAACTAGACACAAATTAATCTTCCGAAAGTCTCGATTCTCAAGGACTCTTCTATTTCTCAACTATCATTCCTTCTACTAAAAAGGGTTTCACATCTAGGCTTCTAATGATTTCAAGGTTTTTCGATTACAAGACCTAACAATCATGTCAATCTGCAGTTTTAAAAGGTTACTGAACATAAAATATTTATAATTCTTTTACATGAACTTAAAAATTTACTACTACTATTAGATAGTCGTGTCAGGTGGCGGCAATTGACATGCACATAGAGTCGAACGGTAAAAATACGCTTACGTTGCCTAAAAACATCAATGATAACAAAAGAAAACGCATACCACCAACTAACTCAAATGGACCATGCTAGTCCCAACATATAAATTTACTCATGCCACACACATAAACCAATTCGTGCACTAGAGTAACGTGCAACGAAACTCACCCGTCCAAAATCAAGGGACATACATACCACCGAATGACGTCAAAATTCTCCCAATTTTGGCCGCATGCTGCGTACAAGTAATTTGACAAAGTGAAATAACTTATACGAGTTATACATATGTATGTATTTTTTTTTGAGAATAAATATTGTGCATTCATTTGGTCTAGACCCGAAGTCTTATAACCATGTTTGCCAAGTTCACTAGCCACACTACTAACATTCGAACGTTCAAATTTCTTAAGGCGCACATCGGCAACTAACTCGATCAATCTTACAATCTCTTTCTTAAAATAATGATGATTTAACAAACCTATGGTTCAAACTTAACCAATATCTGAACCAAAATGGTCGACTTAATGTAATCACCATACATAACTGTCACTCTAGTGACAATCTACCAACATTAATTATTTCGATTATTCGCTAAGAATCCACTATTTACTCCGTCGATCATCACAGAAAAAGAAACTCAAGCAAACACATAACAAAGATCATACATGTTAATTATTTAAAAGATTAACGGTTTGAAACGTACTACTACAATCACCAATTATCATAATAGCAATTTCAAGCACACTTACGTAACAATATATTCATAATAGCAGTAGCTAGTTGAAATTATGAACATACTACACATAAGAATTCTCATTATCACTTTCATAATTCGCAATAACGTAATTTTCGTTGACTCTGAAACGTCCCATCTTAGTGTTCCTACCCAATTTCCTCACAATCCATTACTTATTGGTCTCAGCTTAAGTCTAGACATCACACTAGCACACCTAGTTCACTTACACTAGAACTCTGATACCAACTTGTAACACCCTAAAATTTAAACACTAAATATAGGGGATTTACGGAAAATGGGTAAATTTAAACTTCAACATATAAGCCAACTAAAACCCTTAAATGCAATGGGATAGCTTGGACAATGATTATACATAAGAGTGTTGAGACATAAAACACAACAACCTATTAATCTAGAATTAAAGTGAGCTAGATTAATCCGGGTGTCACTATATCTCCAAAAAGTCTCTCCTCCCGAATTCCCAAAAGCCCGACTCTCCAAGCTCCTAAGAATGGTCGGCAACACGACGATCTAGACGCCGCTAGGTGGAACCTGTAATCCACATCATGCAACATCAAGTGTTAGACAAAAGTCTAGTGAGATTTCGTGAAATGCACATTTATAAGCTTGTGATAAATACACATAAAATAATGTTACCGGCCCCGTGTGATCTCAAGTTACCACAAATCAACTCGTTAAGCGTTCCCACCTGAACATGATTATATAACCGAGAAGTGTTTCTTTAACAACAAAATACGGGGGAGACCCGTTGTCGTCGGGGTGACAAGAACACGGGAATGGAGTCACCCACGACGTTATCGGATAGCACCTCAAGTCCCGATCCTAGTTCCCATGCCATAAAGACATCACAACCTCAAACCATCTCGTACCATGCCTTTAGTGCCTACTCCGTCGAGTTACACCTCAAGAACTTATGGGACCACATTGCATATCCGAACTAGACGAGTTACACCTCAAGGACCCCAATGTCCCCCATTGCCTACTCGCTAGTGATCCAATACGGCCAACAATAACATGAACCATTAGTCCATAAGGTCTAAATCCTCATGCACAAGGAGATAGACATTCAATAATTCCGTACCATAGTAAAGGAAACATATAAAATAATTCATAGGAGTTATAGCACAAAGACAATCCTCGCATATCAATTGCTTAGCATGTAAAACTCAATCTTACTTAGCATGTGAAGCTCAACCTCATGAAGATACCAAATATTTACGACCAAGCATATGTATATATGCACATACGTACGCATCTACTTATATTTTTGCATATATAATCACACACACACACATATACATATATATATATACATAAATATATCTATTCATATCCATATATATATTTATACGTACATATATAAATATGCGTACATATATGTACATATATAACCATGAGCACAAATATATATATATATATATATATATATATATATATATATATATATATATATATCTAAACATACCCATATATATACTTATACATACATGCATAAATATGCATACATATATGTACATATATAACCATGAGCACAAATATATATATATATATATATATATATATATATATATATATATATATATATATATATATATATATATATATATATATATATATATATATATATATATATATACGGGTGGGTTCAAATGAAAACTCAAATTCAATTGTAAACGTGAGGACAAACCATAGCCTTTGATTAAAAAAAACGGAGATTAAATCAATGAATAAAAAACGCGGTGGCAATTTTGTAAATAAGTTGAAAACTATGTCCTTGGCTTAGTGAATATTTAGCGCGTAGGGGTAAAATTGGAAAAACAAAATTACGGTTCAAAACCTGAGATATAGCCATAATCAAAAAGCAGACGGCATATTCATCATTTTTCGCCGGATTTCTCTCTCACTAAAACTTCGATTGTTGAATACTGAAGAACGAAGAAGATTGTCTGAAGATTAGTTAAAATCATCAACAAAAATGGCAGATACATCAGAAGATAGTAGAGATAAGCTTACAATGGGTGAACTTCTGAAACAACGTAAGTTTAAATGTTTTAAAATCGTCGATACTGAATATGATTAGGGTTTATATGTAACTCTTACAGATTAAGAAACAAAAATATGATTCGATAAACCCTAAAACGGAAAAAATGAAGAAAACAAACTATATGATGAATAAATGATTCAAATGCCGATTAAAACTAAGATATATTGTTAGATTTTTTGTTATTTTTGTGAGTATTTATATTCATACTGAATATTTACGAGTAAAACTAAGATATATTGTTAGATTTTAGATGTTTATGAGTAATTTTTATTCAGTCTGAATAAAGAGTGAAATATTCAGTCTGAATATCACTCCAACTTCTGAATATACTGCTAGTATTCAGACTGAATAACAGAGATCTAAAAAGTGTAATTGATTATTATTGCTGAAACGTTGTTAACATGTTTGGGAGCAGTGATATTCAGTCTGAATATTTCACCCTTTATTCAGACTGAATAAAGGGTGAAATATTCAGTCTGAATATCACTCCAACTTCTGAATATATTGCTAGTATTCAGACTGAATAACAGAGATCTAAAAAGTGTAATTGATTATTATTGCTGAAACGTTGTTAACATGTTTGGGAGCAGTGATATTCAGACTGAATATTTCACCCTTTATTCAGACTGAATATTTCACCCTTTATTCAGAATGAATAAAGGGTGAAATATTCAGTCTGAATATCACTCCAACTTCTGAATATATTGCTAGTATTCAGACTGAATAACAGAGATCTAAAAAGTGTAATTGATTATTATTGCTGAAACGTTGTTAACATGTTTGGGAGCAGTGATATTCAGACTGAATATTTCACCCTTTATTCAGACTGAATAAAGGGTGAAATATTCAGACTGAATATCACTTCAACTTCTGAATATATTGCTAGTATTCAGACTAATTAAATTATATTTTTGTTAATTGTTTTAATTTAAATAGAAAAGAAGAAAAAACATGAAGATGAAGTGTCTTCTTCATCAAAAAGAAAGGCTGAAGATGAAATATTTTCATCGAAGAAAAGAAGAAAAGAAGAAGAGAAAGGTATTATGATTATTCATTTTTTAAAATATTTATATATATATTTAACAAAATGCATATTTTAATCATTTTGTTGTGAATATCAAATATGTTTATAGGTAAAAAGAAGAAGGATGTTAAAGAAAAGCATAAAGAAGGAGCAAGTGGTAGTAAGAAACAACAAAAGAAAGAAATACATCAAGGTGTTACAAAGGAAAAAAAACACGAAGAAGGCAAACCAAAGAAGCCAAAGAAGCTGAAGAATATGTTTATAAAACACAGATCACTATCCATACGGTCAACTCCAAAAAACTTAATGCTGGTTACTAGAAAGATGAGAACGCCACAAATAAACTGCATAAAGGAGATGGGATTTGGAACCATTTTAGATATGAATATTGATTCTATACCATCTAAGCTAGCATACTACATAGTCGACAACTTTGATCCTGTTGATATGGTTATAAGAACAAGAAAAGGACCAATTCAGATTACAACTCAGGATGTTACTGATATGCTGGGATTAAAAGATGAAGGGATCGATATTAATACAATTCCGATAGATGTGGAATGGGATGGGATCGTTGAAGACTGGAGAGCACAGTTTGATAAAACTTTGATTAGACCAAAGGATGTTGTGAAGATGTTAAACGAATCAAACAGTACAGATTGGAATTTCAAGATAGGTTTCGTTGTTCTATTTGTGAATACAATTGTTTCTTCAATGAAGATGGGTACATGCAATCTATCAATTCTTTCACATTTAGGAAAGAATTTAGAGTTCAAAAATGTGAACTGGTGTAAATATATAATAGATTGTGTGAAGGAAAGCAAGAGAGGATGGAACAGGGAATCGGATGTCAGCTTCTACACTGGCCCAATAACTTTTTTGACGGTATGTAATCAACTTTAATATCTCTTTTTATTCAAGACTAATATGCTAGTTAGAATTGCCTTAAGTAATCAATACATTCATAATTCAGCATGAATAACTATCATAAACATGTTATTTAAATAGAAAATGGATTGGCTTAAGCAAGAAATACATATCATTATTCATTATGGATTACTATAATATGAATAGGATTAAGCATGGATATCTGCATTATTTAAACTATATGTTAAGGCATCATTTTATAGTTTAAATATTCATTTTGAATATCTTTCTTTATTCAGCTAAAACGTTGTTAACATGTTTGGGAGCAGTGATATTCAGTCTGAATATGTACCTTTATTCAGTCTGAATAAATGGTGAAATATTCAGACTGAATATCACTTCAACTTTTGAATATATTGCTAGTATTCAGACTGAATAACAGAGATCTAAAAAGTGTAATTGATTATTATTGCTAAAACGTTGTTAACATGTTTGAGAGCATTGATATTCAGTCTAAATATTTAAAGTATTCAGTCTGAATATCATTTTAAGTTATATTCATTTTGAATATTTGTCTTAATTCAAACTGAATAAAGGAAGATATTCAAAAATGAATATTTAAAATTGTTCAGTCTGAATACTTTATTCCATATATTCAAAACGAATATAACTTGAACATTTTATTCATTTTGAATATTTGTCTTAATTCAAACTGAATAAAGAAAGATATTCAAACTGAATAAAGGTACATATCCAGTCTGAATACTTTATTCAGTTTGAATAATACTATATGGAATAGTTAAATAATTTATATTCAAATTAATCAGTTAAACATTCACAAATGATAATATAAGTTTTATGTAATTAACATATTTGCATTATACAAAAATATAGCTTCTTTACCTGGATTCGACAAAATGTGATGGATTTGAACACATCAAGACAAGGCCTGCTATAAAGGGATGGAATACAGAGAAGATGAAGACAAGAGATAAGTTGGAGTTAAAGATTGGAGGATTTGGCAGAGGAGAATTCAGTGAAAACTATGTTGAACTAGAAAAAACAGAAAAAGTTTCAACAAAGAAAAAGACAGCAAAGGTACAAACATATATTTACATTTGCATTATAGTACTTACTTTGATAACTAAAATGTATATATCAAATAAAAAAACAGGAATACATGAAGATTCTCGATGATAGTTTGGAGGAACTATTTGCAAACAAAGTAGAACTTGAATACAACTTGAATAAAGCAATCATGTTGTATCCAGAAGATAGTTCTTTCACTGAATGGAAAGCAAGTTACGAGAAATCATTTTTCATCAAATCAGAAGTTATTGTAGAGGATGTGCAGAGAATTGAAAGGAATGTGGTATCGATGGAAGAAGAAACAAAAGAAGCAAATGTTTCTAAAGAAAAAGAAAAAGAAGATAACAAGATTTGTGAAGGAGAGAAAAAAGATGAGACAGAAAGAGAGAAGAAAGAAGATGATAAAGAAATGAATAAAATAGTATGGCCTGATGGTACACAATATTGGGAAGGCTTGGCAGATTCAGAAGAAATTAATAATGCTTTCAAGGATGCAGTTGGAAAAACCCAAGTAGCAATTGAAGAACAACTTCAGGTTGAAGCTACAGTATTGATAGAGGATGTTGTTGCAGACATTAATATGGAAATCAAGGATAAGGAGATAAAGAAGACAGAAGAGGAAGAGAAGAAGGAAGAGAAGAAAGATGAAGATAACAAAGATGAACATAATGAAGGACAAAAGAATGATGAAGAGATGGACGGAGAAAAGAATGAACACAAAACTGAAGATGAGATGCAGGTAGTAGATGAGAAGAAAGAAGAGAAAAGGGAAGATCACACAGCGGCAGTAGTTGAGAAGAGCAAAGAGCAGAAAAATGAAGAAGGGAAGACTGAAGAGGAAAAGAATAAAGGAGAAAAGGAAGAAGAGAAGAAGGAAGAGAAGAAGAATGAGGAAGAAGAGAAAAAGGATGAGGAAAAAGATAAGAAAGAAGAAGAGAAAAAGAATGAGAAAGAAAAGAAGAAAGCAGAAGAGAAGAAAGCAGAAAAAAGTGAGACACAAGATTCAAATCCAAACTATTCTCTGGGGATGTCACAGTTACATACTCCAAAAAAAAGAAAAGAAAAAGCTGTTGAGGATGAAGAGGTTGCCAGCAAAAAAGGGCCTCTTGTTATCAAAATTAAAACAAACGAAGTGAAAAACCCTGACAAGAAATTGAAAAGAATAGAGAAAATAGGTGAACAATTGAAATCACCTTATCTTCAAAGGAGGGTCGATGTGACAAAGAATACAACGACAACAGAAAACAACGTTGGCAGTTGGTTATTTTCTTTACAGGGAGATAAGTTGTAAGTTTTAAAGTTAATACATATTGTGAATTGTTAACTTTTATTTTATATTCACTTTGAATATGCCTGATATTCAGTCTGAATAAATAGTAAATATTTCAAAGTGAAACAATCACTTTATATTCACTTTGAATATGCCTGATATTCAAATAGAATAAACTGTAAATATTTCAAAGTGAAAAAATCACTTTATATTCACTTTGAATATGCCCGATATTCAGTCTGAATAAAACTATATATTCAAATTGAATAAATAGTAAATATTTCAAAGTGAAAATCACTCTATATTCACTTTGAATATAACTTATATTCAGTTTGAATAAAACTGAATATCCAAAATGAATAAATAGTAAAATATATAAAAACAAAAATCACTTTATTCACTTTGAATATAACTTTTATTCAGTTTATATTCACTTTATATTCACTTTGAATATTCACTTTGAATATGCCTGATATTCAGTCTGAATAAATAGTAAATATTTCAAAGTGAGACAATCACTTTGAATATTCACTTTGAATATGCCTGATATTCAGTCTGAATAAATAGTAAATATTTCAAAGTGAAACAATCACTTTATATTCACTTTGAATATGCCTGATATTCAGTCTGAATAAATAGTAAATATTTCAAAGTGAAACAATCACTTTATATTCACTTTGAATATGCCTGATATTCAAATTGAATAAACTGTAAATATTTCAAAGTGAAAAAATCACTTTATATTCACTTTGAATATGCCTGATATTCAGTCTGAATAAAACTATATATTCAAATTGAATAAATAGTAAATATTTCAAAGTGAAAATCACACTATATTCACTTTGAATATAACTTATATTCAGTTTGAATAAAACTGAATATCCAAAATGAATAAATAGTAAAATATATAAAAACAAAAATCACTTTATTTTCACTTTGAACATGATGTTATATTCACTTTGAAAATAAAATCAAATTGAAAATTCATATAATACGATTTCATGATCTACTTATATCATATCGTGTTTGACAGAACATCTAATTATTTAATTAAATTTTAAACAGGGACATTGTTTTTTCTACAAGTGATGGGCATTTTAGCTTCAGAATAATGTTTGAAAGCATGATTCCAGATTCTGAGCCATTTGCTAATGTCATTGACACCTGGTCAGTGATATTAAATCAAGAGGAAAGATTAAGAAGCAGTGATTCTCCTCAAAGATTATTCTGCACTACAGAAGTTTTCGTAAGTTTACTATACTTTTAAACCAAATTACAAATAAGGATTAATATTAATTTATCATATTATGCATTTTAACAGCCACATGAAATGTTTGAGGGAAGATTTGTTCTTGAAAAGAGTTTAAAGCTATTCACAAAAAACTTTTGTGAGAATATGAAGGGAAATTCAGAGTTGAAGATTTTGAAGAAAGTTGAATTGGTACTAAATAATTAGATTAAAAGTATTATTTGAATTAATTTTATTTCATATAACCTATAATTCATTACATAAAAAATTCATGCAGGTATTCTTCCCCATTATCAAGAGTTCCCATTTTTATCTTTTATGCATCGATTTGAAAAATGGTGAATCGCATATTCTAGACAACAGTGCTACGGATGTTGCAGACTCTGCAAAATATGGGAATGTACCAAGAATTATTGTAAGTAGAATGATATATTATCTAATATACATTAATAATAATAATAATTTTATTTAATATTATGAATAATATGTATAATACGGGTATAATGCAGCAAAAAGTGTTCATAAAGTACCTAGAAAGGATTGGGGATGCAAGATCAAGCAAATTCAATAAAATAGTCCCAAAACGTGAAGCAATGAAGTGGAGAACACTAGAGAATAAAATTGACTGTGGTATATTCATGATGAGACACATGGAGACCTTCATGGGTGGTAATGTAAAGAATTGGGATTGCGGTTTGCTAGAGGAGTCTCCGGGTCAAAAATCGCGGTTAAAAAAACTGCGATACAAATATGTGACAAAAATGCTTCTATCAGAAGTGAATCAGAAAAGGGATTGGGTGTTGAATGAAGTAAATGCATTTCAACAGTTGCCAGAAGATAAAAAGAGGGAAATTGCAGATAATGCCGAGAAAGTGAAGGATGAACGCTTAAGAAGCTTGGATTAGGCGTTAAGAAGCTTGGAATAGGCGTTAAGAAGCTTTGATTGGGTGATTGGTTCTTTAAAACAATTATTCGGTTAGTTTTTTTGGTTGTTGAATGTGGTTGGTGTTTCATACAATTAACTGGTTTGGTTTTCTTGTATTCAGTGGGTTTGGTTTTTAATTGTTTGGTGATTTGAACAATTTAGTAGTTTGGTTTTTGGTGGATGAATGTGTGAACAGTTATGTTGGGTTTATTTAGTTGAACAATAGGTTTTTTTTTGGTTTGAATGAATTTGATGAATATAAAAAATTGTTGTTTTGATGTATTGTACAAATTTAGCAATGTTGTTGGTTTTGTTTGATTTATTTCTTAAATAATATAATAATACATATTTCTTTTTATTCATGGTGAATATATATGTTACTTTAATAGTGAAAACACAAGTAATTTTATTCACTTTGAATAATAGTTAATATCCAAAATAAATATGACTAAAATTTTATTCACTTCAACTTCTGAATATATTGCTAGTATTCAGACTGAATATTTCACCCTTTATTCAGTCTGAATAAAGGTACATATTCAGACTGAATATCACTGCTCCCAAAAATAGTTTTATAACTAAACTAACAATTTACAGTTTTTATTTTTTTAGATTTTAGATGTTTATGAGTAATTTTTATTCAGACTGAATAAAGGGTGAAATATTCAGTCTGAATATCACTTCAACTTCTGAATATATTGCTAGTATTCAGACTGAATATTTCACCCTTTATTCAGTCTGAATAAAGGTACATATTCAGACTGAATATCACTGCTCCCAAAAATAGTTTTATAACTAAACTAACAATTTACAGTTTTTATTTTGTTAGATTTTAGATGTTTATGAGTAATTTTTATTCAGTCTGAATAAAGGGTGAAATATTCAGTCTGAATATCACTTCAACTTCTGAATATATTGCTAGTATTCAGACTGAAGTATATTCAGACTGAATATGTACCTTTATTCAGTTTGAATAAAAGGTAAAATATACCTTTAATATCCAAACTGAATATAATTTGTTCTGCATATTGCATTTTATAAATGGTTTATAAATATATTTCATACATAGTGAATAAAAAAATATGTGAAAAATATTATTAAAATTCAAAGAAAATCATCGTATGAATTGTTTTTTTGATCAGTATTCAAAATGAATAAAAAATTGAAACTAACAATATTAGAAACTAAAAAACCTCTACTTACTAACATCATTTCTCGATGGGCAATTGCGTGAGTCATGGGTAGACAAATTCTTACACAACCTACACAATCTCATTGTCTTTTTACTCTTTTCAATTGCTTTTTCTTTACTACTCTTCAACCTCTTGCCTGTACCACAACCTTTGTTTCTTATCGGTTTAGGATTGTGAACATCAACAACTTCTGGTTTTGACACACCAAGCAACGACTCCATCACCTCTTCGGTACTGCGATGAGGAACACTACATCCACTAGCCTCCAAATTACTCTTCAATTCTTGAATTTTCAAAACAAAGTCTTCAAGCTTGTCCATATCATCAACTACTAGACCAATGCAGTAATCAAAGGCAGCTTGAGCATCATTTTCTAGTTTCTCACGACGCTCGTTTCTTTCTCCAACCCAATGACGTTTCTTCAACAATTCAGAAGAAATGAGGTCTTTTCTCCAACGCTTCACTATATATTGCAAAGGTATCTCTTCAATGCACATATTCTTTAATACACAAAAAATATGACGACATAGCAAACCATAATGATGGTAAAACAAGCAGCTACAATCCAAAGAACCAGTGGTCTTATTATGCACAACCTGAAAATAAATTCAAATAACTTCATTATTCACAATGAATAATAAGTTATAATTAACATACAATTAACTAGAACTTTATTCAGACTGAATATATACCTTTATTCAGACTGAATAAAGGGTGAAATATTCAGACTGAATATCACTTCAACTTCTGAATATATTGCTAGTATTCAGACTGAATATGTACCTTTATTCAGTTTGAATAAAAGGTAAAATATACAGTATGAATATCACTTCAACTTCTTAATATATACCTATTATTCAGACTGAATAATAGATAACTAAAAAGTGTAATTGATTATTATTTCTAAAACGTTGTTAAGATGTTTGGGTGGAGTGATATTCAGACTGAATATCCTTTATTCAGTCTGAATAAAAGGTAAATATTCAGTATTAATATAACTTCACCTTTTAATATCTTATATACCTACGTTAATCAACTAGAACTTTTTTCAGTCTTTTACAAATTCAATATGGATATAACTTCACCTTTTAATCTATACCTATTATTCAGACTGAATAATACAACACAAAAATTAACTGATTATTATTATGAATATCTAAATGAAATAAAACTAACCTTATGATCAGACTCTTTTACATATGCTTCAAGATTTGAACTGGATGCACCATCTTTCTTTTTATGTTTAACCTTCTTCTTCTCAACAACAACAATAATATCAGAACCATCTACAACACTCGAAGATGATTGAAAACAGGACCAAACCGATTCATTTATCTCATTCTGAACATCTCTAAATACAGCACGAGTATATATCTTAGAAGCATGAACCTCAATTGGAAGTGGTGTACTAAACTTTGGAATAGTTGTTCTTGTTTGATGATTGAGCAACCTATGATTATTCCGTTGATTGTCCATAGCAGAATCAAATGAGTCAATAAAAGACATAAGATTTGCACCGTGATGAAAAAATAGTGAAAAGAACGAATTTTCACTCTCAGATCTTGATGTCGTTCTCATTAGCCGAGCCATAGGAATATCTCTATAAAATGATGGAATCCACCTATTCCTATTATCATACATATAAGACAACCACTTGTGGCCAAGAAGATCAAAGTCACCAATTAAAGATTTCCATCTCTCTTCAAATTGAGTAGCATCAATGTGTTCATCCCATATAAGAGCATGAAACCTTTTCTTGAAATCAGTATTTGAAATAATATTGGAAGTAATCTGAAAACATAAAAGATAAAATGCAATCAACATGAATACTTTCACTATTCAGTCTGAATAATTTCACTATCCAGTCTGTATACTTCACTATTCAGTCTGAATACTTCAATATTCAGTCTGAATACTTCACTATTCAGTCTAAATACCTTAACTATTCAATGCGAATAAATATGATAGAAAATGAATATTTAAAAATACTTACAATTATTCAGTATGAATACATATAAGTATTCAAAATGAATAATAAAATTATTCAGTATGAATAAAGAAATACATTCAAAGGCAATTTTGTACTAATGTGCCACATACAAAATCGGTGCCTTGAATCTGGAAAGACTTCAGAAACAGCTTGCTTAATAGCAGGACACTGATCTGTAACAACCAACTTTGGTGCTTTCCCAAAAGATTTCAAGAAAGAATGAAGCAACCATTTATAAGCTTCAATATTTTCACCATCAAGAAGGCCAGCACCAAGAGTTACACAATTCTTGTGATTGTCAATTCCTGTGAATGGGACGAATACCATACAATACCTAAAACAAATACAACTAATATAAGTTATGAACAAAGACATACTAAAATAACGTATAAAATACAAAAACAAATACTTACTTATTTGTCCGGAAGGTTGCATCAAATGAAACAATGTCACCAAACTCTTCAAAGTTGCGTTTAGCTGTTTGGTCGGCCCAAAAAACATAATTCAAGAGACCTTCATCGCATTTATATTCAAACGAATAATTTGGCACATACAATTTTCTATCATTCATTTTCCTAACAAATAAATTTGCATCGCTATCTCCAATGAAACAATTACGATCCCGTTGAAAATTTTTATACTCAACCTTCGTTCCACCAACCATTTCATAACCACCCTTCAATTGACAAAGAATATTGTGTGCTTGTGTAGCACCAATATTTGCATTTGACATCTTAAGAATCCACCTTTGCTGAGAGTAGTCTAATTTCCGACTACTTTTCAACATGTGCTTCGAATCATCATCAAACAAACAATGGTTATGTTTCTCTTCAAATGCATATAATATAAATGAAATCCCACCAGGAACAACCTTGAACTTCACACATGCATCACAACCAGTTCTTTGAATGTTACTGTTTCTTTTCTTTTTCGAATCCAATGTATCCACCTGGACAGAATCTGGAAAACCAGCCCTATTGCACACAACATACCTCAAAACAACCATAGAATATGCATTTTTTTTTCAAACAAGATAGTTTGACATCAAATCCAGCTTTTGCAGCATACTTCTTATACATTTCGATACCTTTTTCCAATGACTCAAAAACTTTACCAACAACAGGTTTCAAATCTTCTTCTACAAGAGGAATCCAAAACTTCATTCCATCACAATCAACTTCAGTAACAGAAGGCCCATCTTCATTTCCACTATGAATTTGATCTATAAAGTATATTAAAAATTATATTCAGAATGTATACAATATAACATAAAGCATTATTCAGACTGAATATTTCACCTTTTATTCAGACTGAATAAAGGTATATATTCAGTCTGAATAATAGAGAATTAAGAAGTTGAAGTGATATTCAGACTGAATATTTCACCTTTTATTCAGACTGAATAAAGGTATATATTCAGTCTGAATAATAGAGAATTAAGAAGTTGAAGTGATATTCAGTCTGAATATTTCACCTTTTATTCAAACTGAATAAAGGTATATATTCAGTCTGAATATCACTCCAACTTCTTAATTCTCTATTATTCAGACTGAATATATACCTTTATTCAGTTTGAATAAAAGGTGAAATATTCAGTCTAAATATCACTTCAACTTCTTAATTCTCTATTATTCAGACTGAATATATACCTTTGTTAGTCCCATATTAAACAAAGCAACGATTCATATATTGATAGAGATAGTAACAAGAAGATAGATAATCAAAGTGGTGTATTATTCAAGATGAAAGCAACCTAGAGAGAGAATGGATCTCTCTCTAGAACACACACTACACCAAGGAGGCTACATTGCAATGACAAACTTTCCACCCTAATTACACACACTAAACATTATATACCCCTTGTTACATAGTTAAGCCCAAGCCCATTACACTATATCCAAGCCCATATTACTATTAATTACCCCTTTACAAAACTATCTTATAATTAGGACATTTAGTGTCCTAACAATCTCCCCCTATAGTTTTGTAAAGGAATCACCCATCTCGAAAGATCTTTAATTCTTCTCCCCCTTGATTTCTTTAGAAAACCGTAGTGATGCAATTCTTCAAATGTAGTCTAGGCTCCCCCTTGAAATATGATCTTACTCTTTATATTTCAACCTTGACAAATCAGATTCAATGTCTCGACCGAGTGCACGAAAAATATCTTCATAAATGTGGAAACTCTAGCTCGTATCGATAAGCTCACAAGAAAAAATAACGAGCGAGTTGTTGCGTAACAATACCAAATGCAAACTCAGTCTATAACACCAAATCCGTCGATAAGTCACGAGTTGAATAGGAATTCGGCTTAAGAGCGTGATTCGGATTTGCTCGAAAGAGGAAACATAATGAAGCATACACTATAAGGTAGGGTTTAGAAGAACACCACAAGTAACATTGTTCATCAACTGTAGAAAAATGCTCATCCCCAAAATATCAGAATACTGAATGATGAAAATCCGGAACTTCAATCTTCAAGAAATAGCTGAATGATTATAAGCACTCAAGAGTCTGAATCACAACCAAAGCACCAGAACAACGATTGCAAGCACTCACAATTCTGATTGATCAGGTCAGAAGAGCACTCAACGGTCTAGCATCGTCAACAAAACTCCAGAATGATGATTGCAAATGCTCAAACGTCTAATTCAATTCAACCAAAGACTGAATTCCAACACCCATCTTCTGAAAATCTTGGCAAACTTGAGCTCTATTAAGCATTGACAGTTGCAATATATGTATGTGACAGCCTAAATATGGGAATGATGTCACACATGCTTTATGCTAAACACCATGAACAATGCCCCCCTCCTGAGACTAAGCACGGGGGTTCCGCTACCCGGTTAGCGGATTTTTTTTATATTTTGTTTGTAATTGAAAGGGTGATTACTTAGGCGAGGATACCATCTGGATCTCTAGAAACAGTCACGATTACACATTTTTAACCCTTTGTTGCAACACAAACCATGTCACAAACACACACAAGTCGCAATGCAATGAAGTCGCAATGCACTGAAATCGCAATAGCTGAAGTCGCAGCACCTGAAGTCGCAATAGGTAAAAGTTCACCCAAGTCGCAACTGAAGGTTGCGATTTGGTACTGTTCAACGTGTAGTGGATTGCGATTTGGGGCAAGTCGCAATAGACAATTGCGATTTGGAGGCCAAGTCGCAATAGACCATTGCGATTTGGTACTGTTCATCATGATGTGGATTGCGATTTGCATGAATATATGACCATTGCGATTTGGATGAACATATGAAGGCATGTTGGTTGCGACATGGATGAAGATTCAAATAATCTTAAGTCGAAACTTCAATACTGATCTGTTTGGGCTGAAAATTGGTACGTAGGTGCGCACTGGCATTCTGGACAACTTTAACACTTTGAGTTTTGTCCAAAAACCAACATAAATGTGTTTTTCAATCCCAAAACAGTTTGTGTGCAACAAAAATTCGAAAAGTTAATGTTTCATACCAGATTGGGCTGTTGATGATGAATCGTTGTAGAATGATCGTATCGATGATTGATTCCTTCGATTTTGGCTCTGATACCACTTGTGAGTCCCATTTTAACAAGACAACGATTCATATATCGATAGAGATAGTAACAAGAAGATAGATAATCAAAGTGGTGTATTATTCAAGATGAAAGCAACCTAGAGAGAGAATGGATCTCTCTCTAGAACACACACTACACCAAGGAGGCTACATTGCAATGACAAACTTTCCACCCTAATTACACACACTAAACATTATATACCCCTTGTTACATAGTTAAGCCCAAGCCCATTACACTATATCCAAGCCCATATTACTATTAATTACCCCTTTACAAAACTATCTTATAATTAGAACATTTAGTGTCCTAACAACCTTTATTCAGTCTGAATAAAAGGTGAAATATTCGGTCTGAATATCACTTCAACTTCTTAATATGTTGCTATTATTCAGACTGAATAATAGAGAATTTAGAAGTCATATTTCTTTTTAATGAAAACACAAGTAATATTCAACATAAACAGTTTAAATATTCAAACTGAATAAATGATTCTTTTTTCATATATAAACATTTATTCGTTTTGAATATCTATATTTATTCAATCTGAATATATAAACTTATTCAGACTGAATCCAAAGGTAAAAATTCAAACGAATATAACTCAATCGTTAAATTAAGAATAAAAAAGATAAAAAATAGCTAATTTAATAACAAATAAAGAAAAAAAATGGATTTAAAACATTGAATAAATTTGTATTACAGAAACAAATATCAATTAAACAAAACAAAACTTACATATCAATGATTCATCCACATTCGATAAACTGGAAAACACAGAATCATCTTGACCGATTCTTGAATCAAGAAGATCATCATCATCAACAAAATTGAATGCTTCATCAACAAAAAGTGTAGAATTCTCAACAGCAACAGAATCCATAGAAACAGAGTAGTATATCGAGAAACAGATATTTGCAGAAATCGAAGGAATTTTAGACTTTCGACTTTCGACCTAATTAGAACAAATCGAATCAGATGAATGATTTGAGGAATGAATGAATCGTGAAAGAGAAATCAGAGATATTTAAGGAGCAAAGCGATCGTGTTGAGAGAGATTAGGAAAAAATCACGAGTAATACCGAGAAATATGGAAAGGATATGAAATAAACAGAAAAATTAAAAATATGACGAAAATACCCCTAAAGCTGAATTTCAGGAACGACTCAAATATGGCTGCGATCAATGGACGAGATCTGTCCTCATGTTTACAATTGAATTTGAGTTTTCATTTGAACTTTCCTCTATATATATATATTTATATATATATCTAAACATACCTATAAATATATATTTATACACACATACATAATAATGGGCACAAATATATGTATATGTGTATATAACTACCTACACAAGAACACACGTTATTACATTAAGATGAGCACCATATGAATGTATACATGTATTCGCCAAATCTCTTCACTTAGTAAACCCTAGTCTCTTAGACAAGGTCATAATCTCATGAATCAACCCACATTTTTATAAAAGGAACCTCATAGTTAAATAAGGAGAAGAAAATGCTCACCAAGATAGGGTTTGTAAGAGAAAACCCCAAGAAATGTGGAAACCTTAAGTGCTTAATGAGGAAATCTTAGAATTTTAGAAACCCTAGCTTTTCCTTGATGAAGACTTGAACTTTAGCTAGCCAAACTTGGAGACCCACTTGTGACAATGTAAAAGTATGAAAGTTAAACTCTAATGAATCTCCATTAATGTATCTAGGTTTTTAGTGACGGATTAAATGGGAAAAAGGGAGGTAAAATGAGAGGGTTAATGCGATGGAGAAGAGGGTATCGGCTGAAAAGTTGCAAGAATGGGTTTTCCTTTTAAAATCCCGTCTGCCGCTGCTATATAAATAACCACTCTCCGGCGAAAGTGACACCAGCGAGAGTACCCCCGGCATACTCGCCGGGCACTCTCGCCCATAATGTACCGAGGGGTTCTGAATCGAAGTAGCTGCAGGTTTGGCGAGGATGACACATGCGAGAGTGACCATGGCAATTTCGTCGTGGCACTCTCGCCGGAAACGTACCGAGAGTGAGTCGAGTTCCAGCTGAAATGGTTGTCGCGAGTGTGCCCTCCGGCGAGAGTGACCTTGGCACTATCGTCGGGGCACTCTCGCCCCACTGTACCGCCGGTGAGGAAAATAAAACAAAAGGGGAAGCTGGTAGCTGTGTCACGTGGTCTGCATTCCTTAGCCATAAATTGAACTAGAGAGAAACACGTCGTGCAAGTAACTCACTTAGAAAAATTAGGAGAGAAATCGAAATGGCATACCACGGCCACGTGGCCTTCTCTAATTCCATGCATGCTAACCCAAAAAGTGAAGAGAGTTCCAGTAGGTCACATGATAGTGAGGCATGCATAATGGTAATTATAATAATGACTAAGAGTTATTCTAATTAACTAAATCCAAACTTAAGAATACGTAACACCTAGGATTTAATTACTTTGATTCGTGTCTTGCAACAAAATAAAAAAGAATATGGGAAGAATGCTTACCAAAAATTTCGGAGTGTTACATATAGTTACTCTCTAATTCATAGATTCACCCCAAAATCGGATTCAATCCATGGCAATAGCTACAATTCTAGAGTTTGTAAGCTTTAGTCTCCGAATTAGGCTAAAAATCTACTCTAATGCGTAAAGGAAACCTAAAATAGTGAAAAGTATAATGAAGGCTTCATACCTAATAGCCAGCACCAAAAAACTTAAATATCTATGCCCAAATGACTGAAATAACCCTTGCAAGCAGTGTAAATTTGATCGCATCCAGATTTCCTCTTGCTCGCGGCCACACATCTAAATCATTCGCGGCCATGAGCAACATCCAACTTCTTTTCTCCATTTTTTCCTCTTTCTACACTGCTTGCACTTTCTTCCTTCTTCCCTTTGTCGAGTCCACACACCTACACACTGAAAGTACTCCGAAAAACATGAATATACCTGCGAAAAGGTAATAACATCGAATAGAGAAAAACTAAACAAAAATGTAAGTAAAATGAAGGAGACACGCTAGAACCGGACATTAAAGCGGTGGAGTCTATGCTATAAAATGAGAACAAAACGTGTGAAATAAAATACCCTCAAGCTAAACCTTCTTTGTCCCTAGGGAAGAACCTAGACTAGTTTATTTAACGTAACGGGGGAAAATGGAAAAGGAAAGGAAAAACAAACACGACCTCCACGATCATCAGAACGAGTTAATATACGACCTCACTAAACATAACCCAATAATTCGGCTTCCCCACGCCAAGCATATTATAAAAAAACGTAGCAAATACGAGTTTGCTTACATTACTACAACCACTAAGGGAGGGGATAGTGATCTACAAGAATGGAAGCTCTCAGTTTCGCACAATTCACTCAAGTGTATTTTTGGGATGTGTATACACTCAATTCCTTCCCAATCGAGAAATAGAAAATTTACTTTTGATGCATTTGAAACAATTCTCAAGTCTAAATATTTTTATAAAATTGCATTAAATCAAGGACTTTCAGGTAAGACTAAGGGCTATGAAAGGCTTGAGAGTTCTTGTCAGGTTATGAGGATTTATTTTTAGGTTTAAGGGGTTTGTTTTTGTGCACATCTAGGTTCTCCCCAAATATTTCGATGGATTCACGACTTATTTGCATTTATAAGCAAAGACTAAATGCAATTTTTTTGCATAAATATTAATTTTTTAACATTTCTATACCTTTGTTTTTTGCTCTTTTGTTTCTTTTACAAAAGGATTTGTGAACCACAAGCTATGATTGTTTTAGGGATTCAACAAACCACCCACAAACTATGTTTGTGTTTATTTTGGGAAGTTTTAACAATAGTGTGCATTTTTTGGGGTTTTATGGGTATTCAAATGAAAGGCTAGTATTTAGGCTCAAAGTAGTTGGAAAGGGAAAATATTTGTGTGTTTTTTCTTTATAAACATTGGGATTTATTAGGAAATGATGGCCTCTATGCAATTTCATAACCATCCTAAACTACAACTTTGTCAAACACCTAAAGATACAACTCGATGGGAGGTAACACACAAGAAGGAAGAAAATGGGATTGACTACAAATATGTTAATCCAAAGTCTCACAATGTGTAATCCATTCAAGTAGTCACAAGTGTAATGTAGGGGGCTACAATAAGAAATCTAATCCTAGAGGTAATGTGTAGCAATATAAAAGGAGAAATCTAATCCTAGAGGTAATGTGTAGCAATATAAAAGGTGGTGCGTTCAAGTGACTAGCTAAAGCAAAATAATGTTTCTTAAAAAAATATTTACAACATGGTTATATGCCACAAAATACACTAGTACACATAGCAGTTGGATCATGCTAAGTGAGCGGTGGTTACTACGAGCTCTAATGTCGTGGAGATACGTCAAAAATCTTTTTGATTTTTTTTTTGGGGGGGGGGGGGAAGAATATACAAACACTAAAAAAAACTATACTTAGCAAAAAGAACTAAAAAGAAAGAAAGAAAAGCCCACCCTCATGCAAAAATGAGCATCGTCCTCAATGCTAGGGATACAATGCATGTATGAAATGCAACTAACTAAATGCGTTTTATATACAAAAAGAAGTAAGAGAAAAAAACTCACCCACAAGTTATGCTTGTGTAAGGGTGATGGGGAAAGAAAAACAATGCCTAGAACTCGTGGTGTAGGAAATGACAAGCATCAATGAAGTATTTGTGGCTATCCCATCCAAAATCGTGTTTGACGAGCTTCGGTGGTTACTACATCTAATCTTGCACTCAAAGCGTCAATTTGTGATTGCAGGCTAGGGGGTTGTGGCTCCTGCCTCTCGAATTGTGGTTTAGGAAAAAGCAGTCAGTGTGAGTAGTCACCCGATTACGGGTGGGGCATGGGATATAGGTGTTGTGTGTATGTGATCGGGGCTTACAAGCCAAGAGTAACCATGCCAACGACTAAAATTAATATGACAGAGATAAATCAATAAAGCGTGCAAAAAGAAAAGAAAGGAATGTACCAAATGCTCAACTTTTCTCATCCTAAGCCTTGATTAATCATTTTATATGCAAAAAGAAGAAGATAGGAGAAATCAGCTCTTATTATGAAGGTTGCAGGTTTGAGAGAGGGGGTGATGCAATTTTTTTCTCTCAAAATATAGAGTTTTAGAAGAGGAAGAATCAATGAGAGTAGGAGAGGACTGAAATGAGGTATAGGGAGGTGAAGAACTTCGGACGTTGAGGTTTTGACAATTGTATGGTAGTTGTAGGGGGCTGGAGGTTGAGGGTTTTCTTATGGTATGGGGCCGAAGATAATTGAGAGTGAGAGAGAGAGAGAGAGAGAGACGGGGGCGGGTCGTAGATAGAAAATGGAAGTGGGTCTAGGGGTTTGGGAATAAAAGGGGTCATAGAATTTATTAAATTAATTTTTTTCCACCACTCGCAACCGTGACCAAACTAAAAAACAATGCATAAGTGTTTTCTCTAATGCTCACGCCCGCGCTCTTATTTTGCTCGAGCCGGTAATGAAACCCATAAAACAAGGTAGGAACTTTGCTCACACCCACACACCTACTTTTCTCGCGCCCTTCTAGAGCACACAAAAACTGGACAGAGTAGATGCTCGCAAACGCATGGCTAAAATGCTCCCGCCCCCGCATAAGGAATAACTTCAAAGATGAGTTTTTTTTTTTCTTTCAAAAAAGGAATTTTAGTTTATTCAAACCAAACCAGTAAGGATAGAAAAGATAGGTAAATGCATCCTAGTGTACTATAAGTTATATTCTATGTTACTCTAATTTATTCCCCCCCCCCCCCCCGCCCGACAACGACGCCAAAACTTGTTTGAGTTTTAAAATCATTTCTAACCGCAAGCATACAATGTCGTAGCATACACGTCAACACAAGGAGACAAGGGAATAAGCACAAATTTACTCAAGGTATTAGTTGGTTACTGTAATCAATTATCAAAGATTGGATTAACGCTAGAAATCAAATAAGACAATTAAGCACTTAAGTTACAGTAGACATAACTAAAATAAGAATGAACAAGGCTAAATAGACATACGAAACTAAGAAACAAGTAAGACTAGATTAACAACTAAAACAAGAATCAAATGATGATTTAATTAGCTTAGGAACTCAATCTGAAAGACAATAAATTCTACACGAAGTTATCTAAAATGGTGAATATTGGATTGGACCTTTCAAAGTGGGATTTGTCAAATTCAAATGTTACTTTCGCCCTTCTTCCAAGGTGATGGAAATCTTTTTCAATCGAAAATCGATTATTACCATATTTATTATTTCTAAAAGAAGTATTAAGCAAGATAAAATATTCCCAAATAATCAAAACATCTATTTTCATGATGTGATAAAAATTTCCAATTGGTTAACTCAAGTCAAAACTGTAACACCCCGAATTTCCATGATCAAAGTTATATTGTATTTTGATATGGAAGGATTCAAAGTGTATGATTTAGTGTCGAAGGGTCAAAGTGTAATTGACTTAAGTTTGAATCTATTTGTGAAATTATGAAACTTCAGGGTTGATTTGGTCATTAGTTAATAGTTGAGTGTGTATAAAATGGTTGAGTCGGCTGAGTTATTGAGATTTATCTCAAAAGTTTGGTTTGGAGTCGGTGTTTGAAGCAGGAAGAAAACTAAATCAATCGGTAAGAATCTTGATGATTTCTTCCAATTCTATTTGATTTAGATTGATTTCTATGAGTAAGATTTGGTTTTCAACCGGTTTTAAAGTAGATTTGAATTGGAGTACTGGGTGGAATAAATTTGCGGTTGCGTTCAAACTCTCATCAGGTGAGTTCATCTCTTTGATAAATTTTAGGTGATACCATCTAATTCATGCACGATTTCAGTTTAGAAATGGTATTGGTAAACTTTGGTTACTGGTTTAGGAAGATATCTCGACTGGTTAGTAGAATTGTACTGAAAATTGATGCGCAGATCGACGTCCCGGTATCAAAGTCCCGGTGTCGAGTCCCTGATTTGGTTCCGGATCCGGTATGCGAATGGGATTCGGTATGCGAATGAGATCCGGTTTCGAATGGGATCCGGTATCATTTGGGATCCGGTCTCTTTTGGGTCCCGGTTCCGGACAGTTTCGGATTCGGGTAAATTCCGGATTGGTACCGGATTCCGGATGAGGATCCTGTATGAATAGTGATTTCGGTATGAATAGTGTTTTCCGGTATGAATAGTAATTCTGGTACGAATAGTATTTTCCGGTATGAATAGTGTTTTCCGGTATGAATAGTGATTCCGATATGAATAGTGTTTTTCGGTATGAATAGTGTTTTCCGATATGAATAGTGTTCTATATCATTTTATGGCTAGAAAGGATTTTGGAGTCAAATGTCACTGGACTTCTTTTGAAATTACATGCACGCCTTTTGTTGCACTCTGTTTAAAGTCAGACAGTTACTTTACATGCACGTCATGAGCCAATCCATACTAGAACCGTGGCGGTTCATTTTAAAGTAATTGCTTACTACACTTTTGAGTTTTGTGAATAAACTGAACTACAATGAAACAATTTTCAACATGATTTTCATATGTGGAACGAGCGTGTCGGTTTTTACGTAACTACCGAATTAATGATAGTAGTTTTCTGTGCGTACGATTTGTTGATATGAAAATCTTTGTATTGAAAGTTTTGTGAAAGTTGTTGTTGATTGGCATTATTTGTTAAATAATTCGCTTGAAAACCTTGAACTCGTTAGGACCTTGGAAAGGGTAAGTGACCCAGTTAAAAGTAAATGCGTGTAGCACTTTGTTGGTGGAAGGTTTGAGCATTCCACGCGTGATAGCGCTGTAGGCCGAATGGTGTTGGGTGCGGGGATGATGCACTTTTGTAACTAAGAGATTTGATTCGCGGTATCTTATGTTGAGGTTGGTGGTAACCTTTCGTGTTGGGAATCTTATTTTGGGGTCTTGGTCAACTTTCGTATGTGGGACCCTTTAGACACCATATCGATAACCTTGGTTTTGTAAGAAGGCTCGACGAGTGAAGCTCGTGTGTAGAGTCTGTGGTGATTCAACTTAGTGGTATGACTAGGTGTCGACTTTTGGGCTTGAGGCCAAGCACCTTTAGTGTAATCGAGGGATTGTAGTCCGATTTTAAATGAATGATGGTAATGATTGTAGTAATCGGTAGATGTTCAATTGTGATAAGAGGATCTAGTGAAATGACTTTCCTTGTGTGGTAAGAGAATCTATCGGTTGGATAGTTAATAATTGGACGTATCTTTGGAGTTATGTAATTGATGGGTCAGTAATGACCGTCGGTGTTGGAATTAATGGAATTTGTTAAGAGTAAGTGCTAGTTCAGTGGCGTGAACCTTTGGGATTCAGAAGTTTTGGTTGATTGGGTGGTGATTAAACCTTGGACGGAATTGGAAAGGAAAGTTTAAGAACATGTGGATCTGGAGTGACTGGGGAGCTCGAATCTGTCGTTGGATAGTATGGATCACTCAAGGTTGGGAGACAACTTAAGTCTGGTATTCGGAAGTCACTCCAGTAGATTAGGCTTTCAATTAGATGTATGTGTGTTATGACTAAGCAGGGACTCGTTGTGAGTAACATCAAGAAGTTGTTATGTGAAATTCTGTGGGGATTAAGATTCGAATCTGGTTGAAATAGAAGGAACTTGGAATGCGTTGGGCGCGGTAGCCATGTATCGTGCGAGAACTAGATTTCGAGGACGAAATCGTTTTAAGGTTGGGAGGATTGTAACACCCGTAATTTCGGTAAACAAATACCACCCAAATGTTTTGCATCTTGAAAATGGTGGGATTTATGTTTGGAAGACATTTCGTAAAGTCTCTAAGAGTATCGGGAGTTTTGGCGTTGAAAAAGTCGAGTTTCGGAGCTTGGTACACGGGTCGCGACTATGACCAGCGACTATGACCATGTCATTGTCGCGGTGGCATTGTCGCGATGGGGGTCGATCTGAGCAAATCAAACAGAATGTGGTACACGGGTCGCGACTATGACCAGCGACTATGACCATGTCAATGTCGTGGTGTTATAGTCGCGGTCGGGGAGCTGGAATCCGATTAAAACCATTTCTCACCCCAAATCCCTTCTCACTTCTCCCATTTCATCCATTCTTCTCTTAACCTGAAACCCTGAGCATCCAAAGCCGATTTTGAGCTTTCAAACCCCAAGATTTGATGTTTCAAGTGGTTTCTTCATCTTTTCCCCCAAATCAAACACCCACCATGGATTGGAAACCTTAACCCTTCAAAAGGAAACCTCTACTTCATCTTCTCCACTGATTTCTAGGGTTTTTACCCAACCCTTTCCACCCCATTTGAAGATTAGGAGTTGTGGTGCATCTTGGAGGTTGTAGATACGTTTTGGGTTGGTGGATTCAAGTATGGTTAAGGTAATCTCCTCTCCTCTTTGATTATGAAGTTAAGGTTTTGTTATAATGGGTATTTTGGTATATTATGGATGGATGATGATTCCTTATGGTTAGACTTTGGTATTGATGGGTGTAAATTCATAAATCTAGGTTTTTGGAAGTTTTGGCTTAAGGATGCAAACTTCATCAAAGGAGCTTACGTTGGAGAAATACTAGATTTAGCTTAATCTAGCAATGGTGAGTTCAAGTTACTTTGCGAAAACTTTGTACATGCCAAAATGTGTATTTTCCAATATTTGTGTGTTTTACTTTAAAATGTATATGGTTGAATTATTTGGATAGTTTAACTCTTTTGAAGTATTTATCTCTATAAATGTGTAAAATACCCATATTTAGGGCTTTTGGATACTTGGATGGTTAGAAACCATAAATTGTCTTTGAAAGATTATTTGGCTCAAAATGAGGATTAATTGATGGTTTAATCATGTTAGAGTAAATGATTTTATTAAACCATTTGGGGAAATGTACTTTTAGTGTTATGAGTCATTTTGAGAATATTAAGGGTGTGAGTCCTTTGGGATGACCCTTTTTGTTTAACCGTGTCGAGTTTTGGGGTTAATGATGATTTTGTGGGTTGTGAATGCTTAATCAATGTTAAACGCATTTTATGCGATGATGACCGTTATTTACGGGTCTAGCAAGCTTGGAGCACTTTGCTCGGTTTTGACTTGAGATATATTTGGGACATTTGTCCGATTTAAATGGCTCTATGTGGAGTCTTATGTAAGAGTTGCTTTTATTGCACATTGTTGATATTTGCATGCTTGGGTGAGTGAGTCGTCCTGGTATAGGCATGTCGTTTAGACTGTTTCGCATTGGATCCATAGGCATGTTAGTCAGTCGTTGGTCGTGGTCGATTAGGTATCTTGAGGATGGACCTCGGTACCCATGTTTTATGACCTTAACTTCCAAGTAGGCACTAGGAGGATATAGTTTTGGGCACTTACCTTGGAGGTTTGTGTTGAGATCCACGCCTTCGGGATTTATACCTTGGAGGTAGTCTAGATGTGCCGGGCCTTGAGGCATTACCTTGGAGGTAGACGTCAAGGTATATCTTCAATTACGGTGTAACTTGGGTTTCAACGTTGTATGGGTGGTATACTTATGTGTTACCTCCACCTTCAACGGTTACGGGTCTCCCCCGTTTATGGTATTTGAACTTTAATACATTTTACGGTCGCGTGTGTATTGCTTCGTATTATGTTTTAATAAAGTGTTATATTTTAATGAACGGTTTCCGTGTTTTACGGGTTGAGTATGTATTGTCAACCATATTTGGAGGTTTTGCCTAAACTAGAATCATTCATGTACTTTGAGGGAATTGGAATTGTAATTCATTTGGAAATGTATTATACCTTTCGGGAACTTCCCCGTGGAAATGTGTGAGTTGAAAAATGAACGATTTACAATTAAAGTAACTCTTTGGAAATCATGACTAATCTATTACTCTTTTGATTTATGTTTTTATTTAGTCATGATAAAATGCTTGAACTCACTAGGTGTAAGTCTAACCCTTTTATTTGTCGGCATGTGCAAGAGGCTCAGGTTGGGGTAGCTCTAGCTACATTGGGAAGTGGCGATTGCTAGTAGAGTGCACGAGAGGTGACTTGAGTAGTGAAGTATTCCGCATTTGTTTGGACTAGCAACTTGTGGGGTTAAGTACCACCCGTTTAAGCTATTTCATTGTAGACTTATAATGTTTTAAATTCTGAGGTATTTTAAAGGACTGAATTGTAGAAGTGATTATGTATAATTTGGTGATTTTTATTGAATTTTAATGTTAGTTGCTCGTTCCAAATTTGAGGGTGTTACACCAGATTTCTCGATTTTCTGGATATTATCAGATATCGTCCGGACAACTTCTTAAACTTATTTAAGCATTTATTTGCTTAGAGGAAATTATATATAAGTAAGTGTAATGGACCTATAGGCACTAGTATTATGTAATCACGTGGAATAGACGTGACGCTAATCGTAATTCCCGTGAATTGGATAAATGCGGAATAGGCCGGGCTCTTTGTAATTCCCATTTAGTGTTATTATATAATGAACGTGGAATAGGCATGGCGCTAATTGTAATTCCCGTTGATTTGATAAATGCGGAATAGGCCGGGCTCTAATGGTAATTCCCATTTAGTGTTATGATTTGATAAACGAGGAATAGGCGGGGCGCTAATCGTAATTCCCATTGATTTGAACTGAGGAATAGGCCAGGCGCTTAATGGTAATTCCCATTTCGTATTGTGATGTGAAATCGTGGAATAGACGGGGCGCTAATCGTAATTCCCGATTTCTATTGGAAGGTAAGGGATAGGTCGGGCGCTTAATGGTAATTCCTACTTCGACTTAAAGAAATAGGCATGGCGCTAATTGTAATTTCTTGACATGAGCAATGATCTAGAATCTGTGGGATTCGTAGAGACGCTCTGGAACATGAGACTATGACCTACTTAGTGTTTGTCATTCTCATGGAATTGGGTATGATTCCTGTCATTGAAAGATGTTATGTGTACGGTAAGAAAGATTGTGATCAGGTTAATTGGTATGCTTTGTTTACAAAGCTCTTAAAGATTTTGAATTGAAAATTGGATGTTCTCACTAGGCGTAAGCCTAATCGTTTCAAATTAAATTTTCTTACCAGGTACTAGCTCGGGAAGGGATGCAAAGGGATGAGTGTCGAGGAGTGCCAGAGTTATGCTTTTGGATTTGTGTGTTGATCAGGGATTAGACTAGCTGGTGATTATGATAAACTTGTATAGGTTTGAAACTCGTTGTGAATTCTTCGATGTAAATGAAAGTTTGAAATTATAGTGGTGAACTCTGATAAATTTAAGGTTTAAATTTATTGTGAATTTCAGGGTGTTTCAAAAACCAAATTTCCATTTAGATCTCAACTGTTCAATTCAACAATTACCAATTAATGATCATTTAACAACTCCAAACTTCCCTTAGTAGGCTAATTAAACAACCATTTTATCGGGAATCTGTTTACTTAAAACAACCAATTGATATAAATCAAGTCCTTACCAATTTTCACCTTTAAGCTATGAATTAATCTATATAAATCAAGGAAACATGAACTCACTAAGAATCAATCGAACAAGAACTGAGAAAGCAAGATATTAAACCAATAACATGATTGAACAAGAACTAATATATAAAGAAGACAATTTAAACAAAATAAAGCACACAAACCCTAGATCTATATATTATCAAAAACATCTGATAAAATATAATTTAGCAAACATGAACTCTAACCCTAAATTGAAGAAGAACAAATTAATAAAACTATATTATCAACATCATAGATTAAACGTTACCAAAACCTAGGAAAACGTAAAAATCATGGAACTATTTGAAGAATCTAGATCCATATGAACCAAATAGTTGCAGAGAATTGAAATTAACAATTAAAGCTCAAAGATCTAAGGGATAAACATGAATCAAGAAATAAAAGAAAGTATATAAAGGAGAAGGAGATACAATTATTGTCTAATTCGTAGATTCACTCCCAAAATCGGGTTCAATCCATGCCAATAGCTGCAAATCTAGAGTTTGTAAGCTCCGATCTCTAAATTAGGTTAAGTATCTACTCTAATGCGTAAAGGAAACCCTACAACTAGTGAAAAGTAAAATGGAGGCTTCATACCTAAAACCCAACACCAAAAAGCTTAAATATACATGCCCAAATGACCCAAATAACCTAGCTAAAAATAGAATTTTGGGTTCTGCAACGCCATTTGCGGGGGCGCTCCTTAAATGCTTGCGGCCACGAGCAATGCAAATTTGACATCAACCAGATTTCCTCTTACTCGTGGCCACGCAACTAAACCACTCGTTGGCATGAGCAACTTCCAACTTCTTTTGTCCATCTTTTTTGCTTTCTACACCACTTGCATTTCCCCCTTTCTTATCTTTCTCAAGTACACACACACACACAAACACCTGCATTCACACTGAAAATACTTGCAAAAAAGTGAATATACATGCGACAAAATAATAAGCATCAAAAAGAGAAAAACTAAATACAAATGTAAGAAAAATGCATAGGACACGCTAGAATCGGACACGAAAGCGATGGAAATTATGCTATAAAATGAGAACAAAACGTGTGAAGCAAACGTGTTCACTTATATTTGAGTTGTCATAAGTTCTTCATGACACGCTTGCCAAAAATAAATTCTTCGAGTTTTGAGGCGGCATGCATCACTAAATAACTCTTTATTTTCGTTGCATATATTCAACTTAGGTGCTGTTCGGTTCGTTTTCTGTTAAGACCTGAATGGATATAGCTGTCTGTATGCATATAGTTATCTGTATGTTATCATATAAGTTGTTGTTCGGTTGTCCTACTGAATAAACAGTCTGAATGTCAGAAATGACCATTTTACCCCCAGTTTTTGTTTGTTTGAATAAAACAACTATTCGATAAAAATATCAAAAACCGATCGGAAACTGATGTATATTGAATATGAAGGATTGATTATCTATCTATACAACATAATATAGACTCCTCGCCTCCAAACCAGAAGAAGGAGACGGTGGAAGAAAGAACAAAGATGAACTAATCGACAACTTCGATGGCTAAAAGATCGACGACGTGTAACAACCCAAATTCAATAAAATGAAATTCGTGACATTACAACAAAGAACGGTCCCAAATTACATAAAAATACATCGCTCTCTACTCTAAGTACGCAACGGATAAACACCTTCACAACTGAGATGCTACAGGAAGCCCAACGGTAAGCTACAAGCCTCTATTAAGCTATGCCTCTTCTACAACGCCACATCTTTCTATCTTCACTAGATGAAACCCCAAGTAAGACTCTAACCTGAAAATGGATTTAGTTTTTGAAAAGCGAGGGTTAGACCATGAGGTCTAGTGAATTCCCTCTTTAAAAACAGTTCCACACATACAGTACTTTAAAACATTCAACCGTTATAATAATAACCGAAAATTCAGTTAAAATGCTCGACTCCACATAAGGGTATTGCACAGTGGTCTCAACTCCCATGACCTCATGTGATGTCCACACTCGGGCCCCCACAGTAGATCCCCACGGCCCCCAGTAGATGTCGTATCCATGTGCACACGAAACGAATTCGAGGCACACGGTCCAAACCATTCACCAAGGATTCTTAACAATCCATGGTCCAACACACCACTGTGCAACCCGACTCCACACATAGCAACAATCCATAAAAACATACCAACAACTCACAAGAATATGCATTCAATGCTTACGTAGGAAAGAACGTATAAATAACTTGCATGTATTAATAAATGTTTCCACATCATGAAATAATAAAGCATTTCAAAATGTTTAATCATGCCCTCATGCTCAAAACCATATTCAGTTATGAAAAAATTTAGCAAAATATTTCATTTGCACAAAAGGGTTAAGGGAACTCACCTGAGCATTAGCAAGTCGACACACGCTCCAAAACTCACTTTAGCTCAAACCGAACACCTGAGTTGGATGTCATAAGAATGGTGTTAAACCATTTAATTAAATTCCAAAGCATCCCTACTAAGCCCCTAAGTCAATCCCCCACACGATGCCTCAATCCTAAACACGAACGAGAAACAAAACAAAAACTGAAAATCCCCAAACAGCTACTTGCGCGGTTTGGCTCGCGGCCTCAAGCCTTCTCATTCCTAACTCTCCAAAACAGGTTTTTAAAGCTAGCAATTCGATAGGTTTGACATGATAAACCCTTAGGAACATTAAACCAACATCAAAACATCATTTGTATTAATCCAATCCACTTGTTGATTCTTGATTTCAAACCCAAGAACCCCAAAACTCCTTCCATAGCAAGAATGGAGATTACCAAGCAAAGAGGATGAAATTTTTTAATGACCTGATCAAAATCATAAGGGAATCATTCCCAAAATCGTTTGTTTCCTTTTCCATTGATTAGAAATCACAATCTCAAGGTTTAACTAAAACTTTATATCATCAACCAAACTAGTCACATAATGAGAAAGAAGGAAGAATAATCATACCTTGAAGATGCTACCACAAGTTCCTTGATGCTACTCTTCTTCCACACTCCCAATTTAGGGTTTTGGCCCTCTAATTCTCCTCTCCCATTGCTCCAGTCGACCAAGATGAAGAGTGAAGGGAATTTAGGGGTTTTGCCCCTTTTATACATATATATACTTTCAGATTTTTGCCACAAAGCCCTTAAAGTTGTACACTTCATACTTTAGCCCCAAAATTCCAAAAGATTCAGATTTTAAGGACTTGGGGTGTTACAATACCTCCCCCTCAAAAGAATTTCATAGGAATCTGATCTAGTTCAAATGCTTGGTACATAATTGATAGTTAAAAGATGGGATCATAACCATATTGGTCCTTCACAATAGATTACTTCAAGGAATAAGTACCACATTGCATATTTTCGTTCATGTACTATAGATTCTAACCTATTTTTTATCGCGCCAAGAGTAAACAAAATGTAAATCACATCTTAGCTGTTAAGTAGAAATTTTGGACTGTAGCAGTGTTGATGATAATTTTTTGGTGGCTAATTAGCCAATCACATCTTAGCTGAATGGCTGTCATGTTGTGTGAATGGTCAGTAAGCCCACATAGATTATTGTGTTAGAAGCTTTTGGTGTTGAAGTTTTATCTCGATATGCCAAGGCTATTAACTACATGTGTATGCATTGTTAAAAGCATCTCTTTTCTTGAAATCATCGGTCTATTTTTTGTGTAATCAGATTCACAAGAATATAGGCTTGATGGTTAAGCTATATCGAAATTTCAGAATTTGAATCCTCTGATGTTCTATATCGTTAATGTAGGATCATTTTTTGTTTTTGTTTCAAAACAGAAACGGAGCAAAATGAATCGGAAGATACAAACTCATTGGCACCACTTCACTTGCTTTTGTTATTGTAACATGGATAAGGTGAACTTTGATTTTGTAATTCTTTGGTTTCAATTTTTCAAGTCGTTGCTGATTGTTCTTTGAATTCTTTTGCTCTCTTTATTCCAATTCAAAGTTCTTTTGATCCTGCACCCAAGTTGGAATTGGAGAACAAATAAGAAGATGAAAATGGATACTCGTGACTACTTTTCTTTGCAAAAATTGGCGACTGAAGCGAAGGGTTATCACATCAAAGCTGTGATCAGCAGCCATATGAATGCTTTAATAGGTTTAATTATGAAACACAAAACTTCAAGATTCCGAGCCCCTTCCCAGCATGATGTCAAATCTACAAAGCTAGAATTTCAGTATTTTGACACGGTCTAAGATGAAATTGCTTCTGAGACGATATTTTGGCACAATATTTTGAGGCAGAGGATTTGGGAGTCATGATTTTTTTTATCTTGTTACTGCAACAAAATGCAAACTATACATGTTATCTACATTTGTTTGATTTAAGAAATGGTGATTTGTTCTTGAATTGTTTTTAGGGGTGATGTATTATTAACACTCTGCTTTGATTAAAATGAATAGATGCTTTTATAAATTCAAAAGTATAACATTCTGAAAGATAAAATATATAATTATACATATTCAGACGTTTGTCAGTAGACAAAAACAAACAATCTAACTGATTCAGATTTCAGACTTTAGCACCACCTCTTAAAAATTAGAAATGAAATCAGTCTTCAGACTTCAACACCTCTTAAAAAACAGACGCCACCTTAAAAACTCTTACGTTGTGTTCTCGAGTTTTGGGAGTAAAGAAAAGAAAAGAAGGGGAAGAAAAAGAAGAGAAAAGAATGGGAAGAAAAATAAAGAAATATTTATTTTTGTGTTCTTGAGATTGTAGGAAAAGAAAGGAAATGAAAGGAAAGAAAATAAATTTTCACGTTCTTGAGTATGAGAGAAAGGAAAGGAAAGTTATCACTTTTACCAATATACCCTTATTTATTTCATTGTAAAATGTAATTAACGGGTATATGTGTAATTTTATAAATACTTTCAATAATTTTTAAATTCCTTTCTTTCTTTCCTTCCGTTTCCTCCCATTTTTAGGCGGAAAGTTTTGGGAGGAAATCAGCAATATTTTCCTTCCCTTTCATTTCCATTCCCTCCTTACAAAAACTCGAGAACACAACATTTTTTATTTTCCTCCTACTTTCCTTCATTTTCCCTTTCATTTCCTTCCTAGAAAAAACTCAAGAACACATCGTTAAATACAACTCTAACAACTTCGTGTACAAGTTATATATGCTAAAAGTTATCAGTATGTTAACGCTCTAACCATTCATTCCCCAAGCCAGCGACTGTTCACAGACCCATGACGATTGAAGCTCCCAATGTCATAATTTCAAATTCAAATCCATCTTCCACATATACGGTTAGGTTAGGGTTCCACAGGTTCATCTTACATCTCCATCTTAGGGTTTTTTCTTCTATCTCGGTACGTATGTTTGCTTTTGATTTCTGTTTGAAACCCAAAAACGATTTTGAAGATTTGATTTCTGCTTGTAACCCGAAAACGGTTTTGAAACCCGGTGCCGATTCAGATTTGGGTTTCAAATCAACATCTTTGCTTTAAGCCTCTAATCGATTTTGGTTTGCGTTGCTGTTTATGTTTGATGTTTCTTACTTAAACAAAGAAACCCAAAATCCTAATCGATTTTGGTTTGATGCTTCTAACCGATTTTGGTTTTGTTCTATGTCTAGAGTTTGTATCTGCTTCAGAATGGTTCAAGTGTTTCGTATACCATCAACTGTAGTTTGCATAATTTCGGTCTTTTCCCCTTTCGTGACTCCTCTCACTGGTTCCATTTGAATATATATTTTTTACTTAACTTGCTGCCTTTTTGTATATGGTTGTCTTTTGGTTTTTTATTTTGCAAAAAGTTGTTTTGATCAAGAGCTATGGATACCGAGCTTCAAGGGGTAACCAAATTCACCTTTTGATTTCTTTTTGGTTAACATCGATTTTAGTTTTCCATTAGCTGGGTGTTAGACTTTTTTGTTGCAGATTTTATTTTCTTTGGCTGCTGTAGTGGGTTGCATCTGCGATCATTAATATGAGTTTTGATTGCCCTTCTCCTGGTTCTGGTTAGTTTTTTTGTCTCTGTGAATTCCCTTTATGTTTGCAATAACTGCGCTTTGTGAATCCCTTTTTTGGATCTTTTTATTGGTTTTTTTATCATCTTAATGGCCTGAAGCTTTTTGTTCGTAGTAAATACGTGTTGGTTGTAAGGGTTCACATTGTGTTATGTGTATAGTTATGGTATGGAGGCTAATGCATCACGTTCAATTATAAGGATTCACATTTTGTCATTAGGGTTTAATCTTTAACTCAAATGAGTTGTTTTTTAGCTTTATGGATAAAATTTTCCGAGTTTGTTTATATATTTTCTATCTTTTTGTTTGCCAGACAGGACTTGTATGTTTTTAAGAGTTGTAGGTTGCATTATGTACTATTAGCAATGTGAGTGGCTGATTTGTTTCACTATGCTTACTGCTTAGAAGATGACTTGTGATTTTGCTTGACTATACTTATACAGAGGGTTAACATTTGGACGAAGATTGAAGAAGAGAAAGAGGAACGTCATAAGCTACAATAAGAGTTAGTAATATGTTCCTATTTTCATGTTTTCATTTATATATATTGGCTTTTGCTAATGATACATTTATCTATTCCTTGTATTTTAAGGAGGAGGAGCTTCAATTACAAAAACTAAAAAAAACGAAAATCAAGGTTAATCCAAGGCTCTTATTTTGTGAAGATGTTGAGAACGAGGCAGAAGAAGATGTGGAAGATAGTAAGTATAAGTTTACTTCTCTGCTTAAAATGGCTCTTGGTTTTAACAGATTTACTCTGTCCTGCTATTGATTAAATGTCTAATTACGCCTCTTAATCTTTTTGTGTCTCCATATTCTATTCCCGATTTATGTTCCCGGTTGTACAACCTTTTCGTCTCTCCCATTTATACTTAAACCTTTCCATCCAGAAGGTAAAGACATTCATCTCTGGTAAAGGCATTCAAACCTTTTCGTCTCTATTGTTTATACTTCAAACCAGTTTGGTTTTCTTTTGCAGGCTTCAGAGCTTTGTCTTTAAAAACCAAATCCCCTTTGCTTCTCACTTTTATACTACAGCAGGTATGTCACTTTTCACAGTCAATCAAAAATTTAAATCTCCTTTGTCTTCTCTCTTTCATACTGTTGTTGACAGAAAACCATATCCCCATCTTCAAATCTTCACCTTTTTTTCACAAAAACCTTGAAGACAACCATCCAGAAATCTTATACCATGGGGTTATTCTCTTAACTTTCAGATCAATATCACTTCATTGTTTTGTATCTTATATTATAGTGATTTTTTTTAAATTTCCCGTTGCAAAGATTTTGGGATGTAAACGGCAAAGAGAAGGATTACCACATGAAGGTCCTAATAGTGTCTTGTTTCCAGGTTGTGGAGGAATGTTAACGGCCTGTGGCAGTTGTCTCTCATACTAATATACTAATAACAAGTCCTTTTGCTTGAACTAAGGATTAACATTTGTAGTTGTTGGCTTTAGCTTTCACAAAACCATTGTAGTAGTTAAAGTTCCATAGAAATACACTATACTTGGAAGTTGAGCACTTTATCCCAATTGTTGCAGCTAAAATGGTTTTCTATAAAGCGAAAGCCACATACCATATTTATAAAAGTTCAAGCTTTCCAACTATAGTGTTCTTTATCTTTTCAGAAACTCTGTAACTATAACGGGCTCTCCTATACCATTATCTATGGACGGGATACAATATAGGGTTGAGGTTAACATGAGAAGCATGAGAAGTGGTTATCAACCGTTGGATGAGAAATGGATGCACATTAGAATGAGATTTCATTATCAGATCCACTTCTCACGTTCTCACGTTATCCTCAACTTCTCACACGATTCTTCACATACGATACATACATATAAATAAATGCACACAACATAGTAAGCAAAGCTTAAATCTTCTCTCTCAGGGCATGAAGTAAATGAAAGCATCCTACCATGATAGGAAGTTCAATTGAAGTCAGAGTCTAATGATCCAATGGCATGTGGTGTTGTGCTAAGAAAATGAGCACATGTGTAGTGTAATATCCAAATAGGTTTGTTTAATCATCTTGAAATTCTGTAAATCAATTTGATAAAGTCAAGAAATAGGCGCTCACATAAAAAAACAATTCACTGTTATTCCTAGCAATGTCAATACCTCTGACAAATGCCGAGGGTCATGAAAATGGTTTTAGAGTTTCCAATGGGTGTATAGTGTTTTTATATTTCAACAAATTTCAATGCATGTTTGTACAACAATAAGGTATTTTATACAATTTGGTAAAATATAATGAATATACATAACATGTACCATAATATGGAGAACTAACCGATATATCCTCTCCTGTTTACCTCATCTTGATCATTTTTATTTCTTCATGAACAATTGCATTGAATCACTTTGGTTGACAACACTAGATTTCCCAACACCAATCCAAGTTTTATAGGATCCAACTATATGTTGTATTTGGAAAATATGCAATTTCACATTCTTTCCTATTACATTTTTAATGTATTATACATCCCGCAGCATTGTGCGGGTATCCAACTAGTATAGAATAAATTGTATTTTTATAAATATCGAGGCCCCTCGGAAACGGAGGCCCCGTGCGGTGTTCCCGCCGGCACACTCCCAGTCCTGACCTCGTTAAACTTTCCTGGATAAATCACGCCCCTGTCCGAGATCGGTTATGGGAGCGGTTATACACATGCCTGATTTAAAAAAAGGCTTTATAAATTATATATCTAGTTTTTCATTTCTACAAGATTCTCAACGTTTTTTTTACCAAAAACTTCCAAGTTTTTTTAAAAGTTTTTAAGCTCTTTTTGACGTCTTTTTTAAAGTTTTTATAAGTGTGTAGATTTTTGTGTAGATTTTTTTAATGTGTACTAGAATGACCCAATTAAAAAGTTTTAAGTGTATTTCAATAAGATACTGTCCAAAAAAAGAAAGTATCCAAACACGGTTTTTTATAAGTTCAAAATTGACTTTTGGAAGGAAAAAAATTGGAGTCGGTTTGGGCTCAGCTTGGGATCGTTTACAATACTTGGAGACTGGGCCATAGGTTTTTGATCGGGACCATCTAATTAAATTCCAAAGAATCCCTACTAAGCCCCTAAATCAATCCCCCACACGATGCCTCAATCCTAAACCCGAACGAGAAACGAAACAAAAACTGAAAATCCCCAAACAGCTACTTGCGCGGCTTGACCCGCGGCCTCAAGCGGCTTGAGGCCCGCGCAACCCGCTGGACTGCCCAATCCCAAACCTGCACGATTTGCAGCCATGGATTTTCATCCCTTCTCATTCCTAACTCTCCAAAACAGGTTTTTAAAGCTAGCAATTCGATAGGTTTGACATGATAAACCCTTAGGAACATTAAACCAACATCAAAACATCATTTGTACTAATCCAATCCACTTGTTGATTCTTGATTTCAAACCCAAAAACCCAAAACTCCTTCCATAGCAAGAATGGAGATTACCAAGCAAAGAGGATGAAATTTCTTAATGAGATGATCAAAATCATAAGGGAATCATTCCCAAAATCGTTTGTTTCCTTTTCCATTGATTAGAAATCACAATCTCAAGGTTTAACCAAAACTTTATATCATCAACCAAACTAGTCACATAATGAGAAAGAAGGAAGATTAATCATACCTTAAAGATACTACCACCAATTCCTTGATGCTACTCTTCTTCCACACTCCCAATTTAGGGTTTTGGCCCTCTAATTCTCCTCTCCCATTGCTCCACCAAGATAAAGAGTGAAGGAAATTTAGGGGTTTTGCCCCTTTTATACATATATATACTTTCAGATTTTTTCCACAAAGCCCTTAAAGTTGTACACTTCATACTTTAGTCCCAAAATTCCAAAAGATTCAGATTTTAAGGACTTGGGGTGTTACACGACGGTTGGAAGGTTGGCGGTCGACGGGAGACTTGATGAGAGGTTGTAACACCCTAAAATCAGGGCAAATTTAAACCTAAATTAAAAAGGTTTACATAACTAATATCCATAAATAAACATTCCTAACAAGTGATAATAGTGACTAGAGTCAATTTACATCAAATTTGTCACCACTGTATATTCTCCACTCATCCCATATCTTTCCTGAGCTCGTACCTGGTAAGAAAATATAATTTAAAAAGATTAGTCTAACACCTAGTGAGAACATCCAGTTTCAAAATAATACTTTTAGATCAATGCAAACAAGGCATAACAAACCTGATTTACCCTTATTCTTACCATACTCGTACTCGTCTCATAATAACGGACACATATCCGATCCCATGAATATGACTATCATTCAGAAAGTCATAACATCATATTCGAGAACCTACTATGAATCATTACGGATTCTAGTTTATCGGTCAAGCCTAAGAACTGTCATTTAATCGCCATACTTTCTTCTTGGAATGGAAGCAGATATAGCACTTATATATTGCCTATTTTAGTCTGCCGAAAATCAAAAGAAAACAACATTTACACTTCGTCTAATTCATGTTTCCTCATCTCAAATACGAATAGCAACTATACTTTGCCTATTCACTATAGTCAATATGAATAGCAATTATACTTTGCCTATTCCATCATTTCTACATGAATAACAATTCTATTTTGCCTATCTAATCATTCCATATGAATAGCAATTCTACTTTGCCTATTCAATCATTCAATATGAATATCAATTCTACTTTGCCTATTCAATCATTCAGTATGAATAGCAATTCTACTTTGTCTATTCAATCATTCAATATGAATAGCAATTCTACTTTGACTATTCAATCATTTAACATGAATAACAATTCTACTTTGCCTATTCATTATATTCCAATATAAATAGGAATAACAATTATACTTTGCCTATCCTACGTTATCAAATAAAGCTAGTGCCCATGGATTCATTACACTTATTCGTACTTGTGCAAGTTATTATTTAATATAGGTTCCTCATCTCATTGAGTAAATCACATTTATACCACATACATTCCTCATATCATTCAGTATGAGCAAATCTCCTTTATAGATCTCTCATATCATTCGGTATGAGCAAATCATATTTAATATGTTATTTTCTCATAACATAAGTCTAACAATCAATATCATCACTCATGGGTCCTTGATATAAATTTATATACAAAATTGCCCATTAGAAAAAATAGTTAAAACTCGTATAATCGTCCATCCAAAATTCATTCGGGAAATATCTCTTTATAAAAATATACCTTACCGTAATTTAAATACGTTATAAAAAGGTAAAGTAAGAATGAACTCACCTGATAGCACAATGTCCTTCTTACTTCATTCCTTAACAGTTGTAAAGATCTCCGTCACCAAACTCACAAAGTCTGAAATAACCCAAGTACAGATAGTACTCATATCAATCTACTAAATAGGGCTATTTAAAGACTAATAATCCTAAATAACCCATAATTTTATCACTTATCGCAACCCAAAGGAATGCACCTTCACTTGTCGCAACCCACTTCTTGCGACACTACACTTATCGCAATCCACTGTTGCGATATCCCCCTCTTATCGCAACCAACTGTTGCGACATAAACCTTATCGCAACCAACTGATTGCGATACACTCACTTTATCGCAACTCACTGTCGCAACTCTCATCTTTATCGCAACTAACTGATTGCGATGTTCATCTTTGTCTCAACTAACAGAAAAACGTAATTAAGCCAAAACTGATACTTTTAAGCCATGATAATTTCTACAAACTTGCAGATATGCTTAAGATTACTTTTAGAAGAGACTTATGAACTTATTTTTCCCATATCTTTCAAAACATCATAACCCAAATTCTAATGCAATAGAAAACTTCATAAACATGAGTTGCATAATTTATATGAAAGACATACCTTTGTTTCCACAAATTGCACCCTAAATTTTCAGTTGAAAAATCTGCTTCCTTTCTTCTCCTTTGTTTCTTCTTGCCGAGAGCAACCACAAGAACCAAAAAAAATGGCCAAAAGTACCCCACTTCTCATTTTTATCAAAATGAGGCGGTGGAGATAAGTGGAGTTTCACCACTTGACCCTTTCTACCCCAACTTCCATCAATTGGCAACTTTCACCCTCCAACTTATAAATTAAAATTAAAGTTTACCCCTTAACTTACAATTTCATTAAACTTAATAACGAAGTTTACTCGGGGATAAACTCTAAAATTAATCTATCAATTAATTATACTTAATTAATCAATAACACCAATCATAACACTTTATAAAAATAAAGGTGTTACAGAGGTGCTGGAGGTGAAGATCTACGGAGTTGGAGGTGAAGACCGACGGTGCTGAAGGTGAAGACTAACGGGGCTGTAGGTGAAGACTTGATGGGAGCTGCTGGAGCGTGGAAGGGGAGAGTCCATGGAGAGAGAGAGGACGGTTTCTTTTGTTGAGGGAGGAAGGAACGGTTTTTTGTTGAGGAAGGAAGGGTTTTTAATGAGAAGGGTAAACAGGGAAAGCATATGGCTGAGGCTAACCAAGTGCCTTTTCACAGCTGAGCGGATAAGCTGTTGTTTTTTCAATTAAGCCATAACCGAACAGATAGATATGGCTGACCGAATAAGCTATACACCCTATACAGTCCATTAAGCCATAAACGAACAACCCCTTATTTTCATTTGCAGACTCTAGTGACATGGGTTTCAATGTATCAATTATCATGACATATTTTCCGATACATTTTCATAAAGTTTTAGCGCCATGTATCCATGTATTTTAATATTTTGTTTCCATTTGAATTTTGATTTCACCTAAATATAGTAGATATATATATTATGATCAACATAATACTTCTAACCATGTATGTTGAAAAGACTAACATAATAACATAATCATGATGAGCTTTTTCAAATTTCTAATTCCTCTAGATAAAAAGTCTAGATAGGTCAACTAACACAACTTAACCATGTATGCCTAAAAGACCTAGAAAAACTTTGAGATAAATAAAAAACTAAAAGGCAACCACATGAACATAACAAAATTTGGCCATAAAAGCAAGCTCAAAGGCAAAATAACCCAAGTAATCTCTAATGAACTCTAGAAACAGAAATTACATGATTCAAACAAAACAATATTTAACCAAATGGTCTTTGGCCTACCAGTATCGAAGTTTTTAGCCTCATAGAAGGTCAAAGATTCAAATCTCACCAAAGATAAAAAGGATATGTGAGTTTATTTATTTCATTTGCCGTATACAAATATTATATACTTAAAAACAATATTTATAACGATTTATAAATAGCAAATAAACATATCGGTTATATGACCTTTTTTAACATCTTATTACACTTAAACATATATCAACTCATGTTAATTATCACATCAAATAGAAAATTTTACATATAAAATGAGATTTCTTAAATCTCACATTAGTATGATTAAAAGAAAAGTTGGTTTTGTTAAACAAATATTACACTAAAAGCCACCTTTTTTAATTAAATTACAGACCAACACTTATTTTCATAACAAGTGTAATTTTTATTTTGAGAAATGTGTCATAGGCTATGCCTAAACTAATCTTTTAGCAAATTATGACTGTAAGACATCAGCCTTGATTAAATCTCAATGACAACAATTATTGTGTACGCCTGGATTCGAACCCTGGGTTGATGAGATATTCCACCACATCCCCCAGGGCCTTAACCAGTACGCCACAACCCTTGTGGTTAACAAGTGTAATCTTTATTATGCTATTTTGACAATATTACATGAAGTTGTCTATCGTTGCAATTCAATGCGAAAGTATTGATTTTTAACCTTCTAGAGTTAACTCAACTGAAAATAAGGCTTAGACTTTTGGGGATCCTTCTCAAAAGTCACCGATTCTAGTCCTGGAAGGCCACAGGGATTTTTCTAGATGTTCTTCAAAGCCACTAAAATTAGTCCAGATGCACACATGCTGAACTGCACATCCATGGTTAAGAAAAAAAGTAATGATTTTTGCATTCATACACATTTTAAAATTATACAAACAAAGAGTCTTATAAATTTATACTATTCAAATTTGATCAATTTCATATATTCAAAGGTAAAGTGTAAGAGCATCTCTAACATATTGAAAATTTCGGAATTTGAGAAAATAATTGCTCTAATAAATTTATAGATTTTTCTATTCTTTTTTGAGAGATTTTAACATAGTTATTAGAGATGCTTTTATTTATTTCTAAAAGAAGATAAAGATGCTCTTATTATTTCTAAAAAATCTACACCATCATGTTAGTGGGCCGATGTTACGCCCCGGCCCATTTGGCTGGGTTAAGAAAACTTTCGGCAACTATGTATACTAGTCTTATTTTGAAGAATTTATTTTTAAAAGAGTGAATTATACCGGTGGTCTCTATGGTTTATCCAAAATTTGGATTTGGTCCCTAAAGTACATTAACTACGGTAGTGGTTCTTGACTTTTTGATTTACTTTCACTCATGATCCTCCTATGTTTAAACATAGAAGGACCATGAGTGAAAGTAAATTAAATAGTTATGGACCATCACCGTAGATAGTGTTCTTTAGGGATCAAATCCAAAATTTAGATAAAGCACAGGGACCACCGGTGTAATTCCCTCTTTTTAAAATCTCAGTTTGATGTATATACTAAAGGGAAATTAATTGAAATACCCTAAGTTTGACCATCTTTTACTGAAATACCCAAAATCTCTCCCATTTTGCAAAAATGCCCTAAAAATCCGCGATGGAGCCCGCGATCGCGGGCTCCAGGCCACGTGTCACCAATGTTTACCCACTTTGCCCGCGTTGGTCCCTCAAGAATGCCCGCGGTCCAGCTTTCCCCCCTCAAGAATGCCCGCGTGTGCAGTTTTGGTCCCTACCCGCGTTTGACTCATTGACCCCCGCGATCGCGGGCTACACGTGTCACCAAAGTTTGCCCACTTTTCCCGCGTTGGTCCCTCAAGAATACCCGCGGTACAGCTTTCCCCCCTCAAGAATTCCCGCGTGTGCATTTTTGGTCCCTGCCCGCGATTGACTTTCTTTGACCTCCCGCGATCGCGGGCTCCTGTGCCACGTGTCGGCACAGGGTTAACCCTAAAATACCTTTGACGAACCCTAAACCCTAATTGTTTCTTCGGCCGCACTATATAAGGGGGGGGACCAAGACACGGCCACTCTCAATTTTTTTAATCACTCTCTCAATTTTTAATCAAACTCTCTCAATTTTCTCCCACTCTCTCAATTTTGTCGTGTGGAATACGCGTTCGGGTTTTGTGAAGATGTCACGTATTACCTCTTTGGTATGTTTTCCTTATGTTATTTGTTATTTTTTGTATGTTATTTTAAGTTAAGATATATGATTTGTAGGTTGTTATAGTGTTTATAACTTATGTTTGAATATGTTCTATGTTTAACATGATGTGTATGGTTTTATGTTTGAATGTGATATTTGTATGTTATAATGTGTATGTTGTTATAGTGTGTTTTTTCATATAAAAATTGTTAAGAGTGTTTTTTATAAAAAAATTGTTAAGAGTGTGTTTTTATAAAAAAATTGTTAACAATGTGTTTTTTTTTTTATAAAAACACACTCTTAACAATTTTTTATAAAAACACACCCTTAACAATTTTTTTATTAAAACAGTTTTTTATAAAAAATGTTTAATAGTGTGTTTTTATAAAAAATTGTTATAGTTTTATGGTTTTTATAATGTGTTTTTTTATAAAAAAATTGTTAATTTTTTTTTTATAAAAACAGTTTTATAAAACATGTTAAAAATGTGTTTTTTTTATAAAAAATTGTTAAGAGTGTGTTTTTATAAAAAAATTGTTATAGTTTTATGGTTTTATGTTTGAATGTGATATTTGTATGTTATAATGTGTATGTTGTTATAGTGTGTTTTTTCATATAAAAATTGTTAAGAGTGTTTTTTTATAAAAAAATTGTTAAGAGTGTTTTTATAAAAAAAAATTGTTAACAATGTTTTTTTTTTTATAAAAACACACTCTTAACAATTTTTTTATAAAAACACACCCTTAACAATTTTTTATAAAAACAAGTTTTTTTATAAAAAAATTGTTAAGAGTGTGTTTTTATAAAAAATTGTTAAGGGTGTGTTTTTATAAAAAAAAAACACATTTTTAACAATTTTTATATGAAAAAACACACTATAACAACATACACATTATAACATACAAATATCACATTCAAACATAAAACCATAAAACTATAACAATTTTTTTATAAAAACACACTCTTAACAGTTTTTTATAAAAAAACACATTTTTAACAATTTTTTTATAAAAACGAACTCTTAACAATTTTTTATAAAAAAACACATTTTATAAAAAAATTGTTAAATATGTGTTTTTTATAAAAAAATGTTAAGAATGACAACTAAGGTCCCTACGGTTTTAAGAATGACAACTTAGGTCCCTAAACTTTTAAGAATGCCAATTAGGTCCTAAACTTTTAAGAATGACAACTAGGGTCCCTAAACCGCACTTTATCTCTATATAACAATATGATACGTTGAAATAAAATAAACTGCACTTTATCTATATATAACACTATTATACGTTGAAATAAAATAAACCGCACTTTATCTATATATAACACTATTATACGTTGAAATAAAATAAACCGCACTTTATCTATGTATAACACTATTATACGTTGAAATAAAATACAACCGCACTTTATCTTTATATAACACTATTATACGTTGAAATAAAATACAACCGCACTTTATCTATATATAACACTATTATACGTTGAAATAAAATAAACCGCACTTTATCTATGTATAACACTATTATACGTTGAAATAAAATACAACCGCACTTTATCTTTATATAACACTATTATACGTTGAAATAAAATACAACCGCACTTTATCTATATATAACACTATTATACGTTGAAATAAAATACCACCGCACTTTATCTATATATAACAATATGATACGTTGAAATAAAATAAACCGCAACATCTATATAAAATAAAATAAACTGCAGCATCTATATATAACACTAACTATAACATCTGTGAATGACTATGTAGAAGGATTTCTTTAACATCGACTTGACGGTAAGGTGCAAAGTTTCATACATCGAGGAATTAGGAGCGTTGTTTAGGGGATTAGGTGATCGCGCGGATACCCTTGAGACCATCTATAGAGGGACACCGTTCGGGCCATGGATGGATGTGTCTTACTCTGGTGGCGACCCTACGCTAGTACACATGTTTCTACAGTTGGAGGTCGAGGACGCCAACGCTGAGCCGGAGGAGATGCATTTTGATTTCTTCGGCTCTCAATTGCATTTTGGGCGTCGGGAGTTCTGTCTAATTACAGGACTACGTTTTGGAGAGACTCCCCCCCTTCCTCCCTTAGAAGACTGCTCCTTCGTTCCTAGGGTTTTCGGCATTTCAGCATCTCGTTTGAAGCTGAAGGCAGCCCGGGAAAAGATGAAAGAGGGCCTTAGTGCCCTAACCGACGACGATGCTGTCCGTGTATGCTTGGTGGTGATCGTGGATATGGGCTTCCTGGGCCGTGAGTATAGCCAGCATGCTTCATCGACGGTCCTTAGGGCCGTCGAGGACCTTGAGCTGTTTAACAGCTACCCGTGGGGTAGCCATATCTGGACACATTGCTACTCTAATCTGCACCGAGCCATAGGCAGACGCGCCGATCGACATGCAAAGATGAATCTTTGTGGTTTTACATACGCCTTCAAGGTTAGATACGTAGTATAACAATTGTTAATAATACATACAAACTGTTTGGCTTTTCTTTTTACGTACTTGCTCTTCTTGTCTAATTCCAGATATGGATCTTGGAGGTGTTTCCCGCATCAATCCGATATTTCGTCAAGAGCGACGATCGAGTACTTAGGGGAACCCGTTGGGACAAGCGTGTTACCCTAAGTAGGTCGCTTTGGATTGAGTTCTTCAAAGCGTCTAGAAATGTAAGTTCTTTTACTATGTTTACAATTTGCATACGTTAGTCCCGCTTATTAATTTCTTTTATGTTTTATCATATATTTAGCAGCCACTCTTGCCTTTTGATCGCCTTGTGCCTACTGTCGACGAGATGGGCACAGATTGGTACAGAGACAGCGTGGCCTTTATTGACGCAGAGGCGGAAAGGGCTCGACGTCCCCCTACTTCCGAAGATGAGGAAGACGACGACAGGCCCCCTTCCGGTGGATACCAGCCGCCCCCTTCCTCCTCCTACCAGCCGGCCCGTTTCTCCTCCTACCAGCCGGCCCGTTCCTCCTCCTACCAGGCGCCCCCTTCCTCCTCCTACAATCCATATCAGGCGGCCCCTTCCTACGAGCCACAGCGTGGCTCACATGAAGTCCTGTGGGACTACGTCCACGGGCCGCTAGAGACACGTGTACACTATCTGGAGGAAGTCTACAGACAGTTTAGCGCTGTCAATGTTAGTGTTTAACTTAATTTGTTGGCCACGTTTATTTAGTTTGTATATTAATATTACGTTCTAAATTTGTTTTAGCTGTCGAGTACGACACCGAATCCCGCTCCGTTCGGACAGGGGGCACATGCGACGTTTGCCACCACATCCCATCCGTCATTCCCTGAAAATGTAAGTGACATTGAGTAACCATTATAGTTATATGTTTGTTCCTAAGTTTGTAACTCTTATAATGATCAATGTCACGCAGGCCGGGATGTCGGGGGCCGGGATGTCCCAAACGCCGTTCGCCACCACATCCTATTCTACTATCCCGGAGAGTGTAAGTGACACTGAGTAACCATTATAGTTATATGTTTGTTCCTAATTTTGTAACTATTTTAATGATCAATGTCACGCAGGCCGGGATGTCGGGGGCATACACCTCGCAGATGCCGCCGCCGTTCGCCACCACATCATATTCGACTATCCCGGAGAGTGTTAGTGACATTGAGTAACCATTATAGTTATATATCGATAATCCTAATTTTGTAACTATTTTAATGATCAATGTCACGCAGGCCGGGATGTCGGGGGCACAGCACATGCCGTCGTTCGCCACCACAGCAATCACAAACATCTTTGGCGGTTCGGCCGATGACTATTACATGCCGGAAATGCATACTGTAAGTTATTTTGGTAGTTTTGGTTTAATTGTGAACATTTCCTAAATTGTACTTAAAACATTGAGTAACGTAATTTTCAGACGGGGTCTCCTATTATCCAGGATCACTTCTCGGAGCACTTCTCGGAGCCTGACGATGACTCGATGGATGTTGTAGATCCACCACCACAGGTGACCCCGCTCCCTCAAAAGCGGCCGCGATCAATTTCACAATGGTTTCGTCACCCGTTTGGCCAACAAGGATCTACGACACCACCGCTCGCTAAAAAACAAGCAAAGAAAGCGGGGGGAAAGAAGGGAGGAAAGAAAAAGGGAAAGGTGCCTTCACCGGAGCCTCAACCGGCATCGGAAATATTGAGGATGTGTCGGACTGGTCACCTCTCCCCCATGATATTCGTCCCTTACTTGAGCCTGGAAATCACCCCCCGCTTTTTCCAAGTATTGCTGGCGGATGACCCTTTGGAGTCTGAGTTACAGGATGTGGTTAGTATGAAGTTTAACTATAGTCATATAATCAAATATGTTTATATTACATGTCTAACCATCTATTTTTTATGTATAGCACATCGATTGTTGGGTCTCGCTGTTGCAAAGACATCGTGGAACAGACACCAGGTGGACCATAATGTATAGTATTTTCTTTGCCTACCTGGTGCTCCCCCATCAAGGTCCCGCCTCCGTGGCCAACTCATGCAACGGCGTGGAAGGGGTTTCTTGGGCTCTCCTCGATGTGGTATGTAAATCGTTTTACTCTTATTTTATTTAAGTTGTTTTGTTGCTAACTAAGTTGTCTAATATTGTAATATTTCAGGTGTACATCCCAATATGCATTCATCCCAAACATTGGCTGCTTGGAGTGTTTGAGCTTGACGCTATGACCATGACCATATATGACAGCGATAGTGCCAATCTCTTCAGAGACCAATTGGAAGACCAGATGAGAAGGTTTAAAGATGTGCTATTTGACTTCTTTTGTCGGGTCAAGGACACGAGGCGTCGCGATAGGTCAGAGCTCTTTCGCCATAAGTTCGCCAAGAATACACCCCAACAGGCCGGGATGAATGCGGATTGCGGTGTCTGGGTATGTCGTAATGCCAGCATCTTGATAAATAACGATGTGGTATTTGTACACCCTGACCAGACCGAGGCCGAGGCCAAGGCATTTCACATACATATGGCGGAGTCCATTTATGCCCATTGTCAAATAAATCAAAGTTAGGTTGTTTATGTAACATTAAATAATTGTTATTTTTAGTATTAACTTATTTTGTTAAAGTATTGTGATTGACTTACTGTTTACTTCATTTGGTTTTTGCTAATTTCATCCATTTACTCAACTTTGAGTATCGATATCTCTTTCACACATACTCTATTTTGGACGCATTATATATCATTTCGAAGATCTCATATAGAAGAACATAAACCTACTAAAAGTTAGTTATATATAACACATATATATAAATTTAAATGCGTCCAAAGTTTAGTAAAACCCATATTTCCAACACCTAGTAAGTAGGTTTATGAAACTTGCGATAATCCTAATACAGAGATTATTGGATGAACAAACATTTATTTCTTGATTATTGGGGTATTGGTTCTTGTTGTCTGGAAGTGATTCATATGATGCAAAAATTGGTATCATGTAATGTAGAACAATATCTATATTATAGAAACTTGCATTTGATAGTACCATATAAATCTGATCTAAATTCTCATTAATTAGCTATGTTTGACTACTTAAAGACTAATTTTCTGCCTAATGAAAGACCTTTATTCAAGAGCAGACGAATATTGCAGTTACTTTTTCAGTGGAATCATGCAGGCAACTTTTTCAGACGAAATCTATAAACACATTCAAATAATAATAATTTAAAACGATTTAATGAATTAGTTAATATATGATTATTATGTTAATGCGATATGAGTGTAAAACAAAATTGAAAAAAAAAATAAGAGATGTACCATAAATTAAATAATTAACTATAAGAGTATGAATTTTAAATATAAAAAATATTTTTTTTATGTAGTGTATAACTGTATATGATATATATTAAAATATATAAATCCAAAAAAAATTCAAGATTGGGCTCATTTCGAACATATCGAAGAGACGATTATAATGGTGTAATTTGTAAAAATTAAAACGTATTTTTTAACGTATTTTAGTTAATAAACGATTATATGTGTTAAATGTAAAATTAAAATAATGAAAGTAAAAGGTATAAAGTAAATTTAGTAAATAAGTATAGGGGTTGAAAGTGTAACATTTCATTTTAAATTCGTAAAAATGGACGAAATGGGGTGAACAGTGCCAAAATATCAAAATTTTCATAAATGTTCCCTGGAATTTTTCAAAAATGGTCCCTTGCAATTGAAAAGTCACAAAAATAACCCCATCACGGGATGAGCCCGCGATCGCGGGATTCCATTTTTCAAAAATGGTCCCTGCAAGTTTAAAAAAGTGTCAGAAAAGGTCCCTGGCCCGCGATCGCGGGCTCCCATCGCGGATTTTTGGGGTATTTTTGCAAAGTGGGAGAGATTTTGGGTATTTCAGTAAAAGATGGTTTGACTTAGGGTCAAATAATAATGTTTATATATTTGTTAAAATTGATTTACAAATTATAATACATTTATTATTTTCTGATAAAGTTATAGCATGTTCATATAATTAATTAAAACATACAACATTATCCGTACGTTCAGAGCATCTCCAACTTTCACACAAAAAAAAACACACCAAAAACACCAATTTTGGTGGGTCCAACACCAAAAAAAAACCCTCAACTCCAACCATACTCTAAAAAAACACCAAATTTGTGGACCCCACATTAAAATAACATATTTTATTTACTATTAACTATTTTTAATAATAATTATTATAATTTGTAAATATAATAATAAATAATCAGTAATTAATTTATTTAATGAAGACCGATAAAAATAAAAACGATAATTTTTTAATTGATAATACATTTAAATAAAATTACATCAATTCAAATAACTCAAATTAAAAAGCATAATTAAATAATACTAATGCTCCGAGTTAGTATACTCGTCCCACAAATGATCAATTAATGCATCTCGAAGTTCAAAGTGAGCGGTTTTGTCTTTGATCTTTTTATGTTGAGCAAGAAATTGTTCAAGTCCATCATTGTTATCGTTCACCATCTCAACTGTCACATTTGTCCCCACAATTGGCTCCTCGTGTCGTTCTTCAATTGGTGCATTAATATCACGTTGATCTTCAATGATCATATTATGCATAATGATACATGAAGTCAGTATGTTTACTGATTTAAATTCTATCACTGATCCCGTGCTTCTTGAGTTCATACAAAATGAGAAACTCCGCATATTGAAAAGAGAACAACAGAAGCTCATGTTGATACGTATGAACAAGGAGCAGAATACCAAGGATCTCAATATCGAACATCTCAATATCAAGGATCTGGAGAAGAAATTCAAAACCAAGCCGGAGGATCTCAAGATGCGACAGAAAACATCACGTACTATAGAAGTCAATTGACGCTTTAATTTATTTCTTAGTTTTTTAATTTGTATTTTATGACTTTTATATTAATCTTAAATTTCTATGTCGTATTTCAAATTTAATTACATATATATATATATATATATATATATATATATATATATATAGGGCCAGGTTCAAGGGAAAACCCTAAATAACTGGAAAACCGGAAAACCACAAAAATACGGAGGAAAAAGTATACCAATATGGATGTCAAATTAACGAGAAAAATATGATCGTTTATTTGGTGTAATTTATTTCGTTCGAATTTTGTTTATATTTCGTATTTTTTCGAATAAAAAATAGGGGGGGGGGGTGAGGTTTTTTAATTTAATTAATATGATTGTAACCGCCCGTCTAATCACATTCATCAGATCATCTAATCTGACGATTGATAAAGTGTTTTTTAGTTTTCCATTTATTTGAGGTTTTCCCCTGAACCTCCCTCTATATGTATATATTAAATGTTAAACTTCTTTTTTCTTATTTAAAATTTAATAACAAGAATACAACTTTTTAATCAATATTACATTTAAAGAATTAATTGAAAAAATAAATAATTAATTCAATTACAAATTATTAAATATTAATATAAAATACAATAGTGGTGGGGTCTTAAAAATTGGAGTGTGAACAATACACGCCATATTTGGCGTATTCAATTCTTGGACGCCCAAAAAAATACCGTTTGGCGTGTGGTTGGCAGCCGAAAAACTCCAAAAATGAAAAAATGGAGTATGGTTGGAGATGCTCTCAGAAAGTGGAGTTTTTGAAAGTAAAAACTAAAAAATAGGCACAAAAGAAGTACTTTTCATTTTCATCTAATTTGCCGTCAATAAAATGACAAAAAAGTCATGGGTATTTATATCTTGCACAATTAGAGATGGCCAAAAGACGCCCGACCTGCTTTGGGACCGCTTAGGATCGGGAACGGTAAAGATCAATTATGGACTGGCAATATCGACCTTGTTAACGTTAAACTTTCTTGGATAAATCACGCCCCTATCCAAGACCGGTTATGGGATCGGTTATACACATGCCTGATTTAAAAAAAAGGCTTTATAAATTATATATCTAGTTTTTCATTTCTACAAGATTCTTAAGTTTTTTTTTTTTTTTTACCAAAAACTTCCAAGTTTTTTCAAAAGTTTTTAAGTTCTTTTTGACGTCTTTTTTAAAGTTTTTATAAATGTGTAGATTTTTTTAATGTGTACTAGAATGACCCAATTTAAATATTTTAAGTGTATTTCAATAAGATACTGTCCAAAAAAAGAAAGTATTCAAACACGGTTTTTTATACGTTCAAAATTGACTTTTGGAAGGAAAAAATTGGAGTCGGTTTGGCCCAGCTTGGGACCGTTTACAATACTTGGAGACCGGGCCATAGGTTTTTGATCGAGACTAGAACTGGTTACCCCAAAACCGGTTACAAAATAAAAATCTCAGACAGATCCGAACCGGTTTTTGGCTACCTATTCTCTATGCACGATGCATGATTCTATTTAATATATTGTTTATGTTAGTTCCCGTTTTGCTTTAAACAAGATTATCAGATCTATTAGTTCGAGTTTATGTTTGATGCGGAAGCGTATTTGAAGAACTAACAGATATGTTTGATAGATTTAGAACACAATATAAATAAACAGTGAACAGGAAATAATATCTCAAAGTTTACTGAATATATATATATCAAGAACAGATTTAAGAACGGTGAGTATACAAAGCTTTAAACAGATATGACTCTAAATGTGCATAAGCTATGTGTTCTTGATGTTCGATTGAAGTGTTCTTGTTTTTCTGTTGTTGTGTGTTGTTCTATATTCTTCTTAGGAAGAACTCAACATGAGTCCTCCTTTTATACTACTCTTAGAAGACTATGAAGTAGGTCACTGTTCCTTTTACGGCATGAATAGTAAACTGGATGGTGTGAACAGTTGTTTGAGCCATGCGCATTTAATGGAGCAGATGTACTTTTGGTAAATGCATTAAATGGCGCAGACGTCTATTTTGTACCATGCCCTATTGAGTCCACTCAGAGCTTGACACGTGTTTTGACAGTACTTTTCCATGCAAGTTGATGAACAAGTCTTGGAACAGTAGCAAGATATTATAAATATCTTCCTAGTCTTTAGAGGACCATAGAGGCTCTGTAATGTGTTACAGAGGTTCTGCGGTCTGGTTCCTCTGTAAAGTAGTCTTCTCTGGATTCCGAGTCTTTGGTTGTTTACTTCTGCAGAGCTTCTGTCAAGGGTGGCAGAGGTTCTGTGGCTCGGTCCTCTGTGAGAAGTCTTGGTTCCTTGTCTTCTGATGTTGTCCGCAGAGGCTCTATTATTGGTAACAGAGGTTCTGCGGTCTTGGTCTTCTGAAAGCGTCCTTCTGTAGTTTCCTCGGTCTTTGATCACTCTTGATCAAACTTCCTTTGATTCTTCTAAGATGCCCGGCAGAGCTTCTGTTGCGCTCAGCAGAGCTTCTGTGGAAGTTCTTCTGTACTTGGCCATTTTTCAATACTTCTAATATTTCAGAATATTGGAGCTAACAATCTCCCCCTAAGTATTGAAAAATAAAAGGTTGAATTTATGCATTTTAACCTAAGTAAAGAAGAGGTTAAACAATACCTCAGAAGATTATTTTGAAATTTATGCCAGAGGCATTTACATTTGAGTACACAGAAATAAACGTTGACAGAGATTCTTTGAAGAGACTCAGATTTTTGCATTTGGGAAGTCGTCGAACTTTCTGTTGTCTTTTCCTACTTCCTTGAGTTCTTCATAGAATTTGTGACAGAGATTTCGTAAGCCGAGTGTAGCATCAATCTCTTTGATCATCATCAGAGCAGATTCTTCGTTCATAAGCTCTGTTGCTTTATTCTCCTCTAGTATCTTTCTGAACATGTTCAGAGTATGGGTTGTGTACTTCTGACAGTCCATTGTCACAAACAGTTTCAGTTGATCAGCAGGATTCTTGAATACTAACCCGTACCTTGGAGTTTTGATGATTGAATTGGGTATGGCATTGGGTGGGCAGAAATCCTCTGGTGGTCTGATACTTAGAGTAGTTATGCCCAGATCGATGGCTAGTTGAATGTCGAGCATGCTGTAGATTAGGAGCTTTTCACGCATCGCCTTTCTGAGAACTCGATAAGAGCTTTTGTGGCAGTCGTCATTGAAGTTGTCTTTCGTCCATTGCAGAAGGTCAGGTAAGTCATAGGGATTGAGGTTTCGGATATCAGCATCAGAGAATTGATTTTCTGATCTGTCAGACCTTTTGACTTTCCAGATGGTATACACCGTATGAGGATAGGTTCTCATTTTGGAGTATTTGCAATAGATTACCTTCTTTATTTTGTGAATGGAGTAAACTTGATTGACTGGTTTTGACTTTGTAGAGGTGAAGATTGCATCGAATTCCTCTCTTAGCTTCTGATCTCGGACATGGGCTGGCAGATCGCTCTGGAAGTGCTGTCTGTAGAGATAACTGTAGACTTGTTTTTCCATTTGTTCAATGGTTGAAGTAGATCTTGGAATTGGTCTCCTTAGCTCATCCATCTTTCGAGTGATGTCTGCTACTCTACCTTCTGTTACCTTAGCTGTGGGATTCAGGGATGGGTTTTCTGACAGAGGATTCAAGTTGAATGCCCAGTCTTCCTCTTCGGGTTTAGGAGTGACGAAGGCATTAAATGCACCTTTCATCAATTTCTCTGTAGCAACTGGCATCTTCTTCTTTGGCTCTTCTTCTGTCATTATTCCCTTGCCTTTATCTTTTGGCTTTGAGGTTTCAGATATTGGGTTTTGGATTTGTGTGGGTGGAACCTCTGTTGATTTGACAGTTGGAGGTTCTGTGGGTTTTGGGGTTGTATGCTCTGATGTTTTGGTTGTTGCCTCTGAAGGTTTTGATACTTCGGGTTGTGAGGTCTCTGTTGGTGAGGAGTCTTCGGGTCTTGGCGGTGGAATGTCAAAACGCTTTGCTGATTGAAAAGCAGATACAAATTCCATTATGCGAAGAATGAACTCTGCAGAGCGTTTTGGTCTTTGGGGTTTTCGAGCTATGGTTTTGACTCTAGTTTTGTGCGGGATTGGTTGTGAGGTTGGTGTTGGTTCTTTGGGTGAGGGTGGAGTTTGTTCTGAGGATGAGGATGCAAGATTGATTACCTTAGGTTCTGTGGTTGGTGCATCCTCTGGTGAGATAGAGGTGTTTTGCCTCTGTTGTTTTCCCTTCTGGGTTTCTGTTGTAGAGGGTTCTGCTGATTTTTCTGTAGTTTTTGCAGAAGCAGCCTCTGTAGTTTCCTTTGTTTTCTCCCCCTCAGGATGACCAGATGTTCCATCATCAGGATCATCCTGCCTTCTTTTAGCAGTAACTTCTGTTCTGCAGGTGTCTTGAGCTTCTTGCCTTGCTGCATTTTTCTTCATAGTTTCAAAGTAGATTGCGATCGAAGTTTTGAAGGCTTTGGTCGCACTTTTCTCGAACTCTGCAGCGGTTGTTTTGGCAATGTTAGTGGCAGAGGCGATGGCAGCAGCAGCAGAAGTTTCTGTAGTTGACTTCATTTCTGCAAGGGCTGCTTTAACCTCTGTGGATAAGGTATCCACTTTGGTATTTAATCCTGTAAGCGCGCCTGAAGTTGACTCTGTAAAAGACGTGAATGAGCTTTGCAACTCATTCAATGTTTGAGTTACAGAGGTTACAAAGGCTTGGAACTCATCCTTCGTAACATGTTCCTCTTGGGTAACCTCTGGAGGAACAACTCCTTCTCCAGAGTGAATCCCTGTTCCTGGGACACCTTCGTTCACCCTTGTTTGTACGTTGGGGGTGGAAGGATTTCCATTTGATCCTCGAGAAGAAACCTGAGTTTCAGTCTCTACAGAAGTTCTGTGAAGAACATTGTCCAAATCCACTCCAGAGGTGGGTATCGGAATATTCTTCTGTTGACTCGGAGACATGTCTAGAGTCTCTTCGTCATGGTGCTCTCTACTTCTCTCTGAAAGAAGTTTTGGCCCTATATTGTGCGTGTCAGAGGAAACGAATTCCTCTGTAGGGTGTTCTAGTGTGATCTGGGGCAATGGATCACGAACTATAGGTGAGTCTCTCTGAGGAGACTCCCTAGGAATGGATTCCCCGGCTTCTGTGGGCACAGAGGTTGAAAGAGTAACCTCTGGCTGGATGGGTTGGGGTAGGTTCGAGCTGTGCTGCTCTTTTTCAATGACACCTTCTGCAGCTAGACCTGCGGTGTCAGATGTGTGGGTTGCACTGGGAGGGGTTGAGGGATGTGTGCCTTCTGCAACTTCGGCATCTTTTCCTTTCTCATTTTCTTTTCCTCTAGACGTTTCTACCCTATCCTCTAAACCTATTTGCACCTCTTCTTCTGCAGTCTCTTGTCTTGGCAGAAGTGAATTAAGAACCTCTGTGAAGATTTGAGTTTGCAGAGGTGGTTCGATTCCTTCTGTTATTGTTTGCAGAGGAGAAGATGGTTTCTTCTTCTTTGATTTCCTCTTCTTTGGTTTTGGTGCTCCCTCCTCTGTAGATTTTGACTTTCTTTTTCTTTTGGAAGAGGGAGGGGCAGAGGGACTTTGGATTTGTGGTGGAGATGAGGGTTCTATGGGATGTTCAGTGGGTGGAGAAGATGGTTCTGCAGGAGTTTGTTGGATAGCAGAAACAGAGGCAAGTTGTTCCTCTGTAGGGGTCTTGGTTTTCTTTCCCTTTTTCTTCTTCTTCTCTTTAGATCCCTCAGAAGACTTCCTCTTTGAAGAATAGAGGTCTTTCCTTATATCTCTAAAGTTCTTCTGGTTGGCCTTGTGTTTAGCCAACTTTATCTTCCATTCTTCTTCTGTAAGTCTCTCTACTACATTACCTCCTATGGGCATTCCTATACGCGGGGGTGTTACAGAACTGGGTTCAGGAGTTCTGTAAACGCGTGTGTACTCACTAACTAGTTCTTCATCACTAGCATAACCTAACATTACCTTTGATAGTGGCCTGATGTGTGGGTAGCCATCCTCATGTTCTGTAGGGGTGTTCTTGGACATAGGAAATTGCTTAGGTTTGGGACCGTCCATTGGCCATTTTTGGATAAGGAGTAGGGGTTCGAAAAGTACACTGAGGATTCGCTGGAACTGCAGAGGGGGTAACCAGTTGTGATCAGAAATTTTGGCTTTCTGGGAGGCGATTTTGCGATCGATGGTGTTGATGATCTCTTGCATCATTATGGTAGCATAATCTAGGGGTAGATCATAATACACACCATACATGATTGAGAGAATTTGAGGTGAGCTTTGATCGATGCTTCCGATTTTGCCCGTGAGGCAACGATTTAGGATGGAGAATAAGGTATTCCACAGAGGAGGTAGTCTTGCTCTGCGGAAATCGTTCCTCTTTTTCAACTGTTGGTTGTACCCTAACATGTGCAGAAAGTCGACAAGTTCTTCATTTGTTGGTTGGGGTGCATACTTTTTGATTCCCATGAGTCCTCTTGTTGGAAGGCCAAATTCTAATGAGAACATGGTGCGATTGAACATCAGTTCAAGGCTCTTACTTTGGTCAGGTTTAGAAATGTAGCCTCTGATCAAATCGGTGTCAGCGTCATAACGGCAAGATTGCCAAAACTGATGTAGGTAACGTACTGGTATTTGTTCAACGGTTTTGCTCAGAAGAGGGTAAAGAAAGTGGTTCTCTAGGATGTTTAGCAGGATGGCATGTTCTTTGCCAAATGCCGTAGGAGAAGGAACAAGATAACAGTTGTTCGATTTAATGGGAAGGGTTTGCTCGAAATGGTCATTTGAGAAAAATTGTTGCAGGTGGGTAGTGGGTACGAAGGATGCCTCATCGCCGGAGTCATGTCTGTCGGCATCGGCGGCGATGTGTGGGTTGTGGGAGTGCTCAGAATGCACTGGAGAGGATGTCGGAGAGTTCGTTGGTGAAACGTGAGCAGATTTGGAACTGGAAGCCATTTGTATGTTTTGAAAGTTCTAGGTTTTCAGAAAGAAATAAGCAAGTTCGCCGGAGAAGATGAGAGAATAGTAAAGTTTTGAAAGTGATTTTAACTTGGGTTTTATACTGTGGTAACGGATAGAATTCGGAACGGTGAAAATGTGAGAAAGTTAATAAAATTTGAGGTCCACACTTGAGTTCATTCGGCGTGGTGCAAGTTTCTAGGACGACGTGATATGTACGTCAATGAAAACTTGACACGTCATCAATGTTAGTGACGACGAGACGTCGTGGGCGGCCATATTAAATGAAAAACGCGTGGGTTTTAAATTTTCACCACAGAAAAGTTACCGTTACAGATACAGAAATTCCCAAGTGGAAATCTTTACAGAAGCTCTGTGGGTACAGAAGCTCTGTGATTTTGAAAAACGTTTATCTCTGTAGATTGTATCTTTAATGAAAATCGTTTGAAAAACACGGAGAGGATCAATAAATTTTTAGTAGAGAGAAATTATCCTACAGAGGTTTTTGGACCTCTGCCAGAGCCAGCAGAGGCTCTGTGACAGGAAATTTCTAATAACTAATAATTTATAAACATTTTTAATCATCCAAGTTTTTGATCAGTTTTAACAATGTATTTAGGACTTATTTGAAAGTTGGTGTCCTAGAAAATTGTAAATCTCAAAGATTTTGTGCAGCAGAAGTCATTTGAATGATTTGAGTGATCTACAGAGGTTCTTTGTTTGAAAGAACTCTGTGGCTTATGACTTCTGTGGCAAGATACCAACCTATTTCCTTTGATCGGCGAATGTGATCTCTTCTGTCGCATTCTTTGCTCCCCCTTGACTTATGAATCTCTGTAGATTCAGCAAGGTCTCCTTTTCCGCTCCTCCTTGATCTAACAACCTCTTTAGGATTGATCTCTGTGGTTTGAAACCTGCCTTTTTATCTCTTGAAGCTTGTACTTTTACCAAAAACGTTTGAAAAACATTGGAGAGGATCGATAAATCTTTAGTAGAGAGAAATTATCCTACAGAGGTTTTTGGACCTCTGCCAGAGCCAGCAGAGGCTCTGTTACAGGAAATTTCTAATAACTAATAATTTATAAAACTTTTTGATCATCCAAAGTTTTTATGTTTTTAAACATTGTTTTTAGGACATATTTAGAAATTTTTGTCCTGGAAAACTGTTTTAGAAAAAGATTTTGTGCGACACATACCTTTTAGAGTGTCTAGTTTGGACGACAGAGACTCTTTGTTGATCATAATCCTCCTTTGGCTCCCCCTTGAATGATCAACCTCTGTAGATTATTTTGAGGTCTCCTTCTGCTCCCCCTTGACCTATGCTTGAATCAATAGAGATAAATAATGCACAGTACATAGGTCAACCTCATCAGAGGTTCTGTGGAGATTGTCATAGGTTCTGAGCAATTCCACAGAGGCTCTGTGAAGTATAGAATCTTTGAAGGATGAGTCTTAAACAAAGTGTTTAAGAGTCATAGTGTATTTTGAAGCCTGAGTCCTTAATAGAAGTATTAAGGAGTCCATTTTGCTGAAGAGTGAGTCCTGATCTGTAGTGGTCAGAAGTCATATTCTGATGAAGCTCGAGTCTTAAACTGATTTGTTTAAGAGTCTTTTTCACTAAAGTGCGAGTCCTAAACTGATGTGTTTAGAAGTCCTTTTCTCCTCTGAAGAGCGAGTCCTGATCTGTAATGATCAGAAGTCCGTGTACCTGCAAGACAGATCAAAGAACTTTTGGTACCCATATCCAAATGGGTCCTTTTTTGTTAGGATTTGGAGCTGTCTTTAGGTCCTCTGGTTTGCCAATCTCTGTTGGTTTGCCAACTTTCTTTCTATGACCTTTCTCATTTTGGGTCTTTGGAATTTTCTTTTGAAATGTCCCATTTTGTACACAGAAAGATTTAGAGAAAAGGTTTCTTAATTGAAGCAGAAGATCAAAGCATTTATATGAATGAAAAGATGAAGGCTTTGTAGAAACAAATGGTTTTGGAGCATTTTTGTCAGGAATAGAGTTTTTGACTTTCCAAACCATTTTCATCTTTTTGTAAACAGGATTATTTGAATTTTTAGCACAAGAGTTTGCTAAGACAAGGTTCTTAAGCCTTTTAGCTAAAACATCTTTTTCTTTAAGGTTTAAATCAAATTTTCTTAGAAGATCTGATTTATACCTCTTCTCCAACATAATCTTGTTTGACAAATCGGATAGTCTCTTTGTTAAATTTGACATTTCAGCTTTAAAGACCTTTCTTTCCTTCTCAAACTTGTCTTTCAAACACTTTGTTTGAAATCCTTCTCTCTTCACCTTTTCAGACTCTTTTCTTTCAAAATCCTGCTCTTTCCTCTCTTTTTCAAGAGATTTCTGTAATTTTGAGATTTTGAAAGAAAGTTCCATATTCTTTGTCTCAAGAAGAGTTTTCTCTTTTCCAAACTTTTCATTTTCACTGATTATAAGTTTTTCAAAGTTGGAAATCAGTTTAGAAAAGTTTAGACACTTAAGCTCAAGGCTTTTCTTCTCTTCTTTAAAAACAGTCTTAACTTCCTCAAACTTCTCTTTCTCCTTTTTACCAAGCTCTTCTGACTCAGATAGTTTCCTTTTTAGTTCAAGATTTTCACAGTTTAGGAGTTTACCTGATTCTTCAAGCTTGGCAATGTTGTCTGAGTTAATAAGAATGATCTTGTTTCTTTCCTCTAATTCTTTCTCAAGAGAAGGAATTATTTTCTTAAAATTTGTGCTGAGTTTGAAATAATAATGAAAATCAGCATCAACACTAAATTTTAGTCTTGACATATTGAATGAAGTTTTTAACGAAAGAAACAGTTTCTAGGATGTTACCAGATCGAATAAATCGAAAATGGCGGTAAAACAGAATCTGTTTGAAGGAATGAAGAATAGGTTAAGAACAGACAGTTTCTATCAAGAATCTTGTCTAAACGAGGATCACTTGATATTGAAAACCAAGTTTTGCTCTGATACCAATTGTTAGTTCCCGTTTTGCTTTAAACAAGATTATCAGATCTATTAGTTCGAGTTTATGTTTGATGCGGAAGCGTATTTGAAGAACTAACAGATATGTTTGATAGATTTAGAACACAATATAAATAAACAGTGAACAGGAAATAATATCTCAAAGTTTACTGAATATATATATATCAAGAACAGATTTAAGAACGGTGAGTATACAAAGCTTTAAACAGATATGACTCTAAATGTGCATAAGCTATGTGTTCTTGATGTTCGATTGAAGTGTTCTTGTTTTTCTGTTGTTGTGTGTTGTTCTATATTCTTCTTAGGAAGAACTCAACATGAGTCCTCCTTTTATACTACTCTTAGAAGACTATGAAGTAGGTCACTGTTCCTTTTACGGCATGAATAGTAAACTGGATGGTGTGAACAGTTGTTTGAGCCATGCGCATTTAATGGAGCAGATGTACTTTTGGTAAATGCATTAAATGGCGCAGACGTCTATTTTGTACCATGCCCTATTGAGTCCACTCAGAGCTTGACACGTGTTTTGACAGTACTTTTCCATGCAAGTTGATGAACAGGTCTTGGAACAGTAGCAAGATATTATAAATATCTTCCTAGTCTTTAGAGGACCATAGAGGCTCTGTAATGTGTTACAGAGGTTCTGCGGTCTGGTTCCTCTGTAAAGTAGTCTTCTCCGGATTCCGAGTCTTTGGTTGTTTACTTCTGCAGAGCTTCTGTCAAGGGTGGCAGAGGTTCTGTGGCTCGGTCCTCTGTGAGAAGTCTTGGTTCCTTGTCTTCTGATGTTGTCCGCAGAGGCTCTGTTATTGGTAACAGAGGTTCTGCGGTCTTGGTCTTCTGAAAGCGTCCTTCTGTAGTTTCCTCGGTCTTTGATCACTCTTGATCAAACTTCCTTTGATTCTTCTGAGATGCCCGGCAGAGCTTCTGTTGCGCTCAGCAGAGCTTCTGTGGAAGTTCTTCTGTACTTGGCCATTTTTCAATACTTCTAATATTTCAGAATATTGGAGCTAACAGTTTATATGTGGATCAATACAAATATTGCGGATATTGTGTATGTAATACAACAAAAAATATTTATTGGGTCCCCAAAATTTTGTATCTCAACTATAGGCTTAGTTCTTGTAACAACCCAACTCAACAATAAAGCATAAACAACAATAATTGAATGACTCGCCGAAACGACCTCAAAATATCGTCTCACTACAACAAGTACAACACAAGGTTTGTGAAAACAACCTATTACACAGCTGAGAACATAAGCTACAAGTCTAAAATGAAAAGTAAAAGCAACTATCGCCTAGAAGCATTCTAACTCTAGATCTTCTCCTTGTTCTTGCCGGTGCTTCCTACTAACTGCTTTCCTGTAAAAAGGTTTAATTTGAAAATGCGAGGGTTAGACCATGAGGTCTAGTGAGCTCCCTCTAGTGATAACAGTTTCATCAACAAGTTTAAAACATTTCATGATCATTATAAACAGCAACTTTAAACAACAAGCTTTCACATAAACTGCACATGTAAGTGGCACACTGAAGTCCCGCAATGGCGACAACATGTCAGTCTCACACTGCCTTACTGGGTCACTCCTCCCATGGCATAAACGAGACACACCCCCCGGTATGAGCACTGGCGGGACACCCCCCGACTTAGCCATTACACCTCCATCAACAAATGTATGCATACACATTAAATTAACTTTCCGAACACACGCTTTCATGTAATATAAACATAACGATTCATATTCATTTCTCACTTCTGAAATCACGTTGAAAACAAAATACGTATTTGGTTAGAAAAACTCACATGTCGTTACTCGGGGTGCTCACTTTTACTTCAAGTTCTTGAGCCGAGACCTATGTAAAAGTAAATATAAGCTCGATAAGTTACTTAACCGAACCTCTCAATTGCTCTCAACTATTCTGATTACACCTTCCGGAACTATCCGGACAAGACCTTCCGGACTACCCTTCCGGAAAACTATCCGGACTACACCTTTCGGAACTATCCGGACAACACCTTCCAGAAAACTGTCCGGACCACCCTTCCGGAAAACTATCCGGACTACACCTTGTCCGGACTCTGAGCCTCATTCGGGAACATACTTGTCTGGAATCATTGTCCGGACTCTGGTTTTCGCTGCACACGGTCCCAAAACGGGATTCTCATACATAATGAGCCAAACGAGGACTTGCACAACAAGTAAAAATGATACGATCGACCCAAATTAAACTCAAAAACCAACAAATGGTTCTCTCCTCTAAAACCCATTCAAACTCCCAAAAGTTTCCCTAAAACGTAACATTCAGGATTTCAATTAATAGAATGAGCGAGATTGATGGAGAATTGATGCTTACCTTGCAAACTTGCTGACCTAGATGATCTCAACTTGTCAATCTCTCCTGGACTTTCTTCAAACGTTGTAGCTAGAACTTGATTTCTTCAATTTGCTCTCACACAACCACTCCCAAGGTAAAATATCAAGACCTAGGGTTTTGTGCCATTCCTTGTGGGTTTTATACCCTCTCACACAATTTTCATAATCACCCCTGAAGTTCCACATTTCCCATTTTTCTCCATAGAGTTCTGTTGGTCCCGAAGGGTTATACAAGTTTGTAGAAAGGGGGGGTTGAATACAAACACACGATTTTTACTTTTCTAAATTATTTATTGATAAATCAAGACAATTTACAACTTGTTGCGGAACAAGATTAAGGATAAACCTAATCTAAACAAGTTAAGAACACTAAGTTTCTTGCACTAGAAAGAGTTAAAGAAATTACGAATAATAACTTAACAATAAGAGAGAAATAAGAAGATGGTCCGAGCACACTTCAAAACTGAAGTAAGGTTCTTCTTATATACTGCATGCATTTAATGCATGGCAGTATGGCTTTACACGTGGCAGCAGCTGAGTGGTTGTATGTCATTGACCTTTGTAGACAACCTTAGTAGCCGCATGGTACACAATGTAGAATCAAAGTTGTTGTACGATTACAGACAAAATGGATGTCCGTTCTGACAGTTCGTACGGAGACGTGCAAGGGAGGTAAGACAATAGTAACATGCAGGGAGACTTCATGATCAGCTTTCGTTGAGTCAGATCTTTATCAGCGAATGATAAAGTTCAGCGATTGCTGAAGTCTTCTACTTGATACTTCACGTTGAATGGACAGGTCTTGCTTCGCTGATATCCGCATCAGTTCATGAGTAGACTTGTCGCTGGTTCTTGAGCTTGATCTTCGACTTCAGCGTAGAACATACATTGACGTGAAACTTGTCTTCAGGGATCATAAGTAAACAAACTAAACTATCAGCGATCATCAATAGAACTGAACAGGCTCAGAGCTAAAAGATGATGAACAGTGTTCGCTGAATATCTAATCTATAGAGTGAGAGTTCCTATCAGCGGTACTGTAAAGTCTTAGTACTAATCAGCGATAGTAAAACTCTAATACATATTGTTTACTTACAATTTTCACTAAGTGTTTAAGAGAGGGTCATTATCAAATCACTGAGGGTTTGGATCAACAATCTCCCCCTATTTGATTATGACATAGCAACAGAGAAAATTGATATTTAATGAAAACATAAGGATAAAAAGAACTCATAAAATATTTGTCCCTTTTACTGTTTTCTGGGATCTTTTCAGTACTGATGGAGTAAAGTACATTCGCTGAAATTTTTCTTTAAACTTCGTAAAGATTACAGAGGGAAGTGGAAAAATTACAAGTACAACAAATAAAATTACAAGTACAGAAGATGTAGACAGATAAGGATAGAAAGAATTACAAGGCGATCCTATCCGTCAAAAGGTTCTTCCTTAATGAGAAATTCATCAAGGGTCTTTGATGTGGGAATCATCCAGTCAGGGACAGTTACAGCTTGATCCTTTTTTTTCTTTGCTTCTTCAAAGATCAGGGGCTTGAGGTGACGTGCCTGAATGTCACGTCTGACTTCACACCAGTATATGAGGCCTCTGAGCTATTCGATGGGAGTGATTGGAAGCTCAGAAATGCGTTGAAAATGTTGATCTCCATGGCAGTTTAGAAAGAATATACCATAGGGATCACTTAGGACTTTGCCAGGGATGAAAGTTTCACCAGGTGGTAGGGAGGTGTCAAGCGCTGAGAGGTCAGAATCAGGACCAAGAACTTCAGCACGAGAGAAACCAATACCTGTTTCATTCCGTATAGGAGGACCTGAGTCTGAGGTTTTCTTTTCCTTTGCAGAGGCTCTTCTTTGTTGAGGAGGAAGAAGAGTGGAAGGAGGAATATCCACAGTAGAAGAAACCAAGTCGATCTGAGAATTTAGAATTTTCTCGACATGGCTCTTGAATTTTGAGCGAGATCGCTGAATGGCTAATTTCACTTCCAACCATTCAGAGAAACCAAATTTCTCTAAAGTAGCAGCATAGAAGGTTTGCTTGGTTTTATCTTCTCTGAATACGTCAACTTCAACAACAGGAACGTCTACGAACAATTTTCCTCTGATATTTACCTTGATGATTTTGGATGGTCGAGATCGATAGTTCAGCATTTCTTTACACCATTCCAAAGTCGAATCAGATACCTTAGTCTTTTCTTCAACGATACTTTGGGCATCATCCCATAGCTGACGTTGGACATCAATAGGAGTTCTTTTCAGCACGGGGTCTTTCACCGATTGTTGGACAAGCTGGATGGCGAGAGCCTTATCTTTTTCTTCAGCTTCCTTCTTTTCGGCGAGTAATCTTTCAGCTCTTAGATGATCCTCGTATTCTTTCCTTGATATCCTGAACTTTGTGGGAGCAGGGATTTTGTCACAAGGAAGAATGATTTGCTGATCTTCAGGCTGTTTGATCATTGCATCTCTCTTTTCTTGATCCTCTTCACTTAGCTTTTGAGGAGCCAAGGAAGGTCTGTTTTTGTGAGAGAGCAGCTGTTCTTCAGGTTCATCAGTCTCAGTGGTTAAATCCAAGACTGGGATTATTTCTTCAGCTCTTGTGGCTGGGATTATTTCTGGTGTAGTCGTAGGAGCTTCAGCGGGATCCTCAAACAGGGGAGAGGACTAGCTAAAACACAACGATCGTTTAAGTAAGAAAAGTTGGGAAGAAAGAGATAGAGAAAAGAATGTGGTTAAGTGTATAGAGGTTTTATGGATAGAAGGATTGAGATTGAGAAGGGATAGAGGAGGGATGCAGTGTAAGGGAATAGAAGGTAATGTACCTGACAAACTGGCTTTTGTAGCAAGATCGTCAGATTGTCTTCTTCAGCGAGGCCTTTGTTTTTGCCTTTGTCAGCTTCAGACGCTGCAGGCTTTGTCTTGGTCCGCTCCCCTAAAGGTTCTTTTATCTCGATCCCTTTTTGAGCTGGGGCTTTTGCAACAGGCTGGACGTAGAAGAAATCGTCATCATCATCGTCATCATCATCATCTTTGGGGGATGATGATGGTTCTTCATCAGAGATGTCGACAGGTTCATCGTCTTCAGCTTCTTCTTCAGACTCGACCTCTTCAGCATAAGGTTCGGTCACGTCAGCAGCAGCTTCCTTAAGTTGCTCATCGAGTTGCTCCACCTCAGATACAGAGGGAGGTTTCTCGGTTTCCTCAGGGTTTTCAACTCCCTGAGGTTGTGAATAGAAGTAGCAGCAGCATCAGTTTCAATACCCTCCCCTCAGCATTATGGGGAAGGTCTTCTCTTCTCCCCCTCTTCCACATTATGGTTGGGGGAGGTAACAGATTGTTCAGCAGCAACAGTGTGTATTTGGTCTCTATCTTCCAGGCCAGAGATCCCAACACAGTTCTCAATCTTTGCTAATCTGACTTCCAGGCCAGTTATAGCAGGATTGGTCTTTTGAAGAGCTTCTCGATCGACCTGAGTAAAATGAGAAGTTAGGGCGTTCAGGCGATCGAGTACTTTCTGCACAATTTCTTTGACGGCGGAGACTTCAGCCTTGATCGTGGAGACTTCACCCTTAAGAGAACCAACCTCTGTCTTCAATGATGTGACTTCATTGGACAGAGTGGTGAAGTTTGTTAAAAGAGAGGTGGTGGCGGTTGAATTGTCAGCGAGGGTGGTAGCAAATTGAGCAATGCTACCATCCACCTTCTCCAGATCAGTTTTGGAGGCTTTCGTATCAACGATCTCGGTCAACTTTTTGAGTTTCTCTCCAGCGTCTGTAACCGCTGAAGAGTTAGTGGAGAGAATGGTGTTGTAATTTTCCACCTTTGTTTCCAGGGCCTTCAGGGAGGTGTTGATATCCCCCAAATTAGGACCTGAAACAGTTATTAACTTATGAACAGAGGAAAGCTTAGAAGTTTGGGGTAGAGAGAGAGGAGTGTTTTGGATTGTGTTTATACCTGCACGCGGGTTGGCGAAGTTGTCGAACCCTTTGTGTCCTGAATGATATTCCATGTCGCCTTCAAGAGTACCTTGGCGCATGGAGGTGCCTGCAGATCCTAAGTTTGCATCCATCATCGTATTTAGAGTTTCTGCAGCTGAGTCATGTACGATGAAGGGTGTCCCTGAGAAAGTTGGGAAAATTGGTGGAGAGACCAAAGATTGAGTAGGAGGAATGAGGGATGAGAATGATGGTTGGGTGCGAGGTTCAGCGTTGGATCCGCTGACAATCACTTCAGTCTGTAGAGAGGCTGAAGGAGGTGGGTTCATTTCCAAGTTTATAACTTCAGCGTTTAGAGACGCTGAAGCCGGGATGGAAGGGGTGGCTTGATCAGCTGTGGCAGAGCGTACCACGGAACTTTCCATCAGCTCTTCAAGATGAGCTGTGGAGTCTTCAATGTGTAAATGCTGGGGGGGTTGCTCCTTGGTTTTCTTGATTCTTTTGGAACCATGTTGGGAAGATGAGTGTTTCCTTTTTCGAGAAGGAGTGGAGAGTGCATCGTGGGTATCAGCGGTGGGGATTTCCACTGAATGAGCTGCAGAGGTAGAAGAAGGAGGATTGAGAAGAGATAAGAGAGTAGAAAGACGTACCTCGTTTTCCAGCGGCTTGAAGTCGATCACCTTAGGGCCAACCTGAGAGAGTCTCAGATCACCCTCTGTTGGGTACCTCTCGCCAAGTCCAAGTTGAAAGACGGCGCTGATGAATCTGGGATACGGAACCCATGCAGATCTTTCAGCCATATCCACTCTAAACGCAAGGTCGTCGTAGATGATTGAGGCCCAGTCAACATTTAGACCTTTCAGCAATGCATAGCCCATTGCTTGCTGAGGTTGAGCAGCTTGATCAGAGGAGCCACTCTTCGCTGTCATGCATCTTATCAGATGTGCGAAGATGAAGTTCATCTCGCTGGGCATTTTGGACTTCTTGATCAAGGTCAGTTTCTTCTCAGGCTTCTTGTCCCTTCCAGTGTCCCATGCGTAACCCATTACATCGAAGAATGCGGTGATGGCTTCCCTATCAGCATGGTTTTTGTGGTTTGGGAGAGGGACAAAGCGGTTTTCTTTGGTAGAGGTAGGAAGACTCAGTGCTTTCGTAATAATGGCAGGGTTGATTTTGGTGGTGCCAAATTTGGTGTCACACAGAATGGAGTCAACGATCTTCGTTGGGTCTTTGGCATGGGGTACCTGAGCTCTTCTGGCAGTATACCAGAACTGAGATTGTAGGAATTAATGAGCAGGGGGTGTAATAGTCAGGGCTGTAGATAAGCAACATGTTTTGAGGTAATTCACAGCATCATCCAGATGTGTGACTTGCTTTCGAGGAGGAAACTCGAAAAGCGCATGGAGGTTGTTTGATTTTGAAAAATCGATTTCCTCAAGCTTGAACTTGACCTGAGGAGCTTTGACGAGAGTCAGTTTCTTTGCAGCCGTGGATTTCTCAGCGGTAGGAGCAGGAGTAGAAGATGCCATTTCTGTTTAACATATCAACCATGAACATAGATAAAGAATAGTCTTAATGTGAAAGATTTTCCAATAAGATGTTTTCCGATTTTTGTCCATTTCATTCAGACATAAATGTCTTTATGAAGATTAGGGTATTCTTGTTTTGAAAAAGAAGAACAAACCCAGTAAAAGTCTTGTTTTCTATTTTCCTTTAGATAAGGATTCTGGAAAAACGAATGAAGAACAAGTTTAAGATTTTGAGTTTTAAACTTGAAGAACAACCATGAAAAAGTTGTGTTCATAAAACCATGAAAAAAATGATTTCATTTTAGAAAAGGTTTCTTTTGTTTGATCTGTTAAAAGCAACAAGAAGATCAGAAACAAGTTATGCAGGTGAATAATAAGAATATTAACCTGGTAATCGAAGAAGAATATGAACAGATTTATGGAAATAAGCAACAGTAAATCTTTTCTTGCTTAGAGAAGAAGTTCGCGTAAAGAAAAAATATAAACTTGAAATAGTTTATATAGTGAGATTTGAGAGAGAGAAAAACTCGAGCGGAAAAGTTTTTCATCATGACACGGACACGTGTTTGCATTTGATTTGATGGTAAACGAAACGTGCAAACGTGTGTCAGAAAAAGAACGTGCCAGGGTTTATCCGTTGTGATGATGTCACAAACGTCCTTTCATATTTTAGGATGTCTCTAAGGTTTTGAAAGCTCAGGGACTATTAAAAAACATGAAACACTGAATAGAAATATCAGTGTTAGTTTAAGAAATTTCAAAGTATCGCTGTTAAGGAAGAGATATTCAGTGATGCAATTTGTTTTGAAATCTTACATTCACATGCGAACGTCAGCGAGCAAGAGAGAAAACATACCTTGATATCAGCGAATCAATTATTTTCAGAGAGAATGATAGAATGGGTTATATAATTGTTTTATCCTATCGCTGATCAAATGTGAACCACTGAAGATCTTTACTCTTCAAAGTTCAGCATTCCAAGCTCGCTGATGAGAAAGTTGAATCTTGTCTCATCAAGAGGTTTGGTGAACAGATCAGCTAACTGATAGTCAGTTGGAATAAAATGAAGTTCTATATCACCATTCATCACATGATCTCTGATAAAATGATACCTGATTTCGATATGTTTGGTCTTTGAGTGTAGCACTGGATTGTTGGCTATAGCGATGGCGCTTGTGCTGTCGCAATAGATTGGAATTTTCGAGAGCTGAAGGTCATAGTCTAGTAGTTGATTTCTCATCCACAAGACCTGAGAACAACAGCTTCCAGCGGCTACATACTCAGCTTCAGCAGTTGAGGTGGACACTGAGTTTTGCTTTTTACTTGTCCAACTCACCAGCTTTCCACCCAGGAGCTGACAGCCTCCTGTGGTGCTTTTCCTATCCAATTTGCAACCTGCAAAATCACTATCTGAATAGGCGATTAGATCAAACCCCGAGTCTTTGGGATACCAAAGACCTAGGTTCATAGTACCCTTAAGGTAACGAAAGATTCGCTTTACAACGATCATATGAGATTCCTTAGGTTCAGCTTGATATCGTGCACACAAACAGGTTGCGTACATAATATCGGGTCGGCTAGCTGTAAGATACAAGAGAGAGCCGATCATCCCACGATACAGCGTGACATTAACAGGTATTCCATTTGAATCATTGTTTAGTGTCAGCGGTGGTGCCATAGGGGTTTTCATAGTTGAACTCTGAGTTAAATCGAATTTCTTCAGCATATCTTTAACATACTTTCCCTGATTAATGAAAGTTCCTTTTTCATTCTGTTTTATCTGAAGACCAAGGAAATATGTTAGCTCACCCATCATACTTATTTTATACTCTTCTTTCATTATATCAGCGAAACGAGTACAAAGGTCAGGGTTAGTAGAACCAAATATAATGTCATCAACATATATCTGAACAAGAATGATATAACCTTTTACTATTCTAAAAAATAGAGTTTTGTCGATTTTGCCTCGCTCAAAATTTTCAATTAGGAGATAAGAGGATAGAGTGTCATACCATGCACATGGAGCTTGCTTTAAGCCATAAAGTGCCTTATCCAGTTTATAAACATAACCTGGACGCTTAGGATCTGAGAATCCTGGAGGTTGTTCCACATAGACTTCTTCATTCAGCTTTCCATTGAGAAATGCTGACTTAACATCCATTTGATATACTTTGAAGTCTTTGTATACAGCGTATGCTAAGAATAGACGAATAGATTCTAGTCTTGCTACTGGGGCAAATGTTTCGTCGTAGTCTATACCTTCCTCTTGTCTGTATCCCTGAGCAACAAGTCGAGCCTTGTTGCAGGTTACAGTTCCATGTTCGTCCAACTTGTTTCAATAGACCCATTTAGTGCCTATAACTGTCTTGTCAGTTAGTCTTCGAACAAGATTCCAAACTTTGTTTCTTTCGAATTCAGTCAGCTCTTCTTGCATAGCGCTGACCTAGTTTGGATCTTTGAGGGCATCATCTATTTTCTTTGGTTCAATCAGAGAAATAAAGTTAACAAATAAACAAATATTACCTGCACTTTGTCGAGTCTGAACACCATCGTTTGGATCACCAAGGATTTGATTAATTGGGTGATTTACAGTCCATCGCTGAGCCGGAGCATGAATCGCTGACTCAAATTGAACTGGAGGAGCTGAAGATGAAGCTTCAACAACTTCTGGAATATCAGCCAAGAGAGGAGTAGGTGCAGATGTCATTTCATTTACTGATTGCTGAGAATTAGATGGAATGTCTGAGACATTTGGTTCAGAAGCAGGCATAGTGTTTAAAGGAACATCTGAGACCCATGATGTTTCAGCTTCACTATTCTGCATGTTTGGAATGATAGTAGGACCATCATCTTCAACGGTATGAGTATGAGGAGTGGGAATATCTTCTGAATCACCAAGATGAGAAAACATCCATTGATTCAGTTCTTCAGTATCAGCAGAAGGTCGAGAATTCGCTGAACGGGATTCATCAAAAGTGACGTGAATAGTTTCTTCAACAGTTTGTCTTCTTCGATTGAAGACTCTGAAGGCTTTGGAGATTGAAGAATATCCAAGAAAATTCCATCATCAGCCTTAGGATCAAACTTTCCAAGGGCATCCCTGTTGTTCAGTATGAAACACTGACATCCAAAGATGTGAAGAAAGCTAAATGAAGGCTTTCTCCCATGAAAAAGTTCATAGGCTGTTTTATTAAATCTTTTGACTATCAGCGACCTGTTTTGCGTAAAACAAGCAGTGTTGACAGCTTCTGCCCAAAACTGAGTAGGTAAATGAGAATCGCTGAGCATTGAACATGCAGCTTCAATAATAGTTCTATTTCTTCTTTCAGCGACTCCGTTTTGTTACGGTGTTCTCACTGAAGAAAAGTTGTGAGAAATACCCTTACTCTCAAAGAAGGAATCAAGAGAACTATTTTTGAATTCAGTCCCATGATCACTCCTTATTGAGCGAACGGTCAAGTTGTTCAGGGTTTCCATCTTCCTGACAAAGGTGATGAGTTCTTCAGGGGTGTCACTCTTAGAACGGAGAAACATAACCCAAGTATATCGAGAGAATTCATCAACTATGACCAGTGTATATTTCTTTCCAGCGATGGATTGTTTGTTAACAGGGCCAAACAAATCCATATGGAGAAGTTGTAGAGGAGATGACACTGAGGAAACTTGCTTTGACTTAAAGCTTGCTTTGGTCTGCTTGCCTTTCTCACACGCTGAACATAAGGATTCTTTGGCGTATGAGTGCTGAGGTAGACCAGTGACTAACTCTTTTGAAGAAAGAGTGTTCAGTGTCTTGAAGTTGAGATGAGAGAGCCTCTTATGCGATAACCAGTTGACATCAGATGAGGCTTTTGAGAAGAAACAAGAGTTCTCAGTGGTTGTTGAGTCCATGTTTATTACATAAACATTTTCCAAACGATAACCGCTGCGAGCTATCTTCTCCTTTTTGTCAGCGACAAAGCAGGATTCCTTAGTAAAGATTACTTTGTTATCCTTGTCGCAAAGCTGACTGATGCTTAGAAGATTATGCTTCAGCCCTTCAACATATGCGACTCTTCTGAAGGTTGTTGTACCACTATAGAGTACACCAAACCCTCGGGTATGTCTTTTTCCGTTTCCACCAAAAGTTACAGAGGGACCCTTCTCTTCTTTGTACTTAGTGAGCAGGTTCTTCATACCAGTCATGTGTCTAGAGCATCCGCTATCGAGATACCAGATACCCTTCTTAACCTGCATTACAAAGGAAGATTAGTTTGTCTTGGGTACCCACTTAACCATGTGTACACACTTGTCAGTGGTGGTAGAAGAGGAGGTGGAAGGTTCAGCAGTCTTCGCAGCATTTGAAGATTCAGCTTTGTCAGTCTTCACTTTGGTTAATTTCTTAACCTCAGTGGTCTTCTTTGCCTTGAGGGCAATGATCTTCACCTTAGCTATCTTTTCAGCTTGGGTGGTTGTGGGGCACTTACTAGCAATATGATTGGTAAGTCCACAATGATAACATTTCCTATAACTAAAAGGAGTTCTAGGACCATTTGCATGCTGAGCTTTTGATTTTGAATTTGAAGGACCAGCACCAAGTAAGCTATTGGTTTTTGAAATGGGAGGAACATTCAGTTCTTCGGATTTCTTACCAATAATTTCCACTTTGATTCTAGGAGTAGATCGCTGAATAGATCCACGCTGAATAAATCCAGGGATCTTATTCTTTGAACCAGAGGGATAAGTCACTTAAGCTTTAGAAGCATTCAGCTTTGGTACAGAGGTACCCTTCTGAGGATTTTGATTAAAAATAATTCCTTTACATTTGTTTTTAAAGACTGAGGTAGGTTTTGGATAAACAACTTTTTCCTTACCTTTAGAAGTTAAGGTAGAGATTTCTTCAGGTATAGGTGGTTTAGAAGAGGAATACTGAGATGAGAAAGTGTCAGGGATAGAGGATACGAACATTCCAAACTTAAGCATGGAACGGTAAGTGGTTGGTTCTAGAGTATCAGCTTTGTAACCAAGACCACGTTTATCACTCAGGGGAATCTGAGACTTAATTATCTCAGTGATCTTTGTTGAGGAATTATACCATCCATCAACAGTAGCTTTTTCAGCTTTTAATGCAGCGATAGCTTCTTGGCGTTCGATTTTGACTAGCTGATTTAAATGAACTTGATCTTTAAAATCTTCTTCAATTTTAGAAAGATTTTCTATTTGAAGGTGACAGTTTTTAAGCTGTTCAGCGAGATAAAGGTTTTGATTTTCAGCAACAGTTTTGCCATTCATGGCTTCATATAAACTTCTAGTCAAGAGATCGATCTTTCGAAGACTATCAGCTTCATCAATATTTAAAATATTGGTAAAGAAGGAAAGTGATACCTTAGTAGCAAAGGTTGAAGTAGAGGGAATGTCAGAATTTTCTTCCTCATCTTCAAGTTTGGCCATGAGACATAGATTGGCTTCATCATCATCTTCAGAGTCAGATGATTCTTCTTCGTTAGAGGCAACCCAATCATAGTCAGCCATAAGGCCTTTGCATTTCTTCTTAAAGGTTTTCATCTTTGAATACCTTTCTTTCAGCTTTTTGTATTTTTCATCTCTAGTCCTGTGAGTACAGTTTTTCTTGGGAAAAGCTGAGGGTCTAGAGACTTTCTTTGACCTGCACTCGCTAGCAAAATGTCCTATCTTTTCACAGTTATAGCAAGTAGCAGTAGCCTTATCAACAGGGGTTGATGATCTTGGCTTGTCAGTAATAGCAAGAGGCTTGTTCTTCTTGAAATTACTCTTTCTAGCAAATCTCCTGAACTTATTAACCAGGAATGCCAGAGTTTCATCATTATCTGAAACGTCAGAGTCTGATGATCTTTCAGAGTTAGTTTCCAACTCAGTGACAGTTATAGTCGATCGCTGAGTGGAAGGTGACTCTGAGATTAAAGCAACAGGGGTGCTTTTGGAATCCTTTACAAGATTCTTCTTAAGATGACTCGATTGCTCATGATTCAGCATCGTGCCATATAAGGTAGAAAGGGTCATTGATTTTATATCCTTTAACAGCTTGAGACACATAGAATAACTGTCCCAACTTTTAGGTAAACATTCTAATAAACTTTGTCAGTACTTCAAAGTTAAAATATTCCTTACCAACAGTTTTCAGATCTATTATTAAGCAGTTAAAACATTGGTGTACTTCAGAGATAGTTTCATTCTTACCACAAATGAAGCTTTCATACTGTCTTACCAGGTTGATCTTTCAAGAGTTCTGGACTTCAGAAGTACCTTCATACTGAACACAGATTGTGTCCCACATAGCTTTTGAGGTTTTCAGGTTCATGAAGGAATGGTAGACTTCGTCAGGAAGAGCCATGGAGAGTATGGATCTGGCTTTGGTGTCGATAGCCACTTTCTTCTTATCTTCATCAGTCCACATATGAATTTCCTTGGGAATCAGCCTTTCTGGAATAGCAGGTCTATTCTCAGCGACTGGAACTGCATGATCAATTCTTATAGGAATATATGGGCCGTTTTCAAGATAGTAAGGCATAGTAGCGTCTACACCTTCTAAGAAGAGAATCATCCTATTTTTCCATAGATTAAAATTATCTCTGAAGAATCTAGGGGGTTTTGCAAGAGAACCGTTGTCAATATAGTTGGTGTTTGTGTTGGTAGCCATTTTAAGAAATAGCAAGGAAGAGAAATCTTAGTATAGATCAGATCTTGTTTATGAGATTAAACAAATCTGCTCTGATACCACTTGTTGGTCCCGAAGGGTTATACAAGTTTGTAGAAGGGGGGGTTGAATACAAACACACGATTTTTACTTTTCTAAATTGTTTATTGATAAATCAAGACAATTTACAACTTGTTGCGGAACAAGATTAAGGATAAACTTAATCTAAACAAGTTAAGAACACTAAGTTTCTTGCACTAGAAAGAGTTAAAGAAATTACGAATAATAACTTAACAATAAGAGAGAAATAAGAAGATGGTCCGAGCACACTTCAAAACTGAAGTAAGGTTCTTCTTATATACTGCATGCATTTAATGCATGGCAGTATAGCTTTACACGTGGCAACAACTGAGTGGTTGTATGTCATTGACCTTTGTAGACAACCTTAGTAGCCGCATGGTGCACAGTGTAGAATCAGAGTTGTTGTACGATTACAGACAAAAGGGATGTCCGTTCTGACAGTTCGTACGGAGACGTGCAAGGGAGGTAAGACAATAGTAACATGCAGGGAGACTTCATGATCAGCTTTCGTTGAGTCAGATCTTTATCCGCGAATGATAAAGTTCAGCGATTGCTGAAGTCTTCTACTTGATACTTCACGTTGAATGAACAGGTCTTGCTTCGCTGATATCCGCATCAGTTCATGAGTAGACTTGTCGCTGGTTCTTGAGCTTGATCTTCGACTTCAGCGTAGAACATATATTGACGTGAAACTTGTCTTCAGGGATCATAAGTAAACAAACTAAACTATCAGCGATCATCAATAGAACTGAACAGGCTCAGAGCTATAAGATGATGAATAGTGTTCGCTGAATATCTAATCTATAGAGTGAGAGTTCCTATCAGCGGTACTGTAAAGTCTTAGTACTAATCAACGATAGTGAAACTCTAATACATATTGTTTACTTACAATTTTCACTAAGTGTTTAAGAGAGGGTCATTATCAAATCACTGAGGGTTTGGATCAACAAGTTCTTATTTCGACATACTACGAGCCTTGGTTATTACAATACTCCCCACCTCAAAAGAATTCCGTCCCCGGAATTCCCTTGTCGAAAAGATGAGGATATCTGGTCCTTATGTCTGCTTCCACTTCCCAGGTTGCTTCTTGTCCCTTATGATACCGCCACTGAACTTTTACCAAACTGATCTCCTTATTCCTCAGTTTTTGGACTTACTATCTACAATCTCTCTTGGTTCTTCTACATACGTCAGTCTTTCATCTTCACTGATATCCTCTAATGGCACCGCCATATCCGTCTCAACTAGACACTTCTTCAGGTTTGAGACATGAAAGGTTGGATGGACTCCCCTCAGTCCCTCAGGCAAATCCAGCTTGTTGGCTACTTCTTCAACTTGTTCTATAATTTCGACGGATCCAAAGAAGAACGTGTACCATTTCCACTTTTCACTCGAACACACCACTCTAAATCTATGGGGACGTCTTCCGCATCACCGCCCCCTTCCCGAACTCAAGGCTCAGGTGTCTTATACTTTTAGGCTCAATCAACTTAGCTCCATTCAACTGTCTAAACCATTCCGATTGATATCATAGCCGAACCTGATCTTTTGGCACTGTCCTTCAATTAACCACAAGTTTCTTACGACGGGTTATCTCGTATGACATACTTGCAACCTCTCCGATCGATTATACCATCTGTAATATCCCAGGCGAACCGTACCAGATATTGTCCGCTTTGTCCACTCCTGGACTCACGGTTTTAAAACGCGTCTAATCGAGGTTTTCTCGTACAACTCCACTTCCTTAAAAGAAGGAACTTTGCGGAATTCCATGCCACAATAACGTGAATCTTTTACCAAAAATAACCACTCAACTTGCCAACTTGACACAAGGCCAACCTCGAATATTCCAATAATCTCACAGTCAAGATTTCCCTCATCGGATAACATGCAATGCTAGATTACTTCTCCCAACCGACATACGTATAACGCAGATAGTACCTTCTTCCTCGGATCACATCGATTATAATTCATTAATGTTAACCAACTCATACGCTCTCACCACGTCATTACCCCATATTTATACATAGGTAATCATAGAAAATCTCCACAATCCACCATCCGATGTGTCCACCAATCCGAGATGAACCAAATCCCGAAGACACACTGTTAGGGTCGTTTTATGTTGAATTAAAGTTCAGGGTTTAAATTGTAATTCTTTAATTTGAGATTTGTTAGTGAACGGGCCATGGGCTTGTTAACCACGAGCCTGTCATACAAATAGTTTCCTTAGCCTTAGAAAATAGGCTAGTTGTCTTTTTGCTTTCCTTTCCGTATTGTAAAACTCTTTGAAAGCATAATAGAGATGACCAGTTGAAATCGTATACTACATTGTTTATTTGTTTGATTTCATTGTTCGTTGCATGGATCTGAGATTCACAATTGGTATCAGAGCAGACGGACAGAATTGATTCTAAGCCTGTTTATCGATTTCTGGTAAGTTTGACTTTTTCACGTCTGTGTTCTTGATTGCACATTCATATTTTGATTCGAGCAAAATTGATCGATTTATTGGGTTGTGTTAGCATCATTGTCATTAGTGTTTCTGCAAATTTTCACATCCTAATTCGATCGTTTGAGTGGTTAATTAAGCAAATTAAGTTCAAAGTTTTTGGTTGTGTTCTTCACTAAAAATCAAAATTTTGCCATAAAAACGTGTTCTTTTTGCTTCAAAATCGATTGGGTTAGTGTTATTTTTGTGTTTGGTAGTGTTTATAATCTTTCAGGAACATCTTTGAGCAAGCCTAATCATGTTTCAATCAAGTTGAAAAAGTCAGCCGCTGTTTCCGGGTAGCACAGCCGCAGTTTCCGAACAAGTCCTCACTTTCCGGACGTTTGTGTTATTCCATCCGGGTACATCCAACCTTTCCGGGTAAGTCAAACATTCCGGGTAAGTCACTGAAACCTCATTCTTTCCGGGTAAATTAGTTTCGAAAACCCAAAGTTCCCGGTAACCAATTGTAACAACCCAAATCCCATATACACAACAAATCACATATGTAACATAACATTGACATAACAAACGAACATCATATTACAAGTACGGTCCCGTAGTCTTTTACAATCAGAAGAAGTCATTCTACTACAAACTTCATACTAAATACATACATAACATTTAACCATTATAATACAACTGCTAAACATGCCAAATTCTTCATCATATATCCCTTCACAAAAGCCATTCCTCGATTACTCTAATTACTTGCCCTTACCCGATCCGCCACCTGGAATACATATTTTAAAACAAAATGAGGGTTAGACCTAATGGTCTAAGTGAGAAATCCCTGTTAATTTGAAACCATTTATATAACTTCATTCATATAAATCACACAGCACAATCAAATATATCAATTTGAACTCACACATCCTGTACCATCTCTTCTCATTTCTCCTGGCCATATTAGTTGGTAGCAAGCCAACTAATAATTTACAACGCTGTACAACATCTACAGCCAAGCAACGCTATACATGTTCTATAGCCAAACACACCGGTCCTACGTCCGGCCAACGTATTATAACATAGTATAATACTCATGTAAATATAATACCTCAATATATTATAATTCACATATATCACACATATAAACCAATAACCACCAATTATCACATTTCCAAACCATACGTATATGTATTCCAGTTGAAAATACTTTTAAAGTAAAACTCACTTGTTTTGATTATTACACACGCTCGCAAGCTCCTTTCAAACTGGTCTTATCTCTTACCACGACTTCCACAGAATCTGAAACAATTTAAGGTACATATACCGCTTTACTAGTCAACATATAAAGCTTACCAGATCCTGTTCTCAGCTGTATCACTAATCTTAACAACTATCGGGACTACACAGAGTACCGGGGCTTCTCAGTACCGGGACTTTAGCAATACCGGGAGTTCACTATACCGGAAGTCGACACTACCGGGAGTCGACTATACCGGGACTCCACACTTCCGGGAGTCGACACTACCGGTAGTCGACTATACCGGGACTCCACACTACCGGGAGTCGACCATACCGGGAGTCTACCAGGACTTCCCCGGGACTCTCAAGAACACAATCGGTTCCATTTTCTCAGAAATCGATTGAGACTAACACTAAACAATGAAATCGACGTTTCTAAACCGATAGCTATCTTCTACTTATGATTATAAACACAAAATATAAAGGGACTTACCTCAAAATCGTTTCTAACCCAATCGATTGATGCTCAAACCGTAACCTTCTTCTTTCGGTTTCTACGTCTCCAAAACTCCCGCATACACACACTCTTTCTATTTTAGGTATGTAAATACTATCTGTTGCTTAAGAGGTAATATCAAACCACTACTTACCAAATGGACCTTGAACTTCTCAAATTTAACCCAAACACCCCTAAACTCATAATTTTTCCCAAACATACCCTAAACATCTAACTTTAAAGTTATCTTTATTTAACGGAAAGAGGATTTAACTAACGGACTTACCCGAGGTATTACATCATCTCCCCCTTAAAAAGAATTCCGTCCTGGAATTCAGTTAAGTGAAAAGGTGAGGGTATTTGGCTCTCATTTCCGTCTCTGATTCCCACGTGGCATCCTGACCTCTATGATGCCTCCACTGAACTTTCACTTGCCTGATCTCCTTATTCCGCAGCACTTTAACTTTACGATCAACTATAGCTTCCGGCTCTTCCACATAATTCAGTTTTTCGTCGACTCGGATATCTGGTAGAGAGACTACCTGGTCTGGAGTAACCAAACACTTTCGGAAGTTCGATACATGAAACGCATTATGGATTCTGCTCAATTCTGGTGGAAGATCTAATCGGTAAGCGACTTCATCGATCTTTTCTGTTATTGCAAATTGTCCAATATACCTAGGGCTAAGTTTACCTTGTCGTCCAAATCTGATGACTCCTTTCCACGGAGAAACCTTTAACATTACGTAATCCCCAACTTGAAATTCCAATGGCTTTCGGCGTCGGTCAGCATAGCTTTTCTGTCTGTCTTGAGCCACTTTCAATCGTTCACGGATCTGAGTAACCTTATCGGCGGTTAACTGCACTATTTCCGGCCCCGCTAACTGTTTCTCTCCCACTTCGTTCCAACATAGAGGCGTTCGGCATTTCCTACCATACAGTACTTCGAACGGTGCCTCTTGTATGTTGGAATGATAACTGTTGTTGTAAGCGAATTCGATCAATGGTAAATGCTTATCCCACGATCCCCCAAAATCAACAATGCAAGCCCGGAGCATATCTTCTAAGGTCTGAATTGTTCGTTCACTCTGCCCATCTGTTTGGGGATGATACGCCGTACTTAACTTTATCTGTGTCCCCATTTCCCTTTGAAAACTTCTCCAAAATCTTGAAGTAAAACGACTATCACGATCAGAAATGATAGAGATTGGAACTCCATGCCGAGTTACTATTTCGTCAATGTATAACTTAGCCAATCGCTCCATCGAATCGGTTTCCTTTATCGGTAGAAAGTGTGCAGACTTTGTCAATCTGTCGATGATCACCCAAATAAAATCAAATCCCTTCGGAGTCCTTGGTAGCTTCGTGATGAAATCCGTGGTAATCTGCTCCCACTTCCACATAGGTATTTCCAGCCGTTGTAGTTGACCAAACGGCTTTTGGTGTTCGATCTTTACTTTCTTACAAGTATCACATCTTTCCACATACTGAACAATCCCTCTTTTTATCCCCGGCCACCAATAGAATCGCTTTAGGTCTTTATACATCTTGTTTGTACCTGGGTGAATAGAGAAACGGGATTGATGAGCTTCTTGTAGAACACGATCACGTAACCCTCCCAAACGAGGTACACGCACTCTGTTTCCCAGACACAATAACCCACGATCATCTTTTACTAACAATGCTGACATCCCCGCTAACCGTTCTGATTTCAGATATTCATCCTGATAAGCCTCCACTTGACACTTCTGCAATTCGTCAAATATGTTGGGTAGGAGTTCAGTTCGTAGCGAAATAACTTTTATTGTTCCACTCCTTTCTTGACGACTCAGCGTATCTGCCACCACATTCGCCTTTCCCGGGTGATAAAGGATTTCACAGTCGTAATCATTCAGCAATTCCAGCCATCTCCTTTGTCTCATATTTAGTTCCTTCTGATCAAAGAGGTGTTGGAGACTCTTATAATCAGTATATATCTGACATTTGGAACCATACAGATAATGTCTCCAAATCTTTAATGCAAAGACAACTGCTGCAAGCTCCATGTCGTGCGTAGGATACTGTCTTTCATGATCTTTTAATTGTCGAGAAGCATAAGCAATAACTTTCCCACGCTGCATAAGCACACATCCCAATCCCAGTTTGGACGCATCACTATAAACAACAAAGTCTTCTGAACTTTCAGGTAGTGATAGAATCGGCGCGCTGCACAGTTTCTCTTTCAAAATCCGGAATGCTTCGTCTTGTTCTGCTTTCCATTCAAACTTCAAGTTCTTTCGGGTCAGCTTAGTCAAAGGCGTTGCGATACGAGAGAAGTCTTTTATAAATTTCCGATAGTAGCCGGCTAAGCCCAGAAAACTACGTACTTCGGTTGCTGTCTTCGGCGGTTCCCACTTTTCAATTGCTTCCACCTTTGTTGGATCAACTTGGATACCTTTCTCAGAAATCACGTGCCCCAGAAACTGAACTTTCCGTAGCCAGAATTCACATTTAGAAAATTTTGCATACAACTTTTCCCTTTTCAGTAGCTCCAGAACCAAACGAAGATGTTGCGCGTGCTCTTCCTTAGATCGGGAATAGATAAGGATATCATCGATAAATACAATAACAAATTTATCGAAATACGTCTTACATACCCGATTCATTAAATCCATAAAGGCAGCTGGAACGTTCGTCAGTCCGAACGGCATCACTAAGAATTCGTGATGACAATGCCTTGTTCGAAAAGCAGTCTTTAGAACGTCTTCTTCTTTAACTTTCAACTGGTGATAACCGGATCTTAGATCAATCTTGGAGAAATAGCAAGCTCCAACTAACTGATCGAAGAGGTCATCAATTCGGGGTAACGGATACTTGTTCTTTATCGTGCGCTTATTCAGTTCTTGGTAGTCGATACACATTCTCATCGAACCATCCTTCTTTTTCACAAATAACACTGGTGCTCCCCACGGTGAAGAACTAGGTCTGATGAAGCCTTTATCGGATAGGTCTTGTAGTTGTGCCATCATCTCTTTCATCTCTGGAGGTGCCAGACGATAAGGTGCACGGGCTACAGGAGTGGTTCCAGGAATCAGGTCTATACCAAACTCTACTTGTCTAACAGGTGGGAGACTATTCAAGTCTTCGGGGAATACTTCAGGGAATTCACTAACAATAGGAATATCTTCCATCCTATTCTTTTCTGGCTTAATATCTATCACGTAAGCCAGGTAACTCTGACAACCCTTATTCACACACTTACGGGCTTTTATCATAGATATAAAGCTAGACTGATGATTCCGACGATCACCATAAATCACTACTGGTCCCTTCTCAGGTAATACCACATTTATTAACTTCTTATCACATACAATGTTAGCCTGATTCTCGGCTAACCAGTCCATTCCCACTACGACGTCAAACTCTATCAAAGTTATAGGAAACAATTGTATCGGCACTCTACACTCTTCTATATTTATCACACAGTCGTCAAATACTTCTTTAACTGACACTTGATTATCATTCGCCGTATCTACTGATAGGGCATGTTCTAGCATTTTAGGTTTCAAACACAGGCAAGCAGCAAATGCAGGAGACACAAACGATCGGTTTGCACCGGAATCAAATAACACCTTAGCACGTGTAGAGTTTATTAAAAATGTACCTGTGACTACATCCGGAGTTTCCTCCGCTTCTTTCTCAGTCATTTGAAATGCGCGACCCCTGGTTACTGGCGGTTCCAGTCTTGGTATTACTGGTTTAACAATCGCTGGCCTGCCTGAAGATCCACCTTGCTATATCCTCCCCCTCGGACAGTCCGACTGAAGGTGATCCGGTGAATTGCATAAGAAACATAGCCGCGTTACCTTACAATCTTTGATGACGTGTCCGGTCTTCCCACACTTATAACACGCTCGTAAATCACCTTGGCAATTCCTTGGTGGACACGGTTAGACTTCTGACATGGTCTTTCCGCTGGTCGAAACGGCGGACGGTTATCATACCTCTGAAATCGGGACTTCTTCGGATCGTATTGTGGTCCTTCCCACTTTCTCTTCCCGATACTTTTATCGCCAACATCTCTTCTCATATCTCGTTCAACATTCTCCACGGCATCAACTGCAACTGAGAAGGTATCGGGTCCTTTTGCAGTCACTAGCCTTCTGACGTCCGAGTTCAGCCCGAAGATAAACCTTTTCGTCTTCATCGCCTCCGTAGCAACGTAGTATTCTGCGAACCGAGACTTTTCAGGAAGCTAGCGGTGTAGTCTCGAACGGATAAGTTTCCTTGTTGTAAGTTCATAAATTCCCCTTCCAGTTGTTTGACGGCTGCTTGGGGACAAAATGCGTTCCTGTAGGCTATCACAAGTTCTTCCCAAGAGAGGGTAGAATAAACATCAGATCCTTTAGAATGAATAAAGGATTCCCACCAATACAAAGCATCCCCTTTAACATTGCTGCTCCATACAATACTCTATCTTCGTCAGCGCACTTACTCGTCTTGAAAATAGCTTCTATTTCCTTCATCCATCTCATTGCTTTCACTGGATCCCTGTCTCCTGAGTAGGTCGGAGGTCTACAACTTAAAAACATTTTGTAGTCGCACCTCCTTTGTACTGGTACAACAGTCGATGTGATTGGCATTTCATCTTCCGGTCCGGGATCCGGTATTTCAGTTTCATTATGACGGTTCCGATCAAACATTGTTTGTATGCTAGCCTGCAATCTTCCCATTTCTGCCATTAGATCATCCCTGGTAACAAACTCTGTACCCTGTGGCTGGACTCTGCCTCTGGCTCGACCTCCAACTCTACCTCCGGTTCTACCCCCGACTCTGCCCCCAGTTCTGCCTCCCCTGTCCCCCGTTCCTATCGGCGGATTCGTACTATTCGAATTTCTTCCTCCTCCTCGATTTGAATTCCGTGTACTGCTTGCCATTCTGTAGATTTAAACAAGGTTAATATACACATAAGCACATACCCCATATAACAAGGTATTCCAGTTCAAACATGTACCTGTAAGATCACAATTACACTGGCCAGGTGTAATATGAAATTACCTTACATGATGTTCCTTCTACCTTTTATACTTCATCATCCCAAGGTTCTATAATGATAGGGACATCCTACTTCACATACAGTTTAAGTCTAGGTACATATACAAATACCTAAATCCCTTAAACTAAGGCTCTGATACCATTTGTAACAACCCAAATCCCATATACACAACAAATCACATATGTAACATAACATTGACATAACAAACGAACATCATATTACAAGTACGGTCCCGTAGTCTTTTACAATCAGAAGAAGTCATTCTACTACAAACTTCATACTAAATACATACATAACATTTAACCATTATAATACAACTGCTAAACATGCCAAATTCTTCATTATATATCCCTTCACAAAAGCCATTCCTCGATTACTCTAATTACTTGCCCTTACCCGATCCGCCACCTGGAATACATATTTTAAAACAAAATGAGGGTTAGACCTAATGGTCTAAGTGAGAAATCCCTGTTAATTTGAAACCATTTATATAACTTCATTCATATAAATCACATAGCACAATCAAATATATCAATTTGAACTCACACATCCTGTACCTTCCCTTCTCATTTCTCCTGGCCATATTAGTTGGTAGCAAGCCAACTAATAATTTACAACGCTGTACAACATCTACAGCCAAGCAACGCTATACAGGTTCTATAGCAAAACACACCGGTCCTACGTCCGGCCAACGTATTATAACATAGTATAATACTCATGTAAATATAATACCTCAATATATTATAATTCACATATATCACACATATAAACCAATAACCACCAATTATCACATTTCCAAACCATACGTATATGTATTCCAGTTGAAAATACTTTTAAAGTAAAACTCACTTGTTTTGATTATTACACACGCTCGCAAGCTCCTTTCAAACTGGTCTTATCTCTTACCACGACTTCCACAGAATCTGAAACAATTTAAGGTGCATATACCGCTTTACTAGCCAACATATAAAGCTTACCAGATCCTTGAGTTAACAACTACCGGGACTACACAGAGTACCGGGGCTTCTCAGTACTGGGACTTTAGCAATACCGGGAGTTCACTATACCGGAAGTCGACACTACCGGGAGTCGACTATACCGGGACTCCACACTACCGGGAGTCGACTATACCGGGACTCCACACTACCGGGAGTCGACCATACCGGGAGTCGACCATACCGGGAGTCGACCATATCGGGAGTCTACCATACCGGGAGTCTACCGGGACTTCCCCGGGACTCTCAAGAACACAGTCGGTTCCATTTTCTCAGAAATCGATTGAGACTAACACTAAACAATGAAATCGACGTTTCTAAACCGATAGCTATCTTCTACTCATGATTATAAACACAAAATATAAAGGGACTTACCTCAAAATCGTTTCTAACCCAATCGATTGATGCTCAAACCCTAACCTTTTTCTTTCGCTTTCTTCGCCTCCAAAACTCCCGCATACACACACTCTTTCTATTTTAGGTATGTGAATACTATCTGTTGCTTAAGAGGTAATATCAAACCACTACTTACCAAATGGACCTTGAACTTCTCAAATTTAACCCAAACACCCCTAAACTCATAATTTTTCCCAAACATACCCTAAACATCTAACTTTAAAGTTATCTTTATTTAACGGAAAGAGGATTTAACTAACGGACTTACCCGAGGTATTACACCAATCTTCCTGGATATTCCATCACCCGGTAAGTACTTTCGTCCGGAAACCCTTAACATCCGGTAAGTATCTTATCCGGACATATCATTTACCCGGTAACTCTTAGTTTATTTTCCTTATCCGGTAACTACTGTCTTCCGGTAACCCTTGAGTTATCCGGAAACCTTAGGCTATCCGGACTCTTTCTGATATCCGGATACTTCCAACTAATCTGATCCGGACACTTCCAGATCAGACTCTTATTTGGATTCCTATCCAGTAAGATCATTCTTAGTTCACATCAGTCGTAGAACCTGCGTTAGGATATCACTGTTAGTGCCTTGCGTTAGGTTTACACTTTGAATCAATCATTCGTCTGACGATCACTCCGTTGCAACCAAAGATGTCTACTTCACGTGATGCTCTCGCAATCGGTACCGATTCCAAACCACCTTGCCTCTACCAAGGTGAGTACAGCCAGTGGCGCGACAGGTTCACGATCTTCATAGAGTCCAAGGACAACTATGCGTATATCAAGAAAGCTCTTGAAAATGGTCCAATTGATTGGCCGAAGAAGACCATAGCAACAACTGCAGGTGCTGAGGCTCGTACTGAGGACAAGACTATTGCCGACTTGACTGAAGATAAAAGAGGCATGATTGAAGGTGAAAAGCATGCAAAGCGATATCTTGTTCAAGCTCTCCCCAACACGATCTACACTGCTATCGATAGTTACAAAGACACAGCAAAGGGCATGTGGGATCAAGTGGCCAGAATGATGCGTGGGAGCGATGTCGGAAATCAACTGAAGATAAACAGCGCAATAACCAAGTTCGATGGTTTCAAGCAGCGCACCGGCGAGTCTCTCACCCAGGCCTATGAGCGTTTTTGCTTACTTCTTAATGAACTGAACAAGAATAAGATCACTCGCTCAAACACGGAGAACGCGCTCAAATTTCTCAACAATCTGCTGCCAGAATGGAAGGTGTTTGCTTCTCATGTCAAGCACAACAACTTGATAGAGAACATAGGCATCAATGAACTATATGAGACTCTTCTTCAAGACGAAGACGAAGTGAATGAACTTCTGAGCGAGAAGAAGACTGAATCAAAGCCGGCTGCTGATCCTATTGCACTCATGTCCTCCAAGAAAGGGAAATCTCCGGGGCGTCATTCCACACGTGCTCAAAAGCACAACTCTTTCGAATCTGAAGACAAGGAAGACAGTGATTCCAATGATGAAGTATCTGACTTCAAGAAAGCGATAACTCTGCTCACTAAATCTTTCCAACAACAAAAATTCTATAAGAAGCCTTCGTCCAATAATCAGCGCTACTCCACCTCCTCCAACACGCGCCATGATCATCAGGACAAATATGAGGGAAAGAAGAAAGCTGGTGAACAAGATAAGTCAAAGAAGAAGGAGAAGACGGAGAAAGTAGAGGGTAAGAAGAAAGTTGAACCAGTGACCTGTTACAACTGCGGAAAGCTTGGTCACTTTGCTAAAGATTGTACGAGTCCTGTGGTAAAGAATTCTCACTACTACAAGGCAAAACTCGCATTGGCCGAGCAGATGGAAGCTGGAGAAGCTCTACTTGTGGAAAACGACTACTGGTTGGGTCGTTCTGATGATGAAAGCGATACTGATGGTGCTAATGCTTTCATGGGATAACACTCTCCAGCCGATGAAGAGAAGACAAGTCAGGTATGTGAATCTTCCGAACAAGATTTCTTGAATAAAATGCAATCTCTTACCGAACAGGCAGATTCCCTTAAGGCCATCACTAAGGAACAAAAGCTTGAGATTAGATCACTAACCGAAAAGCTAGACGTTGAAATGAAAATAACTGAAAAACATAAGTCTGAAAATGCTATGTTAAAGGAGAAATGCAAAATTCTTTCCATAGCACCTAAAGACTTAAGGGCCAAATTATCTGATCTTCAGTCTCAATTTGCTCAGTGTTTGAATGAGAAAGAGGATATTGTTTATCAATGTTCCTCTCTTCAAATTCAGCACAAGGAGTTTGTTTCTAAAATTCTTGATCTTGAAACCAAACTCCACAAAAGGGGTCAAACTGATCAAACCATCTTTCTGAATAAACCCAAAGAGTTCACCTATTTCAACAAAGACTGGGGAATCGGATATGATAACCCACACTATTTGAAAAATGGAAGATACCAAACTCCTACTTTGTATGATTTTAGTTGTTTTGGGTTAGATAAAAAGTATCCGGAATATGCTATTCAACGGACTGGTCCCTTAGAACCTGAAAAGGAAGAGGAAACCGAGGAATATAAACGCGCACACAAACGAGGAATACAACATCCATTTTGTTATGAACCTTTGAATTATTCCTATCAAAAGAACAAAAAGTATCTCTCAAATGACTACTTCGACCCCTACAAGGTTGCTACGCCTAAGGATTCCTCCAAAAAGGATGAGGACCAAGCACCCGCAACGAAGACTGAGACGGACGAGTTTAAACTCTATGTTCCCCCTCTCATCTTGGAAGCAAAGATTGTCGAGTTGGAGGAGTCGCTTGAGAAAGAAAGGTCTGTTTTTCAAAACGAGAAGAAAGCGCTAATTCAGGAACTTGAGAAACTCAAATCTGAGAAAACCGAAGGTGTGATAAATGAAGAAAAGTAAACTCTTCAGTGTGAAATCAATAAGATCTCATCTAAATTGTCTGAAATGACAAGAGAAACGATAAAAGAGCACATGAGAAATGGTCAACTCCAAGTGCAGCTTGACCTACTTCAAAATATAACGAAGATTTCACCTGAACTTTCCTCGAACTCATCTGACACATCCTCGTGTAAAGCCTTCATCGGAAATATCTCTTCGAAAGAAAGTAAGGTTTCTCAAGATGAGTGAGTTAAAAGGAATTTAAACTCTGATTTTTCAAACGCTTCCACACCGAATTCCTCAAAGCACACAACCGAAAGTACAACGTGTTCCTCGCCTTCCTTGACCGATCCAAGTCCTGTAATTCCGGAAGTCGATTTTTCAGAATATATGAACTCTGAAGGTAATTCTGATGGAGAGTTTGAGTCGTTCCCTTTCGACAAACCTCTTCCGAGTCATACTGATTTTCTATCACCAGTGGTGAATCGACCGGTCAACTTTGAAAAGGGAGCTTGTTCAAACACAAAGACCCCGGCTATGAATAAGACTTCCAAATCTAAACCTGTTTCTCAAAACCAATCACAGCCGAGGCAAAAGACCGAGCGATTGCCTGTCAAAAACCCAGTTTCTTCAAAAGTCCCTGACCGTTCTGTCCTTGTTGTTTCGGATAAACCGGTCGAGCTAAACAAACAAAACCAAAGTGGCCAGCCAAGGAACCTGTTGAGGATGCTACATCAAAGTCTTTCAATACTGTCGTTGTCCCTAGAATGAACAAAAACGATTGTGCTTGGACTCATAGGACTGATTTTGTTAAAAGGGATGTTAATTTTCCGATGAAAATTTACTCCATTCAGCAATTGATCCAATTATCGCACGATCGTTTGTGTTGTTCTAGTTGTGGTTGGAATGACTTTGATGACATAAATAATAATGATTGGTTTGTGTCATATCACATATATAATCATACACCCAAACGCAAACCCCGTAAAAACAAAAAGAAACATCATTTTCAACGGGGGGCCCAATCAGAAGTTAAACCAAAGCAGGAGAGGAAACTTAATCCAAAACCAGTTCCTCCTACTATGGTTACAACTACACCTAAGAGGCAACCTGTGTCAAAACAGGCTCCTCCGAAAGGTGTAAAACCTAACCCTCCGGGACCCAGGCAAATCTGGGTACCCAAGGTCCGCTAAACTTGTTTTGCAGGACGGTCATGTGTGGTTCTTAGACACTGGATGCTCCACACACATGACCAGAAGGAGGGAGCTGCTCACGATCTACAAGGAACAATATTACGAAGACGTGAGGTTTGTCTATACCTGTGCTTTCACGAGCTGCTCATGTGTTTAGGGGGAGCATGATCAGGTATCAAGTAAGTTTACTCACCTGTTGAGGGGAGCGTCACACACAGTTTTTTCTTTCTTCTGTCAAAAAGTTTTTGTGTGTGTGTGGGCACTCCTGTGTGTTTTTCAACTACTGTTCATCATTTAAGGGGGAGCGACACAATGTTTTTCTTTAAATGCTCAAAAGTTTTTATGTGTCGGGCTCTCCATTGCACCATTCGAGGGGGAGCAAAGCCATCCCCATGCTCAGTTTGAGGGGGAGCAAGAGAAGGCTCTTTCAATAATTCAAATTGTCTCAGTTTTTCTTGAAAATGGAAGAACAGGGATCCTTTTATCAAAATCCACAAAGTATCCGGACAGGTATCCGGACACCCGTCTATCCGGATGTCCCATCCGGAAACTTTGTCCCATATATAAGGGGTCCGGAAAGGTTCTTCATCATTATCCGGATTTTGTCAACTGAAGCCCTACTAGCACACGCGGATCCCGCTGCACCGAGTGTAGTTGCTTATAGGCGAGAGTTAGGGAATCCCATGGTCCAGCCAGCACCGGAGGGACCTCCCCAAGGACATAGAACCAAGGGAGTATCATGTGATGAATTAGATCATGTGAGAAGGAGGGAACTGCGTTCGAAAGCGAACCAGGAAGGATTGAGCTGTAAAGATAACGAGGCTCCTGAGCGAACCCAACCGAGTGATATCCGGGTCGCCACATCTGCTATCCCGTCTCATGAGTTGGGATGGGGTATTGAAGAAGCATCCGTGGACCCAGCGGAGCAATTGCATAACCCCCTCATCCACTCATCTGTCTCTCAAAAGACGGATGTTTCAGTTTCTCACGGGGATATAGCACAACTTCCACTGGTCTCTCACTCGGAGAGTGCTGGTGTTGAAATAAGCGACCAGCAGCCCCCGGTCGTGACTTCTTTCAGTGCACAGTTGAGTCTAGAGCCACTTGATATTATATAATATTCGGCTAGGACACATGATGAGGAACAACAAATTGAGGCTCTTCGTGACCCGATCAGAACGTCCGTAGTGTCTCCGTCTGGCGAAACACGAGGATCGGACGGAAATCCTACCACAGCTACCACTATGCCAACTGTAAATGTAGGTGGCTCTGCCTCTCAGGTAGATGCCTCAACGGGTAATCTAAGTGATCCCGGAGTTATCTTACAAGACTTTGTGTCACCAGGGTCCCTGGACAGCATCCTTAAGGCTGTCCGCGAGGCAATGGAGCAGCACGTCGCCGCCGAGATCGACATCGTCAAATGCTTACTCAAAGGTAAAGGGCATATCGTCGACACTGAAACCGCACCTACACCTCCACCAGCTCCTACTCAACCTACCTACTCGGTGGACACCCTCAAAGCGATGCTTCTAGCCCAACTGCTCCAAGAATCTGAAACCAACGCCTCTACAGAGGCAGACCTAATAACCGTTCTGAAATCATAGGTCACTGCTTCTTCATCATCTATTACCACTCGCTTGGATAACATTGACTCGACTCTCACGGACTACAACCAAGCACTCACAACGCTGTCCGAGAGAGTCCGTTCACTTGAAGATACCTGTAAGAGTCAAGCAGGCGGTCTGAAGCGCAAACACGATGACCAGGATGATCCTGATCACCGTGAGGGGGAGAAACGACTAAGACCTACCAAGACCGCCCCTATTCTCACCGAAACTACAACCGTGGTTCAACTGGAACCAACAACTGTGGCAACAACAACCGACGCCAAACCTGAAGCCGAGTTGCCATTAGCCGAGATGGTAATCGACATGGAAATATCAGATGATGATGACCCGACGGTTGAAAAGCCCGAGGGTTCAACACAGGAACTGGTTGATTTTGACTCATCAGACAGACCGTTATTGGATATGATAGATCCAGACTGTGAAACCAACCCGGAGACCGAAGATGCATGGTATGAAAAAGCCGCCAGTGCCGCAAATCTCCAGGTCAATTTAGTTTTCCCTACTGATGACGATTACAATATTGACTATGATCAGTTCCTGCTCCAGAATTTATATGGTACTTCTCCCGTTCACTCTGCTCGACCCGATGAAACTTCAACAAGACCTGAGACCACAACTGCCGATATTCCGATATCTCCTCTGCAACCGACAGCTTCAGATCTTCCCCCTCCTCAACAGCAACAAATCCGTTGGGAGAAGATCCCGATATTTATTTCTCATCTGGAGGAATCCCTGAAGAAGTTGTTTGTTCACAAGCTACGCCCGATCGAGCCGACGTTCTGCCTTGGTATTTACAACTTCAACCCCGAATACCAACGCCGGTACATCAGCGCAATGAAGCTGTGTCTTCCAGTCAGCCAAGTCAGAACCAAGCATAAGATCACCGAGGTACTCAACATCCATTCAAGCCGCATTATGAAAATCGTTTATCCTGTATTCACTGTCCGACGTGAAGATGGGAATGAATGGAAATTTTCCGAAGCCGACTTCCAGCACCTCCGACCGTTCGACTTCCTGGCAATTCTGAAAGACCTTCGTACAAGAACCATCCAACCGCTACATGTCACAAAGGCGCTCGAAGCTGTTCGTCGATTCCTAATCCGTACTATTATGATGTCATATCTCACGGATTTCCAAATGGAAATCGAGAACAGGGCAAAGAACGTAAATCTGATAAAGCCGAATCTGCAAGCTCCTGAGTTGAATATGTATCCCGAGAACGCTATGCTTCTAGAACCTGAATTTGGGATTGTCTACGTCAATGAACAGAAAGAGAAAAGATTTATGCGATTCAGTCAGGTTGAAAGATTCTGCGACGGCACGCTCTTCAAAGTTCAAGATGCTCTTCGGAAAATCATTCAGCACGAGTCTGAAAATCCAAGGTTCTCGTATGTTCCTAATCCTAATGAAACAACTGCTCGGAAGGCCTTGGAAATGGTTGAATATCGCATCGACTACCGCCGTGCTATCAGATGGTTAGAGATCCACTTCGCGCTCCGCAAAAGATATGTCGCGAACTAGCGCCAAATCGAACTTCAATTCAAAGGGGGAGATTGTTAGGGTCGTTTTATGTTGAATTAAAGTTCAGGGTTTAAATTGTAATTCTTTAATTTCATATTTGTTAGTGAACGGGCTGTGGGCTTGTTAACCATGGGCCCGTCATATAAATAGTTTCCTTAGCCTTAGAAAATAGGCTAGTTGTCTTTTTGCTTTCCTTTCCGTATTGTAAAACTCTCTGAAAGCATAATAGAGATGACCAGTTGAAATCGTATACTACATTGTTTACTTGTTTGATTTCATTGTTCGTTGCACGGATCTGAGACTCTCACACACCCTCAACTTTTTTGCATACAACAATCGTCCAACCATATACCAAATAAATTCAAGTTTCACTCGCTCAACGAGGAGCGACCATGTTCACACAGAACTACTCCCATTAGCTTAGCACCGAAAGACAAGTTTTCTTGAAACATTTCTCACAATAACACCAAGTCAAATCCGATGGTCCTTCATTCCGAGTACTACATTCAACTACCTTTTCCTCTTCCTTCTCGAAACATAAAACATGCTTCCAACGAACGACTCACTAGAAGGTGCACGCTTTCGACCAGTCGCATAAGTTAGTTTTCCACCGCCCTTGAACCATAACACACCCAAAACCCCTTCCTCCATACTCTTACCAGGAGTTCGTATACCCACCAATGACAATCTATACACACTACTCCACCTTTTCGGTGTCACTTGCCAACTTCCTACTTCCAACCTACTCACTTATTCCGACATACTATCTTCACCTCCCCATGTTAGCATGGAGCACCGCCCACCAAACATTACTTGCTCCCCCCCTCTTCCGACCTTTTTACGTGCGCCGATAACACCTCCTCATTAATATACATAACCAAACGGTTTTACCAAAATTCTAACTTGAGGTATCCAACCAAGTAATCCCAAAATGACACCAGTGTTCGAAGCCACCACACCCTTCTTGATCTCCAAACTATTACATTCTCAGAGAATTTCTTTCGTACATAAGAAACAATTCACATTCCTTAAAGATTCTGTATCTACTACACCACATCGTAAACCAACCAATCTAACATCTTCATTAAAATTTCAATGATCCCGAAATAAACCCACTCAACGAATCATGCAACCAAAAAGCACATGGTCCCTCTTTTGGGTAACCACCAACTACCTCTCCACCCTTATATCCTGGAAGTAGCCATATCATGACGCCAACCTACAATCCTTGCATCCTCTCGCCATACTTGACACTTGGTACAACTCATCCAAAATATTTGAAAGAGGACCTCCATCCGAGCTTATCCCTTTTTAACAACACATTACCGAATCACTGACTTACACGTCCATCTTGACACAAGATGCCACTAACTTATCCACACAACCTCCACCCACGACATCACACTGTAGACAAAGTTCTCACGATCATATGAGCACATAATCAATCTTACCTTCATATTCACCTGCATAAATATGAATCAATTCTATCTCACGACTTTGCCTTTCCTCGAATCTAGATGAACCACAACTCATGATTTCCCAATTTGCTCAAAATATTCGCTCCTTGACGGTTTATTGCGATCTCCAAGAAACCATTTCAAGCGACACGACACATTCCCTTCCAGATCGCTATAATCAATGCATCCACTTCGGTTGCCCTAATTACTTCCTCCTTATACGAACCATCAAAACCTCGTAGGGAAAACACTCATCTAAATAGCAATCTTTCCAAATCATAACGCCCACACAAGGTGATCCACCATCATGCAAGTATACATCTTTCCTGGATAACCTCCTACGTCTACACAGACCAGGGTGATTTTCTCGACTGCCAACCTCCTGATCCAAGTCTTCAGCTTCAAACATCTTAAACAATTGTTGACTTCAACATCAATAGACGACATGATGATGCTTCCAAAACCTTCCTGACAACAAGGGTTCCTAACGGGACCTACTTCCTCCAACATATCATGATCAGCTTTATACTCCGCCGTCCTCACTTGAAGGAAATTCAAGACTTACTTGGTACGAGTTCAACATTACAAGACCACTCCTAAATTCTCAGGCTCATCGCCGACAATATTCATCAATAAATCTCAATGCTACATAAAATAATTATCTTGACGACTTCCAGTCCTTTCCACGAGCACAACCGTCCCTCGACGACCGCATCACAAGTTACATAACAAAAGTACAAACTACCACCATACAACCAACACCAAAGTCCATTTCTGCCCTTTCCACTATTCACCTCTCTTCCTTATCACGAATACCAAAATCATAAATCATTCTCCACCGGTTTGACCGACACTTATCCACTCTCGAGATCCTTCCTTATCTTAAAATGTAATAACCTCCACGACCTAGTGAGTTCATAGCCTTCATGCATGATGACACAATAACTTAAATCATTTCACACATTTGAAAATTCAAAAGTACAATCACCTGAAAATGACTTGAGTACACATGACTCAATACTCTCACTTCTTCGAAGCCAAGCATAACGATCTCGAAGACCGTTCACACGCAACAGTACGGTAAAACACGACCTTGACCAACCAAACGATGTCGTTACCACAGGAATATATTGAATGAAATATTCCCTATACGACTAGAAAAGTTCTGAACAAAATCGTTTACATGAAGCACATCAGTCGGCTCCCACACTCATTTATATGATAACACATGTTAATACTCATTTTGGTTATAAAAGCTTTACAGTTAAACATTTTCATGATTTTCGCAACGAAGTTCATCTCAACATGAAAAGGGGTGATATATTTCGCAATCACTAAGCTCAAAATCTTTATCATGTAACGAAAATAGGTTTGTCTTTTTCTTTAAACACATGTTTGCACGCGTCGAATTATTTCTGAAACACGAAATTCGTTATGTACGCATCTACTTTTAATCATAGAAGATCGCATGTAAAACCTTTAAAACACAATGCATGAAACTAAACTTGCAATTGAAGGCTATTCACTCAAACAAGGTCGATCGTTGTACTCACACATCTCACCAATGACACTCTACCTTTGACCAACGACCGCTTTCCCGTCCTCGCATCAACTTGCTGTACAGGTGTTTCACAACCTACCTGATTTGACCACTTCACACAGTTCTCGTCTTGAGCAATGATTTACACTTAATACGGTTTAACTTTTGACTTTTAAGGTCGATGAACAATCGGATACCTTCTGTTCTACTCGTACACATACTTCGATCCAACACGAATATCTTTCCTTTATCATCCTTGCTACCACACCACCTACTACAAGTCAAGGGCTCAATCCCTTCAACCTGTCTTGATTCGAAGCTTTCAAGGTCCCCACGCAGTTCTCCCTTCTTATCCCAACCGATTGACATATCAATCATAAGCATGGAGACTCACTAGAAACTAGGAGCGTACCCTTAATCCGTCATTCATCCATTTCGAACCCAAGAAATTCTACCTTTGGTCGGTTCATTACCGCCCTGAACAATATTCCTTCTAGAGGGTGTCATCAGTTACACCATGAGCGACCTCGCACATTGCATCAAAACATTTGCTATCGCCACAAGGCTAGAATTTACTTCACTCCACCACCCCTCCATCGATTGTCTCATCAACAATGACCTTCTAGACACGACGAGAACTAAGATAACCGCATATAATCAACATTCTATTGACAACCTCGCAAAATAAGGCAATTTAAGCACATACATGTACCTGTAAATTCGCAATTACACTGGCCAGGTGTAATGTAAATCTACCTTACATGATAGTCCTCATTACCTTATATTTAGTGCACTTAGAGTGATCTCCCTAAAGACATCCTACATCTCAGCTGTGTCGCTCTCTACTCCACATTTTAAGTTTAGGCCCATTCGGTCACCTAAATCCCTTAAACTACGGCTTTGATACCAACTGTAACAACCCAACTCAACAATAAAACATAACCAACAATAATTGAATGACTCGCCGAAATGGCCTCAAAATATCGTCTCACTACAACGAGTACAACACAAGGTTTGCGGAAACAACCTATTACACAACTGAGAACATAAGCTACAAGTCTAAAATGAAAAGTGAAAGCAACTATCGCCTAGAAGCATTCTAACTCTAGATATTATCCTTGTTCTTGTCGGTGCTTCCTACTAACTGCTTTCCTGTAAAAATGTTTAATTTGAATATAGAAGGGTTAGACCATGAGGTCTAGTGAGCTCCCTTTAGTGATAGCAGTTTCATCAACAAGTTTAAAACATTTCTTGATCATTATAAACAACAACTTTAAACAACAAGCATTCACATAAACTGCACATGTAAGTGGCACACTGAAGTTTTGCAATGGCGACAACGTGTCAGTCACACACTGCCTTACTGTAATAACCGAGAACTTAATTGGAAGAATTGAAATTTTGTGGAGAATTAATAAAGCTGAAAGTTTGAGGGGCTAAATTTGTAAATTTGGGGAAAGTATAAAAACCTCATTATTGGCTCAAAACCCTAGAAATCCTAATCATTGTGAGTGTGACGGCTGAGAAAGAGGGAGAGTAGAGAAGAAGAAAGAATTCATCAAAAATCATCAGAATTGGGAGAAGAAAAGGGACCTGGAAGCAAATCCATTCAGGTAATATCATCTTCTAATCCTTATCCTTGCTTAATTTGAGAAGGTCAGATTAATGAATCTTGAGTCATTGGGTTTCAATGTATACAGTAATCAATGGGTAGTAAGTTGCTCAAAATAAGATTTAATTGAATTAATAGAGTGAGAATGTCTATTTTGTTTGGGATTGGACTAGTTAATCGATTTTTAAGGTATTAGTTTCAATACTTATACTAATCGCATCGCCATGTTTCTTACTGGGTCCCGGAATTAATTAAGATCCGGTATAAGAAAATAATGTGTTCCGAAACAGGGTTTTAATGTTGTGTTCCGAAACTATTTATAATAAAGAATCGGAATTGCTTTGAAGTTGCACTGGATCCGGAACCTCATTTATAAGATTCCGGAACTGGGCTTATTTTAATGTGATCCGGAATTTGAGCACAAGCAAGATTCGGAATTGGGACGAGCCCAAGGATCCGGAATTTTCTTATGTTCCGGAATTGGGTTAAGGGAAGTGGATCCGAAACTGTTATCATTGGAAACCCGGTATTATACTTTTAGGCCATAGCCCGGAATTGAGGAAAAGAGAGATTTAGAACTGTTCCAACTTAGGAACCGGAATCTAACTTGTTGTTTATAGATCCGGTATCAAAACCCACGTGATCCGGAATTATTTATATTGAATTCCGGAATTTTTATTTTTAATTCGGTGTTGGACCTAAACGATATGGACCCGGTATGGAATTTTTTTGGGCCACGTGCTATGAGAGTATCTATTAATTGCAATCTGGAAATTTGTTTGGGGCCACGTGCGATGAGAGTACCCATTAATTGCAATCTGGAAATTTGTTTGGGACCACGTGGTTCGGTATAAAACATTATTGCAATCCAGATTTAGTAAACAAATAAGAAGTGTGCCTTATCAACTCAACATGGAATCCATTTTCATTTGGGTATTTAATTGTTTAGCCCAAGAACCCAAAAGTGGTTTTAATTGTTTGAGATCCGGTATTTAATTTGAGTCCGATATTTAATTAAAGATCCGGAATACTATTTCACTTGGGTCGGGTAGCAAATTTCAGAATTCGATTTTCGGCTAGAAGTATAACTTATCAATTTAGATTAAGATCGGAAGTAAGCTCGAGTATTAATTGTTAGATTTACGAGTTACGTTTCCTACAATTTTAGGTGTTTCACCTAGAGGTCAGGATCGTAAGTAAGAAGTCTTGAAGCTTGAAGTTTGTTAAAGTGCCAAGTGAGTTTTTCTAACTAAAATACGTGATTTTATACGTGTTTTTAAAGTAAGTGTGTGAGTACAAATGCCATGTTATATTACATGATTTTTACTTGTCTGAAATTTATATGAGATGTATGCATACATTGTGGTAGACGTAAATTGGCTAAGTCAGGGGGAGGTTCCGCCGGTGCTCACGTCGGGGGGGGGGGGGCGAGGTTCCGTTTATGCCATGGGAGAGTGTACCCAGTAAGGAAGCGTGAGACTGACTCATTGTCACTTTACGGAAATTTTTATGTAAAGTGCTTTGATAGATTTAAAGTGTTTCAATTGTTTTTGAGAACTGTTAAATTGAGGGACTCACTAGACCTCATGGTCTAACCCTCACATTTTCCAACCTAACCTTTTCAGGTAAGCAAGCAGTAGGAGGATCTAATAAGTGAGTAGAGCAGATCGTGAGTACAGATGCAGTTAGAGAGGAGCTGCACTTATTTTAGAACTTAGAATTTATTCTCAGTTGTATAGGTTGTTTCCGCCAACCTAGATTTTGATACAGATGAAGGAAATTTTGAGACCCAATTTTGTAATGCCTTATATTTATGTTATGCATGCTCTATTTTAGACTGGGTTGTTACAATTGGTATCAGAGCCATAGTTTAAGGGATTTAGGTGACCGAACGGGCCTAGACTTAAACTGTGGGAGTAGAAATCACAACTGAGAATCAGGAATGCGCTAGGAGGGCACTATCACTTGAATAGGAATAATAGGGTAGAGAGGACAGTCATGTAAGGTAGATTCGGGGTTACACCTGGCCAGTGTAATTGCAAATTTACAGGTACATGTACGTGCTTAAAATGCCTTATTATTCTTGAACAGTAGTCTTAAGTAATTTACTTTGTCGTATTTCAGTAATCAATGATGTCTTAGAGAAGTCTGAGGAGTAGATCTGTGCCCGTGGTGGGTACAAATCCCGAGGTAGAAGAAATCCGTGTAGAGGAAATCTTTGAGGAGGAACCAGTGAATCCTCCGCGTCAAGCGGCCACCAGAGGAAGGGGTAGGGGCCGAGGAAGGGGCGAGGCAGAGCACCGTTGCGAGCTGCCTCTCAGGTTGTTGGGACATGTGTGACAACCCGTGGAGGGAAAAAGAATCCAACCACCCGTAGAGCAAAGAGCGCGGGAACACCTCAAGTGCATGAACCCTTACATCAGGAGAGTATCGCTTCAGCGGGTGGGGGAAGTCAGTCAGACAACCCGATAAGAAACCAGAATCAGGCTTTTGTTACTGAGGAGAAGTTTACAGCTGAGATGGGTAAACTACAAGATACTCTACAAGCTTTGTTGGAAAATCAGATCAAGAATTCATCAGAAGGGCAAACTAAAAGTGGGAACGAGACGAGGACTGAGGCGTCTAGCCTACCTCCGACTGTGGTAGGAAATCTTTCAGTATCGACTCTAGTGGTGGTTAACGAAGCGAAGTCAGTGAAATGATGCTCATTTAAGACTTTTGCATCGTGCAAGCCTCCGCCCTTCAGCGGGGAGCGCAACCCAGTTCTGGCTTTGAGATGGGTTCAAGAGATGGAATTAGCGTTTGATACAAGTAAGTGTGCTGAGGAAGACAAAGTGTTGTTCGCAATGTCGATGTTGAAGTCAGATGCCATCTTCTGGTGGGATATTGAGACGGGTGGAAAAGGATCAGAGGTAGCTAAGGGAACTTTATGGGAATCATTTGTGAAGAGGTTCAAGGCACAGTTCTACCCATTAGTGGCAGTTAAGAAGCTGGAGGAGGAGTTTTTTGGGATTGGAGCAAGGAACGATGTCAGTTCAGGAGTACACGTCGAAATTTATTGAGAAGGCTAGATTTGCGGAGCTGTATGTGCCTACTGAGGAGAGGCGCATTGAGAGATATATCTGGGGATTAAAGAGCAGTGTGAGAGAACTGGTACAAGTGAAGGGTCCGACTACTCTCCAAGCCGCGATAGATACTGCAGAACTTACTGAGAAAGAAAAGAACAAACAGTTGACAGAGTGAGCCGGGGATAAGCGGAAGTGGGAAGGACCAACCAGAGATGGAAAGAGGTCGAGTGCGCCTAGGCCCGAGCTGCGGATGGGACCTAGAGCAGGAGAGAATCCATGTTGTAAGTGCAACCGGATGCACAAGGAAGAATGTTTGGCAGATAAGGATGGATGTTTCAAGTGCGGGAAAACAGGGCACATGGCTTGAGACTGTCGCAGTTCGAAGTCATGTTTTCAGTGTGGTTCGCCAGATCACTTCAAATGGGAATGTCCACAGTTAAAGAAAGGGCCTACTGGGGGTGACGACGGTAGTAGCGGAGGAAGAGGTGGGGAGAGAAAGGTGGAGCCGGCTCGCGCGAGGGCGAGGGCTTTCCACATGTCAGCTAAGGAGGCAGTGAATACGCCTGATGTGGTGACAGGTACTTTCCCAATTGACTCGATTTATGCTAAAGTGTTGTTTGATTCGGGCGCCAACCGCTCGTTTGTGTCGCCTAACTTTATTCGAAAATTGCAAGTGAAACCCAAGAGGTTGAACTTTGGGTTTGAGGTAGAAGTGGCTTATGATAGTCGAGTCTGGGTGAAAGAGGTCTATGAGGGGTGTAGCATAGACGTAGATGGTCACTCGTTCCCTTTGCGTTTGTACCCTATGGGAATGGGAGAGTTTGACGTGGTGCTAGGAATGGATTGGCTAGCAGAGAATGTCGCTAACATAGTGTGTAATAAGAAGTTGATCCGTATCGCCTTGCCTGATAGGAAGGAAGTAGTGATTTATGGGGACCATCGAGATAGGAAGTCATGTATGATTTCGATGTTAAAAGCTAGGCGGTTTCTGGGGAAGGGATGTCTAGGGTATTTAGCTTATGTGCTAGATGCTAAGAAAGAGAAGAAAGAAGTAAGTGACGTGCCGATAGTCAGTGAGTACCCGGAAGTGTTTCCGGGTGACTTGATGAGTCTACCCCCAGATCGTCAAGTAGAGTTCAGAATAGATCTGATGCCCGGGGCGGCACCGATTGCACGTGCGCCCTATTGTAACACCCTGAAATTTAGAGTAAATTTAAACCTGAAAATTTGCGAAATTTATACTTAAATTGACATAGACAATCACCCAAAAGGGAAGTATTATCATGGCGTTTACATTACAAAATAATCGAACGGGATAACCCAACAACCTACTAATCTAGACTGAGCAAAGTTAAGATTATATGCGGGTGTCGCTATCTCGCTCTCAAAAGTATAACAAGCTAGGCACCAAAGATCGCCTCTATGTCCTTCAAAAATGTTACTACTTCATTCAACTCTACTCTCAAGCCAGAGGAGCCCCACCACTAGGATGACCTGCTAAACATGCCATTCAAAGAAGAAGTGTTAGGCTAAAGCCTAGTGAGAGCAACCAATTGTAAGTAAGAAATATAAGTCATTATTAAACGAGCATTGAGTATTGTACTATAATTGTAATGGGATACCTCAAGTTCCCAATGCCTTTAGAGTAACGAGAAGATCCGCTTCCCACCGCAAGTGACGGAACTCAATAATAAGTCGCTTGACAAGTTAGCAAAGTCGAACACTTAAATAGCACATAATTCGGATGCCGAGTGTGGCCACTTAAAACCACCCCCAATGTAGAGCAACATCCATAACGTATTCGCGCGTAGGGCTTATACCATACCGTCGATGCCTAGCCGTGCCGCGATGTGGAAAACTAACGTCCCAACATCGGCATAAACTCTAGTGCCTATGGATCCATTACACTCTAACGGCATATTCATAATTCTCAATTAATTCAACACAATATTACTACATGAAGGCTCATAACTTATGAACATTGGTAATCACATATTCAATAAAGAGTGTAAACATGGGAAGAAATATGTGGTATTAAAACCATACACCCCAAAGTAGATAATTAACCCCTCTTTCCATCATTAGAATCTCCTTTCATAATATCTCATCAAAATCCCAATTTTACCAAACCCTAGATTTTGACCTATAATGGTCAAAAGTCATTTTATTCATTCAAGTAAACCATATAGGTGGACAATCATAAGTATATCAAAATTATTATGTATTCAAACCTTTCAAAACCATCTTACCCAACAAGGCCCTAACATTTCACCAAATCCATTTTAGGTCAAAAATAGAAACCATTAGATGTAGAAGTAAAAAGCACCATTTAGGTTAAAATCCATATATAAACATGTATATGAGTTGGGTTTGAAGAGAAACTCACCTTAGAGGGTTTTTTATAGAAAACCCCAAACCCTAGAAAGTGGAAGAGGAGATTCTTGAGCTCTTGAGTGTAGTAATTGCTTAACCACCTAGAGATGGAGAAGGTTTTCTCATTAATGTGGAGGATGAAACCATGAATGAGGAGGGATGATGGAAGGAGTAACTCACCAAGCTTTAGAATCCAAAATCGCCCCAAGGATGGAGAGAAGGAGAGTGAAATCTAATTTGGTAAAATGAGAGAGGAAAGTGAAACTCTTGGAAGAAAAGGGCAAAAAGTCGACAGGTGCAACGCGGACGTTCGACAAGCACCATGCGGACGTCCGTCCCCCAAAACTCACATTTTCACGGCCAAACTTCTGTTGCTTCCGCATAAGGCATCCGAAAGTCCGCACAACACGGACGTCCGGCAACCTCCTATGCGGACGTCCGTCAATCCTCATTTTCCATCCTTTTTTCTAAAAAAACACATTTCAACAAACTAAGAACAAATGGCTATCCTACTAAAGAAAATTTGGGTGTTACACCTATCGTCTGGCACCGGCAGAAATGAAGGAGATGATGACGCAACTGCAAGAATTATTAGACAAGGGTTTCATTCGTCCGAGCTCATCGCCTTGGGGAGCGCCGGTACTTTTTGTGAAGAAGAAGAACGGATCTATGCGGATGTGCATAGATTACCGTGAGCTCAACAAGGTAACCGTAAAGAACAAGTACCCGCTTCTGAGGATTGATGATCTCTTCGACCAGTTGCAAGGTGCGAGTTACTTTTCAAAGATAGATTTGAGATCGGGATATCATCAGTTAAAGGTAAGAGAGGAAGACGTGTCCAAGACAGCTTTTCGTACAAGGTACGGGCACTACGAGTTCCTAGTCATGCCCTTTGGCTTGACTAATGCCCCAGCAGTGTTCATGGATTTGATGAACCGGGTATGTAGCTCGTTATTAGACAAGTGCGTGATCGTCTTCATTGACGATATTTTGATCTACTTACGTACCCGTGAGGATCACGAAGAACATCTGTGGGCAGCGTTAGAATTGTTGAAACGCGAGAAGTTGTACGCTAAGTTTTCGAAGTGCGAATTTTGGTTGAGAGAAGTTCAATTTCTGGGTCACGTAGTGTCAGCGGATGGCATCAAGGTGGACCCCGCTAAGATCGGAGCTATTAAAAGTTGGGAGCCGCCAAGGTCGCCATCGGAAGTGAGAAGTTTTCTTGGTTTAACGGGCTATTACCGAAAGTTCATCCAGGACTTCTCTCGTATAGCCACACCGTTGACCGCTTTGACAAGGAAGAACGTCAAGTTCGTGTGGACCGAAGCGCAAGAAGCCGCATTCGAGAACCTAAAAGAGAGTTTAAGTAGCGCTCTGATTTTGTCGTTACCAGATGGATCAGAAGGTTTCGTAATCTACAGCGATGCTTCTAAGCTCGGACTAGGGTGTGTTTTATTGCAAAACAGGAAGGTTATTGTCTACGCTTTCCGACAGTTGAAAGAGCACGAGAAGAACTACCCTACGCACGACATGGAGCTAGCGGCGGTGGTGTTCGCTTTGAAAATATGGCGACACTACCTGTACGGAGTGAAGTGTCAGATTTACACCGACCACAAGAGTCTGAAGCACCTGTTTGATCAAAAGGAATTGAATATGAGACAGAGGAGATGGATGGAGCTGCTGAACGACTATGACTGTGAAATCCTTTACCATCCGGGTAAAGCGAATGTTGTAGCTGACGCGTTGAGTCGGAAGGAACGAGGAGAGTCGACCAAAGTGATGGCTTTCAGGATCGAGGCAACTTCGAATCTCCTAGATGAAGTTAAGAAGTTCCAAGAGGAGGCGTTACTAGAAAAGAATGTAAAGAACGAACGGGTTATTGGAGTTTCATCTTTGTTCAGTGTGAACAGCGGTGGATTAAAGTGTATGAAAGACCGGGTGTGGGTTCCCAAGTTGGGCAACCTGAGAGTAAGCATCTTGGAAGAAGCGCATAAGTCGCGGTATTCTATGCACCCGAGGACGAATAAGATGTACCGGGACTTAAGACAGTTCTATTGGTGGCCGGGAATGAAGAAGGACATCGTTCACTTTGTGGAGCGATGTGTAACATGTTTGAAGGTTAAAGCAGAACATCAACGACCGTATGGAGAACTTCAGTCTACAGTGATACCGGTGCGGAAGTGGGACAACATCACCAGGGATTTCGTTACAAAGTTACCGAGGACTCCGAAGGGTAACGATGCGATTTGGGTGATTGTGGATATTCTCACCAACTCCGCGCATTTCTTACCTATTAAGGAGTCAGATTCATTGGAGAAATTAGCCCGATTGTACATCAATGAGATTGTATCTAGGCACGGGGTGCCGCGATCCATAGTGTCTGATCGTGATAGTCGGTTCACGTCAGCATTTTGGAGAAGTCTTCAACGAGAGTTAGGTTCGCAACTGAAGCTAAGCACGGCCTATCATCCTCAAACGGATGGTCAGAGCGAAAGAACTATTCAGACGCTAGAGGATATGCATCGAGCGTGTGTAATCGACTTCAAAGGGTCGTGGGAAGTACATCTACCGTTGATAGAGTTCTCCTATCATAATAGTTACCATGCAAGCATCCAAGCGGCACCATTCAAAGCGTTGTACGGACGGAAGTGTCGTACGCCGTTGTGTTGGAACGAGGTGGGAGAAAGACAGTTGGCGGGTCCAGAGATTGTACAACTGACAGCGGATAAGATTGAAATGATCCGTGAAAAGATGAGAATCGTGCAAGATCGACAGAGGAAGTATGCGAATAGAAGGAGGAAGTCTATTGAATTTCAAGTGGGGGATAAAGTAATGCTAAATGTCTCGCCTTGGAAAGGAGTGGTGCGCTTCGGGAAGAAAGGGAAGTTGAGGCCGAGATATTTGGGACCTTTCGTCATTACTGAGCGAGTTGGGGCAATAGCGTATAAATTAGACTTACCGGAAGAGTTGAGAGGAGTTCATCCGACATTTCATGTTTCAAACCTGAAGAAATGTTTGGCCGAGGCCGACGTGGCCCTTCCATTAGAAGATGTCGTCATTGACGAGAAATTGATGTATGAAGAGGAACCGATAGAAATTGTGGACAGTAAGATTCGCAAAACGAGGAACAAAGAGGTTCAACTAGTAAAGGTTCAGTGGAGATATCATAAAGGGCGAGAGGCAACTTGGGAGGTAGAAGCGGACATGAGGTCCAAGTACCCGCACCTTTTCGAACATGGAATTCCGGGGACGGAATTCTTTTGAGGCGGGAGTTTTGTAATAACCGAGAACTTAATTGGAAGAATTGAAATTTTGTGGAGAATTAATAAAGCTGAAAGTTTGAGGGGCTAAATTTGTAAATTTGGGGAAAGTATAAAAACCTCATTATTGGCTCAAAACCCTATAAATCCTAATCATTGTGAGTGTGACGGCTGAGAAAGAGGGAGAGCAGAGAAGAAGAAAGAATTCATCAAAAATCATCAGAATTGGGAGAAGAAAAGGGACTTGGAAGCAAATCCATTCAGGTAATATCATCTTCTAATCCTTATCCTTGCTTAATTTGAGAAGGTCAGATTAATGAATCTTGAGTCATTGGGTTTCAATGTATATAGTAATCAATGGGTAGTAAGTTGCTCAAAATAAGATTTAATTGAATTAATAGAGTGAGAATATCTATTTTGTTTGGGATTGGACTAGTTAATCGATTTATAAGGGATTAGTTTCAATACTTATACTAATCGCATCGCCATGTTTCTTACTGGGTCCCGGAATTAATTAAGATCCGGTATAAGAAAATAATGTGTTCCGGAACTGGGTTTTAATGTTGTGTTCCGGAACTATTTATAATAAAGAACTGGAATTGGTTTGAGGTTGGACTGGATCCGGAACCTCATTTATAAGATTCCGAAACTGGGCTTATTTTAATGTGATCCGGAATTTGAGAACATGCAAGATCCGGAATTGGGCCGAGCCCAAGGATCCGGAATTTTCTTATGTTCCGGAATTGGGTTAGGGAAGTGGATCCGAAAGTTTGTTAAGGGAAGTGGATCCGAAACTGTTATCATTGGAAACCCGGTATTATATTTTTGGGCCATAGCCCGGAATTGAGGAAAAGAGAGACCCGGAACTGTTCCAACTTAGTAACCAGAATTTAACTTGTTGTTTATAGATCCGGTATCAAAACCCACGTGATCCGGAATTATTTATATTGAATTCCGGAATTTTTATATTTAATTCGGTGTTGGACCTAAACGATATGGACCCGGTATGGAATTTGTTTGGGCCACCTGCTATGAGAGTATCTATTAATTACAATCTGGAAATTTGTTTGGGGCCACGTGCGATGAGAGTACCCATTAGTTGCAATCTAGAAATTTGTTTGGGGCCACGTGGTTCGGTATAAAACATTATTGCAATCCAGATTTAGTAAACAAATAGGAAGTGGGCCTTATCAACTCAACATGGAATCCATTTTCATTTGGGTATTTAATTGTTTAGCCCAAGAACCCGAAAGTGGTTTTAATTGTTTGAGATCCGGTATTTAATTTGAGTCCGATATTTAATTAAAGATCCGGAATACTATTTCACTTGGACCGGGAAGCAAAGTTCAGAATTCGATTTTCGGCTAGAAGTATAACTTATCAATTTAGATTAAGATCGGAAGTAAGCTCGAGTATTAATTGTTAGATTTACGAGTTACGTTTCCTACAATTTTAGGTGTTTCACCTAGAGGCCAGGAGCGTAAGTAAGAAGTCTTGAAGCGAGAAGTTTGCTAAAGCGCCAGGTGAGTTTTTCTAACTAAAATACGTGATTTTATACGTGTTTTCAAAGTAAGTGTTTGAGTAGAAATGCCATGTTATATTACATGATTTTTACTTGTCTGAAAGTTATATGAGATGTATGCATACATTGTGGTAGACGTAAATTGGCTAAGTCGGGGGGAGGTTCCGCCAGTGCTCTCGTTGGGGGGAGGTTCCGTTTATGCCATGGGAGAGTGTACCCAGTAAGGCAGCGTGAGACTGACTCGGTGTCACTCTTGAGTGACTTCAGGGTGCCATTTACGGGAGTGGAGTTATCCGTGAAAGTTTTATGTAAAGTGCTTTAAAGTGTTTCAAATGTTTTTTAGAACTGTTAAATTGAGGGACTCACTAGACCTCATGGTCTAACCCTCGCATTTTCCAAACTAACCTTTTCAGGTAAGCAAGCAGTAGGAGGCTCTAGTAAGCGAGTAGAGCAGATCGTGAGTACAGATGCAGTTAGAGAGGAGCTGCACTTATTTTAGAACTTAGAATTTATTCTTAGTTGTATAGGTTGTTTCCGCCAATCAAGATTTTGATACAGATGTAAGGAAATTTTGAGACCCAGTTTCGTAATGCCTTATATTTATGTTATGCATGCTCTATTTTAGACGGGGTTGTTACACTTACTGGGTCATCTCCCATGGCATAAACGGGACACCCCCGGTATGAGCACTGGCGGGACACACCCCCCGACTTAGCCATTACACCTCCATCAACAAATGTATGCATACACTTTAAATTAACTTTTCGAACACACGCTTTCATGTAATATAAACATATAGATTCATATTCATTTCTCACTTCTGAAATCACGTTTAAAACAAAATGCGTATTTAGTTAGAAAAACTCACCTGTCGTTACTCGGTGTACTCACTTTTACTTCAAGTTCTTGAGCCGAGACCTATGTAAAAGTAAAAATAAGCTCGATTAGTTACTTAACCGAACCTCCCAATTGCCTAACTACCTTTCTGACAGCTTTCGCTTTCCGACTCTACTGTCCGGACATAACCATCCAGACTCTCAACTATTCGGATTACACCTTCCGAAACTATCCGGACAACAGCTTCCGGACTACCCTTCCGGAAAACTATCCGGACTACACCTTCCGGAACTATCCGGACAACACCTTCCGGAAAACTGTCCGGACTACCCTTCCGGAAAACTATCCGGACTACACCTTGTCCGGACTCTGAGCCTCATCCGGGAACGTACTTGTCCGAAATCCTTGTTCGGACTCTAGTTTTCGCTGTACACAGTCCCAAAACGGGATTCTCATACAGAAATGAGCCAAACGAAGACTTGCACAACAAGTAAAAATGATACGATCGACCCAAATTAAACTCAAACACCAACAATTGGTTCTCTCCTCTAAAACCCATTCAAACTCCCAAAAGTTTCCCCAAAATGTATTCAGGATTTCAATTAATAGAAAGAGAGAGATTGATGGAGAATTGATGCTTACCTTGCAAACTTGCTGACCTAAATGATCTCAACTCGTCAATCTCTCCTGGACTTTCTTCAAACGTTGTAGCTAGAACTTGATTTCTTCAATTCGCTCTCACTCAGCCGCTCCCATGGTAAAATAGCAAGATCTAGGGTTTTGTAACATTCCTTGTGGGTTTTATACCCTCTCACACAATTTTCATAATCACCCCTGAAGTTCCACATTTCCCATTTTTCTCCATAGAGTTCTTATTTCGACATACCGCGAGCCTTGGTTATTACAGTTCTAATACTCAAAAAATAAGAGAGAAGAACTTCATATCCAACTATATTCATATGATAGTTGGATTCCGATGAAAATGAAAGGTATGGTAAAAAAAGGTATAAAAGGATCTTGCCCCGTAAATAAACATTAGGATGACATGTACTGAGATACACGAGATTAATTCTCGTATCAAGTGCGATTCATGAGTGATTTTGAGATTAAAAGTGATCGAGGGTCTAGATCTCTTTTTACCTTCTAACGTTGACCCTTCTTCTCACACTATCTTTCGTCTTACATACAAACCTTATCAATTTGTAATTTGGTGAGTCGGATAAAAGGCCATGATGCTATTTGGTGAGTCGGATAGAAGGCGTCATGAAGCTTGTTGTATTTTTTAAGTTCAAAGTTCTGCATCTTTATGAGCTTGTTTTGCTTTGTTTTGAAACGAGTAGCCTTCAAGAGTGGGATCTTTTGATGTCCTTAGAAAATATGTCGACAAAGGCAAAATGAAAAGATGTGACGAAGAAGCAGACGAGTTCTATCACGTTTCAACTAAGTTCAAGAAACATTACCTCATAAATGCCAAAGTTTGAACGATTAGAACGTCAAGATCACAATGGAGCTCACTGTGAACTTGGGATAGCGATTTCTGATCAATGAAAAAAACCTTTGCCACTCCAATTCTTCGAGTTTATGCTTCTTGGGAATGGCCATAGATTGCGGTGTCAAATTTATCCATTGATTTTAGATCATGACAAATTTAACCATGTTTTTTCTTGAAATTTTTCTAAAATTAGGGAGATGGGATAAATAACATATATAAATTTGGTGAATATTTTATTGAATTGAATCAAAAATCTAATTTAGAAATTAATAACCAACATATACGCTCTTTGATCGAGAAATAAGAAGTCAGATGTGTTTGGCAAGAAACAACACTTTTGCTTAGTTTTCATCCAACTTGCGCGTTCTTCTTGCTAACTAGATAAATCATGTGTAATCATCAAATCAATGAAAGAACTCTAAACAAAACATTTAGACAACATTTTGAATTTTCCAACCCATTAAGAATCACCCAATGGATTTAAAACCAACTTTATACAAATATTTGAAGACTGTTTACTCAATCCCGTCATGAAACGATGATGTTCTATTAAACTTGATTTTTGACCTACTGACAATCTGAATAAGATCTTCCTCATAACAGACAATTTGTAGAGGACATCACAATCCAGAGACATATTACACGCCTCAAACTGATCTACGGGAAAATTATTACAATTTTTACAAGACCTAGACAACACCCAAAGTCAACTACACATGATATAAACCCATATAACCCACAATACACATAGATTAATCCATCAAAATCCAAAAACTATAAATTTAAACTTTCAGATTTGAAACCCTTAACCGAAATGAACTTATCAACAAAAGTAACTTACTCAATTTACATTTGTAAAATACTAAACAAACTCAACATTTACCATGATAGAGATTTTTTCCAACAAAGAGTTTTAATAAACATTAAAATCATAATATTATTAAGAACCCTAAATTTCTACTCAATAATTAACGAAACTTAGAGTAAAGGGTTAAAGAATTCATACCTTAAGAGATAACCTAAACCATACTTCTTCATGTTATTTCACAAAATTCTTCTATCAACACTTTTCTCTAAAAGCCTCTCTCTCTCTCTCTCTTTCTCTCTCTCAATATATATATATATATATATATATATATATATAGAGAGAGAGAGAGAGAGAGAGAGAGAGAGATGCTCCGTAAAATGCAAACCTTGTATTTGTTGCACACCTTACAAACCACAGTGTGCATATATGAACAATGTGCATATACATATGCATATGCATATGCATACATGCAAGAATATACATATAATGGACATACATTCATATGGAATAATGCATATATGCATCTCAGATTATGCATATATACACATTGGTTTATAAGAGGTGCAACAAATAAATCGTTTGTATTTGATTTGTATCCTATATATATACACTATAAGAGTACACATACTAAACATGAATTTCAAAGAAAGAAGGAATAGAAGAAATTGGTAGAAGGAATAAATCCTCCCTTTTATACCGCCAACTTTCAAATTTGGTCCCTCAAAGATTGATCACTTGATAAAAACAACCCGAACTTTCACTTTTTGTCAAAGACTAAAATAGATTATTTAATGAGTTGCTAATTTAAAAAAATAACTTGAGCTTATATACAATATTTGTATTGGTAGCGATAACTTAATTTGTTATATTAGTTTGATTTCGTTTCATATATTAGCAACATTGCAAAAAAAATGTTTGTAAGCATCATATCATCTTTAACAAAAGTCAATATGCGAAATAGTTGCTTTTTATGCATGAAGTAGTTATTTCATAGATTCTTCTTGTAAAAAATTTATACATAGATTTATTTATGTTCTTTTCCACTTTGATTTAACTCAGAAAGGAGGCATTTGCTTTGTGGATTCACTTATCATCTAATCGTGTATGCTTTTTACATAACGATGTAGCCCCTAAAGCAACACATTAGTTGAGGTGTGTGCAAGCTGGCCATACACCCCATTTTAACATAATAAAAATTGGTGTAGAGCGATCACAAGATTGTGGTCATATGTGTTTGCAAAGTATACCAAACACTTGGAATGCGTTGTTTGGATCATCACCTATTGAAGGTTGGGGCGGTATCTTGGAAAATCTAAAGAACTTTATAAAAATTGTAGCAAGTTTCGGTTTTTTTACAAGGTTGGTATCGATTCGGTTGATGGCTTACATTTATTTTAATTTTACATCTCGCCGCATTACATGGTACACAACTAATTATATTAAATATATGTTACGATATTTAAAACATACAGATGATTCAGGTTGGATAATCGGTTAAACAAAGCAATTTTTAATTTTTAATATAAATTAAAAAAAGTAGGGTTTGCTTTCTGATTTTATAATTAATTTATGGTTATATAATTATACCATCCAGTTATTTATTTATTGTTAAATTCATTTGAATATTTAAATGGTTTATTAATTCGACTATAAACAAGGGTGAAACTTTGATATTTTCAGATTAACATTTTACCATGAAAATATGATGCGATGTTGGTATTAAATAGGTTGGAAATATCATGACGACTGATTCTTGCTACATCCAAGATTCGTTCCATTTTTAGATACAAGTGTCAATAACGTATTAAATGAAAAAGGACAAAATGAATTAAATATGTAAGATTATTTCATTTAGTTACTTTTTTAATTACATATTAAATTCTTTGATTTATTGTCCGAATTTGAATTTATAAATTGCAAATAGAAGAGATCCTATGTTATATTTTTGGTTATATATATATATATATATATATATATATATATAGGGGCCTATGGGAGATCCTAGTAAAAGGTGATAACTGTGAGATCCAATCTTAACCACAAATCAGAGATAAATTAGGAAACTATTTTATTTTGGTAATATTGACTTAAATTTTAATCAAAGGTCAATGAAAGAACAGGATCTTATTCTTACAATCAATATAGAAAGAAGTAATTGAGAAATTGTATGATCAAGCCCAATTGTATTCAATGATGCACAGAATTACAGATCTAAGAGAGAGATAACCTCAAAGATTACAAGGAATGAATACAAGTAATATGGGAAAATCAATCAGTTAGCAACGTAGTGCTAACCACTCTATTTATACTGCAACGGACATATTAAAGCTACAGTACAAATAAGAAAGACTAATAAGAACAAAACACGTGTCCTAATTAGTTTACACATTACCAAGTAACTAAACTCGTCATAAGTTCTGAACAGGTAGTTCAGAACTTCTGAACATTCTTCTGATCACGCTTCTCAGAACTTCTGACTTCTCTTTCTCAGATCTCTGACTCTTCTTCTCAGAACTTCTGAACCTTCTTATCAGATCTTCAACACTTGGTTTATTGACAAAACTTCAGATCTAACAATCTCCCCCTTTTTGTCAAATAAACTTAAACTTTGCATCATCTAATTCTTTCAGAGCAGGAACAATTTTCTGAAGTAGCACATTCCTCAGATTAAGCCTCTTATCAATCTTGTCAATAATTTCTTGAATAACTTCAACTTGCTGATTTATTGCTTCTTGAGTTATGTTTGCTTCCTTTACTTTCAGCATCTTTTTCTCCAAATTGTGCTTTATGATCCTTAAAGTTCCAGAACAATATTTTGCAGTTTCCTTTGCTCTGAAGAAGATCTTTCCACTTTTGTTCTTCAAAAATACTCCCAAATCTGGATACTTGTGAACACTTCCAGTCTTTAACACCTTTTTCTGCTCATGATCTGTATTGGGATTTGCCAGATAAACACATGACTTTTGCAAATACAGAGCTATTTGGAAATCTGTATAGCAATGCCACCTTAAGATATAGAACATGGCCTCAATCACCACACTTCTTGCCTTCCTTTCATTTCTGTCTTTACTTGACTCTTTAAAACATAGAAAGCTGTGTAATCTGTAGAAGTCAACCACTGACAGTTTCTCAAAATCTGCATCAGTAAAATAATAAACCTTGCCATCTTCTCTCAGAACTTCAAAGGATAAGTACTCCATCTTTCTGAATTTCTTAACCTTCAATTCTCTGATTCCAGTGATTAGAAAATCTGAGTAAACAGCTTGTTTTGTTTTGCCAAGGCATCTTGATTTTTCAGCCAACCAGATCTGAGTCTCCTTAGACCTATCATAATACACATCCAAGAATTGTACTTCTTTTGGTTTGAAAAACTCAGGCAGATCAAATTCAAGAAAGTATCCATTCAGATCAATAGATATTTCATCTTCTTTGGGTTCAGACTGTTCAGCTTGATCAATATTAGTTATCTGCACATTCTGAGGTGTTGTGTCCTGAACTTCTTCAACTTCATCTGACAAAATTTCATTCACTTCATATTCAGCAGGGAACACAAAATCACTATGTAACATCTTCTTGGGATTAACTTCAGATAGCAACCATTCACCACAACTTCTGATCTTTCTTCTGAGATTCAACCTTCTATTCATAGAGTTTACACACCTTTTCTTTAAGTTCTCTCTTTCAGTTTTAGCACTTACTTCCATTTCAATCAGTAACCAACTCAGAGTTGCATCACTATATTTTACCAGTTCTTTCAGTTTGAACATTTCAAGTCTCTCTTGAACTTTATATGCAAACCCTTCAGATTCCATTCCTTCATTTACGAATCCTTTTGTACACACATCAAATCCTGCAATATTTGTTGGAGACCTCAGATTGCACTTCTCTTTTCTTCCTTCAATGGCTAGTTGAAAATCATATAAGTACATGTTTCTGACATAGATACCCAGAAGTCTTCTGCATTCAATTTCCATCAAAGCTTCTTCAGTACCAGAGAAGAATTTGACTAGAAAGATCTGATCATCAAGTGTTAGTCTGTGGAAATCAAAACTGGACATGGCAACTTTTGTATTTTTCTCTTTCAACACTTCCATTCTAACAAACATTAAACCACTGAATTCTTCTTCTTGAAACATTAGAACTTTCTCAATTCTTTTCTGAATATGCAGTCTTGAGTCAGGAATTCTGAATCTGTTTGAAGCTTCTGTGTAAATCATCTGAGCTCTTTCATCCATGAAACCATCAACATTACTCTCTAAAAACTCATATTCTCCTTCTGAGTGGTAGAGGTTTTCATACATTTCCTCAGGAAAAATGTCATCATGAAATTGTCTGGCCAAAGGTACATCACTTAGTTCCAGGATGAAATCACATATGGGTTCTTCTAACGTCTGTAAGTTAATTTTGGAAATCTCAATTGGTTTTCTGAATACATACTCAGAAGGCATGAAGTAATCTTCTAGTTTCTCATATTCTTCTTCTGTGTTCATCTCATCAGCATAGTTATATCTGAACTCATGCTTAAAATTCTGAGAATAATCAACAGTTCTATCTTCTTCACCCATCAGATCAATTGGTCTTATTACTTTTATTCCTTTATGAATTTTCTGAACACTCAAAGCTCTGACTACTTCATTATGCATTCTTCTGATCAATTCTTCATTCAACCTCCTTTCTTCTGATTCAGACTCCATTGCCCTTTCACTGTTATAAACCACAATATCTGTACACCTGTTTACCACTGTACTTTCCACTATTTCTTCTGATCTCAATTCAGATTCCTCAATAGCTACAGTTTCATCTGAGTTTCCTTCCATCTCAGTATCCAAGTTTAATTCCTCTGTTTTATCTGATTCATTACTATCAATACTTCCCAACTCCATTTCTTCTGTATCTGAACTATCAAGCTGTACTATCTGAATCATTTCCTTTAAATTTTCCTTTGTCTGATCTTCTGAACTTTTTGTATTGGCTAAGTGCATGTCTGCTATCTCAAAATCTTCTATGCCAATGTCATCATCAGAACTTAACCTTTGTCTTTTCTCCCCCTTTTGATGATCATGAGGCTCATTATCATCAAACTTTCTTTTTAAGTTCTGATTAAAAGCAACTTCAGGTTCAGCTTCTGCAATAGGAACAGGATCAAGAGGCTTTGAAGTAGAAGCCAAAGAGACACTCAGTGCTTTCAATATAGATTCCTGCATACCTTGCATCTGTTTTAACATATCTTTTTGAAAACCAGACATTATATTCACGATCTCCTTTTTGTGAGAATCCAAGGATTTCTTGACATCATCTACCTTGGTTTCAACAGAAATCAACTTTTTCTCCAACACATCTTTCAAATCTGATACCTCATCATTCAGATCCTCCACCTTCTTTTCCAAATTTTCTACTTTTTCCCCCATCTCCTTGTTTTGTTTCTGAATCTTTTCAAATTCAGAAGTTTCTAACAGTGAACCTGAACCAACAGATGGTCCAGTTTTCATATGCCCAGAGGGCTCATGGCCTGTAGATAACACAAAGTCATCTTGTACAACAGATGCACGTTTGAATGAGGCTTTTGTAATGTTCACCTCACCAGGACTTCCATCCAATCCTCGACACCCAACATTAGGTATGCCTATGAATGTTGTTTCAGGAATACGAAATTCCTGATTTGTGCAAGTGTCAAAAGGAATTTCAGGCTCAATATGAATAGGACTGTGATATTCAGACTCAATGTGTTGAAAAATAGATTGGGATTTATCACCTCCCTCCAAATGAGTTTGGGATGGTTCCCCGGATTCGTGTGAAACAGTAGCATGTTGAAATGCTTCTGAGTGGGTATGGATGGGTTGTTCAAGATCCACCACTAGGTCCATGGTGTTTGTTTCAATATTGGACACCAAGAGATGTGAACCAATAGCATGTGTGGTTACCTGGTCAAGATTAGCTGGTTCAGAGGCATCTCTTTCTGTTTGAACCTCTGTTAACAATCTCTCATCCTCACCACTCTCATTCTGTTTTTCCTCACTGAGTCTAACCAAGCTCTCAGAATTTTCCCCCTCAAGTCTCTCAGAATGTTCACCCATCTGAACATCCTCCCCCTCTCTAAGTCGACTAGACCCCTCACCTCTCTTCTCAAGTTGGTCCTCTTGGGCAGGGATTTGAGGTAATTCAATTCCCATAGAGGTGCAATAAGCTTTTAAAATCTCACTCTCCCTTGGAATATAATTCCTAAGTGATTTTGGCAACAATTTATGATTGGGATAATTTTCAAGTCTTGTTACTGAGGTCATCTTACCCAAATAAAATGTAGGACCATGCTCTTCATTTGTTCTTCTTGAGATTGTTCTGTTTTCCTGCATGGCATACCAAATAACAATTTGCCAGTACCTTATGTAGGGAATGTATGTCAGTGGAGCATCCTTTGTCTTCTTCTGAATTGCTTTCTGATTCTTCTCAAATGTATTCTTCATATCTTCCCAAAGTATTAAAGTATAGTCATAATGCCTATTCTTCACTAAACCTTGAAATATCTGAAGAATTTGTTTAGAACCTTGATCAGCAGAACTATTTTTCCCTGACAAACATTTATTTACCACATGAAAGAAGCAAGCCCAAATAGGTGGTAATTTGTTTCTTCTGAACAAACTGAGAGTCCTCAATCCTTCATTGTATCCCAACTTCATAAACTCTGCTATTAATTCCTCTATTAGGGGTAAATCCTCAAAATCTGTTCTTCTTTGTACATCATCTTTCTCTGGTAGATTCAGCATTTCTCTTAGTGCAGAGATAGATAAGACAAATGTCACTCCTCCAATTTCAGACACAAACTTATTATCTTCTAACCTAAGATATTTCCACCATTGTTGTATGTACTGAACAGGCACATTTTTACTTCTTGTAAACCATTTTCTGTACGGATGATGTTTGAATAACTCCATGATAATTCTGTGTTCAGGCTTAAAACGACTTTCCTCAAACAATATAACACAGTTATTTTCAGATAATTTCAACCATTCACTCTCAGGAACAACTCTTTCCACTAGAATAGATCTATCTGACATAATAGAACCTGCAGCACTCTGATCATGTTCAATATTAACGTTTACCTCATCCGCATTTCCTTCAGATTCATCCATTTGTTCATCTTCTTCATCATTTCTTATTGCCCCTTCCTCTGCAACTCTATTTTGTACTTCATCATTTTCCGAATCGGATGAATCCATTATCGATTTTGTAGAATGTAGAGAAATTGGACCACTTCTTCGTATTTCAGACATGATTTAAGAAGAAAACAGATTCAAAGAACTCTGGATTTGATTCGTATCTCACGTTTCGCTCTGGAATTTGAAAGAAATTTGAAATAGGGATTTTAAGACCTATTTAAAATCCGCGAAGTTGAAAGGTTTAACGGAAAAGCGAAATCAATGTTATAACGGAGTCAACACATGTGAAATACCACAAAGGATTTAAATGAAATACGTGGCATTGTCAAACAAAAATGAAGCTGACACGTGTTAGTGGATAGAATTTTGACTCAAGTCAAAGATCTGAATAACACGCACAGATGTTCTGATTCCATGACTCAGAAGAATTTTGCCTTGTAACCAAAATGTCTTTTAAAATCAACTTCTGACCAATATAAAACATTTTGATTATTCAGAAGAGGTTTGAACAGATAAGAAATGAAAACAAATCTTTTAAGCATCACAAAATGATTTCCAAAAGAATTTTGATGCTCCCCCTTGACTTGAGCATGCATTTGAGTATTAATGATACATAAAGATGAGATTAAAAGATAATCAAAGAAGCATAATCCATACAGTTGAAGTTATTTGTATTTCTCAAAAGTAAATTTTTGAAAGTTAGATTGCTGAAGTATTGACTCAGAATTTCTGACCTTAAGATTCAGAGGTTCTGATCTCAAGACTCAGAAGTTCTGAACTCAAGACTCAGAGGTTCTGAACTCAAGATTCAGAAGTTCCGAACTCAAGATTCAGAAGTTCCGAACTCAAGACTCAGAGGTTCTGAACTCAAGATTCAGAAGTTCCGAACTCAAGATTCAGAAGTTCCGAAGTCAAGAGTCAGAAGTTCTGAACTCAAGACTCAGAAGTTCTGAATACACTACTCAGACAAGTTTACTTAGAAAAATTTAGCATTTTTTTTTTTTTTTTTTTAAGAAAAAAAAATTTTCAACTAGGCAGATTAAGCATTCCTATTTTACATATGAGAAAAGAAAACCTTTTGTGATCAAGAGGCTTTGTGAACAAGTCAGCCAATTGATACTTTGTATGCACAAAGTGCATCTCTATAGTTCCTTTTTCCACATAGTCCTTTATAAAATGATACCTCACATCTATATGCTTAGTCTTCGAATGTTGAACAGGGTTCTGAGTAATAGCAATTGCACTTTCTGAGTCACAATAGATGGGAATCTTATTAAGCTGATATCCATAGTCCATGAGTTGTGTTCTCATCCACAATGTTTGAGAGCATGAAGCAGCAGCAGCAACATACTCTGCTTCAGCAGTTGAAGTGGATACACAGTTCTGTTTCTTTGATGCCCAACTCACTATTTTATCTCCCAAAAAGTGACAAGCACCAGATGTACTCTTTCTGTCCAACCTACTTCCTGCATGATCAGCATCAGTGAAAGCAGTCAATTTGAAGTCAGTTTCTTTTGGATACCATAAACCTAGATCAGGTGTTCCTTTGAGATATCTTAAAATCCTTTTGACAGCCAACATATGTGATTCTTTCGGGTTAGATTGAAATCTAGCACAGAAACAGGTAGAAAACATGATATCTGGTCTACTTGCAGTCAGATAAAGTAATGATCCAATCATGCCTCTATAAAGTTTGATATCTGCTGAAACACCTTTGAGATCAGCATCTAACTTTATGTTAGTTGCCATAGGTGTTCTCATAGAAGCACAATCAGACATTTTGAACTTTTTCAGAATATCTCTGACATATTTTCCTTGATTTATGAAAATACCTTTTGGTAATTGTTTGACTTGAAGACCAAGGAAAAAATTCAGTTCACCCATCATGCTCATTTCAAATTCAGATGACATGATTTTTGAAAAATTATCACATAATTCTGGACTGGTAGAACCAAATATTATGTCATCAACATAAATCTGAATCAGAATCAAATCATTACCCTGTTTCTTTAAAAACAAAGTTGTGTCAATCTTACCTTTCTTGAATCCTGAACCTAACAGGTGTTTAGTAAGAGTGTCATACCAGGCTCGTGGTGCTTGTTTTAGACCATATAAAGCTTTGTCTAAAATATAAACATGGTCAGGGAATTCTGGATCAACAAAACCTTCAGGTTGATGAACATACACCTCTTCATTAAGTTTGCCATTTAGAAAGGCTGATTTGACATCCATTTGATACACCTTGAAGTTTTTGTGTGCAGCATAGGCCAAAAATATTCTGATTGCCTCTATTCTTGCTACTGGTGCAAATGTCTCATCATAATCAATTCCCTCTTGTTGACAATATCCCTTAGCAACCAATCTTGCCTTGTTTCTGATGACAACACCTGATTCATCCTTTTTGTTTCTGAACACCCATTTAGTTCCAATAATAGATTTACCTTCAGGCTTTGGAATGAGTCTCCAAACTTTATTTCTTTTAAATTGAAGCAATTCCTCTTGCATTGCTGAAATCCAGTCTGGATCCTCTAGGGCTTCATTAGCTTTCTTTGGTTCAATTACACTTAAGAAACCAGCAAACATTGCTTCATTTGCTGTAGCTGATCTTGTCTTTACTCCTGCTGATGGATCACCTATTACTTGATGAATAGGGTGATTTTTAGTCCATTTATTAGCACTAGGGAGTACATCAATCTCTGAATAATTGTTGTTTGCATCATTCTCATCAATGATTGCTCGTAATTCTGAACTGTCACCTTGTTCTGACGTATGAGTAGGAGTTGCATCCAAGTTTGAGTTCTGATCAATGAAGTCAGAGTTCTGATTGACTTGTTCAGAGTTCTGAATACAAGAATCAGAATTCTGATTACAAGGTTCAGAGTTTTCACCACTTGTATTTATTAGATTTAGGCACTCCTCTGATGGACCTTTGTCAGAAATTACAGTTGATTGAACTATTTCTGGAGTCTTATTTTCCATCTCTTTGACCATCTTTGGGTTTTCATATTCTGCATAAGAATCAGAAATTAGTTCACTAAAAGCATCCTTAAATAGTAAATTGAGTTCTGAACAAATAGGATTAGAATTTGTATCAGAAGTCATTTTTGTCTTGTTCAGCATGAGTTCTGAACTGTCTTGTTCAGAAGTCCTCATTCTGGCTTCATCAAAAGTTACATTTATGCTCTCCATCATCCTCTTGGTTCTTCTATTGTAGATTCTGAATGCTTTGGAAGTTAAAGAATAACCCACAAAGTATCCTTCATCTGCCTTTTTATCGAATTTGGCAAGATTTTCTCTGTCTCTGAGAACATAGCACCTGCAACCAAAAACATGAAAGAATTTGATTAATGGTTTTCTTTTATTTATCAGTTCATAAGCAGTCTTATTTAATTTCTTATTGATTAAAGTTCTATTTTGTGTAAAACAAGCAGTTGCAATTGCTTCAGCCCATAGGAAAGTAGGAAGATTTGCATAAGCCAGCATTGTTCTCGCAGCTTCAACTAGAGTTCTATTCTTCCTTTCAACAACACCATTTTGTTGAGGAGTTCTGACAGCAGAAAAATTGTGAGAAATCCCAGAACTTTCTAAAAAATTCTGAAGAGTCTCATTTCTGAACTCTGTTCCATTATCACTTCTGATTTTCTGAACTTGAAGTTGTAAGAGAACTTGAATCCTTTTGATAAAATTTATCAATGTAGTAGCAGCTTCTGACTTAGCTTTTAGGAACTCAACCCATGTGTATCTGGAGAATTCATCAACAATCACAAGCATATATTTCTTTCCTCCCATCGATTGAACTGAAATTGGACCACAAAGATCAGTATGAATCATTTCTAATGGTGCTTTGCAAGATGAGTCCATTTTTAATTTGTGAGAACTCTTTTTCATCTTGCCCATTTCACAAGCTGAGCATAATGATTCTTTTTCAAATTTAAGCTTTGGTAAGCCTTTAACCAAATGTTTTGCAACAAGATTATTAAGATCTTTGAAATTCAGATGAGAACATCTTCTGTGCCAAAGCCAGCATTCATTTGCAGTTGATTTTGATAAAAGACAAACTGTACTTAATGTTTTCAATTTTGAAAAATTAACTACAAATAAGTCCATATGTCTTTTGGCCCAGAAGACTTTAACATCATTTTCAGTTAAAATCATGCAACCTGTTATTTGAAACTTAATTTGACAAAGACTGTCTAAAAACTGACTTATGCTGAAAAGATTATGCTGTAATCCTTCAACATAGAAAACCTTTTGGATAGTCAGATCCCCTTTAGTTAAATCCCCATAACCTTTGACTTGTCCTTTGCTGTTATTTCCAAAGTTTACTGCTCCTCCAGCCTTTTCTGTGAAGTTTGATAGAAAAGACTTCTGACCTGTCATGTGTCTTGAAGCTCCTGAATCTAAAAACCACACATGACAGCCCTGCAAAAGGATCAGTTAGGTTTAGGTACCCATTTTGGAATGGGTCCATCTTTGTTAGCTTTGTCATTGGATTTAACATTAGTACCTTTTACTCTCCACTCAAAATCTTTCTTCAAACACCACTTTCCTTGAACTTTTATGAAGTCAGAACATTTTCTGCTTACAAGTTTGTTCAAATTCTTTTTGAGAGTTGTAACTTTTGGTTTTGCTATGTTTTCAACTTTCTTTTCTTTTATCTTTTCTTTCTTCTGAGTCTGAGGAACAGAAATTTTCTTCTTTTCTGTATTTTGAGAAACAGAAACTTTCTGAATATCTTTTCTTATGTATGAAACAGAAGTTATTTTGACTTGACATTTGTGAGAATATTGGAATGAATCATTTTTACATCTAACACAAACAAGATTTTTCTTTGCAAGTGACAATAAATCTGAAACATAGATCATTTCATTTTTATTTATACTGTTCAGAGTACAATTGCCCTTATTACAAGAATTTCTAGCGTTTAGTTCAGAAGTAGATTTCATTCTAAGCTTCTCAAGTTCCCTTTTCAGATCATTCAACTTTGCAAGATCATCTTTCCTTTTGCTTTCTTCTTTTTCTGAAAAATTCAAGTTCTTTTTGTTAGAAGAATTAGATGATTCACCTTTTTCATATGTACTTGATTCATTAAAGAATTTATCATTTTCTCTTGAAGCATTAATTTTAAAAAGATCATACTCAGTCTTCAGTTTTTCAAGCTCTGTTATTTTCTGAATAAAAATATTCTTTTCTTTCAAAGCTTCTTCAAGTTTAATATCCACCTCACAGAAATCATTTTCAAGTTCATCATAAGCTTTCCTTAAATCCTCAAGTTCTTGACTCACAAGATTAAATCTCTTTTCAAGTTGCAAAAATTCATCTGATTTTGTTTCAGAAAATCCAGTTGAATCAGACTTCTGACTACCTGAGTCAGAGTTCTGATTTACAGACTCAGATGTCTGATCTTTAGACTCAGAATTCTGACTACAAAGTTCAGAATCCTGACTAGAAGTTTCAGACTTCTGATTGACTGTTTCAGAATTTTTACTTGTATCAAATATGCTCTCAATGTCATGATATGAAAAACTTGGTTGTTTATTTTTGTAGCTGACATTTAAGGAATCATACTTGAATTTAGTATCATTGTATCTTGGCTTTTCATCTGTTGGTTTAGAAACTTCTTTCTTAACCTTTTCTTCTGAACCAACTGACTTTTCTGTTTTAGACTCAGAAATTGTCTCATCTGACTTTTTAGAGTTTGGTCTTTGCAAATTGTCAGAACTTGTTATAGAACTAGCAGGTCTTATGAAAACTTCAACAATTTCTGGGATTTTTGGCTTAGAAACTTGAAGTATTGGAGCTCTTTTTAAAATGACATTTTCTTCCAATCCCAATCCCTTCTTTGGATTGTAAAATCTTGTATCTTTAACATTGCTTAATAAAAGATTTAATGTTTGCTGAGTCTGACCTCTTTTCAAATTCAAATCTTCCAATTCTTTGATTTTGGTGTATAAATTCTTTCTTTCTTCAAATAACATATCAAATTTTATTTGTAAATCACCTTTTTCATCCTTTATTTTTGAAAACTCAACTTTTAGTTCAGAAAGCCTTTTCATCAATTCAGAATTTTCATCTTTAACTTTCTGTTTCTCAGCCTCAGATTCTTCATATTGTTCTTTTATTACTTCTTTTTCAATTCTGAATTTGTTAACCAAAGTTCTTTCTCCTTTTATCTGTTTTCTTAGATTAGCAAATTCAGTTTTCATTTCACCAATCTGTGTCATTAACTCTAATTCAAGTGAAGAATGTACCTCAGCAGATGACTCAGAATCAGCATCTTCAAAATCAGAATCATCCTCATTCCTCATTTTTGCCATATAGCTCTGCATCTGTGGAAAGTTGATGTGATCATCTTCATCAGAAGTATAGTACAACCAATTCTCCTGTTCAGCCAACAAAGCAATTTTATCATCTCTCTTCTTTGCAAGCTGAGCCTTCTTGGTGTAGTACTCATAGTCTTTCACAACTTTAACTCTGCAATCCTTGGCATAATGGCCAGATTTTCCACACTTGAAACACAGATTTTTTTCTTTTCTCTCTTCCTTCTCTTCATTGTTTTCTTCACTTCTCTCTACTCTCTTTTCAAACTTATTTTCTTCTCTGTCTTCTTTCTTCTTATAATCTGAACTTCCAGCTCTCTTATAATTTCCTTGAAATCTGCCCTTCCCATACCTTTTGTTGAAAGTATTTGTCAGCAAAGCTAGCTTTTCAGCCATTATCTTGATATCTTCATCATCTTCTGATCCTTCTTCTTTGTCAGATTCCTCCAGACTCGGTATTTCTGATAGATATGCAGTCTTTTTGGGTGCTTTGATTGCTTTGGACTTTGATAAGAACGCTAACTGATCAGCAACATTTTTCTTTTCTTCCACAACTAACTTGACAGAGTCTTCATGTTGATTAAGAACACAGAACAAATCATTTAAGTCTTCTTCACACATATCCTTGTTCATTTGCAGACTTATGGCAAATGATGACCATTCTGAATTTAGACTGTTCAGAAATTTGTAATTTATTTCTGATTTTGTTTTCTTCAGTCCATTTCTTCTCAAGTCATTTAGAATAGTGCAAAATTTACTGTATGTCTGTGTCAAACTTTCTGACTCTTTTGCTTTGAACCTTTCATAAGCATTTATGCTTTGATTTAACTTTGCCTGAATAGATCTCACAGTTCCTAACATTTGCCTTTCCAATTCGTCCCACATTTCTTTAGCTGATGATCCACTGTCAATCCTGTTAAGAACCTCATTCGGGACAGCCAAAGTCATCAAAGTAATTGCTCTTTTGTCAATAGCATGCCTATTTTTCTGTTCAGCAGTGTATTGGGAATAATTCTTCTTTACTCTGGTCGCTGGAATTTCTGGAGTTGTCTCTGTAGCAGGGGTTGCGGCGACATCGATATATACTTCGATTGGACCTTCTCGAATAGAAATCATAAGATTTTCATCGATGTTGTCAAGGAATTGGATCATACGAGTTTTCCATTGCTGATACTCTTCTGGTATAAGAACAGGCGGTTTGGTTTCGGATCCCATGGCTAGATATTCTTTAGAAGACATGATTGTAAGAAAATTCAACAGAAAGACAAATTCGATTTTCTTGATCGAAAAGTAACAGGTAATTCAAGAATTGCTAAGAATTCAAGAACTAGCCCTAGCAGCGGAATCGAATTTTGAATGAATCAAGAAATCTTCAAGAAATTGATCAATCGATCTTCGCAATCACAATCTTGAACGAATTTGTTTGTTGATTGGCTCTGATACCAATTGAAAGAACAGGATCTTATTCTTACAATCAATATAGAAAGAAGTAATTGAGAAATTGTATGATCAAGCCCAATTGTATTCAATGATGCACAGAATTACAGATCTAAGAGAGAGATAACCTCAAAGATTACAAGGAATGAATACAAGTAATATGGGAAAATCAATCAGTTAGCAACGTAGTGCTAACCACTCTATTTATACTGCAACGGACATATTAAAGCTACAGTACAAATAAGAAAGACTAATAAGAACAAAACACGTGTCCTAATTAGTTTACACATTACCAAGTAACTAAACTCGTCATAAGTTCTGAACAGGTAGTTCAGAACTTCTGAACATTCTTCTGATCACGCTTCTCAGAACTTCTGACTTCTCTTTCTCAGATCTCTGACTCTTCTTCTCAGAACTTCTGAACCTTCTTATCAGATCTTCAACACTTGGTTTATTGACAAAACTTCAGATCTAACAGTCAATTTAGGTATTTTAAAAGTATCCTCTCTCCTCCCTCATCCCTCATCCCTTCTCTCTCCTCTCTTCTCTCTTCTCTCTCCTCTCCGACCCTCTCTTCTCCGGCGATTACCATACAAAATGCACTATGATACCCAAAATACATACAAAGATGAACAATGTATCACAGTGATATCCACTGTGTTACACTGTGTTACACTGTGATTACCATACAAAATGTACTATGATACCCAAAATACATACGAAGATGCACAATGTAACACAGTGATATCCACTGTGTTACACTGTGATTACTTTGACAAAAAGCACCATAATACCAAAAAAATACACACAAGATGCACAATGTAACACAGTGATACCCATTGTGTTACACTGTGATTACCATGCAAAATGCACTATAATACCCAAAAAAATTCAATGTGATACCAATGCAATCTGTGATACAACTGTAACACCACGATGATACCTTTCACTTTAAAACCAAAAAAACTCCTTAAAAACATAGATCTAGAAACAAAAAACCTAATATATACAACCAAAGAGAAAAGAGGAATATGAAAGATTCTAATCAAGAAAAATGTGAGAAAAAAGAAAAAATGTAAGAAAATGTTTTTTTATTAGATTGTTGATGAACAGATAAGAAGTGGGGAGGAATATGTTGCCAAAATTGCAGGAAAGAGGAACGAGGCAGAGAGCCCTTGGCGTGTTTGACCATCGTAAGGCCGCCATAGGTGTGCTCTAAGAAAACCAGTCTTGGGAAGATGTTTAGCCTCAAGCAGCGACGGCAACACTCTGATTAGTCCTGATATCAGACCGATGAACAACAAGTTTTCATAGTTACGAAAGAATCTATCCTTCGAATCGGTACGTCTTGGAACAACTTCATTTTTTTCATCTTGCTTTGCAGTCCCGGATGAACTCACCGATGTTGAACTTTCGGGCCAATACTGTCAAACCCAGGAAAGGGTGGAATGGTGTTTTTTTTAAGGAAAGATGACTATGTGCCATGTGAGATTGTGAGTGGTGGCTGGAAGCTATTTAGGGTTTTATGTGTTGTCCAAAAATATTATTATCAATTTACCCTTTATTTTATTTTTGTAAATAACATTAATTATTTAAAATGAGTGGCTCATATTGGATGTCACGATTACCACAAATTAAAAAGTTCTCATTTGATTAAGCCCCTATATATATATATATATATATACTAGCAGTGTACCCGTGCAATGCACCGGATGAACAATATGTGAAAGTTATTGTAAATGGATACTAAAACACCTTTAGACATATAGTTCAGTTGGTAATTGATGTAGACTTTGATCAAATAAACAACATTCGAATACGGTTAGAATTAAAATAGGCTTGAATACCTCCGCTAGAGAATGCAACATTCTTTTTTTTTCCTAGAAAATTCATGTTCAAAGATTACATGTTATCATAATGATAGTTTTTTGTAAGTACATTCTCCTAATAATAAATAAATTTGTAGATTATAGAAAAGCACAACGACTATAAAAATGAAGGCCATTATTCATTGAAATCCAATAACATGTCTTTCATAAATACCAGTGCATTTATTTATACCGTATTTACCTAGTAGACTTTTATTTCATCAACAAAATATAAAATCAAAATCATTAATTTTTATGTGAAAAAATAAAATCAAAATCATTAATTTTATGTTTGTGTAAATATGTGCAGTTCATTAGTTTATGGTTTTCTTTTTCTTACTTATTTCTTGTTTGTATAGGAATAACTTCAGGATAACTTTCCTACAATAAATAAATATTATGTAGTAGTGAGTATATGTACAGATCATCTTCTTACTCAATTCAGTTAATAATCAGATCAGACAAATTTGATCAAGAGAAAAATCAACCAACTACAACTGTTGGGAACTGAAGATATGCTAAGTATGGTTAGTACTGCCAGAACAACATTACTACTGCCAGTTCAAGGTTAGTACTGCTAGCATTTGATGGCAAGGAATTTTCAAGTCATTACCAACTGGATGCTCATTGAGAACTGTGGAGTGTATGTCATCTCTCTTGACAATACATTTCATGAATATTATTTGGTGGATGTTGTATACAAGCACAGCATGAAAAAATTGAAAGGAATGCTGCATGCTAAGTTGGTAAGTGACAAAGACTCTAAAATGGCAAGATACCTTGTAAAAAGGATCCTCAATCAAAGTCTGGGATTGGATCCAAATTTATGCGTTGATGACTAGGTTTTGGAAGCATCATCTGAAGAACTTAACTTCTCATCCTGAAAAGTCAAGTTAGGGGGAGATTGTTGGGAACTGAAGATATGCTAAGTATGGTTAGTACTGCCAGAACAACATTACTACTGCCAGTTCAAGGTTAGTACTGCTAGTTCAATGTTAGTGCTGCCAGAACAAAGTTACTACTGCAAGTCAAGGTTAGTACTCCTGGTGCATATCGAATATCTGTTAGTACTGCTCGTGACTTAATACTGCTGGAGATTGTTAGTACTGCTCATGAAGAATGAAGGTTAATACTGCTGAGTTTGTTAAGATTGGTATGCGATACTTTTGGAGACAAAGAAGGAATTGATCAAGATATGTTTAACGAAGATTTAGAAGATCAAGTTACTTTTTGATAGTTATCTTGTAATTATTCTTGTATAAATAGTATTGAAAGAAGGAGACGAGTTAATATACAAGATACACGAGATAATATACGTGTGAAATAGAATTCGATATCGTTTTCAAAGAGAATTAACCTCAAGGTGTAAGAACCCTATTTCTAGAGAAGTAGAAGTCGTCTTGTTGAGCCTGTTCAACAAGATTGAGGTTTGGTTGTAATCTTGTGAGTCGATTTAGTGAATACACAAAGTGGTGAATTTTCTGTTACATTGTTCTTGATTGTGAGAATTAAAGTTCTTTTCCGCAGATTCTTTAATTCTGAATTCTAAGTGTTAATTATCTTGTTAAGATTCGATCCTGACAAGTGGTATCAGAGCTTGTGTTTCTTAGAATTCTACAATCTTTATGGAAAATTCTATTGAATCAAACAGTACTTTTGATTGGAGTGATCAAGCAGAAGAGGCAATCCAGAATCATGCACTCATGGCAGAAGTCTCGGATATTCCTACGGAGGTAAAATCTAATCTCTGTTCTCAATCTTGTATAGACACTGTTAAAAGGTATAGAGATCACAATCAGGGAATGTGTGATGACCTTAAGAGATTAGAAAAGGACATAAGAGATTATGTATTGATTGTTGAGAGGTTTGAAGAACAAATTAAGGCTTTTCAAGCCAATGAACTTCAACACTCATATGATACAAACTACTGGAAGTGGGAAAAGGGTGGTCTGGAGTTCCAACTGAAAGAGTCTAGGGAAGAGTGTGAGAAACTAAAAGGAGAGCTTGAGAAAGTTAAACTTGATGTAGAAAAGTTTACTTGTGCCTCCAAAGTCATGGACAACATAATCAACTCTCAAATACATAATAAGTTGAAACCAGGAATAGGGTACAATGCCACACCCCCACCCTATAACAACAACTACATCCCTCCTAAGTCAGACCTATTAGAAACCAAGGATAGGAAGGACTTACCTAAAGGAGCCACTGAAGTAGATCCTTTAGATAAAGTAGTTGTTGAGGATGAGACTGACAAAGTAGGATCTGATGAGGAATGTGAAAGTCCATGTGTTAAGAACAATGAGATGAAAAGGACTGACAAGGGAAAGGGAGTTCATTATACACAGACCACTGTTGTGAACTCTAAAACTTGTGAACATTGTTCTTGCAAGAAATCTCAAGAGAATAAACCCCAAAGACATGATAAAAAGAGGGGAAATCAAAGAAATTGGAATAACCAGTGGGCACAAAAGCAAGGAGTTGATCTGCAAAGGATTAACAAACCAAAACCTTGTTTCATCTGTGGCAGATTGAATCATCTTGCCAAACACTGTTATTTCAATCCTATTAACCAAAGGATGAATTTTCAAAGACCTTTTTATAAATCCAATGGTTATAGGAAGCCTGCAAGGAACCATGTGGCTAAGAAACAAGCTAAATCCAAAAGCCACATGAAGAAAAATCCTGAAAAGGAATGTGTTACAATGTGGGTTACAAAAGGCACTAAACATAATACTGCTGCTAGCAGTGTTAGTACTGCTAACACTGTTAGTACTTCTTCAAGAGTTAGTGCTGCTAGCAGTGTTAATACTGCTAGAAATTCTTCAAAAGTTGCTGCTAGCAGTGTTAGTACTGCTAACACTGTTAGTACTTCTTCAAGAGTTAGTGCTGCTAGCAGTGTTAATACTGCTAGTAATTCTTCAAAAGTTAGTGCTGTTAGAAGTATTAGTGCTGCTAACACTGTTAGTACTTCCTATTCAGATAGTACTGCTGCTAGCAGTGTTAACTCTGTTAATACTGCTCCTAGCAGTGTTAACTCTGTTAATACTGCTAACTCTGTTAGTACTGCTGATACTGTTGCTAGTACTGATAGTGCTGCTAACGATACTGCTGCTCCCAGTGTTAGTACTGCTAGCACTGTTAGTACTTCTGAGGTTAATACTGATAGTGCTGCTAACGATACTGCTGCTCCCAGTGTTAGTACTGCTAGCACTGTTAGTACTTCTGAGGTTAATACTGCTTCTAGTGCTGCTAAACCAATCATATTGACAAAGTACTCCAGTACTGCAGTACCTAAGGTTGAAAATCTCATCAAAACCAAGTGCAAGTACTTTGATGAGCAAGGGAGACCCAAGACCACTTCGGCTTGGGTTCCCAATAAAACTAACTGATTTATCTTAATGTGCAGGGCAACCAACAGCTCAAGGGGAAGAGCATTTGGCATGTTGATAGTGGTTGCTCCAGGCACATGACAGGTAACATGGCCTGCCTCAAAAATTTCAAAAAGATTGATGGAGGACATGTTGTATTTGGGAATAATCCTGCTGGTGGAAAGATAAGTGGTAAGGGTGATGTTTCAAAAGGTAAGATGACCTTTGAAGATGTGTACTACGTTGAGCAATTGAGATACAACCTATTAAGTGTATCACAGGTTTGTGACAAGAAGCATAGCATATTGTTTACTGATTCTGAATGTATTATCCTTGCTCCTGGATACAAAGTGGTTGATGAAAACATGATACTTCTGAGAACTCCTAGGAAGGATAATGTATATTGTTTAGATTTGGAAAGTGTGTCATCTGATTCATCCCTAAATTGTTTAGTTTCAAAAGCTTCTTTGGATGAATCATCACTTTGGCACAGAAGGATGTGTCACATGAACTTTAAAACAATGAATAAACTTGTTAAGAATAACCTTGTAAGGGGTTTGCCATCCAAAGTCTATTCATGTGATGATCATTGTGTTGCTTGTCTCAAAGGCAAACAACACAAAACTTCTCATAAGACCAAAGAGATAAACACTATCTCAAATCCTCTTCAACTGTTACATATGGATCTGTTTGGTCCTACTAATGTGATGAGTATTGGCAAGAAATCATACTGCTTAGTTATTGTTGATGATTATTCTAGATTTACTTGGGTATACTTTCTGAGAACTAAAGATGAAACAAGTGGACTGATCAAATCTTTTATTCTCAAAATTGAAAACCAATCAAATCAAAGAGTGAAAGTCATTAGATCAGATAATGGAACTGAGTTTAAAAATTTTGATCTAAACACCTTTTGTGAAGAAAAAGGAATTGAGAGACAATACAGTGCTCCTAGGACTCCACAACAAAATGGTGTTGCTGAGAGAAGGAATAGGACACTGATTGAGGCTGCTAGATCTCTGTTAGCTGATTCAAAGTTACCAATTACTTTCTGGGCAGAAGCAGTTAATACTGCCTGCTATGTTCAAAACAGAGTTTTAGTTGTAAAGCCTAAAAACAAGACACCTTATGAGCTTTTCCATAAAAAGAAACCATATATTGGATTTTTCAAACCATTTGGATGTCCTTGTACTATTCTCAATACCAAATCTCACTTAGGTAAGTTTGATAGCAAAGCAGATGATGGTTTTCTTGTTGGGTATTCATCTCAGAGTAAGGCCTACAGAGTTTTTAATACCTCTTCTAGAATAATTGAAGAAAGTGACAATGTCAAATGCAATGAGAACACACCAAATCCTATTGGTTCAGGTCCTAATTGGCTATTTGACATTGATTCACTCACTAATTCTTTGGGTTTCAGTAGTGATGTATATGCAGGACAAAGGGATACACCAACATCAGAACACAGAATTCAATATGTGATATTTCCACTCCCTTCCATTGATCCTGTTGAATTCTGTGAACAACAAGAGGAGGCTGAACCTATTCAGAATGAAGAAGAGAGGAGAGAAGAGGAAAATCAGTCTTTAGGTCCAAATTCCAGAGAATCTGAGGTGACTGAAGAAGCAGAAACAAATCCAGAATTAAATGAGTCAAATCTGGATGAGAACATACAAGAGGAAGCTGGTCATCCAACAAGAACTCAGAAAAATCATCCTCCTGAGTTGGTGATTGGAGATATTGCATCTCCCATGATGACTAGAAAGCAAAGCAGACTCCAAGAGTTGCAAGAGCAGCAAAATACAGTTAACACTGTTCTTACTTGCTTTCTATCCCAGATTGAGCCCAAAAAGGCTTATGATGCTATGAAAGACCCAAGCTGGATAGAGGCAATGCAAGAGGAGCTGCTACAGTTCAAATTACAGGATGTTTGGGACTTGGTAGACCTTCCAAAAGGTCATAGAGCAATTGGCACCAAGTGGATTTTCAGGAACAAGAAGGATGACAGAGGGATTGTGATCAGAAACAAAGCTAGACTGGTTGCACAAGGGTACACTCAGGAAGAAGGAATAGATTATGAGGAAGTCTTTGCTCCTGTGGCAAGGATTGAAGCAATCAGGTTATTTCTAGCCTATGCCTCATACATGAAGTTTAAAGTGTACCAAATGGATGTCAAAAGTGCATTTCTGTATGGAAGTATTGAGGAAGAAGTATATGTCTGTCAACCCCCTGGATTTGAGAATCCATTGCACCCTGACAGAGTATACAAGTTGAAGAAGGCTCTTTATGGTTTGCATCAAGCCCCAAGAGCATGGTATGACACCCTGTCTACCTATCTCTTGAAAAATGACTTTGAAAGAGGAGTAATTGACAAAACCCTGTTTATCAAGAGGAGAAAGAAAGACACATTACTTGTTCAGATCTATGTGGATGACATCATCTTTGGATCCACCAATGATCAAATGTGTAAAGAGTTTGAGGAGTTAATGCACAAAAGCTTCAAGATGAGTTCCATGGGAGAACTTACTTTCTTTCTTGGGCTTCAGGTAAAACAAAGGAAAGATGGGATTTTTATTAGCCAATCCAAGTATGTGAAAGACATCCTGGACAAGTTTGGTTTATCAGACTCAAAGCCAGCAAGCACACCTATGGAGACACACAAACAGCTCACTGCTGATCTTGAGGGGGAGGATATGGATGTCCATCATTACAGATCAATGATTGGATCTCTCATGTATCTCACAGCCTCTAGACCAGATATTATGTTTTCAGTTTGTGTTTGTGCCAGATTTCAAGTTACACCAAAGCAATATCATCTTCATGCAGTCAAGAGAATTTTCAGATACCTAAGAGGGCAACCTAGACTAGGTCTCTGGTATCCTTATGAATCATCTTTTGACTTGCTTGCATACTCAGATAGTGACTTGGGTGGAGCTAACATGGATAGGAAGTCTACTTCAGGTGGATGTCAGTTTTTGGGTACAAGACTAGTATCTTGGCAGTGTAAGAAACAAACCACAGTGTCCTTATCTACCACAGAGGCTGAGTACATAGCTGTTGCAAGCTGCTGCTCTCAGGTTCTATGGATTCAGAATCAGATGTTGGACTATGGGGTAACATTTCTTCACACTCCAATCTTCATTGATAACAACAGTGCTATTAGCATTGTTAATAATCCAGTCAAACACTCAAAAACAAAGCATATAGAGATAAGGTATCACTTTATAAGAGATTGCAATGAAAAGAAATTAATTCAGGTTGCTAAAGTTCATACAAATGACCAGTTTGCTGATCTATTCACAAAAGCTTTTGATGTGGGTAGATTCACCTTTTTGGTAACAAGTGTGGGCATGATCAACCTAGAATAAATTCATGACTTTCTGTTTTTATACCTGTATTTCTTCACATATTTGGTGCTACTAACTCTCTTTCTCAGAATCCTCTGTTTCCCTCAGATTACCATGTGCAGAAAAGTGTAAGTGTAGTTACTACTGCCTGTGCAGAGTTACTACTGCTAATGCAGAGTTACTACTGCTAGTGCAGAGTTACTACTGCTAGTGCAGAGTTACTACTGCCAGTGCAGAGTTTCTACTGCTAGTACATATTTTCTACTGCCAATGAGTAGTTAATACTGCTCAGTAGTTAATACTGCTTTGCAGTTAATACTGCTCAGTAGTTAATACTGCTAGTGCACAGTTAATACTGCTTAGCAGTTAATACTGCTTGTGTAGTTAATACTGCTCAGTCGTTAATACTGCTTCAGTAGTTAATACTGCTTGTGTAGTTAATACTGCTCAGTCGTTAATACTGCTTCAGTAGTTAATACTGCTTGTGTAGTTAATACTGCTCAGTCGTTAATACTGCTTATGTCGTTAATACTGCTTTTGAAAATCTAGGGCAAATACTGCTATAAATACCCCTGTTTGCCCGCCAAAGTTCATAACGACTCTTCGCATTAACTTCTTCTCTCTCGTTCTAACCTAGTCTCTCTAAAATCTCTGTGTTTTCTTTTCAAATCCTCAGGAAGCACAACGATTATGGAGTTTGTCGACGAGCATAATGAAATTGCAATGCTTCAGAAGCCGAAGCAGGCCGAAGGATTTCATGAAATTGTGGATTTTCTCAAATCCACTCATATTTCTTATGCCCTAACGGTGAATCCGACTATCTACATCGAGCATCAGACGCAATTCTGGGCCAATGCCACCGTGGAATCCGAAGATGGGCAGAAAGTCATCCAAACAAGGGTATGTGACAAACCCTTGAAAGTTTCAGAAGCACTTCTTCGCATCACTCTTCGACTAGATGATGCCTCAGGTATATCTTCTATTCCCAATGAAGAACTCTTCTCAACTTTACAAAGAATGGGGTATGAAGGTCCCATTGGAGTTTTTAAATTCTACAAGTCAAAGTTTTTTACTCAATGGAGATTCTTTGTTCATACCCTAATGCATTGTATTTCAAAGAAAACTACTGGATGGAGTGAGTTCAGCAGTACTATTACTTATGCTCTAGTCTGCTTAGCCACTAACAGGAAGTTTAATTTTTCTCAAATGATTTTCAATGATCTTGTAGCAAACCTGGAATCCAAAAAGCGTTTCTATATGTATCCAAGGTTTGTTCAGGAAGTAATTACCAAGGAATTGACGGATATGCCTCAACTTGATGAGGTATATGTGCCAAAATCCCCTAAAGGGAAGGTTTTTTCAAATATGAAAAGACTTCCTAGGGACTCGGAAGGAGTTGACACACCATTGTTCTCTACAATGATGGCTGTGTCCCACACACCTGAAGGTATGGCATCAGGGTCAAGGCCCTCATTAGACACACCCACTGATGACCAATCCCAACCTTCCATCACAAAAGAAATCCCTCAGTCCATTCTTGAACGACCCACTCCCACAATAACCAAAAAGTTTGAAAGAAGAAAGGTACACAAGGTTCCTTCCCTTGATGTATCTCCTAAGAGCCCGAAGCCTTTAAGCCCTCTGTTGGAGCATTCTCCAATGGAGAATATCGAAAGGGAAACCACAGGGGTGTCTCCCAACCCCAAGAAGGTGCTCACTAAGGAGAAGGTTGAGCATGTGAGTCGCAAGGCTGCCACTACTTCTGCTAGCAAAGAGAAGGCCAGTGGTAAAATAACTAAGCCCTTCCTCACGGCAACTCAGGGTGAGAAATCATCCAGAGGTCCCAGGTGCCAAGAAACCAAGGGGGTAGGTAGTGCTTTTGCTAGGCAAGAGACACCTGCTAAAACTTCCAATGATCCTTTAAGGGAGGTAAAAACTCCTAAACAGGGTGAGGATAGATATACGTACGAGGAATTGATGGAAACTATTGCAAATATCAACATTGAGGTCATGGATCAGAAAAAGGAAATTGATGAACTCAAGAAAGTGGTCCTCTATCAAAACTCACAGCTTGAGAAGCAAAGGAAGATGATCACTAAGTTGATGCACAGAAAGAAGAGAGCTCAGTTTGTCCTTAGGAGAAGAAACCCTACCAATGATGCTTCCAAAAAGGGGGAGTCAGACTCAGATCTAAACATGGAGGATGCAAACATTGAGGGGGAGTATAAGGTTGAGGGGGAGACTGAGGAGGCTGCAGATATTACAAAGGAAGCAGAAACAGAAACAGCAGCAGAAACCGTTACTGCTGCTGACATTACAAAGGAAGCAGAAACAGAAACAGCAGCAGAAACCGTTACTGCTGCTGATATTACAAAGGAAGCAGAAACAGAACCAGCAGCAGAAACGGTTACTACTGCTGAGGTTGCAAAAGAAGTAGAAACAGATAATGCTGCTGAAAAACAAAAGGCAGCAGAAACTGTTAGTGCTGCTAAGAGCCACAAAGAAGAAACAGCTGAAACCACTCCTGAAGCTGTTAAATCTTTCAAAAGAACAAAGAGGCCAAGAACAAAGTCAATAGCCTCAAAGAAGAAAGATATAAAGAAGCCAAGGGTGGATCCAACTGTAGAAGAAGCACAGGAGGAAGCAGTTAAAGAGAAATCTAATCCAAAAGTTGCTGAAGAAGAAGTGGCAACTTCATCAGGTCAACCAAGCAATGTACAATCACAATCAAATGCTCAATGTGATTTGTATATTACTGTGGTTGATACTAATCCAATCAAGACTACACCATTGTCTTCCATGCCTCCTGAGATCATCTTCTGGGACACATTGAACGATGGAAGAAAGGAGTTCATCAGAATCAAAAGGGCAGATGGAAAGTTTGAAATTTGTCCTACTTGGGGAAAACTTATCAGAACATGCTCTAGATCTGACCTGGAAGAGATGTTCAAGGTGGGAATGAGGCTATATGGAAACATGCTGACAGAGCAAGGTATGTCTATCACAAAGATGGTTCTTGAATACTTGTGCTTAATGTTCAAACCAGAAGCAGTTCAGCATTTGATGGCAAGGAATTTTCAAGTCATTACCAACTGGATGCTCATTGAGAATTGTGGAGTGTATGTCATCTCTCTTGACAATACATTTCATGAATATTATTTGGTGGATGTTGTATACAAGCACAGCATGAAAAAATTGAAAGGAATGCTGCATGCTAAGTTGGTAAGTGACAAAGACTCTAAAATGGCAAGATACCTTGTAAAAAGGATCCTCAATCAAAGTCTGGGATTGGATCCAAATTTATGCGTTGATGACTAGGTTTTGGAAGCATCATCTGAAGAACTTAACTTCTCATCCTGAAAAGTCAAGTTAGGGGGAGATTGTTGGGAACTGAAGATATGCTAAGTATGGTTAGTACTGCCAGAACAACATTACTACTGCCAGTTCAAGGTTAGTACTGCTAGTTCAATGTTAGTGCTGCCAGAACAAAGTTACTACTGCAAGTCAAGGTTAGTACTGCTGGTGCATATCGAATATCTGTTAGTACTGCTCGTGACTTAATACTGCTGGAGATTGTTAGTACTGCTCATGAAGAATGAAGGTTAATATTGCTGAGTTTGTTAAGATTGGTATGCGATACTTTTGGAGACAAAGAAGGAATTGATCAAGATATGTTTAACGAAGATTTAGAAGATCAAGTTACTTTTTGATAGTTATCTTGTAATTATTCTTGTATAAATAGTATTGAAAGAAGGAGACGAGTTAATATACAAGATACACGAGATAATATACGTGTGAAATAGAATTCGATATCGTTTTCAAAGAGAATTAACCTCAAGGTGTAAGAACCCTATTTCTAGAGAAGTAGAAGTCGTCTTGTTGAGCCTGTTCAACAAGATTGAGGTTTGGTTGTAATCTTGTGAGTCGATTTAGTGAATACACAAAGTGGTGAATTTTCTGTTACATTGTTCTTGATTGTGAGAATTAAAGTTCTTTTCCGCAGATTCTTTAATTCTGAATTCTAAGTGTTAATTATCTTGTTAAGATTCGATCCTGACAACAACAACTACATACATACAAACACTTGCCAATTATACCCACGTACCAGTAATGAATGAAGACTACCCAACATCATATTACTAACCAACTTTCAGATGATAATGATCCACCAACCTTTTCCATGTTTCATTGCCTACCCAACATCAAAAACAACTCTGCCAAAAACATCCCTAACTTCCTGCAATCGACCTAATGCCAATGAATCGTAGTCGATTTCACTTCCTTCTTTTCGACCTAATACAAGAGTGGTATGGACGATCAGGATCTAGAAGTTTAACCAAGCTAGCAAACAAAGACTGCAAAACAACATCACCAGTACACATGTTAAGCGGCCATACTACTTGGCTTAGAAAATCTAGTGCTCTCATCGATGTATCAATCTTCCAACACACTGACGATCAGGATCTAGAAGTTTGTTGGGCATTTTAAATGAAAATGTAACCTACCATTTCTTACGAGTGTTGCAATTTGGCCATATGCCATTTGCCAAAAGATAAGCTATAAACAGCACCACCAAATGAAAGTTTCATCACTAAGACCAAACAAAAAAACCAACTTTTAAAATTGATCCATGTAATAAAAAAAGTACAGCAACATCCAGAGCAAAAATAATCAAAAACAGACCCTCCTATCAACCACTTTGCAAGAAAAAATTAAAATAGTTTTTGACCAAATCAACTTACAAGGAATAACACTGAAATCTTTAGCTTGCTCTTGGCATCTCTTGTCTAAAAAACTCTACCAGGTTTAATAGTTTGTTCTTGGCATCTCTTTCCTTGAAGATGAATAAAAGAAGGAAAAAGAATAAAAAATATTTAGCAAAAAATATCTATAAGAATTTAATCTTAAGCACAAAAACAAATCAAGCAACAATAGATTTCCAGGAGCAACATGTTAAAAACAGGAAATCATACCTAGAAGTCGAGGAGCAATAAGCTAAAAAAAGGAAATCGAATCGCCTATTTAGACATTCTTCCATCACAATAATGAAGTTTGAGTGATAAACAGTCATCAAACAAATGACAACATCGTGGGTGAAAAATAACGGATTGTAACTTTACTAATTCTACCATTTATCAAAAATACACTGTTTGATCCCTGCAACCAGTTAAGTTTACTTCATACAAGCAATTAATGGGTTTGTCACATGTGATACACCTCGTGTGACCATATAAATGCCACTGGGACGAGCAAAGAAATACAAGTACCATGACATGTTTATTCTCTGTTGTCAAGACCCTTCCTCCTTCTATTTCGTGGTCTCCTTGTCATCTTCATGTTTAAAATAATGAAACTGTTGAGGTTGTCCGATACGAAAATTTCAAATCCTTGGATAAACATATATCATCTAGATAAACATTATGTACAAACAGGGGGAGATCGAGATCTACCGAATATACAACACAAGTTAGCCTATAGCCATGTTGCAATACCTTCCGCCCTGCTTCTGAATGATATAAAAGTTGTTAGTATTAGTTGATGATATTTTGTACATAAATCATATACTTTATAATTGAAATTACTTTTGATTTTAGATGCCAAATACTTTTTGCAAACTTACACGCAGGTGTTTAATCTTTAGTTGGAATTTTTTTTCGTAGAGCTTGTTTTTATCATCATTTATAAATCTACTTAAATAAGCTAAATCAACTTACAGAACAACCAAACAAAATTAGCAAATAATCCAATCAGAGACAGCCACTTCTTCTGTTTCGAGAAAGACTCAGATCACTTTGATCTCTGTTGTTGTTCACTAAGAAACTCACAAGCTCAATGCAATGGAACGGATCACACCAAGAAAAACTCAGATCTAGAGTGCTTCAATGAAAAGGACCACTGGAAAAATCATTGTTAGATCAGTTGGACAAATTACAAACCAACCACTATTTGGAGTTTAGACCGTTGGATGCTCCACACATCAAGCCACCGGACAAAAATATAGATGGATTTCTCCTTCATGAACCCCCACCCCCTAAAAAAACATGGAGTTATACCTGGATTTCCAAAATGCTCGTAAAGATAAGCAAGACACTTGGCTTCTCCAAGGAAGATACATAGCCTTGTTTTCCAAGGAATTGATGGCGAAGCCCTGCTGGAAAAGTTCATAAATCGATACAACCATGACCTGAAACCCATAAATAGAATCAATGATATAAACCTTAGGCCAGAATCAATACATACGCAACTCGATACATAAGCAAATCGATAAAAAAAATCAAAAGACCTATAAAGTTTTAGTTTACCTTGAAATAGGTTAAGAGAAGTAATCCATACAGCTACCATAAATCAATCAGAAGTAATAGTTGAAGCTTACCTTGAAGACGTCATTTAGCATTTAGCAAGGGTTTTGAGTTAGACACACGAATGCGGGCGATGGGTGGTCGTCATTTCATCGAGGGGATCGAGAGCATAAAATTGAAGACACTGGGGAAGAAAAAAATAGACAATCACGGAATGATCTTTATCTCTATTTCATAACAAATCATAGAGGTAGAAGGCGTAATAAAGGGGTGGGAAATTCAAATCAGAATGGGAGATACAAGGGATGGAGGTTGTCAGAAAGCATGGTTGCATACGTACTTTAGGTAGTGGGCTGAAAGTGGATTAGAAAGAGTGGAGGTATAAGAGATGAACGTGGATCAAAGAGCATGGGCCAAACGTACACTGTTAATTGGGTTGGTTTTAAGTTTCTTGTATTAACAACTTGTACATTGTGCATTAAAACTTGTCTTTAAGAGTTTTTTGAATTTGATGCTTTAAAGTGTGGTACATTGTGCTTTAAAATTTGTCTTTTAAGACATTTTTCGTAAATGCTTATATATGTAGTATAGATACTAGTTGTGTACCCGCGCAATGCGGCGGGATGCAAAGGTTCAATCAAGGTATATTCAACTTTCTATGAATGTTATCCCAATATTGACCGTTTAAACTCACGAATTTCTAAATACAAAGCGCGCTTGGATAAATATTCACGAGTGTTCCAATAATTACTCACGTACACTACTAGGATTAGAAGTTAGTACAATCTTACAGAGGGGTTGGTTGCAACAGCTAAAATTAGATTCGTCTTCCCCATGATTTTGTCTACTTCATCTTGAATAAGCAAACATCCACAAGGCACCATGATGTGATTCCTCATGATCACTTGGTTAGTTATTTTCCTTTCCTGCCTGAATAAGTAAACACCCATCATAAACCTTCACTAAAAAAGTTAACTATGTTAGTTGTTTTCCTTTCTTTCCTGAATAAATTAACTCTGCTCAACAAAATAGTTTTATACGGACACATGTCAGTAAAGTACACACCCTAATCTCTTGCACCACTAAAAAGTACACTTGACATGTCTATTTCCTCTGTATTTCAGCTCTTCATTTTTTAGAAATTGGAATTGTTTACATACTAACTGGATTAATAAACAATGTTGGCTCGTATCATCTAAAACAGTTGTCAAAGAAACAACTTGAAGTCTATAGCAAAACTTGATGGGTGATAACATAGTTTCATTTGGGGCCTCTAGATTAATAAGCTTAGGGAAATTATTGCATAAGACACCATTTTGGTGGATTAAAATCTTACCTGGTAAGTGATAGTGTTGAACTTTACCTGTAAACGCTTATCCGGGTAAGTTTCTTGGTCCATGCCAGGTTCATCGAGTAAGATAACGTGACTTAGCAAGAGCTTACCCCGGTAAGCGTTTGATAAACGACCTCTTAGTCTAGATTTTAACACACCAGACTTGAAAAAAATACAAACCATACAGATTGAATTGCATCCAACAATACATGTGTTACCTTTCGGTATTTTTAGGTGCAAAAGGTATCATCTTCAGGCCACATAACTCCCTCATTGGACTTTTTGCTTGACATGGAATTAAATGTTATAGAGAAGAAAATGAAGTAAACCTACAACAGTAAAAATGGAGCTGAAATCTAGAGACATGTAAAACATGATTGGTCTATTTGTCAACAGAATCTAAAAAGTAATAGATGAACTAAAAATAGAACACATTTAACTGAACTGCAAGAAAAAAATCCACTCCTTACCTGTATTAGTTCCAACAAGGATAGTCCTGAGTCTTGACCAATCTTTTGATCAAAGGTTTTTAGACCAGATAATCAAATTATTCCACCGGCCTGAAAGCATAGCATGATAACGAATCATAAAGGTAAAGCACATGGAACATTCAAGAGTTCATAATAAATGGTGGAAAACAGATGAATTAAAAGCACATGGATAAATAGTGGCTTCAAAGTTTTCAATTTGCCGATATATATAATTATTTCAAACAAAAACTACATGACAAACAGTTTACTTGTTAGCATGCTCATAATATGCAAGCTTCGATTAGGAATGTAGATTTACCTTTATCTAATGCAACTTCAATATAGTCAAACTCAAGCTTGAAATTAGTGCCAATAACGAATAAAATGAACTGCCAAATTTGATAAAGATTTAATAGCAGAATTGTTTGCTTCCTCATATTCATTCACTGTCACAAAAATAACAAAATAAAATCCGATCAATAAATGAATCCCATAAAAAATTCTAAGGGGCGTTCACCTAATCACTTACCCGTTAAGGCAATAAGTGTTTATTGGTAAAGTTCAACACTATCGCTGTCACTTACTTACCAAGGTAAGATTTTACTCCACCAAAACGAAGAGATATGATAGGTATTCGATTAATTACCTTTCCATGTGCCCAATCAGCATAATTGAAAAAGAGTCAGTCATAGTCCTATGAAAGATTGGCCAAGAAAGGTGTAAAAACCTAAACTTTATCGATTTTTTTCTAGAGATATAAAACACCTTAATGGTGGTTGTGCTGCTTGTGCAGGTGTATCAATGAAAATTAAACTTAAAATCATAACAATTTTGTACAAGTAGTACTCACAACACAAGACCTTCAGAAAATTAACATTACATTCACATGTCACAACTAAGTAACCAACCTCTTAAACTGTCTGAAGAGATCCGCCTCAGCCTCGTATGAATCATATAGCTCACATAACGTGATATCAACGACATTAGCTGAGAGAACGACGAAATCGTCAGGGAATAATTAACAATATAAAATTTTGTGTTTGTAAGCAGATATATCTACAAATAATTTCAGATGAACTTAAAAAACCTTGATGATGATCCTGAGGCAGATATGTTTCACTCAGGGTGTGACTGACTTAGGGTTCGTCTATGTTGTCAAGTTTCTGCACAAAAGAAAAGTCCTGAATCAGCAACAAACCTATTCTTCGAACCAAAACTGAAACCAGAAATCGAAATTAATGAAAACTAACTTGTTATTCGACTGGACTTGAAAGAGACAATGGGAGTAGAATATGAAGATACCTGGAGAGCGTGAATCAAAGCTTGGTATGGCTTGAGGGTTCCAATTTTGAGGATTTAAATTAATGAAAACGAATCGAAAAGAGGATACGATTTTTGGTAATAGAAGGCGTATGAAGAAAGCCATACCAAATAGGTATGGGTTAGAGATAGAGTTGTTGGTCAGAAATCATGGGCGGGATAAAGGACCTCCCAGAAAGCATGGGCTCATGTACTTTCTTTAAGTGACCTGGTTTAAAACCCTTAGCTTAAAAGAGTTGTAAGTTATGCTTTGTAGTTTGTAATTAAGAGATTTTGAAGTTTTATGCATAAAATGATGGTACCATGTGCTTAAAGACCGGTAATTAAGACTTTAGGTGTATATGCTTAAAGGTTTGGTTGAAGTAGTCGATAGGTTAGGGTTTCATTTGATACAAATCTTATTTCCATAGTAATCTATGTTTTTAGTTCGATTAGAGAATGACCCGGATAAACTCAATTTCAAGGTTCGATTAAAATAATCGATAAGGTTAGCGTTTTATTTGTAAACTTTAATCCAATATACCCTTGTGTTTCTCATATGTATCCAATAACTTGATTCAATAAGGTTATCCTTAATTAATTATTTTTTGATTACCCAGATTTGTGATGATACACTAATTATCACATGTGATAATAAGTCCACATTTGTATATTATCACATGTGATTATAGATTCACGTATGTATGTAATCACATGTGATAATAGAATCTTGACTGTAGTATCACATGTGATATCGTGTAAGATTATCCTTAATTTGCTTCTTTTTGGATTACCCCGATCTGTGATGATATACTAATTGTCACATATGATAACAAGTTCTTGTTTGTATATTATCACATGTGATAATAGATTGACGTATGCATTGGCGGATTGAAGAAGGAAGGGTAGGGGTCCTGGCCCCCTACCAGCCCAAGTCCAGAGTGTTAAAAAGATAATTTTTTACTTCTAATTTCAGTTACTTAAAGAAATGGGCCCCTACAATTTTTAATTGAGGCCCCTTGACTGGTCCAGCACTCCAGCCGCAGGCTCTCACTCACACTGATTACCAAGAATTGCTCCTAAACCCAAGTTGAAAACATATCCATAAATACTTTAATTGTCTCATAGTTTCACAAAATTATATTCTAAGTTTAACCTTTACTATTTAGTTGGAATAGCTTATTTTTTGATGATGTATTTATTTGTTTTAGGTTAAACAAAATATAAAAATATATAAACGGTAGTATTATGTCTATGTTTAACATTAATAGTAAAAAATTAACCGAAAACTTAACGGTATAAGCTATTTTTATTCAGTTTAATAAATCGTGTAAGGTGAAAATGAATAACCCAAAACCATTTTGGTTCGGATGAATTATTTGGTTTCGGTATTTTTTTCGACACCCCTAAATGTGCCCCCTACCATATAAGTTTCTGGATCCGCCACTGTATGTATGTAATCACATGTGATAGTAGAATCTTGATTGTAGTATCACATGTGATATCATGTAGTATCATATGTGATATTGTATAACATCATTCGTTGATCCAATAATTAGTGTGAAAAACATAAAAAAAGAATTATGAAAAAACAAGAAAAAAATTAATTTGATAATATGTAAAATCCAAAATAAATTAATCGCATTAAGGATATAATGAGATTTTTTATAGAATAAAATAATTAATTAGATAATCATTAAAATTCAAATTACCTTAATGTCCTTATTAGTCTAATTTGACAAGTTAATCACATATATAAGATATGATGAGGTGGCAGCGTGAGATTGCTTCTCGCCTTCTCGCATATGGTATGTCTTCTCGTTTGAACCTGCCCCTATATATATATATATATATATATATATATATATATATATATATATATATATATATATATGTGTGATAAGAGGTGGGTTCAAACGAGAACGCTAACAATTTAAGAAAACACGAAAAATGTCGTCCGTGTACAAAATCACATGTGATCGCACGACTTGCCACGCGACCTGTAAGCCGTGGCCTAGGCCGCACGTGTCCAGGCAGTACAAAATCACATGTGATTTTGTTCATGAACGGCCTTTTTCTTGTTTTCTTAAATAGTTAGCGTTCTCGTTTAAACCTTTCTCTATATGATAAATTAGTTGATAAGTTAATTGGTGTTACATCATTTTTGTTATACCCAAGAATTTTACAACTTTCAGATACAAGTGCTGATGACATATTAAGGCATTGTTTGGAAAAAAAAAAAGTTAGCTATAAGATAGCTTATTTTATAGGTACATATTAAGATCATAAGCTAACTTATAAACTAGCTTTTTGAAACACCACTTGAAGTAGATTTTGAGTAGCTTTTTTTAAATATTTCAATAATACTTTCATTAATATTAATTATTATTTTTTAACTATTACTATAAATACATGTTAATTTTTAAATTTAAGTATTATTAATTAATTAATATTAACTGAAAATTATTAAATTAAATTTTAATTATATATTAATATTAAATTAATTATATATTAATATTAATATTAAATTTTAATTATATATTAATATTAAATTTTAATTATTTAGATTTATTATTAATCATATAAATTATTTTTATATATATTTTAATTATCAACTACTATTATATTTTTAATTATTATTTGATTACTTTTTTTCATATTATATCTAATGATTATTTAAAATCATAAGTTTTTATATATATATATATATATATATATATATTAACACTAAACATTCACAGTGATTCATTGTGAAAGTAAGAAAAACAGCAAACCTTCATAGTAAAAACACTGGAAAGGTTTACCATCACAGTACATTCACAGTCTTTTGCTGTGAAGGTTTAATGTTAATTCTTTGGTCTTACGGTCTCACGGAAATAGTCTGGTCTCACATGAACCCAAGTCTATATATATATTAAACTTGTTTTAACAAATTCAAAATTTATAGTACATATGTAACAATAAATTTTAAATTATTTTAATTAACATGATCTATTATTTAATTTTTTACTATATTGGTTGTATTAATTAACATATTATATTGCTATAAATTTGTTTTAATGATAATATTTTAAAGATGTCATTTTTAGTCATTTTACATGATTATAAGCTAGTTTTAGCCAAACATGACTTCTTCATCAGATAGCTTATCAGTCAACAGCTAGCTTATCAACTATCAAGTAGTTTATATAAGAGCATCTCCAACAGCTTCCCCAATTTTTTTTCAAAATAGAGAACCAAAAGTCAAAATCTCCAAAAAAACTACATTCATCTCCAACAGATTCCCCATTTTAGAGGACAAACAATGATTATAATATTAAAATATTGTATTCATCTATTAAATATTATTTTTCTCTCTAAATATTATTTTTCAAAGATTTCTATTGGTGCTCTCACTTAATAATCATTTTTGGGGTTAACTTCATATTTGGAGAAAACTCCTTATCTCTCTTACTTTCTCCATTTTGGAGATAGTTTTGGGGAAACTGTTGGAGCAAAAAAACAACAACCCAAAATCCCTATATTCTCTATTTTCTCCAAAATGGAGAAGCTGTTAAAGATGCTCTAAGTCATCAACTAGTTTACCAAACATAGCCTAAATAAAAAAGAGTAAATGGTGTTTGATAAAAAAAAAACAAAATGAATCAAATATATAATATGCAATAACCATGGTAAGTTATTAATGTGTTTAAATAGAAGTCGAGGGATAGGTTACCCTATTAGCTATATTTTAAAAGGGTATGGGGGAATTGATATAAAAGGTGTCATCACTTGAGTTGCGTGCATAAGATGATAAGTGAAGTTAAAGCCTATGTGTGTGTGAAATCCTTTGAAGAAACCGATTTTGGAGGAGAAAAAGTCACTACTAAATAGGCAGACTTTTTCCGTCTGAAATTTCCGACAGATTCACAATTTCCAGTTGATATTTCCGTCAGTAATTTTTTCCCATTTTCTTAAACATACTCATTTAATCAAGTTTTCTTTATATTTGATTTTTTTTAATTGGAAAATATCACAAGCGAATATTTAGCCAGAAATTAAATGTATAATTAAAAAAAATCCTGTACTAAAAAAAACTGCTAAAAAACTGGAAATTAAATATCATAAACTAATTAAAGCCCGTCAACAATTATTCGAGAGGGAAAAATACAAATTGTCTCAATTGTTCGATAAACGAAATTCAGGTTCGTAGTTCAAATAACAAGAGTTCATAACAACCAAACATCGAGACTCTGAGCAGGGGAGGCGGAAACTGCGACGGAGAAAATTGGCCCGAAGGAAACTGACTTTGGCTTAACCTCATCACCAAATCCATCATGTCTTGAAGTTGCTTCGTACGGACTTCTTCTACTCAATGCATCTCCTCCATGTCCTTTTTGCGGGCCTCTTCTGATTCGAGTAGTCGGGTGTCTAATGCTTGAATCTACAAAAAAAAACAAGAAACATTAGAATTTTTAATAAGAATTATATATGAAATTGATAAACATCAAAAGAAAAGGAGGCACACACCCGCGCATCAGAAAACAATGCACCACTTGTATGTCCACGTGAGGGTAGCCCCGTCAAGACCAAATTCGGATCATTGGTGTTCCGAAAGTCGTATAGTCGGCCTTTCTTGCTTCCCCCGGTCGTGTGTTGAAACATTTCTTTGATTTTTTTCAATTCATGTAAGATAATTACTTTATCTCATGTAATAATAAATTCTTGGTTAGTAGTTATGGGTTTTATTTTATGGGTTCTTGTAAAAAAGGAGTGATATATGGACTGGGTAGTTCTCCAATCTTATTATGATTTCGTAAAGGAGGATATCTTCTTATATGAGTTGAAATTTTGGTATTCTTAAATGTTTACTTGAAGTTTTTGGAAAGAATGATACTCTTTATTTCATCTTTTCAAGGGTTTGAGTTTCCACCATTTTTAAACTTGTTATTGACTTGTTGGTAGATTTTGAAAATCCATTCATATCAATCCATGAATTTAAATGTTTTGAAAGTTAAATGTAGGTTATATTGGTATTTTGATCATCAAGAAATCTTAATTCAAGTTGGTTTAGAGTTTGGTATTGAGTTGGCTTGAAATCTGGGACAACAGGGGTTCAACGTGCCTTAAAGTTGCATCCGGTGACAAAGGCAACTTTTAAAGCAAATTTGGATGCTTTAAAAGTCACATTTTCTTATATTTTGCGATTTTTCTTTGTTTCATTTTAGGGTCTTTTGGGTATCGTTTAGTTGTGAAGTTCACTATCGATTTCGATCGTTTGGGTCAGTTAAGCTTATATTCTCATATATTGGATCAAGGTGAGTTTTTTTAACCATTTTTTAAAACTAAAATGCATATGTTATCAAATGTTGATATGTTGAGATGATACATTACTGGTATAGAAAATTATGTTATTGTTGAATGTGTTTCGAGTTATTATCATCGGTTGTGCTTGAATGGCAATGTATTAACTAACCGTGATGTTGTGCTTGAATTTCAATCTTTCGACTAACATCACATTATGATTGAATTCCAACCTTACGACTACCCGAGTTGTGCTTGAAGGCTAACAATATGATTACCAGAGTTGTTCTAGAAGGTCAACTATTAGATTTATTAAGTTGTGCCTGAGTGCCAACGAATGTGTAGTTAATCAAAGGTTTTATATAAACTACATAGATACATTGTTTAAATGACATGGATTATCTCGCTAGACCTTCGGTTTAACCTTCATTTTGTTTTAAAATATGCATTCAAGGACACATGTGTGTAACTGTTGATCCAAACTTTCTCAGTGATTTGATGATGACCCTTAGAATTACTTAGTGAAAATTACAAAGAACATTTGTATGGATTAATGTTTTGCCATCAGTGATAGCACTGAGTCTGTTCAGAATCACTGATGGTAACCATTGTTCTTCATAGTATTTCTCAGCGATAAATGTACATCAGTGATAACCTGAGCCTGTTCGCTTAACACTGATGATCGCTGATAATCTAAATTGATAAAAAAACATAAAGCATAAAGCATAAAATCATAAAGCAACGTTTTTGATAAAATACGTTAATAAAAGGTTCCCTAAGGTAACGGTTTTGAAAAACCGTTGCCTTATGTTGTGACGATTTTTGAAACCATTGCAATATAACACCTTTTAATAACGGTTTTTGTCTAAATCGTTGTTTTATGTCGTAACGGCTTTAAGAAACCGTTACCGAAAACTAAAATATTTGTAACAACGCTTATTTGAAAACCGTTTCCAAAAGTCACCAAGTTCTATGGCAACGGTTTTGCAAAACTTGCGTCAACAAAATTTAGTGTATGGCAAGGGTTTCTGAAAAATTTACGTCACCATATGTCATGCTTTCGTAACGATATTAAAACATTTACATCACAATATCTCAAGCTACATTGACGGTTTTGAATAATCTGTCACCATATGTCATGTTATGGTGACAGTTTTGAGTATGTTACCATATGTCATTCTACGGTAACGATTTTGAAAAATAAATGTTATCATATGTTATGTTATGGTGACGGTTTTAAAAAAAATTATGTCACAATGGTGACGTTTTGTATAATAAATGGCATTATATATCATGCTATGTTCGGTATGTTTAATGGCTTCTTAAATATGCTAATGGTTTTACGTCCCAACCTGCATAACCCAACCTACACGGGTTGGCTTGGGTTGGGTGACGTTTTTAAAAAAATTAACGGGTTAAAGATTTTTCAAACCACACTAGTTGGGTTGGGTTGTCCAAACATCTTCAAACCGGCAACTCAACCCGTGTGCAACCCTGAATTTTAGTGACTTAGGGGCTGTTCGGTTCATTTTTCATTAAGACCTGTATGGATAAAGTTGTCCGTATCAATAAAGTTATCTGAATGATATAACATAAATTGTTGTTCGATTGTTTTGCTAAATACACAGTCTAAACGTTAGAATTGACCATTTTACCCTTGCGTCTATATTTTTGAACTTAACTCCAAACCACGTCACTTCCAAACATATCAAACACCAAATAAGAACAAATTCATCCTAAAAAATATCAAGCCCTAATATTTTTCAAACCTAAAATCTTTAAATTAAAATCATTGATCAAATCTTTAATTCTTGGTGGGATCTTAAGAGTTATTAACCAAATCCTTCCAGAATAATATAACCAAATAATGAAGCAACAGAGAGGATGAACAAATGTAGAACAACAGAGGCAGACATATAAAACCATAAACAAGAAACCCATAAATTAAAGTTTCACATAAAGCACATAAACAAGAAACCAAAACCCATCAATTCCCCTTCACTTGCCATGGAAGCACCAAAACAAAAAAACAAAACCCAACCCTTTCACCTTCACCTTCCCCTTCACCTGCCATGGAAGCACCAAAACCAGAAACAAAGTTCAACCCTTTCATTTTCACCTTCACCTTCACCTTCACCTCCAATAGAGGGCACCAAAACCCATCAGTTCATCGTCGGCGATCTCATAAGAAAGATAGGGAAAAAAGAGGGGGTAGAAAATGAAGATGACAGCGGTGGACCTGCGACGATAAGGGACGGAGGTGGTGGGTAGGTCTTCAACTGATGGAGGCGGTGGGTTTTCTTTTCGTTATTGAGGATGAGATGTGTTTTAAAAGAAGGGTAGTTGAGTAAAAATGTTGGCTGAATGTAAACCAGTGCCTTCCTCCAGCTGACCGAATAAGTTCATGATTTCTGGATTAAGCCATAACCGAACAACCATTTATAGCTGAGCGAATAAGCTATATGAGTTATACAGCTCATTAAGCCACAACCGAACAACCCCTTAGTTCTTAACACGGATAGTTTTAACGACCATAAGTTTCTTATTTAGCTTTTTGAACCTATTTTATTTTATGTTTATATGAGTATTTTTTTGGCTCTCCAATTTTCCTGTCTTTCAATTCTATAAAGTATGGACTGTTACTTTTGTTGAATGCCTTTTATTTATCCATGTACTTCTCTTTTCAAAGTGTTATTTTTTTTGTGAAGCTCTCATATGATATAATTAATATCTTATTGATGTTTTACTTCTTGATCATAGGAAAATGTAGCTAAAGAGTTTTCATCATGCAATTGTCTATTTTGTCTAATGGAACCCGACCCAACAATAACTTACGCATGTTACCTGACAAACTGGCTTTTTGAGAAGGATAGTCAGATTGTCTTCAGCGAGGCCTTTGTTTTTGCTTTTATCGTCCGCAATCGCTGGAGGCTTTGTTTTGGTCCCCTCCCCTTGTTCAGTGAAAACGATCCCTTTAAGAGTTGGGGTCTTTTTGGTCTTGAGCTGGAAGACGAAGCCATCGAAGTTATCATCATCATCGTCGTCATCATCATTTTTGGGTGATGATGAAGGTTCGTCCTCCTGAAGATCTAGGTCTTCTTCGTCTTCTTCTTCTTCTTCCTCAGACTCAGCATTGTTGTCGGATTCAACATGCACTGGAGATTCAGCATGTTCTTCGACATTCTCCCCCTCAGAATTTGCGTGTAGGGAGAATTCGGTTCCCTCAGGGTTTTCATCTCCCTGAGGTTTTTCAGTAATAATCCCCCCCCTCAGAAACATGGAGAAGGTGTTGGGTCACCAAAGATTTGAAATTGACTCACCGATGCTTTTCCTTATATCTTACTTAGAATATTTTAGCATGGTTCTTTATGATGACTTGTACATGATAGCAAATGTTTGGTGAAGTCAAAGATCAACCAAAGTCAAGATTAAAGATTCTCTCAGTATGGAAGTGAGAAATCCTACATCAACAAATTACAAGTCATTGTCCACCGATGGTGTTCCCACACATCGGTGGACACCTTCTCCACCAAACATCATCCTGTCGGCCAACATTATCCCACCGATGCGGATGCTCAAAATCGGTGGGATCTCTATTCTTTCTCATGGATGCTTTTCTTCAAAGAGAGTCACAAGTCTCAAGGCACTTATATCGGTGAAACTTTATCGGTGGAACTGCATTGGAAAACACATCAAGAAGATCTTCCATTTTTGGAAAATATCTAGTGTCAGGTAAAAGTGACCTTTTGGCGCCTTATCCATTTTTAGAAAACGTCTCAATCAGCATGGGCATTCTTCCTAGTTTCAAGGAAAAAGGTGATAAGGACATATCAACTTTTCAGAGGACATCACCTACAAGCCAATCTCCTGATAACAAGTGTCCTAATCATTTAATGCTCAACACACTATAAAAGGAGGAAGAAGCTCCCATGCAAACGACGCTCACTGGAAGATTTTCTAAGTGCAAGAATTCTTCATTTTCCTCAAGAACTTTATAGCTTTGTTTTAAGTGTTCTAAATTGTTTTGTTTTCAGTATACTTTGTGAAAGATTGTTAGAATAGTTTTATCTGTTCTTTTCCGCAACAGTCTTTAGATTTCTATGTGTAATTCTTGTTGAAAGTTTTTCAATAATAGAATTAAAATTGTGAAAAATTTGAGTATTGTATTCAACCCCCCTCCCTTATACAATACTTGTTAAGCCATATGGGACTAACAAGTGGTATCAGAGCAGAAAGTTTAATTCATAAACTTGATCTGCGATGGCTGCCTCTTCCTCTTCAACAAATGAAAACTCTTTTCAAAACAACTTTTCTGAAAATGGCTCCATAGCCAAACCTCCTAAGTTTAACCCTAACAACTTTTTCTTTGGAAAAGCCGTATGATGTTGTTCATGGAAGGAGTGGATACTAGATATCCAACCATTCTCAAAGAGGGACCTATTATCCCTAGAGTCTGGGCTCACTATGAAATGCAGAGGCCTGGTAAAGAAACCATTGATAAGGAGGACTCTAGTGACTCCGATGATTCTGATGAACTTTCTGACATAGAGAAATCCAAAGCTATTGGTCGTTATATCCTCAAAAACCCAAAAAAAATATATTGATGAGGAAAAACGTTTGGTTTCCCTTGATTCTAAGCTCAGGACAATTATTGCTCTTTCTCTTCCTGATGAGGTCTATCACTCTCTGGTTAAATTTGAAACTGCTAAAGAGATGTGGACCACACTGTGTGTACTGTACGAAGGTACATAGGAAGTGAAAAAGAACAAAAAGATTGGTCTCATTAGAAAGTATGAACTCTTTGCTTATGAAAAAGGTGAATCTCTTCCTAGCTACTATAATCGTTTCAACTCTCTTCTAAATGATCTGAAGTTATTGGGCAGAGTCTATGATAATGAGGAAGTCTTATGCAAGTTCATGGATTGTCTCCCAGAATTTTGAGAGAATATATGCACTTGTATCAAGACTACCAAGGACCTTGAGTACATGCCCTTAACTGTCTTGTATGGAACTCTCTTCAATTTGAACAAACCAAGTTACAAAGGAAATCTTTCATCAAAGAGATAAAGGGCTCTTCTATGGCTATTGTCTGTGAAAATTCCAAGAAAACTCAAAGTGTTCCTCAAATCACCTATCCTTCATCAGACTCTGACAATGACAGCCAAAACAACTCTACCCACCAAACGGAGGCATATCTAAGTGATGCTGATGATGAAGGTGAGGAAATCTCGGTTGAGCAGATATCTGATGAAATGGCTATGATGGCTGGTTTCAAGAACAAGTCTCGTCCTTTTAACAAATCTAGAAATTTCAGAAAACCCTCTTCTTCCACAAGAACTCCCTCTACTGATAAGTCTAATGAGGAGTGCTTTAATTGTGGTAAGAAAGGACATTTTGCTTCTGAGTGCAGAAGCAAGCGCATTGCCAAATCTAGGACCACATCCTCTGACAAGTATTCTTCTAAGTACGAGAAACCCAAAAACAACTCCTTCAAATCAACCTTTTCCAAGAAAGATACTCAATCATCTTCCCAAGACCATCAGGAACGTGCTGAGAAGTACAAGGCCAAGTACAAGAAAGAGAAAGAAAGAAGTGAGGGTCTCCTAAGAAAAGGAAAAGGACTCATGGCAGAAATTCATGATTGGGATGAAGAAGAAACTTCTGACAGTGATTCTCCCAACATGTGTTTCATGGCCATATCTGAAGATATGGAAGATTCTGAAAAAGTTGTCTCTCCAATGGCTCTGGTGTCAACTGGGTGCTCGACATCATATGCTCAAGTACATCCCTTTAATTTTATGACTGACAGAGAAAAGATTGATGCATATGAATCCTTAACTAAGGACTTCTATACCATCAAGGATGCCAAGAAAAGAAAATATGTTCAAGTTAAAGGTCCCACCTCTCAACTTGAAGTTTGTATGTCTAAACTTGAAAAGTTTGAGGAGATCAAAGCTGAGCTTGAGGATCTGAAAACCATAAATCACATTATTTCAAAAGAGAAAAACAAGCTTTTCAAGAAATTAAAAAGAGAACAAGAAACTGTTAGAAAATGGACAAGTTCTTTGAAAAATCTTGAGAAAATCTTTCACGACCAAATCTCTGGTGGTAATAAATTTGGTTTAGGTTATGGAAAAATCAAAGTTGAAACCTCTTTTCTTGCTCTTGCCTCTACTTCTAGTGTGTGGGATGATGCCTCAGAGTCAAGTTCTTGTGACTCTATTTCTTTAAACTCAGATGATTTAAATGAAGCTTTAAAATTCAGAATGTTTATAAAAGCTAAAGATTCATCTTCTGTCCAAACCACTGAGAAACAAGACTCCAATGATGTTTCTAAACCCATTCATGATCTTTTAAAAGATTTAGTCATTGATGAAGTCTCTTCTCCTGATTCTTCAAAATCAAAGATTTTCAAAAGAGACAATGCAACCAATCTTTCTTTAAAAAGAAAATCTCCAGACCTTGGAAAAGACCATTTCAAAAACTTTTCAAGAAATTCTTCCACCAATTGTTCTCCCACAACTTCTGGTAATGGGATTTTAAGTTTTCCTTCTCTCATCTCATCCTTTGGTCCTAGAGCTATTCAAGTTAATGTCATAGGAAAAGGAAATGAAAAAATGCAAAACCCAAAAAAACATTTATCTATAGAAAATGTTACAATTGTGGTGACACCTTTCATCTGGCAAAGGATTGTCCCAAGGAAAGAATTGACCGAACCAAAGCTAAGGAACCTGCCTCTAACCCCAAAGGACCCACCACCAAATGGGTACCTAAGAACTAATCTGTGTGTGCATGCAGGTCTTTGAGCACCATCAAATCTGGTATTTGGATAGTGGGTGCTCACGTCACATGACGGGTAACAAATCTCTTCTCATTAACTATGTGTCTGAAAAGGGTCCATATGTAACATTTAGAGACAATTCCAGAGGCTACACCAAAGGATATGGAACTCTCACCAACGGATCTGTCACCTTCAATAAAGTGGCATTTGTTGAAGGCCTCATGCATAATCTTGTAAGTATCAGCCAACTTTGTGACTTAGGATATAAAGTTATCTTTGAACTTTGTATCTGTATTGTTGTTGACAAAAACATGAAAGTGGTTCTCTCTAGGAAAAGAATGGAAAATGTCTATATCATTGATATGGGACAAAATAATAATTTATCCAATGTATGCTTTGTGTCGGATGACACAGGCAAAAGGAACTGGCTGTGGCATAAATGTCTATCTCATCTCAACTTCAAAACTCTCCACAAAATTTCAAACAAAGAGCTGGTGACTGGGATGCCAAAGTTAAACTTTGTCAAAGAAAAGCTGTGTGATGCATGTGAAAAAAGAAAGCACACTAAAACTTCCTTCAAGACCAAGCAATGCTCTTCCATCACTCTTCCACTACAAATGCTGCACATGGATCTATGTGGACCAGTCAGCACTTCCAGCCTAGGTGGCAAAAGGTACATTCTTGTAATTGTTGATAAATTTACTAGATATACTTGGGTCTCTTTTCTCAGGTATAAAAGTGATGCAAGTGAAGAAATCATCAACTTTGTCAAGAAAAATGAAGTTCTGAATGGACAACTTGTACGATCGGTGAGAAGTGATAATGGCACCGAATTCAGAAACAGTGCTCTTGAAGACTTCTTCAATGAGAAAGAAATTTCTCAAAATTTATCAGCTGTCAGGACTCCTCAGCAGAATGGAGTCGTGGAAAGGAAAAACAGAACTCTATGTGAGGCTGCAAGATCAATGCTAAGTGAATCAAACCTTCCCACCTATTTTTGGGCTGAAGTTGTTAATACTGCTTGCTTCACCCAAAATAGGCCGGTGATCTCCAAAAGGCATGATAAGACCCCTTATGAAGTGTTCCATGGCAGAAAACCAAATATAGGTTTTCTTCATGTCTTTGGTTGTATGTGCTTCATTCTGAATGATCGTGACAATCTTGGAAAATTTGATCCCAAAGCTGATGAAGGAATCTTTGTTGGATACTCTTTATCCTCCAAAGCATATCGTGTATATAATCTCAGGAGAAAATGCATTGATGAGTTCATTCATGTAAAATTTGATGACCTAAGATCCTCATCTATCTCAAATGATGATGATGAATTACATAGGTGGATTTCATCATGCATAGGTGATACTCCTATAGCTAATCCCACCGATGCATCTTCCATTCCTTTCCCTCCTTCAAATTCTTCTTCTTCAAATAACCAAGTTGGGTCACCCTCAATAGTGCCCGACACTACCCCCACCGAAATTGACCCATCTGCCACCGAAATTCAGCCTCCCACCGATCCTCAACCTTCCACCGACATTCATGATCCCACTTCTGTACATCATAATCTTCCATTAACCTCAACACACAATATTCCACCACCTTTACCTCCTTCCACCAAATGGACCAAAGATCACCCCATAGATCAAATCATTGGTGATCAACAAGTTGGAGTCCAAACACGAAGAGGAGTTGGAAATATTTGTCTCTATGTGAACTTTCTCTCTCTTATTGAGCCCAAGAAGATTGATGAAGCTCTAGCAGATCCCTGTTGGATCACTGTCATGCAAGAGGAGCTTTCTCAGTTTGAAAGACACAAAGTTTGGAGTTTGGTTCCTAGACCTCCAAAAAAGACAATCATTGGAACCAAATGGATCTTCAGAAACAAAATGGATGAAAAAGGTATAGTTGTCAGAAACAAGGACAAACTGGTGGCTCAAGGATACAGACAGGAAGAAGGCATTGACTATGATGAAACATTTGCCCCTGTTGCAAGACTTGGAGCCATAAGAATCTTTCTGGCTCATGTTGCCTACCGAAATTTCAGGGTCTTTCAGATGGATGTCAAAAGTGCCTTCCTCAATGGGGAACTTGCAGAAGTCTATGTGAAACAACCACCTGGTTATGAAGACCCAACACATCCAGACTATGTGTACAGATTAGACAAGGCTTTATATGGTCTTAAGCAAGCTCCATGTGCTTGGTATGACACACTTGCTGATTTTCTTCTAAAGAATGGATACTCCAGAGGTAAAATAGACAACACTCTTTTTGTCAAGAAGACCTCCGGTAATCTCATTCTTGTTCAAATTTATGTAGATGACATCATCTTTGGTGCCACTGATGAATCACTGTGTGATGAGTTTGCCTCTCTCATGATGAGTGAATCTGAGATGAGTATGATGGGAGAGCTTACATTCTTTTTAGGCCTTCAGGTCAAACAAACTTCAGAAGGGATTTTCATAAATCAAAGCAAATATATTAGTGACCTTCTAAGAAATTTAACTTCTTAGATAGCTCTCCTATGAAAACTCCCATGGCACCACCTCTGAAAATTCATGCTGATCCGGATGGTAAATATGTTGATGTAACGAATTATCGAGGGATGATTGGTTCTCTTCTTTATTTAACTGCTAGAAAACCGGATATTATGTTTGCTACCTGTCTATGTGCCTGTTATCAAGCCAATCCAAAAGAATCTCATTTGGCCGCTGTAAAACGGATTTTCCGGTATCTAAAAGGTACCTTGCATCTGGGTCTTTGGTATCCCAAAGACTCAGGTTTTGAACTAATTGGGTATTCAGATTCAGATTATACAGGTTCCAAAATTGACAGGAAAAGTACCACAGGCAGCTGCCAACTTCTTGGTGGTAAATTAGTCAGTTGGTCCAGCAAGAAACAAAACTTTGTCTCAACCTCTACTGCTGAGGCTGGATATGTTGCTGCTGGAAGTTGTTGTGCTCAGATCCTGTGGATGAAAAATCAACTCAGGGACTATGCCCAAGTCTACTCCAAAGTCCCAATTCTTTGTGATAATTCAAGTGCAATAGCTATTGCTAACAATCCTGTTCTACACTCAATATCAAAACAAATAGATATCAAATATCACTTCATCAGGGACCACATCTCAAAAGGTGACATTGAGTTGCATTTCATTCCAACTGATCTTCAGCTTGCCGATCTGTTCACAAAGCCCTTGGATGAAGCCCGGTTCAACTTTCTAATCAGTGAACTTGGAATGTTGTACTTAGATTCTTAAAAAAATGGTTACTCCTCTTATCGGTGGAATTGCTCACCGACACCCACACCTCTTAGATGGCCTAACTCATTGAAACCTTCCGTATCGGTGTCTCTCCATCCTACACCGATCTCACATCGGTACCAATTCCCTTTCAGCAAAACCTTGTCACCGACCTCACTACACCGATGGCATCATCTAGATGATTTCATCACCATGACCTTACTCACCAAACCCTATCATCGGTAGAAATCTCTCTCACCGACACCTTCTTCTTCTATTGGCAAGATCTATCACCGACACCAACACTACACCGACGTGACCCTCACATCCCACCGATTCCCATCTCACCGATCCATCAAGATTGGTACTCTCACATCGGTGGAAAGCATCCCCCGATCCCCATCCAATCCTTATCCTACACTTTCCCCAATGCTTACCTCATCTTAAACCTAGGTGTCATACTTGACTTTGACCCCTCCCATTCTGTATAACTTCCTTTTCGGCCACACAACCACATAACCTCATCATTACCCTCTAAAATCATTTTAAATATTATTTTCAAAATCATCTCTCCGTCTCCTTAATAACCGTTACCGCCTAAACCATTCTTCATTTAAACCTCGAACCTTCATCTCCCACGATCACACTCTTCTCTAATCTACAAATACAACCCATTTTCTTCCTTCTCTCTTTTCGCTAACCTGCAACCCACGAACTTTCTCTCGAGCACTCATAACCTGCAACTGTTCTCATCCATGGCTTCCTCCACATCTTCCAAGGCTCACAAATCTACCAAGGTCGTTAAGGACATCCCTACCTGCTTCGAAGACTTAAAGTTCAACCCTTGCAATCACGTTGCAAGGATTGAATCTGATCTGGCCCATCCCGAGTTCAACACGGTAACGAAATTCTTGACCCGTTCTCCACTTCTCCATGCTTTTACATGTAACCCTAAGATGACCAAAATGCTCATTGGAAAGTTCTGACTCACCTGTGTGTATGATCCATCAAACGAGGCTATTCACGCCTCCATCCTTACTAACGAAGAAGGTGATCACGATCTCACCTTTGGTGTTGACGATGTTCATCGTGCTCTTAGGATCGAAGGCTTCTCTGAATATGAAGACATGCATGTCGACAACCTTCATGAAGTAGTAGTCAATACCATTGGCTACATTCACAAATCAGATGACAAGACTTCCAAATCCTCCAAAGGACCAAGTACACTCACAAGAAACAAAATGGGTGGTGTGTGGAACTTCTTCTTTGCTCATATAATCTATTGTCTTTCTAGAACGACAAGTGGTCAGGACCAATCCCCTTCTTACATCACCAAACTTGCCCATGCACTAATGTTTCAGTGAAAAATCGATTTTGCCCAGTATTTCTTTACTGAACTCACTGAGGTAGTCAAACACCCGAAACTCTGCAATGTGGCATACCCCCGCTTTATCTCTATGATTGTCCAACACAAGCTTGGTTCGACGTTAGATGCGGACCGAAAATAATCATCTCCCCGCTTTGTCTACGATTGTTCGGCTCCCATGGTTGGTCAAAAGACACTCGATGTTGACCCTCTCGCAACGGATCTTCCTCTACGGCCAGGTATGATTTCTTTTGCTCACACTCCCGATCTTCACTGGGGAGACGCGGAAGCTTCCGGGTTTCAACACCCGGAAGTTCCCGCGGAATCCCAAGTTGTAGTGGCCCCTTCTCCCCGTTCCCGAGTGAAGTCGGGTGGCGCTAAAAAGAAACAATCAAAGGCCCCCGACACCTCCGCACCTTCTTCTAGGACTACGCTACCGAGAGATCCCTCGGAGGCTACCCACGTCCAAATCCCGTCTCAAAAGCGGAGGCTCTCAAAATCCCCTTCGAGATCTCCTCTAAAGAGGTCTCGGACACCTTCGGCCAAGCCATCTAAGCCAACTGTCGATTCTCAAAAATCGACAGTTGTTGAAATTCTCCCATCAAGGCCACGGGAATCAGTTATACCTCCTACCAACTCCTCTGTTGCCTCTCAACAGGCCTCGGTTGTATTTTTGGAGAATCCACAATCGACCTCCCCACTCACTTCCTTGGGTGGTGGAGATGACTTTGGGGTCTCTCCCCTCGAAGGTTCTGATTTTGCACTTCACAGCCTAACACCCGATCAATATATGTCGATGATGCACAACCCGCTGAGGGTTCCCTCACTGCTCAAACCACTGGTGATTTCTTTGATATTTTGTTAGACGATACTGGCTCTCCTCGAAATGTTACTAATGAAAACATTCTAGCCATGCTCACTGACAAACCAAACTCCCCGACTCTCTCCCCACCACCGACAATGCCATCACCGAGCCCGCCCTCACCACCGACAATTCCCACCCCTCACCGATCTCCCACCCCTCACCGATCTCCAACCCCCCGACGGTCCCCATCTCTCTCCAACCCAAAGAGAACTCTTTATCCGGACCCTTTATCCACACACTCATCCTCTTCCACCTTACCTGAGGAAAGATTGCTTCCACACACCCCACTATCACCTACTGCTCCCCGATTCCAACTCCCCGAGGTTCGTACTTCATCTTCTACAGGTGTTCGTCTACCAGGAGATTTAATTGTTGACGTTCAGGAGTGTGCCCGCCAATGTCGGATGGTGGGTACTCAATTCGGGTCATTCAAAAAGGCCACAATCTCTATGATTGCTCAGACTAATGAACGTGTTACAGTTCTGGAAAACCGTCAACCTCAGCTTTTAGAAACAACTCTTCGGGATCTTCTTCGGCCTATCTCCGATGGCATGGCCAACTTCTCCCGAAAGTTGGAAGATTTAACCACTTCCAACTCAGATATGGCTATCTCTATTGCAGCTATCAAAGCCTCCACCGACTTTAAAGATTCTGAGCTTGGTCGACTTATTTCTAAGGAGACTCGTCATCAATTACTTCGGACCTCTTTGTCTGAATCACTACAACGTCTTCATCAAAAGATGGACACTCTCAATGCTAGTTTGGATTGGGATCTTGATCACGATGACTTTTCTCTAACCAGCATTGATCCGGTCCGTGTTCATCTGCTGCACTCCAAATTTGTTCAAATTATTGAACAGTTGGGTTTGGGAATTCCGGCTGCTGCTGAGGGGGAGAAATCTCTCAAGACACTGAAAATGCCTCCGATAAAGAGAACTGATAGCAATCAGCCTTCATCCACCACTGATCCACATCTCCAAACACAAGATTGCCACCGACCCACCAACAGGTACTTCTCTTACACCGACAATGACAGCCAAAACAACTCTACCCACCAAACGGAGGCATATCTAAGTGATGCTGATGATGAAGGTGAGGAAATCTCGGTTGAGCAGATATCTGATGAAATGGATATGATGGCTGGTTTCAAGAACAAGTCTCGTCCTTTTAACAAATCTAGAAATTTCAGAAAACCCTCTTCTTCCACAAGAACTCCCTCTACTGATAAGTCTAATGAGGAGTGCTTTAATTGTGGTAAGAAAGGACATTTTGCTTCTGAGTGCAGAAGCAAGCGCATTGCCAAATCTAGGACCACATCCTCTGACAAGTATTCTTCTAAGTACGAGAAACCCAAAAACAACTCCTTCAAATCAACCTTTTCCAAGAAAGATACTCAATCATCTTCCCAAGACCATCAGGAACGTGCTGAGAAGTACAAGGCCAAGTACAAGAAAGAGAAAGAAAGAAGTGAGGGTCTCCTAAGAAAAATAAAAGGACTCATGGCAGAAATTCATGATTGGGATGAAGAAGAAACTTCTGACAGTGATTCTCCCAACATGTGTTTCATGGCCATATCTGAAGATATGGAAGATTCTGAAAAAGTTGTCTCTCCAATGGCTCTGGTGTCAACTGGGTGCTCGACATCATATGCTCAAGTACATCCCTTTAATTTTATGACTGACAGAGAAAAGATTGATGCATATGAATCCTTAACTAAGGACTTCTATACCATCAAGGATGCCAAGAAAAGAAAATATGTTCAAGTTAAAGGTCCCACCTCTCAACTTGAAGTTTGTATGTCTAAACTTGAAAAGTTTGAGGAGATCAAAGCTGAGCTTGAGGATCTGAAAACCATAAATCACATTATTTCAAAAGAGAAAAACAAGCTTTTCAAGAAATTAAAAAGAGAACAAGAAACTGTTAGAAAATGGACAAGTTCTTTGAAAAATCTTGAGAAAATCTTTCACGACCATATCTCTGGTGGTAATAAATTTGGTTTAGGTTATGGAAAAATCAAAGTTGAAACCTCTTTTCTTGCTCTTGCCTCTACCTCTAGTGTGTGGGATGATGCCTCAGAGTCAAGTTCTTGTGACTCTATTTCTTTAAACTCAGATGATTTAAATGAAGCTTTAAAATTCAGAATGTTTATAAAAGCTAAAGATTCATCTTCTGTCCAAACCACTGAGAAACAAGACTCCAATGATGTTTCTAAACCCATTCATGATCTTTTAAAAGATTTAGTCATTGATGAAGTCTCTTCTCCTGATTCTTCAAAATCAAAGATTTTCAAAAGAGACAATGCAACCAATCTTTCTTTAAAAAGAAAATCTCCAGACCTTGGAAAAGACCATTTCAAAAACTTTTCAAGAAATTCTTCCACCAATTGTTCTCCCACAACTTCTGGTAATGGGATTTTAAGTTTTCCTTCTCTCATCTCATCCTTTGGTCCTAGAGCTATTCAAGTTAATGTCATAGGAAAAGGAAATGAAAAAATGCAAAACCCAAAAAAACATTTATCTATAGAAAATGTTACAATTGTGGTGACACCTTTCATCTGGCAAAGGATTGTCCCAAGGAAAGAATTGACCGAACCAAAGCTAAGGAACCTGCCTCTAACCCCAAAGGACCCACCACCAAATGGGTACCTAAGAACTAATCTGTGTGTGCATGCAGGTCTTTGAGCACCATCAAATCTGGTATTTGGATAGTGGGTGCTCACGTCACATGACGGGTAACAAATCTCTTCTCATTAACTATGTGTCTGAAAAGGGTCCATATGTAACATTTAGAGACAATTCCAGAGGCTACACCAAAGGATATGGAACTCTCACCAACGGATCTGTCACCTTCAATAAAGTGGCATTTGTTGAAGGCCTCATGCATAATCTTGTAAGTATCAGCCAACTTTGTGACTTAGGATATAAAGTTATCTTTGAACTTTGTATCTGTATTGTTGTTGACAAAAACATGAAAGTGGTTCTCTCTAGGAAAAGAATGGAAAATGTCTATATCATTGATATGGGACAAAATAATAATTTATCCAATGTATGCTTTGTGTCGGATGACACAGGCAAAAGGAACTGGCTGTGGCATAAATGTCTATCTCATCTCAACTTCAAAACTCTCCACAAAATTTCAAACAAAGAGCTGGTGACTGGGATGCCAAAGTTAAACTTTGTCAAAGAAAAGCTGTGTGATGCATGTGAAAAAGGAAAGCACACTAAAACTTCCTTCAAGACCAAGCAATGCTCTTCCATCACTCTTCCACTACAAATGCTGCACATGGATCTATGTGGACCAGTCAGCACTTCCAGCCTAGGTGGCAAAAGGTACATTCTTGTAATTGTTGATAAATTTACTAGATATACTTGGGTCTCTTTTCTCAGGTATAAAAGTGATGCAAGTGAAGAAATCATCAACTTTGTCAAGAAAAATGAAGTTCTGAATGGACAACTTGTACGATCGGTGAGAAGTGATAATGGCACCGAATTCAGAAACAGTGCTCTTGAAGACTTCTTCAATGAGAAAGAAATTTCTCAAAATTTATCAGCTGTCAGGACTCCTCAGCAGAATGGAGTCGTGGAAAGGAAAAACAGAACTCTATGTGAGGCTGCAAGATCAATGCTAAGTGAATCAAACCTTCCCACCTATTTTTGGGCTGAAGTTGTTAATACTGCTTGCTTCACCCAAAATAGGCCGGTGATCTCCAAAAGGCATGATAAGACCCCTTATGAAGTGTTCCATGGCAGAAAACCAAATATAGGTTTTCTTCATGTCTTTGGTTGTATGTGCTTCATTCTGAATGATCGTGACAATCTTGGAAAATTTGATCCCAAAGCTGATGAAGGAATCTTTGTTGGATACTCTTTATCCTCCAAAGCATATCGTGTATATAATCTCAGGAGAAAATGCATTGATGAGTTCATTCATGTAAAATTTGATGACCTAAGATCCTCATCTATCTCAAATGATGATGATGAATTACATAGGTGGATTTCATCATGCATAGGTGATACTCCTATAGCTAATCCCACCGATGCATCTTCCATTCCTTTCCCTCCTTCAAATTCTTCTTCTTCAAATAACCAAGTTGGGTCACCCTCAATAGTGCCCGACACCACTAATAGCAACTGGTCATATGATCTATTAACAATCTGTGAATTACAAGATATTACAATGGATTTTTCTAAATGGATTCACCAAAGATTATGTCAAAGATTCTCTTCAAGATTCTTTTAGCTACAGTTGCTAACTCCTATATATACTGTAGAGAATAGCTAAAGCTACAGTACATATAAGAAACAGACTAATAGAACAATTACACGTGTCCTAATTAGTAACTGAATATAACAGATAATATCCCAAGATATGAATTCTGAACATACTTCTGAATAAGCGCTTCAGAACATTTGTCTTCATAGTCAGAAGTTCTGAGTCTCCAACTCAGAACTCTGAACCTTCTAGTCAGAATCCAACACTTAATACTTCTGAATAAGCGCTTCAGAACATTTGTCTTCATAGTCAGAAGTTCTGAGTCTCCAACTCAGAACTCTGAACCTTCTAGTCAGAATCCAACACTTAGAATCTTTTTGAGATTTCTCACTCAGAACTTCTGAGTCTTCTACTCAGAACTTCTGAGTCTTCTGAGTCTTCTTTAGTCTTCTTACTCAGAACTCAACACTTGTGTTTTTGACAAAACTCTAGACCTAACAATCTCCCCCTTTTTGTCAAACACACTTGTACTTTTCATCATCAAATTCTTAGAGCAGGAACAATCTTCAGAAGGAGCTCTTCTGAATGCTTTGACAACTTTTGCTCAGAATTCTGAATAATCTGAGTTAATAACTTCTGGTCAGTCTTTAATCAGCAGCAGCAATGATTTCCAAAATGATTTCTGTTACATATTTGCTTTTTCTTTGCTCCCCCTTGAAATGACAAATCTTATCTTTAGCTTTTCTCCCCCTAAAGTTTTGGAAAGCAAAATCATCTTCAAAATCTTTAGCTTTTCTCCCCCTTGTTTTTCAAAACTTTAGCGATGCTTTTTCTTTGAATGAAGTCTATGCTTTTTCTCCTCCTTAATGAATAACCTTGCTCCCCCTCAAAATAAGAATTATGGAGCAATTTGTTTTCTCCCCCTGAAAGTATGCATATATTTCATTAAAATTATTCATTTCAAATATAGTGCTTTAATGAAACATTTATGCAAGGAAAATAAGATTCACTGAACTATACTTGATAACTACTAACATTTGATCATTTGAAAACTTTACAAAAGAAATACAACTTAATGAATATTATCAGATTTTTCAATCAAATGAAATCAAATGCATGTGTTTGGATTCAAATACAAGTCATCATTGCCTATCGAGTTAAAAATGTTCAGTTTCAATCCTTTTATTAAATCTATTTGGTGTGCTTAGCATGCGAAATATGATTAGCTTCAAGAATATGCAATTCTAAAAACATATACGAATACTTTGCTCTACTTACACTATTTGACCAAAATCAGGATTTTCACAAATTTACAGGTTTATTGCGACTTTGAATTTTCCCAAAGTTTCAAGAGATATGTGCTCATTGGCATCTTTTAATTTTGTGCACATTGGCATCTTTTAATTTTGTGCACATTGGCATCTTTTAATCAAAAAGTTTAGTAAGAATAAGATACATCGTTAAACATGACTTTCTATCTGGTTCTATAGCAGGATTTGGGTCAGCATATCCCAGACCAGTTGGTCTTAGGTGCTAGGTGACAAGCACCCCTTGGAACTTAATTTCCCAAACCAGAAAGGCCACATCAATATATCTTAAACCCATCTGTACCAGTAGAACATGGCTTTCTATCTGGTTCTATAGAAGGATTTGGGTCAGCCGATCCCAGACCAGTTGGCCTTAGGGACTAGGTGAGTAGCACCCCTTAGGACTTACTCTCCCAAACCAGAAAGGCCACAGGTACAAACTTTCAAACTAAATGATTTTATATATATTTATATTTCATCTCAATCACTTGGTACTAAAACGTAGTACTTCCCCCATATTTTTGTTTCCATCCAACATTCTGACATTTAGGCTTTTTGAGCATTATATTCTATATAAGTATAGATTTCATAACATTGAGCATTCGGCATAATTTCATTCATGTTTTGCTTACCTTTCGATTTAATTCAAAAGTGAAAGTTGAAACAAATATAGCTCAGATAATACAAAATACTTGTAAAATCACTCTTTGACACACATTTATTCATTGAATGAAAATTAAAAAAAATTCATATCATTGAATTAAATTTGTTAAGATTCAAACATTCAAAGCAATAGAAATAAACGTAATGCAATGTTACCTTTCACCACTTGTTCCTTGAAACATAAAAATATGACAGTTAAGGATATCACCTGAGAAATATGAGTTCTAAACGGATTTGTTTAGAAGTCTTAGTCTCTGAAGTACGGGTCCTGAACTGAATTATTCAGAAGCCATTGTCATTTTAAGTACGGGTTTTGAACTGATATGTTCAAAAGCCTATAACGTTGAAGCACGGGTTTTGAACTTCATCTTGAAACAATCAGATAAAATTTTGAGACAATATTCCCTCTCAAATCAAGATAATCCTGCAAAATCAAGAGATTTTGGTAATCATCTACGATGATTCCTCATTAGAACTCTGACTTCATTAATCAGAACTCTGACTTCATTAATCAGAACTCAAACTTGGATGCAACTCCTACTCATACGTCAGAACAAGGTGACAGTTCAGAATTACGAGCAATCATTGATGAGAATGATGCAAACAACAATTATTCAGAGATTGATGTACTCCCTAGTGCTAATAAATGGACTAAAAATCACCCTATTCATCAAGTAATAGGTGATCCATCAGCAGGAGTAAAGACAAGATCAGCTACAGCAAATGAAGCAATGTTTGCTGGTTTCTTAAGTGTAATTGAACCAAAGAAAGCTAATGAAGCCCTAGAGGATCCAGACTGGATTTCAGCAATGCAAGAGGAATTGCTTCAATTTGAAAGAAATAAAGTTTGGAGACTCATTCCAAAGCCTGAAGGTAAATCTATAATTGGAACTAAATGGGTGTTCAGAAACAAAAAGGATGAATCAGGTGTTGTCATCAGAAACAAGGCAAGATTGGTTGCTAAGGGATACTGTCAACAAGAGGGAATTGATTATGATGAGACATTTGCACCAGTGGCAAGAATAGAGGCAATCAGAATATTTTTAGCCTATGCTGAACATAAAAACTTCAAGGTGTATCAAATGGATGTCAAATCAGCCTTTCTAAATGGCAAACTTAATGAAGAGGTGTATGTCCATCAACCTGAAGGTTTTGTTGATCCAGAATTCCCTGATCATGTTTATATTTTAGACAAAGCTTTATATGGTCTAAAACAAGCACCACGAGCCTGGTATGACACTCTTACTAAACACCTGTTAGGTTCAGGATTCAAGAAAGGTAAGATTGACACAACTTTGTTTTTAAAGAAACAGGGTAATGATTTGATTCTAATTCAGATTTATGTTGATGACATAATATTTGGTTCTACCAGTCCAGAATTATGTGATATTTTTTCAAAAATCATGTCATCTGAATTTGAAATGAGCATGATGGGTGAACTGAATTTTTTCCTTGGTCTTCAAGTCAAACAACTACCAAAAGGTATTTTCATAAATCAAGGAAAATATGTCAGAGATATTCTGAAAAAGTTCAAAATGTCTGATTGTGCTTCTATGAGAACACCTATGGCAACTAACATAAAGTTAGATGCTGATCTCAAAGGTGTTTCAGCAGATATCAAACTTTATAGAGGCATGATTGGATCATTACTTTATTTGACTGCAAGTAGACCAGATATCATGTTTTCTACCTGTTTCTGTGCTAGATTTCAATCTAACCCGAAAGAATCACATATGTTGGCTGTCAAAAGGATTTTAAGATATCTCAAAGGAACACCTGATCTAGGTTTATGGTATCCAAAAGAAACTGACTTCAAATTGACTGCTTTCACTGATGCTGATCATGCAGGAAGTAGGTTGGACAGAAAGAGTACATCTGGTGCTTGTCACTTTTTGGGAGATAAAATAGTGAGTTGGGCATCAAAGAAGCAGAACTGTGTATCCACTTCAACTGCTGAAGCAGAGTATGTTGCTGCTGCTGCTTCATGCTCTCAAACATTGTGGATGAGAACACAACTCATGGACTATGGATATCAGCTTAATAAGATTCCCATCTATTGTGACTCAGAAAGTGAAATTGCTATTACTCAGAACCCTGTTCAACATTCGAAGACTAAGCATATAGATGTGAGGTATCATTTTATAAAGGACTATGTGGAAAAAGGAACTATAGAGATGCACTTTGTGCATACAAAGTATCAATTGGCTGACTTGTTCACAAAGCCTCTTGATCACAAAAGGTTTTCTTTTCTCATATGTAAAATAGGAATGCTTAATCTGCCTAGTTGAAAATATTTTTTTTCTTAAAAATGCTAAATTTTTCTAAGTAAACTTGTCTGAGTAGTGTATTCAGAACTTCTGAGTCTTGAGTTCAGAACTTCTGAGTCTTGAGTTCAGAACTTCTGAGTCTTGAGTTCAGAACTTCTGAGTCTTGAGTTCGGAACTTCTGAATCTTGAGTTCAGAACTTCTGAGTCTTGAGTTCAGAACTTCTGAGTCTTGAGATCAGAACCTCTGAATCTTAAGGTCAGAAATTCTGAGTCAATACTTCAGCAATCTAACTTTCAAAAATTTATTTTTGAGAAATACAAATAACTTCAACTGTATGGATTATGCTTCTTCGATTATCTTTTTATCTCATCTTTATGTATCATTAATACTCAAATGCATGCTCAAGTCAAGGGGGAGCATCAAAATTCTTTTGGAAATCATTTTGTGATGCTTAAAAGATTTGTTTTCATTTCTTATCTGTTCAAACCTCTTCTGAATAATCAAAATGTTTTATATTGGTCAGAAGTTGATTTTAAAAAAAAAACATTTTGGTTACAAGGCAAAATTCTTCTGAGTCATGGAATCAGAACATCTGTGCGTGTTATTCAGATCTTTGACTTGAGTCAAAATTCTATCCACTAACACGTGTCAGCTTCATATTTGTTTGACAATGCCACGTATTTCATTTAAATCCTTTGTGGTATTTCACATGTGTTGACTCCGTTATAACATTGATTTCGCTTTTCCGTTAAACCTTTCAACTTCGCGGATTTTAAATAGGTCTTAAAATCCCTATTTCAAATTTCTTTCAAATTCCAGAGCGAAACGTGAGATACGAATCAAATCCAGAGTTCTTTGAATCTGTTTTCTTCTTAAATCATGTCTGAAATACGAAGAAGTGGTCCAATTTCTCTACATTCCACAAAATCGATAATGGATTCATCCGATTCGGAAAATGATGAAGTACAAAATAGAGTTGCAGAGGAAGGGGCAATAAGAAATGATGAAGAAGATGAACAAATGGATGAATCTGAAGGAAATGCGGATGAGGTAAACGTTAATATTGAACATGAACAGAGTGCTGCAGGTTCTATTATGTCAGATAGATCTATTCTAGTCGAAAGAGTTGTTCCTGAGAGTGAATGGTTGAAATTATCTGAAAATAACTGTGTTATATTGTTTGAGGAAAGTCGTTTTAAGCCTGAACACAGAATTATCATGGAGTTGTTCAAACATCATCCGTACAGAAAATGGTTTACAAGAAGTAAAAATGTGCCTGTTCAGTACATACAACAATGGTGGAAATATCTTAGGTTAGAAGATAATAAGTTTGTGTCTGAAATTGGAGGAGTGACATTTGTCTTATCTATCTCTGCACTAAGAGAGATGCTGAATCTACCAGAGAAAGATGATGTACAAAGAAGAACAGATTTTGAGGATTTACCCCTAACAGAGGAATTAATAGCAGAGTTTATGAAGTTGGGATACAATGAAGGATTGAGGACTCTCAGTTCGTTCAGAAGAAACAAATTACCACCTATTTGGGCTTGCTTCTTTCATGTGGTAAATAAATGTTTGTCAGGGAAAAATAGTTCTGCTGATCAAGGTTCTAAACAAATTCTTCAGATATTTCAAGGTTTAGTGAAGAATAGGCATTATGACTATACTTTAATACTTTGGGAAGATATGAAGAATACATTTGAGAAGAATCAGAAAGCAATTCAGAAGAAGACAAAGGATGCTCCACTGACATACATTCCCTACATAAGGTACTGGCAAATTGTTATTTGGTATGCCATGCAGGAAAACAGAACAATCTCAAGAAGAACAAATGAAGAGCATGGTCCTACATTTTATTTGGGTAAGATGACCTCAGTAACAAGACTTGAAAATTATCCCAATCATAAACTGTTGCCAAAATCACTTAGGAATTATATTCCAAGGGAGAGTGAGATTTTAAAAGCTTATTGCACCTCTATGGGAATTGAATTACCTCAAATCCCTGCCCAAGAGGACCAACCTGAGAAGAGATGTGAGGGGTCTAGTCGAATTAGAGAGGGGGAGGATGTTCAGATGGGTGAACATTCTGAGAGACTTGAGGGGGAAAATTCTGAGAGCTTGGTTAGACTCAGTGAGGAAAAACAGAATGAGAGTGGTGAGGATGAGAGATTGTTAACAGAGGTTCAAACAGAAAGAGATGCCTCTGAACCAGCTAATCTTGACCAGGTAACCACAAATGCTATTGGTTCACATCTCTTGGTGTCCAATATTGAAACAAACACCATGGACCTAGTGGTGGATCTTGAACAACCCATCCATACCCACTCAGAAGCATTTCAACATGCTACTGTTTCACACAAATCCGGGGAACCATCCCAAACTCATTTGGAGGGAGGTGATAAATCCCAACTTATTTTTCAACACATTGAGTCTGAATATCACAGTCCTATTCATATTGAGCCTGAAATTCCTTTTGACACTTGCACAGATCAGGAATTTCGTACTCCTGAAACAACATTCATAGACATGCCTAATGTTGGGTGTCGAGGATTGGATGGAAGTCCTGGTGAGGTGAACATTACAAAAGCCTCATTCAAACGTGCATCTGTTGTACAAGATGACTGTGTGTTATCTACAGGCCATGAGCTCTCTGGGCACATGAAAACTGGACCATCTGTTGGTTCAGGTTCACTGTTAGAAACTTCTGAATTTGAAAAGATTCAGAAACAAAACAAGGAGATGGGGGAAAAAGTAGAAAATTTGGAGAAGAGGATGGAGGATCTGAATGATGAGGTATCAGATTTGAAAGGTGTGTTGGAGAAAAAGTTAATTTCTGTTGAAACCAAGGTAGATGATGTAAAGAAATCCTTGGATTCTCACAAAAAGGAGATCATGGATATAATGTCTGGTTTTCAAAAAGATATGTTGAAACAAATGCAAGATATGCAGGATTCTATACTGAAAGCACTGAGTGTATCACTGGCTTCTACTTCAAAGCCTCTTGATCCTGTTCCTATTGCAGAAGCTGAAGCTGAAGGTACTTCTAATCAGAACTTAAAAAGAAAGTTTGATGATAATGAGCCTCATGATCATCAAAAGGGGGAGAAAAGACAAAGGTTAAGTTCTGATGATGATATTGGCATAGAAGATTTTGAGATAGCAGACATGCACTTAGCCAATACAAAAAGTTCAGAAGATCAGACACAGGAAAATTTAAAGGAGATGATTCAGATAGTACAGCTTGACAGTTCAGATACAGAAGAAATGGAGTTGGGAAGTATTGATAGTAATGAATCAGATAAAACAGAGGAATTGAACTTGGATACTGAGATGGAAGGAAACTCAGATGAAACTGTAGCTATTGAGGAATCTGATTTGAGAATAGAAGAAATAGTGGAAAGTACAGTGGTAAACAGGTGTACAGATATTGTGGTTTATAACAGTGAAAGGGCAATGGAGTCTGAATCAGAAGAAAGGAGGTTGAATGAAGAATTGATCAGAAGAATGCATAATGAAGTAGTCAGAGCTTTGAGTGTTCAGAAAATTCATAAAGGAATAAAAGTGATAAGACCCATTGATCTAATGGGAGAAGAAGACAGAACTGTGGATTACACTCAGGATTTTAAAGATGATTTTAGGTTTAACTTTTGTGATGAGTTAAATACAGAAGAAGAGTATGTGAAAGTGAAAGACTTCTTTATGCCTTCTGAATATGTATTCAGAAAACCAATTGAGATTCCAAAGATTAAATTGCAAAGACTAGAAGAACCTGTGTGTGACTTCATTCTAGAGTTAAGTGATGTGCCATTAGCCAGACAATTTCATGATGATATTTTTCCTGAGGAAATATATGATAATCTCTACTACACAGAAGGAGAGTATGAGCTTTTGGAAAGTAACATTGATGGTTTTATGGATGACAGAGCTCAGATGGTCTACTCAGAAGCTTCTAACATGTTCAGAGTTCCTGACTCAAAACTGCATATTCAGAAAAGAATCGAGAAAGTTCTGATGTTTCAACAAGATGAATTCAATGGTTTAATGTTCGTTAGAATGGAAATACTGAAAGAAAGAAATACAAAGGTTTCCATGTCTACATTTGATTTTCACAGATTGACTCTTGATGATCAGATCTTTCTAGTCAAGTTCTTTGCTAGCACTGAAGAAGCCTTGATAGAAATTGAATGCAGAAGACTTCTGGGTATTTATGTCAGAAATACATACTTGTATGACTTCCAGTTGGCTATCGAAGAAAGAAAAGAAAAGTGCAATCTGAGTTCTCCCACAAAGAAAACAGAAGTTGATCTGCATGTGAAGGGTTTTGTGAATGAAGGAATGGAGACAGAAGGGTTCACATATATGGTTCACGAAAGACTTGAATTGTTCAGATTAAAAGAGTTGGTGAAGTACAGTGATGCAACTCTGAATTGGTTGTTGATTAGAATGGAAGTAAGTATGGATGCTGAAAAAGAGAGTTTAAAGAAGAGATGCATAAACTGTGTGAAGAGGAGGTTGGATTTTAGAAGAAAAATCAGAAACAGTAGTGAATGGTTGCTATCTGAGGTGAATCCCAAAAAGATTCTACATAATGATTTTGTGTTCCCAGCTTTATTTTTTTTTAATTTTTTTTTTTTTAATAGCAACTGGTCATATGATCTATTAACAATCTGTGAATTACAAGATATTACAATGGATTTTTCTAAATGGATTCACCAAAGATTATGTCAAAGATTCTCTTCAAGATTCTTTTAGCTACAGTTGCTAACTCCTATATATACTGTAGAGAATAGCTAAAGCTACAGTACATATAAGAAACAGACTAATAGAACAATTACACGTGTCCTAATTAGTAACTGAATATAACAGATAATATCCCAAGATATGAATTCTGAACATACTTCTGAATAAGCGCTTCAGAACATTTGTCTTCATAGTCAGAAGTTCTGAGTCTCCAACTCAGAACTCTGAACCTTCTAGTCAGAATCCAACACTTAATACTTCTGAATAAGCGCTTCAGAACATTTGTCTTCATAGTCAGAAGTTCTGAGTCTCCAACTCAGAACTCTGAACCTTCTAGTCAGAATCCAACACTTAGAATCTTTTTGAGATTTCTCACTCAGAACTTCTGAGTCTTCTACTCAGAACTTCTGAGTCTTCTGAGTCTTCTTTAGTCTTCTTACTCAGAACTCAACACTTGTGTTTTTGACAAAACTCTAGACCTAACAACTACCCCCACCGAAATTGACCCATCTGCCACCGAAATTCAGCCTCCCACCGATCCTCAACCTTCCACCGACATTCATGATCCCACTTCTGTACATCATAATCTTCCATTAACCTCAACACACAATATTCCACCACCTTTACCTCCTTCCACCAAATGGACCAAAGATCACCCCATAGATCAAATCATTGGTGATCAACAAGTTGGAGTCCAAACACGAAGAGGAGTTGGAAATATTTGTCTCTATGTGAACTTTCTCTCTCTTATTGAGCCCAAGAAGATTGATGAAGCTCTAGCAGATCCCTGTTGGATCACTGTCATGCAAGAGGAGCTTTCTCAGTTTGAAAGACACAAAGTTTGGAGTTTGGTTCCCAGACCTCCAAAAAAGACAATCATTGGAACCAAATGGATCTTCAGAAACAAAATGGATGAAAAAGGTATAGTTGTCAGAAACAAGGACAAACTGGTGGCTCAAGGATACAGACAGGAAGAAGGCATTGACTATGATGAAACATTTGCCCCTGTTGCAAGACTTGGAGCCATAAGAATCTTTCTGGCTCATGTTGCCTACCGAAATTTCAGGGTCTTTCAGATGGATGTCAAAAGTGCCTTCCTCAATGGGGAACTTGCAGAAGTCTATGTGAAACAACCACCTGGTTATGAAGACCCAACACATCCAGACTATGTGTACAAATTAGACAAGGCTTTATATGGTCTTAAGCAAGCTCCATGTGCTTGGTATGACACACTTGCTGATTTTCTTCTAAAGAATGGATACTCCAGAGGTAAAATAGACAACACTCTTTTTGTCAAGAAGACCTCAGGTAATCTCATTCTTGTTCAAATTTATGTAGATGACATCATCTTTGGTGCCACTGATGAATCACTGTGTGATGAGTTTGCCTCTCTCATGATGAGTGAATATGAGATGAGTATGATGGGAGAGCTTACATTCTTTTTGGGCCTTCAGGTCAAACAAACTTCAGAAGGGATTTTCATAAATCAAAGCAAATATATTAGTGACCTTCTAAGAAATTTAACTTCTTAGATAGCTCTCCTATGAAAACTCCCATGGCACCACCTCTGAAAATTCATGCTGATCCGGATGGTAAATATGTTGATGTAACGAATTATCGAGGGATGATTGGTTCTCTTCTTTATTTAACTGCTAGAAAACCGGATATTATGTTTGCTACCTGTCTATGTGCCCGTTATCAAGCCAATCCAAAAGAATCTCATTTGGCCGCTGTAAAACGGATTTTCCGGTATCTAAAAGGTACCTTGCATCTGGGTCTTTGGTATCCCAAAGACTCAGGTTTTGAACTAATTGGGTGTTCAGATTCAGATTATACAGGTTCCAAAATTGACAGGAAAAGTACCACAGGCAGCTGCCAACTTCTTGGTGGTAAATTAGTCAGTTGGTCCAGCAAGAAACAAAACTTTGTCTCAACCTCTACTGCTGAGGCTGGATATGTTGCTGCTGGAAGTTGTTGTGCTCAGATCCTGTGGATGAAAAATCAACTCAGGGACTATGCCCAAGTCTACTCCAAAGTCCCAATTCTTTGTGATAATTCAAGTGCAATAGCTATTGCTAACAATCCTGTTCTACACTCAATATCAAAACAAATAGATATCAAATATCACTTCATCAGGGACCACATCTCAAAAGGTGACATTGAGCTGCATTTCATTCCAACTGATCTTCAGCTTGCCGATCTGTTCACAAAGCCCTTGGATGAAGCCCGGTTCAACTTTCTAATCAGTGAACTTGGAATGTTGTACTTAGATTCTTAAAAAAATGGTTACTCCTCTTATCGGTGGAATTGCTCACCGACACCCACACCTCTTAGATGGCCTAACTCATTGAAACCTTCCGTATCGGTGTCTCTCCATCCTACACCGATCTCACATCGGTACCAATTCCCTTTCAGCAAAACCTTGTCACCGACCTCACTACACCGATGGCATCATCTAGATGATTTCATCACCATGACCTTACTCACCAAACCCTATCATCGGTAGAAATCTCTCTCACCGACACCTTCTTCTTCTATTGGCAAGATCTATCACCGACACCAACACTACACCGACGTGACCCTCACATCCCACCGATTCCCATCTCACCGATCCATCAAGATTGGTACTCTCACATCGGTGGAAAGCATCCCCCGATCCCCATCCAATCCTTATCCTACACTTTCCCCAATGCTTACCTCATCTTAAACCTAGGTGTCATACTTGACTTTGACCCCTCCCATTCTGTATAACTTCCTTTTCGGCCACACAACCACATAACCTCATCATTACCCTCTAAAATCATTTTAAATATTATTTTCAAAATCATCTCTCCGTCTCCTTAATAACCGTTACCGCCTAATCCATTCTTCATTTAAACCTCGAACCTTCATCTCCCACGATCACACTCTTCTCTAATCTACAAATACAACCCATTTTCTTCCTTCTCTCTTTTCGCTAACCTGCAACCCACGAACTTTCTCTCGAGCACTCGTAACCTGCAACTGTTCTCATCCATGGCTTCCTCCACATCTTCCAAGGCTCACAAATCTACCAAGGTCGTTAAGGACATCCCTACCTGCTTCGAAGACTTAAAGTTCAACCCTTGCAATCACGTTGCAAGGTTTGAATCTGATCTGGCCCATCCCGAGTTCAACACGGTAACGAAATTCTTGACCCGTTCTCCACTTCTCCATGCTTTTACATGTAACCCTAAGATGACCAAAATGCTCATTGGAAAGTTCTGACTCACCTGTGTGTATGATCCATCAAACGAGGCTATTCACGCCTCCATCCTTACTAACGAAGAAGGTGATCACGATCTCACCTTTGGTGTTGACGATGTTCGTCGTGCTCTTAGGATCGAAGGCTTCTCTGAATATGAAGACATGCACGTCGACAACCTTCATGAAGTAGTAGTCAATACCATTGGCTACATTCACAAATCAGATGACAAGACTTCCAAATCCTCCAAAGGCCCAAGTACACTCACAAGAAACAAAATGGGTGGTGTGTGGAACTTCTTCTTTGCTCATATAATCTATTGTCTTTCTAGAAAGACAAGTGGTCAGGACCAATCCCCTTCTTACATCACCAAACTTGCCCATGCACTAATGTTTCAGTGAAAAATCGATTTTTCCCAGTATTTCTTTACTGAACTCACTGAGGTAGTCAAACACCCGAAACTCTGCAATGTGGCATACCCCCGCTTTATCTCTATGATTGTCCAACACAAGCTTGGTTCGACGTTAGATGCGGACCGAAAATAATCATCTCCCCGCTTTGTCTACGATTGTTCGGCTCCCATGGTTGGTCAAAAGACACTCGATGTTGACCCTCTCGCAACGGATCTTCCTCTACGGCCAGGTATGATTTCTTTTGCTCACACTCCCGATCTTCACTGGGGAGACGCGGAAGCTTCCGGGTTTCAACACCCGGAAGTTCCCGCGGAATCCCAAGTTGTAGTGGCCCCTTCTCCCCGTTCCCGAGTGAAGTCGGGTGGCGCTAAAAAGAAACAATCAAAGGCCCCCGACACCTCCGCACCTTCTTCTAGGACTACGCCACCGAGAGATCCCTCGGAGGCTACCCACGTCCAAATCCCGTCTCAAAAGCGGAGGCTCTCAAAATCCCCTTCGAGATCTCCTCTAAAGAGGTCTCGGACACCTTCGGCCAAGCCATCTAAGCCAACTGTCGATTCTCAAAAATCGACAGTTGTTGAAATTCTCCCATCAAGGCCACGGGAATCAGTTATACCTCCTACCAACTCCTCTGTTGCCTCTCAACAGGCCTCAGTTGTATTTTTGGAGAATCCACAATCGACCTCCCCACTCACTTCCTTGGGTGGTGGAGATGACTTTGGGGTCTCTCCCCTCGAAGGTTCTGATTTTGCACTTCACAGCCTAACACCCAATCAATATATGTCGATGATGCACAACCCGCTGAGGGTTCCCTCACTGCTCAAACCACTGGTGATTTCTTTGATATTTTGTTAGACGATACTGGCTCTCCTCGAAATGTTACTAATGAAAACATTCTAGCCATGCTCACTGACAAACCAAACTCCCCGACTCTCTCCCCACCACCGACAATGCCATCACCGAGCCCACCCTCACCACCGACAATTCCCACCCCTCACCGATCTCCCACCCCTCACCGATCTCCAACCCCCCGACGGTCCCCATCTCTCTCCAACCCAAAGAGAACTCTTTATCCAGACCCTTTATCCACACACTCGTCCTCTTCCACCTTACCTGAGGAAAGATTGCTTCCACACACCCCACTATCACCTACTGCTCCCCGATTCCAACTCCCCGAGGTTCGTACTTCATCTTCTACAGGTGTTCGGCTACCAGGAGATTTAATTGTTGACGTTTAGGAGTGTGCCCGCCAATGTCGGATGGTGGGTACTCAATTCGGGTCATTCAAAAAGGCCACAATCTCTATGATTGCTCAGACTAATGAACGTGTTACAGTTCTGGAAAACCGTCAACCTCAGCTTTTAGAAACAACTCTTCGGGATCTTCTTCGGCCTATCTCCGATGGCATGGCCAACTTCTCCCAAAAGTTGGAAGATTTAACCACTTCCAACTCAGATATGGCTATCTCTATTGCAGCTATCAAAGCCTCCACCGACTTTAAAGATTCTGAGCTTGGTCGACTTATTTCTAAGGAGACTCGTCATCAATTACTTCGGACCTCTTTGTCTGAATCACTACAACGTCTTCATTAAAAGATGGACACTCTCAATGCTAGTTTGGATTGGGATCTTGATCACGATGACTTTTCTCTGACCAGCATTGATCTGGTCCGTGTTCATCTGCTGCACTCCAAATTTGTTCAAATTATTGAACAGTTGGGTTTGGGAATTCCGGCTGCTGCTGAGGGGGAGAAATCTCTCAAGACACTGAAAATGCCTCCGATAAAGAGAACTGATAGCAATCAGCCTTCATCCACCACCGATCCACATCTCCAAACACAAGATTGCCACCGACCCACCAACAGGTACTTCTCTTACACCGACTCCATATTCATCGGTGGACATTCCATCGGTGGACATCACTGTTACCAACATCCCCTCGTCCACACAGACGCCATCGGTGGAGAAATCCTCACCAATTCGTTCTCCATCGGTGGAGAAAAGCCATGTAACTTCTAAGGGGGAGCAAATTGGTTCTGCTCCTAAAGATAAAGGGAAGAAAATATTATCCGCCGAAGATGAGAAAAGGGAAGAAAAGAAAAAGAAGGAATTAGCAAAGTATGGGTCTCGACCTTCAGATGCCCAAACATTGAAATTAAAACCTCCTTCTCAAGTAACTGATGTAACGACCTGGTTTCCAAAACATGCTTCAAATAACATACATTGCATAACTTCACTACATTCATAATAAAAGATACATAATAAACCACAAACGGTCCCTTCGGTCTCGAAACTACAAAATACATTAAGCTTCCTAATCAACGCCCACCAAAAGCTCCTTACACTTAATCCTTTCCTTTGCCGATCCTTAACCTGGAAAACATATTTTTGAAAACAAAATGAGGGTTAGACCAAACGGGTCTAGTGAGTTAATCCCGGTCCTTTCCAAAATCATTATAAAACCTTTTATGTAAATCCTTTGTATCAAAATAGTTTAGATAAACCTTTGGTAATTATTTCGTAAAATATAAACATACCACACGTATTTAAATACCAATCCAGACTCGTGCATCGTGTACATCTCATTCACCTTATTCCTCCACAAATGGCCATATTAGTTGGTAGCAAGCCAACTAATAAATCAACAACCGGTCCGCTCACCGGAACCCGGCTACCCGTCGGTCCGCACACCGGAACCCGACTACTCACCGGTCCGCACACCGGAACCCGGCTACACACCGGTTCGCTCACCGGAACCCGACAACAAGTGCACTCGTGTAGTGCAAAGCTTATATAAATACAATATATATCTCATTACATCATATTGTCATTTATATACACATAATCATATTCCTACCACATAATCATCTCATATATATATATATATACACATATATATGTATCCCAGTTCAAAAACGTTTTAAAGCAAAACTCACCTCGATCGCTTATTCATAAACACTTCCAAGCTTTTCTCCAAAAGATTCAGTCTTTCAATCCAAATCCACAGAATCTGAAACAGATTAAATACAAATATCCCATTACCATTTGAACACGTGAACCCTAGATAAATCTACCTAACTCTCGCCCTCAAAACAACCAAACAACTATAGCTTCCGGACAGCCTAAAGCCACCCGGACAACCCAACTTTTCCGGATAGCATCACAAACCCGGATAACATGAATTATCCGGACAACTCAACTTTTTCGGACAACACAAGGAATCCGGACACCAAAGTAATCCGGACGTCATCCGGAAAACATAAGAAAAGAGGAACTTACCCGGACAACACCCTGTCCGGACACCTTCAGAAAGTCATCCGGACACCATCAACAAAACTACCCGGACACCTTCTACTTTATCCGGACACCACTGTCGGTTTATCCCATTTTCACCCAGAAATCGACTGAATCATTAACAGATGTGATTTTGACTATTCTACTCCGATAGGAACTATCTAAAAGTAATTACAAACATAAAATACAAAGAGACACACCTCAGATTCACTTCCAAGCATACCAATTGAAGCCTTAACCTAGCTTTTCTTCTTTTTCTTCTTTTCTTCCCAAAACACACACATACACCTTCAGCTGATATTTTCTGATGTTTGAATAATATCTGATTTCTAAGATAATAATATCAAACTTAATTTACCACTTTGGTCCTTGAACTTCTCAATAATAACCCAAACACCCTTAACTTATAAACTTATCCAAACTTTCCCTAAATAGAAACTTTAAAGTTAAATAAACTTAACGGAATTAGATTTTTAACTAACGGATTTACCCGGGGTATTACATTATCTCCCCCTTAAAAGAATTCCGTCCCGAAATTCGGTTAAGCAATAAACGAGGGTAACTACTTATCACGTCCTACCCAATGGTCCTTCACTCTGATCATTACATTCGTCTACTTTCTCCCACTCTCTTCTCAACCTAAAACACGTTTTCCCAAGGATAGCTCACTAGGAGGTACTCACTCTTAACGGATCCTATGAGCTAGCTTTATTTCACCTCCAAACCAATTGCACGCACCCAATTTCAACAATTACTATACTTTACTAACAACTTCACCATACCTCATATCAGAAACTTAATCGAGTCAATCCAAAATCACACTCACTGCTCAAAATAACTTCACATTTTCCATTTCTCAAACGGTAATACTCTATTATTTAGCTAACCATCTACTGCCACTCCATTCTCTTATTCTTGAATAATACTACTACACACCACCTCGACATCCATGCCTCTCCACACATACTTTTGGCACATCTAAACAACTTATAAACAAAATCCCGAGCAGAGGTTTCCACTTATACTCACCCCATGTCATCACAAATCCACCACTTAATCTCACGAAATTCACTACTACTACACCTCGCACATTCACTAATTATAAACTGCCACCATCTTATCCACATTACCCCACACATTTAAACAATACCTTTCTTGATAGCGTCAACAATCACATTAAGTATAATCTACACAACATACTAAATTGTCGCCTTCATGACTAGGTCAAGACTTCACGAACTATCGTTACCTTCCACACACAATCGTCACGTTCTACATACTGCTATTATTCTTTACACTCAAGCCATCACACTCCACACACTAACAAATTAAAACAACAATAATTAAACACACCCTTCTATATCTCTAACACAATTATCAAATATTTTTCTAACACAAATAATAAAATTGAAAACACAAAAGAATCGGTTTGCACCGAAGTCAGATAACACCTTAGCACGTATAGAGTTTATAGAAATATACCTGTCTTCGCCTCTATTCATACATCGAGTCCGACTTGCCACTCTGTTGATTTCAACAAGGTTAATAAACACGTAAGCACATACCCAATATAACAAGATATTCCGGTTCAACATGTACTTGTAAGTTCACGCTTACACTGGCCAGGTGTAATTTGAACATACCTTACATGATATTCCTTCTACCTTTTTATACTTAACATCCCAAGGTTCTAAATTAATAGGGACATCCTACTTCACATGCAGTTTAAGTCTAGGTATAAATCCAAATACCTAAATCCCTTAAACTAGGGCTCTGATACCATTTGTAACGACCTGGTTTCCCAAACATGCTTCAAATAACATACATTGCATAACTTCATTACATTCATAATAAAAGATACATAATAAACCACAAACGGTCCCTTCGGTCTCGAAACTATAAAATACATTAAGCTTCCTAATCAACGCCCATCAAAAGCTCCTTACACTTAATCCTTTCCTTTGCCGATCCTTAACCTGGAAAACATATTTTTGAAAACAAAATGAGGGTTAGACCAAACGGGTCTAGTGAGTTAATCCCGGTCCTTTCCAAAATCATTATAAAACCTTTTATGTAAATCCTTTGTATCAAAATAGTTTAGATAAACCTTTGGTATTTCTTTCGTAAAATATAAACGTACCACACGTATTTAAATACCAATCCAGACTCGTGCATCATGTACATCTCATTCACCTTATTCCTCCACAAATGGCCATATTAGTTGGTAGAAAGCCAACTAATAAATCAACAACCGGTCCGCTCACCGGAACCCGGCTACCCGTCGGTCCGCACACCGGAACCCGACTACTTACCGGTCCGCACACCGGAACCCGGCTACACATCGGTCCGCTCACCGGAACCCGGCAACAAGTGCACTCGTGTAGTGCAATGCTTATATAAATACAATATATATCTCATTACATCATGTTGTCATTTATATACACATAATCATATTCCTACCACATAATCATCTCATATATATATATATATATATACACATATATATATGTATCCCAGTTCAAAAACGTTTTAAAGAAAAACTCACCTCGGTCGCTTATTCATAAACACTTCCAAGCTTTTCTCCAAAAGATTCAGTCTTTCAATCCAAATCCACAGAATCTGAAACAGATTAAATACAAATATCCCCTTACCATTTGAACACGTGAACCCTAGATAAATCTACCTAACTCTCGCCCTCAAAACAACCAAACAGCTATAGCTTCCGGACAACCCAAAGCCACCCGGACGACCCAACTTTTCCGGACAGCATCACAAACCCGGATAACATGAATTATCCGGACAACTCGACTTTTCCGGACAACACAAGGAATCTGAACACCAAAGTAATTCGGACGTCATCCGGAAAACATAAGAAAAGAGGAACTTACCCGGACAACACCCTGTCCGGACACCTTCAGAAAGTCATCCGGACACCATCAACAAAACTACCCGGACACCTTCTACTTTATCCGGACACCAGTGTCGGTTTATCCCATTTTCACCCAGAAATCGACTGAATCATTAACAGATGTGATTTTGACTATTCTACTCTGATAGGAACTATCTAAAAGTAATTACAAACATAAAATACAAAGAGACATACCTCAGATTCACTTCCAAGCATACCAATTGAAGCCTTAACCTAGCTTTTCTTCTTTTTCTTCTTTTCTTCCCAAAACACACACATACACCTTCAGCTGATATTTTCTGATGTTTGAATAATATCTGATTTCTAAGATAATAATATCAAACTTAATTTACCACTTTGGTCCTTGAACTTCTCAATAATAACCCAAACACCCTTAACTTATACACTTATCCAAACTTTCCCTAAATAGAAACTTTAAAGTTAAATAAACTTAACGGAATTAGATTTTTAACTAACGGATTTACCCGGGGTATTACAACCGATCCCAATCTTGGTCTGTCTCCTCAAGAGATTGAGGAAGCAAGACTAGCTCAAAAGGTCTTGGATGAAACAAAAGCTCTATCTTTGAAAGTGGCGAAAGAGGAAGCCGCAAAAGCCAAAACCACCGATCCCATCCTTGCCCAAAGATCTGAATTGGGCACAATAAAAGAAGAAAAGGAAGAAGAAATAAACTGGTACAAAAAGGTCATGCACCACCGAACCAACAGGTCTCCCATCTCGTGTGTCAAAATCGCCACCTCAAAGCTCCACCCCACCGACATAAGACTTGTAATTGATAGGGAAGATGGAACATCATGGAGTGTTAGAGATTTCCATCTCAAGCTATTTGGCCTCTCCGAATGGTTTGAAATCTCTAAACTCTTGATAAAAAGTGCCAATCCTAAGAAAGAAATCTTCATTAAATGCATTGATGAGCTGATGAATAAGATGAAGGAGCTGAAGAAGAAGCACAATATTGTTCTCTCTACCGATGAACGTGCCCGACTTCAATCTTTAAAAGAAGACGTTCGACTACCCAAAACCAAAAACCAATCGGTGAAAGATACAAATTTTAAAGATATGGCTGCTAAAGGGAAAGTTCCTTATGTGGGCAATCTTGACCTGTCCATCCCTACCTCCACTCAATATTCCTCAACAACATTATGCCTTTCACCTTTTCCTGGTCTCTTCTTCAACGACGCACTTGGGCACCGACGATTCTTCCGATTCTCTTAGATTCATCTCGCCGACATCCTTCTTCTTCAAGGCATCTACAACCTCATGCCTAACAACACTGAAGCTCAACCTTATTATCAAAATGTGATAGCAGAAATGAAGCGTCGCAACCAAGCACCAAGAAAGTGATCTAGGTGTTTTTCTGTTTTAAGTTCTTGTAAAATCTTTTTATTTTTAGATGTATGAAAATTTTACTTGAACACAAGTATTTTCATCTATTTGAATTTCTGTGTTGCACATATTTATTTTCCTTACTTGTAAATATTGGTTATACTGTACAAACTCATAAAAGACAAAATAGATCAAAAAGAACAAAAAGAATGGTCTATGTGAAAAGAACCCAAAAAGAGAAAAAGGGTCAAAATGCTTTTTATTCTCAGATACTCTTAAATATTCTAAGTATAGAGCTCAAATTCAAATAGGGAGAGATTGTTGGGTCACCAAAGATTTGAAATTGACTCACCGATGCTTTTCCTTATATCTTACTTAGAATATTTTAGCATGGTTCTTTATGATGACTTGTACATGATATCAAATGTTTGGTGAAGTCAAAGATCAACCAAAGTCAAGATTAAAGAATCTCTCAGTGTGGAAGTGAGAAATCCTACATCAACAAATTACAAGTCATTGTCCACCAATGGTGTTCCCACCGATGGTGTTCCCACACATCGGTGGACACCTTCTCCATCGACCATCATCCTATCGGCCAACATTATCCCACCGATGTGGATGCTCAAAATCGGTGGGACCTCTATTCTTTCTCATGGATGCTTTTCTTCAAAGAAAGTCACAAGTCTCAAGGCACTTATATCGGTGAAACTTTATCGGTGGAACTGCATTGGAAAACACATCAAGAAGATCTTCCATTTTTGGAAAATATCTAGTGTCAGGTAAAAGTGACCTTTTGGCGCCTTGTCCATTTTTAGAAAACGTCTCAATCAGCATGGGCATTCTTCCTAGTTTCAAGGAAAAATGTGATAAGGACATATCAACTTTTCAGAGGACATCACCTATAAGCCAATCTCCTGATGACAAGTGTCCTAAGCATTTAATGCTCAACACGCTATAAAAGAAGGAAGAAGCTCCCATGCAAACGACGCTCATTGGAAGATTTTCTAAGTGCAAGAATTCTTCATTTTGCTCAAGAACTTTATAGCGTTGTTCTAAGTGTTCTAAGTTGTTTTGTTTTCAGTATACTTTGTGAAAGATTGTTAGAATAGTTTTATCTGTTCTTTTCCGCAACAGTCTTTAGATTTCTATGTGTAATTCTTGTTGAAAGTTTTTCAATAATAGAATTCAAATTGTGAAAATTTTGATTATTGTATTCAACCCCCCCCCCCTTCTACAATACTTGTTAAGCCATCTGGGACTAACAGAAGGTCTTCTTGAGTCTTCTCCCCCTCTTTCGCATGTTGAAAAGGGGAGGTATCAGCGGTAGCAGCAGCTGCATGAGCAGGTTCCCTGTCTTCGTGGCCAGGGAAACCCAGATGGCGTTCAACCGCTGCTAGTCTGGCTTCAAGGTCAGGCGTAGCAGGGGTTGTCTTATGAACCAGTTCCACCACCTTTTCCAGCTTTTCCCGGTCATCCTGGGAGAAGTGGGATATGGAACGGTAGGTGCATTCAGCTTTTCAAGAAGCTGGTTGAGAAAGTCGTTTGAAGAGTCGACCTTTTGAGCTAAAGAGCTCGCTTCCTTCTTCAACGAGGTCATTTCCCCCGTAACCTTACCTTTAAGGTTTGAGACCTCTGTCTTTAGTGATGTGACTTCACTGGACAAAGTCTTGAAGTTTGAGGAGAGGGTGTCATTGGAGGAGTTGAGAGTGCTGAATGTCTCTGAGTTGGTCGTGAGAGCCTCATCAACAGAAGATAGTCCTCTTTCAATCTTGGACATATCAGCGGTGGAGGCTTTGGCAGCAACTTCAGTGGCCAACTTCTTTAAAGTCTCCCCAGCGTCTGTAACCGCTGCGGAGTTTGAGGAGATGGTGTTGGTGAGAGTTTCCACCTTCTTAGTAATCTCCGTGAGAGAGTGGTTGATGGTGCCCAAGTTAGGACCTGTAACAGAAAATAACTTATGAACAAAGGAAAGCTCAGAAGTTGGGGGTTCAGAGAGAGAGGTATTGTGTATACCTGGGGGCGGGTTGGAGAAAGTGTGGAAATCACGGTGTCCAGTTAAATGCTCCATATCGTCTTCCATGTTCGGTTTATGCGGAGAGCCCGCAGGTCCTTGATTTTGATCTATCATATGCTGAAGATCAGCAACCGCTGTGTCATTTAGGTGAATGACGTCTGAGGTGGAGAATGGGGGAATTAAGAAGTTTGGAGTGACCAAAGAAGATGAGGGAGGAACAAAGGATGAGAAAAAGGTTTGGGTGGCAGATTCAGCGATGGATCCGCTGAGAAAAATCTCTTCAGTACTTGGGGGCACTAAGAGTGGGGGTTCATGATCCATGGTAGCTTTAGTGTCTTGAGGCACTGAAGTGGGAATGGAAGGGGTGGCTTCAGCGGATGTGGCGGAGTGGGCCATGGAATCATCCAGCGTCTTTTGTAGAGAGACGGATGCAGATTCTTCAGCCTGGGAAGGCTTGGGCGGTTGCTCCTTAGAGATCTTCTTGGTCTTATAGGTGCCAAGTGGGGATTCAGATTTGTTTCTCTTTCGAGATGGAGTGGTGGTTGCGGCCTGGGTACCAGCGATTGGGACGACCGCTGCCGTTGAGGTAGCCGCAGAAGTAGAAGAAGTAGAGGGGCGAAGAAGAGGTAAGAGAGTAGAGAGATGTACCTCATTGGCGATCGGTTTGTAGTCCAGTACCTTAGGGCCAACCTGAGAAAGTCTCAGGTCCTTGTTTTTAGGATACTCTTCTTTTAGCCCATGCAAGAATAAGGAACTGAGGAAACGCAGGTATGGAACGTTCGTTGGCTTATTAGGGGCTTCGATGTGTTCCATCAAGTCTTCAAAGATTGGACGAGCCCAATCTACGTGCATGCCTTTCATCAATGCACAACCCATGGCGGATTGGGTGTTTGAGGCCTGATCAGTGGACCCGGTTTTTGCTGTCATACAACTGATGAGATGAGAAAAGATGAAGTTCATCTCGCTGGGCATCTTGCTTTTCAGCACGGTGGATATCTTCTTCTCAGGGAGGTCATCTCTCCCTGTGTTCCATTTGTAGTTCATTGCGTCTAAGAATGCGATAATTTCAGCTTTTCCTTTGTTGGAGTTGGGGTCAGGGAAATGAACGAACTTGTTGTCCTTTGAGCTTGAAGGGAGGTTCAGGGCATGTCGGATAACTCCAGGAGTGACTTTTGCTCCGCCGAAGTCAGTCTCGAAGGCGATGGCATCGATCTGCTTCTTTGGGTTTTTGTTAGAGGGGACTTGGGTACGATGAGCCGTGTTCCAGAACTGAGCTAAAAGGTTTTTATGAGCAGGGGGCTTGATAGTGAGCGCTGTCGCCAGAGGACAGATTTTGATAAAGTTCACTGCATCATTCATATGAGTGACCATTTTCTTTGGAGGGAATTCCAGTAAAGCATAGGGATTGTTACCATGGAACGTAATCTGATCCATTGAGAGTTTCATCATTGGGGCCTTGGTAAGTTCAGCTTTTTCAGGAGTTGTAGGAGATGCAGTGTTGGTATTATCAGTGGTTGCCATTGCTGTTTAGAACACAAAGATGAAGAAGATAAAGAAAAGTTCTTAAAATGGAGAAGTTTCCAAAATAAGGGTTTTTAGGGTTTTCCAGTTTTGAAAAGAAGTACAAAACCAGGGAAAGTTCTTGTTTTCCAGTTTCCTTTTAAGGAAAGGATTCTGGAAAAACGTATGAAATGTTCCAAGTTTGAGATTTTTGCTAAAAACTTGAAGAACAACCTGTAAACAGATTGTGTTCATAAAACCATGAATAAAATGATTTCATTTTGAGAAAGTTCTTTTGTTTGATCTTTTAATAACAATAATAAGATCAAAAATAGGTTTATAAGATGGAAATAAAAGAAAAGTAAACCTGTTTCGTGAAGTAGAAGATGATAAACAGGTTCTTGAGAAAATAATCCAAATGCAACAGAGATTTATTGCCTTAGAGAGTATGTTCGTGTAAAAGGTAAAAATATAAACTTGATGGGTTTATATAGTGAGAGTAGAGAGAGAAAAACTAAGAGCGGGAAAAGTTTTTCATGATGACACGTGACATGTCCCTTGAATCTGATTGGACAAGGAAACGAAACGAGCGACCGTGTCAGACGAAAAGGCGTGCTATGGTTTATCCAAAAGATGACGTCACAAACGTCCTTTCGTATTTTAAGGTGTCTCTGAGGGTTTTAGAAAAACTCAGGGACAATTTTAAAATTGAGAAGCACTGAATGAAAATATCAGTGGTAGTTTTAGAGTTTCAAAGTATCACTGAAAGGAAGAGATATTCAGCGATGTAAATTATTTTGAAATCTTGCATGCTGAGGCGAACGTCAGCGATTAAGAGAGATAACATACCTTGATATCAGCGAGTTTGTGGTTGGAATCAGCCATTATGAAAAATAGCAAGGAAGAGAAAAAGATAGAGAGTATAAGCAAGATCTTGTTTATAAGATTAAATAAACTGCTCTGATACCACTTGTTGGTCCCAAAGGGGTTATACAAGTTTGTAGAAGGGGGGGGGGGGGGTTGAATACAAACACACGATTTTTATCTTTCTAAATTGTTTATTGATATGTATCAAACAATTTACAGTTTGTTGCGGAACAAGATTAAGGAATAAACCTAATCTAAACAAACTATGAGAACACTAAGAGTTCTTGCACTAGAAATAGAGATTAAGAAAATCTAGAATACTAAGGAGAGTATTCTATCACACAGAAGTTCAGCGAGAGAAGGAATGGCCGAGCACTTCACAAATGAAGTAGGGTTTCCTATATATACTGCATGCATTTAATGCATGTCAGTATACCTTTACACGTGGCAGCCTCTGGTTGGTTGCATGTTTTGACTTCAGTAGACAACCTAGTGGCCGCATGATGAACAGTGTAGAATCAGAGTTGGTTGTACGATTCTGGACAAAAGGGATGTTCGTTCTGACAAAATCGTACGGGGGAGTGCAAGGGGATAAGATAAAAGTTTCTTGTAGAGGAGGCTTCATGATCAGCGTTTGCTGAATGATTTCTTTATCAGCGAATGATAAAGTTCAGCGTTCGCTGAAGTCTTCTACTTGAAACTTCACGTTGGTTGGACAAGTCTTGGCTTCGCTGATATCCCCATCAGTTCATTAGTAGATTTAGTCGCTGGTTCTTTGGCTTGATCTTCGACTTCAGCGTAGAACATAGTTGACGTGAAACTTGTTTTCAAGGATCATAATTAAACAACATAATTTATCAGCGATCATCAGTGAGGCTGAACAGGCTTAGGGCTTACTGATGAACAGTGTTTGCTGAATGCATAATTTAAAGCGTATGTTTTCATCAGTGATACTAAACAGACTTAGTATATTTTCTTTTATGACAAAACATTAATACATATTGTCTACTTACAATTTTTACTAAGTGTTTCTCAGGGTCATTATCAAATCACTGAGGGTTTGGATCAACACTAAAGTAGATTTTGGGCAAATGAAATTTTATATGTTTTGTTTTAACTACTTCTCGTATAAGCTTGTGGTTCCTGATGGAGTCACTGTAAGTCTCTCATACCAACAAGATTAGTTCAGTAGTTGTCTATAGTTTTAATACCATGTAAAAATCTTATTCATAAAACAAGGCTCATGTTACTCATATGTGAGTAAGTTCTACATTGCTGAATGTTGCTTACTAATTTAATGGGTAAAGTAGGCAGTTAATATATGATTGATTGAATTGGTGAGATAAACTAGGTTATGCCTTTTTGTTTATAGTCAAAATCCGAAAAGGCGGGACATGGCAATACCAATTAAAACTACTGATGCTGATAAGATTTTGAACTAAAAGACTCCAATGTGATATGGTCTTAGTGGCCTGGACACACATTCACATTTATGGTTATTGCTTAGAACATAAAAGAAGTTTCAACCCCTAAAATGGAATAAGGTATGGAAAAGCCTATTCAATTCTGTGCAACTACTCACAAGATTTTGACATTTTGTCTTCTTTTGTATATTCATATAAACGTTTTGTAGAATCCAGATCCGTGCAACGATTATGTTTGTGAAAAAGCAAATAAGAACAGTTGATATGATTCACAAAGGCTGCCCACTTAGCTATTGATTTAGAGAGAATTACAGTGTAAAGCAGAAAAGCTAAATGAGACAACTAGCTAATTTTCTAAGCTAATTTCACTTTAAATACGCTGGGCCCGTGGTAACAAGCCCACGGCCCGTTCACAATGGACTAAGTTTAAACAATTACAATTCAAACCCTTGAACTTAAAATCAACATAAATTCTACCCTAACAATCTCCCCCTTTGATTTGAAGTTCGAGTTCGCGCTCGATCTCTTTCCAGTTGAATACGTATCGTTTGCGCAACGCGAAGTGAACCTCGAAAAATCTGATGGCGCAGCGGTAGTCGAGACGTTCTTCAACCATATCCAAAGCAGTCTGAGCAGTTCTTTCATTCAGATTGGGTACATAGGATACCTTTGGATTTTCGGATTCGTGCTTGATGATCTTCCGAAGAGCGTCTTGAACTTTGAGCAGTGTGCCGTCGCAAAATCGATCTACCTGACTGAACCTCATAAACTTCTTTTCTTTCTGAGCGTTGAGGAAGACGATCCCAAATTCCGGTTGAAGCAGCATTGCATTCTCGGGATACATTGACAGTTCAGGAGCTTTCAGATTCGGTTTGAGCAGATTTACCTTCTTCGCTCGGTTCTCGATTGCCATTTGAAAGTCCGTAAGATAAGAGATCATAATAGAACAGACGAGGAATCGACGAACCGCTTCGAGCGCCTTTGTTACAGCAAGCGGTCGGATGGTTCTGGTGCGAAGGTCTCTCAGAATAACCAGGAGGTCGAACGGATGGAGATGCTTAAAGTCAGCTTCAGAAAAAATCCATTCTTTTCCGTCTTCACGTCGAACAGTGAACACCGGAAAGACGATCTTCATAATTCGGTTTGACTGAATCTTTAGCACCTCTGAAATTTTATGTTTGGTTCGAAGCTGGTCTCTCGGGAGACATCGCTTCATGGCTTCTACGTATCGGAGTTGGCGTGCTGGATCAGGACTGTAGATGCCAAGACAGAAGGTCGGCTCAATCGGGCGAATTCTGTGTACAAACAGCTTCTTCAGAGATTCCTCCAGATGAGGACCTTGATCTTCTCCCAACGGTTTTGTTGCTGAGGAGGGGGAGGAAGACTAGGAGCTGTCGTTTGCTGAGGAGATGTCGGGATTTCTGCATTTGAGCTTTCGGGTTGATCTGAAGTCGTAGCGGGTTGAGTCGAGTGAACGGGAGGCGTACCATAGAAATTCTGAAGCAGAAACTGGTCGTAATCAACGTTGTCGTCTTCATCAGTGGGAAACACCAAGTTTACCTCGAAGTTTACGGCTCTGGCAGCTTTTTCGTACCATGCGTCTTCGGTTTCCGGGTTGGTTTCACATGTTGGATCAATCATGGTGAGCATTGGCATGTCTGATGGTTCTTGTGCGACCAATTCCTGTGTTGTACCCTCGGGCTTTTCAACCGTTGGGGTTTCGTCATCTGAAATATCCATGTCGATGACCATCTGTGCTAATGGCAACTCGGCTTTGGGTGTTGCTGTTGAAGTTTCCGCAGTTGGGGGTTCCTGTTGAACCACTGTTGTAGTTTCGCCAGTCACGATCTGGACGGTCTCGGTTTGGCGTAGATGCTTCTCCCCCTCACGGTGATCAGGATCATCCTGGTCATCGTGCTTACGTTTGAGACCGCCGGCTTGACTCTTACAAGTGTCTTCTAGTGAGCGGACCCTCTCAGACAGCGTGGCAAGCGCTTTGTTGTAGTCGTTGAGGGTCGAGTCAATGGCGTCAAGGCGTGAGGTGATGGACGAAGATGGAGCAGTGACCTGGGATCGAAGAACTGAGATCAGGTCTGCTTCGGTAGATGCGGTTGTGTCGGATTCCTGGAGTAGTTGGGCTAAGAGCATCGTCTTCAGAGTGTCCACCGAATAAGTAGCTTGCGGTTGAGTCGGTGGAGGCACAGAGGCGGTTTCAGTGTCTACGAGGTGGCCCTTTTCTTTGATAGCACGCATCACTTTGGCAAGTCCAGCGGCTACATGTTCCTGCATTTGTTGCTCCATAACCTGTCGAGCAGCCTCAAGGGTGCTGTCCAGAGACCCTTTTGACACAAAGTCGGGTAAAATAACATCGGGCTCACTTAGAATACCCGTTGAGGCATCTACCGTAGAGGTAGAGCCACCTACGTTCACAGCTGGCGTGATATTAACTGTGGTAGGATTTCCATCCAATCCTCGTGTTCCGGAAGTCGGAGACACTATAGGCGTTCCGGTCGGGTCACTAAGAGTCGCGACTTGGTGTTGTTCCGCATCAAGTGTCCTAGGCGAAGAATGTTCAGTAACAATAGGCTGTAGACTCGATGGTGCACGCAAAGAAGTCGAGACCGGGGGCTGCTGGTCTCTTATTTCAACACCTTGACCCTCCGAATGAGGGTCCGATGGAAGTTGTGCTGAATCCCCGTGTAAGACTGAGACACCCGTCTTTTGAGAGACGGATGAGTGGCTATGGGGGTCGTGCAATTGCTCCGCTAGGTCCACGGAGTCTGTTTCAATACCCCGTCCCAACGGATGAGACGGGATAGTAGATGTGGTGACCTGGATCACTCGGTTGGGGTCGCTCTTGAGCCTCGTTATCTTTACGGCTCGATCTTTCCTGGTTCAACTTTGAACGCAGTTCTCTCCGTCTCGCATGATCTAACTCCTCTACGTTTTCTCCCTCAGATGTCCTAGTGATAGGTCTGGTTCCAGTATGTGGAGGTGATTCAAGTGGGATGCCAACGGTAAAATCAGGGTTGGGTCCGATACCGTGAGGTATTTGTCTCAGGCGTATGTTTCGGTCGGTATCGGAGTCCGTGGAGTCAGATTCCACGTCTTCAACATCATGAGATGGTGACGGGGGTTCGGTGATATAAGGCTCGGTCGAGTGATGTAGAATTGGTCTGGAGGATTGACCGGCTTGGGCTGAGCTGGAACCGGGTCGCGATTCCACTGCACCACCTACTCTCGGTCCCCTTCCTCTCACAACTAACGTTCCCCGCCCGACAGCACCCGCTTGTCGGGCCCTTCCTCCTCTCGTCCTAGGACCCTCACGTCCCTCAGGCCTATTTCCCTGGGCAGGTCCCTCCGGCTCTGGCTGGACCATGGGAATTCCTAACTCTCCCATATAAGCAACTACCCCTGGTGCAGCGGGATCGGCGATGGCTAGTAGGGCGGCAGGAATGGGCGAGGCGACCGCATCGGATGGGTTGCGGATCACCATGAATTGGAGGTGTCTGATGGGGCATACCGGATGTGTAATACGTCTTGGAATGGCTGGATTCGCATCCATGTGCTGACGAACTGCAAGCGATAGGAAACGCGGGTATGGGAGGAACTTCTTCTGTTTGGTTCCGCCGATGTGTCGAATAGTGGTCACAAGTTCACGCCAGATTATCATGGCGAAGTCGACGTGGCGGTGGTAGCACACGGCGTGAACAAGTCGCAGAAAGTCGCTGGTACATTGATCAATACCTTTCCATCGGGCGGATAGGCAGCGGTTGAGTATGGTGAAGAGCGTTTACCAAATTGGCGCCATGAACTTGCGATTGAAGACTGAGGGTCGTTGAAGGTCGGAGTTGTAACCAAGAGCACGCATTTGTGCGTATAGTGTGGCATCGTTAACGGCAGGATCGTACCGTTCATGGTTGTTGGCAGTGGCTTCTGGTAGAGACAGTAGTCTGCGAAAGGAGTCAGGCGTCAGAGTAAATGGGTGGTTGTCAATCTGCGCCGTGATGGTCTGTGTATTGCCATTCGTACGGACTTGTTCCGTCAGCCAGACTTGTAGAACGTAGATCAAAGGAACGTCGACGGTGCGAGTGAGTGCCTCGCGTATGGGATGGTGCATCAGAATGTCTTGAATGACCTGATGTTGCGGGTTAGATCTGAACAGCGTCGGGTCCAAGTAATGATTGTTGGCCTCCAACTCGATGCCATGGTCAGGATCAACCAAGGCAACATCTGCTACTTCGTCGATGATTTCCTCCTCCTGAGGAATTTGGTCTTCCGGATTTTGTTGTTCCGCCATGTATAAATCTGTCAAAATGGCACACAGTTAGGAACTTAACCAGAAGAACAAGTGTCGGTGCGTACCTTTACGTTGAATGGCTCAATCTGAGACAGATTGAGGACTACTAGGGAGAAAACAGGTACAGAATGGACACAACAGCAGAGGAATCCGGATAAAAAAGACAGGGTGTCCGGATAAGCATATGCAAGTGTTCGGATACAAAAGGATTATCCGGACAAAGGTTTCCTGATACGCGAGTTTACCGGATAAGATGGGAGTCCGGACATCACACTATCCGGTAGTTGAACTTACCGGAAACCCTAAGTTTCCGGACAACTAGGTTTCCGGGAGTTTGATGTTGTCCGGATGGATATGCATGACATTTGAAGGTGCCCGGTTAAAACCGCAGTGAGTTGAACGTGTCCGGACACGATGAATGTGTCCGGACGAAGACGGATTTGTCCACAAAGATCACCAGGGGATCCCAAGCTAGTGTGAAGTTGCGGAATGGATGCCCAGGAGCAACTAGGGGCTCATGGGAGTAGGGGCAACTCTTGAATCGCAGCCATTGATGCGAATCCGTCGAAAAACCCCATTAAGGATTTCGGGACTGAGAAATCGACCCACTCAGGGTTCGATTTGTGGTGTTATGTGTGTGAGAGGTGCATATATTTAACTATCATGTAATCGCGAGCAACATACCTGAATGACGAGGCTGAAAACACAGTGAATCGAGAGAGAGATGAGAGTCCGAGCGAGAGAGAAAAAAATGTGGGGTTTTAGGGTTTTAGGTTAAAATGTCCGGATGTGGAGAAGCAGCGGCCCGGGTGTCTTATATAACCCGGGTGTTGTCCGGGATCCTGACCGACCCGGATAACAAGAGAATCCGAATAACAAGAGAATCCGGATAACAAGAGAATCCGGATAACAAGAGAATCCGGATGAGTCCTTTTTCGTGAGTTTTCAGAAAAACGGAACTTTTTAAGAGACCTTTCTCTCGCTCCCCCTCAAACTGAGCATGGGAATGCCATTGCTCCCCCTCGAATCGTGTATTAGGGTGCAGTTGAGGGGTCCGACACAAAAAACTTTAAGCTTTTGAGAGAATACCGGTGTCGCTCCCCCTCAAGTGATGACCAATTTAGGAGTGCCCACACACACATAAACTTTTGATACGTAAGAAAAAAGTGTGTGTGACGCTCCCCCTCAAAGTATGAGTAAACTTACCTGATGTCGCAGTGTACTCCCCCTAAACATAATGGTAAATGATGAAAGCACAGAGATAATGAAGTAATCAAAACAAACGATGGTATGAAGTAAAGGAAACACACGAAGAAAGAGTTAACCAGAGAAACAGACGAAATCTACCTAAACAATACAGAGACTAAATCTAACTAAGTAACCGAGACAAGTAGAATACCAGTGCGAAGAAGTGTATGCTCAATCATCAAGAGTGTTAACTCCGGATGATGAGTGGACAGTTACTCGTAGAGGTATGGAACTTGTAAAGGTACACAGTCGGATTAAGTCTTCAGATTTAGCATACCGAGCTTGAACACAAGAGTTTTAAAGCGTTTTTCGTCCAAGGCTTTGGTAAAGAGGTCTGCTAGCTGATGTTCTGTATTGACGAAGTAGAGCTCGACTGTACCTCTTTCGACGTGATCCTTAATGAAATGATACCGAACGTCGATGTGCTTCGTCTTGGTATGTTGGACGGGATTCCTGGATATGGAAATTGCGCTCTTTGAGTCACAGTAGATTGGGACTTTGACATAGGTGAATCCGTAGTCTTTGAGTTGTGTCTGCATACAGATTACTTAGGAACAGCAGCTTGCGGCGGCCACATACTCCGCTTCGGCAGTTGACGTTGACACGCACTGTTGTTTCTTTGATGCCCAGCTTACCAGGCTGTCTCCCAAGAACTGAATGTGTCCCGAGGTGCTCTTGCGGTCCAACATGCATCCCGCGTGATCCGCATCCGAGTAAGCGGAAAGTCCAAAACCTGTCTCTTTCGGGTACCAAAGGCCAAGATCAGCAGTACCACGTAAATAACGAAAAATACGTTTAACAGCATTGTAATGAGACTCTTTAGGGTTGGACTGATAACGTGCGCAGATAAATGTCGAGAACATGATGTCTGGTCTACTGGCAGTTAGGTACATTAAAGAACCGATCATTCCCCGATACAATTTGGCGTTGACAGCCTTTCCGTTAGGATCGGTGTCAATCTTTGTATTGGTTGCCATGGGAGTTTTCATTGGTGAGGACTGGTCCAATTGGAATTTCCGAAGAATATCCCTAATGTATTTGGACTGGTTAATGAAGATTTCGGTCGACAGTTTCTTAACTTGAAGACCAAGGAAAAAATTCATCTCACACAGCATACTCATTTTAAAAAAAATTCTCATGAGTTTGGCAAAGTTCTTTGCATATAATGGATTAGTAGAACCAAAAATGATGTCATCGACATATACCTGGACTAGAATGATGTGACCCTTTTCGTTCTTTATAAATAGAGTAGAATCAATAGTACCTCGTGTAAATTTGGATTCTAACAGGAACTTTGATAGGGTGTTGTACCATGCTCGCGGGGCCTGCTTTAGACCGTATAGTGCCTTGTCCAAGATGTAGACATGATCAGGTTTTGAGTCATCCACAAATCCGTCGGGTTGAGACACGTAAACTTCTTCTTGGAGATCACCGTAAAGGAAGGCTGTCTTCACATCCATCTGGAAGACTGTGAAGTTCTTGTGCGCTGCATAAGCGAGAAACATACGGATTGCTTCAATGCGAGCGACCGGAGCATAGGTCTCATCATAGTCGATCCCCTCTTGTTGTCGGTATCCTTTGGCCACGAGTCGCGCCTTGTTGCGAACAACGATGCCGTCTTCGTCCTTCTTATTCTTAAAAATCCATTTGGTGCCGATTACCGTCATGTGCGTAGGACGTGGAACCAGTCGCCATACTTTTAGAGCTTCGAATTGATTCAGCTCCTCTTGCATGGCTATGATCCAGTCTGGATCTTCGAGTGCTTTGCGAACGTTCATCGGCTCGATCTTGCTTAAGAATCCAGAAAATAGGCAGAAGTTGGCAGAAGCGCCTCGTGTACGTACAGGAGTGGAAGGATCACCGATGATCTGATGCAGGGGATGTGCCTTTGTCCATTTGGTGGTGTGCGGAAGCGGCTGTTGAGTAGAGTGAGAGGCGTCCGGATCCACATATGCACCAGATGGAAGGTCTTGAACTTGTTCAAGTGTAGCAGTCGTGTTTCTTGGAGGAAGTGGGGGAGGATTCGTCGATGGTTGAACATCCTCTGGTTCCGAGGAGTTCAGAGGTTGAACATCGGTTGTAGCAGAAGACGAATCATTAGGAGCGATCTATGAGAGCATAGGTTCCTCTGGGGGGTTACATTGCCAGGAGTACTTGTAGCAGATGAGGATGGTTGAGCTGTCTCCACAGATGTTGACGGTACTCGTAGACGGTGGCGGACCAGTTAAGTCGTCCGAATCCGCATTGCGAGCAGCTTCAAGTCGCGGGTGCGCTGAGACAGGTGTGGAAGAGTGAGCAGTGTCATCATAAAAGAATTCAAATAATAAATCTAAATCAGAAAGATTATCATTCGATGAAGATGCATGATTCGGATTTACTAATGCTTGTATAGATCCCGAACTTGGAGGTCCGGAAGCTAACACGCCAGTTAAACCGGGTTCTGAACTGAGGTGTTCAGAAGCCAAATCTGCGGCTTCGTCGAATGTCACGTTTATGCTTTCAACAACGGTTTTGGTCTGTTTGTTGTAAACGCGATACGCCTTAGCCTGCATGGAGTATCCAATAAAAACTCCTTCGTCCGCTTTGGGGCTGAACTTCCCGAGATCATCCTTGTCGTTTAGTACATAGCAAGTGCATCCAAATGCATGGAAGTAGCCAACGGTTGGAACGTGATTATTCATGATCTCGTACGGTGTCTTGTTGAACCGCAGATGTCGCTCCCTTGAACTTAAAATCAACATAAATTCTACCCTAACACGTTTAGACCCACCCTAAATGTAATAAAGTATGGAAAAACCTATTCAATCCTGTGCAAGGCATTGCTCACAATATTTTGTCTTCATTCGTATATTCACATGAACGTTTAGACCCAAAAACACGTTTATACTGCTTGTGTATGTTTTATGCATCTGATAGGTTTTATATTATTTTCAATAAATTTGAATGAAGAGTATCGGATTCTGTTTTAAGTCATGGGTCTCACAAAGATGATTTTGGTTCCTTAATGGTGAAATAGTTGATGTATTGGATGTTGATATAGAGCGCCTCGCTATCCGTTTCGAAGAACAAATGGACCACGCCAAACAGAGGCTTACGCGACATGGCACACAATCTAGCACGCGACCTGAAGCTGTTGCCCAAGCCGCGCAACCCCCTGGATACAAACCAAACAGAGACCTATGCGGCTAGCCATGCGGCCTGAAGCCGCGAGCCAAACCGCGCGGCTCCTTCAGAACGTCCAATCAGCTATTTCGATTTTTATTGTTTTAGAGTTGTTTTCCAATAAGATTTCTTTCCCTTATGGATTGATCTCAACAATAGTTTCCATAGTTATCTCTTATTTAGTTTAGCTATAAATAGGGCTTTTATCTACATTGTTTATCATTCACTTCAATATTCAGATTCAATAACAGTTCTTGATATTCAAGGCTTTTCTGTTACTTCTTCTAAGTTTACGTTGTAAACTTATTCACCGTTAGGGTTCGACGCTTGTCGATCCGTTCCGCGCATTCCTACTGCGTCAGTTGTAATCAGAGCACAAACTTACCTGTCTCTTCACCTCCGAGATGGCAGAACAACCACCCCCCCCCCCCCCACCACCTCTTACGTGAGCAGATCTTGATGGGCTAACAGCGGCTTTCACCGCAACCCTCAACACACTGACAACCACATTCGCCAACCAGATCAACGCCAACAACAACGACCGACGAAGACGAGACAGGTACGAAGGTCGTCATCGACCCTAGCATGGTGGCCGATGCCACCCGATCACCAGTTCCAGTTCCGACTCCGAATCCGACGGAGACGCCGAACCACCCCGAAGAGATCCCGATTACCGAATGAAAGCCGACATTCCCTACTTCTACAGGAATATGGGCGTAGAAGAATTTCTAGATTGGAAAATCGAGGTCGATCGTTTCTTCGACATTATGGAGATCCGAGCACAAGCAAGTAAAGATGGTTGCTTTCCGCCTGAAAAGCACCGCCGCCGTATGGTGGGACAAGCTGATAGCCCAACGACAACGGCAACGGAAAGGTCCGGTACGTTCATGGAGAAGGGTGAAACAGCTAATGACCGAACGATTCCTACCGGAAGACTACGAGCATATCCTGTACAAAATGTACTTGGATTGCTCACAAGGATCGAGGACCGTAACAAAATACACCACCGAATTAATCCGCCTCTTCGAACGGAACGAAATCGGCAAGACCGAAGGGCAAAGGGTTGCACGGTACATCAACGGGCTCAAAGGTTCGATACAAGACAAAATCGGACTCCAAACCGTATGGACCGTAACGAAAGCATCGAGCCTAGCCATGAAGGCCGAGCTTATGGGGAAACCCACTCGAACCTCATCTTATCGCCGATACACCACACCGACCCCCACCGAAGCCACTAGTTCCGCGACTGATAAAGGAAAGAGTATCGCGCCAAGTCCAATCGCCCGCGATACCAATCCTTCACGAAACCCTACCGGGTCCCAAAGCAAACTCGACACACCGAAACCATCCAACCCCTACGCCAAACCAACAGGATCTAAGTGTTACCTTTGTGGCCAACCGGGCCATAGATCCAACGAGTGTACCAACCGAAGAACAGTCGGTTTCGTAGATGAACATGGCAGCGAAGAGGAAGATGATTACCATGGAGTTGATTTCGCGGAAGAAGAGTCCGAAGAAAGAGTGAACATCGTACTCCAACGGGTCCTCTTATCTCCAAAAGAGGAAGGTCAAAGGAAGAACCTTTTTCGCACCTATTGCTCCGTCAACAAAAAGGTTTGCAACCTGATCGTAGACAACGGAAGCTGCGAAAACCTCGTCTTGCAAAAGTTAGTAGACTACCTTGGCCTACCAACCCAACCACACGACGCACCGTATTCCCTTGGATGGGTAAAGAAAGGACCGCAAGTTCGTGTGACCCAAGCGTGCAAAGTTCCCCTCTCCATTGGCAAGTACTACAAGGAAGATGTCCTTTGCGATGTCCTCGATATGGACGCATGCCATATCTTACTCGATTGACCATGGCAATACGACAACGACGTCACCTACAAAGGAAGGGACAACGTAATGATATTTCGTTGGGGCGACCGTAAGATCGCCATGGCACCCGTGGCTAACTTCCACAAGACCCTGGAAAAGAAAGGTGAGAACGTTCTAATCATCACCTCCGATGAGCAACTCCTCGAGAATGAATTCAAGGAGACTCAAGTGTTTTCCCGATAGTCGTAAAAGGTTTAATGAGCGCCGAAAAAGTCAACGACGAAATCCCGGAAGAGATCGGCGAAATACTTAAAGACTTTACGGATCTAATCTTCGATGACCTACCACCGGAATTGCCGCCTATGAGAGACATCCAGCACCAAATAGATCTAATTCCGGGCGCGAACCTACCAAACCTCCCTCACTACCGCATGAGCCCCAAAGAAAATGAGATCTTGAGGGAGCAAGTTGAAGACCTCTTGAGAAAAGGGTTTATTCAAGAAAGCCTAAGCCCTTGCGCAGTCCCCGTTCTTCTTGTACCAAAGAAAGGTAACTAATGGAGGATGTGCATTGATAGTCGCGCCATCAACAAAATCACCATCAAGTACCGACTCCCCATTCCCCGTTTGGAAGACATGCTTGATGAATTAGCCGGCGCAAAACTATTTTCAAAGATCGACCTTCGTAGCGGCTATCATCAAATCCGAATCCGACCCGGCGACGAATGGAAAACCGCATTCAAAACACCATTCGGCTATATGAATGGTTAGTCATGTTATTCGGAACCTCTAACGCCCCTAGCACGTTTATGAGGACAATGAACCAAGTCCTCCGCCCGTTCATCGACTCGTTCATAGTAGTATACTTCGATGATATACTCATCTATAGCCGAAAAAAAACGGATCACCTCGCACATCTCCGGAAAATCTTGACCGTGCTCCAAGAGAACAAACTCTATATCAACCTCAAGAAGTGCACTTTCTGCACCAACAAGCTCCTATTTTTATGATTCATTGTTGGAGAAGTCGGCATAGAAATAGACGAAGAAAAGGTTCGTGCAATAAAAGAATGGCCAACTCCCAAAATCGTATCCGATGTCCGAAGCTTTCATGGTTTGGCAACCTTCTACCGATGGTTCGTAAGGGATTTCAGCACCATCACCGCACCAATGACCGAGTGCCTGAAAAAGGGAAAGTTCCAATGGGGGCCCGATCAAGACCAAAGCTTCACCGAAATCAAAAGCAAGCTAAGCACCACACCGGTACTCGCCCTAACCGACTTTGACAAAGTCTTTGAAGTTGAGTGTGATGCAAGCGGAATAGGGGTAGGAGCTGTCCTCTCCCAAGAAAAGCGCCCCGTCGCATTTTTCAGCGAGAAACTAAGCGATGCTCGTAAAAAATGGAGCACCTACGATCAATAGTTCTACTCCGTGTTTCGAGCCTTGAAACAATGGGAACATTATCTCGTGCAGAAAGAATTTGTACTTTTTACCGACCATCAAGCCCTCAAGTTCATCAATAGCCAAAAGTCGGTAAGCAAAATGCACGCACGATGGGTAAGTTACTTGCAGAAATTTCCCTTTGTCATCAAACACAAATCTGGGGTTCTCAACCGTGTAGCCGATGCTTTGAGTAGACGAGCTACACTAATGATCACACTAGCCCAAGAAATCGTCGGATTTGAGGTCCTAAAGGATCAATACGAAGAAGATGGTGACTTCAAGGACATTTGGAACAAATGCAAAACGGGTACACCAATGGAAGATTACTACATTCAAAACGGCTACCTCTTCAAAGGTAACCAATTGTGCATACCTAACTCTTCTCTTCGTGAAAAACTTATCAGAGACTTACATGGAGGAGGATTAGGCAGCCATCTAGGCCGAGACAAAACCATTGCTAGCGTACTGGACCGATACCATTGGCCACACCTAAAACGCGATGTGGGGGCAATTGTACGAAAGTGATACACTTGTCAAGTTTCTAAAGGCCAATCTCAAAACACCGGTCTTTACTTACCGTTACCAGTTCTCGATGATATTTGGCAAGATCTGTCAATGGACTTCGTCTTGGGACTACCCCGCACACAACGAGGAGTCGACTCTATCTTTGTAGTAGTCGGCCGATTCTCCAAAATGACGCACTTCATAGCTTGCAAGAAGACCGTCGACGCAAGCAACATCGCCAAATTATTCTTCAAAGAAGTAGTCCGTCGTCAATCAGGTTGTAGCGCAGTGGTTGATCGCCCTGGGTGACGTGGTGGAATATCCATCTACCCAGGGTTCGATCCCAGGCGTTCTCAACATTGATAAGACATCTTTAAGTTTCAAAATTGCCAGGGATTAGTCCGGGCTGTGCCTGAGATACCCTTTCCAAAAAAAAGTAGTCCGTCTACATGGCGTTTCGAAAACCATCACCTCCGACCGTGACACGAAGTTTTTAAGTCACTTTTGGATCACTCTTTAGCGTTTATTCGGGACCACACTAAACAAAAGCAGCACCGCTCATCCCCAGTCAGATGGCCAAACTGAGGTAACAAATCGAACCATGGGAAACATGCTTCGGAGTATTTGTGGGGACAAGCCTAAACAGTGGGACCTTGCTCTCCCACAAATTGAATTTGCCTATAACAGCGCATCCCACACAGCAACGGGATGTTCTCCTTTCTCCTTGGTCTATACTTCGATTCCCAAACACGTGGTCGACTTGGTCAAACTACCACAACTCCCGGGTACAAGCCTCGCCGCCAAAAATATGGCTAAAGATGTACAAACAGTCAAAGAAGAAGTCAAGACCAGACTTGAACTCACGGACACAAAGAACAAAACCGCCGTCGATATGCACCGACGCCATAAGACATTCAAGGTAGGAGACGATGTCATGGTATTCTTATGGAAGGAGCGATTTCCCGTTGGAACTTACAATAAGTTACAACCCCGGAAATATGGCCCATTCAAGATCTCCAGGAAGATTAACAACAACGCCTACGTGGTCACCCTCCCCGACTCGCTCAATATATCCAACACCTTCAATGTGGCAGACATCTACGACTACCACCCGGATGACTCGTCTCTTTCAGATGAGAACTCGGGGTCGAGTTCTTCAGAGGTGGAGGAGACTGATATAGAGCACCTCGCTATCCGTTTCGAAGAACAAATGCACCACGCCAAATAGAGGCTTACGCGACCTGGCATGCGACCTAAAGCTGCGGCCCAAGCCGCGCAACCCCATGGATACAAACCAAACAGAGACCTACGCGGATAGCCACGCTGCCTGAAGCCGCGAGCCAAACCGCGCGACTCCTCCAGAACGTCCAATCAGCTATTTCGATTCTTATTGTTTTAGAGTTGTTTTCCAATAAGATTTATTTCCCTTATGGATTGATCTCAACAATAGTTTCCATAGTTATCTCTTATTTAGTTTAGCTATAAATAGGGCTTTTATCTACATTGTTTATCATTCACTTCAATAATAGTTCTTGATATTCAAGGCTTTTCTGTTACTTCTTCTAAGCTTACGTTTGTAAACTTATTCACCGTTAGGGTTCGACGCTTGTCGATCCGTTCCGCGCATTCCTACTGCGTCAGATGTTGATCTCTTGTGGTATTGAATCCTTTCTCAAATGGTTGTCGGATTTAAGTTTAATGGTGAGGCTGTATGGGAGTTGTATATTTAAAATTTGATCTTCATTATGAAAATGAAAAACGTTGCTGTTGTTACTTAGATAGATGTTTTGTACCGACACCAATTTTTAATTTATTTTGTTGTTTATGATGTATTAGCTTTCTGTTTTGGTGTTCTTTTTCAGTTTGCTATCTTACTTGTGGCAGCTAAAGATAACCGATATTATTGTGGTTATTAATAGAGTTGTAATCGTATAACACTTCGGCTTGGTAAAAACGAATTTACATTGCATTTTTACTTATATTTATTCAAATGTTATATTTCGCTGCATTGCAGCGGACACATAACTAGTCATTAATATAAGCTCCTAATCAAAGTGGAACCAATGATGCGAAGTGGCATCAAATTTATATGATTTTGTCCAATCTTCCATATACATTCTTAAGAAATGTCAAAATGTCCCAATTATAAGATGTTGTAAAATACTAAAATAGATTTGATAGAATCTAGATTTTAAAAAAGAACTTAATATATAATAGTTTTTAGGCTCCCGTTTGTCAAAATAACCGAGTAACTGATGAAATAGATGATGATTGATAAATAGTTGATAGCTGATAAACTAATTGATAAATTAATTATGTTTGACAAAAACTAACTGATAAGCTAAACTAGTTGAAAATGCAAAATGATCAATAAGGGCATCTTAAAATTTTAGTCACTTTTAGCATTTTATAGTATATTTAAAACAAATCATCGATACTATAATATGTTAGTTAATCTAAACTAAATGATTATTTTTTTAAAATAATATAATATGTTAATTAATAAAATTTCAATTTGATTTTTTCAGTACTTATATATTATAAGTTTTGAAGTTGTGACTAATTGATACTAATAAATATATATATAATAAATTTATTAATTTAAATATTTTTATTAAAATATTTATCATAGTTTTATTTTTTATGAAACATAATAAATATAATTTTAAGTACTGTGCAATTTATAAAAAGGGAAATTAATTAAAATACCCCAAGTTTGACCAATACTTACCAAAATGCCACAAATCTCTCCCAGTTTGCAAAAATGCCCTTTTTTTCGCGATGGAAGCCCGCGATCGTGGGCTCAAGGACCATTTCTGACACTTTTTTAAACTTGCAGGGACCATTTTTGAAAAAATCAATCCCGCGATCGCGAAGGAATCCCGCGATGGTTTAATTTTTGTGACTTTTCAATTGCAAGGGATCATTTTTGAAAAATTCCAGGGACCATTTTTGAAAATTTGACCCGCGTAGACCACTGTTCACCCCACGTTTGTTATACTTTTAACCCCTATACTTATTTACTAAATTTACTTTATACCTTTTACTTTCATTATTTTAATTTTACATTTAACACATATAATCGTTTGTTAACTAAAATACGTTAAAAATACGTTTTAATTTTAACAAATTACACCATTATAATCGTCTCTTCGATAGTTAATTTATAGTACATCTCTTATTTTTTTTCAATTTTGTTTTACGCTCCTATCGCATTAACATAATAATCATATATTAACTAATTCATTAAATCGTTTTAAATTATTATTATTTGAATGTGTTTATAGATATCGTGAATGGAAATAGGAGAAGGTTTTACGAGAAGAATATGAAATGGGGTTTTGACAAGTTGGTATCACTGGACTCATTTAAGAATTGTGAAAATGGGTATTTGACGAATGATGATTCATGTGTGTTTGGAGCTGAAGTATTTGCAGTTACAGAGTATGCACAAAAGGATCGATAATAAAATAAATAAAATGTATTTTAACTATAAGGGTGCGTTTGGTACGCAGACTGGATGGGACGGAACGGGACAAAAAAAATAGTTTCATGTTTGGTATGCCATGGGACAAAAATCAGATGGGACAACATGGAACAAAAACAAGTTTTAATGGGACAAAACATAAGATTTTTTGTTCCACCAAAATAGGTGGAACAACATGGGACTAAAACATCAGATTACTAAAATACCCTTTTTTCCAACGTAACTTAGATTAAAATTATCTCCTCCAGTTCAGTCCCGTCCCGTCCCATCCAGTTCAGTCCCGTCCAGTTACGTCCCGTCCCATCTAGTATGCGTATCAAACGCTACCTAAAAGTACAACTGTATATGGTATATATTAAAATATATAAATCCAAAAAAATTCAAGATTGGGCTCATTTTGAACGTATCGAATAGACGATTATAATGGTGTAATTTGTTAAAATTAAAACGTATTTTTTTAACGTATTTTAGTTAATAAACGATTATACGTGTTAAATGTAAAATTAAATTATGAAAGTAAAAAGGTATAAAGTAAAGTTAGTAAATAAGTATAGGGGTTGAAAGTGTAAATATGAAATCAAAATCACAATTTGGAATTGAAATTTACACTTTCAACCCCTATACTTATTTACTTACTTTACTTTATACCTTTTACTTTCATTATTTTAATTTTACATTTAACACATATAATCGTTTATTAACTATAATACGTTAAAAAAATACGTTTTAATTTTAACAAGTTACACTATTATAATCGTCTCTTCGATATGTTCGAAATGAGTCCAATCTTGAATTTTTTTTGGATTTATATATTTTAATATATATCATATACACTACATAAAAAATATTTTATATATTTAAAATTCATACCCTTATAGTTAATTATTTAATTTATGGTACATTTTTTTTTTCAATTTTGTTTTACACTCCTATCGCATTAACATAATAATCATATATTAACTAATTCATTAAATCGTTTTAAATTTCTATTATTTGAATGTGTTTATAGATATCGTGAATGACAATAGGAGAAGGTTTCACGAGAAGAATATTAAATGGGGTTTTGACAAGTTGGTATCACTGGACTCATTTAAGAATTGTGAAAATGGGTATTTGGCGAATGATGATTCATGTGTGTTTGGAGTTGAAGTATTTGCGGTTACATAGTATGCACAAAAGGATCGATGTATTTCCAATGTAAATTAGATTAAAATTATCTCCTTCAGTTCAGTCTCATCCTGTCCCATCCAGTTCAGTCTCGTCCAGTTCCATCCCGTCCCATCTAGTATGCGTACCAAACGCTACCTAAGAGTACCATAAATTAAATAATTAACTATAAGGGTATGAATTTTAAATATAAAATATTTTTTATGTAGTTTATAACTGTATATGATATATATTAAATTATATAAATCCAAAAAAATTCAAGATTGGGCTCATTTCGAACGTATCGAAGAGACGATTATAATGGTGTAATTTGTTAAAATTAAAACGTATTTTTTTAACGTATTTTAGTTAATAAACGATTATATGTGTTAAATGTAAAATTAAAATAATGAAAGTAAAAGATATAAAGTAAATTTAGTAAATAAGTATAAGGGTTGAAAGTGTAACATTTCATTTTAAGTTCATCAAATTGGACGAAACGCGGGGTGAACAGTGGTCTATGCGGGTCAAATTTGTAACATCCCAAAAGTACAATAGAACAAATATAGCGTTTAAGCATAAATTTACAAAACTGGGTCCCAAAAATTTCGTTACATCATACATAAACTAAGGTTGGAGGAAACAACCTATACACAACTGAGAATAATCTACTTCTACTAGAGGCACCTGCACTATCACTAGCTGCTTCCGTACTCTATCTTGTTACTTACTCATTCATCTGAGCCTCCAATATAGCGCTTACCTGAAAAGGGTTTTGGTTTTGAAAAGCGAGGGTTAGACCATGAGGTCTAGTGAGTTCCCCCTAAAACATGTTCACAAATCATTTAAAGAAAAACGTTCATTTCAAATCAGTAACATGTCAAATCATGTACTCAACAATGGTATGCACAACGGAGAAGACCATGGCAAACACCCTACAAAGCCGGGTACGGCAACACCCTACAAATCCGGGCACGGCAACACCCTACAAAGCCGGGCACGGCAACACCCTACAAAGCCGGGCACGGCAACACCCTACAAAGCCGGGTACGGCCAACCAAGTAGCCCTCCCCACAGTGCAACCCAACTCCACAAACGATAGTTCAATAAAAACATGCGATTTCACGTACTTGAGGGCAACCCTCCTTTATTAGCAAAATAATACTTTTCATGGAAAACATTCGTAAAAGCTCGTAAATAAATCATGCTCATAAACATACCCTGATCAGTAAAACATAAAGCTTTCATTCACGTAAAATTCATGTAAATTAACGGGGCACTTTCATATAATCATTTTCCTTTGGAAACGCGTAAAATCAAGTATTTTAGTTAGAAAAACTCACCTGCCTAGCTTGCTCCAAAGCTCCTCACTTACACTTCCGATCTCTAGGCGGAACACCTATTATATTAATAGCGTTCGTCATAATTCGTTCAATTATTACTCGAGTTAAATCCCGAACTCAACCCTAACTTATCTAAATTGGTAGATTACCTTCTAGTCCAAAAATCATAATTAATGATCTTTGCTTATTTATCCAATTGAAGTGCTATACCGGATCCAATAATTTACCCGACTCTAGGTTTCCCCCGACATAAATTATAACTCTAGATTCTAAATATCAAAGCCGGATCATGATAATAATAATATGACCAATTTAATAAATACACCATCGTTTACGTACTAGGCCCATTTAAATAATTATAGACTTTATTAATAAACTAAGCCCAATCTTAATAACCAAGCCCACAAGGACTTAATAATTCTCTCGGCCCAACAACCAATTCGGCCCAATAAACCAATCCCGACCCAAACTTGAGTTACGGGCCAACTCCCGGAACATACCGACTTCCGATACACACGGTTCAAAACAAAACCCACATTCTTCGTCATTATTCTAATTCTACACAAAATTTGGCGACAACTTCTTCTTTATTAATTAACCGATACACGACTCCCTAACCAAGAATTCACATAACATTGCTTAACTTGACAATATGAATTGGGAAAACTCTATTAACACTTTTACTTGCTTTCTCACTTTACATAACCGAGCACAATAGGAATTTACCAATCTATCATTACTTGTTAAAGAGAAAACGCAAGGGAACGGTTTCTTACCCACGAAAAACTTCACGAGACGGAAAGTTACCGACCCGCCATGCCGCCGCCGACGACCACCGCCGGCAGCCGACTGCCGGCGCTCAACAGCCGCCGCTCCGGCCATCTTCTCCGGCGCCGGCGAATCCCGCCACCTTCTCTCTCTCATCGTCTATCTCTCTCTTTCGCAATCTCCATCTTCCTCACGCAGCTCCATCTCTCTCTCGACTGTTTCTCTCCCACTCTCGGCTCCTCTCTCTCTGCTCGTCGTCTCTCTCTCTCCTCGCCGACTGTTTCTCTCTCTTCTCTCTCCGGCGGTCTCTCCCTCGTCTCTCTCTCTCTCTCTGCCGGCTGCACACACAAGACACCTCCAAGACCAACTCTCTTTCTCTCTTTTCTCCTTTCTCTCGACTTGCAGCAAGAAAATACCCCCCACCACCCTAAAAGCAAATACTTGCTTTCCTTTTCTTTTTCTTCCAGTAACGGCGCACAAGGAATTAAGGCAATAGGTTAGGTTTCAAACTTTCACTTTAACCCCCCCTACATTTCACAATAAACCAAAAGCACCCCTTAACTTCCATTTATTTTACATGACTCATTTGGGGTTATTACAACCTCTCCTCCTTAATAGAATTTCGTCCCGGAATTCACCTCAAAGGTATCCGGCGAGAATTGATTATCGAAGCTTAAATCTTACTCTCGGAATAAATCTCCCTAATATGAAACAATAACAACAAACTTTCACGCCTTCGCTACACAATTCTGATTAAACTCACAATCTCTGCTTATAATCGTAACATACAGTCATCTTATTTTTCATCTTCCAGTCGGATCCATAAATGCAGGGACACCACGACACTCGGGTTCTATAATTCCTTCGATTAACCACAACGACCATAAATCGGATATCTTTATAAAAGTCATCCCAATCTTCTTACCTAGATTCACCGCAACTAATTCTTTAATGATCAGGGTGCCATTCCCAAAGACACACCCTCAAGAATCCTCGTAATCCGTCTCACAATTTACATTATGCAAATAGAGGTTGTAAATATCTCAATGCTTATAAATCCCTAGTTACCCTTATCTGATTCTTGACTACAATAACAGTATTCGAACTCGACTGCCCTTCTCTGCTAGTGCAATATAACTACTAACCCTTACCGCACAAAGCAGTACAATTCCTTCTCTTTAACGCAAGCAACTTTAACTTGACCAACTCATTTCAATTATAATTATCAACTTATATCAAGAGTTAAACTCCAATCGAGATGCAATTCATTTCGTTCTATCAACCATAATTGTCCTAGTTAACCACTTAATATTATAACCCAGCATCGCATCCCAAAATACTGGTATTTGCAAAATCCACCAGACAAACTGATTTCTTACCAACACTCCACTGAGTAACTCAACAATTCACAATTTCCCAATTAATTTGAAACTTACTTATCCCAACATACTATCATCACTCCTCACTTTAACATATTAATTCTCCCTTATCCGTACTTAGTAAGAATCTCGATGGAATTATAACACATTCTGAAATAACAATTAAATGTCATTTCTTAACAAATCCAAAAGTTAAATCAACCAATGATCATACTCCCACTCCAACCCATAGTCATCATCACCACGACATTCTTTAAACATAACCAAACTTCCAACTGTTTCCTTCTAGGATCATTCCCTCACACATAAGAAACAATTCACGACCTGCAAAAATTTAGCATTTACTACAACACATTTTGACTACACCCTCTTCATCCTCTTTAAACTTCCAATGATCCCAACATGTCCCTACTTAGCGACTCTTACAACCAAAATACTTGGTTTCTCCTTTGGGTGATCTCCCACCATAAGGTCAACTTACACTCTATGCGCCCTAATAATCTAGTCAATAGGTCGTACATCTCATCTGTAAACTCCCAAAAACTTCTATCTGATTCTTTCTTTCTCCCTCTAACATCCCCTCACTACGATACTAGCTGATACATTAACTTGGCAACTAATGACATTACATAACTGTACATTCCTCACTTATAACATCACACCGCAGACCAAATCTCCCATGGTCCTTCGCACACACTTCACACTTTCCTTACCGATTGATAAAGTCTACACACTCGCTTCGATTGTACTACATACCTCATCATTCTACGTATCCCTCCATACTTCGTAACTAGGACGCTTATCCAACACGATCACTTCCTATCCTCTTAACACCCCTACAAGGTGTCCTATCAATTTCTAACCTACTGTTTCACGTCTTCGGCCTCGGCCATCTTATGTAGCTATCGAATTCTACGGCAACCGACAACCTGAAACTACCTTCTTAATTTATTCTTAAACATGGGTTCCTTTACGGAACCTAATCCTACCATCATGTTATAATTACTTCGCAATACGTCTCCCTCTTTCTGGACTCACTCCTGTAATATTGACCTTACAAACTCACCTCAAGACTCACATTTCCACCTCACGGATATTTCATTCTTCCTTGCCACACTACTCTTTAACGAGTCGCTAAGACCATCACTTTGAAGACTTCAAACTCTCCCGCCGGACACAACTGTCTGTTGACAGCCGTACATCCAGCTACCGACAAGGGTGCAAACTCTCATTCGACCGATACTATAATTCACTACTGACTCTATCACTGTCCACCCCTCCTCTTGGGCACTCTTACTAAGGTTATATCATTCTTTCGTGATTAGACCAATATCTCTTCACTCTCGGAGTTCTTCCTCGGCTTAAAATGTGATACTCTACGACCTAGTGAGTTCATACCTTCATGCATGACAACGCATTAAATAAATCATTTCGCACACTGTATCATTTTAGATAAACAACACTTGAAAACGTCTTGGGTACACATGCCCCCATTACTCTTATAAATTTAACGCCCTACCGAACTTAATCTTAATCTTACTCCTACCGAACGATGTCAATACGACGGTGATATATTGCATGAAAATCTTTTTATTTGGCACAATTTTGAAAGAATTACCGTCGCCAGGTAAATCAGTTGGTTTTCGTACTCATAAATAACTCCAACACGTCATTACTCACTTTGGTTATAAAAGTTTTGCATTTAATCGTTTTCTTGACTTTTGCAATAATTTAGCTCATCATGAAAAGAGCAAAATGCTTTACAAATCATAAAACTCGAAACTTCATGGTGCCATGTGAATGAAATCACCTTTTTCTTTAAACATACGCGTGCACATTCTGACTCATTTTCGATCACAATTTATCTTTACGTATTTAACTTAAATCGTGAAAATTTCATGTTACATAAAAAAAAGAACACCATGCATGAGACTCTACTTGCATTTGAAGGCTACTCACTCAAACAAGGTCAACTGCTTTACTAGCTTATCTTATCCTTGACATTCTACCTACGACCAACAGTCGCCCTCTCGGTCACGCAACAACTCGCTGATCACACTTTCCACATCCCACTTACTCAACCCCTTCATACTATTTCGTTTTAACCACTATCTCGTTTTCTATTTCTACATGCTTTCATTTCACAATAGGTATCTTATTCCGTTTACACTGCCTTTGAAAAGTTTGACTAAGAAGTCAGGGTTCTATCGATACATTCAAAATTTCAACACTGATATTCCTTACCATTCTAACTGATCTCATCCCACTATTTCTAGAACTAGGACTTTCTAGAAACAAGAGTCTTACTCAAAATCAATCATTTTATCTCTTCCAACCCATGAAGGTCTATCTCTATACGATTCATAACATTCTAAACAACGTTTCACCTCTACGATGTATACATTATCCTTTTCACAAGGATTTCCCATGAGACTTCCCCAACAAGGAGTCTCAGTCTACACTTCAGAGATCTCGTTGACATCCTAACGTACTGAAACACGGCATAAATACTGGGTAGGTTAATAAGGTAGGTTAAGCACGTACATGTACCTGTAAGTTCGCAATTACACTGGCCAGGTGAAATCTCAAACTTACCTTACATGACAGTCCTCAGTACCCTATTAGTCCTATCTTTATAATAGTGTCCTCCTAACGCATCTTCTGTATTTACAATAGTGCCCTCCTAGCGCAGTTCCTGATTCTCAGTTGTGAATTCTACTCCAAAGTTTAAGTTTAGGCCCGTCCGGTCACCTAAATCCCTTAAACTATGGCTCTGATACCATTTGTAACATCCCAAAAGTACAATAGAACAAATATAGCGTTTAAGCATAAATTTACAAAACTGGGTCCCAAAAATTTCGTTACATCATACATAAACTAAGGTTGGCGGAAATAACCTATACACAACTGAGAATAATCTACTTCTACTAGAGGCACCTGCACTATCACTAGCTGCTTCCGTACTCTATCTTGCTACTTACTCATTCATCTGAGCCTCCAATATAGCGCTTACCTGAAAAGGGTTTTGGTTTTGAAAAACGAGGGTTAGACCATGAGGTCTAGTGAGTTCCCCCTAAAACATGTTCACAAATCATTTAAAGAAAAACGTTCATTTCAAATCAGTAACGTGTCAAATCATGTACTCAACAATGGTATGCACAACGGAGAAGACCATGGCAAACACCCTACAAAGCCGGGCACGGCAACACCCTACAAAGCCGGGCACGGCAACACCCTACAAAGCCGGGTACAGCCAACCAAGTAGCCCTCCCCACAGTGCAACCCAACTCCACAAACGATAGTTCAATAAAAACATGCGATTTCACGTACTTGAGGGCAACCCTCCTTTATTAGCAAAATAATACTTTTCATGGAAAACATTCGTAAAAGCTCGTAAATAAATCATGCTCATAAACATACCCTGATCAGTAAAACATAAAGCTTTCATTCACGTAAAATTCATGTAAATTAACGGGGCACTTTCATATAATCATTTTCCTTTGGAAACGCGTAAAATCAAGTATTTTAGTTAGAAAAACTCACCTGCCTAGCTTGCTCCAAAGCTCCTCACTTACACTTCCGATCTCTAGGCGGAACACCTATTATATTAATAGCGTTCGTCATAATTCGTTCAATTATTACTCGAGTTAAATCCCGAACTCAACCCTAACTTATCTAAATTGGTAGATTACCTTCTAGTCCAAAAATCATAATTAATGATCTTTGCTTATTTATCCAATTGAAGTGCTATACCGGATCCAATAATTTACCCGACTCTAGGTTTCCCCCGACATAAATTATAACTCTAGATTCTAAATATCAAAGCCGGATCATGATAATAATAATATGACCAATTTAATAAATACACTATCGTTTACGTACTAGGCCCATTTAAATAATTATAGACTTTATTAATAAACTAAGCCCAATCTTAATAACCAAGCCCACAAGGACTTAATAATTCTCTCGGCCCAACAACTAATTCGGCCCAATAAACCAATCCCGGCCCAAACTTGAGTTACGGGCCAACTCCCGGAACATACCGACTTCCGATACACAGGGTTCAAAACAAAACCCACATTCTTCGTCATTATTCTAATTCTACACAAAATTTGGCGACAACTTCTTCTTTATTAATTAACCGATACACGACTCCCTAACCAAGAATTCACATAACATTGCTTAACTTGACAATATGAATTGGGAAAACTCTATTAACACTTTTACTTGCTTTCTCACTTTACATAACCGAGCACAATAGGAATTTACCAATCTATCATTACTTGTTAAAGAGAAAACGCAAGGGAACGGTTTCTTACCCACGAAAAACTTCACGAGACGGAAAGTTACCGACCCGCCATGCCGCCGCCGACGACCACCGCCGGCAGCCGACTGCCGGCGCTCAACAGCCGCCGCTCTGGCCATCTTCTCCGGCGCCGGCGAATCCCGCCACCTTCTCTCTCTCTCATCGTCTATCTCTCTCTTTCGCAATCTCCATCTTCCTCACGCAGCTCCATCTCTCTCTCTCGACTGTTTCTCTCCCACTCTCGGCTCCTCTCTCTCTGCTCGTCGTCTCTCTCTCTCCTCGCCGGCGCCTCTCTCTCTCTCCTCGCCGACTGTTTCTCTCTCTTCTCTCTCCGACGGTCTCTCCCTCGTCTCTCTCTCTCTCTTTGCCGGCTGCACACACAAGACACCTCCAAGACCAACTCTCTTTCTCTCTTTTCTCCTTTCTCTCGACTTGCAGCAAGAAAATACCCCCCACCACCCTAAAAGCAAATACTTGCTTTCCTTTTCTTTTTCTTCCAGTAACGGCGCACAAGGAATTAAAGCAATAGGTTAGGTTTCAAACTTTCACTTTAACCCCCCCTACATTTCAAAATAAACCAAAAGCACCCCTTAACTTCCATTTATTTTACATGACTCATTTGGGGTTATTACAAAATTTTCAAAAATGGTCCCTGGAATTTTTCAAAAATGATCCCTTGCAATTGAAAAGTCACAAAAATTAAACCATCGCGGGATTCCTTTGCGATCGCGGGATTGAATTTTTCAAAAATGGTCCCTGCAAGTTTAAAAAAGTGTCAGAAATGGTCCCTGAGCCCGCGATCGTGGGCTCCATCGCGGAAAAACGGGCATTTTGGCAAACTGATAGAGATTTAGGGCATTTTGGTAACACTTGGTTTGACTTAGGGTATTTTAATTAATTTCTCTTATAAAAAGATATTAATTTTGTTTGATGACTAAATATATTGATAATTATAAAACTATTAATAAATAAAATAATTGATAAGGGTAATAATAATTCTAAATAATCAATAATTAATATCAATGAATACTTTACGATTAAAATAATTATTATAATTTGAAATTAATATTACTTTATTATATTTTTTGTTATTGTTGTGGTAATGAGATCAAAAGCATCGATTATTGTTTCGTCAAATGCCCATCGAGTTTTAACTTGTGGAAGAATATTTTCAAGTGGTGGGGTTGGAGCTTATCGTCAACAATTTCCTTCGATGATTTGATGATCAGGACGGACTCCCAAGTTATTCCGACATCTAGGTGGCATATATGAAAGGTGGTTGTTTCGATTGCTCTTTTACTCTCTTTGAAGTCATCGTAATAGTCGGGTTTTTTTTCTTGTGGAACTAATATCAAAAGAGACCCTCTTTATGCGGTTCAACTACTATCGTTTCAATGGATCTCTAAGCATGCAAAGGATTTCAAGATGTTTGGTCAGATAGGGGTTGGGGGCATGGGTTGGATGGCTAAGTAGGCGCTTGTTGGAGTTTTTTTCTTTTCGGGTTTGTCGGCTACGCTTAGTTTGTCTTCACCTTCGGGAGCTCGTGATAATTTTGTCGTTCCTTAGTTTTGGTATTCCTGGTGTATGTCTGTTCGACTCTTGTTTTTGGTGTGGTGGTTTTTGTGGGTGGCTTTCTATATCTTGCAGAAAGTTTTCTCTCTTTTTTATTTTTTTATTCAAAGCTTTTTGTAATAAAATTATTGCCTTTCAAATAATAATTAATAATAACAAATAAAAATTAATATTACTTAGGGATATAATTATAAGAAATCAATAAAAAGCTCGTGAACCTTATTAAAACATATCTTAATAAACTAGTTTATAAACTATTTTTTACTCACTCAAACAATACTGTGTTACGATAAACTTAAAAAATAAGTTAGAAGAATAATCAAGTTAGGCATCGAAAGCATAGAAATTAGGCATAGGGTAATATTTTACACCGGTAACATGTGTCGTTATCTAATTGGTGAGTATATATATACGATAACGACCTAATGATGATAACTTAAGCGTTTTAACAATCGTGCCTAATGTTTGGTGTTCAAAATATTTTTCTTGCCGATCATATTCTATTACAAAGATACATGGATTCTTTATGACTTTATAGAATACAGCAAAAAAGTGGGCCCAAATAAGAAAATCATATCAAAACCATAGGCCTAGTCCCATTACTCAAAAAAAAAGGAAAGATAAGACCCCATATATATATATATATATATATATATATATATATATATATATATATATATATATATATATATATATATATATATATATATATATATATATATACATATATATATATATATATATATATATATATATATATATATATATATATATACATATATATATATATATATATATAGAGAGAGAGGTAGTATATTTTAGAACCATTAAAAAAAATTGCAACCCTTACAACCCATGATCTAACCATTGGTTAAATCATAGATGGCTAGGATTAATTTCTAGATTCTTTAGTAAAAATTCAAATGTTTTATCGGATTCCTTCCATGTTTAAGGCGCTAAAGGGCAAAATTGTAAAACCAATTCTCGCTGAAATCTGCTAACCATGGCAACTGATCTTCCACCAGATCAAATCTCCGAAATTCTCTCCAGGAAGGTGATTCTGTTTCCGCAAACCGTGCCATGAAATTCCAATAAATGTTCGTTCAACGTAATCGATCGAAGATGGGTGAAAGATTTAGAGGTTTGCTTACAAACTCATAAAAATTTCCATTCACTTCGATTTCTTAGTCTGTTCTTGTTTTTCTAATTAGGGTTTTCTTTATATCTTCATCACAATCACCAGGTGGTCGAAAAAGCGAAAGAATCATGCTTAAATACTCTTTTTCTCGTTTCAAAAACACTGCATCAGACCCTATTATGATAGATTTAGAAGATGATTCAACTCAAGATCCAACAGACGATAAGAAGAATGAAGAACAACACATTGTGCCTGAACCAGACAACATGATTCTGGATATTCTCTCACCCGATGATCCACCTACACTTGAAACTCTGCATTCAATCATCATACAGAGCAAAACGAATGAAGGTACACCACTTGCAATTTAGTTTTATTTTTTGAAAGAATATAAAAAACCCCAATGTTTTAAGATAATCAATATAGCAACCGTACTGTATGGTTAAAATGGAGATTCATGGTTTTAGTGGGTTGTATGAAAAAAAAAATTACCCATAATGATATTATTTGATTTTCTCAAAACAATATTTTCATATGTTCATCAATATGGTTTTTCTAAGCAATGTGATTATTGTTGGCTAAAGTGTTTTAATTGAATCAGATTTTTTTGTTGTTGCTAATTTAAGGGTTAGAATGGGGTTCTGTGTTTCAATTGTTAAACTAATGATGCAGGCATTCATGATTATATGATGCACCACTTATATGTGAAATTCATGAATGCTTAAAAAAAGGATTACACAATAAGTATAACCATGGGAGAAGCACAAAACAATATGTTCATCATGATTTGGTTGCTCATGGAGTAATCATAACCCTTAATTAATGTTCCTGTAAACACTTATACTTAAGGTGGACTGATATTCATGAATGTACATTCATGAATACAACTGTCAGATTTGGTAATCATGAAGTAGGACCCCATAAATACAACTGTCTGATTTGGTAATCATAAGGTGTATGACCAGCCATGCTATTGATAATCATGTCTTAAGGAATGTGTAATTCATTCATGATTGTATGAATCATGAATGTTACTATTAAGTGATTGCTTAATCAGGGTTGCAACGTGTCTTAAGTGATTGTGACTATTAAGCTGCTGTGCAGGTCCATTTGCTTGTTGTTTTTGTCTGCTGTCCTGTCTTAAGTCGGTCATTAAGCTATGGATGTTTCGCTGTTTGTTTGCTGTTTGTTTGCGGTTCTGTTTAAGCCGGTCATTAAGCCATGCCATTAAGCTTAAGTTGTGGCTGTTTCGCTGGGTATGTTTCATGATTGGGTTGTCTGTTTAGGTGTTGGTGGGTTTTGTTTGCTGGTTTGTTTTGGTCTTGTTGGCTATTGTACATTTGTATATTTTGTGCAATGGAATAAGCCTTGTTTGCCTTAAAAAAAAAGGGTTGCAACGTGCCTGTTTAGATGAAACACAAGAATTGTGGAACTTACATAACTATTGGTTGGTTTACAAAGCTGTGGTTCTCAATATTCTTTAAGTTTACATTTTTTTCAGTTGTGGAATACATGATGATAAACATGAAGGACTTAGAGGATTAGACACCCCGCGGGAGATGTTCTAAATGAGGTCGGACAAGAAAGATTGCAACTAGAATGGCAAACCCACCACAATTTTCAGGACAATGGTGTTTATGTGATGCGGGTTATGGAGACATTCATGGGAGACGTAAAGACTTGGAAGATTGGATTTGAAAACTCGGAGCCAAAACAAGAGTCACAAATAGCAAATCTAAAAATGAAGTATGTTGCAAAGATGCTTATGAGCAACTTCAACAAGCACCGAGACACTGTCAAGAATGAGGTGGCGACTTACTTCTCAAAGCCAAGCAATGCCCGATCAACTATTCTTGAAAAGGTTAGAGTGAACCGTTGGGATCGTATGAAAAACTGATTGTGGTTGGTAAAATCAGTGATCTTTATGCTTATGGTTTTGGTTTATTAGTCATGAAACTTTAGAATTTCTATTGTTAAGATTTAGGATTTTGGATGATGTTTTTACATGGTATGATTTCTTTTTTGGGTAAACTGTGGATTGAAGAATGTTTGACTCATATTTTTAAAGTTTACATAGTTTTGTTTTAGCACTTTTCATGGTGTGTAGCTTAACAGGATCAATAATTTTCATTTGATAGAAATTAATTACTGGGCATGAATGTTTGATAACTTATGTTTTGATAACAATGGAATCATTGACATATAGTTTTTGATAACACTGGGTTTGGTTTAAATTCACTATAATGTTGTAATATTTAGCAAATATAATTTATTAACCACATTAAAGATGAAAGAGTATTTTAGAACTATCAGAATAAACAAGTATTTGTCTTGAAAATTTAAGTGATTTCCTTTACGATATTGAATTCTTGAATACCACAAAAACAAAATTATCCTAAGAGAATCATTTATATTCGGCACAATCATGTGTAACATATTAACACATCCAAACATTGAAATAATTTACATAATTCGTCATGGACATTATAAGCAATCTTTGAGTTAAAAGGGATGGTCTTCATATATTACTGCAGATAAACGTAAACAAAAATTACGTTTCTGCAAGCATAATAATATTAAGAAACCCAAAAATATTTTATCCTCAATTAGTTAGTAACCATCAATTAGTAATAGAAACTAATCTAATGAGATCAACGGTTATGATGAAGGTTGCAACTTATTTAAGGGTTGCAAAATAGTCTTCCTATATATATATATATATATAGTGAGGTTTAAAGGAAAACCTCAAAAAAATGGAAAACTGAAAAACACTCTAAGAGCCCTTCATCTGGACGGTATGCTATCCAACTATTTACATCAAAAGTTCATATTATGACTTAACCAAACACCGTATTTGATGAGCTTTCTCCATGACCCGAATCTTGATAACCCGGAGCAACCATGAAGCTATTTGGGTTGGTCGGATAAAAGGCCTCACGAAGTTCATTGTATTTTTGAAGATCAAAATTATGCATCTTCATCAACTTTCTTTGCTTTGTTTTAAATCGACGCTGGAAGTATCCTTCAAAAGTGGGCTCTTTTGATGTCCTTAGGAAAAACACGTACGCAAGCGTAAAGTAAAAAGATGTGACGAAGAAACAAACGGGCTCCATCACGTCCCAACTAAGTTCCCAGAACGTTAGCCTCATAAACGTCAATGTTTGAACGATCAGAAAGCCGAGACCACAATAGAGCTCACCGCGAACTTGGCATAGTGATTTTTTATCAATGAACGCCTTTTGCCGCTCCAATTCTTCCAGTTGGAGCTTTCTTGGATCATTCGGAATGACCATAGATTGTAATATCAATTTCTCCATTGATTTTGCTAACTATAACAAAGATATTTATAACAATTAATTATATTTAAATTTTCATATAAATGCAATATATTTAGCTTAAGATCGTCCAACTTTTTATTATTATTTTAAGTTAGAAAATAACTCATAATGTGTTAAAAAAAGAAATTGACTCAAATAGTCAAATCACAATAAGGTCTCCTATCCAAATCTCTCCTAATTTTGCATAAATAGCCAATGAGTCCGCAATCGCAATGGACCTAGTTCAACAAGTACAAATCTGACCGATTTTTCTAAATTTTCTTTTGTATATTGTGGACCTGGGTCAAAATTTTCTATTAAGGAAAATTGAACTGATTATAGTTGCTGGTAAGTCGACACGTGTCCTAGGTCCGCAATTACAGATGCGGATTACTGACTCGTTGACTATTCATGCAAAATTAAGAGTGATTTAGCTAGGAGACATTTTTCAACTTTTACATGAGTCAGTTTACCTAAAAAAACAATGTTTCAGTTGCAAATTGTCAGCAAAATGACAAAATCATCTATGTTCTTTTTTGGAATTTCTTAAAAGTTTTTTTAAAAATATAATATTTGCGTACGGCAAATGCAACAAAATAAACTCACACAGCCACCGCATTTTTTGTGAGGTTTGAACCCATGAGCTCTTAGGAGGCCAAAGGCTCAGGTGTCACTACACGAAAGTCCCTTTGGTAAGGAATTGGACAAACATTTTTTCTTAAAAGTTGGGGATATGATTTAATAATTTTTTTATCAAATTGAATCGAAAATCTCATTTAAAAACTAAAACGCATTTGTAGCATCATTCGACGGAATTGGAGAAATATTATAAAAATCAAATTTGAGTTCATGATTCGTCACTGGTATTTTATTTTCTATAAAATTAAGCAATCCCGAAATATAACGGTTTATACCTGATCGGGTCGGAGAAACACGACGTTGCCCAAAACAATGACGTCTCCACCTTGATCTAACATTTTAGAAAACTCTAGACCTTGCTCATGATTAGTACAACTGTCAATGCAGACGTTGAGAAATTCAGAGTAGCTAATTGAGTTCGTCGGAATCTGTTTCAACGCCGATCTCACCTTCTGCAACTGCGAAAACCTCATGATTTTCCTCGCATCATTCACGGATATTGCGACGGAATCTGCAGAAACCGGCGGATGATCCGTCGCCGGACTTCTCAAACCGTCAAGCCTGAGTCGTTCGCCACCGGAGATTTTCAACTTCTCCCTCAGTGCCTCCCCAACCGGAAATAAAAACAACTCCGGCAGGTTCATTGTCGACGACTGATTAATTTTTCTCCGCTGGAGGAACCGCCGGAAGAATCCGACGTCAACGGTGGTAGATGACTTCTCCGGTGACGTGAACGGCTTACGATGGAAATACGATTTAGCGGCATTCAGAACTTTCTGAGATGACAATGAACTGAAAGGTGTATATTCTAAGGTATTGTTGGTCGCCGGCGGCATTTGATCTTTGATGAGATGTTTTGCTAGGGTTCGCCGGAGCGCCATTGCTAAATGCGGTTTTGAGAGGAAAAGAGAATTGAAGGTGATGTAATAGTTGATGAGAGATGGATGGTTCGTGTTTTATAGTAGGAAAAGAAACTGTTAATTGACAAGTGTTGATGACGTTACCAAAGATTCTTTCAATTTTTAGATACAAGTGCCAATGACGTGTTAAAATGAAAGGGACACAAGTCCATGAGTATCTCAAGCCCTCAAACGCTCAATGCCACATCAGCGCCACATCAGCTTTTTTCCTAACCCTCTTCTCAAGCCCTAGAGACCCGTAGCGCTACCCTCAAGCCCTCGTGTCACCTCATTTTTTTTAATTCTTTTATTTATACATTTAATTATTTAACAACATAAAAATATTTATATATTTTTTAATAAATAAAAATAAGATAAATAATAAAAATAAAAATTCATATCATTATTTAAAAATAAAAATTACAAAATACAAAACACTACCAATTATGAAATTTTTTAATTTGCTCTTTTCTCGCTAAAGTAACCCTCAAAACGTCTCTCGTAAGGTGATCATGCGGGGTTATGAAAAACTCGAAGTCTTTTTCAAATCGTTTTTCTCGTTCGATTTCTCGTTCGTGTTCCAACCTATCTCGTTCGAGTTCGAGTTTTTTCATTTTGTACTCCATTGTATCATCAATATTCTCGTTGAACGTCGTGAACAACTGAGTAACACTTTCGTTCGTATTCGACCCGCTCGTATTACTCATTGATGTTTTTTTTTGCCTTGTTTCTCCCGATGGGTCGTTGAAGTTGCTCGATGAAGTTGTCGTCATCGTCATCATCGGAAGGTTTGGAACGTTTTGAACCCCGCGATGAAGTTGTCGTCATCGTTGGAACGGCTCCCCATTTTGGACATTTTTTTAGGACTTCCCAAGCTTGTTCTTGAGTGAAAGCAAACCCTTGTTGTGCTTGGTACCGTTCGTGAAATGTCGGCCTCACTCATTCCGCTTGATCTATTAGTGACCAAGTTGTTGTAGATGCCGCCAAAAACATTTATTTTTTTATTGAGGTCGTTGAACTTGGTGTTGAGTTGATGAGTTGTTCTATAATTGGCGCGACCCATCAAACTAAAGAACACTTGCCCGATTCGGGTCCAAAAACTTTCTACATTTATGTAAATTCAAGTATAAGAATATTAACAAGAATAATAATAATATTAATAATATTAATAATAATAATAATAATAACAATAATAACAATAAAAAAATTACCACCGGTTTGTGCGTTACCGATAACGGGGTCCTCCGAAACGTCAACCCACGCCGACACTAACGCGAGTTCCTCCTCTTTACTCCACATCTGTTTGGGGGCTCTATTTTCATATTGTTTGTTTTTTCCTTTTCTCGTTGGTCTCGGGTTTGATGGTTCCGGGTTCGATGGTTGTGTGTAGATGGATTGTGGTGTGTGCGGGCTAGAATGTTGGGTTTCCGGAACAATGTCGTCGGCGAGATTGATTGCGGGTGAAGGAATATTGTAGTTGGCCCGAGTAAAACCTTGTTCAATCATACCGGGACGTGTAAGTTGGTAAGGAATTTGTTGCGGATATTGTTGGCGAAATTGTTGTGGATATTGTTGCGAAAATTGTGGCGGATTTTGTGGCGAAAATTGTTGCGAAAATTGTGGCGGAATTGGTTGCGAAAAGTGCGGATGATAACCTTGTTGTGCAAACGCTTGAAAACCAAGCTCCGGGTCTTCTTGCGGTTGCGGTGTATCCGGTCGGTTACGACGGGATGTAGGTGTTTTGTTTGGATTCATGATGAAATTTGAGAGAGTTTGAGAGAATTTGAGAGATTTTGGTGTGAAAAAATAAAGAGGTTTGGATTAATATATATAGTGGGATTAAATTGGAATTTTTTTTTTTAATAAAAGTAGCCGTTGCAACGGCTTTATTTTTAATTTATTTATAAAAAAAAACAAATAAGACTCGGGTTTCTCGGGTTTTCAAACCCGCTACCCGAGCCCGAGCCTCAAGCCCGCTCGCCCCGTACCACAACCCTGCGGAGCCCGCAGGAGCCCGAGCGTATACCCTTAGCGTTACGCATGGCCTAATAACAAATAATAATTTCGTTTAATTACTGTTCTCGAATCTAATTGTTATAACTTGGGAAACGTCAAAAATGATTATCAATCGTTTGATTAAAAAATAGATGTACTGTTACACATTAAGATGGGATACATCAAGATGCACTAGATCGTTTTCCAAGCCATAATTCATAGACATTTTATTAAAAGTGATCAACATTTTATATCCACTTTTCACGTTTTTTATAGTAACTTCAACTTCTGATATATTATACTTTAATTATACTACACAGAACTAACTATCTAGATAAATGTATAATCTATTATAGGTTTTTCCATATTAGTTATTCTATTTTAATTTAATTATTACATGGCATTATTTATTTGAAAAACTAATATGATTTAATTCTTTTGATAAATTCCAATGAAATTTAAAATGCATATTAAATATTTCTAAATATGAAATATCAATTTAAAATTATATTAAAAGACAATAATGGAATTTTAATTAGGTTTAAAATAAAAATAACAAATTGTAGACAAAAGGATTTGATATGGAAAGAGAGGGATGAAGTTCGGTTAATTTAGATAATATCCTACAAGAATTAAAAAAAAAATTGTCCCCTTCCTAAGGCCATCAGTACCCCATGGGGGGGAATCTTTCAATGATTCCCCTCCACATCATCGCCACATCAGCTTTTCTTCCATCCCTCACTCCATCCCTCACGATCCCTAAACATCCGTACCCCATTCCCCCAAACCCCTTTGCCACCTCATTTATTTTAATTCTTTTATTTATACATTTAATTATTTAACAAAATAAAAATATTTATATATTTTTTAATAAATAAAAATAAGATAAATAATTAAAATTAAAATTCATATCATTCATTAAAAATAAAAATTACAAAATATCATTCATACCAATTATGAAATTTTTGGAGTTGCTTTTTTCTCGCTAAAGTAGCCCTCAAAGCGTTTCCCGTAAGGTGATCATGCGGGCTTATGAAAAACTCGAAGTCTTTCTCAAATCGGTTTGAGCGTTCGATTTCGATTTCGAGATCGAGTTTTTTCATTTTGTATTCCATTGTATCATCAATCTTGTTGTTGAACGTCGTCAACAACTGAGTAACACTTTCGTCCGTATTCGCCCCGGACGTATTACTCGTTGATGATTTTTTTGCCTTGTTTCTCCCGATGGGTCGTTGAATTTGCTCGTCATCGTCATCATCGGAAGGTTGGGTACGTTTTGAACCCCGCGATGAAGTTGTCGTCATCGTTGGAACGACTCCCCATTTCGGACATTTTTTTAGGACGTCCCAAACTTGTTCGTGAGTGAAAGCAACTTTATGGCGTGCTACATACCGTTCGTGTGCCGTTCGGGATATATCGGCCTCACTCATCCCGCTTGATCTATTATTGAGCAAGTTGTTGTAGATGCCGCCAAACGAATTAACTCTTTTATTGAGGTCGTTGAACTTGCTATTGAGTTGATGGGTTGATCTATAACCTGGTTCACGACCCATGCGAGTAAAGAACACATCCCCGATTCGGCCCCAAAAATTTTCTACATTTATGTAAAATTAAGTATAAGAATAATAATAATAATAATAATAATAATAATAATAACAATAAAAATAATTACCACCGCTTTGTGCGTTACCGACCACGGGGTCCTCCGAAACGTCAACCCACGCCGACACCAACGCGAGTTCCTCGGCTCTTGTCCACGTTTGTTTGGCGGCTTTCTTTGGTCTCGGATTTGATGGTTCCGGGTTAGATTGTTGTGTCGTGATATATTGTGGTGAGTTCGTGGTAGAAGGTTGGGTTTCCGGAACAATGTCGTCGTCGAGATTGAAGTTGGCCGGAGTAAAACCTTGTTCAATCAACCCGGGACGTGTAAATTGGTAAGGAATTTGTTGGTGAAATTGTTGGGGAAATTGTTGCGGATATTGTGGCGGATTTTGTTGCGACCATTGTGGCGGAATTTGTTGCGAGAATTGCGGATGATAACCTTGTTGTGTAAACGCTTGGAAACCAAGCTGTTGATCTTCTTGCGATTGTGGTGTATTCGGTCGGTTACGACGGGATGTAGGTGTTCTGTTTGAATTCATGATGAGAGAGGTGTGAAAAATAAGAGGTTGAGAGAATTTGAGAGGTGTGAGATTGAGAGAATTTGATAGTGTGAAAAATAAGAGGTTGAGAGGTGTGAGAAATAAGAGATTGAGGGTTAAATATATAGTGGGATTAAATTGAGAAATTTTTATTTTTTTTTAGAAAGAGCCGTTCAACGGATATATTTTTTTAAAAATTTAATTAAATTTTTTTTTTTTTAAAAACCTTCGGGATGGATCGGGATCCCATCCCCGGATACCATCCCGCCCCGCCAACCCCGCCCGGGCCGTAGCCCATCCCGCATCGACCCCGCCCATCCCGCATCCCATCCCGAGCTCATCCCGAGCCGGGTACGGATGGCCTAATGATTACAGTTTTTGAAGTTATTACTTTATTTTAAATCATGATTTCAAACTATATTTTAATACTTGAATTACATAGACTATAAAACTATAAAATGTTAAAATAAAATAACAATAAGAATAAGAATTAAATCGTTACATTTTTAGAGTTCATATTATTTAAACGCCTAACAATTACTCATCACTAGTTTATTACAAAAGATAAAGGTGGATCTATGTGTAAATAAGTCGTTGCATATATTTATTTGCTGTCTAGAATTTTTTATAGTTAGTCCGTTTTGTACTGTCATTAGACATTATGGTCGAAAAATTGAGAGACTAGAATAACAATATTAAAGTTTAAAATTTGAATTTCAATAATTAAAGATGACAGTATATAGAAACTCTAACATTGAAACTGATTTATTAGTGTTTTATAATACCTTAGATTATTTTGTATTGTCAAATAAAAAGAATTATGCATGACTACATCCATCTCTAATATCTTATAACTTTGTTAACAAGTATCTTTTTCAAAGATTATATTATTGATTTGATATAGATTTTTGTGTGCACAAAGAAAAATAATATTTTATTGAGTGAGGGAGGGAGGGGCATATTTGTCAAAGTGAAGAATCCCCAACCAAGTAGGAGAGGGGAATCTTATATGGATGGATATTGGATTCCATTTGTGAGAGAGAAATGTTGATGTTGGAAGTCTACTAAACCCATTTGCCCTCCCTCATGTCACCCCATATTGTTCCTAGTGTTGTTTCCTATTCCCTTTTTGTTTCTAAACATAAATTTATAAAGTTAAAAACAAAGGCACAATAATACCTTAGAACACTATATATTTTGAATCATTCTTTAAAAATACACATCAAGTTTTAGCTATGACATAACGCTATTGAATACTAAAATATGTGCTTTAAATACAAATTCTTACAAAAATATCCGAAACAAAAATCACGTAAGTGGCATTACGCAACTTACATAATTCACTTGTCGGATTAAATAATGAGCAAAAATGGGTATACGCAAGTTGCGTAAGTACTAGTTACGTAATGCCTACGTAGACCCCCAATCTACCTACACAACTGGCGTAATGTCCGTTTTCCTAATTTTTTTAATATGACATATAGTGATATGGAATGTGTAAGTTTGCATGATGCCACTTGCGTAATTTTGGATAAAATGGAAAGGGGTGGGTGATTGGCTACATTAGTCAATTTCACAATATATAATTGTCATTTAAATAGTAAATTCACAAAATAGATGTTCTCGAAGCTCCAACATACACATGTAAGTTAAATTTATAAAACATCATACACAATTTTATAGCTTTGACGGATTTTATTTTTTAAAAACGATTCTTATTCTCTCAAGAGTATAAAAACATGTTATATCGTTATCATTAATTCCAGTGCAATCCTAATATATAGTTGACATATGCTTCCTAATGCAAGTGGAGCCAATGATGCGATCCTGGTGGCATCAAATTCATGTCCATCCTTCCATAAACATTCTTAAAAAATATCAAAATATTCTAAGTATATGATGCTATAAAATAGATTTGGTAGGCGGTATTGTTCTAAAAAAAACTCGTCCCACAACCGTCATGGCGCACCATGACACAAGGCTTGTGTCTCACACCACGTTAAGTAGGGGTGTACAAAAAACCGTCAACCCGCGAAACCCGCCCAACCCAACCCGCTAACAACCCGCTAACACCCGTGTTCGTGGAGTTCTGCTTTGCTTTTCGAGGTGAGTTCACTCACTGCGTAGGATAAAGATTATATGTGCATTGATGTAGCTCGTGTGTGTTGGCTGATTTGGTTGTGGGTAATATCAGATTGTGTTAGGGTCTAGTATAAGACCTTGGGTGTTGTATAAAACTCGGGGAGACCGAGGACTCGGGGAGACCGAGGAATACGTACACGGGTGTTGTATGAACTCAGGGAGACCGAGGGATACATGCACAAGTGTTGTATGAATTCGGGGAGACCGATGGGTACATACACAGGTGTTCTTGCATGAGTTTGCTTGTTTAGGATATGTTCTTAGACTGGCATGAAATGGTTGTTTACGTCTATCTGCTGATAGGGGTAGTGTCTATATGATTGCTATCTTATGTATGTGTTTGAATTCACTAAGCCTCGTGCTTACCCTTTCCCTACAAATTATTGTTTCAGGTACGAGTGGCAGTAAGGCGTGACGGTACACACTGGCGCGTTGTGAAGACTTTCATCATTATTTATTTTGAGACATTATGTTTAGACTTATTACATTTTCCGCTGTTTTATTGGGTTGGTTGTTTAACTTACGAAATTTTGATAAAGCGTTTATTTGGATTTAAACACTTGTGGGTTTATTTAACTAAAATGGTATTTTAAAAAGTTCAAGTTTATTGTAATTTTCGGGACGTTACAAGTTGGTATCAGAGCACAACTTGAGCGAATCAAACACATTTCGGTGTGTTTGAACTCAAGTTTGCGGCTCGGGATTTTTCTTTTAAAATTTCTGAGAAATAAAAGAAAGGAAAAGTAAGTTTTAGAAACGGTGATCGAAGGCGCAGTGTGTACAGTCAGCCGATGCCAAGGGAAAAGGTAGAGTACTTAGTGTAATTTATTGCTTTCTAGAACATAGGGGTGTGTATGCTAGATTTCCTGGTGCTTATTACACTATACTGCATGATTGTTACTTGCTAGTAGGAATTTATGCTAGTCCTGATAGGTTGTTAAGTGAATGCCTTATAAGTTGTATGCAGTAGGAACCAAATAGCCTTAGAATGTTTGATTTAGTTCTATTGCACAGCTCTTGTTTGAGTCTAACCGTTGTGGAATAGAATCTCTTATCCGAATGTCTATCTGATTTCACACTGTATGCGACTGTGCATTTGCGACGCGACTTGTCATGATTAGTGGAGATTTCGTCATAGCAAGGGTAGTGGGATGGGGTGAAATTCCTAGTAAACTAGGAAGAGTGTCTATGCTGGTACGGGCATATGGGTTAGAATTATCGGCAAGAAACTACTTGGGCACTCCGGGATGGGACTCGAAACGAGCAGGGGTAGGTGTGGAAGATAGTAGTAGAGCTCCTACTATCTAAAGCACAGGATCCGTGCTCGGGTCGGGGAAAGTCACGGGGAACCCGAGGAGTTGAGCGTGAGTGTAGTTAGCAGGATTTAATGTGTGCTAATAACTCGTTGTAATATCTACCCAGAATGGCCATCACAAGGAGGAACAACAATGTTAACCCAGACGCTGGTACTGGATTTACTGCCGAGCAGATACGTGAGATGATTGCGGCTGAGGTGACACATGCTATTGGGGAGGCGATCCCCGAAATTATTACCGCCATTCGTGATGAGGTAGTAGTATTGATGGAGGAGCGCATCGCGGCGATTCCACCCCCTGTGGTTGGGCAGCCTCGAGCGAGGGAGTTTCAGTATCGGGATCTCTCTGCTTGTTCTCCTCCTGAGTTCAAGGGAGACTCGAATCCGATCGTCAGTATGCGTTGGATCTCGGATATGGAGTGCGCATTCCTTACCAGTGGCTGTCCTGAGAACCTGAAGGTTCGCTTCGCGGTGAATCTGTTTCGAGACGGAGCGAAAGACTGGTGTGCTACTGCTTTGACGCCTAATGAGCGCACTACTTTGACCTGGGAGGAGTTCGTCGTACGTTTTCGTGCAGAGTATGTGCCTCCAGTGGAGATGGAGAGGATTGCTAAAGAATTCTTGGAGCTCACACAGACTACGGAGACCGTGAAGGAGATGAACCGGAAATTCACGGAGATGGAACTATTCTGTCCTCAGTATCCTGCTTCTGAGGACATGAAGATGACGCGGTAAAAGGATATGTTACGCACCGAGATCAGAGAGTTCATGAGTACTGCGCAGTATGCTACACTTGCTGCGATGATGGAGGCTGCCCGGAGTCGGGAACTGGAGTTGGAGACGCATGCTAGGAAGAGGAAGGCGGTGCAGACCGTGGCACCAGTATCGGCTGTTCCAAAGAAAACGAGGTTTTCGGACTCGCGCTCGGGTCAAAGAAGCGGTGGGTTTAAGCCCAGGGATAGTAACGGAAGGAGAGATGACAAATGTTTCAAGTGTGGCCAGGTGGGACACTACGGTCGTGATTGCAGGGTACCACTGATAGTCTGTTTTAACTGCAAATAGACGGGCCACGTGAAGGCCAATTGCCCGAATCTGAGGGCTGCTGATGGGGGTGGGGCACAAAGAGCTCCTGCGGCTGCTCCTTTGCGTATTACTGATGGTCGTGTGGGTCAGGCTGGAACCGAGGCGGCCCGAGGTAGAGTTCATCAATTGAAGGTGGATGAGGCACAGGCTACGCCTAAAGTGGTGACAAGTATATTTCATCACTTGATTTTATTGATTATTGATTTTATATGTAGTTACATTTTTCTTAAACTGTATGATCAGGTACGTTCTTAGTTAACTCAGTGCCTGCTGTGGTGATGTTTGATAGCGGGGCTACTCATTCTTTCGTGTCTCACACTTTTAGTGAGCGTTTGGGCCGTAGTGTAGGACGGTTAGGCTGTCCACTTGTGGTTGAGGTTGCTGATGATAGGACCTTGACGGTTACTGACGTGTATCGTGGTGTACCTTGGAAATCTTTGGTGTGAGATTCCCTATTGATTTGATTCCGATCGCTATGCGTGAGTTATGCGTGATTGTGGGCATGGATTAGATGGATGCTTTCGATGCAGAGATTGTTTGTCGTCGCAAACAAGTACGAGTTCGAACCCCAAGCGGGGGAGAACTGCTAGTTCAAGGCGACTCGCCCGGGCGGACCTCAGCAATATGTTCGGCTGCGAGGGCTCGTAGGTACTTACAGCACAGTGGCCAGGGATATTTAGTGTAAGTGATAGACACGCACAGTGACGGGGAGAAGAAGACTGCGGAGGATGTGCCAGTTGTACGGGAGTTTACTGACGTATTTCCCGACGATTTGCCGGGGATACCTCCCGAGCGACAGGTAGAGTTCCGCATTGACTTGGTTCCGGGTGCTGCTCCGGTGGCCAAGGCACCATATCGCCTGGCTCCACCGGAAATGAAGGAGTTGTACACTCAGTTACAAGAACTTCTCGAAAAGGAGTTCATCAAGCCGAGTTGTTCACCATGGGGAGCCCCGATTCTGTTTGTGAAGAAGAAGGACGGGTCCCAACAAATGTGTATAGACTACCGTGAGTTGAATAAGCTTACGGTAAAGAATCGTTATCCTCTGCCAAGGATCGATGACTTGTTCGACCAGTTACAGGGAGCCTCGTGGTTCTCTAAAATTGATTTAAGATCGGGGTATCATCAGATGCGAGTGAGGGGTGAGGATACGGAGAAGACGGCATTTCGTACACGTTATGGCCATTACGAGTTTGTAGTGATGCCTTTCGGGCTCACCAATGCACCAGCAGCGTTCATGGACCTCATGAACAGGGTGTGTAGCCCGATGCTGGATCGGTCGGTGATTGTGTTCATCGACGACATTCTTGTGTATTCGAAGTCGAAGGAAGAGCATGAGACGCATTTACGAGAAGTTTTGGAGGTTTTGAGGCGGGAGAAACTTTATGCTAAGTTCTCCAAGTGTGAGTTCTGGTTACGAGAGGTCCAATTCCTAGGACATGTCGTGAACCAGAAGGGTATTATGGTCGATCCGACCAAGATCTCAGCAGTGATGCGGTGGGAGGTGCCGAAGACTCCCACTGAAGTACTGAGTTTTCTTGGGTTAGCAGGGTACTACCGGAGATTTATTCAGGATTTCTCCAAGATTGCATTACCTATGACCCGATTGACGAAGAAAGCTGCGGCTTTTAGTTTGGGTGAAGAGTAGCAGAGGGCTTTTGAGGAGCTACGCAGGCGTTTATGCGAGGCTCCGGTGTTGACTTTGCCCGAGGGTATGGAGGATCTGGTAGTGTATTGTGACGCTTCTCACCAGGGATTGGGCGACGTGCTCATGCAGCGCGGTAAGGTTATAGCTTACGCTTCGAGGCAGTTGAAACCTCATGAGGCGAACTACCCGACACATGACCTAGAGTTGGGAGCAGTGGTGTTTGCTCTCAAGATTTGGAGGCATTAAGTGTACGATATATACTGACCATAAAAGCCTCAAATACTTGATGGACCAGCAAAACCTCAATATGCGACAGAGGAGGTGGCTCGACGTAGTCAAAGATTATGATTGTGAGATACTTTACCACCCGGGTAAAGCGAATGTTGTTGCGGACGCACTTAGTCGGCATCTGGTTGGAGAGCCACTTCAGGGTTTGTGTCAGCGGTTGACAGTGGTTGCACCTCTCCTTGAGTTGATAGGTAATGCTCAGGGAGTGGCGATTCTAGACGAGAATGCCAAACGCGAGAGAATTTTTGTAACACCCGGAAAATCCTAGTAAATAATAATAGTCCTAATATTTCTTTATATTTTGACTTCTTAGATTATAATTGAATTCCTAAGTAATTTCCGTGATTGTTACTTGTTATTTGATAACTTCCGATAGAAATCCGTAAGTTTATTCCTTAAGGAAATTAATGAAAAATAGATGATAAAGTTAAATATTAGATTTTATGGATTAGTTGGATGGGTAATTTGAATACGAGTCCAACGGTACTTTCCGGGGTAAAAACGGAGTTTTAACGAAGAAGTTACGGCTAAATCAGTGGGATTTGAGAAGACTAGCAAATAGAAGCCGACGCCGATGGTTTGGCGCCAATGCATCGGCGCGGGTGATCGGCGCCGAGCACCTGACGTGCTAAAAGGGGATTAAACCCACCTCTTGGTCCTTAGTCATTTACCCTTTCCTCTTAGAATTCTCAAATCAGACTTTGCTCCTGCTCTATACTTCTCAGACGATTTCTCCATCTAAACCTAAGGTAAATTCATATTTCTCAATCCTAATTCAATTTAAACAATTATTAGATGAATCTTACCAATTAAACTTCATTTAGGGCTTTTATATCTTCATCTTTCTTATTGGAGTGATTGAGTTCAAATCATCAAGATAGGGTTATTTCAATTGAAGATTAGAGGTGAGTAACTTGTATCTAATTGATTGTATTATACTTATCTACCATTCTTTATCTTGGTTTTGGTATTGTTAATGAGAAATCTTGATTTATAAGCTCTTAATGGTTAAGAGGGAACAAGAAGAGTTCAAGTAAGTTATGGTGGATTAATTGTGTTTTATTACTTAGAATGCCATGGTAAATGTTAGTGTTAAAGGTTTGGGTTTGATTTTACATCTTTGGTATGTGATTATGATAATGGCTTAATATATGTCTTAATGAAGTAATGATGGCTTAATGGTCAATATGGACTTATTATTGAATTGTAAACATGGATGTTTATTATTGATATTATATAGAATGTGAATTGATATATATGGATGTATATGAACTACATGGAAGTAGTATTGATATGTTAAATGGTTGGACCATTGTTAAGTGCTAAATATGCTTGGAATATTATTTGGATTAACATATTTGGTATTCACCTAATTGGAGGAGCACCTAGTAGGCATTGGAGGATATATTCTGACACACCGTGGGGTAAGTGTAATTGATTCATACCTCGGATACCGTGGGGTTTTCCGTTGTGTTATGCCTTGTGACAATACCGTGGGGTACCGATCAAGGTATATCTTCGATTATGATGTAACTGGGTAGCGATATGGACCTTCTCCATGGAATCCAATTTGTGAATGTATCGAATTGTTATTCCTACATGCTATGATTATGCTCTATATGCTATGTGTAAACCTCACTTAGGCTTTAAAAGCCTAACACTTGTTATGTGTTTTATGTGTTACAGATATTAGTGGTTCCGGACACAAGAAGGTTTAGACTGGGGTTGTGAGCATGGGATCATTGTTGGAGAGTTAAAGATTTGAAGATTTATGATAGAACTTTCTGACACCTTTTGAATTATGATTTCTATAGTAGAGATTAAATAAGCTAGTGGTCCATTAGTAGTAATAATTAACTAAATTTTTGTATAATGACTATGTAATGTTAATTAGGTATACTTTTACTTTGGTAATGTGTACCACTCTTCCGTTTTATGGAAGTTTTTGTTGACCCCTGTTTTGGGGTGTTACAATTTTGGGTGAAATTCCAAATTTTTCCCGTGATAGTCGAGGATTATTGACACGGTATGGTCGAGTTTGGGTTCCCTTCACTGGTGGGAACATGCAGATATTGATGGACGAATCGCATAAGTCCAAATTTTCTATTCATCCGGGAGCTACAAAGATGTAGCGCGACCTGCGGGAGGATAGCTTACCGCTTAGAGTTACCGGACGAGCTGAGTTTGATCCACAATACTTTCCACGTGTCTCAGTTGCGGAAGTGTGTGGGGGATGCGTCTGCGGTGATTCCTCTCGAGGATATTCAGATCGATGAGCGGCTTAATTACATGGAGAAGCCGATTGCCATTATTGAGAGGAAGACGAAGACCTTGCGTAACAAGGTAATAGGCTTGGTGAAAGTTCAATGGCAGCACCGAAAGGGTTCTGAGTGGACTTAGGAACCCGAAGCTGAGATGCGTGAGAACTATCCGGAACTATTCGCGGACATAGACTTCGATGACGAAATCTAATTCAAGCGGGGGAGAGTTGTAAAGCCCGTGTCCCGGTGCATTTAGTTAATTATTTTATATTTTTCTCTAAACGAATTTATTAACGGGGTTTGACGGGAAAGACTGGAAATGAAGAAATATTGTGGAAAAAGGGCTAATATGGTAAAACTTTAATTGTTTGCAAGGGTTTGGAAATGCAGGGACTAAAAGTGTGCAAGTGTGTGAATGTTTGCATGGGGATCGGCTTTAAGAACCGACCCCCTCCCCTCTCGTTTTCGTTTTTGGAGTCGCACGCAAGAAACAAATCACCGTAACCCTAAACGTCGTCTTTCCTTCTTGCTGTCACCGCCGAACCACACCCCAAAACCGCCGGCGCTGGCGCCGCTGCTTCCTGCAGGCGAGAGCGAAGTGTAGCGAGGGAGAGAGAGAGAGAGAGAGAGAGAGAGAGAGAGCCGGCGATCGAGACGAGAAGGGGGGGGGGGGATTTCGTGGTGTTTGCTGCTGTGTCGGCATCGAGAGGTAAGGTTTTTCTCTTTTCTCCTTGTTTTCTTGTTCGTCGCCGTCGAGTCACCACGAAACCACCACCACCGCCGCCGCAGCCACGACTGCCGTCGGTGTGCTTTCGCCGTGCACCACCAGTTCGGTGGCTGTGATGGCGGGTTCGCTAAGGTTAGGTTGGGTGTAGGGGGTGGGTGGCTCGAGATGGGTTAGTTGGCCCGTTTTCTTTGCCTCGCCGGATTTTTTTTAAAATAGCGAACCACCACCACCGCCGGTGGTGGCTGCCGCCCCCATGCCGCCGCCGACCACCACTGCCTGAGGTGGCAGTGGGTGGTGCTTGTTTAAGTTCGGCCATTAGATGCCTAAACCCTAATCCTAATCCTAAATGTGAAACCCTAAACCGAGAAACCAAAGTTATGATTTTATGTGAAAAATGTCTAATCTGTCCCTGTCTTGTAAACTCCATAGAAAAATCTAGGAAGCTCGGATTGAGGTGAAACTAGTGCACAAAATTCACAAATTGTGTCTTTTATGTTTCGTATGTTTTGCAGAAAAATTAATAAGGCCTCTAGCTATGGCCAAATTGGCAATTAGTACAGACTGGTCCGGAATTCACAGTTTGGGTAGTCTGTCTTGTAAAATTCATATAAAATAGTAGGGACCTCGGATGAACGCGTACGATATGTCCCTGGAAAGCTAAGACATGGGACTTTCAAAATATGGAGTTATATTTCTGGTTTGATGGGTTTAAGGGGGGATAAATAGGTCACGAACAGAGCTGCAGTTTTGGACCAAAAGCTAGAAAATGCCCTTTTAGACTTGTAGTTGTAAATTCGGGTTGGGACTTCACTTTGACCTTTTTTTAACACTTCTTTAGGCGGAAAGAAGTGAGTTGGAGTTGGCGGGTTCTTGTTGCTGTTCGTGGAGTTCTGCTTTGCTTTTCGAGGTGAGTTCACTCACTGCGTAGGATAGAGATTATATGTGCATTGCTGTAGCTCGTGTATGTTAGCTGATTTGGTTGTGGGTAATATCAGAATGTGTTAGGGTCTAGTATAAGACCTTGGGTGTTGTATAAAACTCGGGGAGACCGAGGACTCGGGGAGACCGAGGAATACGTACACGGGTGTTGTATGAACTCGGGGAGACCGAGGGATACGTGCACAGGTGTTGTATGAATTCGGGGAGACCGATGGGTACATACACAGGTGTTCTTGCATGAGTTTGCTTGTTTAGGATATGTTCTTTGACTGGCATGAAATGGTTGTTTACGTCTATCTGCTGATAGGGGTAGTGTCTATATGATTGCTATCTTATGTATGTGTTTGAATTCACTAAGCCTCGTGCTTACCCTTTCCCTACAAATTATTGTTTCAGGTACGAATGGCAGTAAGGCGTGACGGTACACACTGGCGCGTTGTGAAGAATTTCATTATTATTTATTTTGAGACATTATGTTTAGACTTATTACATTTTTCGCTGTTTTATTGGGTTGGTTGTTTAACTTACGAAATTTTGATAAAACGTTTAATTGGATTTAAACACTTGTGGGTTTATTTAACTAAAATGGTATTTTTAAAAGTTCAAATTTATTGTAATTTTCGGGACGTTACAACGTCTCACGCCATTTAGAACCTTGGTAGTCGGTAGACAATAGTGGACTCAAACCTTTTGCTTACTAGATACATTTTAAGACGAATTAAAAGCCTGAAAGTCGACCGATGTGGTTTTAGCTGAATCCACCATTTCGTGGGTTTTTTTAACTTATTTTTGTTTATTTTAAGAGACTTTTCTGTTTTTGATTGATTGTCTTTTGTATTTTTTTAATATGTCGGAGCATCCCTCAAAGTTTAGCGTGTGTACCTTTTGTACCCTAAAAAAGTTCTATTTATGAAAACCGGTTGAACGAGTGCATGGGACCCTGTTGGAACCTTCATAAGTCTGCTCCTGATAGTAGAATCTGGATTTAAACGTATGATTAGTTATGTTCCTCGATATCTTTTATTTTTCTTAAACATGATAAGCCTAGAAATTAGGCATGGGATAGATGCTGCCCAATGTGTACAGCACTTTACGCCATTTGAGATTGGTAATTGGTTAGGTCATCAGTACCCCATGACCCCATCTTTCAAAGATTACAGCTCCACATCAGCGTCACATCAGCTTTTCTCCTAACCCTCACTCAATCCCTAAAGACCCTTAGGCCATCAGTACCCCATAAGGCCTATCTTTCAAAGATTCCCCTCCACCTCAGCGCCACATCAGCTTTTCTCTCATCCCTCACTCCATCCCTCACGATCCCTAAACACCCGTACCCCATTCCCTCAAACCCTTTTGCCACCTCATTTATTTTAATTCTTTTATTTATACATTTAATTATTTAACAAAATAAAAATATTTATATATTTTTTAATAAATAAAAATAAGATAAATAATAAAAATTAAAATTCATATCATTCATTAAAAATAAAAATTACAAAATACAAAACACTACCAATTATGAAATAAGAGGTTGAGAGGTGTGAGAAATAAGAGGTTGAGGGTTAAATATATAGTGGGATTAAATTGAGAAAAATAATTTTTTTTAGAAAGAGCCGTTCAACGGTTATTTTTTTAAAAATTTAATTAATTTTTTTTTAAAACCCTCGGGATGATCCGGGATCCCAACCCCGAACCCATCCCCGCCCCGCCAACCCCGCGAGCCCCGTAGCCCATCCCCGCTCGACCCCGAAGCCCTTCCCGAGCCCATCCCCGCCCGCTACGGATGGCCTTAGGCCTTCAGTACCCCATCCCTTCTATCTTTCAAAGATTCCACTCCACATCAGCGCCACATCAACTTTTCTTCCATCCCTCACTCCATCCCTCACGATCCCTAAACACCCGTACCCCATTCCCTCAAACTCTTTTGCCACCTCATTTATTTTAATTCTTTTATTTATACATTTAATTATTTAACAAAATAAAAATATTTATATATTTTTTAATAAATAAAAATAAGATAAATAATAAAAATAAAAATTCATATCATTCATTAAAAAATTACAAAATAAATTTAAAAATCTACTCGTCGTCATTGTTGGGAACTTGGATACGCCAAATATGTTCGACCAAATCCGACCGAAGGTTATTATGAGTGTCCCGGTTTATGACTTCTCGAAAATTTGCCGCGCGTTGTGTCTCACTGATTTGGCTTTCGATATCATTCGTGAAAAAGTCGTTTTCCACGTCACCACAAATAGCATGGTTTTCGTCTTCGAGTATCATATTGTGTAATATGACACAAGCGTACATAATGTTTCTCAATATTGCCGGTTCCCATCCGCGTGCCGGGTTATGAAGTATATGCCAACGTTGTTTAAGCACGCCAAAAGCTCGTTCAACATCTTTACGTGCGGATTCTTGCGCGGACTTGAACTTTTGTCGTTTAAGGTCTTGTGGGCACGTAAATGATTTTACGAAAGTAGCCCATTCCGGATATATCCCATCCGTTAGATAATATCCGTGCTTGTAGGTGGCTCCATTCACCTCAAAAGGGCACTCGGGTGCTTTTCCATCATATACATCGTTGAAGATGGGCGACTGATTGAGAACATTGATGTCGTTGTTGGAACCGGCAACACCAAAGAATGCGTGCCAGATCCATAGATCTTGAGAGGCCACTGCTTCTAGCATGATTGTCGGGTGCTCATGATCACCTCTCATGAATTGACCTCGCCATGCATTCGGACAATTTGCCCACGCCCAATGAGTACAGTCTATGCTGCCGAGCATGCCGGGAAATCCGTGTTTAGCTTCATGCGCGGCGTACAACTTCTGAATATCAATAAAAGTAGGCTTGCGTAAATATTTTTGACCATACAGTTCAATAATACCTGTGCAGAATTTGTACAGACAATCTCGTGACGTTTTCTCTCCCATACGGATGTACTCGTCAAGTGCGTCAGCAGCTACTCCATACGCCAATTGCCGAATAGCGGAAGTACACTTTTGTATCGGAGAAAAACCTTGTTTGCCTAACCCGTCAAACTGAAGTCTAAAATACGGATACCCTACTTCTAAATCTTCAACTATTCGTTCGAATAGTTGTCTGCTCATCCTGAACCGCCGCCTAAACATATCCGGTGTATAAATCGGGTTGACGCCAAAGTAGTCCCGCATAAGCCGCTCGTTTGCAGTTACTCGACCTCTTTCAATGTTTGCGGCCCTCTCTCTTGTTGACGATGAGGCGGTGCTACCATACAGCGATTGTGCAGTATGTCGAAAAATTTCCCTTTGTAGATTCAACAACTCGTCGGTGTCTACGGATGATGATGATGCGGTTGGTGAACCGGGTTGTGGCGAATCCATATTGTTTAATATATAGAGGTTGAGAGAATTTGAGAGAGTTTGAGAGGTGTGAGAAATAAGAGGTTGAGAGAATAAGAGGTTGAGAGGTGTGAGAAATAAGAGGTTGAGAGGTGTGAGAAATAAGAGGTTGAGGGTTAAATATATAGTGGGATTAAATTGAGAATTTTTTTTTTAAGAAAGAGCCGTTCAACGGTTATTTTTTAAAAAATTTAATTAATTTTTTTTTTTAAAAACCCTCGGGATGGATCGGGATCCCATCCCCGAAAACCATCCCGCCCCGCATGCCCATCCCGAGCCGTAGCCCAACCCCGCTGCCACCCCGCTGCCACCTCACCCATCCCGAGCCCATCCCGAAGCCCACTACTGATGGCCTTACCCCATTCTCTCAAACCCTTTTGCCACCTCATTTTTTTAATTCTTTTATTTATACATTTAATTATTTAACAAAATAAAAATATTTATATATTTTTTAATAAATAAAAATAAGATAAATAATAAAAATAAAAATTCATACCATTCATTAAAAATAAAAATTACAAAATACAAAACACTACCAATTATGAAATTTTTGAATTTGCTCTTTTCTCGCTAAAGTAACCCTCAAAGCGTTTCCCGTAAGGTGATCATGCGGGGTCATGAAAAACTCGAAGTCTTTCTCAAATCGTTTTGAGCGTTCGATTTCGAGTTCTTGTTCCAACCTATGTCGTTCGAGTTTTGAGCGTTCGATTTCGAGATCGAGTTTTTTCATTTTGTATTCCATTGTATCATCAATCTTGTCGTTGAACGTCGTCAACAACTGAGTAACACTTTCGTTCGTATTCGCCCCGGACGTATTACTCGTTGATGTTTTTTTTGCCTTGTTTCTCCCGATGGGTCATTGAATTTGCTCGTCATCGTCATCATCGGAAGGTTAGGTACGTTTTGAACCCCGCGATGAAGTTGTCGTCATCGTTGGAACGGCTCCCCATTTTGGACATTTTTTAGGACGTCCCAAGCTTGTTCGTGAGTGAAAGCAACTTTATGGCGTGCTAGATACCGTTCGTGTGCCGTTCGGGATATATCGGCCTCACTCATCCCGCTTGATCTATTATTGAACAAGTTGTTGTAGATGCCGCCAAACCAATTAATTCTTTTATTGAGGTCGTTGAACTTGCTATTGAGTTGATGGGTTGATCTATAACCTGGTTCACGACCCAAGCGAGTAAAGAACACATGCCCGATTTGGGCCCAAAAACTTCATACATTTATGTAAAATTAAGTATAAGAATAATAATAATATTAATAATAATAATAATAATAATAATAATAATAATAATAATAACAATAAAAATAATTACCACGTTTGTTTGGCGGCTTTCGTTCGTCTCGGATTTGATGGTTTCGGGTTAGATTGTTGTGTCGGGATAGATTGTGGTGTGTTCAGGGTAGAAGGTTGGGTTTCCGGAACGTAGTCGTCGGCGAGATTGATGAAGGGTGAAGAAGGATTGAAGTTGGTCGGAGTACAACCTTGTTCAATCATACCGGAACGTGTAAGTTGGTAAGGAATTTGTTGTGTATGGCCTAATGAGTTGTAAAAATATTGTGGCGGATTTTGTTGCGACCATTGTGGCGGATATCGTTGCGAAATTTGTGGCGGAATTTGTTGCGAAAAATGCGGACGATAACCTTGTTGTTGTGTAAACGCTTGGAAACCAAACTCTTGATCTTCTTGCGATTGTGGTGTATTCGGTCGGTTACGACGGAATGTAGGTGTTCTGTTTGGATTCATGATGAGAGAGGTGTGAAAAATAAGAGGTTGAGAGAATTTGAGAGAGTTTGAGAGGTGTGAAAAATAAGAGGTTGAGAGAATTTGAGAGAGTTTGAGAGGTGTGAAAAATAAGAGGTTGAGAGAATTTTTGAGAGTTTGAGAGGTGTGAAAAATAAGAGGTTGAGAGAATTTTAGAGAGTTTGAGAGGTGTGAGAAATTAGAGGTTGAGGGTTAAATATATAGTGGGATTAAATTGAGAAAAAAATTTATTTATTTTTGTTTAAAAAGAGCCGTTCAACGGCATTATTTTTAAAAATTAAATAATTTTTTTTTAATAAACCTTCGGGATGAATCGGGATCCCGAACCCGGAATCCATCCCGCACCCCGCATCCCGCAAGGGCCGTAGCCGACCCCGCACCATCCCGCCCTCCATCCCGAGCCCATCCCCGCTGCGGTACCGATGGCCTTAACATGTATCGTTGTTTTAGCTTGCCATAAAAAACAGACATATGTCGTTGTTTGATTGGTGAAATTGGTAACAATGACTTAGGTGATTTAAAAATTCTTGCCTAAACTTTGGGTCTCCAAATAACTTTTTGAAGCAATGACGTTATGGCACGATTGGTGAAATGGTTACACATACGTATCCACTAAGACCATTATTGCATCCATCGTCATCTTCTTTAAATATTATTAAACAACGTATATCTATTATAACTAGAAGCCTGTTAGACTGAGATCATATTATCTTTTAATAATTTCATTTTTTTACTCAACAAAACTAGTATGATCGTATATTGACGATTCGAAATTGTATTTGAAGAGTAATGAATCATTCTTTTAAATGCACATACGATGATATATAAATTTGTTGTAGCAGATTCCTAGAGCTTTCTAAAGATTGGTGAATTTCCCTTGCCATTCTCATTGATCGATACCCAATATATACAGATTACAGAGAAGGGATAACCAAGGAAATCCCAATATTCTAGGAAACTATATTCACGATAATTACAAAGATATATAAGATATATATAAGATAATATACACTAATAGGCCCCCTCAGTTGGAGCAGGAGGAGGACAAATGCTCAAACTGTATCTGAAGTCGAGGAAGAGTTGTCGAGGAAGACCCTTAGTGAAAATGTCGGCATATTGGTAAGCGGAAGGAATGTGTAGAACCCGAACATGACCGAGCGCCACCTTTTCACGAACGAAATGGATGTCCATTTCTATGTGTTTCGTTCGCTGATGCTGTACAGGATTACCCGATAGGTAAACCGCAGGTACGTTGTCACAGTAGACTAATGTGGCCCGTTTAAGAGGCGTATGGAGTTCGAGGAGAAGATTGCGCAACCAGCAAGATTCAGCGACCACGTTAGCAACGCCGCGGTATTCGGCCTCCGCGCTTGACCGTGACAGTGTAGGTTGGCGTTTAGCGGACCACGAAATTAAGTTATCACCTAAGAACACGCAATAGCCCGATGTTGATCGACGTGTGTCTGGACAGCCGCCCCAATCCGCATATGTGTAAGCGATGAGTTGCGAAGGTGCGGTTGGGTATATGTGGAGACCGAGATGGAGAGTTCCCTTGAGATACCGGATGATGCGTTTTAGAGCATTAAAATGTGGTTGGCGAGGGGCGTGCATAAACAAACAAATCTGCTGAACGGCGTGTGCAATGTCCGGTCTGGTGAATGTTAAGTATTGAAGAGATCCGGTAGAGGGAAGGGTTGTCCACGGGCTCTCCAGCGGTGGCGCTTAACTTTGAATTGGTATCGACGGGGGTTGCGATGGGTTTGCAGTTCTCCATATTTGCCCGTTTAAGTATGTCTTCGGTGTATTTTTGTTGAGTGAGAAACATACTATTGGAGGTGCGTTTAACTGAGATGCCCAAAAAATAGGTTGGAGCACCAAGGTCGGTCATATCGAACTCGCGCTTGAGGGCGGTAATGATCTCGGTTTTCAAGGAGGAAGTAGAAGTGGTGAGGATGATATCATCTACGTTGAGAAGTAGGCAGGCACACTCACCGTGGCGCCGAAGGATGAATAACGACGTGTCACTCTTACTACACGTAAAACCGAGATAGGAAAGGTGTTGAGCAAACCGTTGATACCAAGCCCGCGGAGCCTGTTTTAACCCGTAGAGAGACTTTTGAAGCTTGCACACGTGTCCCGGATAAGAGGGAATAAAGAAACCCGGTGGTTGATGCATGTAAACGGTTTCGTCCAAGTTGCCGTGGAGAAATGCATTCTTAACATCAAGTTGATGGATCGGCCACTTGCGTCCCATAGCGAGACTGAGGACAGTGCGAATGGTGGCGGGTTTGACCACGGGGCTAAACGTTTCATCACAGTCTACCCCCACTTATTGAGAGTTTCCGTTCACCACGAGTTGGGCTTTGTACCATTCAAGAGAGCCATCAGCATGAAATTTGTGACGAAAAATCCAATGACAACGGATAATATTAGTGTAACACCCCGAAATTTTCATTGTAATTAATAAAAGATAAATTGTATTTTTGGTACAATTTAATATTGAGAAAGTTAACTTGGAGGGTTGATTTGCCATTAATTGGAAGTTTGGGGTTGTTGGTGGAAAATGGGTAATGACTCATGCTTTATGTGAGGTGTCACCTTAGGAGTAAATCAGTATTTGATAATACTGATTTTCTGAGTTTAGTATTCTAAAAAGAAAAGAAAAGGAAATCAGAGAAATATCGAGAGAGAGATAGAACGAAGCAGAGAGAGATAGATATTGAGAAGGAGAAATCGTTTGGTGATTTTGTGGTAAGAGTTTAACTTCTCTGTTAGTATCATTCATCTCCACAGATTTTAATTATAGTATTCTGTCCAGATTTGATTAAGCTGTTGATTAAGACATTGATTTTGGAAGAATACTGTGTTCAAGAATATCCAGGTGAGTTATTCATTCTTGTTAAAATTAAGCAATTAAAAGTGTTATAGATATGCTATACTTGTATATGATATCAGTGGTATGATTTGATTAAGATATGGTAAGCTTAATGAGTCAAAGGAAGAACTGAATCGAAATGAAAGTGACGATGAACAGTGACTTTGCGCAACAGTGTATTGCGAAAAGTGAAGTTTTCGCAACCAAGGGTTGCGAATTCTAGACTTTTCGTAATAGAGGGTTGCGAAAAGTAGAGTTTTCGCAATAGTGGGTTGCGAGAAGAGGACTTTTCGCAGCTTTGGCTTGCGAAAAGTGTAGCTTTTCGCTACAGTAGCTTACGAAAAGTTTTGACTTTCAGTAGCATTTTGAGACTGTTATGTGATATGCAATCTGATATGAATATGCTAATTGTTATATGTTTATAACTCTGTTGTTGATATAAAAACCATGTTATGTCGAATTGTAATGACTTATTTATGAGTCCGGAGCCGTAATTAATTGTTGAGGTGTTGATCCCCGATGCTAAATGGCAAAGTGGGAAAAATCGTTGAATTTAATATTCTGTACATAGAGATATAGAATATATGTTGAATTGTATAGATTTAGTATACAATAGAATGAGTGATGATACACAGTTATTGTGTGGCGTTGGCTAGAAATCTACATCTGGTCTAGTGGGCATATAGTACGGTATAATGAGAACCGTTTACTAGCCATGGGACTGTTGGGATGTATTTCTAGTTATTGGAGTGAATCTTGAATCATCTGTGAGGGTCTCTGGTGGTTGTTGATCGCGATAAAATCTCATTTGGGAGACCAGTGATTCAAGATGGGGAGGAAACGAAATGAGGAATGGCAGACTTGGAGTTGTAATTCCCATTTCAAGCGAAAGATGAGATATCTTTATTGTTGGGGATTTGACATCCTAATTCAGAAAGAAGCAGGTTTGGAAACTGTAGTTTCTGGGAGTTAGAATTATTTATAAGTCCGGTGGGATTTATAGTAATTCTCGTTGATAAAATGATGACTAGATGAATTAGTCATAAGTAAGGGAATAGGTGGATTCCAATGGTTGAAAAGAGCTCGGTATGGTAAGATGGCTGATAACAGGTTTGATATATCTGTTAATATTTTAGTTGTTAAATTTTAATTTGATTTGGATAATCTCACTAGGCGAAAGCCTAATGTTTCAAAATTAAATTGTCTTACCAGGTACCGGCTCTGGGAAATAGTTTGGGAAGTGAGATTACAGTTGAAGGGAATCAGACTTGGCGATAACGAAGGATCAGGATATTCTTTTGATGACTTTTGGGACAAGCCTTAGATAATCTAGTTGATCTTATTGTGATGTATAATTGATCCGATTATTTAAGTTAGACGACTTTGTATATATATAGAAATTTACTTATGATCCCGTTGGTTTATAAAAGTCTGATATTTTGATGATCATAACGCGTGTATTTTGAGGTTTAAATTGGCCCTGAGTTTTAGGGTGTTACAGTATGGTATGAGAGCTCTAGTTTAAGCGAACTAAGTATGCTGATGAGATACTTAGACTTAAGCTGAGATAAATTAAGTTATGATTGTGAGAGATGGGTAGAAGTACTAAGACGTGATAGTCTTAGAATTGATGGAAATACGAGAAGTTGGTACGATGACAATGGTAACGAGGATTCTCCTGTATGATATATTCACAATTCCAATTAGCTACTGTGATTATGAATATATTGTTACGCGAGCATACTTATTTCTAAATTGTTACAGTGACTAACGATCGGTAAGTACATTTTGTATAAGGGTATGTGCATAACCATTTCTTATGGTTATCCCTTTAGGTTATAGTAGAGTGATGGTGAATACGCCACCAGGGTCCTTTAGAGGACAGAGTAGTAAATGAATGGGGGTTGGAAGGACAACCTGGAATTGGCAGGACTCATGAAACTCCACCAAGGCAACCTTTAATAGGTGATTTGATATGTGCAGAGATAGAGTATGAGATGATTGATTAAGACGGAATTAGTATGACATGGTTGAGTATGGGGGCCATGGAATGCATGTATAGCAATTATTATAAGGCCGAGAGAGCGACCTCTGGTCGGAAGTAGAGTGTCAATGATAAGTTACGTAAGTAAAATGATTGACCTTGTTTGAGTAAGTAGCCTTCATTGCGAGTAAGTTTTGTGCATGGTGTTTTAGTGTGTGTTACATGAGTTTTCTTGATTTCAAACCAAATGCATAAATAACAGTTTTATTCAAGGATGAATTAGTAGTGCAAGTATGTATTTAAAGAAAAAGGGCAATTTCAATTACGCTGCCTAACGAAATTTTGGAGCTTAGCAACTTGCAAAATACTTCATACTTTACATAAAAAGTTGTATGATAGCAAATAGGTCAAGAAAGTGTTGATCAGTAAACTTTTTATAACCAACAAAGATATTGATTTGATGATATCGTATAAATGAGTGTGAGAAACGACTAGTTTACTTTGTGTCAGTAAATTTTAAACTTTTGTCGTATAAAAAGATCTTCGTATTACTGTTGTAACAACATCTTTGGTTGAGAAAGATTGAGTTTTACGGAAATTTATATACAAACGATTTTGAGATCGTTGTGTAGTACATGGGAGTTATGAAAATGATTGGGGTCGTGTGTGCCCACGTTGTTCCGAATGTTGTTTATTTAAACGAGAAAAGGGTGGATTGAATTATTTATTATATTGTCATGCATGAAGGCTATGAACTCACTAGGTCGTAGAGTATTACGCTATAAGCTAAGAAAGAACTCCAAGAGTGGAGAGGTGTTGGATAAACCTTGGGAGAAAGTTTGTGGTTTTGGTAATTGTATTCAAATGAGAAATGAATAGTGGGAGAGTCGAAAGTGGACTTTAGTAATAATAATATGAGGGTCTGTACCCTTGTTCGGTGACTAATAATACAGTTGTCGAGGGTCGGTCGTGTCTGGAGGAAGGAATAGGTTCAGGGTTAAGGAAGTACTGACATGTCAAGCTTTGACTTTGAAGGCGATAGTTGTGTATGGTGTATGAGGCCTTTTGTTTGTTACTGGGTGCGGTTTGGATACGTCCCGCGTGTGCCTGTGCGGGTAGAAACAAACCGTGAGCGATACCGGTATGCTGTTATGCAGAGGGTATGCGCATAGTGGTTATTAGTGTGTGCGACACAATTGGGGAATTTTGGCAAATCCGACCATGTAAAGTTTTGAGTGTAAACCTTTGTTTTGGGGCCGATGGTCAATAAAGGGATTAAAAAGGTAAAGAGTTTGGGTAACAATGTATTTTGGTTTACGAAATCGTGTGAGTGGCACATGTTTAACCAAACGAATATTTTGGCCTTAAAGGCTTGATTTATATTCAAAGAAGTCTTTTGAATGTTTGTCAGTTTTAATGACTCAAGATGGAGTATTGGATGTGTTATATGCTTAACTGCATTGTATTTGAACCAGTGACGGTTTAAGTGTTAGTCTTAGGTGTGAAGACTGTTTGATATTTTACTTGTTCTTAGTATCTTTGGAACTAATGAACCTGGGCGTATTATATATATTGTGGAGTATGAAAAGAGTTGCATTTACGTGTACTTGCAAATGAATTGACTTCGTTGGGAAAGTAGCAATAAAGGGTCGTAAGATTTTCACGCCTCGAAGCGTATGTTGCATAATGTGAGTTAGATGTATTTAAATTGCGTGAGTTGATATTGATAAATAATCTTTAGATCCTTTGAGTAGATGACTCGGTTTTGGACTCAGTTAAGTCTTAAGAACTTTGACCCGATTTGATAAGCTTGACGTAGGCTTGGGGTTGAACTTGCATGGACAGTATTGTAAATTTAAATTTATATGACGTGAATGCATTGGTTATCCTTTTGGGATCATGTATGAATGTTAAGTTTAAATCAGAAGCTTAAAAGTTGAAGGATCACTTTGTGGGATTGTTAGAACAGTGAAGGACTGTTGCTTTTAGATAAGTGTTTACTTACGATGTGGAAGATTTATAAAAGATGAAATATTAGAGATGAACAAAGGGGGTGAATAGATTGTGTTGATCTGTGAGGAATTGTACCCTGTCTATGCAACGTATTGGAATCACAAAGAGCTAGTAAGAACGAATAAGTTCAAGTTAAATAGAAAATCGTGAGTGGTAGTTCAACTAAAGTTGGGGAGGAGATATTTAGTGATATAGACTCGGGTATTTGGGCGAGAAAACAGGATTATAAAATTAATGGTGTGCGAATGACTATGAGAGACATGGTCAGTGGTAAATGTTATGGGTGGAAAATGTACGAACGAGTAGTAGCATTAATTACCAAGATACATGTGCCATCTAGTATGAGACGTGATGTTAGAAAGAGGAAGTATCCAAATGGAAGTTTCAAGAATTCCGGTTGGAAGGTACTATTTGTCAATAAAGTTGATGAAGCATGTGGTTTGTAAGATGGCATGGTAATATGGCTTATATCGGAATAGAATGTCGGGGCAGTGGTGAGTGTTTATCCAAAGAAATTTTGATGGTATGAGGTGCCAATTAAGTTGTATTATGAATCTCTGGAAGTTTAATAAAAATGATGAGTATGTCGGCCAATGTGGTGTAGCGGAGGTAAGGTCGTTAAGGAATATAAGTTGCTCTTTATGTGTGAAAGAAATGTACGAGAAATTTATAGTTGAAGATTTAAGAATGGTAATAACTTCGAACGGTAATGTCGTTTCAAGATAATTTAGTTGAATGTTTTAAGTTAGAAATCTTGGTGAAACTGTTTAGTTATGTTTCGAAATGAGAAAATACTATCGGTATGTGGAAAGTTGGGAGAAAGAGACAAGTAATACTTGAGATATAGTATTCCATACTAACGTGGGGGAAGCAAGGATAGAAAGATTGGACTTAAGAATGTAGTCATACTACAAGTTCAATGGAGTTATCACCTTTGATATACAACCCCTTAGTGCTTGGTTGCAGCATGTTTGTGTGGTGCGATAGTACTGTGAGAAGGTGATAGCATTTTTGTATCAAAGAATCGTGTAAGTTATGGATACAATGATGGATTGTCATAGTTATTGAAGCATAATTGACGAGAAAAGTTGTTATGTGAAGGAGCGAGAATCGATCTTAGAGAAATATTTTGATAAAGTACAATCCAAGAGAGTGATTATAGGTATAATGGTATTATATCTTTGAGTTGTTAATGTGGCTTTAGAGTCAGAGAAAGAAATGATGAAACGATACCCTCGATTGATTGCCTTAGATTGATTTCGGGGACGAAATTGTAACACCCCGTTTCCCAATTTACGTGATTTAACTGTCTCTTTTGGGGTTGAGTTAATTTTTGGGTCGTTATGTACGTGTTCAGGAATCTAGGGGCCAGTTTATCAATTTTGTAAGATGAGGGTGTGTTTTGGAATGTATGTAAAGGGGATGGAAACCCTAAACACCCTCATTTGCAGCCATTTGTTTCTTTAGCAAAGAAGAGAGAAAAGAGAAAGGGATTTTCGGAGTTCTTGTGAGCTGCTGTGAAAGATCGACCGATTCTACTTCGTTAACCGTTGGATCGTCGTGAAATTTGGACAGCGACTTCACGACCCTCTCATCTACATTCTGACCGGAGGGATTTGGCATCGGAGTTCCCAGTAGAGAGAACCAAGTGTCCGAAGTTGCTGTGAAAGGGATTTTCGGAGTTCTTGTGAGCTGCTGTGAAAGATCGACCGATTCTCCTTCGTTAACCGTTGGATCGTCGTAAAATTTGGACAGCGACTTCAGGACCCTCTAATTTACATTCTGACCGGAGGGATTTGGCATCGGAGTTCCCAGTAGAGAGAACCAAGTGTCCGAAGTTGCTCTATTTTCCAGGCGAAAGATTTGGTGATTTTGGAAGATTCAAGTTGTGAAAGGTTCTAGGAGGATTGTTGTTCGCGGTCTAGAATTGCAAGGTATGTGTATTATGTTTAGAAATCAATAGAAATGGGGTGTATGAAATGGGATGTTTGGCAAAGTTTTATGGTATTTGGACTATCCTAGCTATGTCATTTCGGGATGAGAGTTGGGATAGAATTAGAGTTCCATTTTTGGGCTTGTTATGATATGTGTATGTATGAATGTTATAGGTGGTACGGGGTGATTATTATACACTGTGAAGTACTTGGTAATTGACATCTTGACAGGTGAGTACTCTACCTATATTATGTAAGTTATGTGTATGTAGTTGGATTGCATGTGTGATTATGTGTATGTTGGCTTTGCCAAAGGAAAGAGTACCTATGGTGGTAGTAATACCCCTAGGGAATATGTTATGTATGAAGAGGCCTGGTACCAGTGTCTAGTTATGACCTTCCTTATTGGCCTTGTGCCTTAAGGAATGGAAGGATGTTACATGTATGTGATTGCTATGTTTATGCGAGTATGTATGCATGATGATATGTGGTATAGGTGCGTGCTCACTAAGCGAAAGCTTACCCCGTTGTTATTCATCTTTTAGTGGCAGGTACATCTTCGAAGAATAAAGGAAAGGCTCCAGCTTGAAGCTTTTGGATTTGCGGCAGCTCAGCAGCTTATATTTTCTTTTGATGAATGATAGTTTTGGATTCTCTAAGCTTTTCAATTTAATATTGTCTGTCTCAAACTTATTGGTTTTAAGTTGCAAACTTGTACTCTTTTCTATAAGATTATGGGATTTTATCTAAATGTTTTAATTACAAATCTTCCGCTGTATTTTAAGGTTACTTTCCGTTAAATGAGTGTTTTAAAGATAAGGGATGTTACAGTTGGTATCAGAGCCTTGGTTTAAGGGATTCGGGCATTCACAAGTGGTGAGTGTTTGAACTTAAACCCAAGTGCTCAAGTTTTCAAATAAGTAACCTTTAAAAAAAAGCTGTTTCGTGTAAGAAAATGGTTTATAAGGAAAGGGTGTTTTAAAAGAAAAAGTTTTCACGGCTGAGCTGCGGTCCAGAGCATCAAGACGGGGGTGAGCACACTATTCCATATTAGGATTTATGATAAAGCATGTTCAGTTTTGTGAAAGACCAGTTTTATAACTGTATTGGATGAGTAATTATGTTTATGTATGCTAGATATGGTCAATGTGACAAGGTTATGATTTCAAGTATGTTTTGTTGATGCATAATGTGAATTAGAATATGATTATAATGTTTATATGATAAGTGGTAGATATGGAAAATGTTGTGATATATATGTTAAAGGTACCAACTAAGCTGGGAATTGGAACCTTAGTGACGGTGTTGAGTCTAAACATGGAGGGTGTAATTATAATGGTATAAGGGCCCATACCATTGCAATTACATTGTACATGCCGGGACTTGATATAGTTGCAAAAGAATTCTATGAACCAGGCAAGGTTGAGGGTTGGGTAGTAACATGCTAGAAAGGGATTTTGTTAAGAGAGTATAAGCAGAAGGTTTCTAAGGAGCATGTTAGAAAGAAAGACAACTAAGCTAGGACCTCTGGACTATGCTAGGAGTTTTCTCAGGGGGGGATGTAGATGAATTATTCTAAAGTATCATGTTTATGTATTAGAATGGTGAACACTAGAAGGCAAGGCAAGAGACCGATTATTGAAGAGGATCAGGAAATTCCTGATCTGAGAGGTGTGATCGCTGCTGAGGTCGGGGAGGTTCTTCACGAGTTACTCCCAAGTCTCTTTGAGCAGGTAAAGCAGGAACTGGCTAATGAAATTCGTAGTCAGGTAGAGGCAGCTGTGGCCAGCAGGGCCAGTGGATCAGGGGGCTTGTCAGGCGTACAACCACGGGGGACAAGCTACAGAGATTTCTCGGCCTGTCAGCCGCCACAGTTTGAGGGGCAGAAGGACCCCGTAACCAGCACTCGTTGGATAGCTGAGGTGGAGGGTGCTTTCCGCACCAGTTTTTGTACCGAGGAAGTCAAGGTTCGCTACGCATCGAACCTTCTGAGGAAGGCAGCGAAAGACTGGTGGAACCTTATTGTTCGTGCTCGGACGCCAGAACAAGTGGATAGCATGACTTGGGAACAGTTCAAGGAACTGTTCATGGAACAGTATGTGCCCCAAATTGAGGTAGAGAGACTCACAAATGAGTTTCTATCTATGGAGCAAACTACGGAGTCGGTGAACGAGATCACTGACAAGTTTTTGGAGCGGTCCCTTTTCTGTCCTGAGTATGTCAGGAATGAAAAGGCCAAAATGTACAGATATGGGAGAGTTTTGAAACAGGAGATTAGAGAATTTGTTGTTATGGCAAGGTGCACTGATTTTCAGCAGATGCACGAGGCGGCTCGGGCTAGAGAGCTCGAATTAGAGAGCCAAAGAAAGACAAGAAGGGCAGAAACGGTTCAGACTCAACCTCAGCAGACTAAGAGGTTTAAAACTGGGAGTCATAAACCGGAGGTAAAGAAAGAGTTCAAGAGAGAGCATCCCCGCTGTGGGAAGTGTGGACGACAGCATCCGGGAGAATTCCGTATGGGCTCCGGAACCTGTTACAAATGCGGGCAACCGGGTCATATCAGTCGAGACTGCAAGGCGACCGCAAAGATATGTTTTAAGTGCTACAAGCCGGGCCATTTTGCTGACGAGTGCCCAATGAATACCGGGTCGGTCCAGAACTCGGGAACCGCACCGGTGAAGATGCTAGAGGGTGGATTGGGAAAGAAGAACGACGCACCCAGGACTCGGGGGCGAGTGTTCCAGATGACCGTAGATGAAGCAAAGGAGGAGCCAGATGTCGTGACAGGTATTTTTCCTGTTAATGCATCACCTGCCCTTGTCTTATTTGACCCGGGAGCTACTAAATCTTTTGTTTCTTTATCGTTTTGTAAAGACTTTGCTATTGTAAAGGACAAGTTAGAGAGTCCGCTAGAAGTAGAAATAGCGGACGAGGAGTTTCGTTTTGTGAGTGATGTGTATAAAGGTAATGTAATAGAGATAGCCGGAGTGAAGTTTAGTATAGATCTTATTCCTATTGCGATGAGGGAAATAAATGTAGTAGTTGGGATAGATTGGCTTAGTCGGAATGGAGCACGCATTGATTGTGAAAAATAGCAGGTAGTGATTCGAACCCCAAGTGGGGGAGAATTAACTATCTCGAGTGAAGGAAGAAAAGGGGTACCAAAGGTGTGCACTTTGGCCAAAGCTAGAAGATATGTGCACCATGGTGGTAGCAGTTACTTGGCGTATATTGTTGATGAACGGGAGGAGAAAAAGAAGAGAACAGTGGCAGATGTACCAGTGGTCAGCGAGTTTCCGGATGTTTTCCCGGATGACTTGCCTGGCATTCCTCCCGGGAGGCAAGTGGAGTTCCGAATAGACTTGATTCCGGGGGCGGCACCGGTAGCAAAGGCTCCTTACCGTTTGGCACCTCCGGAGATGCATGAATTGTCTAAGCAGCTGGAGGAACTGTTGGATAAGGGTTTCATCCGCCCCAGTAGTTCACCTTGGGGAGCCCCTATCCTTTTCGTGAAAAAGAAGGACGGGTCGATGCGGATGTGCATCGACTATAGAGAGCTTAACAAGCTTACGGTGAAGAACAGATACCCGTTGCCGAGGATCGACGATCTCTTCGATCAACTTCAGGGAGCCGTTTGGTTCTCTAAGATAGATCTTCGCTCAGGGTACCACCAGTTGAAGGTCAGGGAAGAGGATGTTCACAAGACAGCGTTCAGAACCAGGTACGGGCATTTCGAGTTCATCGTGATGCCATTTGGACTGACGAACGCACCGGCGGCATTCATGGATCTTATGAATAGAGTTTGCAGACCGATGTTGGATAGGTCAGTCATCGTGTTTATAGACGATATACTGATCTACTCCAAGTCGAAGGAGGATCATATGGAGCATCTACGAGAGGTTTTGGAGATTTTGCGTAAGGAGCAGTTATATGCAAAGTTCTCCAAGTGTGATTTCTGGTTACAAGAGGTTCAATTTCTTGGACATCTTGTGAACCGAGAGGGTATCAAGGTAGACCCAGCGAAGGTGGAGGCAGTGATGAAGTGGGAAACCCCGAAGACTCCCACTGAGATTAGGAGTTTCCTTGGATTAGCCGGGTACTACCGCCGGTTCATCCAGGATTTCTCCAAGATAGCAGTTCCGTTGACGAAGCTGACGAGGAAGAACGAACGTTTCGTTTGGGGAGAGGAACAGAAAACAGCGTTCGAAACCTTAAGGAGAAAGTTATGCGAGGCTCCGGTGTTGACACTACCGGAGGGAGTTGAAGACATGACAGTCTACTGTGATGCGTCTTATCACGGGCTAGGCTGCGTTCTTATGCAGAGGGGAAGGGTGATTGCCTATGCGTCTCGTCAACTGAAGACGCATGAGGTGAATTACCCGACTCACGATTTGGAGCTTGCGGCAGTGGTGTTCGCTCTCAAGTTATGGCGGAACTACCTGTATGGGGTGAAGTGTACTATCTATACGGACCACAAGAGTCTTCGTTATTTCATGGATCAACAGAATTTGAACATGAGACAGCGGAGGTGGTTGGATGTGGTGAAGGATTATGATTGCGAGATTCTTTATCACCCGGGGAAGGCAAATGTCGTAGCGGATGCCTTGAGTAGAAGAGCGAGTAGTGTTCTACTTCGGGTACCGTTGATGAGACTAACAGTATCAACGTCGCTTCACGACTTGGTAAGAAGGTCTCAAGAGGAAGCGATCAAGGGTGAGAACCAGAAGAAGGAACGGATAAAGGGACAGGTGGATCAGTTAGTGCCCGACAGTCGAGGTCTATTGACTCGGTACGGTCGGGTATGGGTTCCAGTATCGTGTGAGGCAAGGCAGACACTTCTGGACGAGGCGCATAAGTCAAGGTTCTCTATCCATCCCGGTGCTACTAAGATGTATAGAGATCTGAAGACTGACTACTGGTGGCCGGGGATGAAGAGGGACGTGGCTAAGTACGTGGAGAAATGTTTGACTTGTTTAAGGGTCAAAGCAGAGCATCAGAGACCGCACGGGAAGTTACAGCCATTAGAGATACCAGAGTGGAAGTGGGAGCATATAACAATGGATCTGATTACCAAGTTGCCTCGAACACCTAGGAATCATGATGCCATTTGGGTGGTTGTAGATAGGCTGACAAAGAGTGCCCATTTTATCGCGATCCGTGAAAGTTCATCTGCAGAAAAGTTAGCTGACATCTATGTCAGTGAAATTGTAGCAAGGCATGGGGTACCGGTAACAGTGATATCAGACAGGGATGTTCGGTTTACGTCGCGGTTTTGGGGGAAGTTCCATGAAGATTTGGGTACGAGACTTCAGTTCAGTACAACCTTTCACCCACAGACGGACGGGAAAAGCGAGAGAACAATTCAGACTCTTGAGGATATGTTGAGAGCCTGTGTTTTGGATTTTGGGGGCAGCTGGGATACGTATTTACCGTTGGCTGAGTTCTCATACAACAACAGTTTCCATGCCAGTATTGGCATGCCTCCGTATGAGATGTTGTACGGGAGAAGATGTAGGACTCCTATCTGTTGGGGAGAGGTAGGCCAGCGGGAGTTAAGCAGCACAGAAGTGGTTCAGAAAACGACGGAAAGTATTGAGATGATTCGGGATAGGCTACGAACCGCACAGAGTCGTCAAAAGAGTTACGCCGACAAGCGAAGGTCGGATCTGGAGTTCAACGTGGGAGATAATGTTTTGTTGAAGGTATCACCTTGGAAAGGGGTGATCCGATTCCGGAAGAGGGGCAAGCTAGGCCCTAGGTTTATCGGACCTTACAAGGTGATAGCACGGGTTGGGAAGGTTGCGTACCGGCTGGAGCTTCCGCCGGAACTCAGTCTGATACACAACACCTTCCACGTATCTCAGTTGAGGAAGTGTTTAGCTGACGAGTCGGCGCATGTCCCTATAGATGACATACAGGTCGACGAACGGTTGAATTATATTGAGAGACCGATAGCAATCTTGGAAAGGAAGACCAAATCCTTGCGAAGCAAGGAGATCAGCTTAATGAAAGTTCAGTGGGAACACCGAAAAGGATCAGAATGGACATGGGAACCGGAAGCTGAGATGAGATCGAATTATCCGGAACTCTTCCAAGTCTGATCGATTTCGAGGACGAAATCCTGGTAAGTGGGGGAGAGTTGTAACACCCCGTTTCCCAATTTACGTGATTTAACTGTCTCTTTTGGGGTTGCGTTAATTTTTGGGTCGTTATGTACGTGTTCAGGAATCTAGGGGCCAGTTTATCAATTTTGTAAGATGAGGGTGTGTTTTGGCATGTATGTAAAGGGGATGGAAACCCTAAACACCCTCATTTGCAGCCATTTGTTTCTTTAGCAAAGAAGAGAGAAAAGAGAAAGGGATTTTCGGAGTTCTTGTGAGCTGCTGTGAAAGATCGACCGATTCTCCTTCGTTAACCGTTGGATCGTCGTGAAATTTGGACAGCGACTTCACGACCCTCTAATCTACATTCTGACCGGAGGGATTTGGCATCGGAGTTCCCAGTAGAGAGAACCAAGTGTCCGAAGTTGCTGTGAAAGGGATTTTCGGAGTTCTTGTGAGCTGCTGTGAAAGATCGACCGATTCTCCTTCGTTAACCGTTGGATCGTCGTGAAATTTGGACAGCGACTTCACGACCCTCTAATTTACATTCTGACCGGAGGGATTTGGCATCGGAGTTCCCAGTAGAGAGAACCAAGTGTCCGAAGTTGCTGTATTTTCCAGGCGAAAGATTTGGTGATTTTGGAAGATTCAAGTTGTGAAAGGTTCTAGGAGGATTGTTGTTCGCGGTCTAGAATTGCAAGGTATGTGTATTATGTTTAGAAATCAATAGAAATGGGGTGTATGAAATGGGATGTTTGGCAAAGTTTTATGGTATTTGGACTATCCTAGCTATGTCATTTCGGGATGAGAGTTGGGATAGAATTAGAGTTCCATTTTTGGGCTTGTTATGATATGTGTATGTATGAATGTTATAGGTGGTACGAGGTGATTATTATACACTGTGAAGTACTTGGTAATTGACATCTTGACAGGTGAGTACTCTACCTATATTATGTAAGTTATGTGTATGTAGTTGGATTGCATGTGTGATTATGTGTATGTTGGCTTTGCCAAAGGAAAGAGTACCTATGGTGGTAGTAATACCCCTAGGGAATATGTTATGTATGAAGAGGCCCGGTACCAGTGTCTAGTTATGACCTTCCTTATTGGCCTTGTGCCTTAAGGAATGGAAGGATGTTACATGTATGTGATTGCTATGTTTATGCGAGTATGTATGCATGATGATATGTGGTATAGGTGCGTGCTCACTAAGCGAAAGCTTACCCCGTTGTTATTCATCTTTTAGTGGCAGGTACATCTTCGAAGAATAAAGGAAAGGCTCCAGCTTGAAGCTTTTGGATTTGCGGCAGCTCAGCAGCTTATATTTTCTTTTGATGAATGATAGTTTTGGATTCTCTAAGCTTTTCAGTTGAATATTGTCTGTCTCAAACTTATTGGTTTTAAGTTGCAAACTTGTACTCTTTTCTATAAGATTATGGGATTTTATCTAAATGTTTTAATTACAAATCTTCCGCTGTATTTTAAGGTTACTTTTCGTTAAATGAGTGTTTTAAAGATAAGGGATGTTACAGAAATCCTTTTCAAGTTGGGGAGTATTGTAACACCCCGAAATTTTCATTGTAATTAATAAAAGATAAATTGTATTTTTGGTACAATTTTATATTGAGAAAGTTAACTTGGAGGGTTGATTTGCCATTAATTGGAAGTTTGGGGTTGTTGGTGGAAAATGGGTAATGACTCATGCTTTATGTGAGGTGTCACCTTAGGAGTAAATCAGTATTTGATAATACTGATTTTCTGAGTTTAGTATTCTAAAAAGAAAAGAAAAGGAAATCAGAGAAATATCGAGAGAGAGATAGAACGAAGCAGAGAGAGATAGATATTGAGAAGGAGAAATCGTTTGGTGATTTTGTGGTAAGAGTTTAATTTCTCTGTTAGTATCATTCATTTCCACAGATTTTAATTATAGTATTCTGTCCAGATTTGATTAAGCTGTTGATTAAGACATTGATTTTGGAAGAATACTGTGTTCAAGAATATCCAGGTGAGTTATTCATTCTTGTTAAAATTAAGCAATTAAAAGTGTTATAGATATGCTATACTTGTATATGATATCAGTGGTATGATTTGATTAAGATATGGTAAGCTTAATGAGTCAAAGGAAGAACTGAATCGAAATGAAAGTGACGATGAACAGTGACTTTGCGCAACAGTGTATTGCGAAAAGTGAAGTTTTCGCAACCAAGGGTTGCGAATTCTAGACTTTTCGTAATAGAGGGTTGCGAAAAGTAGAGTTTTCGCAATAGTGGGTTGCGAGAAGTGGACTTTTCGCAGCTTTGGCTTGCGAAAAGTGTAGCTTTTCGCTACAGTAGCTTACGAAAAGTTTTGACTTTCAGTAGCATTTTGAGACTGTTATGTGATATGCAATCTGATATGAATATGCTAATTGTTATATGTTTATAACTCTGTTGTTGATATAAAAACCATGTTATGTTGAATTGTAATGACTTATTTATGAGTCCGGAGCCGTAATTAATTGTTGAGGTGTTGATCCCCGATGCTAAATGGCAAAGTGGGAAAAATCGTTGAATTTAATATTCTGTACATAGATATATAGATTATATGTTGAATTGTATAGATTTAGTATACAATAGAATGAGTGATGATACACAGTTATTGTGTGGCGTTGGCTAGAAATCTACATCTGGTCTAGTGGACATATAGTATGGTATAATGAGAACCGTTTACTAGCCAGGGGACTGTTGGGATGTATTTCTAGTTATTGGAGTGAATCTTGAATCATCTGTAAGGGTCTCTGGTGGTTGTTGATCGCGATAAAATCTCATTTGGGAGACCAGTGATTCAAGATGGGGAGGAAACAAAATGAGGAATGGCAGACTTGGAGTTGTAATTCCCATTTCAAGCGAAAGATGAGATATCTTTATTGTTGAGGATTTGACATCCTAATTCAGAAAGAAGCAGGTTTGGAAACTGTAATTTCTGGGAGTTAGAATTATTTATAAGTCCGGTGGGATTTATAGTAATTCTCGTTGATAAAATGATGACTAGATGAATTAGTCATAAGTAAGGGAATAGGTGGATTCCAATGGTTGAAAAGAGCTTGGTATGGTAAGATGGATGATAACAGGTTTGATATATCTGTTAATATTTTAGTTGTTAAATTTTAATTTGATTTGGATAATCTCACTAGGCGAAAGCCTAATGTTTCAATATTAGATTGTCTTACCAGGTACCGGCTCTGGGAAATAGTTTGGGAAGTGAGATTACAGTTGAAGGGAATCAGACTTGGCGATAACGAAGGATCAGGATATTCTTTTGATGACTTTTGGGACAAGCCTTAGATAATCTAGTTGATCTTATTGTGATGTATAATTGATCCGATTATTTAAGTTAGACGACTTTGTATATATATAGAAATTTACTTATGATCCCGTTGGTTTATAAAAGTCTGATATTTTGATGATCATAACGCGTGTATTTTGAGGTTTAAATTGGCCCTGAATTTTAGGGTGTTACAATTAGCATCACGTGGACGGGAGACCAATGTCCATGTATTTTGTTTAAGCAAAGCACTAAATTCAGCTGTCATGGCATTATTCCAATTTTGGTCAAGGAGAGCCTCTTTGGGATTGGTGGGAAGGGGAGAGATGTTTTGGGTGAGAAGAGGGAATGGGTGGTTGGGTTTGAAGATACCATTCTTTGACCGAGTTTGCATAGGATGGGATGAGGAGGGTGGCGGTGATGGAGGAGATTCGGGAAGGTTTACGGGTGGAGAGGGAGCGGTGGTTTGGGCAGTTTGGGACGAGGATTCTGTCGGTTGGGCCGAATTGGCCGAATCGGAAGTTGTCGATGGGTTGGGTGGTGGAATTTGGGGAACGGGAGTTTGGGCCGTAGTGTGGGCCGTAGGTGGTGAGGTAGTGGGAGCAGGAGATGATGTGGTGGGTGTATTAATGTGGTTGAGTTGGTATTGATGGAGGAGATAAGGCGAGGGTTCGGTGTCGGTGAGGAAGTCATATGAGTGGTTGTGAGGCTGATGTGGTTTGGCAAATGGGAAAGTGGTTTCGTCAAATGTCACATGACGAGAGATGATCAGCTGATTTGTGGACAGGTTGAGACAAAGATAACCTCGGTGGTTAGATGGATATCCGAGGAAGACACATGGGACCGATCGAGGGGCAAGTTTGTGAGGAGTGGTGGAGGAGATGTTGGGGTAACATAAACACCCGAATGTGCGTAGGTGAGTGTACGTAGGCTTACGGCAATAAAGGGTCTCGGTGGGAGTTTTGTTTTTTATGGTGGTGGAGGGTAAGATGTTATGAATATATGTAGCAAAAGCAAGAGCATAGTTCCAAAAAGAGGGGGGGATTGATGCTTGAATGAGGTTTGTCCGGATCGTATTATTTATGGTTCGAAGAATGCGTTCGGCCTTACCATTTTGAGGGGAGGTGTAGGGGCACGAGAAACGGAATTGCATGCCGTGTTTGACACCAAGTTGGTGAAAAAGAGAGTTGTTGAACTCTCGACCATTATCACATTGAAGAGATTTGATTTTCTTCCCAAATTGCGTATGGACGTATGCGTGAAATTGTAAGAATATAGGAAAAACTTGAGACTTTGTTTGTAGAGGGAAAGTCCAAATAAAATGGGAAAAATCGTCAAGCAAAACGAGATAATATTTATGACCTAATTTGGACGTAACAGGAGATGTCCATAAATCGGCATCTATGATATCAAACGGAAAATAAGTGATAGAGTGAGATAAAGTAAACCGTAAACGACAATGTTTGCCCAAAGAACAAGCATTACACGATACATCGCCTTTATTGTGGGAAATAAAATTGCTATGCCTAAGTAAATTAAAAACGGAAGGACCTGGATGTCCAAGACGATTGTGCCAAGTTGCGGGAGAAACTGTGTGTAGAGCGACGGGGGAGGGTTGTATGTTTGAGACATATGTGAGAGGGTAGAGATCACCGGAACTGTTGCATCGCGTGATAAGGTTCCCCGTTGAAAGATCCTTCCCAGAAAAACCAAACGGGTCAAATTCTATGGATACTTTATTTTCACGAGTGAATTTGTAGACACAAATCAGATTTTTGATTATATTTGGAACATGGTAGACATGACTGAGAGTATAGGGTCGGTGTGGGTTAGGAAGGGTGGTAGAGCCTTGACCAAGAATTGGGATTCTTTTGCCATTACCAACTAAAATATAACGAGGATTGCTTAAAGAAAATAGATTAGAAATTTTACCCGAGTCACTTGTGAGGTGAGATGTAGAACCCGTGTCCATGTACCAATTGTTGTCTGGTTGTTGAAGCTGCATGGTGTGGAAGGCTCCTTCGAGTAGTGTTGGTGTCATCGGGGTGCCGTGAATGGTGTTAGGATCAACCGCAAGGTGAGCTTGTGGAGCCGAGTGGTGTTGGGGTCGATAGGTGGGACGCGGTCCGAGAAGGCCCGAGTGAGGGTTCGGTGGGGCTGTTGGATAAGGGCACGGTGGCGGCGCTGCCCAATGGTTTGTGGAGTACCACCCAACTGTAGGTGGCCATGGATAATGGGGCTGGAAGTTGGTGCGGCCGAGAACACTTCCCCGACCACGACCACGACTGTTGTGCGAGTTTGATGTTCGGCCCCTGCGATAACCACCGCGGCTGTGGCCCCGACCGGTACTAACGGTGTTTTCGCGAGTGGAACTGTCGGAGGAGGGATTGTTGTTGTCTGTGCGCTAGGTAACGAGAGCTTGTGGCCCGTGAGATTCTTGTTTCGATCTGTGAGTTTCCTCCAGCAAAAGTTGAGATCGAGCTTTGTTGAAGCTTGGCAACGGATCGGCTTGCTGTATGAGAGTGGCTATGGTATCATAGTCACCTTTCGTGAGACCTGAAACCAATTGAAGAACCATCTTATTTTCAGAGATCGGATTACCTACGTTGGCCAATTGATCGGCCAAGTTTTTGAGACGAGCGCAATAATCCGAGATGTTGGAGAAGGCTTCGAGACGAGTGGTGTTGAACTGCTCCTCTATGTAAACCGCACGCGTTGCTTTGTTATCCTGAAAAATTTCTTCAAGTCGATTCCAAAGTTCTTGAGCGGTAGCGCCGGGCTTCATTATGGTTTGAAGGAGATCGGGAGAGATGGTGCTATAGATCCATTGCTTGACAATAGCATCGAGACGGGTCCAGGTGGTGGTGTCGATCTCAGTGGGACGGTCGGCCCTGGGGTTTATGTGATCAAGCACATTATAAGCACATTCATGAACGTGGAACAACTCAACCCACAAAGCATAATGACCGTCGGTTTGATCGAGAATAATGGGTATCGAGTTTTTGATATTGTTTACGCCAAAAACAGGGTGAAACGGTGTTTTGGTGGTTTCGTTGTTGGTGCTAGATCCTGTCATGACGCTGATAGACGGTGATTAGGGTTGATCAAAAAGAGAGGTTTAGCGATTGCAGGGTTTAGGGTATCGATGGTGGGTAAAATCACAGAATTTGATTCTTTGCCGTGGTTTAGCGAGAGAGAGAGAGATTGCAGGTCTGGAATAAATTAATGGAGCACTATTGATTTTCTTGAAATAAAAAAAAAAAGAGGCTGTGGTATCGATGGTGTGGCAGTAAGAACGAGGGAGACGAGACGACGAGAAGACCCAATCAGGGCTATGATACCATAAAGATTGGTGAATTTCCCTTGCCATTCTCGTTGATCGATACCCAATATATACAGATTACAGAGAAGGGATAACTAAGGAAATCCCAATATTCTAGGAAACTATATTCACGATAATTACAAAGATATATAAGATAATATACACTAATACTTTCAAATTGAACTATTACGAGTATTTTTTATTAAAACATCAAAGTACTTTTAAGGGTTTATTTTTATTTTTCAATAATCACTAAATAAAAACTTCAATGGTCTCATATTAGACATGAAGTGTAAGAATGATCACTTATAATCTCAAAACAACTTATAATTATGCTTTAGGCCATCAGTACCCATGAGCTCCTATCTTTCAAAGATTCCAAGCCACATCAGCGCCACATCAGCTTTTCTTCCATCCCTCACTCGATCCCTAACGATCCCTAAACACCCGTACCCCATTCCCTCAAACCCCTTTTCCACCTCATTTATTTTAATTCTTTTATTTATACATTTAATTATTTAACAAAATAAAAATATTTATATATATTTTTAATAAATAAAAATAAGATAAATAATAAAAATTAAAATTCATATCATTCATTAAAAAATTAAAAATTACAAAATAAATTTAAAAATCTACTCGTCGTCATTGTTGGGAACTTGGATACGCCAAATATGTTCGACCAAATCCGACCGAAGGTTATTATGAGTTTCCCGGTTTATGACTTCTCGAACATTTGCCGCGCGTTGTGTCTCACTGATTTGGCTTTCGATATCATTCGTGAAAAAGTCGTTTTCCACGTCACCACAAATAGCATGGTTTTCGTCTTCGAGTATCATATTGTGTAATATGACACAAGCGTACATAATGTTTCCCAATATTGCCGGTTCCCATCCGCGTGCCGGGTTATGAAGTATATGCCAACGTTGTTTAAGCACGCCAAAAGCTCGTTCAACATCTTTACGTGCGGATTCTTGCGCGAACTTGAACTTTTGTCGTTTAGAGTCTTGTGGGCACGTAAATGATTTTACGAAAGTAGCCCATTCCGGATATATCCCATCCGTTAGATAATATCCATGCTTGTAGGTGGCTCCATTCACCTCAAAAGGGCAGTCGGGTGCTTTTCCATCATATACATCGTTGAAGATGGGCGACTGATTGAGAACATTGATGTCGTTGTTGGAACCGGCAACACCAAAGTATGCGTGCCAGATCCATAGATCTTGAGAGGCCACTGCTTCTAGCATGATTGTCGGGTGCTCATGATCACCTCTCATGAATTGACCTCGCCATGCATTCGGACAATTTTTCCACGCCCAATGAGTACAGTCTATGCTGCCGAGCATGCCGGGAAATCCGTGTTTAGCTTCATGCGCGGCGTACAACTTCTGAATATCAATAAAAGTAGGCTTGCGTAAATATTTTTGACCATACAGTTCAATAATACCTGTGCAGAATTTGTACAGACAATCTCGTGATGTTTTCTCTCCCATACGGATGTACTCGTCAAGTGCGTCAGCAGCTACTCCATACGCCAATTGCCGAATAGCGGAAGTACACTTTTGTATCGGAGAAAAACCTTGTTTGCCTAACCCGTCAAACCGAAGTCTAAAATACGGATACCCTACTTCTAAATCTTCAACTATTCGTTCGAATAGTTGTCTGCTCATCCTGAACCGCCGCCTAAACATATCCGGTGTATAAATCGGGTTGACGCCAAAGTAGTCCCGCATAAGCCGCTCGTTTGCAGTTACTCGACCTCTTTCAATGTTTGCGGCCCTCTCTCTTGTTGACGATGAGGCGGTGCTACCATACAGCGATTGTGCAGCATGTCGAAAAATTTCCCTTTGTAGATTCAACAACTCGTCGGTGTCTACGGATGATGATGATGCGGTTGGTGAACCGGGTTGTGGCGAATCCATATTGTTTAATATATAGAGGTTGAGAAAATTTGAGAGAGTTTGAGAGGTGTGAGAAATAAGAGGTTGAGAGGTGTGAGAAATAAGAGGTTGAGGGTTAAATATACAGTGGGATTAAATTGAGAATTTTTTTTTTAAGAAAGAGCCGTTCAACGGTTATTTTTTTAAAAATTTAATTAAAATTTTTTTTTTTTAAAAAACCCTCGGGATGGATCGGGATCCCATCCCCGAAAACCATCCCTTCCCGCATTCGATCCCGCCCCGTACCCCATCCCCGCTGCCACATCCTCCATCCCGAGACCCATCCCGTACGCGGTACGGATGGCCTTAGAAGAGAATTGATCCGGTGTGTTTCATTAGTGTTAATATTCAATTATGATTGATCTAAGAGTGGGTATTTCTTCTTACCCTTCTCGTCATCATATGATTATTAGTTATTATACTTAACCTCGTCAACCTCTCAAACATTGTTAGCACTACGACCACCCAAGGAGGATCCACTTATAAGGGAGTGGTGGTTTGTGTTACCAGTGATATATTCCGTTGTAGTGTCATACAAAATATTTCTTATAAGTGCTATTATTATGTTCTGTTTTATGGTTTCATTAAGCATTATCGCTAGAAAATTAAGAGGCTATAATAATATATCAAAGTTTCAATAGTTAAGATGGTAGAACACAAAAACCTAATTAAGAATCGCTAAAACTAAATTGAATTCTCAATACTATATATAATCAGTAAATATATGATCAATTTTCTATTAAATTTTACTTTACATTATAATAATTATTATACACAGCAACAAATCTATGAATCCACCTAATTATTTTACAGCACAACAACTAGATCTATGAATCCACCTCTCACTACTCACCTTTTATATGCTACATGCAAAATGAGGAAGTCTATTAATGTGAACATATCTGAATAATATTAAGAATAAAATTACAATGATATTAATTAAAAATAGTAATTGTTCATCCACCCCAACTTTTAACTTTTAAATAACTTGAATATTTTCAGTATTTAAATGTTAGCATCTTATTAATTTGCAAAACTGTTTTGATAATTTTCTATATTAATTTTTTTTATACCTATTTACATAATTAACCACCAAAATTGGATGGTTTGAAAAGAGACATGATAAATACGTTACTCGGGAAAAAGGATGACAACGCTAGAATCCAAGCTATCAGTAGTGTAAGGATGAGAATTTTACTAAAATCCTAATTTATTGGACCTTCTTTAATTAACAACCCTTTTATATATATATATATATATATATATATATATATATATATATATATATATATATATATATATATATATAGAGGAGGGTTCATGTGAGGAGCGCATCAAAACGTGAGAACGTGAGGAGCACCGTCCATGTACAAAATCACATGTGATTCACAACACAAGAACTAAAAATCATATGTGATTAACATTTTGGACACACGCGGTTTGTTACGCGGTTTGCAAAAGCGCGCGGCTTGTCCCGTGGTTTGTGTTGTGAATCACATGTGATTTTGTACATGGACGGTGCTCCTCACGTTCTCACGTTTTGATGCGCTCCTCATTTGAACCCGACCCTATATATATATAGAGGAAAGTTCAAATGAAAACTCAAATTCAATTGTAAACATGAGGACAAATCTCGTCTATTGATCGCAGCCATATTTAAGCCATTCCTAAAATTCAGCTTTAGGGGTATTTTCGTCAAATTAGAATCAGCGCCTATTTTTGTTGAATTTTTATTTTCTTTTTTAATTAAAAAACTTTTACCCCTTCAATTTTAAAATAAATTATCTCAAAAATTACTAACATTTTAATCAAACAAATTACATAAAAAAAACGAGAATTTCGTGCTCTTCGATATGACATCCATCATGATATAGTTTTTTTTCGATTTAACCGTTTTTTACGTGAAATCGTGTATATGTGTTATATTCAGACTGAATATAACACATACACGATTTCACGTTATAACACATATTCAGACTGAATATAACACATATTCAGTCTGAATATAACACATATTCAGACTGGATATAACACATATTCAGACTGAATATAACACATATCCAGTCTGAATATAACACATATTCAGACTGAATATAACACATAAAACCATGCGATAAACACGACCAATAATTGTGTGGTAAAACCTAATATGTGGTATATGATATCACGTGATGATCAAGTTCTTCAAACCGAGATGTAGCTGAAAAATATGAGGCTAGCGGTAGTTAAACAATAACCAAATCAAAAAAATTCATGCGATGTATTGATATGTATGTCACCAAGAAAACCAAAGATGGACAATAACAGCAACAATATTCGATGAACAACACAGATGGTTAAGGGAGAATGGCCTTAGTATGCATGCGTGGCATGTATATGCAATGTGAAAGAATGAAGCAATAGATGTGAACAAAAGAAGACGTGAGTGATGAATATGTGTTATATTCAGACTGAATATAGTTTTTTTTCGATTTAACCGTTTTTTATGTGAAATCGTGTATATGTGTTATATTCAGACTGAATATAACACATATACACGATTTCACGTTATAACACATATTCAGACTGAATATAACACATATTCAGTCTGAATATAACACATATTCAGACTGAATATAACACATATTCAGACTGAATATAACACATATTCAGACTGAATATAACACATATTCAGTCTGAATATAACACATATTCAGACTGAATATAACACATAAAACCATGCGATAAACACGACCAATAATTGTGTGGTAAAACCTAATATGTGGTATATGATATCACGTGATGATCAAGTTCTTCAAACCGAGATGTAGCTGAAAAATATGAGGCTAGCGGTAGTTGAACAATAACCAAATCAAAAAAATTCATGCGATGTATTGATATGTATGTCACTAAGAAAACCAAAGATGGATAATAACAGCAACAATATTCGATGAACAACACAGATGGTTAAGGGAGAATGGCCTTAGTATGCATGCGTGACATGTATATGCAATGTGAAAGAATGCAGCAATAGATGTGAACAAAAGAAGACGTGAGTGATGAATATGTGTTATATTCAGTCTGAATATGTGTTATATTCAGTCTGAATATGTGTTATATTCAGACTGAATATGTGTTATATTCAGTCTGAATATGTGTTATAACGTGAAATCGTGTATATGTGTTATATTCAGTCTGAATATAACACATATACACGATTTCACGTAAAAAACGGTTAAATCGAAAAAAAAACTATATCATGATGGATGTCATATCGAAGAGCACGAAATTCTCGTTTTTTGATGTAATTTGTTTGATTAAAATGTTAGTAATTTTTGAGATAATTTATTTTAAAATTTAAGGGGGTAAAAGTTTTTTAATTAAAAAAGAAAATAAAAATTCAACAAAAATAGGCGCTGATTCTCATCTTTCCAATTTTACCCCTGCGCGCTAAATATTCATTAAGCCATGGACAGAGTTTTCAACTTATTTACGAAATTGCCACCGTGTTTTTTTTGCCATTGATCTCTTCACCAGATTATTAATCAACGGCTGTGGTTTGTCCTTACGTTTACAATTGAATTTGAGTTTTCATTTGAACCCACCCCTATATATATATATAGCCATAGGTTCAATAGAGAAGTCCAAATATTTAGAGAAATAGAGAAGTGATCTTGACCATTCATTCGGTCAAGATCGGTTATAATTGGTCAAAAGTTGCGGCTTTGACCGGTCAAAAGTTGCGGCTTTGACCGGTCAAAAGTTGCGGCTTTGACCGGTCAAAACTTGCGGCTTTGACTGGTCAAAACTTGCGGTTGTTCCAAAAATAGAAGGACAATTTCGTAATTTTTACAAAAAACACGGGCTGAGTTCATATATGAATCTGTGTGATTCATATATGAACTATTTATAACTAATTCATATATGAATCTTGTGATTCATATATGAATCTTTGTGTTTCATATATGAAACTAATTAACTGTAGGTTCATATATGAATCAGTTGAACCAATTAACTGATTCATATATGAATCTTTGTGTTCATATATGAACCTTTGTAATTTACATATAAACTTTTTTTAACTAATTCATATAAGAACCTTTGTGATTTATATATGAATTTTTTTAACTAATTCTCATATGAACAAATTAACTGGTTCATATATGAATCACAAAGATTCATATATGAATCACAAAAGTTCATATATGAATTAGTTAAAAATATTTTATATGTGAATTACAAAGGTTCATATATGAACACAAAGGTTCATATATGAATCACACAAATTCATATATGAACCTGTCCCGCGTATTTTTTACGAAACTACCCCTCTATCTTGTGCAGACAACGCGAATACCACGCGAGGAATTATCCTCTGCTTCTCGGTCAAAGCCGCCGATCTTGACCGAATGCATGGTCAAGATCACTTCTCTATTTCTCTAAATATTTGGACTTCTCTATTGAACCCTTCCCTATATATATATATATATAATTGTTCGTATATGCTCGAAATGGTATGTATTTTAATAAGGTTCAAACCGGTAATGGGTGTTTAAATTAAGACCGCATATATAGTTACAATGCATAATACTTTTGTGTATTTGAGCATGTTGATGAGAACAAAACATGCATCCCGAACCATATATACTATATATATCGGTTGATTACGACTCAATCTGACTTATATTTTATAGCACAAGATGAAGAAAAGCATGAATCTTTTGGTTATGATATTTTATATGTTTATAACTTTATTGTAAAATAACAAACGTATAAGGTAAAAGGAAATTCAAAAAAATGAGTAAAGATAGTAAAACCGTATATTCTAACTTTAAGAAACTAATTAATTTCCATGACCTAATTTTTTTACGTATATAGATTCGCATGTATATTTAACCAATTAAATTGAAACTATAAAATACTAGTTAAATCGATAAATTTGTTGTATAATACCTTGGTTATCAAAATTTATTACTCATAACAAAATAATTCTTGTTTGGTTTGGAATTTTTAAAATTGCTTATTTAATAAAAGTAAGTTGATGGCATTTTAAAACGAGTATAGTAAACTTGTAACAATTTAAAATTATCTCAATAACAAATAAACAACCGACATGCGATCCATCAGGATGTGTTTGGTTCGCGGACTGTACAGGACATGACAGGTAATGACAGTACTGGACATGACAAATTATTATAACCACAAACTATTTAACATAATATTTTGTGTGTGTATATATAAAGATATATAATCTATACCATCTCATTCAATATTATAAATAATATTTACCAAATTATTATAACCACAAACTATTTAGAAATTTAAAAATTCCATCTTTTTTTTTCTTTTTCCTGTGACACTGGATTACACCCATCACCAATCGACACCTTCCTTTGTCTTCCTCAAGATTCACTTCCAAAGCAAAAAATTCCTAAACCCAACTTCAAAATTTCAAGTTCTACAAACCCACTTCTCTTTTGAGCCAACAATCTACCAATCTAGTACCCGTTTTCAGTATTTGAGCACTTTTACATAAGACAAAATCAACCGACAAAACCATACCTGCAATCGACGCGTCGGGATGCAAGCGACAGGAAGCAAGCGACGAGAAGCAAATGACGTTACTACAGGGAGCAGTAGAACTTTCGATTTTGAGAAAACAGAGTGTGCGATTTCATGAGAAAACAGAGGGAGACGGCAATTTCATGGGGAAAAGCAGTGTGTGATTTCATGGGGAGGAAGAAGAGGTCATCAATTTCACAGGGATGAGGAAGAAGAAGTCGTCTGAGAGGAAATAGGGAGATAGTTGGAGGCGATAAGAAAGAAAAGGGGCAAGATGGTCTTTTTTTCCTTTTGTCCCACGTTGTTCCATGGTTTAACGTGGGACAAAAAAATTAGACTTTAGTCCCATGATGTACTATCCTGTTCCACTTATTTACCCTTCCAAACGTGGGACATAATTTTTTTGTGTCGTCCTGTCCCATGTTGTACCATGGAACAAACGCACCCTCAAAGATCCAACAATACAAATTTTCTAAGATCTCTTCAAAATCAATAGTAGATAGAATTAACTCTAGCATAACTGTATAAGCTAAGATTCTTACCAAAATCTAACAACCCGAGCCTCTAACGTAAACATAAGTTAAGCATTCCTACTAGCAAACTGATAACCAAAACAACCTTCTTCCTACGGTTTACAACTTACGCTTTCTCATGCAAGCATCCTCTACTCGACACTTGCTTGAAAATATTTTAGTTTGAAAATGAGGGTCAGATCGAAAGGTCTAGTGAATTTCTTGCAAACCACCGTATAAAAACAAACACAAGTTTTAAAATCATATCATATATAAAACGTATGCTAAAAATTAATCCATACTTGAAAAATCATATTCCCACCTGATTAACGACCACATAGCTTGTAATAACCGGAATATTTTTATAACAGAAACTAGAGCATTAGCCGAATTTGTTGAAAGCTTGAAGTTCAAGGACTATTTTGTAAATAGTGGGAAAGGGGTTAAAACCCTAAAACCCTTTCTCCTAATCATTTTGCAAGTGTGGAGGCTAAGAGAACACTGTGAAATGTGTGTGTGAGGCTAGAGGTGCGATTGGAGAAGAACCAAGGAGGGATTGTTGATTTGGAAAGAGGACTCTGCATCAATCATCATCAAGGTAATCTCTAAACTATCTCATAATATATGATTGTTGATAAATCGAGTTGTTGGGTTTTGATGATAAAATTTGTTTAATCGATCGATTACTATGAGGGTTGGGTATGAATGTGGATTAATGTTGTTGAATATAGTTAAGGAGGGTTTGGGCAATTAACTTATTCGAGTTGGAGGCTTAGACATCGATTTTAGTTCGGTTAATCCCTTGATTGGGACATGAACAATATCGCTGTTGGTTGTCGCAGCATCCGGAAATCGCCATACCCGGAAAGCGGGAACCCGGATGCGATACCCGGAAAGGGAGAATCCGGAAGGGATACCCGGAAAGGGGGAATCCGGATGCGATACCCGGAAAACGGGAATCCGAATGCGATACCCGGAAAGGGGGAATCCGGAAGCAGTACCCGGAAAGCGGGAATCTGGATGCGATACCTGGAAAGGGGGAATCCGGATGTGATATCGGGAATTGTGTTTTCGTACTTTGTTGGCTTTAACTTTCGTGAGTATTCGGGCTTTTTGCGAGGAATGTTAAAGGAGCCTTGAGAGAGAGAGAGAGAGAGAGAGAGAGAGAGAATTGAGAGTAAAGACAGCAGGTGGGTCTTTCTAACTGAAAATGTTGTAGGCGTTCAATTTATCACTCTCGTTTATTATCGTAGGCGTTCAATTTAAAGACCCGAAGCGTAAGTGAGAAGATTTAAGCAAGGACAACAGGCGAGTCTTTCTAATTGAAAATGTTGTGACGTACATATTTAAATGCAAGAAGTGTTTTATGAAACTGCATGTTTTACGTTGTTATGAGACTGCATGTTTTACGTTGTTATTAGACTGCATGTTTTGCTTTGTGTGAAAGGTGATTTGATATGTATGCATACCTTTGGAAGTAGACATGTTATGGCTAAGTCGAGGGTGTGTCCCGCCAGAGCTCATACCGGGGGGTGTGTCCCAGTTAAGGCAGTGTGAGCCAGACACATTGTCACATGTGTGCGTGACTTTAGTGTGCCACTTACATGTGTAGTTCTTGCGATTGAAAGTTTAATTGTTTTAAAGTGGAGAATTGTTTATAAATGCTTATAATCTGTTTTAAGTGTTGTTGTTGGTGCGAATGTTCGTTATTTGAGGGAACTCACTAGACCTTATGGTCTAACTCTCGCTTTTCAAAAACTAAACCATTTTATGTAAACGCTTAGTAGAAAGCTCTAGTAAGGGCAAGGAGAAGATGTGAGCATGGAGCTCGAGAAAAGAAAGTTGTTATATTTAGTATAATAGGCTTAGTATATCACTGTTCTCAGCTGTGTAATAGGTTGTTTCCGTAAACCTTGTATGTACTCTTGTTTTCGAGATAGTATTTCGGGGCCGTTTCGGCGAGTTATTTAATTATTGATGTTTATGCTTTAGCTGTTGAGTTGGGTTGCTACATAGCTCTAGTTATGTACATCTATGACTTCACAAACTAGCTATTCACCTGCCAGTCCCTTGTACGAACGTATTCAAATGCACAAATTGATACTCACTCTTATGGAACCGATGTGCAAATCATCAACCCACAAACACCACCAAAACGATAAATGCTTGCATTCACGATATGCATTAATATGAAAAATTATGTGTGTGCATGTTCAACAATCCACACTTCACAAAGTACAAGCAGTATAAACATACATTGCATGCTTGTAAAATCAATGATAAACACTTTGTGAACGATATACTCTCAAAGCATTTATTTCATTTACAAGAGAACTCATATGCCAACCGACACTCCACACTGAGTCTTAACTACAAGAATTTCTCAAACCGAACGTCTGACTTAACCGGGTTAAGAAAAGTGTTGAACACTTGAAAATGTCCCTCTAATATCCTTTTACCCATCTCAAAACAAAACCCATGAACCAGGCCCCAAACTGAACCCACAACGGAAAACGAAAGATGTTGAAGAAACAAAACATTGTCTAATGCGACTTGGCGCGCACGACCCAAGTCGCGACACAAGTCGTGTCGGCCTTTGTTGTAGCATCCTCAAATCTAGAAAAGAGCGACTAATTTCATTTACTTTATAATATATTTGTTTCAGTTTTAGTTTTAGTTATATTTTATTTATATATTTATAGATCCCACTTTAACAAGTAACAATGATTCGTCAACAATAATCTTTATTGAATGTAGAGAGTGTTTACACGTATGAATGTTAATCTCTCTCTAACTAGGAATTGAAGAATTGAACGGCTAACCTGATCTCTCAAACAACAAAACAATTTAAACCTAGGCATAAGGCCTAGAGCCCATTAACACTAAAGCCCATTTACATTATGAGGCTTTACAATTAAGAATAAACCTATTCATTTCTTTATATCACTTTCTATTTTATAGGACATTTATGGTCCTAACAATCTCCCCCTAAAGTTATATAAAGAAAAATATGGTTTTAAAATCTTTAGGTCTTGATCTTTTCTCCCTCTTGAATCTTTGAAACACTTTAGTGTTGCTTGTCTTCATGTCTTTCCAAGCTCCCCCTTGAATTATGCTCTTAGTCTTCATAGTATCAACTTTATCAGTGACATTCCACAATGCATCTTCAGTTTAAAAACACGAATTTGTCTTTGAACCATGAGTTGACGTGTCTTTGAAAAACTTCAGAATTTTTCGAACCAATATGCTCGAAGACGGAGTCAACTTGCTTCGAACACTTCTTGATAAGGGATGAGAAGAACCATGAACTTGTAATCTTTTCTGCACAGATCATAACAGTTACTCCCCCTCAACTTTTGCTTACTCCCCCTCAACTTGATAATCTGGGTCTTTGAACTTTTATAGAGTTTCTCCCCCTCATGATGATGATATGCGTCTTTGAATCTGTATCATTTCTCCCCCTCATGATGATTAGGAGCAACCTGAGCATCATGTCACTTCAAAGACAACACTGATGAGTAGCAAAATACCAGATAAGACGTTAAGTAACCAAAATGGGGTAATCAACTCAAGTAATTGTTATCACAAGAATTAAAATAATTGTGTGGCCTATGTTCAGAGTTGGCATTGGGATATCTCTGATAGGACTTCCAGTTATCACTGAAGTAAAACTTTTAAAAATTACTTCTCAAACTGTTCCGGCAATATCACAAAGATATGCACTGGGAATCACAAAGACTCGTGCATGTGTGAAAGAATTAATTCATATCGATTTGGCTCCAAAATTGATTTAACTTGGGATGCAAGTTAAAAATCAATAGACACAGTAATTAGAAAATGAAGTTCGGAGACCGGAGCTGATGTCTTCTTTTTTCAATATTTAAGACCTCCGAGTGAGGAATAGATAGATTATGTGTTAAATCTCCGTGAATATATGAAACAAACATCTTTTGTGAGATACTTGAGTGGCTAGGTGGGGTAATACGAGTTATCGACACTGGGTCCATGTCTGTTTCAATATTCATCTTCAAAGAACGAGAATGAATAGATTGTGTGGTTACCCGGATAACTGACTCGGTTTGGTAAGTGTGGATCCCAGATTAGTGCAATAGATATGAAATCAATAATCAATAGCAATAAACACGGTTGATTTCAATACGCCATCCATCTATAATTCATTTAATACGATAAACCATTCAGAGTGTTTATGATACGGTTACAATGGTTATGGATGATTGATTTTTTGGCTAAGCTCTCTTACCTAAACTAGGTTTAAACTAAACCTTATATACCAAGGGCTTAAGCTTCAAGCCCATGGCCCATTAAACTAAAATAAGCTCATTAAACAATATTAAGGATTTTACAATTATATTCTTTTCTTTATATCACTTTCTATTTTATATGACATTTATGGTCCTAACAATCTCCCCCTAAAGTTATATAAAGAAAAAATGGTCTTGAAAACTTTAGATCTTGATCTTCTCTTCCTCTTGAATCTTTGAAACACTTTGGTGTTGCTTGTCTTCATGACTTTCCAAGCTCCCCCTAGAATAAAGCTCTTATCTTCATATCTTCAACTTTATAACCAGATTCAACGAATAATTACCTCGACTGATTGCACTACAAGCAGCTTTCAACTGTAGGAACTCAACACATCCGATAAGCACACAAGAATGATAATGAGCGAGTTACGTGACATTCCACATTGCATCTTCTGTTTAAAATAAAGAATCTGTCTTTGAATCGCGAGTTGAATTTGCTTTCAGCTTCAGCTTTAAGAACTTGTAGAACCAATATGCTCGAAGGAGGAAATAGTTTGTAGCGAACACCACTTGATAAGGAATTAGAAGAATTGATCACTTGCAAGTACTTTGAGCTCTTTTTGGAACTGATAAAATAAAAGTTACTCCCCCTTAACTTTTGCTAACTCCCCCTCAAGTTGATAATCGGTGTCTTTGAATCTATATCATTTCTCCCCCTCATGATGATTAGGAGTATCTGGAGCATCATGTAATTTCAAAGACGAAACTGATGATTAGCAAAATATCAGATAAAACGTTTTAGTAATCAAGATGGTGTAATCAACTAACACAGAAACATAATAGTAACTGCTATCACAACAATTTAAATAATTGTGTGACCTATGTTCAGAGTTGACATAGGGGTATCTCTGATAGGACTTCCAATTATCACTGAAGTAAAATTTTGAAAATTACCCCTCAAACTGTTCTGGCAATATCACAAAGATATGCAATGGGAATCACAAAGACTCGTGCATGTGTGAAAGAAGTAAATTAAATATGTTCTGCTCAAATATTGATTTAACTTGGGACGCAAGTTAAAAATCAATTGACACAGTGATTAGAATATGAAGTTCGGAGACCGGAGCTGATGTCTTCCTTTTTCAATATCTAAGACCTCCGAGCGAGGAATAGATAGATTATGTGCTAGACCTCCGTGAATATATGAAACAAGCATCTTTTGTGAGATACTTGAGTGGTTGGGTGGGGTGACACGAGTTATCAACACTTGGTCCATGTCTTTTTCAATATTCATCTCCAAAGAACGAGACTGAATAGATTGTGTGGTTACCTGGATAACTAACTCAGTTTGGTAAGGACCAATAATTCTTTTAAGTCTTGTCACATCCTCACCATTTTTCTTTTCACTCCGAACTCATCTATCAATCTATACCCCTCACTGTTGTCTATAAGGGAAGTGTTTCTTAGGTAGGTCCTTCCGGTTCTGGATAGACCATAGAAACGATGTAATTCCTAATACTCCTTTCATTCATCAAATAAAACATTGAAGTACGAGTCCTGAACTGATTTGTTCAGAAGTCAAAACATTTAGGAACGAGTTCTGGACTGAGTTATTCATAAGTCATAAAAATCATTTGAAATATAGAATTTCAAGAACAAAATCAAGCACTAAACAGAATGACTCGGTAAGCACAATATGTTCAAAAATGAAATAATGATCAGAAAGTTTAATTGTGAAGAACAAGTCACAATTAATGTGTCGGATAAGAATTGAATCATTAATATGAAATGACGAACTACGAAAACAAATTGGAATTCAAGCGAGTGTATTTCCATCGAAAAATCAACAAATATAAGAGACATGGAAATAACTAAGTCAAGAAAATTATGACACATGGTAATCATGGAAGTTAAAGTCGGAGAATAACAAACACAAGTAAGCTATTCAGAATGAATTGCCATGGTCTTTGAATTCACTTAAAAAGGCATTTATTGTGCAAAACCTGGTACTCCCCCTCAAAAATGGCATAACCTTTGAATGTTCATCATGTGATGTGAATAATATGGATTAAGACGCATATGACATTCTTGCAGAATAGATTAGAAGGATTTTGGTATCCATCCTTTGATGGATCCTTGATGGTTAGATGCCCTATTATAGTGAGGACTGGGGATACTATAAGCACCATACCAATGAGATGCATATTTTCGGTCAACAAAATCATTCATACCACATGCAAAACAACAAATACAATCATGAGAAAGTTGAAGCAATTGTTGAATTGAGTAAACTCTTAAAGGAAATACATTAGAGGTATGATCAGTAGAGCTTGAGTAGTAAGGATGTCTATTTTGGGGTCGACCGGTTTGTTGCCTTTTCTGTGAACGTTTTTTGGATTTAGATTTGTTTTTAGAAACTTCGTTCACAGATCGGATTTTAGGTGCAGATGTAGAACATTCACCCTTTTGAAATTTGACCGGTCGATCAACCGCTTTTGAGAGAAAATTGGTATGGCTTGGAAGAGGTTTATCGAATTCAAACTTCGAAAACTCCTCATCTGTACAAATGTCAGAATTCATGAAAGTAGAAAAAGCAATCTCACCTTCGGGTGGAACGTCACAAGATGAAGGAAGTGAGGAACAGTTTGGAACTTTGTTTTGCAAAGAATCAGTTGCGGAAGCTTTTTGAAAGTCGGAGTTTAAATTCTTTGGTAAACTTATTACTTGAGGTCCTTTTCCTTTTCTTGAAGAGAATTTTCCGATAAAAGCCTTACACGAAGATGTATTTGATAAGTTCGAGGAAGGTTCGAACAAAGTGATTTTTTAATTATGGAGCTGGTCAACCTTCTCTTGGAGTTTGCCTTTGCTCATTCGCTCTTCCACCACTTCTGTTGCCAAAGCAGACAGTTTAGATGTGAGCCGATTGATTTCTGTCCGAAAGATTTCTTTTTCCTCAACAGATACAGATTCGGTTTTTATGGAATTGGATTTCTCAAGTTTAAGTAAAAGTTATTGTTTTTCTTTTTGAAATTTAGTCCTTTCCTTCACAAGTGACTCCTCTAACTCGACTATTTTTATTTCCAAAATAAGAGGAGGAACATAGCGTTTAAACTCGTCCGTCTCAGTTTTGGTTTCAGTTGCTGGGACCTCATCCTTTTTAGAGGAATCCTTAGGCTTTGCAACCTTGTAGCCGTCAAAGTACTCATTCGAAAGGTATTTGGATTTATTTTTCGTATTTGAATAGTTAAGAACTTTATACGCAAAGGGTAATTGCATTTTAGTGGTATGCTTGTGTTTGTATTCCTCAGTTTCCTCTTCCTTCTCCTCGAGAGGTCTCGTCTATCTGTATTTATATTCGGGGTATTTTCTATCGAGGCCAATGAAATTAAACTCGTATGGAGTAGGCCTCATTGTTAAAATCGTTTTTAAATAATGTGGGTTGTCGTACCCAATACCCCATTCTTTATTGAAATAAGTGAATTCCTTAGGTTTGTTCAGATGCATCGTTTGATCGGTTTTACCTCGCTTGTAGAGTTTAATCTCAAGATCTGTTATTTTCGAAATATGCTCTTTGATTTGTATTTGAAGAAAAGAGCATTGATAGACAATCTCAACTTTCTCATTCTCACATTGATCAAGCTTAGCGTTTAAATCAGATATTTTGGCTCGAAGATCTTTTGGTGCTATCGAAAGATTTGCACACTTTTCCTTTAAGTAGGTGTTGTCAGACTTAAGCTTTTATGTGATCTTTGTTTGAACATCTAACTTTTCTTTTAGTGTGGATATTTCAAGTATTTGTTCGTTAGTTGAGAACTTATAGGACTTTACCTTTTGACCAAGCAGTTGAATCTGATTGACTAAAGTGTTATGAGTTGGTAGACATACCTGACAAGATTCTCCGATGGATGGAGGATTGTTGTATTTGCCCATTGCGAGAGCATCTCGAGACATCTTAAATTGCACATAGATGATAGTCAGACAGTAAGGTTCGATTAAAAAATCAGACAATATCAAGAATACCCAAATGTCCCCCTTTGGCGACTTAGCAATGCCCTTGCAGGGTCTGGGGCAGCGCCCCGAGATTTTTTTTAAAACTAAGAGTTTCAGAGAGCTCCGGGATATGTAAATCGGATGGTTTTCGGATATGTAAATCATGTGGTTTCCGGATAGGGAATCCGGAAAAGTGTCCGGATCGGAAGGTGTCCGGATCCGGTGTGTGTGAAGTATCCAAATAAAGAAGTTATCGAATAAAGCAAAGAAACCGGGTAAACAAAGTTACCGGATCAAACAAGGTTACCGAATGAAACCAGTTACCGAATAAAACAATGTTACCGGGTGAAATACTTACCGGATAGGATGTCCGGGAAGTGAGAGATACCGGATAGAGACGGTGACCGGATACGTAAGTAATCCGGAAAGACTTACCCGGGAACAAGTGTCGTCCGGAAACAATAGCAATACGGATAGACGTCTGGATACTGGATCAGTCCGGATAGTCGTCCAAAAATTGGAGATATACCGGGAACAAATAACAATCCGGACAGATGTCGTCCGGAAAGTGACGAGAAAAGGAAACTTACCCGGAAACGATTATGATGTTTCGGACACTGCGGTTGCTCGACTAAATCGGATCATGGATCGATTATTTCACTCATGTAGGGTTAGATTTCAACCAAAACACGAAAACAAACAAACCCAACACGATTTCTAAGCAAAAAAACACGATTTTGATGAAAAAATGCTTTTATCAAGAACAAAGACCAAAAACTTGGAAAAAAGTTTTGCTTAAAAATCACTCAGATGACCGAATTGGGTTCTAAAAAATTGCAGAAACGCTAATATCACTATTATAAATCGAATGGAACGAGCAAAATCATGCAATTTTATCAGAAACAAAATAATGAGATTTTTGAACTAAAGAACAGTCGACTGAAAGATTAATCAGAAACTTACCAGAAACCTTGAATCGAATTGTCTGTATGCTCTGATACCAATTGTGGATCCCAGATTAGTGCAATAGATATGAAATCAGTAATCAATAGCAATAAACACAGTTGATTTCAATACGTCATCCATGTATCATTCATTCAATACGATAAACCATTCAGAGTGTTTATGATACGGTTACAATGGTTCCGGATGATTGATTTTATGGAACTAAACCTTATATACCAAGGGCTTAAGCTTCAAGACCATGGCGCATTAAACTAAACTAAGCCCATTAAGCAATATTAAGGCTTTTACAATTATACTCTTTTCTTTATATCACTTTCTATTTTTATAGGACATTTATGGTCCTAATAGTAAGGACCAATAATTTTTGTAAGTCTGTCACAGCCTCACCAAATTCTTTTCACTTTGAACTCATCTATCAAGTTAGACCCCTCACTGTTGTCTATAATTGGATGTGTTTCTTGGGTAGGTCCTTCCGATTTTGGATAGACCATAGAAACAATATACGTTCTAACACTCCTTGCATTTACCAAATAAATCATTTAAGTACACATTTAAATACGATCTCTATACTGAAATGTTTAGAAGTAAAAGCATTTAAGAACGAGTCATGATCTGAGATAATCAGATGTCATAAAAATGAAGTTCGAGTTCTGATCTGAGGTAATCAGAACTTGTCATATACTAATAAGGAATATCAAGTAACAAGTTCAAGCGCAAACTAGAATGACTCAGTAAGCACAATATTTGAAACAAATGAAACAATTGATCAGAAAGTTTAATTGTGAAGAACAAGTCACAATTAATGTGCCAGATAAGAATTAAATCGTTAGCAAGAAACGACGAACTTTGAGAAACAAATAGGAATTCAAACGAGTGTATTTACATCGAAATAATTAAACAAATATACGAGACATGGAAATAACTAAGTCAAAGAAAATATTGGACGTGGCAATCATGGAAGTTAAAATCAGAAAATAACAAACACCAGTAAGTTATTCAGAATGAATTGCCATAGTCTTTGAATTCACTTAAAAATTCATGTATGTGTGTGTCAAATACCTTATACTCCCCCTCAAAAATAGCATAACCTTTGAATGCAGTCACGTGAAAAGAATATTCCGAATTTTATCACACATGACATCCCTGCAAAATAGATCAGAATGATTTTGGTATCCTTGCTTTGATGGATCCTTAATCGTTAGATGTCTTATTATAGTGAGGACCGGGGATACTAACCATACCAATACTTAGCATGGTTTTTATTCACAAAGTCACTTGTTCCACAGTAAGAGCAACACAACTTCTGTGTAGATAACCTGATTAGCTGATTAATAGAGTAAACAAGATCAGGTTTCACAAAGGGTTTAGCATGGAAAGCTTTGTTGTTCTTGTCACACTTAACAGAGACAAATGACTTTGGAGCAGGAGCAGATCCTTTAACTCTCCAAGCTATCTTTACTTTCTTGAAAGATTGATTATCTGAATTGTCAAGAAGAGGATCATAAAACAGATTAGAAGTACGGATCTGATCTTTTGAAGAACTATTTGATCTGATGCAGGTCTTTGAAGAAACATTTTTGTAGATAGAACTTGGAGCAGTCTTAGAAAAGCAAACTGAATTAGCTAAATCATCATAAAGAAACTGATCAATAGTATTTGGATTAGTTAGATTGGGTGATTCAACATCAGAGATTTTGGCTTCAAGTTCCTTGTCATTGTTAAACAAAACATTTTCTTCTCAAACATTAGATCTAGCTTCTTTTGGAGATCAGATTTGAGTCTCTTCTCTATTATAATATCAGTGACAAAACATATAATTTCTTTGAAAGCTTAGAGATCTGAGTCTGAAAGATCTTTCTTTCGTTTGCAAAATCATCTTTCAAAATTTTTGCTTTAAAACCTTCAACATTCTTCTTCTCAGACTCTTTGCTTTCTATGTCTAATTCCTTCTTCAAATCAGTTATTTTCAAAGAAAGTTCTCCATTCTTTTCAGTAAAATATTTGCGTTCAATTTCAAATTTCTCTCTTTCTAAAATCAGAACTTTGTCAAAGTCAGAGATCTGTTTTGAAAGTTTTAAACATTTAAGCTCAAGACTCTTCTTCTCTTCAAGAGATTTCTTTGAAAAATCAGATTGCTTTTGTATAAACAATTGCCTTTCCTTTACAAACACTTCTTTCTCTTTTTCAAATACCTTTTCAAAGATAGTTAGTTTATTTTTAAGTTCAAGGTTTTCACAGTTCAAGAGTTTACCTTTCTCTTCAAGTGCCACATGCTTCTCTTCTATGGCTTCAGGATCTGCAACTTGCCGTTCAAGTACATATAATTTTTCTGAAGCTTCAGCACTTGTGGTTACTTCTCTGCATATCAGCTGCTTTCTTCAGATCGGAAATTTGTTGCTGAAGAACAAGATTTATCTTCTCTAAGGATTCAGTCTTTTTGGAAATAGCTGCACATTCTTCTTTATAATTTTCAATTATGCATTTATGTTCAGCTTATTCGACAACAAGTTTACCTATAATGTCGTAATCCGTTTGAAATCGGCTTATAGGTGAGTGATTTGGGCTTCTAAATGAGAAACTTTCCCTTTGAGCTCAAAGTAAGTTGGGTAAGACATTGTTACTTGAAAGAATATGATCGTGAGACAAAAGAGGTGATCCAAAAACAAATTCGGACAGTGTATCACAGAATAGCATAAAAGTCCCCCTTCGGTGACTTAGCACGGGGGTCCTGCTACCGGGTGGGGTCAAGGGCAACGCCTTTGCGGGGTCTGAGGGCAGCACCCCGGGAATTATTTTTTTAAACTGCAAGGTCAGAAAACCTTCGGATATGAGATCCGGGTTTGGTTTCCCGGATAGAAAACCGGGAATTGGGATCCGGGAAAGGAGGCGCTAGGACCGGAACCGGGACCTGGTACCGGGTAAAGATAACCGGGTTGGGAAACCGGGAATCTAAATCCGAAACACCAGGTGGGAACCCGGTATTGAGAACCGGGAAAATACAGAACCCGGAAATAGGAACCAGTAGATATCGGAACCCATAATATAAACCGGGAGATATCGGAACCAGAATTTGTCCAGGAACCGATACGATGCGGGAGTCGGTACGGGACCCAGTAGGGACCGGGTAACAGTCCGATAATGGAGTCGGGAAACACAAAGATCCGAACTACCGGAACCGGGAAACCTTAAATCCCGGATTCAAGCAGGTCGGGAAACAAAGTCGGGAAAAACGTACCTGGGTTTCTTAATTGATGATTTTGGAGTGGTTTCTTGAGAAAAGATTTATTGTAAGCAACTTTCACAAAACAAGATACCAAATACACACGAAATAGAGATCGAATTGAATCTAAACACACATTTGAGCAAGAAATCAAGAAAAATCTAAAAACAAAGTCTTTTAAACCCAGTAAATTGATTTTAATGATTTGATGATCAAAAATTCAAATAATGATTCCAAAAATCCGTGACAAACACTAGGAAAACAATACCAATAAAATTTTAAGCACCAATTTCGTTTCTAACCCATAAATCACAGGTTAAAAATCAAGCCTTTTAAGAACACAGTCGATAAAACAAGAAACTTGATGAATGACTCAAAATCAAGATAATTACCTTTGGATCGATTGTCTATCTGCTTTGATACCACATGTAGATCCCAGTTTAACAAGTAACAATGCTTCGTCAACAATAATCTTTATTGAATGTAGAGAGTGTTTTACACGTATGAGTGATAATCTTTCTCTAACTAGGAATTGAAGAATTGAACGGCTAACTTGATCTCTCAAACAACAAAACAATTTAAACTTAGGCTTAAGGCCTAGAGCCTATTAACACTAAAGCCCATTTACATTATGAGGCTTTTACAATTAAAAACAAACCTATTTATTTCTTTATATCACTTTCAATTTTATAGGATATTTATGGTCCTAACAATATTTTTCCTAAGCTCTTTTAGTGTAAATTTAGATTTAGGTTTGTAATTTCTTCATTCTTGAGCATATGGGGATGTGAAGAAGATGCGATGTTTTGGTGGATCGAAGATGAAGATGGAATGTGACAGATTCTCATCCAATATTCGACATCTATTGTAGCGTTTCATTTTGTAACACCCATAATTTCGGTAAGTAATTATCACCCGAACGTTTTACAGCTTGAAAATAGTGGGGTTTATGTTGGGAAGACATTACTTAAAGTCCCTAAGAGTATCAGGAGTGTTGGCGTTGAAAAAGTCGAGTTTTGGGGCTTGAAAAAGGTTCCGCGCGCAACAATGCTTGACGACTATGACAGTGCCATAGTCGCACTGCAAAGTCGCGGGGGAAGAGGCACTCACTGCACATCACCAGCGACTATGCCACGCGAAAATGCCATATGAAAGTCGCACGGAAATGTCGCACAAGTGGTGTAGTGTGCTGTTAAATACAAACTTTCAGCTTTCATCCTCATTTCTCACCTCACAACTTTCCCCTTCTCTCCCAAACCGATCTCCCACCCTCTCCTATAAGCTCTAACCCTATTTGGGGGTTTTCTCTTAGAAATCAAGTGTTTCTTCATCATCCATGCTAGTGGTTTCATCTGTTGGTGCAAGATTCAAGCTTCATCTCCATTTTCTTGAGATTCTAGGGTTTTGAGGTTTTACTCAAGATCCATGCGGTAAGTTCATCCTCTTCTTTTCTAAATCCTTATTTGAGTTACAAATGCTCAATTGTTGACTTTCTAGTGTTTTATTTCTCCAATTTTGGTTTGGATGATTTTGAGGAAATTAGGTCAAATTGGGGTTTGGGTCAAGTGGAGATTTTGATGTAATATGTTTGGATGAACGTTTCTAAGCGGTTGGATATGGATATGTATGGTTGGAAAATTGTGGATCTAGGTTTTTGGAAGTTTTGGCTTGAAGATTAAAAATGTAACGTCCCAAAAATTACAAGCAAATTTAAAATTTTAAAATAAACATTTCATTGATAACAACTCATTAAATGATCCCAACGTTTCGTTTGCAAACACAAAATTATTGTCTTTATAAAATAAGACCAGCGGAATAAACGTTTAATTATTAAAATCATAAAGCAACCAGCTCTTCTCGCGCGCCAGTGTGTACTTGTCACGCCTTGGAGCCGCTCGGACCTGAAACCACAGTTTATTGGGAAAGGGTAAGCACGAAGCTTAGTGAATTCCAACACATGCGCAGATAGGAATTATATACACATCACCCCTATCCGCACATAAGCAACAACATCACAGTTACATAAAACGAGTAAACATCTACAAGTAATTATGTATCCAACACCTCGGTCCCACCGAATTGTAATGTAACACACTCGTCACACCGAGTTCCCACAACGTTCCTTTCCACTTCCTCGGTCCCACCGAATGGTAATGTAACACACTCGTCACACCGAGTTCCCACAACGTTTCTTTCCACTTCCTCGGTCCCACCGAATTGTAATGTAAGACATTTATACTAAGCATTCAAACCAATCAAATATTACACACCACAAACAACTAGTTCACACCACAAAGACAGTAGTACATACAAACTATTATGACATGCATACAACCCCTAACTACACAGTGAGAGAACTCACCTCGAATGCGCGCCCAGCTTAATAACACAATTCAAGCTTCACAATTACGGTCACTTCCCAGCACCTAAATGCGTGTTAAAACGTGTCAATACGAGACCCGGACCCTATGACACGACACACACTTAAACCGTCACTAAAACTAAATTCCGTTCACCCAAAACAGGTCTGTTCGGGACCTGTTTCGACCCCTTTAAACCCAGAAAATTCCCAATATTATTTCATGACCAGAAAGTACCCTGAGGTAGGGTTCCAAGGACATATTATACGCCTCCTAACGATTTTTCTACAATTTACTACGGATTTTACAAAAACAGTTTCCGGAACAGCGAAATTCAGCACCTTTCAGTATAAAACGACAAATCGACCCATGCTACGTCCCGAACTGGGTTTTGCACAAAACACAGAAAAGTTTCTAGACTCAAAAAGGGAACTTTTGACACCGGTTTTACCCCAAACCGAGTTACGAGCAGAAAGTTATGGTTTTCGCAAAATCAAGGCAGATTCCAGAAATTTTCACATGAAATGACAAAACACCGAACTTGCGACCACTTTTTCGCCCAGCTAGAGACCGAACCAGTTTTCCGCTAAAACACGGAAAACGTGCCCGACCCCGAACTTGAACCGTGGGCGCCAGTTTCGGCTCAAACGGAGTTACGACAGAAAAGTTATGATCACACGAAAACTGGACAGTACACTTAGAATTTTCATAAAATCACGATTTATAAAAACGGTAACGCGATTAAGGTTTCGGGTTAGGGTTTAGCTATCACGGTTTAACGGGAACTGGACAACACACGGCACCACCCACTGCCACCTCCGGCAGGGGTGGTCGCCGGCAGCGGCGGCTGCGGCGGCGGCCGTTTTTCCGGCGACGCAGCGACGACAAGGAAAACGAACGGAAGGAAGATTTACCTCTCGTTAAAACGTAGCAGCAGTAGCAGAACTGAATCGACGGTTTCTTCTTCTTCCCGTCGTCCTTCCCCCTCTCTCTGCCCCTCTCTCTCTTACACGCTCTTCTCTCTCTTTCTCTGGCTCCTCTCTCTCTCTCTCGCTCGCCGGCGAAAACAGCGGCGCCGGCTGCTGCTGTTGCTGTCCGGCGATGGCAGCGGCGGCTGCTGCTGGTGGTTCACGGTGGCTAGTGGCGGCAGCAAGGAAGGAGGAAGGAGAGAACGTTTGGGTGCGATTGAGTTCTCCCTTGGTTGCGCCGTGAAAGAAAACTAGAGGAGGTCACCTAGGGTTTCTTGCTTTTGGTTGATGATTTCTAAATGAGAGTGCCGTGAAGAAGGAATCGAGAGGTGGGTTTGCTAGTATTACAATTGTGCAAAACAAGGTATAGAGAAAATAGGGGTTTCGGTCCCCAATTGCATGGGCCGAAACCCATACCCACTTTTGACTAAAGTCATAAATAGCCCCTCTACAATCCTAATATAACAAATAACACTAAGTTCTAAAAATTTAACGATATAATAACTATGCTACCTTACGCTAACCGCAAAAATGAAAGGAGGAAAGCAAATAATTACGTAAATAAAATAGGAGTAAAACCATACCGGAACACGGGCTTTACAACTCTCCCCCGCTTGAATTAGACTTCGTCCTCGAAGTCTCCGTCCACAAATAACTCCGGATAGTACTCCCGCATCTCAAACTCGAGTTCTCAAGTCCACCCAGAACCCTTTCTGAGTTGCCACTGGACTTTCACTAACTGGAACCTAATTTCTCACACCGTCTAAGAATCTCCCGAATACTTCCTTCCTAACAACACTCCTTCAAGAACACGGAAGACGCGATTGGAAGAACACTCCAACAATCGGAATCATTCCTAGTTAAACGACTTCGGTTGTCTCCCAACCTTAGATGATTCATACCTCCCGATTAAATTTTTCAAGCTCTAAAACATTCTAAAGATGCTCACGAATATACCCTACAGGATACTCGAATCCGATCATTCCTACCATTAACTGCCGATTAACTTCTACGAGTTCTACTAGACTCCCAAAATTCACCATGAATCACATTAACAAACATCGGCCCCCCGCCGAATATCGGTCCAACCGAATAAATACAACCATCGGCCCAGCCGAATATCGGTCCAACCGAATAAATACAACCATCGGCCCAGCCGAACATCGGTCCAACCGATTACAATAACAAACATCGGCCACCCGCCGAACATCGGTCCAACCGATTACAATAACAAACATCGGCCACCCGCCGAACATCGGTCCAACCGATTACAATAACAAACATCGGCCACCCGCCGAACATCGGTCCAACCGATTACAATAACAAACATCGGCCACCCGCCGAACATCGGTCCAACCGATTACAATGAATCACATAAGCGTGGTATTATCCTAGACACTAACACAAATAGATATCCCCTACAATCAAGTCAACTAACACACACGTAGGTCATTCCTTTAACCGATACTACCCGGCCTACATTACCAACACCTGTGGAATACCCAGCCTCCCACCGTCTACTTATCCTCCACACTCGCTCTACGAAGCCTAGTTACACCGTATCGAGGATACACCTTGACGTCTACCTCTCAGGTAACGCCTCAAGGCCCGGCACATCAGAACTACCTCTCAGGTAAGTGCCCAGGACTAAATCCTCCTAGTGCTTACGGGAAAGTCAAGGTCATAACACCTGAACACCGGGGCCTCACCCCGAGATACCCAACCGACCACTACCAGCGACTGACTAATGTTCCTAAGGATCCAAAGCAAAACAGCCTTCCCACAAGTGCCTATTCCGGATTGTCTCCTTCACCCAAACGTGTAAATACTCGACGTGCAATGAAAGCCAAACGGTGCGACAAAACAATTCATCAACAAGACTCCACCTTGAGTCATTAAAACCGGGCAATTAGCCCATGACAAATTCCAAGTCAAAATCGAGCAAAATGCTCCACGCTTGCTAGACCCATAAGTTGGTCAAAAACGCGCTTAAATAAAGTCTAAGCAAGCAATAATCTAAAATCAACATTAGTCCCAAACTCAACACGGGTTAAACAAAAGAGTTTTCCCAAAGGACTCACACCCTTAAAATTCTCAAAATGACACATAACACTTAAAAGCGCATTTCCCAAATGGTTTACAAAATCATTTACAAAAATGTTTCAACGTTTAGATTTTTCATTTCAAAAAGACCGTAGGCAATAAAACTACTATTACCAGGTCGGTAGTTACGCAAAAATGGACACGCTCGTCCGCATATGAAAATCATGTTGAAAATCATTTCATTGCAGCTTAGTTCACTCACAAACGTAAAGCGAAATAAATAATTTCTTTGAAAATGAACTGTCGCGGTTCTAGTATGAATTGACTCATGACATATATTTAAAGTAACCGCTCGACCTTACATCGGGTGCGACAGAAGTGTGTACAAATTTCAAAATCAGTTCCACGACAGTTGACCCCAAAATTCCTCTTTTTCCAACCTAAAATGTCGTGGCACAGGGTTCACCAACAAATCTTACGCGCGTCGGCTAGTCATACAAAACGATGAAGCAATTTACAAATATATTTTTGTTAAAACACAACTGTCTCGTGTACGTTTCAAACTTAAAGATAAAAACCAGTCCGTTTCCATCATTTGAAAATATCGACTAAAATCTCATAAAATCTCAAAAGGTGGGGTTCTTTAAATTGATTTCCAAGATTTCCCCAAATGGTCACATATACAAATAAGATATGCACCTCGTGAAATTAAACCCACACGACTCAACATGCCGTAAAACAAAACTTATTTCAACGAAATCACTCAAATAGCTTTATACAGACATCGTGGAATGTAACTTCCCGTCTCAACTCTAACATATGTGGAGGAGTTCCAATGTTAGAGTCTCAATCCGTAGTCACTTACCCAACATCTTAACCACCACCAAAACACGGATAACATCGTACCCGAAAGAACCGTTGGAAAAATAACGAAAATGAGACAAATTCTAACAAAGTTTGCACTCCCGTGATAAAACGATTTCATACACTTTCAAAACCATATTTCAAAATCTTGTGCGTGTGCTGAGCAGTTCCCAAAATTCCAAAACACCGTCCATACAAAGATTTGAAACACAAGAATTTGTTAATGCAATCTTATTTTCAAAATAACTTCGTGCATGACTCATTCGGCGTCCAACGTCTCGACCCCTACTACTCCGAAACTCTCCGGTCTACTATTGTCATCCAGACATTTGAACCTCTTAAGGCAAGTTGGGAAATCACATCAAATCATCTTACGGGTTTTCCTCAAATCAAAGTCGGCTCTATGAGCCTATGACCCTAGCACAATCTTCCATCTTGGCCCGAAATGATCTGCTTACAACAATTATCATCCTTATCGTCACTCCAAGTGACTAATATTAGAATCGTCTTTCTATTCCAACGACTACTAGTTTAGGACCTTCATCACTACCCCCAACCATCATCACCTCAAAACACTTCGAGTACACACCTGTACTAGTAGGTTTACTATAGTTGTTCCTCCTTGTGATGGCTATTCTGGGTAGATATTACAACGCGTTATTAGCACATAATAACTCACACTAACAACGTTCACACTCAACTCCTTGGATTCCTCGTGACTTCCCCGACTCGAGCATTGATCCTGTGCTTCCGGTAGTAGGAGCTCTACTACTACCATCCACACCTATCATCGCCCGTTCCGAGTTCCATCCCAAGGGGTCCAAGTAGTTTCTCGCCGAAACTATACACATATCATAATTAATCCACACATGCCAGTTCAAGAACATATCCTAAACAGGCAAACTCATACAACTACTGTATATATATAAAACCATCGGTCTCCCCGATCAGACAGCCACAATTGTATACTTAATAAACCATCGGTCACCCCGATCATACAACAACAATTAAATATATAAATAACCATATGCCCGCACCAACATATATATACATCCACCCTTCCTAGCTCCCTAGGAATTTCCTCTTATCCCACTACCCTTGCTACTACCGAATCCCTACTAATTATGACGAGTGACCTCGCGAATACCCGATTATATGCAGTGCGAAATAAATAGACAGTCGAATACAAGACTCTATCCTAGAACGGTTGGACTCAAACAAGAGCTGCGCAATAGAACTAAATCGAATATTCTAAGGCTATAAATCTCTTGCTGCATACAACCTAGAGGGCATCCACTTAGTAACCTATCATAATTCGCATAAATTCCTAATAGCAAGTAGTTCAACATACATCATAGCGTCCACAACAGGCAATCTAGCATGCATACTCTATGATCTAGAAAGCAATAAAACACTAAGTACCGTACCTTTCCCCTTTGGCTTCGGCTGACTGTACACACTGCGCCTCCAATCACCGTTCTCAACGGAATTTTCCTTCCTTTTATTTTCTAAAACGATTTTAAAGGAATCTTATAGCCGCAAACTTGAGATCAAACACACCGAGGTGTGTGTGATTCACTCAAGCTGTGCTCTGATACCAAGTTGTAACGTCCCAAAAATTACAAGCAAATTTAAAATTTTAAAATAAACATTTCATTGATAACAACTCATTAAATGATCCCAACGTTTCGTTTGCAAACAAAAAATTAATGTCTTTATAAAATAAAACCAGCGGAATAAACGTTTAATTATTAAAATCATAAAGCAACCAGCTCTTCTCGCGCGCCAGTGTGTACTTGTCACGCCTTGGAGCCGCTCGGACCTGAAACCACAGTTTATTGGGAAAGGGTAAGCACGAAGCTTAGTGAATTCCAACACATGCGCAGATAGGAATTATATACACATCACCCCTATCCGCACATAAGCAACAACATCACAGTTACATAAAACGAGTAAACATCTACAAGTAATTATGTATCCAACACCTCGGTCCCACCGAATTGTAATGTAACACACTCGTCACACCGAGTTCCCACAACGTTCCTTTCCACTTCCTCGGTCCCACCGAATGGTAATGTAACACACTCGTCACACCGAGTTCCCACAACGTTTCTTTCCACTTCCTCGGTCCCACCGAATTGTAATGTAAGACATTTATACTAAGCATTCAAACCAATCAAATATTACACACCACAAACAACTAGTTCACACCACAAAGACAGTAGTACATACAAACTATTATGACATGCATACAACCCCTAACTACACAGTGAGAGAACTCACCTCGAATGCGCGCCCAGCTTAATAACACAATTCAAGCTTCACAATTACGGTCACTTCCCAGCACCTAAATGCATGTTAAAACGTGTCAATACGAGACCCGGACCCTATGACACGACACACGCTTAAACCGTCACTAAAACTAAATTCCGTTCACCCAAAACAGGTCTGTTCGAGACCTGTTTCGACCCCCTTTAAACCCAGAAAATTCCCAATATTATTTCATGACCAGAAAGTACCCTGAGTTAGGGTTACAAGGACATATTATACGCCTCCTAACGATTTTTCTACAATTTACTACGGATTTTACAAAAACAGTTTCCGGAACAGCGAAATTCAGCACCTTTCAGTATAAAACGACAAATCGACCCATGCTACGTCCTGAACTGGGTTTTGCACAAAACACAGAAACGTTTCTAGATTCAAAAAGGGAACTTTTGACACCGGTTTCACCCCAAACCGAGTTACGAGCAGAAAGTTATGGTTTTCGCAAAATCAAGGCAGATTCCAGAAATTTTCACATGAAATGACGAAACACCGAATTTGCGACCACTTTTTCGCCCAGCTAGAAACCGAACCAGTTTTCCGCTAAAACACGGAAAACGTGCCCGACCCCGAACTTGAACTGTGGGCGCCAGTTTCGGCTCAAACGGAGTTACGACAGAAAAGTTATGATCACACGAAAACTGGACAGTACACTTAGAATTTTCATAAAATCACGATTTATAAAAACGGTAACGCGATTAAGGTTTCGGGTTAGGGTTTAGCTATCACGGTTTAACGGGAACTGGACAACACATGGCACCACCCACTGCCACCTCCGGCAGAGGTGGTCGCCGGCGGCGGCGGCTGCGGCGGCGGCCGTTTTTCCGGCGACGCAACGACGACAAGGAAAACGAACGGAAGGAAGATTTACCTCTCGTTAAAACGTAGCAGCAGTAGCAGAACTGAATCGACGGTTTCTTCTTCTTCCCGTCGTCCTTCCCCCTCTCTCTGCCCCTCTCTCTCTTACACGCTCTTCTCTCTCTTTCTCTGGCTCCTCTCTCTCTCTCTCGCTCGCCGGCGAAAACAGCGGCGCCGGCTGCTGCTGTTGCTGTCCGGCGATGGCAGCGGCGGCTGCTGCTGGTGGTTCACGGTGGCTAGCGGCGACAGCAAGGAAGGAGGAAGGAGAGAACGTTTGGGTGCGATTGAGTTCTCCCTTGGTTGCGCCGTGAAAGAAAACTAGAGGAGGTCACCTAGGGTTTCTTGCTTTTGGTTGATGATTTCTAAATGAGAGTGCCGTGAAGAAGGAATCGAGAGGTGGGTTTGCTAGTATTACAATTGTGCAAAACAAGGTATAGAGAAAATAGGGGTTTCGGTCCCCAATTGCATGGGCCGAAACCCATACCCACTTTTGACTAAAGTCATAAATAGCCCCTCTACAATCCTAATATAACAAATAACACTAAGTTCTAAAAATTTAACGATATAATAACTATGCTACCTTACGCTAACCGCAAAAATGAAAGGAGGAAAGCAAATAATTACGTAAATAAAATAGGAGTAAAACCATACCGGAACACGGGCTTTACAAAAAAAGAGCTCAAATTGGGGAATAATGTAGATTTAGCCTAAATCTAGCAAGGTGAGTTCAAGTTGATTTGTGAAAACGTTGTGCATGCCAAAATGTTCATTTTAAAGTGTTTTAAGTGTTTTACATGCATGAAAATATTCATTGTTGAGTTATTGGATTATTTTGATTACTTGGAGTATTTGATTTTATAAACCTCTCAAAACACCCACTTTTGGGGTTTTTGGGTAACTTGACAAATTGAGTATTAATTGAAGTGTTTTGATAATTATTGCATAATTGAAGGTTATTTAGTAAAAATGCACTTTTAGCGTTTTGTTGGAAATATGCATCATTTTATGTGGTGGTATGTTTTTAAAACATGAACGTGCGGGTCATTGGGTTTTGGGTCATTTCCACCCTTGAGAACATTTTAGAAGTTGTAAATCTTTCGGTTTGAGAAAAGGTGTAATTTGTGTATTTTGATGGACGAGTCTTAAGTACTGTCATTTTAAATGATTTATCTTACGTTTGTAAATCTTTGGGTATAAATGCACTTTGATGTGTACTTCGAAAATGACGTGTCTTAAAGTAAGAGTTATGTTGAGTAATTCATGTCTATGTGGCATATTTCGCATAAACGTGGGTTACATGCGTTTTAATGCATCATTTGATTTTTATGAGTGGTTAATTGGTTTTGGTTGAGATTACAGCTCAGTTTATGACTTTATTTAGTGTTGAGGACATTTGTCCGGATTTTAACAATTGAATGTGGAGTTTTGGTCGTCAGTTGCATTTATTGCTTTTTATTTAGTACATGTGTTGAGTGTGTGTGTCGTTCTTGTGAAGTCATGCACTATTAGACCGTAATGCATTGGATCCATAGGCATACGAGTCGTTCATATTTATATGGTGGAGAGTCTTGATATTCTCACTTTAGGACGTACGGCATTTTGGCATTTTGTGTCCCGACATTGTGGAGAGGAACCATATTGGGTTGTACTCCGAGATTTTTGGGTTTATAGTTGGTGTTTTAACACTTGTGCACGAGGGTTGGACATCTTGAGTTATCAATTAAGGAACTGAGACTCCAACACTTGAATGCTAGTAAGTAGGGAATGAAGGTTTAATGGAAACCTTAAGGTGTAACTTACTAGAGAATAAATAGGCAATAAGATCGTGTATCCTAGAGGTGTAGCTGGGTACATCTGGCACTGGAGGATACGGTGATTGTAACACCCCACTTACCACGACACAATATTGTCCGCTTTGCCCCACTGGCTCACGGCTTTGTTCTTGGCGACCTGGCAAGGACTTCGCAAGGACTTCCCAGGAGGTCACCCATCCTGGTACTACTCCCACCCAAGCACGCTTAACCACAGAGTTCCCAAGGAACCCGCATGCTTGTGGCCCCAAAACGCGTTGTGTCTGGTAAGGCCAAGGTTTACTAATATACCCAGCATCTCTCCTGCCCTCTAAAGGATGTGGGATATGACTAAGGTGTTACATACACCCCCCCTTAGGGACTCATCGTCCTCGATGAGGTTTGCCCCACCATCCCGAACGGCACAGGAGTGGCTCTGATACCATTTGTAACATCCCAGACCAACCGTACCAGATATTGTCATCTTTGTCCACACACCCGGACTCACGGTTTTAAAACGCGTCTGATAGGAGAGGTATCAAGTTCCTCTTATAAGGCAATATTTGTTCCCCTCCCCGCTGGCACAATAGTCCGGTTGCCGGCTCTGATACCAACACTAATGCACCGGATCCCATCAGAACTCCGCAGTTAAGCGTGCTTGGGCGAGAGTAGTACTAGGATGGGTGACCCCCTGGGAAGTCCTCGCGAGGTCGCCAAGAACAAAGCCGTGAGCCAGTGGGGCAAAGCGGACAATATTGTGTCGTAGTAAGCGGGGTGTTACAAATGGTATCAGAGCCACTCCTGTGCCGTTCGGGATGGTGGGGCAAACCTCATCGAGGACGATGAGTCCCTAAGGGGGGGGTGTAACACCTTAGGCATATCCCACATCGGCCGTGGACAGGAGAGATGCTGGGTATATTAGTAAACCTTGGCCTTACCAGACACAACGCATTTTGGGGCCACAAGCATGCGGGTTCCTTGGGAACTCTGTGGTTAAGCGTGCTTGGGTGGGAGTAGTACCAGGATGGGTGACCTCCTGGGAAGTCCTTGCGAAGTCCTTGCCAGGTCGCCAAGAACAAAGCCGTGAGCCAGTGGGGCAAAGCGGACAATATTGTGTCGTGGTAAGCGGGGTGTTACAGTGATGCCACCCGTTGCTGGGTTGGGGACTTGAGGTGAAGCTTAGCTAGTAGGCAATAAGGTCATACTTAAGTTGGAGCTTATTAAAGTAGACAATACATTCACGGTCTAGGGTGTAGTTCAACAACATGGTTATGCGGCTTAACTTTGTGTTCCACCACATACCATGGAATCGGGTCTCCCCGTCACCGAAAATGTGTTGTTTTGGGTATTTATTTTTTCCATGTTTTCGGTGACGTATTTTGTTTATACAGTTTGCTTCCCGTATTTTATGGGCTATGATATATGCCTCATCCATGTTAGGGATGTTTGAATAATAGAGATTTATTCTTGTTTTTATAGTTTTGGAAATCAAATATTTATTCACTTTTCAAGTGAGTTTTGGGTTGAGTCCATTCTTAACGATTGTTTTATGTCAGAGCTTTCGTAACGGGGTTTGTGTGCGTTGGAAAATGAGTGGGTTGTATTTTACGTAAATTTTTTTGGAACTCATGATTTAAACTGCACTTTTCTCGTCTTACGATTTATATAACCGTGATAAAAACTCTTGAACTCACTAGGCGTTAGCCTAACCTTTTTATTTGTCGGCATGTGCAACAAGTTCTGGTTGGGGTATAGTTCTAGTGACACTGTGAAGAGTGGAGAGCTAGATATGTGCTCAAGAAGTAAGTGACTTGGTGAAGTCTTACGCATTTGCGGGAATAGCAACTTGATATTGGGTTGAGTAACACCCGACCCTTCGTAGCCTTGGCGTATGACTTAGGTTTTAAATGTTGAAGTTGTTATGTCTTTTAATATTGAGGTAATTCCAAGGATGGTTTGTAGAAGGAATTTTATCCTTATTTGGTTATTTTATCGAAAACTTTATTTAGTTGTTCTTTCCAATTTTGAGGGTGTTACACATTTTCTCCATATTTTATATTTATGTTTAAATCTATTATTTGGTTAAACTCCGCGTTCATCTACTGTTAATATTTTATTTCTTATTTTTATTTGATGCACTTTTTAATATTCTTGCACCGTTTTAATTTATTTTACTGCTTTCTTATGTTACAAACAATTCTTGGAGAGTGACACTCCTTGGATCGATCTTTACAGCTTTCTTAGATCAATTTTACTGTTTTCATTATATTTATGTCTATGTTTTGTTTCGTAGTTTAGCTATCGTTCATTTGGGTAACTGTTGCTTTAGATCGAAGTTGTAGTATTGATCAATTGTGTTTTATAACAAAATTTGAGTTTTAATCGCTTGATTTTTACCGGACGACAATTAGAGTTTAATTAATTGACTTTAATAAAACGTTTAGTTGACCAGGTAAATTTTTATATGAACAACGATTTGATCTTAATTTGAGGCTAAATTGATCAATGACTACGATTGTAACAACCCAACTCAACCAATAAAGCGTAACAACATTAAAATAAATAACTAGCCGAAACGACCTCAAAATACCATCTCAAACATACGAGTACATCACAAGGTTTGCGAAAACAACCTATTACACATCCGATATTTCTAAAGTACTAGGCTTGACATACTAAATATAATGACTTCCTTCTAGACCAAAATTCACGCTCACGCCTTCTCCTTGCCCTTACTAGAGCCTTCTACTAAGCGCTTACCTGAAAATGGTTTAGTTTTTGAAAAGCGAGGGTTAGACCATGAGGTCTAGTGAGTTCCCTCTAGAAACAAACTTCAGTTTATAAGCATTTATAAACAATTCTCAACTTTAAAACATTTAAACTTTCAAACGCAAGAACTACTGATGTAAATGGAACACTGAAGTCACGCACACTTGTGACTGTAATAATCGGGTTTCTTTGAAAGTTAATGAAATTTGGTGTGTGTAGTGTGAAGAATAAAAGTTTGGTGGCTTTAGTGTGAATAAAGGAAACAGGGTTAAAACCCCTAAACCCTCATTTCTATTCCTCATTGTTGGAAGTGCGGTTGAGTGTGTGTTTTCTGTGTGTGAAGAAACTTTGCTATTTGGAAGGAAGAGCTTGGGATTGGAAGCTTTGGAGTGTGAATCACCATCTTCTTCAAGGTAATTTACTTCTCCTTAATCCCTTAAAACTCTTGAGTAATGCTTGGAATATTATTTTGGATTTTGATTGCTGAGGTTTTGTTTTGGAGTTTGTTTTTTAGCAACATCTCCCCAAGAGAGTGAATGCGTGGTCTGTGAGTTTTACCCTAACCAAATCGGTGTGGAAAATCGAATGGAATAGCTAGCTTAATCGTTTTGAAATACATCCCTTGATTGTCATGGCTTAAAACCAATTTTGGGTCGAATTACAAGATTTATTGAGGTTTCCGGAGTTGGCCTGTTCAATAATAAAACCCTTGTCCAGAAGTCGCTCTATCCGGAACGTTTTACTCGGAAAACGTCAATGTCTGGATGGAACCGGAAACTTAGTACCCGGAAACCCTTGGGAATCCGGACGGGATTCAGAAGTTTGGTATCGGAAACTGTTGGGAATCTGGATGGATCCGAATTGTTCGTTTCCGGAAGCAGGTGGTTGTCCGGAAGGGGATTACCCGAAAAAGTGATGGGTGTCGGAAGTATCCGGAAACCGGGTATTCGGTTAATAACCGGGAAGTTGTGGGAGCCGGATAGCTATCCGGAAAACTCCTATTGGCTGTGTCTATGCCGAGAACCTTTGGTTTCTTTTTGCGTGTCGAGTGGGGAGTGTCTTAAGGAGTTCGAGAGTGATTTGGAAATAATGCTCGAGTGGCATTTCACTCTCGTGTGCATTGATTCGTTATGTAGGTATGCGGTTTGAGAGTAGCAATTTCAAGTGAGAACGATTTAGCGTGGACGCCAGGTGAGTCTTTCTAAACTGGCTTTGTTGACGTATGAATTTTAAACATACGTGATGATGTATTGAACGTCATGTTTTTACGTTGCTTTAAATATACATGAAAGGTGTGTTATTTAAACTATGGGTATACGTGGGGTGGGACATGCAATGGCTTATTACGGTTATATGGGGAGTGTGTCTCATGTAGGATATATGAATTTGTTTCATATAATTACTAAGGGCGGGGGTGTGCCCTAACACGTTGTCACAAGTGTGTGCGTGACCAAAACGTGGGCCATCAGCATGTGTCGTGTGTGTGCTTATCTTGCTTAAAGTGTGAATGTTTATAAATGCTTATAAACTCATTTTCCATTGAAATTGTGGTGCGGTGTTGGTGGTTAGAGGGATCTCACTAGACCTCGTGGTCTAACCCTCGCTTTTCAAAACTAAAACCTTTTCAAGTAAGCAGGTAGTTGTGGGCATCGAGTAAGGGCAAGGGCAAGAAGTGAGCTTGAGACCTTGAGTCTAGAGGAGATGTTTGGTAGATCGTGTTGGACTCTCCTAGTAGACAAAGGTTTTAGATTCTCAGCTGTAATTAGGGTTATTTCCGCTAACCTTAGTTTTGTAATCTCGAATGTATGACTTATGTTGGGCCGTTTTGGTGTTTATATTTAAAGTAGTGGTTTTTGGCGTGTTTGTTTAGCGTGGGATGTTACAGTGACAACGTGTCAGTCTCACAATGCCTTAACTGGAACACACCCTCTATGGCATAAACGGGTCACACCCCCCGGTATGAGCACTGGCGGGACACCCCCCCGACTTAGCCATAACATGCCCACTTCCAAATGTATGCGTACACAATATCTCAACTTTCTCAAACATAGCAAAACATGCAGTTTCATATAAAAGATAAAACATGTAGTTTCATAACATCTCATGCGTTTAAAATAGTACATAAGACAACACATTTTCAGTTAGAAAGACTCACCTGCCGTCCTTGCTTAATCTGTCTCACTTTGTTTTGATCCTTAAATCGAACACTTACGATTTAAATGAAAAGCGAGAGTGATAAGTCACCCGATCACCCAGCAAGGTTTCCTCTAAACGACACCCTATACTACATTCTGAACTAAGCTTGAAACGACTCTCGGAAATAAGTTATCCGGATTTGGGTTTACCGGATCCTCATCTGGATTTCCTAAAAACCGGTACGTCTCACTCGGTTCCCCTCTATCTGGGTTTGTCCGGTCTCCCCGGTCCCGGCCACCCCGAGTTCCCATCCGGGTTCCCCGCTTCACCCGGTTACATCACAACTCCCGGGTTTCTCCATATCCGGGTATCTATTACCCGGACACAGGTGATTCCCGGGTTTACGCATTGTGCGAATACGAAGAGCCTAAAAATCAATCTTAAATCCACATTCAAACGGTTTCAAATTCTCAAAACAAGAGGGTTGATTGTAGAAACCTTTCATATCATCATACAACATTCAATATTTTCCATTTCCTTCAACAATAAGCCATCGGTTAAGCTCCCTTTTGTTCTAAAACCCATATACATGAATTTCAACCCAAACAACAACAATAAATAGGGATTAAGAGGTTACCTTGAAGAAAATGATGCACAAACCACCTCCAATGTAGCTCCCTTCTCGATTTCCTTGCAATTGCACTCTGATCGATCTTCCAAAATCTCTCTGCTCTCTCTCCATCCTCCATTTTCACTAACAAGATGAAAATATGGTTTTAGGGTCTTTTATTACTTTCTTTTATTGCAAAATTGTCCCTTTCTTTTATTTGCACTTAGACCCTTGAACTTGAGTTTCCATCAAAATTCCACTAAACATCCACTTCCTTTACAATAAGATTCCGATTATTACAATACCTCCCCCTCAAAAGAATTCTGTCCTCGGAATTCCATCATCGAACAAGCTTGGGTATTTGGACCTCATGTCCGCCTCTATCTCCCAAGTTGCTTCCGGTCCTTTGGTGATAACACCACGGTTCTCCCACAAGGTCAATCCCTTTGGTCCTCAACTCCTTGACTCTAAGGTCAATAATTGTCCTCGACCCTATGACAAAGGTCAACTGTTTATCGCTCGCATTTCTTGTAGAGTTATCGTCATTCCAACTTCCAACAATTGCTCTCTATAATAGAGGAATGAAACACATTATGAATTCTTCAAAGTCTCATCGAGCACAACCAGATCATACACTATCCTTCCAACTCTTTCCATAATTTCGACGGATCCAAAGAAAACGTGGACCAATTCCACCTTTCACTCGAACCCACCATCCATTCTATAGGGACGTCTTCCGCACCAACTGCCACTTCTCAAACTCAAGGCTCAAAAGTCTTATGCTATTAAACCCAATCAACTTAGCCCACTCAGCTGCCTAAGCCATTTTGATTGAAATCATTGCCGTAGCTGATACTTTGGCACCGCCCCTCAATTAACCACCAATTTCTTACGATGGGTTACGTCGTGTGATGTAATTGCAAGCTATCCGATCAATTATACCAATGTAACATTCCGGGCCAACCGTACCAGATAGAGTCCGTTTCATCCACACCTGGACTCACAGTTTAAAAAACCCGCATCTAATCAAGGTTTTATCGTACAACTTCACTTCCTTAGAAGAAGGGACTTTGCTGAATTCCATGTCACGATAACGTGGATCCTTTACAAAATATAACCACTCAACTTGCCAACTTGGCACAATGCCAACCTTGAATATCCCAATAAACTCACAGTCAAGAGTTCGTCCATCAGATAGCATGCAATTCTAGATTACTTCCCTAATACGACTTATGTCTAACGCAAATAGTAATTTCTTTCTCGAAATATTGACTACTACTCATCAATGTTAATCAAATATTCATACTCTCCCACTACATCAACACCGCACACTTATACATAGCTAATAGTAGGAAACCTCCACAATCCATCATCTACAGTATCCACCAAATCCACGCTAAACCAATCCTGAATACACGTTCAAATTCTCACTGCATCCAACAACCGTCTAACCATTTATGAATAAAATTCAAGAAACTAGAAGAAACTCAAATAAACTATTAGTAGAATGCACGTTCATCGAGGATTTTCTCTAGATGTAGTCCCACGGATGGCGCCAAACTGTTAATGCCAAAAATCGCACCAAAGGGACAACTTAAGGTCGATGTGGACTTAAACAACTAAAGAAAGAATTTTTCGATGAGACATGCGACGAGGATAAAAAATAAAGAAACAAGGGATTTGATGACGCAGGAAAAACCTCAAACGAGGAAAAAACCTGCGGACGACAGTGGGTGTCGTCGCTATACTATGGTCGCCAATCAGGGGCGATGTCCTTAGTACTGGCGTCGGTCGTACGATGATTACAATACAAATGAAGGAAATACTTCGAAATGTAAAGTACAAGTGTTTGAATGTAAAAACAGGTGTTTGTCGTGTGCGAAACAGAGTATGAACTGCTGGTCGAAAGCTGATGACGTGCGTCGAGAGCTGTTCTTCGAGAGAAATCTCTTTGCTTCTGTTGTTCTTGAGTTCGCTGAGTAATTCTGGTCTCCAGTACTTGATTTGAGTGTTCTTCTTTGTGAGTTCGGGTGCGTTTTCTCTGCTGTTCGATGATGTTAGCCGATGTATGCTGGGTGTTAACTGATGTCCCTTGATGTGAAGACTTAGCTTGGTATTTATAGTCTTCACGTCATTAATTAGCTCCATTAATGCTTTGATCAACGGCTACAACGGCTGGAAACGGTTGTCGGAGTGAATATCCATAATGATCCTCGTCCGTTACGGTCGATTGCTGTTAATGGCTTTGACTCCTGCATTAAATACTTAACAAACGTAACAGTCAAGGTTAACGTTAGCTTTGGTCGAAGGTACAATGATCTTACGCGATGGTCGGGCGACGCTGTGGTCGAGCGTCATGAAGGACGTACGACTTACCTTTTACGGGAGACGATGGATGTTTTCTGGTTTCTTGTCGAGACGTTATCTGAATGCAAGATTTGGATTATAACGTGCGTCTTACCTGTTTTGGTCGTAGTCATACGACGTGATTTTTTGCCCAAACAAACCCTAACATCCTTTTCTCCTCTAATCATTCTCATACCGTGGAGGCTAATGACGTGTGTGCTATTTTACTGTCTGTGATTTCGGGAAGATCAAGAAGGAAGGTGCTTATTGGAGATATCTAGTACATCAAGATCTTCAATATGGTGGGATTGTGACGAAAGAGGGTGATTGTCATTTTTCCAAATCGCACAATGAGATAATCCAGACAGCAGCCATTATCCGGATACAGGTCACAATCCGAAATCAATAGTATCCAGGTGGAATTCGTATTCGGATATTCGGTTATCCGTATGTTTTTGCATCAAAATCCGATAGCTATCGTATCCGGACAGGCGGTGTGAGAGACTGAACCTGGTAGTATCCGGATATAGTTTTCTGGACGCGAACGAATCCGGACGTGCGGATCCGGATGTGTGTTATCCAGACGTTGGTATTCGGAAGTAATGATCCGGACGTGGGTATCCGTAAAGGAGGTATCCGGACGTGCTATCCGGATTGCGCTATCCATGTACACACTGGAGTGTTAGTTAACTTCATGCTATAAGAGAATTCGATTTCTTTGCGAGATGAGTTAAGAAGAGGCTTGAGTAAGAGTTGAGAGTAATCGTCAAGGAATATTTGTGTAGCTTATCTTTCTCATTATTTATCGTAGGTGTTCGGTTTAGAGATCAGAGGTGTAAGTGAGGAAACTTAAGCAAGGAAAGCATGTGGGTCTTTCTAACTGAAAGTGGGACGACTTACGTATTTTCTTTAACTCATGAGAAATTATGAAACTGCATGTTTACTTTATCATTGAAAGTTGAAACAACATGTTTTGGTATGTTGAGAAAGTTGAGTTATTTTGTATGAATACACTTGGAAGTAGACATGTTATGGCTAAGTCGGGGGGTGTGTCCCACTGGTGCTCATACCGGGGTGTGTGTCCCGTTTATGACATGGGGTGTGTGTCCTAGTTAAGGCAGTGTGAGCCAGACACATTGTCACAGGTGTGCGTGACATCAGTGTGTCATTTTCATGTGTAGTTATTGCAATTGAAAGTTTATTATTCGCATGTTGACTTTTATTTATAAATGTTTATATACATGTTATAAATATTGTTTATGGCGCATATGTTTGTTGTTAGAGGGAACTCACTAGACCTCATGGTCTAACCCTAACTTTTCAAAAACTGAACCATTTTTAGGTAAACGCTTAGTAGAAGGCTCTGATAAGGGCAATGAGAAGATGTGAGCATGGAACATGTGAATAGAAGAAAGTTTTTATATCTAGCATACCAGACTTAGTATAGTATCGTTCTCAGTTGTGTAATAGGTTGTTTCCGCAAACCTTGTATGTACTCGTGTTTTCGAGATAGTATTTTGGGACCGTCTCGGCGAGTTGTTTATGTTGGTTCATGTTTTGCTTATACAAGATTGTCAGATCTATTAGTTCGAGTTTATGTTTGATGCGAAAGCGTATTTGAAGAACTAACATATATGTTTGATAGATTTAGAACACAATATAAATAAACAGTGAACTGGAAATAATATCTCAAAGTTTACTGAATATATATATATATCAAGAACATATTTAAGAACAGTGAGTAAGCAAAGCTTTAAAACAGATATGTCTCTCAAAGTATATAAGCTATGTGTTCTTGATGTTTTTCTCTCTTGATTCTCGATATTGAAGAACTCAACATGAGTCTTCCTTATATACTACTCTAAGGGGACCATAAAGCATAAGGTACTATTCAGAACAGACGGTATGAACAGTTGGACGTGTTGTATTGCATTTAATGCAGTAGACGTCTATTATGTACTAAGCCCTATTGAATCCAATCAGAGTTTGACACGTTGAAGATGGACAGGGCATGCTATCATGCAAGTTGATGAACAGGTCCAGTAACAGTAGCAAGATATTATAAATATCTTCAAGTCATTAGAGAGGACCACAGAGGCTCTGTAAAGTGTTACAGAGGTTCTGCGGTCTGATCCTTTGTAGAGCAGTCTTCACCGAATTCCGAGTCTTTGGTCTTCTTTGCGCGTATGACAGAGCTTCTGTAGGACGCCTCTTTAGCTTCTGTAGCTTCTCGACCTTGATCTCTCGGTAAGTTCGGCAGAGCCTCTGTAAGAGGCTCTCTTCACTTAGCCTATTTTTCACTACTTCTAAATACTTCTATGATTAGGAAGATTGAAGCTAACAATCTCCCCCTAAGTAGTGAAAAATAAAAATTTGAACTTTAGTTAAGTTAGGCTAAGTTAGATAAAACAGTGGTTAAACAATACCTCGAAAGTTCTTTTCATTTAGAAGTATGCCAGAGGCATTTTACATTTGAGTACAATGAAAGATAAACTTTAACATGATTTGCAGAGATTGGTTGTTTGAGAATCAGATTTTGGCGTCTTTGAAATCGTTGAAGCTTCTGTTGTCTCTTCCGACTTCTCTGATCTCTTTGTAGAAACTGATGCAGAGTTCTCTTAAGCGTATTGTGGCATCAATCTCTCTGATGAGGGTATCTGCAGCGTCTCCATCCATTTGCTCGGTATCTCTGTATTTTACAAGGTTTGCTCTGAACTTGTTCAGAGTACTAGTTGCGTACTTCTGACAATCCATGCTTACAAAAAGTTTGACTTCGCCTTGTGGGTTTTGAAATACTAACCCGAATCTTGGTTCTGTAATGATTGAGTTGGGCACGGCGTCAGGTGGGCAGCGATCTTCTGGTGGTCGTCGATTCAGATGTTTAAGACCAAGATCCTTTCCCAGCTGAAAGTCTGTCAGACTGTAGATTAGAAGCCTTTCCCTCATAGCTTTTCTCAACACTTGATAGGCTCTGGTGTTTGGCTCTGTGTTGTAGTTGTCTTTTGTCCATTGCAGAAGTTCAAGTAGATCAAAGGGATTCAGATTCCTTATGTCAGCATCAGCGAAGGTGGTTTCTGAATTGTTTACCCTTTTGACTCTGTAAAGATTGTACCTGACTCTTGGATATGTTCTTGTGAAGGAGAATCTGCAGAAGATTACCTTTTTGATTTTATGAATTGAGAAGACTTCTGCTTTGGTTCTTGGCTTTGTTCTGCTGAAGATGTTCTCAAATTCTTCTCTAATGTTTGGATTTGTGATTTGGTCTGTTGGATGGAGGTTCTGAAAGGGTTGTTTGTAGAGATATTTGTACACCACTTCTTCCATTTCTTCGTATGTTGGACCATGTGGTGGAACTTGTCTTCTGAGACTCTCCATCTGTTGAACAACTTCTGCAGCTCTGCCAGTAAGTGGAATGTCTGACAGGGGCTTTAATCCATATGCCCAGTCCTCTTCTTCAGGATTTGGAGTTTGAAAGGCATCAAAGGAGCTTTTCATCAGTTTTTCTGTAGGATTGGGTACTGATTTCTTTTTCTTGGGCTCTTCTGTCATTTTTGCCTTTCCCTTGTCTTTGGCTTTTGGAGGTGCAGAACCTGTTGCTTCTGTGGGTTTGGTTGTTTGTGCTTCTGTTGGAATGATGGGAGTTGCCTCTGTAAGTTTTGACACTTGTGTTTGAGAGGACTTATGTGGCGTTGGTTCTGTTGGCTTGTTTTGCTCTGTAACCTCTGTGGGAGGTTCTTTTGTGACTTCTTCTGTGAGCTTGGTTTCTGTGGATTGAGGTATGTCGAATTTTCTTGATATTCGGAAATCTAAAGTGAACCTGTGCCTTTCTTCTTCTCTCTGCGACATTCGATCAGACATTGTTTTGTGCATTTTTCTTAGAACAGAAGAAGCAGAGGTCGTTGCTCTTTTTGGTTTGTGGGCAATAGACTTTCTTCTTCGTATGGTTTGGGGTTTTTCTGTTGATTTTGTAGTTGGAGAGTGAAGATTTTCTTCTGAAGAGGATGACAGATGTTGAGCATCTTCTTCAAACATTGTAGGAATTTCCACAGAGGTGGGTGTTTTCTCTGTGGTCTTTTGATCTTTTTCTCCAGGTTGTTGGTTTGTTGGACTTTCTTCCACGATGATTACCTCAGGGATGGTTGTTGTCTCTGTGGTTTTTTGATCTGTTTCTGATACATGGATTTCTTCAGGAGTTGATTCCACAGAGATGGGTGTTGTCTCTGTGGTCTTTTGATCTTGGGTTTGTTCTGGAGGGGCTTGGCTGATTGGTTCTGCTGCGATTGGTGGAGCTTGTAGTCCTCTGGTCGTAGCTTTCTCCCTTATATTCTCCCCCTCGGGATGATCTGATGGACCAGGATGGTCATCATCAGAGTCATCCTGACTCTTATCAGAAGTACCCTCTGCTCTGCAGGAAGCTTTGGGTTTCTTTGGTAGTTCTGCTCCTGCGACCATCAACTTTGCACATACATCATCACAGAGGCCGATTAGAGTTGCAAGCTCTGCTTCTGTGTTGAAGCGCATTCTGCCGACACTTTTTCTGAACTCTTTGACGTAGTTGGCATTTGCAGTAGTGAAGGAGACAATGACTTCTGTGACCTGGTTTATGACATTCTGCCCGAGCTCTGTCAGCTGTGCTCTGGTCATGTAATCTTTTGGCTGCATCATTGTAGTGTTGCACATTGCCTCTTCTTGAACGTTTTGCAGAGCCTTCTGTAGTTCTGCAGGTGTGATGCTCTGTGATTTGTTAGATTGCTTGTTCATTTGTTCAAGGAAATGTTTGACTGATTCCTTGAATGCAGATGTTGCAGCTATTCCAAAATTTTTAGCAGCAGAAGTGGTTGTAGTTGTGGCAGTTGTTTGAGCAGAAGATTTCATCTCTGAGATGGCCGTTTTCACCTCTGTGGACAGATTGTCCATTTTGGTGTTCAGATTCAGCAAGGCCGTTGATGTTTTCTCTGCAAAAGATGTGAAAGAGCTTTGCAACTCTTTCATGGTTTGGTTCACAGAGGTGACAAGGGTTTGGAACTCATCCCTTGATACTTGTGTCCCTGGTGTAACCTCTGGAGGAACACATTCGTCTCCAGAGTGAGTCCCTGCTCCTGGGACACCTTCGTTCACCCTTGTTTGTACGATGGGGGTGGAAGGATTTCCATCTGATCTTCGAGCAGAAGCATCTAGTGCTTCAGACTCTACATAAGTTCTGTGAATGACATTGTCTAGATTCACTTCAGAGGTGGGTACTAGATTATCCTTCTGTTGACTCGGAGACTTGTCTAGAGTCTCTTCGTCGTTGTGCTCACTACTTCTCTCTGAAAGAAGTGTTGGCCCTATATTGTGCGTGGCAGGGGAAACGAATTCCTCTGTTGGGTGTTCTAGTGTGATCTGGGGCGATTGATCACGAACTATAGGTGAGTCTCTTTGAGGAGACTCCCTAGGAATGGATTCCCCGGTTTCTGTGAGCACAGAAGTCGAAAGAGTGACCTCTGGCTGGATGGGTTGGGTTTGGATCGAGCTGTGCTGCTCTTTTTCAATAACTCCTTCTGCAGCTAGACATACGGAGTTAGATGTGTGGGTTGCACTGGGAGGGGTTTGATGATGTGTGCCTTCTACTTCTACGGCATCTTTTTCTGTCCATTATACCTTTTCTTCCATTCTATCTAAGGCCTTTTTAACCTCATCTCTGTTCCACAGAACTTCTGCATGTAGCCTAAGCCTTTCCCTAGTTTCAACATCTGACAAGTCGATTTCTTCTATTCCTTCTTCTGAAGCTTGGCTTGGACTCCTTCTGTAGACGTCTAGTCCCTGTTGGATGAAGGGATTCTGTAGAATGTAAGGGGTTTCAGATGGTTGATCTCTGGGGGTTTGATCATTTTCTTGCAGATTTGTGTTAATGCCAGAGATAGAGAAGTCTTGTTCTTATGTGGTGTGGTGGTCAAGTGGTGGTGCGTTCCACCCAGCTGTATTTAGGGTGTTAGCAAAGTCAGGGTGTTGAAGAAAATCGTTTAAGTTTCCTTGATGAGCAAATCGATCTGGGGATTGATAAGGTGAGTGATATCCCTCTTCTGCAACTTTTTCTTCTGCAGTTTCTTCGACCCTGGTTTCTGCGACCTCTTCTTCTGCAGTTCCTTTTTCTGCAGTTTCCTCTTCTGCGATGGTAACCAATTTATCAAGCTTCTTTTTGGTCTTCCTCCTCTTTGGTTTTGGTGCCCCTTCCTCTGTGGTTTTCGATTTTCTTTTCTTCTTCTGTTTTGGAGACGAGGGAGGAGCAGAGGAGCCAACTTCTGTGGCGTGAGGAGGTGAAGATTGATCTTCTGCGATGTTTGTACAGGTGCCTTCTGCAGTTTTCCTCTTCTTTGTTTTTGGGGTAGAGGCAGAGGCTTTAGAAGAAGATCTCTTTCCCATGAGTTCGTCACGTTTGGCCATAAAACTTCGTTGGATTTCCAAATGTTTTGCCAGTTTCTTCTTCTTTGATTTTGTAGAGAGGGGTTCTACAACTATTGTTCCTAAGGGGACACCTAAACGCGGGGGTGTCACAGGGCTCGGTTCTGGAGTCCTGTGATCGCGTATATACTCTTGCTTAAGGGTTTTGTTCGTTGCATATTTCAGAAGACTTTTTGAAAGAGGTCTGCAGTGGTTGTAGCCTTCTGCATGATCGGTGGGGATGTTCTTGTTCATCGGGAATTGTTTAGGAATTGGTCCTTCCATTGGCCATTTCTGCATCATTAGCAGAGGTTCTAACATAACTCCTAAGATTCTTTGGAATTGCAGAGGCGGTAGATATGTCGGATCAGTCTCTTTAGCCTTCAGGGTGTTGTTCTTTCTGTCGATTGTATTGATGATCTCCTGCAGCATGATGGTCGAGTAATCGAGTGGGAGATCGTAGTAGACCCCATACATGATGGTTAAGATCTGATGCGAGCTTTGATCAATGCTGCCTATCTTCCCTGTCAGGCATCTGTTAAGGATTGAAAACAAGGTGTTCCACAGAGGTGGTAGTCTGCCTCTGCGGAAGTCATTTCTTTTTCTCAGGTGTGTGTTGTACCCAAGCATTTCTACAAAACGACAGAGCTCGTCGTCTGTAGGCTGTTATGCATATGTTTTCAATCCCAGAAGACCTCTAGTTGGTAAATTGAACTCCAGAGAGAACATTGTTCTATTAAATTTGAGTTCTAGATGCTCTGAGTTGTCTGGCTTTGAGATGTATCCTTTGATCAGAGAATCATCTTTATCATATCTGCAGCTCTGCCAAAATTGGTTCAAATACCTAGCAGGTATTTTCTTTGGGGTTCTTGAAAGTAGAGGGAAGAAGATATGATTTTCCATGATATTTAGAAGAAGGGCATGGACTTCGCCGAAAGCAGTGGGTGAGGGGACCAAATAGCAATTGTTGGATTTGATTGGTAGTACCTTTTCGAAATGATCCTTTGCTATAAAGTTTTGAAGATGTGTGGTCGGAGCAAAGTCTGCTGAGTCGCCGGAATCATCTTGTTCGAAATTTTTGGCGACGTGGGGGTTTTCTGAATGTTCAGAATGAGCAGGTGAATGTTTCGCTGAGTTCGCCGGAGAGTGTGCAGGAGAGATAGCTTGAGAAGATGAAGCCATTTGGTAAGAAGAATAGGATTCTTGCAAGTGTTTGCAGGGTTTCGCCGGAGAAGAATGAGAGTTTGTAAAGGTTTTATGAGAAGGTAAGCTTGGGTTTTATATGAGTGTAAAATGGTAGAATTCGAAAGAGTAAAAATATATGGCAATGGATAAATATTTGGAATCCGAACTCAAGTTAGAACGGCGGGTTCAACTTTCCATAGAAAACGTTCCATGTACGCCCAATGAAAAAGAGACACGTAGGCCATGTCAGAGGATGACATGACGTCGTGCGCGGCCCATTAATGCTAGGCGCGTGGGGTTGATCTTAGCCATATGAAATTCACTCTCAGTAAAAGTAACCGTTATTTTTACAGAAATGCCCAAGTAACAAATTGACAGAACCTTTGTGGTTTACAGAAGCTCTGTGATTTTGAAAATCTTGATGTTCATGCCTCATATATCTCATTGTTATCATGACTCTGTAGGTTCTTCTTTAACCAAAACATTTGTAAGGACATTGGAGAGGATTAATAGGATTTTAGTGAAGAAATTTCGTTCAGAGGTTTTGAGGCTCTGTAGGATCTTGCAGAAGCTCTATGAAAGATAATTTCTTATTACTAAAAATCTATCAACGATTTTGATCATCCAAGTTTTGATTTGTACTAAGAAACGTTTTTCGGACATATTTGAAAGTTGGTGTCCGAGAAAGCTGTTATGGAAAAAGGTTTGTTCGAGAAGGTCATGGTGTGTGTGTTTGGTTTCCGAGATAACATTCCAAAAGATCGATAGAGGTTAAATTTGTGATCACAGAGCATATTTCTGGCAGAGCCTCTGTTGAGCTCAGCAGAGGCTCTATGACCTCAAATTTCTCATAACTCAAATTTTATGAAACTTTTTGATCTTTTGATTTTTGAAATGTTATCCACAGTATATTTAGAACATATTTGACAATTTGTGTCCCAGAAAACTGTTTTCAACAACCTTTTGTACGAGAGACATACCTTTTTGGTTCTTCTTTTCTCGGCAGTGATGTCTGACTTCTGTCGATATAGATTCATCGACGCTCTTCTTTGGCTTCTCCTTGAAAGTTTTACCTCTATAGATAATTTCAGGGTCCCTTTTTGCCCCCCCTTGATCTAATCACCTCTGTAGATCAAGTAATTTCCTTTTGCTCCCCCTTGACCTATGCTTGGATCAAAAACTGATAAGTTTTGCATAGAACATAGGTCTTGTTTTTCCAGAGGTTCTGTGGAGGTCGTCAGAGGTTCTGAGCAGACTTACAGAAGCTCTGTGATATCAAGATTTATTTAAGATTGAGAATTTACATACAGAAATAAATCAATCAAAGCAATAAGTTAAGTAAAATAGAAATATATACTTATTAACAGAAGATAAAGCTATACTTACAGAGGATTTTCACATCATATTAATCATTCCTAACTTACCCACCAAGAAATTAAATCTTTTCTCGTCTAAGGCTTTGGTGAATAAGTCTGCAAGTTGGTATTCTGTGGGCACGAAATGCATCTCGATTGTACCGTTTTCAACATGATGTTTCAAGAAGTGGTACCTTATATCGATATGCTTAGTTTTGGAATGTTGCACAGGATTGGCAGAGATGGCAATGGCACTCTTGGAATCACAGAAGATGGGTATTTTGAATAGAATGTGGCCGTAGTCTTTTAGCTGAGTCTTCATCCATAGAACCTGAGAACAACAGCTAGCAGCAGCAACGTATTCAGCTTCTGCCGTAGATGTTGATACACAGTTCTGCTTTTTGGAGGTCCAACTGACTAGCTTACCACCTAGGAATTGACAACTCCCAGAGGTACTCTTTCTGTCGAGCATGCATCCTCCATAGTCTGAATCTGTATAAGCTTTAAGACAAAAGCCAGAGTTCTGTGGATACCAGAGACCAAGATTTTTGGTCCCCTTTAGGTATCTAAAGATTCTTTTAACATCATCATAATGCGATTTCTTAGGATTAGCTTGATAACGTGCACAAAAACATGTGGAATGCATAATGTCAGGTCTGCTTGCTGTTAAGTATAACAGAGATCCAATCATGCCTCTGTAGAGAGTGCATTCTACAGAGATGCCATCTGGATCTAAGGATAACTTATTTCCAGTGGCCATTGGAGTTTTCATTGCAGAGGTATCAGAAAGGCTATATTTGCAAAGCATGTTAGAGACGTATTTTGCCTGATTTATAAAAATTCCTTCTGATGATTGTTTGACTTGGAGTCCGAGGAAAAATGTTAATTCTCCCATCATACTCATTTCAATTTCACTCTGCATGAGTTTTTCAAAACTTTTGCACTCCTCTGTATTAGTAGACCCAAAAATTATGTCGTCCACATAGATTTGGTCAAGCATTATTTCACTGTTTTTGCGTTTATAGAATAAGGTAGTATCTGTTGTACCTCTGTTGTAGCCATTGACTAGAAGAAAAGTAGAAAATCGTTCGTACCATGCTCTTGGAGCATGTTTCAGTCCGTACAGAGCCTTTTCAAGGTAGTATACATGCCTTGGGAACTTTGAGCTTTCAAACCCTGGTGGCTGATTTACGTAAACCTCTTCTTGGATTTCACCGTTGAGAAAAGCTGATTTTACGTCCATCTGATAAACTTTAAATCCTCTGTGGGCTGCGAAGGCTAAGAATATTGTTATTGCTTCGAGCCGTGCGACAGGGGCAAAAGTCTCATCGTAGTCTATGCCTTCTTCTTGTCTATATCCCTTGGCCACTAATCTTGCTTTGTTTCTGACGACTACTCCATCTTCACCCTTCTTATTTCTGTAGACCCACTTAGTCCCAATGGCCTGTTTCCCTCGTGGCAGAGGTACTAAAGTCCATACTCTGTTATGCTCAAACTGCAGAACCTCTTCTTGCATGGCGTCTACCCAGTTTGGGTCATCTAAGGCTTCAGAAATCTTCTTTGGTTCTATCACACTAATAAAATTTGTAAAGAAACAAAAATTAGCAGTGGCAGACCTGGTTTTTACCGTGTCAGAAGGTTCGCCGATTATTTGGGTTGGAGGATGGCTTTTTGTCCACTTAGTTGTGCGTGGAAGGTTGTCATCAATGTCATCGAATCTTTCTTCAGAGGCTTCTTGTTCTTCTTCTTCTTGTATAGCCTCTGTAGTAGTGCGTGCCTTTGTAGTTGATCCTACAGCTTGTGGAATGATTGGTATGAGAGGTGGTGGAGTTTGTTCCTCTGAGGACGTATAGACTTGGTCCTCTATATCCTATGTAATTGGTTCCTCTGTGGATTGTGAGGTTTGATTTTCAGCAACTTCTGTGGTCGTTTTCCTTGTTGTTTCATCTTCTGTGATTTATACCTCGACATTTGCATATGTAGTATTTACAGAAGAAGATGAAGCATTATTTGGTCCAGTTAGAGTCATACCTGTTGGATTTTGACCGATGGAAGATGGTTCTTCAGAAGCTCTGATGGTTCTACCAGAGGGATCAATGTCATCGTGGAACATCTCAAAAAATAGACGATTTAAGTCTTCTTTTGCTTGTGAGATGCCAGAGGATTCCCCTTTAAGTCCGAGTTCTGAACTGATTTGTTCAGAAGTCTTTTGGAATGAATCATCAAAAGAAACATTGATGCTTTCAACAATTTTGCGAGACCTCGTAAGGAATGCTCTGTAGGCTTTGGAAGTGGCAGAGTATCCAATGAATTTGCCTTCGTCAGCTTTTACCTCAAACTTTCCTCTGGAATCTCTGTCGTTTAAAACAAAGCATTTACATCCAAACACATGGAAAAATTTGATGTTTGGCCTCCTTTTGTTGATTAATTCGTAAGGAGTCTTGAGGTGTCTTTTCACAATGGTTGAACGATTCTGTGTATAACAAGCAGTAGAAATCGCTTCTGCCCAAAAGTTCATTGGCAATCCGCATGCTGATAGCATAGCTCTTGCGGCCTCCACAAGCGTTCGATTCTTTCTTTCGACTACGCCGTTCTGCTGTGGAGTGCGTGCGGCAGAGAAGTTCTGTGATATTCCTTCTGTAGAAAGATAGGCTTCAATGACAGAGTTTTTAAATTATGTGCCATTGTCACTTCTTAACTTCTGTATTCTGCATTCATAAAGAACTTGGATTCTTTTCATTAGATTTATCAAGATGATTGGAAAATCTGATTTCTTTCGAACAAATTCAACCCATGAGAAACGCGAATACTCATTAATTAAGACAAGTATGTATTTCTTGCCACCTAGGCTCTGTATGGCAATGGGACCGCAAAGGTCAACATGAAGCATGTACAGAGGTCTAGTGCAAGACACATCTGTTTTGCCTCTGTGGGAAGCTCTTCTGAGTTTTCCCATTTCACAGGCAGAACATAAGTGATCCTTATTAAATTTAACATTAGGCAAACCTTTAACTAGATCAAGTTTGACCAGTTTATCCAAGGTGTGAAAATTCAATTGACAGAACCTGTTATGCCATAACCAGGCTTCCTCACTTTTGCAGGCTACAAGGCAAACTTTGTCTTTGTTCTTGGAACTGAAATTCATTAGATATAGATCACCTCTTCTTTCAGCTCGCAGAAGTTCCATTCCTGTGTCTTCACTTTGCAGAGAGCAGAAAGTTCTTTTGATCAAGACATCAAATCCTGTATCACAGAGTTGACTTACACTGAGTAGGTTGTGTTTAAGGCCATTCACATATGCAACTTTGTATACAGAGACGTTTTCCATCTTTATGACTCCATAGCCTTTGATGTGTCCCTTCTTGTTGTCTCCAAAAGTTACAGATCCACCATCGTGTGTTTCTTTGTATGTGGATAGTAGAATTCTGTCGCCAGTCATGTGCCTTGAGCATCCGGAGTCAAGATACCAAATTGGCACAAACTGTTTCTGTAAAAATAATCACAAAGACTTAGGTACCCATATCCACATGGGTCCAATATTGTTAGAATTTTTCAAGTTTGCCTTAGCATTCTTGAAATACATTTTATCTTTTGTAGAAGAATCAGATTGTTTCTTTCTAGGTTCTGACTTTGGAATTTTAATTTTAGTGAAGAGAAAGCAATATGGACTTGAGAAGTGATTATTTAATTTGAACATAAGATCAAAGCAATGACAGTATTGAATTTGAGACGTGATTTGCTTGAACTTTTCATTGAATTTATTTAACTGAGCCACAGAGGCATTACATTCTTCCTTAACATAAGATTTCCTATTACAAGAAGATCTATGAGTACTAGAATGTTGATTGCAAAAGCTTTGTTTAGTTCTTGCCTTCTGTGAGTCTCTTCTGTGGTGGACATCTTTCTTCACTGTCACAGAGGAAAAAGATTTGTTAACTTTAGGCCATGTTCCCTTTTGTTGCCAAGTGGAATTTTCGTTAATTCGCCTTAAAGGTTTTGAAAATTTTGAACTTTTAGGATCTACAGAGGTCTTCTCTAACATATCAAGCTCAGCAGAGGTTTTGACTTTTAAATACATGTTCAGAAAATCTGGGCAGATAGGTATCTCTGTGATTTTCTCTTTTGGAGAAATAGTTCTGTTAAGAACTTCAGAGGAGAATTTAACATCCTCTGTGTCATAGTGAACTATCTTTGATGAAACATCAGTCTCTGAGTCGTCAGAAGATGAATCGTTCTCATATACAGAGGTTGATTCATTTCTTTAGATAGAGGATGGAGTTTCCGAGCATGTATCATACGAGCTTTCTTCCTCTGTAAAATAATTTTCATAGACGGCAGAGGTTTCTGATAAGATCTCTTCAGCGAGAAGTTTATCTACAGAAGAAGTACAGAAGTTTTCTAAAATGCTTGTTTTCCATACTTCCACAATTTCCTTTTCAATTGTTTCTATAAGTTTTTCTTCTGAAAATGTGGGTGTAAACTCAGGAGCTTCTGCTGATAATTTTTTTTCAACATTTATCATACAGACAAAAGCAACCTGCGTTTGAGTCTCTGGTTTACCAAACTTAAAGATACCAACCTGATCATGTGTTTTCAGATATTTCTTTAGTTTGATTCCTCTATTGACAGAGGTTGAAGATGATGAATCTGTGTTTTCAAACCACACATTGATCATCTTCGTCTGTTTCCTCAAGTGAGGTTCCACAGAGATTTTAGCCCTTTTACTTACAGAGAGTAAGTTTGGAAAATCTGGTGTGTTTGTTTTTCCCAACACAAACAGAGAAGACAAGGGTTTAATTCTTTTGCCTTCAACACCTAGGGTAATATCATCGTACCCTATACCTCGTCTTCCTATTTGTGAGTTTACTTTTTCATAAACCTTCTGTGCATCTTTATAGTTTTTGAGTAAAACTTCTCTTCTGAGTAGATCTTGCCAAAATACCTCTCTCTCTCTTTGAAAGTATTCCTTGAGAGCTCTTATGTCAGTAGTTTCACTCCTGGAAACTGAAAGTTCTTTTGTTTTGATTTTTAACTCAGAGGTTAATTCAGAAATTTGTTTTTTTAAAGGATCTAGATTTTAGTTCCAATTCTTTTCTATTCTCTCCTTTTCTTAAAATTTTTTGGCTTTTTCTTGAGTGAGAAGCCGTACTTCTCTCTTATTAAAGGTGAGTCTTTTCTGAATGCCTTCATTTAATTCTTTTAGTTCAATTAGTTCAATAAGTTTAAGTGAATCATCATCTACATAATTAGTACAAGAGGTAGAGTTTGAAGTGGATACCTCAGTGTCAGTGCCGGAGTCGATTTCTGCCATGCCACAGAATAGGGCATTGGTTGTGTATTCTTCATCAGAGGTAGAGTCTGACTCGAAGTCCTCTTTGTTCACCTCAGAATGCCATTTGTTCGCCATTAGGGATTTTTGTGCATAGTACTCAGCCTTCTTTTTGTAAAAAGCTGAGTCCTTCTATGGGCGATTTGATCTGCTTCTGCACTCATTAGCGAAATGGCCTGGCTTCCCACAGTTGAAACAGCATTGGGAAGTGTTTCCAGTATGATCGTCGGACTTTTGTCAGTCTCCACTTTTCTCCGATCGGCATTCGTTTGCGTAATGACCAGGCTTGCCACATTTGTAGCATTCTTGTTGTATGTGGCTAATCTTGTCATCTGTCCTCTGTCGGTCACTTCTATCATCTGACCTCTGTCGGTCACTTGATTCTTCTCTTCTTCCGTTATCTCTTCTGTCACTTTGATTGTCTCTGCCATATCGATCATTTCTTGAACCTCTTTGGTTTCCTCTGAACTCTCTTGTCAATAGAGCTAAGGATTTAGCTAATGACACAAGAGTTATTTCTTCTTCTATCAGCTCGTCTTCTTCGCTATCAATCATCACTATCATCTTCTTTTCCTTTTCCTTTTTCTTTTCCTCTGTTGCTTTCTCATTTCTTGGTCTCTCTATAGCCTCTGTAGATTTACTAACCAATGCATATGGTGCAATGGTTAGTGTTTTAGCCTGTGCTATTTGAGGTTCTTGTGCGGCTAGTGTTCCATAGAGATCAGAGAGAGTCCAGGAGTCTAGATCTTGGTTTGTTTGCAAGGACATAGACAGCTGGAGCCATTCATCATTCAAGCTTTTTAGAAACATGACATTATTTTCTTCTGAGGTTTTGTGAATGCCAGACTTTTTACATTTATTTATGAGAGAGTTGAACCTGTCGTACGTCGTTTGCAGAGATTCTGTTGCAGAGGCTCTGAATGCATGATATTCATTTATGTACTGTGCCCTTCGGTTCTTCTGTGTTTTAGCACCCCCTTCCAACTGTCTTTCTAATTCTTTCCAAAGACCGTGCGCAGTTTTGCATGCATCTAAGGATTGAAAAAGTTCTTTGGGGATAGCCATTATCAAGATTCTTTTTGTTTTCTGTGCAACTTCATCTTCTGCCTTATCTTCATTTGACCATTCTTCTTTTGGATTCGGTTTTTGATGTTCAGGGATTTTAGGAGATTCAGCAGTAGCTGGTACTCGTGGTACTACTATCATGGGAACAGGAGGAAGGTTGTAAAGATATTGTACTAGATTTTTTTCAGTACCCTCAAAGAAATGGACCATTCTTATTTTCCATTGAGGATACTCATCTAGAAGGAGAGTTGGAGGCTTGGTGAGTGAACCAGCAGTGAAGAAGCTATTTGTATTTGTCATTGTAAAGGTTCTGAAAAGATAGTATGACTAAAGAGTATGAGTCTGATGATCTGGAAAGTTTTTATGGGTTTGAACAGTTCCCAGAGTACACTTTAATGGAGGTTTAACCTGGAAATGAGGAATAGGTTAAAAAGGAATGATGTCTATCACCAATCTTGTAACAAAGAGGATCACTTGATATTGAAAATCAAGGTAGGCTCTGATACCAATTGTTGGTTCCTATTTTGCTTATACAAGATTGTCAGATCTATTAGTTCGAGTTTATGTTTGATGTGGAAGCGTATTTGAAGAACTAACAGATATGTTTGATAGATTTAGAACACAATATAAATAAACAGTGAACTGGAAATAATATCTCAAAGTTTACTGAATATATATATATCAAGAACAGATTTAAGAACAGTGAGTAAGCAAAGCTTTAAAACAGATATGACTCTCAAAGTATATAAGCTATGTGTTCTTGATGTTTTTATCTCTTGATTCTCGATATTGAAGAACTCAACATGATTCTTCCTTATATACTACTCTAAGGGGACCATAAAGCATAAGGTACTATTCAGAACGGACGGTATGAACAGTTGGAAGTGCTGTATTGCATTTAATGCAGCAGACGTCTATTATGTACTAAGCCCTATTGAATCCAATCAAAGTTTGACACGTTGAAGATGGACAGGGCATGCTATCATGCAAGTTGATGAACAAGTCCAGTAACAGTAGCAAGATATTATAAATATCTTCAAGTCATTAGAGAGGACCACAGAGGCTCTGTAAAGTGTTACAGAGGTTCTGCGGTCTGATCCTTTGTAGAGCAGTCTTCACCGAATTCCGAGTCTTTGGTCTTCTTTGCGCGTATGACAGAGCTTCTGTAGGACGTCTCTTTAGCTTCTGTAGCTTCTCGACCTTGATCTCTCGGTAAGTTCGGCAGAGCCTCTGTAAGAGGCTCTCTTCACTTAGCCTATTTTTCACTACTTCTAAATACTTCTATGATTAGGAAGATTGAAGCTAACAGTTTAATTATTGCTATTTATGCTTTAATTGTTGAGTTTGGGTTGTTATAGTTGATTTACACTTAAACGCCCGTTTTTTGTGGATTAAACCCATTTCTCATCCCACACCTCTTCTACTCCATTTTCGTTGGTTCTCTCCTCGATAAATTTGATTAAAAGAAGCATTTAAGGCACTTTGTTGGTCCCGAAGGGGTTATACAAGTACAATAGTTTGTAGAAGGGGGGGGGGTTGAATTCAAATACAAATTTATAGTTTTCTAAATTGTTTATTGATAAATCAAACACAATGTACAATTTGTTGCGAAATAAGATTAAGTAAACCTAATCTAAAGAAACTTGAGAATCACAAAGTGTTCTTGCACTAAAAAGATAGAAGGAAAAGGAGATGTAGAAAAACAAGGGTTTTCTACGCACTAAGTAGTTCAGGAGAGATCCTTCAAAATGAAGGGGTATTGCTCCTATTTATACCCCATGCATTAAATGCATGGCAGGAGCACTTTACATGTGTCAGCATCTAATTGGACGCATGCTTATGACTTTTATCAAGACATGCTTTGAGCAGTATGGTGAACAATGTAAATGTCAGAGCGGTTGTACGATCTTGGACAAAAGCATGCTTCTTCTGACCATATGTACTTTTGTGCAAGGAGATAAGCGAAACAAATCTTGAGTAACAAGCTTCATGATCAACGATCACTGAGGAAGTCTTCCATCAGGGAGTGCTGATGAAAGTCAGCTATCGCTGAAGTTTTATTCTTGATTTGTCATGCATGTAGACTTGTCTTGGTTTCACTGATATCCTCTCAAATCTTGAGTAGACTTGTCCTTGTTCATTAGCTTTGTCTTAGATGTCAGCGATGAACTCCTTAGTCGCGAGGCTTGTCTTCAGGGATTACAATCAACACCGTTACATTTGAAATCATCAACGGTCATCAACAGACTCAAGTTATCGTTGATAAAACATTATTACACATGTTATCACTGATGGCGAAACATTAATACATACAAATGCTAATTGCAATTTTCACTAAGTATTCAAAGGGTCGTCATCAAATCACTAAGAGAGTTTGGATCAACAATCTCCCCCTATTTGATGATGACAAAGCCACAAAAGAAAATTGCTAAGTATTAAAACATAATGAATAAAGAGGACTCATAGCTGCGTGTCCCATTTACTGTTTTAAGGGATCTTTTCTGGTACTGATGGAGTAAAGTACTTTCACTAAAAACTTTCATTAAATCGTAATAAGTTTACAAAGGGAAGTTGAAAGTTTACATGTAAAAGTGAAAGAATTGTACAAGCACTAAAAGAAATACTGATAAGTTACAAAAGTTACAAGAAGAGAATCTATCATCTATTCTGGTTCATCCTTGAAAAGCATTTCGTCATCTGAGTCTCCTTCAGTGATCATCCAGTCAGGTACTTTCTTCCCTGTTGTTTTATGAGCTTTGCTTCCTTGAGGACACAGTCTTTGAGAAAGATACATGGTCTTGACAAATTACACCAGTGGACTAGATCTCTGCGTTGTTCAATTGGGCAGACACGGATCCCTGAATTTGTTTAAAAGCGCAGGATACCGTTCCAATCAATGAAGATGATTCCGTAGGGTTCACCTATCACTTGGCCAAGTTTGAAGGGACCTCCTGGTGGCAGTGACAAGTCGAGAGTTGATAAGTCTGGTGGTGGTCCAAGTACTGCTTCTCTTGAGAATTCAATACATGTTTCATTTCTAAGGGCAGGTTCATCAGAGGTTGAAGCTCGCTTTTGTTTTCTCTTCGCTGGCCTTTTGTTTTCTCTTCGCCTTGTTGATTTGTAAGTTCAAGAACTTCTCCACATAGGTTTTGTACTTGGACTTGGACTTTTGTATAGCATTTCTGATCTCTACCCATTCATCAAATGCGAAGAGCGTCAACTTAGACATATACATTGTTTACGAGGTGTCGTTTTCTCCGAAGACTTGGATTGTCACCAACATTGTTTTCTTTGTGCTCTTACCCGTTATGTTCACAGCAGTGATTATGCTTGGATGATATCTGTGGTCGATCTTCTCTCTGAATCAATCTAACTAAGAGTTATTGTCAGCTTTTTCTTTTCGGGCTTCCTTCTCAACCTCTTTCAGCAGTTTTTCTTGAACTTTGATCGGATTTCTTTTCAGCTTCTTATCAGTGACTGAGTTCTGCGCTACCTTAAGGGAAAGTTTGGCATCCTTTTGGCATGCAGCGTATAACTCCTCAGCTCTGATAGACTCTTCGCGTTCTTCTGGAGTCAGAAATTCAAGGTTATCAGTGATAGTACCTGGTTAAGAAAGGATTCTGAGCCTTTTGCTTTCTAGTTGATGAAGGATTGCTAATATCCTTCTTTGTAGTTCATCCCCAGACCTTTGGATTGGTCGTGAGGGCCTGTTTGGGTGACTCATCAATTCTTCCTCTTCTTCTTGTTCATCATTCTCTAACACAGAGACTGGGATTAATTCTTCAGCGATAGTTGATGGGATTATTTGTTGCTGAACTTTAGCTTGTCCTTTAAGTAGGGGAGAGAACTAGCTGGATGAAAATGAAAGTAAGTTAGGTTTGTACTTAAAGGATAGAAAATAAGGTTAAGTGTATAGAAGGGGTCTTAGGTGAGAATGAGTAGAAGCAGAAAATGGAATGATGGAGAGGCATACCTGAGAAGGTTGCTCCCCCTCAGATGCGAAGAAAATATTCAGATTTCCTTTGGCAGCGATCCCCTTCTGCTTGCCTTGGGATAATTTCTTCGTAGGGGTCTTCTCAGATCTCACCCCTGCTTCAGATATTACAACTCCTTTTAGAGGAAGAGCGCTGATTGGTTTGGGGTTGAACCAGATGGCAGATTCATCATCATCATCGTTATCAGCGCCCTAGGAGTCCTTTTTTGGAGTCTTCAAGCTCCAACTCTTCTTTCTCTTCTTCTTCCTCCTCATTCTCTTCATCAGAGGGAATGTCCACCGTTTCAGTATTAGTGGAGGAAGAAGGAGGGGTTTGATTTTCTTTATTTAAATCCTCCCCCTCAGCATGAGGGAGGTCTTCTTCATTTTCTTTTTCCTTCTCCCCCTCTTTGTTATCATCAATGGGGGGAGGGTAAATGGGAGCAACTTCTTCATTGACCACCATGTCTTCTAGTCCAGTGATGGCTGCTGAGGTAGAAGGAGCAGAAGCTTCTAGCTTTTCCACCCTAGCTTCTAGACCAGGGATCGCTTAAGTGGCTTTTAAAATAAAATCAGCCACCATCCCCAACTTGGAGCGATCGTCGTCAGTGAATGATGGGGTGGGAGAAGCCACTAGTTCCTTCAACTTGGCCAGGATGTCAGCAAGAAGGCCATTGTTGGTTTTGACCTTGGTGTTTAGGGCGTTGACAGACTAAAAAATTCCGACACCACTAAGTGTGCCCCCAACCATAAAACCTTCTGGATCTACAACCGTGTGTGTTCGAACCTGTTCACTCGTGTATAGAAGGGGTCTTAGGAATGAAACACGAGTGAGCCGACAGAGCTGCTCAGTGATTGCATCGATGAAGTATTAGTAGAAACATCCGTCTTTATCTTCGACACCTCCTCCGTTAGTGCTGATAGTTGACAATTATCAACTTTAGAGGAGAGGGAGGTGGAGAGTTCTTTCAGCGAATTGTTGGCAGCGTTCACGACATTGGTGTTATTGGTGACATCAGCGGAGAGTGAAGCCACATTGTCGCTGACCTCCTTGATGGAGGTATTTAGGGTCTCTAAAGTAGGACCTGTAATAGACGAGGAAAAATATAAACAAGGGTTGTTTATATAGGAAGGAAAGGAGAGAGAAAGTGATGAACGGGAAAAAATACTCATCATGACACGGACACATCCCACGAAGATGATTGGTCAAGAAGTGTAACGGACGAATGCGTCAGAGAAAATGCGTGCAATAGGTTATCTCTTAGAATGACGTCACACAAAAAGTTTCTTTTCATTTTAAAAGATATCACTGATAAGAAATGTCAGTGATAGATTTAATTTTTAGAAGAATCATTGATGAGAAATATCAGTGATGAGTTTGTGTTTTTCAAAGGGATCACTGATAGAAGATATCAGTGATCGGTTTTATTTTTGAAAAACATTTCTTTGAAGGAATCTTTAGTGAGTGAGGATAGAGAACATACCTGATTATCAAAGAACATTTACTCAAAGATTAGGTGGTGTATCAGATATAAAACCTTATTGATAATCTAATGGTTGACTGCTGAAGAGTTATTCTTCAAGGTTCAACATTCCAAGCTCGCTGATGAGAAAGTTGAATCATGTCTCATCAAGAGGTTTGGTAAAAAGATCAGCTAACTGATAGTCATTGAGAATAAAATGAAGTTCTATGTCTCCATTTATCACATGATCTCTGATAAAATGATATCTGATTTCGATGTGTTTAGTCTTTTAGTGTAGCATAGGAGTATTTTCTACAGCGACGTCACTACTGCTATCGCAATAGATTGGAATCTTTGATAGATGAAGGTCATAGTATAATAACTGATTTGTCATCCATAAGACCTGAGCACAACAACTACCAGCTGTACATACTCAGCTTCAGTAGTTGAGGTGGACACTGAATTTTTCTTTTTACTTTTTCTTTGTCCAACTCACCAGCTTTCCACCCAGAAGCTGACAGCCTCCTGTGGTGCTCTATCTATCCAGTTTGCAACCTGCAAAATCACTATCTGAATAGGCAGTTAGATCGAACCCTGAGTCTTTGGGATACCAAACACATAGGTTAGGTGAACCCTTTAGATATTTGAAAATTCTCTTTACAGTGATCATATGTGATTCTTTGGATTCAGATTGATATCGTGCACAAAGACAAGTAGAATACATGATATTGGGTCGACTCGCTATAAGATACAAGAGAGAGCCGATCATTCCTCTATAGGCAGTGACATTAACATGCTTTCCATTTGGATTCTTGTTAAGTGTCAGCGGAGGTGGCGTAGGAGTTTTCATAGCTGAACTTTGAGTAAGATCAAGTTTCTTCAGCATATCTTTAACGTACTTACCTTGGTGGATAAATATACCTCTATCGCTCTATTTCATCTGAAGCCCAAGGAAGTATGTTAGTTCACCCATCATACTCATCTTATATTCTTTCTTCATCCGTTCAGCGAATCAAGTACACAGAGATGGGTTAGTAGAACCAAATATAATATCATCGACATATATTTGAAGAAGAATAATATGACCTTTAATCTTTCTGAAAAATAAAGTGTTATCAATTTTACCACGTTCAAATTTTTTAGCAATAAGATAAGAAGATAAAGTGTCATACCATACACGAGGGGCTTGTTTTAAACCATAGAGGGCTTTACCCAGTTTATAAACATATTCTGGATGCTTAGGATCAGCAAATCCTGGAGGTTGTTCAACATAAACTTCTTTATTCAGTTTCCATTAAGGAATGCTGACTTAACATCCATTTGGTGAACCTTGAAGTCTTTGTGAACTACATATGCTAAGAAAAGTCGAATTGCTTCGAGTCTTGCCACTGGGGAAAATGTTTCATCATAGTCTATGCCTACCTCTTGTCTGTATCCCTGAGCAACTAATCTAGCTTTGTTGCGGGTTACAGTTCTAAATTCATCTAACTTATTTTGATACACCCACTTGGTGCAAATCATAGTTTTGTCAGATGGTCTGGGGATGAGATTCCAAACCTTGTTCCTTTCAACCTTTGTCAGCTCTTCTTGCATAGCGCTGACCTAGTTTGGATCTCTGAGGGCATCATCGGTTCTTTTTGGTTCAATCAGTAAAATAAAATTTACAAAGAGACAGATATTACCTGAACTTCGTCGAGTCTGAACACCTGTGTTTGAATCACCTAGGATTTGTTCAATAGGGTGATTCACTATCCATCTCTGTGCCGAAGCTTGAAATTCTGGCTCAGAGTGGACTTCTGGAGGTGCTGAAGAAGAGGCTTCAGCAGTGATAGTATTGTCCGGTATATCAAGTTGTAATTGTTGAAGTTCAAATTGTATTTCATTTACTGATTGCTGAGGAGAAGTGAATTGGTTTTCAGAATTTGAGGGTTCAGAAGGATCCAAAGTGTTTAAGGGAACAACTGATACCCAAGAGGGTGATTCATCTTCACTTGTTTGCATGTTGGGAATTATAATAGGATCATCATCAACTATTGGGTTATTGACTTGAGGATCAGGATTGAAATAAGCTTCTGGTTCCCCATAATGAGAAAACATCCACTGATATAATTCTTCGTTAGCAGCAGTAGGTTTAGAATTTGCTGAGCGGGATTCATCAAAGGTGACATGGATGGTTTCTTCAACAGTTTGTTTTCTTTTGTTGAATACTCTGAAAGCTTTGGACACAGAAAAGTATCCAAGAAATATTCCATCGTTAGCTTTGGGGTCAAATTTTCCAAGGTTATCTGTTGATCCAAACCCTTTAGTGATTTGACGATGACCCTTATAATCACTTAGCGAAAAATTATAAGTAAACACTATGTATAAGTGTTTCACCATCAGTGATAATATACTGAGTCTGTTTAGTATAGCTGATGGGTAACCACTCTCCTTTAGTATTTCTCAGTGATAAATGTACATCAGTGATAACTGAGTCTGTTCAGTTTTGCTGATGCTCACTGACTGTTTATCTGTAAATGTTTATTTGTAATCTCTGAAGACAAGTTTCGCGACAAAAGAGTTCATCGCTGAATCGAAGACAAATCTGATGAACAAGTGATAAGTCTACTAATGATCTGATGCGGATATCAGTGAAACCAAGACAAGTCCACAACATGCGAGATTTCAAGTAGAAGACTTCAGCGAGAGCTGACTTACATCATGTCTCACTGATGGAAGATCAACTCAGCAATCGCTGATCATGAAGCTTGCTCTACTAGAAATGTTTGTCTTATCCCCTTGCACACTTTTGTACGATTTGTCAGAAGGACATACATTTGTCCTATGCCACTACACTATTCACCATGCGGCCCAAAGCATGTTTGCAAAAGTCAGAAGCATGCATCCAACCAAATGTTGACACGTGTAAAGTCCTCCTGACATGCATTAAATGCATGTAGTATAAATAGGAGGAATGCATCTTCATTTCGAAGGTGGTCATCCCTGAACCTACTTAGTGCATTAGAAAATTATCCTTAATTTTCTAACTTCTTTTCTCTCTATTTCTTAGCGCAAGAAATCTGCGTGATTCTCATAGTTTGTTTAGATTAGCTCTTATACTTAATCTTATTCCGCAAGAAGCTGTAAATTGTTTGATTTATCAACAAAACAATTTAGAAAGATAAAAATCTTGTGTTTGTATTCAACCCCCCCCCCTCTACAAACTTAATACTTGTATAACCTTTCGGGGGCAACAAGTGGTATCAGAGCAGATTGTTTAATTTCCATAAACAAGATCTTTTAATTATACAAATCTCTTCCTTGCTATTCTTCAAATGGCAAATAGCACAAACACAAAGTACATTGATAATGGCTCTCTTGCTAAACCTCATCGATTTAGCAGAGACAACTTTAATCTCTGGAAGAATCGAATGATGCTTTTCCTAGAAGGTGTAGATCCCACTATACCTTACTATGTGGAAAATGGACCCTATATCCTATTCGTCATTGATGTTGTTGTTCCTGCCACTGCCACTACTCCCTTCATTCCTGAGAGACAACTTGTCAAAGAAGTTTCTCAATGGACTGTAGAAGACAAGAAAAAGGTGGCTATTGATAAAAAGGTCAGATCAATCATTTCTATGGCCCTACCTGATGAGGTCTATCATTACATAATGTACCTCAAAAGCTCCAAAGCCATGTGGGACACAATCTGTGTTCAATATGAAGGTACTGCTGATGTACAAGAGTCCAGAAAATAAACCTGGTAAGACAATACGAAAGTTTTATTTGTGGTAAGAATGAAACTTTATATGAAGTTCACCAACTTTTTAACTACTTACTCATTGATTTGAAAACTGTTGGTAAGATATATTCTAACTCCGAGACTCTAACAAATTTCTTGGAATGTCTTCCTGAAAGTTGGGACAATTATACCATGTGTCTTAAACTTTCAAAGGATCTTAAATACATGACCTTAAGTACTCTTTTTGGCACTATGCTCAATCATGAGCAGTCGTGTCAACTTAAGAAGAATCTTGTCAAAGATTCCAAAAGCACACCCGTTGCTTTACTCTCTTTGGAGTTAATGCCCACTCAACGATCTTCTGTCACTATCACTGGGTTGGAATCTAACTCTGATGATTCATCAGAAACTGATCCTTCAGAGCTTGATGAATCTCCAGCACTCCTGACTAACTCTTTCAAGAGATTGGCTAGAAAGAGTAACTTCAGAAGAAATAAACCTCTCACTATCACTAACAAGCCCAAATCATCTTCTATTGATAAGGCTACTGCCACTTGCTATAACTGTGAAAAAATAGGTCACTTTGCTAGTTAGTGCAGGTCAAAGAAAGTATTCAACCCTTCTTCACCCTTCAAGAAATCCTCTACTTCTAAGACTAGAGATGACAAATACCTCAAACTCAAAGAAAATTATGAAAAGCTGAAAAGCTACAAGAGAAAAGGTAAAGGTCTGATCGCTGAAGAACACGATTGGGCTGAATCTGATGAAGAATCAGATTTTGATGAAGAAGATGAGGCCAATCTCTGTCGTATGGCCAAAATCCAAGTAGAAAAGGAAGAACCAGCAGAAATTCCCTCTACTTCTACGTCTAAGGTATCTACTTCTCCTTCTCCAGCTATAATTGACGCTGATAGACATCGTGTTATCGACATACTGACTATTGATTTATATGACGCCCTGAATGGCAAGACCAAAGTTGGACAACAAAATCTAGATTTATCTGAACAACTTAAAAAGCGTCATTTAAAAATACAAGAGCTTTCTAAAATCGAAGAAAATCTGAAAGATCAGGTCTATGTAAATCAAGTCATCAGCATTGAACGCGAGCAAGCTATCGCTGAACTAAAAGCTGAGAAAGTTACTATTGAAGGATGGTGTAAATCCTCAGCAATGATCATTGAGATAATCGGTGCTCAGATTCCTGTCAATGACATAAGTGGTCTTGGTTATAATGTTAACGCTCAAGAACCAACCAAAGATCGTTCCATGCTTAAGTTTGGAATGTTCGTTTCTTCTATCTCTGACACCTCATCATCTCAGTGCACTTCTTCTAATAATCCTATCCCTGACGAAAAATCCACTTTAATCTCCAAACTTTAAGATAAAAGAAAAAATGTTTTAGAAAAACCTCAGAAGGGTACCAAAGTGCCAAAGCTGAAGAAGTCTACACCTTCAGCTAATCAACCGTCTACTTCAAAGAACAAGATCCCTGAACATGTTCAACGATCTACTCCAAGAATAAGAGTTGATGTTATTGGCAAGAAATCTGAAGAACCAAAGGTTCCTCCGATCTCTGATGCCAAAGGCATTCTTGGTACATACCCTACTCATTTAAAAATATCAAATGATTATGCCTATGGTCCTAAAGCTACTTTCAGCTATAGGAAATGCTATCACTGCGGACTTACTGATCATATTGTTAGTAAGTGCCCCACAACCACCAAAGCTGAGAAATCAGCTAAGGTGAAGATGACAGCCTCCAAGGCAAAGAAGATCACCCAGGTGAAAAACAAGCCAAGGTGAAAAATGCCACTAAGGTTAAGAAGTTAACCAAAGTGAAGGTTACTACTAACGCTGAATCATCAGATGCTATGAAGACCGTTGATCCTTCTACTTCCTCTACCACTGACAATTGTGGACTCATAGTTAAGTGGGTACCAATTCAAAATTAATCTTCCTTATGTTTGCAGGTCTCGAAGGATATCTGGTATCTTGATAGTGGATGCTCTTGACACATGAGTGGAAAAAGAAACCTGCTCACTGAATACAAGGAAGAAAAAGGTCCCTCAGTGACCTTTGGTGGAAATGGAAAAGGATATACCCAAGGGTTTGGTGTACTTTCTAATGGTACAACCACCTTCAGAAGAGTCGCTTACGTAGAAGGACCGAAGCACAATCTTTTTAGCATCAATCAGCTATGTGATAAAGACTACAAAGTTTGCTTTATTAAGGAAGCATGCTTTGTCACTGATAAGAAAGAAAAGATTTCTCTCAACGACTATCGTTTGGAAAATGTTTATGTCATAAAAATGGACTCAACAACCACTGAGAACATTTGTTTTCTCTTCAAAGCTTCATCAGATGTCAACTGGCTATGGCATAAGAGGCTCTCTCATCTAAACATCAAAACGCTGAACACTCTCTCCTCCAAAGAACTAGACACTATACGATAAGGAATCTCTCTGTTCAACGTGTGATAAAGGAAAACAAACAAAAGCTAGTTTCAAGTCAAAACAAGTGTCTTCAGTGACTAATCCTCTTCAGCTCCTCCATATGGATTTATTTGGCCTTGTCAACATACAATCCATCGCTGGAAAGAAATACACTATTGTCAATTGTCAAAGTAGATGAATTATGTCGCTATACCTGGGTTATGTTCTTTTGTGCAAAGAGTGACACCTCAGAAGAACTCATCTCATTTGTTAGGAAAATGGAAGTCCTGAACAATATGACTGTTCGCTCAATAAGAAGTGATCATGGAACTGAATTCAAAAATACTTCTCTTGATAACTTCTTTGAGAGTAAGGGCGTCTCTCACAACTTCTCAGCCGTAGAACACCTCAGTAGAATGGAGTCGCTGAAAGAAAAAAATAGAACGATCATCGAAGCTGCCAGATCCATGCTCAGCGATTCTCATCTTCCAACTCAATTCTGGGCAGAAGCTGTCAACACTGCCTGTTTCACGCATAATAGGTCACTGATCGTCAAAGGACTCAACAAAACGGCCTATGAACTTTTCCATGGGACGAAACCATCTATCAACTTTCTTCACATCTTTGGTTGTCAATGTTTCATTTTAAACAACAGAGATTCTCTTGGAAAGTTCGACCCCAAAGTTGACGATGGAATTTTCCTAGGATACTCTTCAATATCCAAAGCCTTTAGAGTCTTCAACAAGAGAAGACAAATTGTAGAAGAAACCATTCATGTCACCTTTGATAAATCTCGTTCAGCGAACTCTAGACCTACTGCTGAAAACGAAGAACTGAACCAGTGGATGTTTTCTCATTATAGGGAATCAGAAGCTAATCTTAACTCTGACCCTCAGGTCAACAAACCTATCGCTGATGATGATCCTATCATCATTCCTAGCATGCAGACAAGTGAAGTTGAATCCTCCTCTTAAGAATCAATTGTCCCCATTAACACTTTGCCTTCTTCTGAACCCTCAACATCTGAAATTCCATTCACTTCTCAACAATCAGTGAATGAAATCTCATCTGAACCTCAGCAAATTCTACCTGGTATACCTGAATCCGCTGCTGTTGAAGCTTCTTCTTCAGTACCTCTTGAAGTTCTATCTAGGTCAGTGATTGAAGCTTCTGCTTAGAGATGGACTTTAAATCACCCAATTGATCAAATTCTTGGTGATCCAAAAGCAAGTGTTCAGACTCGACGAAGTTCAGGTAACATTTGTTTATTTGTTAATTTTATTTCACTGATTGAGCCAAAGAAAACTGATGATGCCCTCAGAGATCCAAACTGGGTCAGCGCTATGCAACAAGATCTGACTGAATTTGAAAGAAACAAACTTTGGAATCTTGTTCCCAGACCATCTAACAAAACAATGATAGGAACTAAATGGGTTGTGAGTCTCAGATCCGTGCAACGAACAATGAAATCGATATATGTAAAACAATAGAGTTTGTGATTTCAACTGGTCATCCCTATTAGCTTTCAATCAGAGAGAATTACAATACGAAGTAGGAAAGCAAAAGAGACAACCAGCCTATTTTCTAAGGCTAATGCACAATATATATATAACGGGCCCGTGGTTAACAAGGCCACGACCCGTTCACTAACAAAGCTCAAATTAAAGAATTGCAATACAGACCCTTGAACTTTAAATCAACATAAATTGACCCTAACAATCTCCCCCTTTGATATGAAGTTCGAGATCGCGCTCTAGCTCTCGCCAGTTATAAACATATCTTTTACGGAGCACAAAGTGTACCTCGAACATTCTGATAGCGCGGTGATAGTCGATGCGTTCTTCAACCACTTCTAAAGCGTTTCGTGCAGTTATCTCATTCGAGTTTGGAACATACGAAACCTTCTGATTTTCCGGATAAGAAATGATTTTGCAAAGAGCATTTTGGACTTTGAAGAGTGTGTCGTCGCAGAATCTGTCGACCTGAATGAAGCGCATAAATTTCTTTTCATTCTGATCGTTGATGAAGACAATCCCAAATTTTGGTTTCAGAAGCAGTGCGTTCTCGGAATACATCTTCAACTCCGGAGCTTTCAGATTCGGCTTGATCAGATTTACCTTCTTTGCCCTGTTCTCGATTGCCATTTGGAAGTCCGTGAGATATGACATCATAATAGTACGGACCAGGAATCGACGAACAGCTTCGAGCGCCTTTGTGACAGGTAGCGGTCGGATGGTTCTTGTACGAAGGTCTTTCAGAATTACCAGGAAGTTGAACGGTCAGAGGTGCTGGAAGTCAGCTTCGGAAAATTTTCATTCATTCCCATCTTCACGTCGGACAATGAATACAGGATAAAGGATTTTCTTAATGCGGCTTGACTGTATGTTGAGTACCTCTGTGATCTGATGCTTAGTTCTGACTTGGCTGACTGGAAGACACCGCTTCATTGCGCTGATGTACCGGCGTTGGTATTCGGGGTTGAAGTTGTAAATACCAAGGCAGAAGGTCGGGTCGATCGACCGTAGATTGTGAACAAACAACTTCTTCATAGATTCCTCCAGATGCGGAATAAATATCGGGATCTTCTCCCAACGGATTTGTTGCTGTTGAGGAGGGGGAAGATCAGAAGCTGTATGTTGCTGAGGAGATGTCGGAATGTCGGCAGTAGTAGTTTTGGGTCTTGTAGAAGGTTCATCGGGTTGAGCAGAGTGAACGGGGGTTCCATAAAAATTCTGGAGCAGGAACTGATCAGAATCAATATTGTCATCTTCATCAGTAGGAAAAACTAAATTAACCTGGAGATTTGCGGCACTGGCGACTTTTTCATACCATGCATCTTCGGTCTCCGGGTTGGTCTCGCAGTATGGATCAATCATATCCAGTATCGGCATATCTGATGAGTCAAAATTAACCAGTTCCTGTGTTGAACCCTCAGGCTTTTCAACCGTCGGGTCTTCATCGTCTGAAATATCCATATCTATTACCATCTCGGCTAGAGGCAACTCGGCTTCAGGTTCGGCATCGGTTGTTGTTGCCGCAGTTGCTGGTTCCAGTTGAACCATAGTTGTTGATTCAGTGATATTAGGGGTGGTCTCGGTAGGTCTTAGTCTTTTCTCCCCCTCACGGTGATCAGGATCATCCTGGTCATCGTGCTTGTGCTTCAGACCGCCTGCTTGACTCTTGCAGGGATCTTCGAGTGAACGGACTCTCTCGGACAGCATTGTCATCGCTTGTTGGAAGTCCTTGAGAGTCGAGTCAATGGTATCCAATCGAGTGGTAATGGACAATGAAGGAGCAGTGACCTGTGATTTCAGAACGGATAGCAGGTCTGCTTCGGTTGAGGCATCGGTATCAGATTGTTGGAGCAGTTGGGCTAAAAGCATCGTCTTGAGGGTGTCCACCGAGTAGGTAGGCTGAGTAGGGGCCGGTGGAGGTGTAGGTGCGGTTTCAGTGTCGACGATATGCCCTTTACCTTTGATTAAGCGTTTGACGGTGTCGATCTCGGCGGCGACGTGCTGCTCCATCGCCTCGCGGACAGCCTTAAGGGTGCTGTCCAGGGACCCTGGTGACACAAAGTTGTGTAAGATAACTCCGGGGTCACTTAGATTACCCGTTGAGGCATCCACCTGAGAGGCAGAGCCACCTACGTTCACAGTTGGCAATTCGGTAGCTGTGGTAGGATTTCCTTCCGATCCTCGTGTTCCGCCAGACGGAGACACTACGGAAGTTCCGATCGGGTCACGAAGAGCCTCGATTTGTTGTTCCTCATCATGTGTCCTATCCGAAGATTGTTCAATTTCAAATGGCTCTAGACTCGATTGTGCAAGAAATGAAGGCGAGACCGGGGGTTGTTGGTCTCTTATTTCAACACCAGTACTCTCTGAGTGAGAGACCGGTGGAAGTTGTGCTTGATCCCCGTGTGAGACTGAAACATCCGTCTTTTGAGAGACGGATGAGTGGATAAGGGGGTTGTGCCATTGCTCCGCCGGGTCCGCGGAGGATTCTTCAATACCCTGTCCCAACAAATGAGACGGGATAGTAGATGTGGCTACCCGGATATCGCTCGGTTGGGGTCGCTCAGGAGCCTCGTTATCTTTACGGCTCAATCATTCCTGGTTTGCTTTCGAACGCAGTTCCCTCCTTTTCACATGATCTAAGTCATCCCCTAATACTGCCTCAGGTCTCCTAGCAGGTTGAGATGAAGTGGCAGGTGAGTCATGTGGGATGCCTTCGGTAAAATCCGGGTTTGGTTCGATACCATGAGGTATTAGCTTCATGCGTATGTTACTGTCCGTATCGGAATCCGTGGAGTCAGATTCCACGTTCTCAACTTGATGGGGTGGTGAAGGCGGTTCAGTTATGTATGGCGTGGTGTCACGGTGGAGCATCGGTCGAGATGACGATGTTCCAGCTTGGGGTTGGCTAGAACTGGGACCCGATTCCACTGCACCACTCACGCTAGTACCACTTCCCCGAACAATCATTACACCTTGCCCGGCAGCACCAGCTAGCCGGGCCCTTCCACTTCTCGTCCTAGGACCCTCACATCCCTCAGGTCTATATCCCTGGGCAGGTCCCTCCGGTTCTGGGTGGACCATGGGATTCCCTATCGCTTCCCTGTATGCTAACACTCCTGGTGCAGTGGGATCGACGTGTGCCAGAAGGGCATCAGGAATGGGCATGGCTACCGCGTTTGATGGGTTGCGAATAACCATGTACTGTAAGTGATGAGGAGGACATACCGGATGGTTTAGTCGGCGTGGTATTGCAGGATTTGCGTCCATGTGTTGACGCACGGCTAGCGAAAGAAAACGCGGGTAAGGGAGGAATTTCTTCTGCTTGGTACCTCTTATTTGGCGAATTGTTTGGACTAACTCACTCCAGATGATCATGGCGAAATCGACATGGCAGTTGTAGCACACGGAATGGAAGAGTCGCAGAAAAAATCGCCGGTGCACTGGTCGATGCCCTTCCATCTCGTTGAAAGGCAACGATTGAGAATTGTAAACAAAGTGTACCATATCGGCGCCAAGTATTTGCGGTTGAACCCAGATGGACGGTGAAGGCCAAAATTGTACCCGAGTGCGCGGACTTGATCACAAAGTGTGTCGTCGTTGACCGCGGGGTCATATCCTTGATGTCCACCGGCGTTGGCTTCAGGAAGTGAAAGTAGGCGGCGGAAGGAGTCCGGTGTGAGCGTGAACTGTTGATTATCGATATGTGCAGTGATCGTTTGTGAGTTACCGGTCGTGCAAACTTGTGCGGAGAACCATACTTGGAGTACGTACAGCAACGGGACGTCTGTAGTGGCGGTGAGGGCCTCACGGAGAGGGTGACGCATAAGGATGTCCACAATCACCCGATGTTGTGGTTGTGGTCTGAAAAGTGCCGGATCCAGGTGGTGATTGTTTGGCTCTATCTCGGTGCCATGGTCAGGTTCGACCAAGGCGTTATCGGCAGCCTCATCTATGAATTCCTCTTGAGGAATTTGCTCTTCGGGGTTATGTGGATTTTGCTATTGATCCGCCATCGAATATCTGTAAGAGAATCCAAGTTAGTAAAGAAGGCGAATGAACAATAGTTGGGGCGTACCTTTGCATTAATAGGCTCAATCTGAGGCAGATTGAGGACTGGCAGTGAAAAAATAGGTACTGAATATGCAAGACAAAGAGAAGTCCGGACAAAAGTGTGAAAAAATCACAAACTGTCCGGACATCACAAGGTTTCCGGATAAAGGTATCCGGATAGCATACGTTACCGGATAGCATACGTTACCGGATGGGAAGAACGTTCCCGGATAAACTAGACAGTCCGGATAAAATGGTTTCCGAGTGACACAGGATTCCGGACAAATGGGAGTCCGGACATCGCTACATACCGGTAGTTGAACTTACCGGAAACCCTGAGGTTTCTGGACAACTAGGGTTTCCGAGTGTTGGGTGTATCCGGACAAAGTGTATCGGAGTATGAATGGTACCGGATAAAGAATCATCAGTATGAGAGTTTCCGGACACAATAAAGGTGTCCGGCCGACATTCAAAATAGAAATCGAACGAGTCGATTATCCAAACCATTGTTTAACAGGTACTTAGAGTCGATATAAGCAGTTATACACACTAAGTAATCTAAAAAGGCTTACAGAACACCGATTGTACCCAAAATCGAACAGACCCTTAAGGGGTTTTCGGATATGGTGAATCGACCAAACAGGTGGTCGATTTGATATATACTTGATTAAACTTGATCGAGATGAGTAAATCAACCACATACCTGATTATCGGAGCTACAAACGATGAGTACGAGTGAAATCGAGAAAGCCGAGTGAGAGAGAGAGATGTCGAGAGGGTTTAGGGTTTTAGGTCATAATTTTCCGGATATGTAAACCAAGGGAACCCGGATGCTATTTATATGTGAACCAAGAGCACGGGTGTGGTATCCGGGATCCTATCCAGCCCGGATAATGACCCGGTCCGAAAACTTATCCGGAAAGATGGGGTTTCCTGATACCTGTCCGGATTCTTTGGCTTTTTCACAAAAATTGACCGTTCCTTGAAATTTTGCAGAAATTAGAACTGTAAAAGAACCTTCTCTCGCTCCCCCTCAAACTTAGCATGGGGAAAACCTTGCTCCCCCTCGGATAGTGCATTGGAGAGTCTGACACAAAAAAAAACTTTTGAGCATTTTAAAGAAAAACACTGTGTCGCTCCCCCTCAAATGATGAACATAAGTTGAAATCCACACGGGAGTGTCCACACATGCAAAAACCTTTTAACATTTGGAAGAAAAACTGTGTGTGACGCTCCCCCTCAACAGTAGAATGAACTTACCTGATAGCTGATCATGCTCCCCCTAAACACATGAGCAGCTCGTGAAAAAACAGGTATATACAAACCTCACGTCTTCGTAATATTGTTCCTTGTAGATCGTGAGCAGCTCCCTCCTTCCGGTCATGTGCGTGGAGCATCCAGAATGTAAGAACCATACATGACCGTCCTGCAAAACAAGATTAGCGGACCTTTGGTACCCAGATTTGCCTGGGTCCGGGAGGGTTAGGTTTGGCACCTCGAGGAGGAACTTGCTTTGACTCAGACTTCCCCTTAGGTGCAGATTGTACACCGTTTGGAGTAACTGGTTTTGGCACATGTTGCCTCTTAGGTGTAGAATTTACACCTTTTGGAGGAACAGGTTTTGTAGCAGGTTGCCTCTTGAGTGCCGGTCTAACCTCAGTGGGAGAAGCCTGTTTTGGAATGGGTTTGGTCTCCCGCTGTGGTTTAACCTCTGTTTGAGATCCCCGTTGTTTATGATATTTTCTCTTGTTATTACGGGGTTTGCGTTTGGGTGTATGATTATACATGTGATATGACTCAAACCAATCATTGTTATTGATATCATCAAAGTCATTCCAACCACAACTAGAACAGCATAAGCAATCATGCGATAATTGAATCAATTGCTAAATGGAGTAGAGTTTAATTGGAAAATTAACATCTCGTTTAACAAAATTATTCCTATGATTCCATGCGCAATCATGCTTATGCATCCTAGGATAGAAAACAGTGTTAAATGACTTCGATGCCTCTTTCTCGATATATTCCCTAGCTAGCTTCTTTGGTTTATCTTATTTGGGCTGGCCGGTTTTATCTGAACCCACATTAACAGCATGGTCAGTGACTTTTGAAGAAACAGGATTTTTGATAGGCAATCGCTCGGTCTTTTGCCTTGGCAGTGATTGGTTTTGAGAAGTTGGTTTAGGTTTGGAAATCTTAATCACAGCTGGGGCCTAGGTGTTAGAACAGGTACCCTTTAGAAAATTGACCGGTCGATTGACTACGGGGGACAGAAAATCAGTATGACTCGGAAGAGGTTTGTCGAAAGGGAACTACTCAAACTCTCCATCAGAATTGCCTTCATAGTTCATATATTCTGAAAAATCGACTTCCGGAATTACAGGACTTGGATCGGTCGAGGAAGGCGAGGAACACTTTGTGCTTTCGGTTGTGTGCTTTGGAGAATTCGGTGCGGAAGCGTTTGAAAAATCAGAGTTTAAATTCCTATTAACACACTCATCTTGGGAAACTTTACTTTCTGGTGAAGAGATATTTCCTATGATGGCTTTACACGAGGATGTGTCAGATGAGTTTGAGGAAAGATTAGTTGAAATCTGCGTTTGAGTTTGGAGTAGGTCAATCTGCTCTTGGAGTTGACCATTTCTTATGTGCTCTTTCATCGTTTCGCTTGTCATGGCAGACAGTTTCGATGAGAGCTTATTGATTTCACACTGAAGAGTTTCCTTTTCTTCATTTGACACACCTTTGGTTTTCTCAGATTTGAGTTTCTTAAGTTCCTGAATTAGCGCTTTCTTTTCGTTTTGAAAAACAGACCTTTCTTTCTCAAGTGACTCCTCCAGCTCGACAATCTTTGCTTCCAAAATGAGAGGAGGGACATAGAGTTTAAACTCGTCCGTCTCATTCTTGGTTGCGGTTACTTGGACCTCATCCTTTTTGGAAGAATCCTTGGGCGTAGCAACCTTGTATGGGTCGAAGTAGTCATTTGAGAGATACTTTTTGTTCTTTTGATAGGAATAGTTCAAAGGTTCATAACAAAACGGAAGTTGTATTCCTCGTTTGTGTGTGCGCTTATTTTCCTCGGTTTCCTCTTCCTTTTCAGGTTCAAGAGGACCAGTCCATTGAATTGAATATTCCGGATAGTTTTTATCTAATCCAAAACAACCAAAATCATACAAAGTAGGAGTTTGGTATCTTCCCTTTTTCAAATAGTGTGGGTTATCATATCCGATTCCCCATTCTTTGTTAAAATAGGTGAACTCTTTGGGTTTATTCAGAAAGATGGTTTGATCAGTTTGACCCCTTTTGTGGAGTTTGGTTTCAAGATAAAGAATTTTAGCAACAAACTCCTTGTGCTGAATCCGAAGAGAGGAACATTGATAAACAATTTCCTCTTTCTCATTCATGCACTGATCAAACTGAGACTGAAGATCAGATAATTAGCATTTTCAGACCTATATTTTTCTGTTATTCTCGTTTGAACATCCAACTTTTCGGTTATAGAACTAATCTCAAGCTTTTGTTCTTTAGTGGTGGCGTTAAAGGAATCTGCCTGTTCGGTAAGAGATTGCATTTGATTCAAGAAATCCTTTTGGCAAGAATCACATACCTGACTTGTCTTCTCTTCATCGACTGGAGAGTGATATCCCATGAATGCATCAGCACCAGACTCTTCTTCATCATCAGAACGACCCAACCAGTAGTCGTTTTCCACAAGTAGAGCTTCTCCAGCTTCCTTCTGCTCAATCATGGCGAGCTTAGCCTTGTAGTAATGAGAATTCTTTACCACAGGCTTCTTACAATCTTTAGCGAAGTGACCAAGCCTTCCACAGTTGTAGCATGTCACTCGTTCATCTTTCTTCTTATTTTCTTCTTTCTCCGTCTTCTCCTTCTTCTCTGACTTATCTTGCTCATCAACTTTCTGCTTTCCCTCATACTTGTCCTGATGATCGTGGCGCTTGTTGGAGGAGGTGGAGTAGCGCTGATTATTGGACGAAGGCTTTTTATAGAACTTCTGTTGTTGGAAAGATTTAGTGAGCAGAGCTATCGCTTTCTTGAAGTCAGATACTTCATCATAAGCATCACTGTCTTCCTTTTCTTCAGATTTGGAAGAGTTGTGCTTTTGAGCACGTTTGGAGTGACGACCCTAAGATTTCCCTTTCTTAGAGAACATGAGTGCAATAGGATCAGCAGCTGGCTTTGATTCAGTCTTCTTCTCGCTCAGAAGCTCATTCACTTCATCTTCGTCTTGAAGAAGCGTCTCATAAAGTTCAATGATGCCAATGTTCTCTATCAAGTTGTTGTGCTTGACATGAGAAGCAAACACCTTCCATTCTGGCAGCAGATTATTGAGAAACTTGAGCGTGTTTTCCGTGTTGGAGCGAGTGATCTTATTCTTGTTCAGCTCGTTAAGAAGTAAGCAGAAACGTTCATAGGCCTGAGTGAGAGACTCGCCGGTGCGCTGCTTGAAACCATCGAACTTGGTTATTGCGCTGTTTATCTTCAATTGGTTTCCGACATTGCTCCCACACATCATTCTGGCCACTTGATCCCACATGCCCTTTGTTGTGTCTTTGTAGCTATCAATGGCAGTGTAGATCGTGTTGGGGAGGGCTTGAACAAGATATCTCTTTGCATGTTTTTCACCTTCAATCATGCCTCTTTCATCTTCAGTCATGTCGGCGAGAGTCTTGTCCTCAGTACGAGCCTTAGCATTTGCAGTTGCTGCTATGGTCTTCCTTGGCCAAGCGATTGGACCGTGTTTAAGAGCTCTCTTGATATACTCGTAGTTGTCCTTGGACTCTATGAAAATCATGAATCTATCTCGCCACTGGCTGTACTCGCCTTGATAGAGGCAAGGTGGTTTGGTGTCGGTACCGATTTCCAGAGCGTCACACGAAGTAGACATCTTTAGTTTGCAACGGAGTGATCGTCAGACGAGTTGATTGATTCAAAGTGTAAACCTAACTCAAGGCACTAAGAGTGGAGTCCTAACGCAGGTTCTACGACTGATATGAACTAGGAACCGGTAAGAATTCAACAAATAGAACTCAATGGATAGGAATCCGTATGAGATATCTGATCTGGAAGTGTCCGGATCAGAATTGAGTGAAAGCAGTTCAAAGTCAAACAGAGGTTTCCGGATAATGCAAAGAATCCGGACAGCTTAAGGTGTCCGGATAACACAAGTTACCGGATGGCAAAAGTGTCCGAATAATATCAATGAAGTAAAACTTACCGGATGATGACACTTTCCGGATAAAATTAAAGAACACAAAAAACTTACCGGGTAGACAGAGTTTTCAGATGGAATTGATTACCGGAAACCTTGATCTGTCCGGATAAAATACTTTACCGGAAAGTTTGGGTTTCCGGAACGAATTACCCGGAAAGTTTGAGAGTATAAAGACTTACTCGGAAAGAAGACTTACCCGGAAAACTTACCCGGAAAGAAGACTTACCCGGAAAACTTACCCGGAAAGATGGATGTACCCGGATAGAATAACACAAACGTCCGGAAAGTGATGACTTGTCCGAAAAGTGCGGCTATGTTACCCGGAAACAGCAGCTGTGTTGTGGAAATCGATTGGAAAACAACTAGGGTTGCTCAAAAATGTTCCTGAAAGATTAGAAACACTACCAAACACAAAAATAACACTACCCAAATCGATTTTGAAGCAAAAAGAATACCTTTTGATGGTAAAAATTTGATTTTTAGTGAAGAACACAACCAAAAACTTTGAACTTAATTTGCTTAATAAACCACTCAAACGATCGAATTAGGTTATGGAAACTTGCAGAATCACTCAAAACAATGATACTAACAATACCCAATAAACGAAATCGATCAATTTTGCCAGAATCAAAGAATTGAATTTTCAAGAAGAACACAGACGTGAAAAAGTCAAAAACTTACCAGAATTCAATATGAGCACTTTGAATCGATTTTGTCCGTCTGCTCTGATACCAATTGTGAGTCTTAGATCTGTGCAACGAACACTGAAATCAATATATGTAAAACAATAGAGTTTGTGATTTCAACTGGTCATCCCTATTAGCTTTCAATCAGAGAGAATTACAATACGAAGTAGGAAAGCAAAAGAGACAACTAGCCTATTTTCTAAGGCTAATGCACAATATATATAACGGGCCCGTGGTTAACAAGCCCACGGCCCATTCACTAACAAAGCTCTAATTAAAGAATTGCAATACAGACCCTTGAACTTTAAATCAACATAAATTGACCCTAACATGGGTTTATAGAAACAAGTTAGATGAATTTGGTACTGTAACCCGCAACAAAGCTAGAATAGTTGCTCAGGGATACAGACAAGAGGAAGGCATAGACTATGATGAAACTTTTGCCCCAATGGCAAGACTCGAAGCAATTCGAATTTTTCTAGCCTATGCAGTTCATAAAGACTTCAAAGTTCATTAAATGGATGTCAAGTCAGCGTTTATCAATGGAAAGTTGAATGAAGAAGTCTACGTTAAACAACCATCAGGATTCGCTGATCCCAAGCATACAAAGTATGTCTATAAACTGGATAAGGCCCTCTATGGCTTAAAGCAAGCACCTCGTGCATGGTATGACACTTTATCCTCCTTTCTTCTCACTGAAAATATTGAACGTGGAAAAATTGATAATACACTATTTTTTAGAAAGGTTAAAGATCATATTATTCTTGTTCAAATAATTTTCGATGATATTATATTTGGTTCTACTAACCCATCTATGTGTACTCGTTTCGCTGAACGAATGAAAAACGAATATAAAATGAGTATGATGGGTGAGCTGACATACTTCCTTAGGCTTCAAATCAAGCAAAGCGATACAGGTACTTTTATCCACCAAGGTAAGTACGTTAAAGATATGCTGAAGAAATTCGATCTAACTCAAAGCGCAGCTATGAAAACCCCTATGGCACCTCCGCTGACACTCAATAAGGATCCCTCTAAAAACCTGTTAATGTCACTACCTATAGAGGGATGATTGGCTCTCTTCTATATCTTACAGTGAGTCGTTCTGATATTATGTACTCTACTTGTCTTTATGCACGATATCAATATGAATACAAAGAATCACATCTGATCGCTATAAAGCAAATTTTTAGATATCTGAAGGGTACACCCAACCTAGGTCTTTGGTATCCCAAAGACTCAGGGTTTGATCTAACTGCCTATTCAGATAGTGATTTTAAAGGTTGCAAACTAGATAGAAAAAGCACCACAGGTGGCTGTCAGCTCATGGGTGCAAAGTTGGTATGTTGGACAAGCAAAAAGCAAAATTCAGTGTCCACCTCTACCGCTGAAGCTGAGTATGTAGCTGCTGGAAGTTGTTGTGCTCAGGTCTTATAGATGAAAAATCAGTTATTAGACTATAACCTTCAACTATCTAAAATTCCCATATATTGCGACAGCACTAGTGCCATCGCTATAGCAAACAATCCAGTGCTACACTCAAAGACAATACACATCGAAATCAGATATCATTTTATCATATATCATGTGATGAATGGAGATATAGAACTTCATTTTATTCCAACTGACTATCAGTTTGCTGATATTTTTACCAAACCTCTTGATGAGATGAGATTTAACTATCTCATCAGCGAGCTTGGAATGTTGAACCTTGAAGATTAACTCTTCAGTGGTTACGCATTGGTTCAGTGATAAAATCTATCTCTCTTATTCATCATCTAATCTATGAATAAATGTTCACTGATACTAAGGTATGTTTCTCTATCCTTAAACACTGAAGTTAACTTCAGTAAGATGTATTTCAAAACTAACATTTGATCACTGACATTTCCCTATCAGTAATCTCTTTTGAAATAACATAAAATTTCATCACTGATATTTCCCATCAGTGATCCTTCATCAAACAAAATCATCTCTGATAATTTTCAAACTATCAGGGCTGCCTTTTTGAAAGTGAAAAGACAATTTTATATTGTGACGTCATCAAACGGATAACCCTTGGCACGAATTTTTGTCTGACACGTTCGTCCGTTAGAATTCTTGACCAATACCCTTCGTGGGACGTGTCACGTGTCATGATGAGTTTATTTTCCTGCTCATCAATCCTTCTCACTCCTCTCACTATATAAACTCCTTATGTTCATATTTTTACCTTTCACGCGCTCATATCTTTCTAAAGCAATAAAAACTTCTTGTGCTATTGTGTTCTCGGATTAAAACTTAAACTAAGATGTGTTCATTTCAATCTTCAACACAACAGGTTCATATTCTTTCCTTAACTTGTTGGGTCATTGACCAGCATCTTCCTAAATCAAAACGTGGCGCTGGCTGCTACGCTATATGAAAATAAGTTGCGCCTTCTCCACCAGCAATTGCTTTTGGCGTAGTGGTAAGCGCTTGGATCCTAACATGTTGTATCAGAGCAGGTCACGGGTTCGAATTCCATGGAGTTCATTTAAAATGCCAAAGGCATGCTGTGCAGCCATTGACTTCTAGTGAAGCTATCGTTAGTGCTGGCAGACGCTAGGGGGGGGGGGGGGGGATTGTTGGGTCATTGACCAGCATTTTCCTAAATCGAAACGTGGCGCTGGCTGCTACGCTATATGAAAATAAGGTGCGTCTTCTCCACCAGCAATTGCTTTTGGCGTAGTGGTAAGTGCTTGGATCCTAACATAACTTCTTCTTGAATCTTCTTAAAACATGTTTTTGATCTAAGTTTTTGTTTTTAAAAGATCAAAACATACGTTTTTTCTTCAAAAGAAATCATCCTTTTCATGATTTTTGAATAAAACTTTAACAAAGTTTTTCTTAAAGTTTAACATTTATTCTTAAACTTTCTTCTTATTCTTCATACGTTTTTCCAGAATCCTTCCTAAAATGGAAACTGTAAAACTGTATTTTCTACCAAGTTTTGGACTTTACAAAACTGGAACACACCTTTTTAAGTTTCTTTCCTCAAAAAGGAAACTGAGAAAACCCTAAAATCTCTTATATTGGAAATCTTTTCTAACTATGAAAGCTTTGTCTTCCTTCCATTTTTCGTTGTTCTTTCTCAGAAATGGCATCTGCTACACCTGCAACCCCTGTCACCATTGGAAAATCAAAGAACATGCCTGGAGAGCTGAACTAAATTATCTTCATCTCTAACAACCATTTGGCTCTCTTGGAATTCACGAAAAAAAACCTTTCCCCAATCTCACTGAAGCCGTCGCATTCCTAAAAGCATCTCCAATCTACAAGGCTATTACCATCGCTCATCCTGCCCATCGCCACTTACTTCAACAATTCTGGTACACCGTTGACTAAACTACCCAAACCACTCGCTCCGAAAAGCAAGTTACTGTTATTGGTTTCCAAACCCAATTTGGCCAAGGCTTTATCACTGCCAATGCCATTCGCACCGCTCTCGCTCTTCCCACCGGCCCATTCAAATCTATGCCTACTGACGAAAAACTCATCAGGTTCCTAGACCTGATGAAGTATACTTGGGATAACAAGCCCCGAACCGAAGAGCCTGACCAGAAACTCACCAAGATACTCAAGGCAAAAAATGCCCTCTGAGTTGAACTTCATTTTTGCTCATGTCATTTCATGCATGAGTGGAAAGTTCGGTTCGCTGGACCAAGCCATCCATTACCAGGTCCAAATGGGGTATTCGCTGATCACAGGGCGAAAGATCGACTACACCCGCATTATCTTTGACGACCTCATGAATAAGGTCGAGAAGCCTGTCAGGGACACGAAGGTTCCCTATGTCCGGTTTGTGTTAGCACTCCTTCAGATGTTTTTTCAAGACAAATACCCAAAGCATGGAGACTATAAACTCCCTCAGCTAGGCGGCCGAATCCTCGACTTCGAGCCCATGGAAGGTGAGGTACGTCTTTCTCATCTCTTAACTCATATCACACCTACTTCTTCTACTTTGGCGGCAACTTCAGCGGTACAACCCCCCACTGAGACCCATGCCACCACCACCAAGTCCTCGTTGAAGAGGAAACCTTTAGACACCAACCTTGGCTCCCATAAGTCCAAGAAGATTTCAAAGGAGAAGCCCCAGCCCTCTCTCGGTACTGAGTCAGCGATTGCTTCTTCACAAGTGACGCTGGAAAACTTCGTGGTATGCTCTACCACAACTGAACCCGCAACACCGGCCACTTCAGCGGCTTAGAGTGCTGAAGCTTCTCTGGCAGATTCACCAACCTTCTCAGTGCCTGAAAGCACTGAAGGAGTTGTTCTCGGTAACGCCAGTGCTGAACCCATCAACACTATCTTCTCAGCAGTTTCCTCCTCTCGTCCCATTTTGGTCATCACTTCTGCACAGGCGACAACAGTCGTTGATACTCAACAATCGCTGTTCCACAACCTCATGAAGCAAAATTCTACAAGACCTGATGGCTTCCCCATCCCTTCCACCTTTGTGTCTGATATGGAGAAAGACATGGAGTATTATGGTGGAAGTGGAGATTTTGACACTTTCCCCAATCCATCCAAACCAATCCCATTTCTTCTTTTCAACCCTTTTCCTATTTTGGGCTTTCCTTTGCTCAAAATTACTTTCTTTTTACAGGTCCTAACTTGGGCACAATTGCTACATCCATAAAGGATGTCAGTGATAAGTTGGATTTGCTCTTAACGGATCTCACCAACAACATGAACACCGTGAACTCTGCTGATGAAGCGCTGAAGGATATCTCCACCTCTCTTTCTGCCAAGGATAATAACGCAGAAATCTCAGCGCTGAAAGAAGAGGTGAAAACTCTTCAAAAGGATGTTGTCAACAACTCATCCTCCATCCAAGACCTCACCACCAACGTAGATTCTCTTTAGAGAGATGTGTCAGCGCTCAGGGGCCAGGTAAGTAATATATCTTCCAAGGTTGATTCTTCCAACAACCTACTTCGTCAAAATCTGGACCGCCTGAACGCTCCAACGGTCCCTGTCTCCTTCTTCACTACGGAGGATCGCTCCAAGTTGGGGATGTCAGCAGATTGTATTCTTCAGGCCACCTCAGCGATCCCTGGCCTAGAAGCCAGGGTGGACTCTCTTGGGGTAAACCGTGCCTCCGCCTCAGCGGGACCTGGCCTGGAAGACAGGTCTACTGAAGGTGCTGTCACTGCTGCTGCTGCTGATACTTCTATTCCCCCCCTGTTGATGATGACAAAGAGGGGGAGATTAATGCACAAATAGACCCTCCTCATGATGAGGGGGAGGGAACCGCTGACCAGCTCAACGCTGATGAAGACTCCTCTCAATCTGAGGGGGACAAAGAGTTAGAAAAAGAACCCATCCCTCCTTCTTCTCCTTGGAATGAAACAGTTGAAATTCCCTCTGAAGTAGAAGAGGATGAAGAGAAGGATGAGGGAGTGAAGATACAAGATAAAGAACCCTCTTCACAACCTGATGGTAATAATGACAATGATGATGATGAACCAGAATGTTGGTTCCAACCTGCTGCCATCAGGGTCCCGGAGCCTAAAGAGGTCATCTTCAAAGAAGTAGGGGAGACGGCGAAGAAGTCTCCTACCAAGAAAGCTTCCAAGGGAAAGCAAAAGGGACTTGCTCCTTCAGGGAACCTAGCAATTCTCTTCAACGCTGAGAGCATGCCAACCTCTCAGGTATGTCTTTCACTAATCCCTTACTCTGTTTCTATCCATCCTCTCCTCAAACCCATCTTAAACACTTATCCAATTTTCTCAATCTTTTTCTCATCTTCAAAACAATCTAACTCATTGTTCTTTTGATTCAGCTAGTCCCCTCCCCTGCTTGAGGGACCCACTGAAGAACCACAACCACTCCAACAAATAATCCCAACTGCTATAGTTGATGAAACTCCAGTAATCCCAGTCTCGGTGATTGAGACTGATGATCAAAAAGAAAAAGAAGAAGAAGAAGATCTTCCCACACACCCCAATAAACCATCTCGACCTCCTCAAAGGTCAGAGGATGAATTCTAAAGAAGAGCAGCTATGATCCAACAGCTAGAGAGTTAGTGAATAAAGGTCATTCCTCCAACCAGCCTTGCCTTCTTGTCTCCTGAAGAGATTGAAGAATCAATCAGAGCTTGGAAGATGCTTGCTGAGAACTAAGAGGCAATAATCAAAGATAAAGAATTTGCTCTCAAAGTTGCTCAACGCTCAGTTGCTAATAAGAAGTTGAAACGATTTCCTCTAATGGTTCAATAAGAATTACTCAAGGAGGTTGGTAAGGCTCATCAAAAGAAGAAGCAAACTGTCAGCGACTCTACGATGAACTGGTGCAAAAAGAAAGTATACTTCAGGTATCATCCAAGCCGAATCGTAAACGTCAACCTGAAGGGAAAACGGTAAGGGGTGCTCCAGTGATAGAAGTCACAGTGATCACAAAAAATGGGGAGATGAAGGTATGGTATTTATCAAAGCTCGAAAACTATGGGTTGGATGAATGGTTGGAAGTAAGGAATGCAATTCAGAAGTCGAAGTCAAAATTTAAGCCTCATGTTGAAATGTTCCTGAACAAGCTAATCGACGGAGTGTCTTCAGTGGTCGACATGCCTCCTCTTCCAGCACTTCTCCAAAACCAAAGACTTGTTCCTAAAAAGAAGAAACGTGTCTCCTCATCCTCAAGGCCTGTTATCCGAAACGAAACCGGAATTGGATTCTCAAGGGAAGCAGTGCTCGGACCACCTCCTGACCAATCAACCCTAAGCCTATCGCTGCCACTAGATGAACTTTTCATCCCTGGTCATGTGGTCAGTGATCCCCTCGAAATTTTCTTTTATGAATGAAATGGTAGAAAGTGCTTTCAACGCTTCTCAGAACTACCTATTTGCCCAGTGAATCAACTCAGAGACCTTGTTTACTGGTGTAACATGCCAAGAGACGGACTCTTCCTGAAGACCCAAGTGCTGAATGAAGCAAAAGTCAGAAGACAACAGGGTGAAGTGGTCCCTGATTGGATGATCCCAGTAACAAACGCCTTTGACGAGTTGATCTTCAAAGACGAACCTCTTTAGCTAATAGATCTTCTTTGTATTCCTCTTTTTATTAGTGTAACTTTTTGTACTTGTAATTATTTCATTGTACTTGTAATTTTCCATCGTCCCTTGTAATCATTTACGAAGATTTAACGAAAATTTCAATGAAGTACTTTACTCCATTAGTACTGAAAAAGATCCCTGAAAACAGTAAATGGGACACTCATCTATGAGTTCTTTTTATCCTTATGTTTTCATACTTAGCAATTTTCTGTGATTTGATGATGACCCTTAGAATCACTTAGTGAAAATTAAAAGTAAACATTATGCATAAGTGTTTCACCATCAGTGATAATATAATGAGTCTGTTCAGTATCCCTGATGGGTAACCATTGGCCTTCATTATTTCTCAGTGATAAATGTACATCGGTGATAACTGAGTTTGTTCAGTTTCGCTGATGATCACTGACTGTTTATCTATAAATGTTTATTTGTAATCTTTGAAGACAAGTTTCGCGATAAAGGAGTTCATCGCTGAATCGAAGAAAAAGCTGATGAACAAGTGATAAGTCTACTAATGATCTGATGCGGATATTAGTGAAAACAAGACAAGTCCACAACACGTGAGATTTCAGGTAGAAGACTTCAGCGAGAGCTGACTTACATCAGGTCTCATTGATGGAAGATCGACTCAGCGATCGCCGATCATGAAGCCTGCTCTATAATAAATGTTTGTCTTATCCCCTTGCACACTTTTGTACGATTTGTCAGAAGGACATACCTTTGTCCAGGATCGTACAAACCACTCTGCCACTACACTGTTCACCATGCGGCCCAAAACATGTTTGCAAAAGTCAGAAGCATGCATCCAACCAAATGTTGACATGTGTAAAGTGCTCCTGACATGCATTAAATGCATGTAGTATAAATAGGAGGAATGCACCTTAAATTTGAAGGTGGTCATTCCTGAACCTACTTAGTTCATTAGAAAATTATCGTTAATTTTCTAACTTCTTTTCTCTCTATTTCTTAGTGCAAGAAATATGTGTGATTCTCATAGTTTGTTTAGATTAGGTCTTTTACTTAGTCCTATTCCGCAACAAGCTGTAAATTGTTTGATTTATCAACAAAACAATTTAGAAAGATAAAAAACTTGTGTTTGTATTCAACCCCCCTCCCCCCTCCTACAAACTTAATAGGCAGATTTGTTGAATCTTTTGACAATCAACGGCCTATTCTGCGTGAAACAGGCAGCGTTGACTGTTTCTCCCCAGAATTGAGTAGGAAGATGACAATCGCTGAGCATAGATCGAGCAACTTCGATGATTGTTTTGTTTCTTCTTTCAGCGACTTCATTTTGCTGAGGTGTTCTTACTGGTGAGAAATTGCGAGAGATAACCTTACTCTCAATAAAGTTATCAAGTGAATTGTTTTTTAATTCAGTTCCATGATCACTCCTTATTGAGCGAACCATCATACTATTCCGTACTTCCATTTTTCTAACAAATGAAATGATATTCTCTGGAGTGTCACTCTTAGATCGGAGAAACATTACCCAGGTATAGCGAGAGAATTCATCTACTATGACGAGAGTGTATTTCTTTCCAACGATGGATTGTATGTTGACAGGGCCAAATAAATCCATATGGAGGGGTTGAAGAGGATTTTTCACTGATGACACTTGCTTTGATTTGAAACTAGCTTTAGTTCGCTTTCTCTTTTCACATGCTGAGCAAAGAGATTCTTTAGCATATGAATGCTGAGGTAAGCCAGTGACTAGTTCCTTTGAAGATAGAGTGTTCAGTGTTTTGAAGTTGACATGAGAGAACCTCTTATGCCATAGCCAGTTGACGTCTGATGAGGCTTTGGATAGAAAACATATGTTTTCAGTGTTTGATGAGTCCATGTTTATGACATAAACATTTTACAATCGATAACCGCTAAGAGCAACCTTGTTGGGTCTAGAAAGGCCCATTTAAATAGAAAGTTTTATAAAGTCAAAGATGTCCATGTAAAGTCAAAGTCAATGTAATTTTACTTTGATTAGTCATTTTGGGCTTTGGGAGTTTAATGGGCTTGGGCCCATGTCATGTAATTAGACACTATAAATAGGTGTCTTAGGCTTTCATTATAATTTGAGATATTTTGAGAGCACACACACTTCACAGTGAGTTCTGAGAGACGTTTGTAATAGAGAAATTCTCCCTCCATTGTATTGTAAAGCATATGAGTAGAAATCATTCAATAAAATAATCTTCATGCTTACTTCTACTCAATCTTTATGGAGTATCTTGATTGTTGCTTCAATTTTAGGACTTAAAATTGGTATCAGAGCTTAATCGAATCAATTTTAATTTGATACGATCATTTTTGCAACAATTCAAGATTTCGAGATTTGGTGATTCAAGATCGTTCTTAATCGTGTGCTATAATTGGAGGTAAATTTTCTGTGATTTCTTTCATCTTGAAGATTATTTTTGAGTTCTCTGGAAGATTTTTGTGATCTTGACGGATCTTGGAGAAAAGAAGAGGTATGATGCTCTATATCTTCTTCTAAATCAGTTGATGCACACCAATTGCACGATGAAACGTCTACAACAGATTTGATGTTGTTTTGATTTGATAAAAGTTAGATCTTCAATTGCTTACAATCAACTTTCTAGAGTAGAAGACCAGAAACGTGATTCTTTGCAATTTTTGTTCTAAAAGTATTATGGAGATCGAGTCAATATTTCTACATCAAATTATTTGGTGAACATTTGATGTGAATGGAGGAATTATCAGTGATTCAAGATCGGTTCAATTTGCATTTTAGAGATGAGAATTTAATGTTGAATCTGATTTATGGAAGATTGAATGCAAGTATGGGAAGAAGGTTTTGTGCAAAACTAAATGTGTACAGCTAATTCTTTGTTCAATAAAGTTGTTGCTGTCCTGATGGTGAATTAAAAATCACAACAGATTGTGCAGCAGAATGTTGTTGCTGTTCGTTTAAAACAGAATAGATTCTTGCTTTTTGTGGATTAAAAAAAAGGGGGAATCTGAAAGTGCAGTTTGATCAAGTTGTTAAGGTTATCAAAGCAATTGTTTTTGCCTTTGTGGAGATCGTAAGATGTTGCAGAATTCGTTCAAGGCTGTCCAAATTTGAGAAGTTGTTGATTTGTTGATTATTGCTTCTGTGTTCATAGAAAACAGAAAGTTTCTGTTTAAAATAGAGATCTGTTGGAAGTCTTTGTTATTGATTCTAACTGATTCCAGAAAGCTGCAGTATGAACAATTTGAAATCTACAGCATAATTCAATTTTTTTTCTGTCAATGACTGTCCAGAAGTGCAATTAAGTTGTTGTATTCGATGTTTGCAGCTGTTGTTATTAAATTGCAACAATGTGCAGCTGGTCACGTGAAGAAGAAGAGAAAAGAAGAGTTGGTAATCAATTTTTAAAAGTGATAAATTGATCTTGATCAAGGAAATGGTCCACGGGCAAGGCTAACAAGTTAACTATTATTATTTCCAAAGTGATCCAAGGCTGCTCAGATTCATGGTTACAGATCTGGTCCTTATTAGTTCAGAGATTGTTCTTGGTGATCATACGCATTCAGAGTTTGATCATTGTTAATCAGAATTTGTTCGTATTAAGGCTGTAGTCTCGGAGTGTAACGAGAGTTGTGGTCGTGAGTATTCAGAGGTGTACAAGTTCTGATTTCTGATCATGTTTAGTCTTATTGAGGTTATTCAGAATTCTGTTCAAAGACTAATAAGAGAATTAACAAAGGCCATTCAGAATTTTAACTCATGTGGCTTCAGAAGTTTTAAGTGTTTGAGTTCATAATTCTGATTGTTAGTATTCAGAATTCTGATCAAGAGCAATCAGATTTATACTTAGTCTCTTTCAGAGCAATCAAGCATATTCAGAATTCTGATCAAGCCCATTCAGAAGTAACACTTAAACGTTTCAGAGTAAAAGTGTGTTACTTGATAGCTTTGCGCACCTGTTGTATTTTGCTCAGAACTCTCTCCTCGAAGGTCCAACTTTGACGAGTCCAGATGCGTTAGTTTCCTAAGACACATATGAACATTTTTCATGTTTTGAGTTCGATCTGAATAAGTGTGCTTAATGGTCGGAATCTGTGTTATAGTCAGAGGACACTTGCTGGACAGAAAGCTGCGTTTTTCACTCTATTTCTCCCAACTTTGAGAAAGGTGTTCTATCTTCTATTTTTGTGGATCCAAGCTGAGTTAGTAATGTGTGTTGAGAAACTCACTCCTCCAATCTTAATGGAATAAGCTCTTGAGCTTAATGGTCATTCAACTCGAATTTCAAGGACGGATTCTTTGTTACAAACTGTGGTGCCTTCAGTCGAGCTTATTGCATATTGGATCCGATTTTAAAGTTGAAACTTGTGAAGAATAAGAGCAAATTTTGAGGGGGGGCTTAGATAGATTTGCAAGGCGCGAAGATGTGCAACACTAAAGTTTTCAAAGAAATCAAGGGGGGGATCATTTGAAGATGCTTTCTTTATAAAACTTTATGGGGAGATTGTTGGGTCTAGAAAGCCCCATTTAAATAGAAAGTTTTATAAAGTCAAAGATGTCCATGTAAAGTCAAAGTCAATGTAATTTTACTTTGATTAGTCATTTTGGGCTTTGGGAGTTTTAAGGGCTTGGGCCCATGTCATGTAATTAGACACTATAAATAGGTGTCTTGGGATTCCATTATCATTTGAGATATTTTGAGATCACACACACACTTCACAATGAGTTCTGAGAGACGTTTGTAATAGAGAAATTCTCCCTCCATTTTATTGTAAAGCATATGAGTAGAAATCATTCAATAAAACAATCTTCATGCTTACTTCTAATCAATCTTTATGGAGTATCTTGATTGTTGCTTCAATTTTGGTACTTACAAACCTTTTCTTTCTTATCAGTGACAAAACATGTTTTCTTAGTAAAACATACTTTGTAGTCTTTATCACATAGTTGACTGATGCTGAGAAGATTATGCTTCAGTCCTTCTACATAAGCGACTCTTCTGAAGGTAGTTGTACCATTTGAAAGTACACCAAACCCTCTGGTATAGCCTTTTCCATTTCCACCAAAGGTCACTGAGGGATTGTTAGAGCACTTTTGTAGTTATCAAGATAGCATTGCTTTCATGTGTAACTTCCAAGTATGAGACATGGACTTGTCATGGCCCTACTATATAAGGAAGTCTCTTTGTAATATTTCATAAGCTTTTAAGTCATTTGTACTTACACTCTTAATAGATGAATGATAATTTCTCTCTCTAGATTCTCTCTACATTGATTGATAATATTTGCTAGATTTGAGGGAACAACATTTGGTATCGGAGCTAGATCAGAGATTTTCAAGCAAAATATACCGATTTTGTGAAGATTTTTGATGCTTTTTGAAGAATTTGGACACTGTTTCATTGGATATTTTGAATTTTTCTGAATTTGGACGAATTGGACTGAAACTTTGGATCATCATACTCGATTTCTTCTTCTGATCATCTTTAATTCACGGATCGTAACGTAATTCTTCACAGATTTCAAGATTCTTAGATATTTTTGAACTTTTTAGTCGAAAAAGTTGTAACACTGTTCTTGGATCGAATTGTGATTTTTTGGACGGATTAGAAGGTTTTGTTAACTAAGAATTTGTTCCAAACTGCATTTCGAACCTGTCTGTGCAAGAGTCATCAATTTTGGTTAACATTTGAAGAAGATATGGCAGATTTAGTGATTTTGGCTAAATTTTCGGATGTTCTTGAAGTTTTCGGATCATTCATAAACTTTTTGGATTGTTAATAAAGTTCCCGAATCACTCATCAAGTTTTCGGATCGTTCATCAGAGGTATTCGGATTTGGTGTGAGTTAGCAAGTCAAGAATTCGGATTGCTTGTGTTCCGAAAAGCTGTAGATTTTGGATCAATTTAATCCGAGAAGTTCAGAGTTCGGATCGCCTTTGTTTCAAAACGTTTCAAGTTTTGTATTGTGTTTGAACCGAAAAGTCAAGAATTCGGATTCATCCGAAAAGTCTTGCATTTTGATCAGAGAAGGGTAGAACTCGGATCTGTTTAATCTGAGAAGTGAAGATTTCGGATCACGTGTCATCCGAAAAGTAGAGAATTCGGATTAGTTTCATCCGAAAAGTAGAGAATTCGGATTAGTTTCATCCGAAAAGTACAGATCTCGGATCACGTTTGTACCGAGAAGTTTTGTTTTCGGATCTGCTCATTCCGAAAAGTTGTGAATTCGGTTCCTGTCTGTTCCAAAAAGTTTGGGTGTTTACTGTTTGTTCCTAAAAGTTTGATTATTCACAGTTGGGTCCGAAAAGTTTGATTATTCACAACATTTTTCATCAAGATTTTTCTAAGTGTATTTTATACACTTACTGTTTGATTCTTTGAAAAGATCCAATATCTAGCAATTCTTTGAAAATGTCTAGAGATTTAATGAGCATGGGATCGAAATCGAAAACTCCAGTTCTCCAGACTGACGAATATCCTCAGTGGAAAAAGAGGATGATACAATTCCTGAACAATCAGAACAGAGATCTTATGAAGTCTATCACAAATGGACCTCATAGACCATTCATCATGACTGATGCTGTTGCGGCTATAGCCACGACTCCTTATATTGCACCAAGGATAATCTACAAGGAATATCAATATTTCAATGAAAATGATAAGGATTTGATGGCAATAGATGAACAAGCTTTAACCTTCTTAACCATGGCTATCCCTAATGAAATCTACAACCGTGTAGATAGTCGAGACTCAGCTAAGGAAATTTAGGGTGAACTAGAAAGGCAACTAGAAGGTTCACAAAAGTCTTTGAGAACCAAAATGAATCAAAGCATAAATGCCTACGAAGGATTTAAAGCTAAAGAAGGTGAGTCATTGAGAGATTCTTATAACAGATACAACATCGTTCTAAATGATCTGAAGAGAAATGGTGTTGATAAATCAGAGTCAGAAATCAACTATAAGTTTGTGAAGAACCTCCTTCCTGAATGGGATTCTTACTCTGTGCAACTACAGATGTCACGTGATATGGATGATGAAAAGCTAAGTGACATATTTAGCATCCTCAGTCAGCATGAGGACAAAGTGAAGAGCTAACGGATAAGAACAAGAAGGTGGAAGAATCCCTAGCTTTATTGAGTGAACACAAGAAAAATGGGGGGGGGGGGGGTAAAGACAAAGGCACTGATTTCTGATATGAGTAAGATGGTCAAGAGTTCTGATGAGGATGGGAATGATAGTTCTGGAGATGAGATTTCTGATTTTGCGGAGAAGTTAGCCTTGCTCACCAACAGGTTTCAAAAAAGACATAGTAGAAAGAAATTCTACTCTAAGAACAAAACTGAATATTACAAGGCTGATAAGTATAAGAAGTCTGAGAAAAGGAAGGAAGAGAAAGATGAGAAAGAGGATGATAAAGAGGAGAGAAAGGAGAAAGAAGAGAAGAAGGAAAGAGATGAAAAGAGCTGTTACAATTGCGGAAAGCCTGGTTACTTTGCTAGAGAGTGCAAACATAAGAAGGTGAAGAATTCTGAGTACTATCAGAGAAAAGCACATTTGGCAAAGGCAAAGGAAACTGGAAAGCCAATTAATGCTGAAGAGGAAATTTGGCTAGATGACTCCTCAGATTAAGAAGAAGCTCACTTTACAAAAGTAAAGTATAGCTTGATGGCTAACATTGATGAGGACGATCAGGATTCCGAGGTACAATCTCTTACTTCTTCTAATATATCTGATAATGATGCTCAAACTGAATATTTTGAAAATGAAGAAATGCTGAACTTGATATCTGAACTGGAAAAAATGAAAAAGGAATTTGACAAAGTTCAAAAGAACTTTGATATTGAGAAAAGTTCACTGTTGATATATCAAGACGAAGCACTTATTTATAAATGTTTGGCCAAAGATAGAGAAAAAGAAAAAGAAGTTATTAAACTTAAAAATCAAGAACTTGAATCTAAATTTTCTGAGTTGAAGAAGGAAATGAGAATTACAAGTGATGAAAACATGGATTTAAAGTTTAAACTTAAAGTTATTTCTGACAAAAGAACATAAGCTTATGCAAAGATCAAGCAACTAGAAGATTTAAACTTTAAAAGAGGTCAGACTGAGCAAACTCTGAAATTATTAACTAGTAACCCAAAAGATACAAGATTTTATAATCCAAAAATGGGGCTAGGTTTTTTTGATATTGAGGTTTTAAAGAAAGCACCTAAAAACCTTTACACAATTAAAAATTTGGGTGAAGGTTTAAAGGAAACTATTACAAAAGAAATACCTCCTATATCAGAAATTTTCGTTAAATCTGAATGTTCAACTCCAGTTTCTGATAAAGAAAATGATAAGAAAGAGAAAGGTTCTGATGAAAAACCTAGATTCAACACGACAAATTTTAAATACGATGAATTAAATTCCAGTTATAAAACCAAAAAGGTTGAACTAACTGAATTTAATTTATTATTTGTTTCAAATGAATCTGAGGCTAAAATTTCCGATATTCAAAACAAAGAACCTAACTCTGTCAAGTCTGAATCTTGTGATGAAAAGGAGTCAAATATTCAAGAAAATTCAATTAAAAAGGAGTTTGTTCAGAAGACTAATTCTGAATTTCCTGATCTGGATTCCGCATTAATTAAAATTGTTGATTTAGAAAATCACATTTCTGAGTTAAAACTGCAAATTGAAAAATTAAAGGATGATAAAGAAAATATTGGGATGGATTTGGATAATAGTTTAAAAGTCAATCTTGATTTTCAGATTGAGATTCGACGTCTAGAATCCCAATTATTTGAAATATCAAAATTTAAGGATTCAAATGTTTGTGAAAAATGTTCAAAACAATGCGATTCCAAAGATCAGAGTAAATCTTCAAGTTCGGTTAATGCAGAAGTAAAAAGTTCTTTCAAAGAAATCAACTTTAAAACAAAAGATCCAGTTTCAAACGATAAATCGTCATTTGTGTGTTTTGATAATTCATTATTTGAATCAAGTTCAGACACAAATGAAAAAGAACACAATATTTTTGAAAAAGGAGAGTCATCTGGTACCAAATCAGATTTGTGTTCAAATGAATCTCCTAATTCTAAAAGTTTTAACATTTCTTCTTCTTCATTCTTAGAAATGGATGAGGAAAAGCTCGTGGATCTGAAGAAGCGAAGTGACTCTAGTGGAAATAGAAATTCCAATGTTGAGAAATGTATTGCTTTCAATAAAAGTTGTATGCATTCTCGTAATGTTTACAATGCAAGTGTCAATAAAAATTCCGAGATTTCAGATTTTAAACTGTTGACACAAGCAAAAAGACGAATACATTGTGCTCACTGTTGGGACAACTATTTCATGTTAAATCGCAATGCTTCTAAGGACAAAAAGTTTAAAAATGTTAATACTTCGAATTCTTCTTCTAAATCTTCAGCAAATCATTCAGCTAGAATGTTCGGCTTTGGGCTAAATAAGAAAAATAAGAAGAAAGAAATTAAAACAGTTGAAGTGAACATGATTCGGAAATGGATTCCTAAAAATCAAGTTAACAAACCAAGCTCACAAAAGGAACTAAAGTTTAAAGGAAAATTTCAAGGTTTCTCAACTGAAATTAATAAACTGATCCGTACTAACAACAAAGGAGCCATACTGATATGGGTACCTACGATGAAGTAATCTGTATTTTCAGGACCGTCATGTATGGGTCATAGATTCGGGAGCTTCGAGACACATGACGGGGTACAAGCACTTATTGTACGACTTTATGGTACATCGGCGGATCGGTTGGATTTGGAAATAATTCTAAAGGATATGTTCGAGGTCACGGAACTTTGAAGAATGACTCGATTTCTGTGGAAAAGGTATTGTATGTGGAGGGTTTAGGACATAACCTATTTAGCATTAGTCAGTTTTGCGACAAGGATTGTAAGGTAAATTTCGACAAGAAGTTCTGTCATGTTGTGGACGAAAAAGGCTCAGAAATCTTCAGAGCAAACCGATGCGGAGATCTTTACATAACCGACTTTGCTACTTTGGTTGCTTCGAAACAAGTTTGTCTCGTTTCAAAGGCATCTTTAGATGAATGTTGGTTGTGGCATAGAAGATTATCTCATCAGAACTTCTGAAGCATCAACAAACTGAGAATTGATGGACTGGTTAAAGAACTACCAGATTTGAAGATCGACAAAGTCTCAGTTTGTCCGACTTGTGAAATGGGGAAAATGAAACATGTTTCTCACAAGTCTAAAACTCAGTCCAACTGCAACAACGTTCTGGAGCTTATTCATATGGATCTTTGTGGCCCAATGAGAACTCAATCAATGGGTGGAAAGAAATATATATTGGTTATGATTGATGAGTACTCGCGTTACACTTGGTTGGAGTTTCTACGTCTCAAATCTGAAGCACCAGAGCTGATCATAAAATTCATAAAGAAGATTCAGATTCTTCTACAACGTTCAGTTCAAAAGATAAGAAGCGATAATGGAACAGAGTTCAAGAATGTCACTTTACAGTCATTTCTTGATTCAGTTGGAATTTCGCATAACTTCTCTGCACCAATGACTCCTCAACAAAATGGAGTGGTTGAGAGAAAGAACAGAACGCTCGTAGAAGCAGCTCGAACTATGCTTGCTTATTCGGGACTTCCACCAAGCATATGGGCTGAAGCAGTATCAACAACATGCTTCACACAAAACATGACTATTATAAACAAACGCTTAAATAAAACCGCATATGAGATTATTAATAATCGCAAACCTAATATAAATTTTTTGCGTGTATTTGGTTGCAGATGTTTTGTGCTCAAAGACAGAAAAAATCTTACAAAGTTTCAAGTCAAAGCTGATGAAGGAATCTTTATTGGTTATTCCTTGACATCCAAAGCACACAGGATCTACAACAAACGGACGAAGTCGGTCATTGAAAGCATCAGTGTGACGTTTGACGAAAATATTACTTTGACTTCTGGACAACACGGTTTAGGACTCGGACTTCAACCTGAAGCATCTACTCAACAAGGAGTAGAACCTGCACAAAAACAGTCATCTGATTCTGTTTTAAATTGTAATAATAATTCAGATTTAGATTTACTATTCTTCGATGCGTTTATGGATACTTCAGCAGATATGGAACCACCTTCTGTTTTCGTAAATGCAAACATACCACCGACGAGTGTTGATATCTCTGGTCCTTCTAAAGAGAACGGTGTTAATACATCAAGTGCTACAGACGTATATCCGACTGAGTCTACACCTGTTATAGTTTCTGAACCATCTTCTCCAAGTGAAGACCCGGTTTCTGAGAAAACATCATCGGATGTCTCTACACCTGAATCAATAGTACCTGAAGTTGAACTGCCAACACCGACTCAAATTCCTTCAGCTGAATCGACAGAAGATATACTTGCGGTCTTAGATGAAAATGATGATTCCAACACTCGTGCTGATATTCAAACTCTCCTGAGCACACTCAAATGGACACTGCAAATATAATTGGTGACATCAAGGACGGTGTAAAGACAAGATCTGCCACATCAAACGAGTGTTTATATGTAAACTTTTTGAGCTCACTAGAACCCAAGAAAGCTTCCGAAGCATTACTAGATCCAAATTGGATTAATGCGATGCAAGAGGAGTTGAATGAATTCAAGCGCAACGAGGTATGGCGTTTGGTGAAGCGTCCTAAGGACAAGACCATCATCGGTATAAAATGGGTCTTTAGGAACAAGAAGGATGAAGCGGGCATAATTGTTAAAAAAAAAAGCCAGATTGGTCACAAAAGGTTACAATCAACAAGAAGGTATTGATTATGAGGAAACCTACGCACCGGTGGCACAGATTGAAGCTATTCGGATTTTTCTCGCATACGTCGCTCACAAGAACTTGAAGGTCTTCCAGATGGATGTAAAGTCTGCATTTCTGAACGGGGTTCTTCATGAAGAAGTGTATGTGAGTCAGCCCGAAGGCTTTGTAGATCCAAAATTCCCAAACCATGTCTATGTCTTGGACAAAGCTCTTTACGGACTTAAACAAGCACCACGGGCATGGTATGAAACTCTAACAATTCACTTGCTTGAATCCGGTTTCACCAAAGGTACTATCGACACTACTCTTTTTCTTAAAAAGAAAGGTGATGATTTAATACTTGTACAGATTTATGTTGATGACATTATCTTTGGTTCTACAAACCCTGAAATGTGTGTTGATTTTGAAAATGTAATGAAAACACGATTTCAAATGAGCATGATGGGGGAATTAAAAAATTTCTTGGTCTACAAGTAACACAATCAAAAGAGGGCATTTTTAAATCAATCTAAATACATAAATGACATGCTTAAAAAGTTTGATTTAAATTCTTCCTCCGTCATGAAAACACCAATGGCTACTGGTCGGCTTTTGGACGCTGATTTATCTGGTAAATCAGTTGATCAAAAACTATGTCGTAGCATGATTGGTTCTTTATTATATCTCACGACAAGTAGACCAGATATAATGTTCGCAACGTCATTCTGTGCTCGTTTTCAAGCAAATCCTAAAGAGTCACACCTGATTGTTGTTAATCGGATCCTTCGGTATCTCAAAGGCACAAGAAATTTGGGCCTTTGGTATCTAAAGGATTCAGGGTTTGAGCTAATAGCTTTACAGATGCAGATCATGCCAGAAACAGGATGGACATGAAAAGCACATCTGGTGCATGCAAATTTCTAGGGGATAAGCTTGTGAGCTGGTCTTCTAAGAAGCAGAATTGCGTGTCAACATCTACTGTAAAAGAGAAATATGTTGTCGCGGCAAGTTGTTGCTCTCAAGTGTTGTGGATGAAGACTCAGCTGAAAGACTATGGATACATCATCAACAAGATCCCAATCTATTGCGATTCCAAGAGTGCAATAGCTATCACGGCAATCCTGTTCAACACTAAAAAACAAAGCACATTGATGTCAGGTACCATTTTATAAAAGATCATGTGGAGAAAGGAACCATTGAAATGTATTTTGTGCCTACTGAACTAGAACTTGCTGATTTATTCACAAAACCTTTAGATGAAAAAAGGTTTAATTTCCTAATCAGCAAACTACGAATGTTAAACACTTAGGCATTTTTCTGATTTCTTTAACACATTGAGGGGGAGTGTGTGTGTTTGTTTATTTTATTATATTCTATTTTTGAGGGGGGGGGGTGTGGATGTCTAACTGAGATACACTAATAGTTCTGGACTCATGTTCAATGAGTACCAAAAATTTTCATCTGTACTTGCAGATTTATCTGAGGTTGAGACGACTGAAGATGCATCTTTTAAGGGGGAGAAAGATGCATAAGTCTGTAAGTATGGTATATCTTGTATAGTTCTGTTTTCTATTTAAAAAAATTGAGAGAGAGGGGATATTTTTCAAAGGAAAAGAGCTTAAAATGTTTTAATCTGATGAGAGATTTTTGAAAGTTTGAATTTTCCTGAAAAAGTTGAATTTTTTGTTAAAAAACACTGAGTTTTCGGATCCCTAAGGATACGAGAAGTCCACTTTTCGGACCCTTAAGGATACGAAAAGTTACTTTTCGGATCCTCAAGGATACGAATATGTGAAATCCCAAATCTCTAGCAAGAAATCAAGAATGATGTAGAGAGAAAATCTAGAGTACACAAGTCATCCATATATTGATCTTCAAAGTACAAATGACTAATGCTACAAGTTGTTCCTAAAGGGATCTTGATTCTCTACTAACTAAGAACTAGACATGCCTATTTATACCCATAACATACAAGGTATAAAGGCACAGCTAACTAATACAGTACATTGACTTTACAGTAAATCTTGAATACAACAATGCTCTAACAATCTCCCCCTTTGGATTCAAGATTTAAAAAATATGACAGCAGTCTTCAGCTCTTTGTAAAGTCAATCTTCTCCAACAGACACTCTATCAAACCATCTTCAAATAGCTTTATCTCCACTAGTTCACGGCGAACTATATGCTTTGACACTCTTTAAGAACTCAGCTTTAAAGAATCTTCAGACAAACATGAAAAGTCATTGTCTTTTTCTTTGAAAAATCAACCTTCTTCAATACAATCTTCAAAGATTGTCTTCAAGTCTTGAACATGAATTTCATATCTTTATATAGAACCATCAATTAGGAACAAGATAAATCAGAAACGATTAGAGTTTGGATCAGAAAGATGTGAAACCATCCACATTGTTGAACTTTTAGGTGTAAGCGCATTCCGAGAACCACTCAGAACTAAGATAACCAAATTCGGTGTAAGCGCATTCCGAGAACCACTCAGAACTAAGATAACCAAATTCAGCAACATTTGGACTTCACATGATCCTTCTCCCCCTAATCTTCAGTCTTTGTTCACGAATCTTGGACTTGAAATATCTTTGATTTGAAAGCTCTTTGACATGAAATTGAAATTAAACTTTTCTCCCCTTTTTCGATGATGGTGAGCATCATAATCATCGAAAACCATTTTCAATTTCAGTCGTGTTTTTGAGTATTGCTAACAATCTCCTCCTTACAGAATAACCTTGCTCCCCCTCAAAATAAGAATTCTGGAGCAATTTATTTTCTCCCCCTGAAAGTATGCATATATTTCAATAACGTACAGTATTTGAAATTGTAGCACAAATTTTAAAACAAATTTACACAAGGAAAATAAAATTCATTGAATTTCATTTTATAACAACAAACATTTGATCATTTGAAAACTTTACAAAAGAAATTCAACTTTATGAAATTTAATAGATTTTTCAATCAAATGCATGTGTTTGGATGCAAGAACAAGTCATCATTGTATATCAAGTTAAAAATGTTCAGTTTCAACCCCTTTAGTAAATCTATTTGGTGTGCTAGCATGCGAAATATGATTAGCTTCAAGCATATGCAATTCTAAAACATATAAGAATACTTTGCTCTACTCACACTATTTGTCCAAAATCAGAATTTTCACAAATTTACGGGTTTATCGCGACTTTGTATTTTCCCAAGTTTCAAGAGATGTGTGCTCATTGGCATCTTTTGATTTTGTGCTCATTGGCATCTTTTGATCAAAAAGTTTAGTAAGAATAAGATATACCGTTAAACATGACTTTCTATATGGTTCTATAGCAGGATTTGGGTCAGCATATCCCAGACCAGTTGGCCTTAGGTGCTAGGTGACGAGCACCCCTTAGAACTTAATTTCCCAAACCAGAAAGGCCACATCGATATATCTTAAACCCATTTGTGCCAGTAAAACATGGCTTTCTATCTGGTTCTATTGCAGGATTTGGGTCAGCCGATCCCAGACCAGTTGATCTTAGGGACTAGGTGTCGAGCACCCCTTAGGACTTACTCTCCCAAACCAGAAAGGCTACAGGTACAAACTTTCAAACTAAATGATATTCTATATAAGTTCATATTTCCATCACAAAATATGAATAATATCTCAATCACTTGGTTCTAAAACATAGTGCTTCCCCCATATTTTCGTTTCCATCCATCATTCTGACATATAGGCTTTTGAGCATTATATTCTATATATATCCAGATTCACATAACTTTGAGCATTCAGCATAATTTCATTCATGTTTTGCTTATCTTTCGATTTATTTCAGAGGTGAAAGTTGAAGCAAATCTAACTCAGATAATACAAAGATTCTTGAAAAAATCATCTTTTAGCACACATTTAATTCATTGAATGAAAATTGAAAATTTTATCTCATTGAATTAAATTTGTAAAGATTCAAGTTTTCAAAGTGGTAGAAACAAAATATAATCCAATGTTACCTTTCATCACTTGTTCCTTGAAGTAAAAGGATATAACATTTAAGGATATTACCTGAGAAGTGTGAGTTCTAAACTGATTTGTTTAGAAGTCTTAGTCTTTGAAGTACGGGTCCTGAACTGAATTGTTCAGAAGCCATAGTCGTTGAAGCACGGGTTTTGAACTGATATGTTCAAAAGCCAATGTTCTTTGTCTCCCCCTTAATGGTACAACTATTCTTCAAAAAAATCCACCGCTTCTCTTCTGTTTTCAGTCATGTGTGTAGTATGAATTTACAAGTCAGTACAACACATGATAAGCCTGCAAAACAGATTAAGCAGATTTTGGTACCCAACGGGACTTGGGTCCTAGTGTGTTAGGTGTAGATTTCTTAAAAGGAATACTGTAAGTACCGTACCAATAAGAAGTATGATTTTTATGCACAAAATCATTTGTTCCACAGTAAGAACAACAAATTTTCTTTTGAGCTAAACTGATTAATTGATTTACAGAATAAACCAAATCAGGTTTGACAAAAGATTTACCTTGAAATGTATTGCCCTTCTTGGCATTTGATGTGAAAGCAGATGATTTTGGCACTTCTTTCTTCGGAATTGTTGTGCCTTTGACTCTCCATTCCATCTTCACCCTCATGAAGATTGGAACTTCTTCAAATTTGGAAGTATTAACTTTAGGCACATTTCTTTTGTTATCTGATTTATCAAACAGAGGATTATAGAAGAGATTTGTTGAACGAATCTGATCTTTTGAGAAACCAGTTGATCTATTAATATGTTTAGAAGGAATGTTTTTAAAACTCGAACTTGAAGCAGTTTTAAAAGAGCATTCAGAATCATTTGAATTAACAAATGGAGTCTGAAAGATACTTTCAGGACTTACCTGCTTTGAGACATCAAATTTAAAAATGATGTTTTCAAGTTCCTTGACTTTGTTTATTAAAACATTTTTCTCTTTAGAAATTAGATCAAATTTCTTTTGGAGATCAGATTTGATCAACTGATCCTTCATAATATCAGCTGATAAACCAGATAATCTTTTGGTAAGATTAAGAATCACATCTTCAAAATATTCGCATACTTTTGGATCAAAAGTATGCCAAATCGATCAAATAACAAGTTTTGATCAACTAGAAATCTGTCCATCTTCATTTTTCGAATAAGTCTGCGAAAGAATCACTGAAATTGGTCAAGAATTGAAGAAGTTATGATGATTTTAGTGATTTTCGAATGCTGTTACTTGAATTCGGATTATTCTTGATGAATTCGGATTATTCTTGATGAATTCGGATCCTTCATCATTTACTGTTCATTGATGGTTTCGAATCCTTCATGCTTTACTGTTCATGGTTTCGGATGCTACTATTGTTTGGATGGCTTAGATGGTTTCGAACTGTTCAGAGTTGTTGGTTTCGGATCTTGTGAAGTCCGAAATATTGCTGAATTTGGTCATCTTAGTTCTGAATTTCGGAATGTGCTTACACCAAAAGGTTCAAAGATATTCAGCTTGCCACATATATTTAGCAACTGTCAAAGTTTAAAAGAGCTCAAGTCTTTCAAGATATTCAGAAGTTGATTGTTGGAGTTCAGTCTTTGATTGGATTGGAAGAGACGCTTGAATATTTGCAATCATTATTCTGAAGTTTTGTTGACGATGCTAGACCTTTGAGTGCTCTTTATCATTCTTCTGACTTGATCAACCAGAATTGTGAGAGCTTGCAATCATTGTTCTGGTGCTTTGGTTGTGATTCAGACTTTTGAGTGCTTATAATCATCCAGCTATTTCTTGAAGATTGAAGTTCTGGATTCTCTTCATTCAGTGGCTTGAAGTATTTTGAAGACGAGCATTTCTCTACAGTTGCTGAACAATGTTATTTGCTTGGGTCGTCTCATCCCTACCTAGTAGTGCGTGCTTATTACCGTTCCTCCTTCAAGCAAGACGGATTCTTTGTTTTTCACTAAATGCATACACTTTGAAGATGATTTTAGTGCATTTAGTTGAGGCTAAGAGCAACTTTCAAGGGGGAGCCAAGCCTACATTTGAAGAATGCATCGCTAAAGTTTTTACAAGGAAATCAAGGGGGAGAGGAGCTAATGATTTGAAGATGATTTGCTTTCCAAAACTTTAGGGGGAGAATGTTAGGACACTGAAGTTGTCCTTTATAATAGAAAGTTTTGTAAAGCAATAGCTGTGTTAAAGGGCTTATGCTTAATTGTTGTAGCAAGTGATGAAGACTATAAATAGGTCTTTACTTGTAGTTTGTAAGTAGTGAATTCATTAATACAAGATGTAGATCTCTAATCACTTTGTGTTCTCTCTAGGTTAGATTTCCTTTTCAATAATGTTCTTCATCATCTTGTTACACAATACTTGGATTGTATGAAGATCATGGACCTAACAGAATAGTTCACTTTTTGGATCCTCAAGGATACGAAAAGTCTACTTTTCGGATCCTTCTGATACGAAAAGTCAACTTTTCGGATCCTTCTGATATGAAAAGTCAACTTTTCGGATCCAAGAGGATACGAAAAGTTTTTCATATGATCTCAGTTTGATCCGAAAACTTTTTCAAAATTGAAACTTTTCGCATCGTTGTTCATGCGAAAAGTTTGATGAACAGTGCCATGTCATTTTTCTGACATGTATTTTTCTACTGTTTGCAAAAGTGGGGTCCTCTAAAATCGTGCCATGTGTCATTATATTGAGAGTATAAAAGGTTTTCAAAACCTCAATTCCCACTTTTTCCAAAATTTGCAAAAATCGTGCGTCCTCTCTTGAATTGCAACTGTTCATCTTTCAAAGGCTTTCAACTTCAATCTTCGATTTCTTCATCTCCAGGTAACCATTTCCTTCGAAATTTGTCTCATTGAACTCGATTTTATGTTCTAAATGCTTTTATCCGTTTACTTTGTTGATTATCATGTTTAAATTTGTCAATTTTGATTGAAATGGTGTTGTGAGACTGTTCATCTTCTGAACAGTTGATTCCATGGATTATGTATATCATTGTTAATGATTCTTGTTCATCTATTGTCATGTATCATTTTCGAATCTATCTGTTAACATGATTAGAATTTATCATTTGTGGTTTTTGGGTCTGTGTTCATATCGATAATATGGGTCTGTGTTGATTTAGTCGACTTAGGGTTTAAATGTCAAAATTTGTTGTTAATTTGTTATGGGTTTGTAATTTCGAGCATGTCTGTGTGTTCATTGTGGTCAACAACATCAATCTTAATCGATTTCTTTTAATTTGTGTTCATATTGGTCATGTGAAAAGTTTTGCCCAGTTTGAATCATCTGAAAAGTTTTGGGATGGATTTTTTTAACAAGTCTAGTTTTCGGATCCTTGTGATACGAAAACTTTGACCTTGATCCGAAAAGTTTTCATGAATTGCATGCGAAAAGTTTTTAACAATTGAATATTTTCTAAGGATAGTTTTCGGATCCTTCTCAATCCGAGAAGTTTAGTTTTCGGACTCTACTTCATCCGAAAAGTAAAGTGTTTGGATCCTCTTGATCCGAGAAGTCATGTTTTCGGATCCTTCTTATCCAATAAGTGTGGGATTCGGATCCCTCTCAATCCGAGAAGTTGAGTTTTCGGATGCTTCTCAATCCGAGAAGTATGATTTTCGGATCCTTCTTTATCCGAATTCCTTTTGTCTATTTCATGCCTAATCCAAAAACTTTGTGTCTTGATGTGTTTTTGTACATGGTCCGAATTCTATACTTAGTAAAAAAAATTAAAGTTTTTTAAAAAATGCTTTTTGCTAAATTTAACTTTTTCAGAACTGTTCTTTCAAAACCAACAGTTCACATGGCAAATCAAGAAGAGCAAAGCAGAGTTCAAGGATTTGGTGACCATGTGCCAATCCTTCCCGAGGCAACACCCGACATTCCATTACCATCAACACGATCCGTACATCCGTCATACACCGGAGGCCATCCTGATCATGCCATCATCCATCCATCCAATTACGTCGAAATCAAATTCAACAATCATCATGTTGACTTTGATCATATCAACATTCATCCAGTGGTGAAGGAAATACTGCGGAACCATCCTTTGGCATACATATTGACTCACACACTCAATGTGCTTATGTTGTACTTACAACAAGCATGGAAGACAATCACACCCACAATTGAGCATAGACGACCAATATTCCAAATCCAAATTGATGAATTTATCACCAAGCTTGACTATCATCGATTGAGGCTCGTTCTGAAATTTCCTGGGCCTACATCAAGACCCGGAAAGACTGAATTTGCTGCCTATCCTTCAGAATCTGAAGTTTTGACAGAATCAAGGCTATGGGATATACGGGCGAACTAAATCAGATAAAAGATTTCTACAAGGGGAATCTACCGCCGATTTATTACACTATCTTCTCTGTGATCAACCGATGCTTAACATCAAAGCATTCAGGAACCGATAGTACCAACATTAGAATTCTAAAGCTGTTTCATGTGGTGGTGTATGATCTACATGTAGATTATGCAGCCATTTTCTGGCATGAACTGCACGAGAAAGTGGAAGAAAGGCAGAAAAACAAGGGCAGACCGTACATTCCATACATGAGGTTTCTACAATTGATTGTACACAGTATGATGCGTTCCAACAAAGACATCCGAGAAGATTTAACCATCCTTCAGTGCCTGAAAAATCAATGCAGTATCTCCAACTACCAAAGCAGCAATTCAATTATGAGATGCCATTACCGGAAGGGTTCCTCGGATACACGAATCAGTACGCTGAGTGCATAGTAGAGTATAGAGAGTCTATGGTCTGGCCAGAACCGGAGGGACCTACCCCAGACTCATCCCCTAGAAGAGATGCGTCTGTGAGGGTTCAGGATGCAAGGGCTACTGAATGGGGAGCGCATAGGGAAAATTTCGAGAGGGGAACTGGTGGGGGTCAGTTATCTGAATCTGAAGGTACATGGTTGTCGTCTCCGGACACACAATTAGACAATCGTGTAGTCCAATCCACCGAGGAGTTGATTCCCAGACATGTTGGGACAGCTGCTTTGGCTGGGGCTCGTGGACCTTCTAATGATGATTCGGATTAAGACAACGCGTCTGATTCTGCGGAGGAACAGGAAAATCAAGGTGACAATGATGATAATGATGACGATGATGATGATGATCAAGATGGTGCTGCTAATGAAAATGTTTTTGGTAATGTGGCGGATATTCTAACTTTTCCACGTATGACTTCGCCTGCTGATATTACTTTGGAAGATATTAATATTGCTGATATGGCGGAAATGACTCACATAGATGCTGAAAATGTGCAAACTGTTATTGAAATAGTTGTGGAGATATAAGGAGAACCGAGGGAGTTTTAGTTGAAGATGTCAGTGAGCCTGCGAGAGAGAATGTAGAAAAAATATGGAGAGTGTGAGTGCTACCATGACCTACTATACCAGACGGGAAACCACATCCACCACCAGATCTCATGTGTTGGGATCAGGTGTTGAAAAAGACGTTAGTCTCCCACTAACGCATTCGCACACCCCAGCCAGCCATTCGGCTTCCTCTCAACAGGAAACCGTCTCATTTTCTCATGGGGCTTCAGCACAACTTCTATCCGGCTCTCACTTGGAGAGTTCGGGTATTGAAACAGATAGACACCCTCCCCGGTCCTCGACCTTCATTTTTGCACATGTATCGAGTCTAGAGCCAGTTACTGAGTTATTATCTTCCTTGGCTAGGACACTTTTTGTTACTATTGACGGGAGTCTTAGTGCCGCGTCCGAAACGCTCAGAGTAATTCCTACTGAAGGATTACAAGGATTGAGTGGAAGTCCTACCAGCGCTAACATTATTCCAATGTTGAACGTAGGCCACACAGTTGATTCAACTGCTGTGTCAACGGGTAACCTAAGTGGTCCCGGTGGTGATCTCCCAGTCTTTGTGACAAGGAATGAGCTCGATGGCGCCTTAAAGGTTGTTGAGGACAGTTTGATAAGGGTGATACAAGAGGTAAAGTACTTGTTGAAAGGGAAAGGGTCGTTGATTGAAGAGCCCGAATTGCCTCCACCTCCAGTTACACCAACTCGAGTGCCTACACAGGATTTATCAGTTGATGAGCTAAAAGATTTGTTTTATGCTAAGTTGCTTTCTATCATCCCCGATGATCAGCAAAGCAAGAATCTGTTATCACTTCTTGAAAACTTTCAATCCCGACCACAACCACCTCCACCTACACCTACACCCACACCGAATGTCGTTACATCAACAGAGTTCAATCAATTTAAGACAGAGGTAACACAAAATCTCAGCGATATGTAGAAAGCTATGGATGAACTGGCAAAGCAAGTGACCATACTGAATCAGAATTACAAAGAACAGGCTCAAGGTGTTAAAAGAAGACATGATCAGGATCCTGATGATCATAATCATGAGGGGGAGATGAGCAAGAAACAAAGAACTGATTCAGAGACTCCGAGTATGGGTAAAAATTTGTCCACTACAGAAGTTATTCAGATGTTTGAATCGGGGGTTATGGGTGAAGAAAGTGGAAAGCATATTGTTTTGTATGTGGATCCTAATGTGGAACCGACGGTTGAAAAGCCCGAGGTAAATGAGGAGGAGATAAGCGAAGTCGTTGATAGTTTTGAGGAAGTTGTGGAAATTGTGGATATCAGTTCAGATGATGAAGCTGATGTAAATGAAAGTGATTATGACAAGTATTGGAGAGTCAAAGAAGAGACAGAAACATTGCTAATGATTACAGATGGGTCAGTTGAGCAAGAAGTTGAGTTTAGTAAAGAAGAAGTTGATTTTCTTACTGAAATCTATGGGCCAAAAACACCTGAAGACATAGCCGTTAGCCCCATACACAAACCTGAACCCATATCCAGTACCTTAAATTCATCTCAACCTGAAACCACACCTTTAACTTTCAATCTTACCCAACCAAGCACTACTCAAACCAAAATCCCATCCCCTGAACAAACCATTCCGGTACATGATTCTCCACCAACATCTGAACCAATCTTTGAAGAACCAAAACCTGAAGTATCTGAACCACCTTTTGTACCACCTATCAATCCTTCATCTGACCAAGCTGGGCACTCAAACCCTTATAGTCAACCTGGCACCTCTGGAACCAAAAGAAACACTTTGAGTGAGGCTGAAGAAAGGAAAAGAACTCTAAGACTGAGAACACCGTTTATGGAGGATACTGAGAGGAGGTTGTTTGTACACAGATTAAAAAGATTGAATCCCTATGCTATCTTGGGGATTAATGATCATTCGGATGATTACAAGTTTGAGTACATCTACTTCTTGAGGGCCAAATGTCAGAAAGAAAGATTTGTGAAAAGCAAGAAGTTGATTGTTACAATCAAGGAGGTGACAACAAATCTGTTTTACAAGATGTGGTATCCGACATTTGTAGTTCAGAGGCAAGACTGTAGAAATTACTCTTTCACCGAAGTTGATTTCTGTCATTTAACAATTGATGACTTTGAAACCATGTATCATTACTTCAGAGATCTACAGATCAGAAAAGAGAATGTGATCTTAGCTCTAAATGCCATAAAGAGGTTTTTGAGAAGGCACATCCTGTACACTCAGTGCCATGACTTCTAGATGGGATTGGAGAGTGATCAACCTATGGTAAACTTGATAAGGACAAATCAACATATTAATGGATTGGAGAGGATGCCTTTGTATGCTATTATTGGTGATCCAGAGTTTGGTGTGGTATTCAAGAATGAATCAGGAGAAAAGAGCTTTATCAGATTCAGTGAGTTGGCAAAATATTCAGATGGCACGTTGAAGATTTTTAGATTTCAACTTGAACAAAGACTTAAGAGACATGATGAAGAAAGGAAAGTTTCTTGGATGTCTACAACGGCAAGAATTCTTATGGTTAGAGCTTTGACAGAGATTGACGACAGACTCAAATTCAGAATGGCCATGAGAAGAGTTGAAACATATCTTGGGGTTCGTAGAAGAAGAAGACCGTTCCTGCCTTGATAACTAAGGGGGAGATTGTTAGAGCACTTTTGTAGTTATCAAGACAGTATTGCTTTCATGTGTAACTTCCAAGTATGAGGCATGGACTTGTCATGGACCTACTATATAAGGAAGTCCCTTTGTAATATTTCATAAGCTTTTAACTCATTTGTACTTACACTCTTAATAGATGAATGACAATTTCTCTCTCTACATTGATTGATCATATTTGCTAGATTTGAGGGAACAACAGGGACCTTTCTCTTCCTTGTATTCAGAGAGCAGGTTTTTTTCTCCAGTTATGTGTTGAGAGCATCCACTATCAAGATACCATATACCCTTCGAGACCTGCAATCATAAGGAAGATTAAGTTTGAATTGGTACCCACTTTACTATGGGTCCACATTTGTCAGTGGAAGAGGAAGTGAAAGGATCAACGATCTTCACAACATCTGATGATTCAATGGCAATGATCACCTTCATTTTGGTTAATTTCTTAACCTTAGTGGTATTTTTCACCTTGTCAACTTTGGTGATCTTCTTTGCCTTGGAGGCAGTCATCTTCATCTTAGCTGATTTCTCAGCTTTGGTGGCTGTGGGGCACTTACTAGCCATATGATCAGTAAGTCCACAGTGATAGCATTTTCTATAGCTTAAAGTAGCTTTAGGACCATAGGCAAAATTATTTAAAAGTTTTAAATGAGCAAGGCGTGTACCAAGAATGCCTTTAGCATAAGATATCGGAGGAACCTTAGGTTCTTCGGATTTCTTAGCTTTTATATCAAACCTTATTCTTGGGGTCGATCGTTGAATATGTTTAGGGATTTTAGCGTTTGAAGTAGAAAGTTGATTAGCTGAAGGCTTAGAATTATTCTTCTTCAGCTTTGGCTTGTCAGTAATAGCAAAAGGTTTGTTTCTTCTGAAGTTACTCTTTCTTCAATCTCCTAAAGGAGTTTGTCAAGAGTTCCAGTGATTCATCAATATCTGACATGAAGATCCTGAGGAATCATTAGAGTTGGATTCCATCTCAGTGATAGTAACGGAAGATCGCTGAAAGGGTAACATCTCTGAGGAGAGTAAAGCAACAAGTGTGCATATAGAATCTTTTGAATCTTTTACAAGATTTTTCTTAAGCTGACATGATTGCTCATGATTGAGCAGAATGCCATAAAGAGTGCTTAAGGATATATCTTTGAGATCCTTTGAGAGTTTAAGATACATCGTATAACTGTCCAAACTTTAAGGAAGATATTCCAAGAATTTTGCCAGGGTCTCAGATTTAGAGTAGGTCCTACCAACAGTTCTTAAATCAATTAATAGACAGTTAAAATGTTGGTGTACCTCAGATAAAGATTCATTCTTACGACAAATGAAGCTTTCATATTTTCTTACCAGATTTATCTTTCTGGATCCTTGTACTTCAGAAGTACCTTCATATTGAACACAGATTGTGTCCTACATGGCCTTTGACGTTTTGAGATTCATAACAGAATGATAAACCTCATCAGGTAGAGCCATAGATATTATTGATCTGGCTTTGGTATCAATGGCTACCTTCTTGTCTTCATCAGTCCATCTAGAGACCTCTTTTAAGATTTCTCTTTCAGGAATGGTTGGCATGTTAGCAGTGGCAGGAACAACAGGAGATAGGAAAGAAGGAATATAGGGTCCATTTTCTACCTAGTAAGGCATAGTGAGATCTACACCTTCTAGAAAAAGCATCATTCGATTCTTCCAGAGAATGAAGTTATCTCTACTGAATCGAGGAGGTTTTGCAAGAGAACCATTGTCGATATAGTTTGCGTTTGTGTTTAGTGCCATTTGAAGAATAGCAAGGAAGAGAAAAGTATAAGCAAGATCTTGTTTATGAGATTAAACAATCTGCTCTGATACCATTTGTTGGTCCCGAAAGGTTATACAAGTACAATAGTTTATAGAAGGGGGGTTGAATACAAACACAAATTTATAGTTTTCTAAATTGTTTATTGATAAATCAAACACAATTTACAGCTTGTTGTAGAATAAGATTAAGTAAACCTAATCTAAACAAACTTGAGAATCACAAAGTGTTCTTGCACTAAGAAGATAAAAGGAAAAGGAGATGTAGAAGAACAAGGGTTTCCTACGCACTAAGTAGTTCAGGAGAGATCATTGAAAATGAAGGGGTATTGCTCCTATTTATACCCCATGCATTAAATGCATGGCAGGAGCACTTTACACGTGTTAACATCTGATTGGGCGCATGCTTCTGACTTTTATCAAGACATTCTTTGAGCAGTATGGTGAACAATGTAGATGTCTGAGCAGTATGGTGAACAAGACATTCTTTGGACAAAAGCATGTTTCTTCTGACCATCCGTACTTTTGTGCAAAGAGATAAGACAAACAAATCTTGAGTAACAAGCTTCATGATCAACGATCACTGGGGAGGTCTTCCATCAGGGAGTGCTGATGAAAGTCAGCTATCGCTGAAGCTTTATTCTTGATTTGTCGCGCGTGTAGACTTGTCTTGGTTTCACTGATGTACACATCAGATCATGAGTAGACTTGTCCTTGTTCATCAGCTTTGTCTTCGATGTCAGCGATGAACTCCTTAGTCGCGAAGCTTGTCTTCAGGGATTACAATCAACACCGTTACATTTGAAATCATCAGTGATAATGAACAGACTCAAGTTATCGCTGATAAAAAATTATTACACATGTTATCGCTGATGGCGAAACATTAATACATACATATTCTAATTGCAATTTTCACTAAGTATTCTAAGGGTCTTTATCAAATCACTGAGAGAGTTTGGATCAACACACTTCCCCAATCTTTTTCGTAAAGATTAATCAACATTCAAATCAATGATGCAACAACAAGATGCTATTTGTAACAAGTAGTTTTTTTGTGTGGATTTCATCAAATGAAAAGTAATAATTTATTAGCAGCGGTGTAGGATCAAATCCCAAAAATAGTAAGTCTTTCCTTTCGAAAGTCTTTTTCAAAAATTCTATATAAACTTTTTATGATATGAAACTGAGATAGTTACCTTTTGAGAAAATTATAATGATAGGCGAAATGTCTATCTGTTATTCTTCTGAAGGTAGGAGAAAAGATAATGGACGGTTGTGATTCCGTCTCTGGGGATCGAACAAGGAGATTTGCCGGTCCAAAAAAAAGAAAAAAAAGGAGAAAAGATAAAACTAAAATAAACCGGATTTTTAATCCAAACTTAAGATTTAAGTTTGAAACTCATTTTATTGTTTTCTTTTCGTTAACCGTTAAGAGGTCATCTAAAAGATTCACAATATAACTAGGAAGTCGTTTCAAATACCACACATGCATTATCGGGTATGCGAGTGTGATGTAGCCCATTTGATATCTTCGTATACGAGAATCAACAAACTCGACTCCGCATTGTTCACAACATTTCGGGTCTTTTTTTAATCTCTGATTACTCGATAATTTCCACAAGCACCAATTCCACTTTTGCTAGGCCCAAAAATTCTTTGAAAAAATAATCCATCTTTTTCTAGTGTATTGGTTTTGAAATGAAAGGTATAAGGTTTTGTCACTAGTCCATTTATCTCTCCATTAGGCAGGATTTTTCAACTCAACTTATAACGGAATAATAAGAACCGGGTCGTGTAATTTCGTTTTAAAACGAAACTCTTTTCAAATCACTATGGAATCAAATTAGAATTCCTATTTTGATCATTTTTTTTAATTGTATCGAATCTATTTTATATTTTAGAGTGAACAGTAATCTTATAAAACTTTTACTTTCATTTTAACTAATTAGATTGTGTAATAGGTTCACTTCGTTCCCTTTTGGGCCGGTTGTGGGCAAGGAGGGATTCGAACCCTTGACACCGTGGTTCGTAGCCACGTGCTCTAATCCTTTGAGCTACAGGCCCCACTCCGTCTCCACTGGATATGTTCCCGCGAGTACCCTCAAAAAAAGGAACTTTTGCTCTATTCTCGACGACGAAGTAATTTAATAACGACGGATGGGTCATTTAAATAGGAAGAGTTTGTTGGCTAAATGTTTGTCCTCAAAATTTTTAATCTAATAGTTTTAAATTATCCTCAAATCTTGAACAACCGAATATGTTCTCAAATCATGAATTGATATAGGTTTCTTTATCTATGAGAAGATGATAGACTAATAGAATGAGGTTGGTATAAGTATAAGAAAGAATGAGTATATGCGTCATGGTGTTGGATCATTTTTATGAGGAAAAAATTAGTGGTCATTATAAGAAATAACGTAACTATGATACAATACAACTATATGACATCCACCTAATTTTTGTCGTTGAATTATTTTTGGAAATTATGTTTTTATAAACTAAATAAAAAATATCAATTTTGCATATACCCACCATAATATTCAATATTACTATTAACTTGCGACCAACCATTTTTGTAAATATTTAACTTTAACACAAGAATATTATTACTTACACACACAAAAATGAAATATGCAATGTTAATTGAAAAAAAATAAGGTTCTACATGACGTGAGGCGTGACGTGGCGGCGAGGCCAAGCCTCAAGCCTTAGAAGCCACGGTGTTTTTAAGGCGTCAAATTTCTAATTCATATATAATATTATATATAAAAACATTTTTTTGTAGTGTTACTATATGAGTCAGTAGTAATAAGAAAGTTAAATTAACTTATATATTAAAAAACTTGCAACTAAAGCATTAAAAACGTAAAGAAAAATCAAATATCGCATTATGAAAACCACGCATTAGGCCATGGTGTGTCACGGGCTTAACGCGGCGTGACACACAAGCCTTGGTGCCATGGCGGCGAGTTTTTTAGAACAACGAAAAAAAATATAAAATCAAAGTAGGAATGAAAAACAATTTGTATTCAAACCTTTAAATTTCATATTGTGGTGAAATTAAAGTTGATGGTTGATTGTCTATCCTTAGGCCATCCGTAGCCCAGCGGGATGGAGGGCGGGATGGAGCGGGGTGGGCTACGGCATCTGCGGGATCGGCGGGAAGGGATGGGATGTGGGATCCCCATCCCGTTTCAGCCCGAAGAAAATGTGAGGAGGAGAGGTGGGTCCCAGGTGAGAAATGAGAGGGAGTGGGTTAGGGAATGGGGTACGGGTGTTTAGGGATTGTTAGGGATTGAGTGAGGGATGAGAGAAAAGCTGATGTGGCGCTGATGTGGAGTGGAATATTTGAAAGATTCCCTCCATGGGGTACTGATGGTCTTAGGGATGTTAGCGATTTGAATCATACCTAAATAACGAAGACTTTTATATATTAATTTTTTATTCTTTAGTTTTGTGCGATCCATGCTATTTAATTATTCAAAATATTATTATCTCAAGTCATGATTGATGAAATAGTATATATGATCATATTTATACACTAATGAGTGTCGAAAGTAATAGAGAAACTAAAGACTTATAAGATTGTTCTTTCACGATTCTTTTATCTCATTAACCAAGTATGTGATTGGATGTCGAATATATTTAAAATTATAGTTATTCAACCATCAAGATAAACTGAAGTTTGTTAAAATGGATGTGTATAAGTACTTTTTAAAACTAACATTAATATTTTCAAATAAAACCACTAATATTAAGATGGTTTAAAACAAGACAAGATGGATGTGCTGTTACCCACCAACAAATGACAAATACAAGCTAGCATCCAAAAAATACTAGGTTAACGATGCCGATGTTGTTGGACCTACGAGCTCCTCATTTTTTGGATCCTTGTTGGCGAACTTCATTTTACCTTTCCGCTCATGCCTTCTCCTTGTCCTTACTAGAGCCTTCTACTAACGAGTATTTAAAGTAGCATGATTCGAATAACTTTCTGACACTTGATGTAAAAACTAACGAGTATTTAAAGTAGAATCACATACCACTTTGGATGCATGTTTGAGCAAGATCTTGAAATTCGAACAGGAGAAAAGGACACACCATCAAGGATGAGGACCATACAAGATCATTGACACTGACCCGACATGCCTTATGTTTTGAAGTAAAAAACTGATTATAAGATGGTTATTTTTAAAACCTATTAATTGTTATAATATTTTATATGTTAATTATAACTCATTAATTTCTAAAAAATATATATATATTGAATTTATATATAAACACTACAAAAATGATTGTTTTTTTAAGAATTCTTTATCTTGGAATGTATGACAAATTGTTTCCGATAACTTAAAAAGGTTTGTTGTTTCAAAATAAAAATCTACTGATAACGAGAATTCAATGTTGATTTTGATAGTTGAATAAAAAATCTACTGATACAATAATCAACTACAGTCTTAACAACTAACAAAATACTAAACAAGAGGTTAGCTTCACCAACTGATCAAACCATTAAAAAGAGGATGCAAACTCGTGTAAATAATGTTATGGTGTTAATTTATTCTTGACAATCCAATTCACAACAAACATATCAATGAATATTCAGCGGACATCATAACTAGAGATGACTCTTAGATTTTTTTTAATAATTATGTGGGCTTATATTGTGGAAATTATCTTAACTATTTAAATGGGTCTTTATTAATCTAATTAATATAGGTCAATGGGCTTTGATATTAAGAGACACAATTAGGGTTTAATGGGATTTTTGTAATCACATGACTATAAAATGGTTATGGTCCCCAATATACCAAAGCACCAGCGATTTCTAAACCCCATGATCTATCAGAATTCGGTCGTTCGGTAAAGAACATTAAGGGCTTTGGTTGAGGAAGATCATCACTTCCGCTCGATTCGTTCATCGTCAAGGTTCCGCGTTAAAAAGACACTAATCGATGGATTCAAGTATGTCATTCATTCTTAATGATTCAATAGTATACGGTTTTGTTATTGGATTGATTTGGAAAATTTTCCAACAAATGGTATCAGTGTCAGGTTATTTGTTGAATCTTTAAATTAAATATTATCAGTTTTTTGGTTTTGAATGGATTCAATGTTGAAACTCGCATAAAGTTTTTTTTTCTTCATCGATTGTGACCGGTTAAGGTCTGTAGATGGTTTTTTTTTTCAAAAAGAAAAAAAGGGTTGAACATGATTAATCCAAGTGATTCTATAAGTTTTATTGTTTTAAGAAGAAAAAAAAAGATATATGTGATGATACATTTTTCTTGATGACAGGTGGATGGCAACAATGTAAGTTCCTTGACGTTTAGTCAGTTCTTTGAAAGGAGGACATGTGGTTTCATAATTCAAGTTTACGTTCTTATGGTTTGGATTTTGCTTTGAAACCGGGACCTGGCCACTAACTCTATTAAAAGAGTTCGTTAGAGTCAAGGGCAAAAATAGTCCAACCATGTTTTTATCCCCTTTTTGCAATTTTTGTTTTGTTTTTCTTTAATGTTAGATAATCTATTAAACTTAAGGGACCTGTTATCTATAACTGTAATATATATATATATATATATATATATATATATGAGTTTTCACACAGGGACGTACACCTCCGACGATCTACACCGGCCAAACACCACATGGACCAAATAACTCACCATCGTCGACCAAACACTTCAGGGACCAAATTACCAAATCACAAGGATGGAGAGGTTGAAGATGACAGGATTTGGTGTGGCTTGAGGATTTGATCACCGTGTGTGGGTTTAGGCTCCAACTTTTACATAGATGACGAAGATCCCACAGGGACCATAGTACCCATGACTACCATAACCAACGACCACTTTTACAGGGACGATGAGTCTTGATTCTTGAATGTTACACAGGGACCATGAAGAACACATGATTTTATGATATATATATATATATATATATATATATATATATATAGGGAAGAGTTCAATTGAGAAGTCTAAATATTTTGAGAAATAGAGAAATAAAAAAACACGGGAGTGTTCATATATGAACGTTCATATATAAACAGTCATATATGAACGTTCATATATGACTGTTATATGAACGTTCATTTATGAACGTTCATATATGACTGTTTATATATAAACGTTCATATATGAACGTTCATATATGAACGTTCATATATGAACGTTCATATATGAACACTCCAACGTTCATATATGAACGTTCATATAACAGTCATATATGAACATTCATATATAACAGTCATATATGAACATTCATATATGAACACTCCCGTGTTTTTTTACTTCTCCATTTCTCAAAATATTTAGACTTCTCAAATGAACCTGACGTTATATATATATATATATATATATATGTGTGTATGTGTGTGTGTGTGTGTGTGTATGTAACACTGGGACCATCGTCCCTTCCACATCTCATCTCCGACCATGACACCGGACGTCTCATCCGGAGTTTTTGCACACCGGACATCATACCCACCGTCTTCATTCTTGGACCATTGATCTCTACTACTCGATTTTCTGCTCAAAAAGGGTTTTAGATCGATTTTTGCTCAAAAGGATTTTCTCCTTTATAACCACAACCCGGATCGAAGCAATATCATCCCCTAACCCTACCACCGTAACCCATTACCACAGGAACGAAACCACAGGGTGAGTGTCTAGGTCCTTGTTTGGGTTTGTTTTGGTCCCTGTGGCCGATGATGAGGTATCATCCCCATTCCAAGAATGATGGAGATGTACGATGAAGTGTGGAAGGGAGTAAGATGTGCGATGAAGTATCGTCCCTGTGTGTTTTTTGGCTGACTCAAATTCCTCCATTGAGTGTTAATCAAAGCCAGATAGAAAGCCTCGTCCCTGTAGTCGTGGTGTTAGTGGTGGTTGGTCCTGTGTCTCGTGTGTGTGTGTGTATATATATATGAGTTCATTAAAACATTGGTCCCTAAAGTTCAATGATTTTATACAAAAACAAGAAAACCAAAAAAATGCAAAAAGGGGACAAAAACATGGTTGGACTATTTTGCCCCTGACTCTAACGGACTCTTTTAACAGAGTTAGTGGCCAGGTCTCGGTTTCAAAGCAAAATCCAAACCATAAGGACGTAAACTTGATTTATGAAACCACAAGTCCCCCTTTCAAAGAAATCACCAAACGTCAGGGACCAAAATTGGAGTTTACTCTTATTATTATTATTATTATTTATTTGGTTTAAATGACATGCATATTGATTGTATTTTATGCATATAAAGTTGTATTTTGTTGCAAAAACGGGTGTCTGCTATGTTATACCTTTTGCATATGGAAGTGTACCTTGTTTAAATTATTCCTTCAAAATTCATTATTACGTTTGTTGGTCATGGTACTTGAAACGCCCTAAAATTTACAATAAATTTTAAACCTTAAATAACAAGATTTACAACTACATCTTCCAAAAACTTTCATACATAAATGGAGAATTAGTAACGAAGATTCATATTTACAACTGAACTATCAAAAACAACAACCTACTAATCTAATCCATAACAACAAGATTAGACTATAAGGGTTGTCTAGGTAATCTCCCAAATATCTTCGTCATAAACTAATCTCTCCATTTAAACCTTCAAAGGTCATAACCCAATAGTTGCTCTCCGCTCATCCCTTCATATCCCTTCCCGTGCTAGCATCTGGTAAGAAAACTTAATTTGGAAACATTAGGCTTCCGCCTAGTGAGAACATCCAGTTAAAATCAAAACGGTTATAAGTTTTGAAAACCAAATTCGTAAACTTTCATACCGTACACATAACATCTCTCGATGACGGGAATCATACTCGATTCCATGAGTATGACGAACACTGAGTAGGTCATAGTATCATGTTTAAGAGCGCCACTACGAATCACTGAGGATCCTAGATTTCAGCTCATGTCCAAGATAATACAATTAAGCCATGCCTATTTCTTGGTGAGGAAGTAGAGATTACAATTAAGCCATGCTTATCCCTTATCTTCCACTAGAAAACGGAAATAGGATTTTACCTTGCCTATTTCACAATTTCACGTCGCAATACGAAATGGGAATTACAATTGAGCCATGCCTATTCCTCATTTCAAGTCAACGGGAATTGCAATTGAGCCATGCCTATTCCACGTTTATCAAATAATGCTAGTGCCTATGGATCCATTACACTTACTAGCATACGTACATACACATGTTTAAATATCATTCTCTTATATCGTTAATGCATTTAAACCAACAATGAGATTTAACGTAACATTAAATGAGAAATCTTCCTCTATAAGATTTTCATTAAGTTTTCTCTTAAACTTAAATCCTTATTGGACATTAAAATAAAATCCATCAGAAAATAACAAACCCACGATTTCATATGGAAAAACGGTACTATTGGGAATTACCCGGAAAATAGGGATCCGGGAACCATCCGAAAAATGTACCCGGTTAACAAATTCCGGGAGTTGTATCCGGTAAACAAATTCCAGGAGTTGTATCCGGTAAACTCAATCCGGGAGTTGTTATCCGGTAAACTCATTCCGGTAGTTGTTATCTGGTAAACTCAATCCGGGACCTATCCGGGAAAGCAATCCGGAACTTAATTCCGGGAATCATCCGGAAAACATCACTTCCGGACTGTTCGATAAACCAACCTGATTCGTACCAAAATCGTATTTCCCAGTTCTTCAATCGATTTAACCATACTTTTATTGATACTTATAAACATAATTCGGAGTATGACTTCAATTCCAACTAATGATTTCAACGTATTCATAGTAGTTAGAGAAGAAGATGAACTCACCTTAAAACAAAACTCAATTTCAAGTCTGAGCAATTGATTCAACCCAGTAACTTCAAATTCAAACCTGTTTCTCCAACGATACAAAAACCTAAACAAAAACCAGATTTGACTTATAAGTATCAATCTTAAGCAATTGAAATTGGAAGAGATAATCGAATTTCTTACCATATGAAACCTAGGATTCAGACTCTTTCTTCTTTCTCGCGGAAACCGACTTCCAGAAATTGAAATTGAGATAATCTCAATTTCAACCGACTCTCAACTTTTATACATCAAACAATCAACAACTAACAAAACTAACCCAAGGTATCATAATTTCACAAATTAGCTTAAAAACTTTGGCCAATTACACTTTTGACCCTTCGACATTAAATCATAACATATAGTTTAAAAATAACACCTTCCAATATTTTAAACGTTCCTCCAAAATAAACGTGCAATAATTATAGAAATGTCGAGGTGTTACAGTACTAGATTAAAAACAATAGTAATATTGTGAAATTGATAAATTATGGTATTGATTTTTTTCTTAAATTTGGATAATTATTCTAAAATTTCGATTTTTGTCTATTTTATGGAAATATAATTATTTCTTTGTATGGAAATAAACCATTTACTATGGTAATCAGTCCTATCTTATTTATAAAATTTGGTTTATCTTGAATAAATTTAAAATTTATTCGATTGATTATTTTCGTAATTTGTTTATTGTTTGATGTTCATTTATTGATGTGATTGTAACAACCCAACTCAAAATAAAGCTTAATCAACAAGAATTAAACAACTCGTCGAAACGGCTCCAAAATACTATAAAAACATACGAATACATAACAAGGTTTGCGGAAATAACCTATTACACAGCCGAGATTTCTAAAGTACTAAGCTTAGCGTACTAAACAAAATGATTTTCTTCTAGCCCAAAACTTCACGCTCATGCCTTCTCCTTGCCCTTACTAGAGCCTTCTACTAGGTGCTTACCTGATAATGGTTTAGTTTGAAAAACGAGGTTTAGACCATGCAGTCTAGTGAGTTCCCTCTAGAAACAAACATCCGTGTCACATAAAACATTGTAGACAGTTTATAAGCATTTATAAAAATTCTCAACTCTAAAACATTCAAACGTTCAAACGCAAGAACTACACATGCAAATGGCACACTGAACTCACGCACACCTGTGACAACGTGTCAGTCTCATATTGCCTTAACTGGAACACACCCTCCATGGCATAAACGGGACACCCCCCGGTATGAGCACTGGCGGGACACACCCCCCGACTTAGCCATAACTGGTCCACTTCCAAATGTATGCATACATATTAACTCAACTTTCTCAAATATAGCAAACATGCAATTTCATATAAAAGATAAAACATGCAGTTCTATATCATCTCATGCGATTAAAAATTGCATATAGATCAACACACTTTCGGTTAGAGAGACTCACCTGCTGTCCTTGCTCAAATCTTCTCACTTATGCTTCGGAAATCTAGGTGGGTCGCCTATGATTTAAAGAAAACGAGAGTGATAAGTCATAAGTCCGACTCTCAAGATTATTCCTAAACAACCCCCTAAATAATCCCTGTTTAACTCGAACTTCCCAATCCAAAAACAGAGTTCCGGACCACGCTTTTCTGGACTTCATTTCCGGACTACGCACTTCCGGACTACCCACTTCCGGATCACACTTTCGGACTACACACTTCCGGATCTCACTTCCGGACTACACAATTCCGGATCCCACTTTCGGATCACACTTATGGACTACACACTTCCGGATCTCACTTCCGGATATTCCTATCGGAAACCTGTACCGGAAAACAAGTCATACCGGAACTTCACCAGAGGCGATTTCCAAATAAGAGGGTTTTTTATCTAACCATACCCTAAATGCTTAATTAAAACTTTGACAAACCTTTCCCCAAAACTGATTAACAGACAAACTACATTCATTACAAGATTTAAGCAGTCGAAATCCTTTCTCACCACCAATAACCATTCAATTCGAACCCAACCTCTAGAAGTGTCAATTATTAGGAATTACGTCAAGACTCCTCCCCAACAAACTCTATTACTCAACAAAACAAAGAATAGAGCTTAGAGATTACCTTTTTGATGAAGAGCTCTCTTCTGATTAGCTTTTCTCTCCCAAAATTGAAATAATGAAATCAAGCTTTTCTTCTCTTCTTCAATTGCACGTCGCTGCAACTCTCTTATCAGACATAGGGTTTTGTGCCAAAATTGAGGGTTTTATACTCTCTTTCAAAAATTTACAAATCAATCCTCAAGGTTAAAGAATCCTAAATTTTCCCACAACACTCCCATACTTTTCATTTAGAACCTCGGTTATTAAAATACTCCCCCCTCAAAAGAATTATGTCCCCGTAATTCCCTTGCCGAAAAGCTGGGGGTATTTGGACCTCATGGCCGCCTCTACCTCCCAAGTTGCCTCTTGTCCCTTATGATACCGCCACTGAACCTTTACTAATCTGATCTCCTTATTCCTCAATTTTCGGACCTTACTGTCCACAATCTCTACTGGTTCCTCTACATATGTCAACCTCTCATCAACACTGATATCCTCAAATGGCACTGCCACATCTATCTCAGCTAAGCACTTCTTCAAGTTCGAAACATGAAATGTTAGATGAACTCCCCTTAGTCCCTCATGTAAGTCCAATTTGTAGGCTACGACCCCAACTCGTTCTATAATGACGAAAGGCCCCACATACCTTGGCCTAAGTTTCCCTTTCTTCCCGAAATGAACTACGCCTTTCCAAGGCGAAACCTTCAGCATTACCTTATCTCCTACCTGAAACTCGATAGGTTTCCTTCTCTTGTTTGCATACATTTTCTGTCGGTCTTGCGTTGCCCTACTTTTCTCACAAATTAGATTTATCTTATCGGCGGTCAGTTGTACGATCTTCGGACCTGCCAGCTGTCTTTCTCCCACTTCATTCCAACATAATGGCGTTCGACACTTGCGTCCGTATAACGCTTCAAATGGCGCCACTTGGATACCCGCGTGATAACTGTTATTATACGAGAATTCTATCAACGGTAAATGTACTTCCCAAGAACCCTTGAAATCACTCACGCATGCTCGGAGCATATCCTCTAACGTCTGTATAGTTCTTTCGCTCTGACCATCCGTCTGAGGGTGATACGATGTACTCAACTTGAGTTACGATCCCAACACTCTTTGAAGACTTCTCCAGAACGATGATGTGAACCGACTATCCTGATCCGACACTATAGATCGCGGCACTCCGTGTCTCGACACGATCTCATTTATATACAATCTCACCAACTTCTCCAACGGATCCGCTTCCCTAATTGGCAGGAAGTGTGCCGATTTGTGAGACTATCCATAGTCATCCATATTGCATCGTGACCCTTCGGAGTCCTTGGCAACTTGTGACAAAATCCATGGTGATGTTGACCACAACTTATCAATGTTGACCAAATTACGCGCTCTCACCACGTCATCACTCCACACTTATACATAGCTAACGGTAGGAAACCTCCACAATCCATCATCTGAAGTATCCGCTAATCCACACTGAACCCCTCCTGAACGCACATTCAAATCCTCACTGCATCCAAAAACCGACCAATCATATATGAAATAGGTTTAAGTTTCACCCGCTCAACATAAATGAGTGACTAAGTTCCCGCATAACTACTCCCATGGCTTAACATTGTACGAAAAACTCACTTGGAACCTTTCAAATGACAATACCACGCCTAAACCAATGGTCCTCCATTCCGAGCACCACTTTCCACTACCTTTCCCAATATCTTCTCGAAACATCGCCCATGCCTCCGAAGAACCGCTCACTAGTAGATGCATGGTTTCGACCAACCACATAAGTTAGTTCCTTCTTGACCCTTGAACCACTACACACACAAACCCTCTTTCTCACGCTCTCACCAGGAGTTCACGTACTTGATAAAAACAATCTGCAAACATTGCTCCACAATTTCGGTGCCACTTACCAAATTTCATAATTCCAACTTACTCACTTATTTCAACATACCATCCCTACCACCTCCAGCTAGTATGGAACATTGCCCACTCTATTTTCCAATCACACCAAACGCGCTGATAGCACATATACATGATTATGCCTAACCAAACGGTTTCACCACCATTCACACCTGAGAAAAACAACAAAGTCATCCTGAAACAACATCCAGTGTTCGAAGACATCACACACTTCTTGTCCCTCAAACCGTTACCTTCTCAGAGAATTCCTTCATACCCAAGGAACAATTCACATTCCCTAAAGATTCTGTATCTACTACACCACATCATAAACTAATCAATCCAACATCTTCATCAATCTTTCAATGATCCCAAATAATCTCACTCAACGACTCAAGCAACTAAAAAGTACATGGTTCCTCTTTTGGGTAACCACCAACCACCGCTCCACCCTTTTATTCTGAAAATAACCATATCATAACGCCAACTTACAATCCTTGCATCCCAATAGTATGCTTGTCGCTTGATGTAACTCATCCGAAATGTCCGAAAAAGGACTTCCATTTGTGCTTATCCTCTTGACACGGGGTTTTGACACCCCGCGAATCTAACCCCAAGTGTACGGGTCGAAGTCAAGTAATAGTACTTGAGAAAGTACGAGTATCGAATCACGGGGAACTAGGAACTAAGTATCACAATTACCATAAGCTCTATTAACTGAACTGTCGATATTTAGAGATGGTTGGTTTATAGACTAATTAAATGCAATACGAAAATCAAATCAAACACAAGACAAAACAGAAACAGCTTTGGAAACTTTGATAGAGAGAAAAGTTGAGGGTTGGAAATCCAGTGGTTCTCACATACAAACGTCTGACTCAATTCAAATACCAGTTATTCCTATCAATGAATACCCAATATTTATCTAATCATTGTTCTCTCTCAAGTTACAACGATTTTATTTGCAAAGCACAATTCCTTTTTCAAGCAACCGTGATTTCTATTTTGAAAACATAAGTTTTATCTTTCGATCTCAACATATAGGGTTCAAAACGCATTAAGCTTAAGATTCAAACGGGACTAAGATTTACTCGGTATATCTCTATCCTTACTTACCTTAGACATGCAATTCCTAATTCTACTTCTCAATTACTTCTCTCGAATATAAATTGAAAACAATAAAACAATTGTAAGGTAGCTTGTTGATCCAAACCCTCAGTGATTTGATAATGACCCTATCTTAAATACTTAGTGAAAATTGTAAGTAAACAATATGTATCAGAGTTTCACTATCGCTGATAAGTACTAAGATCTTACAGTACTGCTGATAGGAACTCTCGCACTTTTAGATTAAACATTCAGCGAACACTGTTCACCATATCGCTGAGTCTGTTCAGTCCTTATGGTGATCGCTGATAAGTTAGTTGTTTACTTATGATCCCTGAAGACAAGATTCACGTCAACAAAGGTTCTACGCTGAAGTCGAAGATCAAGCTCAAGAACCAGCGACAAGTCTCCTAATGAACTGATGCGGATCAGCGAAGACTCAGATTTGTCCACTCAACGTGAAGTATCAAGTACAAGACTTCAGCTATCGCTGAACTTTATCATCTGCTGAATAGTAAATGATAATCGCTGAATCAACGAAAGCTGATCATGAAGTCCTCCGTACAAAGTACTTTTGTCTTAACCTCCCTTGCACGCCACCGTACGAAATGTCAGAAAAGAACCTCCGAAAATCTGAAATCGTACAACCACTCTGATACTACACTGTTCATTCATGCGGCTACTAAGGTTGTCATCAAAGGTCAATGACATGCAACCAATCCGCTAATGACACGTGTAAAGTATATACTGGATTGCATTAAATGCATGCAGTATATAAAGAGATGAACTCACTTCATTTGAAGTAACTTGCTAACTCTGGACAAGTTCAAATCTCTCAAGATAGGATTTTATTAGTAATCTCCTTATCTTTCTTAGTGCAAGAAAACCTTAGTGTTCCAACTTGTTTAGATTTAGGTTTATCCTTAATCTTGTTTCCGCAACAAGCTGTAAATTGTTAATGATTTATCAATAAACAATTTAGAAAACTAAAATAGTGTGTTTGTATTCAACCCCCCCCCCCCTTCTACAAACTTGTTTAAGCCTTTCGGGACCAACAAGTGGTATCAGAGCAGATTTGTTTAATCTCATAAACAAGATCTAATCTAAGATATTTTCTCTTCCTTGCTATTATCTGAAAATGGCCAACTCAAACACAAACACTCACTATATCGACAATGGTTCTCTTGCAAAACCCCCTAGATTTTCCAGAGACAACTTCAACTTATGGAAAAATAGGATGACACTCTTCTTAGAAGGTGTAGACCCTACTATACCTTACTATCTTGAAAACGGTCCACACATCCCTGTAACGATTGATCCTGCCGTTCCAGCCACTGCAACTAGAGCTGCTATTCCAGAAAGGCTGATTCCAAAGGAAATCCATCATTGGACCGATGAAGACAAGAAGAAAGTGGCTATAGATACAAAAGCCAGATCCATACTATCCATGGCCCTTCCTGACGAAGTCTACCATTCCGTCATGAACCTGAAATCCTCGAAGGCCATATGGGACACAATATGTGTTCAGTATGAAGGAACGTCTGAAGTCCAGGATTTAAGAAAGATCAACCTGGTAAGACAATACGAAAGTTTCATCTCTGGTAAGAATGAAACTCTCTCTGAAGTACATCAACGTTTTAACTGCTTAATTATAGATCTTAAAACGGTTGGTAAGGAATATTCTAACTTTGAAGTTCTGACAAAGTTTTTAGAATGTTTACCTGAAAGCTGGGACAATTATTCCATGTGTCTCAAGCTGTCAAAAGATCTAAGATCAATGACACTCGCTACCTTATATGGCACATTGCTGAATCATGAGCAATCTAGCCATCTTAAGAAGAATCTTGTAAAAGATTCCAAAAGCACCCCTATTGCTTTAATCTCAGAGGAACCTTCTACTCAGCGACCCGTGGTCACTATCACTGAGTTAGAAAGTAACTCTGAAAGATCATCAGATTCTGATTCTTCAGATGATGAATCCTTGGCTCTCCTAACTAAAAAGTTCAGGAGATTCGCCAAGAAGAAAATGTCTAGAAAGAACAAAACTCTTTCTATAGCTGACAAGCCTAAGTCATCAGCTTTTGTTGATAAGGCTACTGCTACTTGTTTTAACTGCGAAAAGACAGGTCATTTCGCTAACGAGTGCAGGTCAAAGAAAATCATGAGACCTTCAGCCTTTACAAAGAAATCCTTTGTTCCAAGGAATAAAGACGACAAATACTTAAAGCTGAAGGAGAAGTATGCAAAGCTGAAAAGCTTTAAGAAGAAGGGAAAAGGCCTAATGGCTGACTATGATTGGGCTGCTTCTGATGAAGAAGCCTCATCATCTGATTCTGAAGATGATGAAGCAAATCAATGTCTCATGGCCAAGATTGAAGAAGAGGAAGAAAGTTCAGACATACCCTCCACTTCAACATCTGCCATTCAGGTATCACCTTCCTTCTTTACCAATATTGTAAATATTGATGAAGCTGATAGTCTCCGTAAAATCGAACTACTGACTAGAAGCTTATACGAAGCCATGAACGGCAAAGCTGTGGTTGAAAACCAAAATCTTGATCTCGCTGAAAAGCTTAAAAATTGCCACCTTCAAATAGAAAAGCTTTCTAAATTTGAAGAAGATTTTAAAGATCAAGTCCATTTAAATCAGCTAGTCAAAATTGAACGAGCGGAAGCTATCGCTGCATTAAAAGCTGAACAAGCTACTGTTGAAGGATGGTGTAATTCTTCAACAAAGATCACTGAGATAATTAAGGCTCAGATTCCTCTGAGTGATAAACGTGGTCTGGGTTATAAATATGATACTCCAATACCAACCACTGAACGTTCAATGCTTAAATTTGGAACGTTCGTATCCTCAGTAGCTGACACTTCTTCATCTCAGTACTCCTCGTCGATTACACCAATCCCTGAGGAAACTCCTACCTCCTCAAAAGGTAAGGAGAAAATGGATTATTCAAAACCTACCTCTGTCCCTAAAGATAAAGGTAAAGGAATTGTAATTTATCAAAATCCTCAGAAGGGTACTTTAGTACCTAAGCTGAATGCTTCCAAAGCCTTAGTGATTCATTCATCTGGTTCTAGAAATCAAACCTCTGGATCAGTTCAGCGACCTACTCCTAGACTCAGAGTAGATGTTCTTGGTAAGAAATCTGAAGAACTGAATGTTCGTCCTATTTCAAAAACCAATAGTGTACTTGGTGCTGGCACTTCTAATTCCAAATTAAAAGCTCAGCACACAAGTGGTCCTAGAACTAATTTTAGTTATAGGAAATGTTATCACTGTGGACTTACCGATCATATTGCAAGTAAGTGTCCCACAGCCACCAAAGCTGATAAGATAGCTAAGGTGAAGATAGCACCAAAGAAGACCAAACCAGTTGCAAGTAAGGTCAAGGTGACTCATACCGCTGAGGTCAAGAAATTGACCAAAGTGAAGAAAGACAAAGCTGAATCTTCAAATGCTGCGAAGACTGCTGAACCCATTCCAACCACTTCCACTGACAAACGCGTATACATGGTGAAGTGGGTACCCAAGCAAAACTAATCTTCCTTTGTATTGAAGGTTAAGAAGGGTATCTGGTATCTCGATAGAGGATGCTCTAGACACATGACTGGAAAGAAAAGCCTGCTCGCTGAATACAAGGAAGAGAAGGGTCCCTCTGTAACTTTCGGTGAAAATGGAAAAGGACACACCCGAGGGTATGGTGTACTTTCAAATGGTACAACATCCTTCAGAAGAGTCGCATATGTTGAAGGGCTGAAGCATAATCTTCTGAGCATCAGTCAGCTTTGCGACATGGATAACAAAGTGATTTTCACCAAGGAATCCTGCTTTGTCTCTGACAAAAAGGAGAAGATAGCTCTCAGCGGTTATCGTTTGGAAAATGTTTACGTTATAAACATGGACTCAACAACCACTGAGAACTCCTGTTTCTTCTCAAAGGCATCTTCTGATGTCAACTGGCTATGGCACAAGAGACTCTCACATCTCAACTTCAAGACACTGAATACTCTTTCATCCAAAGAGTTAGTCACTGGTCTACCTCAACATTCATACGCCAAAGAATCCTTATGTTCAGCGTGTGAAAAAGGGAAGCAGACCAAGGCAAGCTTTAAGTCCAAGCAAGTTTCCTCAGTGTCATCTCCTCTTCAACTACTCCATATGGATTTGTTTGGCCCCGTTAACAAACAATCCATCGCTGGAAAGAAATATACGCTGGTCATAGTTGATGAATTCTCTCGTTATACATGGGTAATGTTTCTCCGTTCTAAGAGTGACACCCCTGAAGAACTCATCACCTTTGTTCGGAAGATGGAAACTCTGAACAATATGACTGTTCGCTCAATAAGGAGTGATCATGGAACTGAATTCAAAAACAGTTCTCTTGATTCCTTCCTTGAGAGCAAGGGTATTTCTCATAACTTTTCGTCAGTGAGAACACCACAACAAAACGGAGTCGCTGAAAGAAGAAATAGAACAATTATTGAAGCTGCACGTTCAATGCTCAGCGATTCTCACCTGCCTACTCAGTTTTGGGCAGAAGCTGTCAACACGGCTTGTTTTACGCAAAACAGGTCGCTGATAGTCAAAAGATTCAAAAAGACAGCCTATGAACTCTTTCATGGGAGAAAGCCTTCAATCAGGTTTCTTCACATCTTTGGTTGTCAGTGTTTCATACTGAACAACAGAGATGCCCTTGGAAAGTTTGATCCTAAGGCTGATGATGGAATCTTTCTTGGATACTCCTCAGTTTCCAAAGCCTTCAGAGTCTTCAACAGAAGAAGACAAACTGTAGAAGAAACTATTCACGTCACGTTTGACGAATCCCGTTCAGCGAACTCTAAACCGAACGCTGATACAGAAGAACTGAATCAATGGATGTTTTCTCATCTTGGTGATTCAGAAGATGTTCCCACTACTCATACTCATACAACTGAAAATGATGGTCCTACTATCATTCCCAATATGCAGAATAGTGAAGCTGAAACATCTTGGGTCTCAGCTGTTCCTATAAATACTATACCCGCAGTTGATCCAAATGTCTCAGAAATTCCATCTATTTCTCAGCAATCAGTGAATGAAGTGACAAATGCAAGCATTCCTCTCTTAGCTGATTATCCAGAAGTAGCTGAAGCCTCATCTTCAGTTTCTCCAGTTCAGACTGCGTCAGCGACGCATGCTCCGGCTCAGCGATGGACTGTAAATCACCCAATCGATCAAATTCTTGGTGATCCCAACGCTGGTATTCAGACTCGTAGAAGTGCAGGTAATATTTGTTTATTTGTTAACTTTATTTCTCTAACTGAACCAAAGAAAATAGATGATGCCCTCAGAGATCCAAACTGGGTCAGCGCTATGCAAGAAGAGCTGACTGAATTCGAAAGAAACAAAGTTTGGAAACTTGTTCGGAGACCAACTGAAAAAACAGTGATAGGCACTAAGTGGGTCTATCGAAACAAGTTGGACGAACATGGTACTGTAACTCGCAACAAAGCTCGTCTTGTTGCTCAGGGATACAGACAAGAGGAAGGTATAGATTATGACGAAACCTTTGCTCCTGTAGCAAGACTTGAATCTATTCGTCTTTTCTTAGCATATGCTGTACACAAAAACTTCACTGTACATCAAATGGATGTTAAGTCAGCGTTTCTAAATGGAAAGCTGAATGAAGAAGTTTATGTGGAACAACCTCCAGGATTCTCAGATCCTAAGCGTCCAGGTTATGTTTATAAGCTGGATAAGGCACTTTATGGCTTGAAGCAAGCTCCTCGTGCATGGTATGACACTCTTTCTACGTATCTCCACCTTGAGAAATTTGAGAGAGGTAAGATTGACAAAACTTTGTTTTTTAGAAAAATAAAAGGTCATATCATTTTAGTTCAAATATATGTTGATGACATTATATTTGGTTCTACTAACCCTGAGCTTTGTACTCGTTTCGCTGATAGAATGAAAGATGAGTATAAAATGAGTATGATGGGTGAACTAACATATTTCCTTGGTCTTCAGATTAAGCAAACTGAAAAAGGAACTTTTATAAATCAGGGAAAGTATGTTAAAGATATGCTGAAAAAATTCGACTTAACTGAAAGTTCAGCTATGAAAACCCCTATGGCACCACCGCTGATACTTGATAAGGACACAAAGGGTGTTCCTGTCAATGTCACGCTGTACCGTGGGATGATCGGCTCACTACTGTATCTTACAGCTAGCCGACCCGATATTATGTTTGCAACATGTCTGTGCGCACGATATCAAGCTGAACCTAAGATATCTCATATGAAAGCTGTAAAGCGAATCTTTCGATATCTTAAGGGTACAGCGAATCTAGGTCTTTGGTATCCCAAAGATTCAGGATTCGATCTAACCGCCTATTCAGACAGTGATTTTGCAGGTTGCAAAATGGATAGGAAAAGCACCACAGGAGGATGTCAGCTCCTGGGTGGAAAGCTGGTAAGTTGGACAAGTAAGAAGCAAAACTCAGTGTCCACTTCCACAGCTGAAGCTGAGTATGTAGCCGCTGGAAGCTGCTGTTCTCAAGTCTTGTGGATGAGAAATCAACTACTAGATTATGATCTTCAGCTCTCCAAAATTCCAATCTATTGCGACAGCACAAGTGCCATCGCTATAGCAAACAATCCAGTGCTACACTCAAAGACAAAACACATAGAAATCAGATATCATTTTATCAGAGATCATGTGATGAATGGTGATATAGAACTTCATTTTATCCCAACTGATTATCAGTTAGCTGATTTGTTTACCAAACCTCTTGATGAGACAAGATTCAACTTTCTCATCAGTGAGCTTGGAATGCTGAACTTCGAAGGATAAATCTTCAGCGGTTCACATTTAATCAGCGATACGTTTATACATTCTTGTATAGGCTCTGGATAAAATAAACTAGTACAATCCATTTCATCATCTTCTCTCTGAATAAATTGGGTTAAACTGATATCAAGGTATGTTTTCTCTCTCTGACAAAACGCATGAAAATGCAAGATTTCAAATTCTTACATCGCTGAATATCTCTTCCTTAACAGCGATATTTTGAAATTTCTTAAAACCCTCACTGATATTTCTATTCAGTGCTTCATATTTTCCAAAGAGTCCCTGAGTTTTTCTTTCAAAACCTCAGAGACAACGAAAGAATGTGAAAGGACAGTTGTGACGTCATTGCAACGGATAACACCAGGCACGTTTCTTTTTCTGACACACGTTTGCACGTTTCGTTGTCTATCCAATCAAATGCAAACACGTGTCCGTGTCATGATGAAAAACTTTCCCGCTCAAGTTTTTCTCTCTCTACTCTCTTCCTATATAAACTCTCTCAAAGTTTATATTTGTCTTTTATGCGAATCAATCTTTCTCCGCAAGAAAAGAACACTGTTGCATTTTGTGCTCTCGATCTTCAAGAACTGTTCATCATCTTCTTCATCAAACTCAAGGTCAATATGTTCTTATCTTTTATCAAATGCAAATAACTTGTTTTCGATCTTATCATTGTTTTACACAAGATCAAACAAAAGAACTCAAAAATAAAATCATTTTCTTTCATGATTTTATAAACACAACCATTTCATGGTTGTTCTTCAAGTTTTAAATCTAAAATCTTAAACTTGTTCTTCTTTCGTATCCATTTTTTTAAAACTGGAATACAAGGCTTATAGGTGTTATATTCGTTTTTTTTTTTAAAAAATCAAGAAAAACCCTAATCTTCATTAAGATTTTTTTTGTCTGAATGAAATGGACAAAATTCGAAAAATCTTAATGGAAATTCTCTTTCCACATTAAGATATTTCTTATTTGTTAACATCTTTGGTTGAACTAATAATACAGTGAAATGGCAACTTCAAAGCTGAATGTTACCGCTGAGTCCATCTCCAGTGATTCTGAGGAACTGGAAATCACTAAAGCTCCTCAGGTTAAGTTTGAGCTGGATCAACTAGACTGGACTAAGGCAAACAACCTTTCAGCGCTTCTCGAGTTTCCTCCTCGGAAGCAGGTATCCCATCTAGACGACGCTGTGATTTTTTTGAAGAATAGCCCCATATACACAGCACTGACAATCACACCTCCTGCCAGTCAGCGTCTATTATCCCAATTCTGGTACTCTGCCAGACACACCAACCTACCCTCAGCCAAAGATCCATCTAAAACCATCGACTGCATACTCAGCGATACTGAGTATGGCACCATCAAGATAACCCCCGCAATAATCCGTAAAGCTCTGAAATTCCCTAACGCTACCTCAGAAAATCCTTTCATTCCATTTCCTGACCACAAGAAGCACGCTGACAGGGAAGAAATCATTGCTTTCCTTGATGCGATGGGTTACATCTGGGAGACTGGAAGAGACAAGCTACCTGAGAAGAAGCTGACGCTGATAAAGAAATCCAAGATGCCCAGCGAGATGAACTTCATCTTCGCTCACCTGATCAGCTGCATGACAGCGAAATCCGGATCTTCTGATCAAGCCGCTCAACCTCAGCAGGCCATGGGTTACGCACTGCTGAAAGGTCTCAACATTGACTGGGCCTCCATCATCTATGAAGACCTCATTCAACGTGTTGATTCTGCCGCTGACCGACCAGCATGGGTTCCTTACCCGCGATTCATCAGCGCCATCTTTCAATATGGCCTGAAGGACAGCTATCCTGAAGAGGGTGATCTGAAACTCTCTCAGATTGGCCCTAAAGTTCTCGACTTCAAGCCTGTCGCCAACGAGGTACGTCTCTCTACTCTTCTCACTCTTCTTAATTCTCCGCTTTCTGTGGCTCCTTCAGCGACAATACCCATCGCTGATACCCCGGCCACAAAATCCATTCCTTCTAAGAAAAGGAAACAATCTCTTACCCCTCTTGATTCCAAAAGGATCAAGAAAACCAAGGAGCAACCCCAGCAGTTGCATGCTGAAGACTCCTCAGCTCATTCCGAAGAGCTGAAGGAAAGTTCCGTGGTACGCTCTGCCACACCAATTCAAGCCATCCCTTCTAAACCTACTTCAGCGTCCCTAAACGCTGAGGTTAGAACTTTGGAATCTACCCAACCTTCGTCAGTCTCTCAAAAGACTGATGAAGTACTTCTCAGCGAATCCAACGCTGAACTTGAACCCCAACCCCAATTCTTATCCTTCGCTCCTCCCTCCACTTCTTTGGACACTCCTCCGGTCAAAACTGGAGATGCCATCATTCAAGAAGCCGTTGAAGCTTCTCAGCGAATGACGAAGAAAGGACCTGCAGAGATCTCCATTCCTCACAGAACTTTTGAGGGAGATATGGAACACTATGGAGGGACTCGAAACTTTGATGAGTTCGTCAACGCTCCTGCAGGTACAGATCCCACCTTAAACACTGTAACTAAACCTGAAACTTCTGAGCTTTCCTTTGTTCACAAGTACTTATATGTTACAGGTCCTTTTTTGGGAGATATCAACCAGTCTCTGAAGTCTATGGAGATGAAACTTACGGATCTCACCACCGGTCTATCAAATAACTCTACAGCTGTAACAAACGCTGGAGAGAATCTGACGAAGCTGACTACTGTGGTGGAAAAGAAGGCCTCCTCTGATGACATCAAAGATCTTGATAAAACTCTCGCCGACTTTGCCAAAGTGCTCTCCGACATCTACACTGACTACACCAACCTCAAATCATCAGTTTCCACCATTTCCAGCGAAGTTACAACGCTGAAGAAATCGGTTGGTACACTCGAAGGTGATATGTCAGTGGTCAAGACCGACTTGGGCTCAGTGAAGACCGACCTTGGTTCCGTCAAGACAATGATCGAGACGCTGGTGAACAAGGCAAATAATCCAGCTCCTGCTCCGGCCCCTGCACCTGTTTTGGACTCATTCACCGCAGAGGATCGCCAAGAGCTGAAGAAAATCACGCCTGCTATTTCTGGCCTAGAAGACAGAATAGCTAAGCTTGAAGGTTGTGTGAAAATCTCTGGCCCAGAAGACAGAGACAACACCAATGCTGAATCTACCCATTCCTCCCCCGCCCATCATGAGAAAGAGGGGGAGAAGAGCACTGAACAGGAGAAGAGCGCTGAAGACCTTTCCCATGATGAATCTATCAGGGGAGAGGGTAATGAAGATCGGATTACTGGACCTCAGGGAGATGAAAACCCTGAGGGAACCGAGAACCTCGCCTCTATATCTGAGGGGGAGCAACTCGATGAAGATGCTGAGGAATCTGAAGCAGAAGAAGACGAAGACTTCGACATCCCTGAAGCTGAACCATCCTCCTCTCCAAGGAACGATGATGATGATGATGAAGATGACGATGATTTCTTTGTTGTCAAACCTGCTCCTCGAACCAAAGCTCTTAAAGGTATTTCAATAAAAGAACCTTCAGGGGAGAAGACAAAGACAAAGCACTCAGCCTCTGGCGCTGAGAAAAGCAAAGACAAAGGCATCGCTGAAGATGATAATCTGGCGATCCTACTTGCAAAGCCGATTTGTCAGGTACACTAAACTTATTTTTCCTTCCCTGATCATCTATGAAAAATCAGTTATCCATTCCACAAACACCATACACATCCACATTTTTTTTCTATCTTTTCTACCCAAGTTCTTCTACCCAGTTCTTATTTGTAAGATCGCTGCGTTTCAGCTAATCCTCTCCCCTGTTTGAGGATATCGCTGAAAGATCTGTTGCAACTTCACCAATAATTCCAGCTAACGCTGAAGACATAATCCCAGTCTTAGATTTAATCTCTGAGACTGATGAACCAGAAGAACAACCTCTCTCGCACAGAAACAGACCTTCCTCAGTTGATCAAAAAAGGAGAGAAGAAATGATAAAGCGATTCGAGGATCAGCGAATCATCCTAAGGCGCGATCAACTACCTTCAGTTCCTCCTAAGTTCAGAATTTCAAAAGCTGAATACCAAGATCATCTCAGAGCTGAACGCCTCATCGCTGAAAGAAAGGAAGCTGAAGATAAAGACAGAGAATACGCCATCAAGCTCACTCAAGAATCTGTCAAAGACCCCAAGCTGAAGCGTATCCCCATTCAAATCCAACGAAAGCTTTGGGAACAAGCCCAGAAGATCGTGGAAAAGAAAGCTGAAGTTTCTCAGACCACCCTGATCTGGTGTAAAGAGAAAATCCACTTCAGATATCGTCCAGCGAAGATCAACAAGGTATTCATCTCTGGAAGAACCTCCGTCGGAGTACCTATTGTTGACATCAAACTGTTCAGAGAAGATGACTCATCTGAAACCTTTCGTGCTGACACTATAAAAAGGTATGGTCTCTCTGAATGGCTGGAGATGAGGTTAGCTATCCAACCGTCAAAATCTAAGTACAAGGATCATTTCGAAAAGCTGATAAACAGACAGATCGATTTGATATCTTCTTGTGTGGATATTCCTCCTGTTCCTGATCTAAAGCCAAAAAGAAAAAAGGACTCTCCAAGGAAGAAACGTCAAGATTCAAACTCAGGTCCTGTCATACGAAATGAAACTGGAATTGGTTTCTCTCGCGCTGAAGTACTTGGTCCTGATCCTGATCTATCTGCCCTTGATGTCTCTTTGCCACCATGTGAACTTTTCGTCCCTGGTAAAGTCATCAGTAATCCTTATGGAATATTCTTTCTTGACTACGACGGACGTAAATGCTTTCAACGGATCGCTGAGCTTCCAATCACTCCAATCGAACAGCTCAAAGATCTCATCTACTGGTGCGACTTCAGAAAAGACATTCAGGCACGACACCTAAAACCCTTGATTTTTGAAGCTGCTCTGAAGCTAAAGAATAAAGGAGAAAAGGTTCCTGACTGGATGATTCCAACTGAAAAGACAACCCTTGATGAACTTCTCATTAAGGAAGAACCCTTTGAAGGCTGACAACAATCACCATTTTTCTCTATTGCATCAGTCATCCTTCAGTACTTGTAATTTATTTCGCTTGTACTTGTAATCTTTTTCATTCATATTGTAACCTGATTCAAAGATTTAAAGAAAGATTTCAGCGAATGTACTTTACTCCATCAGTACTGAAAAGATCCCAGAAAACAGTAAAAGGGACAAATATTTTATGAGTTCTTTTTATCCTTATGTTTTCATTAAATAGCAATTCTCTCTGTTGCTATGTCATAATCAAATAGGGGGAGATTGTTGATCCAAACCCTCAGTGATTTGATAATGACCCTATCTTAAATACTTAGTGAAAATTGTAAGTAAACAATATGTATCAGAGTTTCACTATCGCTGATAAGTACTAAGATCTTACAGTACTGCTGATAGGAACTCTCGCACTTTTAGATTAAACATTCAGCGAACACTGTTCACCATATCGCTGAGTCTGTTCAGTCCTTATGGTGATCGCTGATAAGTTAGTTGTTTACTTATGATCCCTGAAGACAAGATTCACGTCAACAAAGGTTCTACGCTGAAGTCGAAGATCAAGCTCAAGAACCAGCGACAAGTCTCCTAATGAACTGATGCGGATCAGCGAAGACTCAGATTTGTCCACTCAACGTGAAGTATCAAGTACAAGACTTCAGCTATCGCTGAACTTTATCATCTGCTGAATAGTAAATGATAATCGCTGAATCAACGAAAGCTGATCATGAAGTCCTCCGTACAAAGTACTTTTGTCTTAACCTCCCTTGCACGCCACCGTACGAAATGTCAGAAAAGAACCTCCGAAAATCTGAAATCGTACAACCACTCTGATACTACACTGTTCATTCATGCGGCTACTAAGGTTGTCATCAAAGGTCAATGACATGCAACCAATCCGCTAATGACACGTGTAAAGTATATACTGGATTGCATTAAATGCATGCAGTATATAAAGAGATGAACTCACTTCATTTGAAGTAACTTGCTAACTCTAGACAAGTTCAAATCTCTCAAGATAGGATTTTATTAGTAATCTCCTTATCTTTCTTAGTGCAAGAAAACCTTAGTGTTCCAACTTGTTTAGATTTAGGTTTATCCTTAATCTTGTTTCCGCAACAAGCTGTAAATTGTTAATGATTTATCAATAAACAATTTAGAAAACTAAAATAGTGTGTTTGTATTCAACCCCCCCCCCCCCCTTCTACAAACTTGTTTAAGCCTTTCGGGACCAACATAGCTAATCTCACAAAAGCATTAAACACCAAATTGTATTCATTCATTAAAAGGAAACTGATAAATGTTTCAAGTCATCTGTTTACAAGCTTAAACCACATTCATTCCAACCCCCAACATGAACCGGTTAGTTCATGTCGGTGGTGGATTCAAACACAATAGAAAAAGATAGAAACAATTATGTAAACATGATAATCGTGGCAATTGTAAATGGAATGGTTACTCCCTTCTATCGTGCTCGTCACTACTTCGCGTGATGAACGTGTATCTGATCCTCCCTCTATCGTGGCTCCAACGGGTGTCGCTCGGCTCTGAAAATCTCCCCCAGAACTGCTCTGGCCGTCGTGTGTGTGTTGCGTATCGAAAAGTGACCTAAAATCCGAATTTGACAGCTTAAAAACGCGAAACAGTGGGTTACGCGACTTGCTGCGCGACTTGCAAGTCGCGTGGCAAGTCGCGCGTGTTCCAGATGTGGCGCGGGTCGTTTTCTGGTTCACGGTTCGGGTCCTGGTTCGGTCGCGGGTCTTGGGCTTGACTTTTGGGCTTCCGTTAAGCTTCGTTTTGACTCGTGTCGGGCTCTTTTTAGCTTCTTTCTCGAGAAATGCCGCCTTTTAGCTAACCTGCATAATTCACTAGATAAACCGTAAAACACACGCCTTTTTACTTGAATACAAGCCAATCTCATTGGTTTGAGAACCGAAAATAACGCCAAAAAGTGGCGTTATCACCTCCTTTAACAACACATTACCGTATCACTGACTTGCACGTCTACCTTGGAAAAAGATGCCACTAACTTATCCACACAACCTCCATCCACAACATCACACCATAGACAAGGTTCTCACGGTCATTTGTACAAATAATCAATCTTGCCTTCACCTTCACCTTCACCTGCATAAATATGACTCAAGCCTACCTCGCGACTTTGTCTTTCCTCGAATCTAGATGAACCATAACTCATGATTTCCCAATTTACTCAAAAATATTCGTTCCTTGTTGGTTCATTGCTATCTCCAAAAAACCATTCCAAAAGGCAAGGCACGTCCCCTTTCAGATCGATATAATCAATGCATCCACTTCGGTCATTCTAAAATCCTCATCCAAATAGCAATCTTCCACAATCATAACGGCCACACGAGGTGGCCCAACGTCATGAAAGTATACATCATTCTTAAATGACCTCCTTCGTTTACACACCAGGGTGGTTTTCTCAAATTTCGACTTCTTGACAATGCCTTCAGCTTCGGGCATCTTAAACAGTTGCTGACTTCAACATCAATAAGCGTCATGATGATGCTTCCATAACCTTCCCGACAACAAGGGTTCCTAACGGAACCTACTTCTTCCAACGTATCATAATCAACTTTATACCCTGCCGTCCTCACTTGAAGAAAATTCAAGACTTACTTGGTGCGAGGTCAAAATTACAAGGCCACCACCAAATTCTCAGGCTCAACGCCGATAATATTTCGTTAATGCATCTCAATGCTAAGTAAAACGAGTTACTAAAATCGATACTTTGACGACTTCAAGTCCTTCCCTCGGACATAACCGTCCACCGACAAACACATCTCAGGTTACCGAACAAGAGTACCAACTACCATAATACCAACATTACCAACATCTATTTATGACATTCCCACTATTCGCCTCTCTTCCTTAATAAGAATACCAATACAAATCATCCGCCACCGGCCCGACCGACACATCTCCAGTCTCGGAACCCTTCCTTATCTTTTAATGCAATAATATTCACGACCTAGTGAGTTCATAGCCTTCATGCATGACGACGCGATAAATTTAAACCATTTCACACATTTGAACATTCAAAAAGTACAACCCTTGAAAACAACTTGAGTACACGTGACCCAACACTCTCATAACTTCAATGCCATGCACAACGATCTCGATAATCGTTCACACGTAACTTGTCGGTAAAACATAACCTTAGCCAACCAAAGCGATGTCGTTACATCATAAACATATTGAATGAAACCTTTCCTATATGACTAGAAAAGTTCTGAACGAAATCACTTTCACGAAGTAAACCAGTCGGCTCCCACTCTCATTTATATGATATCAACATGTCAATACTCATTTTGGTTATAAAAACTTAGTAGTCAAACGTTTTCATGGTTTTCACAACGAAGACTATCTCAACATGAAAAAGGGCGATATAATTCGTGTAACACCCTCAAAATTGGAATGAGCAACTAACTTTAATTTCAATAAATTAAACTAAAAGATGATAAAATTACTTCTACATATCATCCTTAAAAATACCTCAAAGTTTAAACCTCACGAATTAAACAACTAACAACTCAAGGCGGGTGTTACTTAACCCAAATACAAGTTGCTAATCCCAACAAGTGCGGAAGACTTCGCTAAGCATCTCACTCCTCGTGCACTCTACTAGCACTCATCACTTCACAGTGTAGCTAAAGCTATTCCCAACCTGAACCTGTTGCACATGCCGACAAAGAAAAGGTTAGGCTAACGCCTAGTGAGTTCAAGAGTTTTCATCATGAGCGAATCATTTAATGGACCAAAAGATTCAACTTGATTTATGATTCTCAAAACGGGTTTGTATAAAAGACATCGACAACCCAATTTCCAAACGTACACAATTCCTGTGAGGAAAGCCTCCAATGAAATCATTTCTCTGCAATAAACTCAAATCCGAAACTCACATCAAGAGTTAATTAAATAATAATTTCTCAATTAATCACCAATGCAAATGATACTCAAATACTTAAAACATCCCAACAAGGATGAAACATAAGACTCGTCCATCAATCATGGAAAACAATCCATACACGTATAATATGACATCAATAACGCGGATAAACAAAATACTCGAAATCAACACCCTTCGGTGACGGGGGAGACCCGATTTCATCGAATGTGGCAAACACATAAATTAAACCACAATTAATAAATGCAAGTAAGTTTCATGGTTGTGGAAAATAGACGACATCAACCAAAACTAGGTCTTTAGTCCATCTTCGGCATCAACCAAAACTAGGTATTTAGCCCATCTCCGGCATCAACCAAAACTAGGTCTTTAGCCCATCTTAGACATCAACCAAAACTAGGTCTTTAGTCCATCTCCGGCATCAACCAAAACTAGGTCTTTAGCCCATCTTAGACATCAACCAAAACTAGGTCTTTAGTCCATCTCCGGCATCAACCAAAACCAGGTCTTTAGCCCTTCTTAGACATCAACCATACTAGGTCTTTAGTCCAAGCCATCAAGTTCAATCCTACTGGATCTTTACCTTGGGAAAACCCACCATCCGAAACAATCTTACTCGACTTAAATATAAATACATGACTCCAAAAGAATAACTAATGCATTCAAATCATGTAAATCTCAATATAATGCAACTCATGCAATGCAAACCCCAAGCCCACGTCGAGCTTATTAAAACCGGGCGAATGCCATCAAGACTCAATCGAGTCCAAAACCGAGCCCTCTGATCAAAAGATCTAATGATCATTTATCAACATCAATTCATGCAAATGAAAATGCATCTAGCCCACCAAATGCAAACACATGCTCCGAGGCATGATAATCTCACAACCCCTTCATTTCCATCTTCCCAATGAAGTCAAATCATATATGCATCTATATGTATACGTATGTGCATCTCTTTCATAACTCAACAATGCATATAATTCACCGAGGTTCATTAGTCTCAAAGGTACTAAGAATACGAAAACAACAAACGGTCTTCACACATAAGACCAACACTCAAACCAGCACATATTCAAATAAAATGCACTTAAGCACATAACACATCCAAGACTCCAACTCGAGTCTCTAAAATCGGCAAACACTCAAAAGACTCATTTGAGTATAAGTCAAGCCTTTAAGGCCAAAATAAACGTTTGGTTAAATGCGTGTCACTCACACGGTTACGTAAACCAAAATGCGTCGTTACCCAAAATCTTTACCTTTTAATTCCTCAATTGGCCATCAGCCCCAAAATAAATGTTTACAACTCTCAAAACATTCACATGGTCGGATTTATCCAAATCCCCAACCCACACATTCACACTTTAAAATACGCCACAACATAGTTATCACATAATCACAAAGACACTAAAAGTGTATTTTGACCAAATCCTCTTTACTTATGCAATAAATTAACAAAACCTCTTTTACTCGTGATTTATTCATCAATCACTCAAAATCCCCAATTGTGGTTGTTTTACAAGATATGTAAAGTTCAACACTTTGATTAAATCAAACCCACCAAATAACTCAACAAGAGATAATTTCACATAAATCACACAAATACTTTAAAACACACATTTTGGCATGTACAACGTTTTCACAAATCAACTTGAACTCACCTCGCTAGATTAAGCTAAATCTAGATTTTCCCATACGTATGCTCCTTTGAAGAAGTCCGTATCTTCAAGTCCAAATCTTCCCAAAACCTAAATCCATAAGTTTCCAACCATAAATATTTATATTTAACCATTTTAAAACCATCCCCAAACATCTTATGTCAAAATCTCCATTTTGACCAAAATCCTAATATTAACCTAACTTCTCCAAAATCATCCAAACCGAATTTGGACAAACAAAACACTAGGAGATCATCAATGGAACATTTATAACTTATATGAAAGTATAGAAGCTATGAGGATGAACTCACCACTTAGGTTTTGATGAAAACCTAGAAAACCCTAAAAATCTCTAGTGTTGTGGATGAAACTTGCTCTTGCATCAATGAATGAAATCACTAGCATAAAGTAGATAACGAACACATTAATCTTCAAGAAAAGCCCCAAAAATTAGTTAGGGTTTGTGAGAGAAAGAGGGGAAGCGATTTGGGAGAGAAAGGGAAGAGGTTTAAGAGACTTTCCACCACCAAACACCCTTGAATCTTCCATTGAACTTCAAAACTCTTTCTAGATCCTTGAAGAGCTCTAAAAAACGGAACCATAGCAACTTGAATCACCAAAATCGGAGTTGAAATGAGAGAGATATGAAGAAACGAAGTTTGAGGGGTAAAATTCGTGTTTTAAGCTGATCAGGTGCTCCGCACGGGTCTCCGCGCGAGTGAACTAGCGCCACAAAGGGCGCCGGGCCGGTTTCCTCTTAAACATTGTTTTGGCCATAACTTCTTCGTTTTAGCTCCGTTTTCGCTCCGGAAAGAACCGTTGGACTCGTATTAAAATTACTCATCCAACAAGACCATAAAATCTAGGATTTAATCCAAAATCCTATTTTTCATATTTTTCTTAAAAGATCGATTCCACACTGATTCGAAATTGTACTTATCCGAAAATTACGGGTCTTACAATTCGCAAATCACCAAGTTCAAAATTTTTATTGTGTAACGTAAATAGGTTTGTCTTTTCTTTAAATACATGCGTGCATGCGTCGACTTATTTCCCAAAACAAGAAATTCGTTATTTACGCATCTACTTTTAATCATGAAAGAGCTCATGTAACACATTTAAAGACACGATGCATGAAACTCAACTTGCAATTGAAAGCTATTCACTCTAACAAGGTCAACCGTTGTACCCACACAACTATCATTGGCACTCTACTTTTAACCAACGGTCGCTCTCTCATCCTTGCAACAACTTGTGGTATAGGTATTTCACAGCCTACCTGATTGACCACCCCATACAGTTCTCGCCTTGAGCTATGATTTACAATTTCAATCTTTTACCCCTACAGGTCGACAAACCACCAATTTTCTTCATATTCTGCTCTTCTAATAATTCAATTCAAATACAATCCCACCATCTTCTCTCCGATATCCTTGCCACTCTACCGTTTGATTGGAGAGTCATAGACTCACTTCCTTCACCCGATCTTTGAGTTAAAGCTTTCAAAACCCTAATCCAGTCCTCTTCTCCTGTCTGAAATGATTGTCGCCTCAACTCTAAGAATAGGGACTTACTAGAAACTATGAGTTTACCCCCAAACAGTCATTTATCACCTTCGAACCCAAGGAGTTCTACCTCTAGACGGCTCATAACATTTCGAACAACACTTCTTCTAGAAGATATATACATTATATCATACGCGATCTCTCACGATACCTCAACCCTTTGCTATCATTGCAAGGTCAGAACTCGCTACATACTTTCACGCCTATCGATCTTCTCAACAAGAGCAATTGAGCACACTCATGTACCTGTAAATTCGCGATTACATTGGCCAGATGTAATTTCAAATTTACCTTACATGACGGTCCTCACTACCCTATCATTAGCGCACTTTTAGTGAATTTTTCTAAAAGCATCATATATCTCAACTGTGTCTCTCTCTATTGCAAAGTTTAAGTTTAGGCCCATCCGATCACCTAAATCCCCTAAACTATGGCTCTGATGCCAACTGAAACAACCCAACTCAAAATAAAGCTTAATCAACAAGAATTAAACAACTCGCCGAAATGGTTCCAAAATACTATAAAAAACATACGAATACATAACAAGGTTTGTGGAAATAACCTATTACACAGCCGATTTTCTAAACAAAATGATTTTCTTCTAGCCTAACACTTCACGCTCACGCCTTCTCCTTGCCCTTACTAGAGCCTTCTACTAGGCGCTTACCTGAAAAAGGTTTAGTTTTTGAAAAGCGAGGGTTAGACCATGCGGTCTAGTGAGTTCTGTAACGCCTCGAAAATTTCCATAAATTTTACATTGTTTTGGAAGTTATGAAAAATATGAAGTCAAGGGCTCAAGATTGTAATTAGTCAAAGTGTGGGGTGAATTATAAAAAAATTGGATTTTGAGATATTTAAATGAAAAAAAGATCAGGCTTTGTGTGAGTTATCTGATTTTGGAAAATATCTTTGAGGTCGGTTTAAGGCAGAGAGAAACCGAGTTCTAAAACTCTCGTTTGGTAAGAAATTCGATCGTTTTCTCCAATTAAATTGCTTAAGGATGGATGATTATAAGTCAAATTTGGCTTTTGATTAGGTTATTGAATTGTTGGAGAATCAGGTTTGAAATTGAAGTTACTAGATTAAGTCGATTTGCTCAGACTTGAAATTGAGTTCGTTAAGGTGAGTTCATCTTACTTGATAATTTTTATATGTTATTCTCAAATGTTTGAATGATTTGAACTTATACTGGTATTGGTGAATCGTCGTTAGTATAATTTGAATGGTTTGCGATTTTGGGTTAGAAAGTTCGATGTTCAAGTTCGAAGTTTCCGGGTAAGTAATATTTTCCCGGAAGTATCCGGAAATTGATGTTTTCCGGAAGTATCCGGTAAGTTGTATTTTCCGGAAGTATCCGGTAAGTTGTATTTCCCGAAGTATCCGGTAAGTTGTATTTCCGAAGTATCCGGTAAACTCCATTTCCCGGATACAAGTTTCGGATTGTGTTTCCCGGATACCAGTCCCAGATTGTTCCCGGATCCATAGTTTCTGGTAGTGTCCAGATATGAATTCCGGATAGTTTTTCCGGTAGTGTCCGGCAGTTACTGAGTTTCCAGTAACTTTGATAGGAGACATTCTTGATTATTTAGAATTCAATTTTAGCAATACGAACATACTTATAACTCAACTTCGAGTATGATATGATTTGATGTATGCTTTTGATTTGGTACGCACGTACGCTAGTAAGTGTAATGGATCCATAGACACTAGCATTATTTGATAAACTTGGAATAGACAAGGTATAATTTCTATTCCCGTTTATATTTGGAAATGAGGAATAGGCAAGGTATAATTGCTATTCCCGTTTATATTTGGAATTGAGGAATAGTCAAGGTATAATTGCTATTCCCGTTTATATTTGGAAATAAGGAATAGGCAAGGTATAATTGCTATTCCCGTTTATATTTGGAAATGAGGAATAGGCAATGTATAAATGCTATTCCCTTTTCTTATTGTGACGTGAGAACAAGAAATAGGCAAGGTATAATTGCTATTCCTACTTCCACACCAAGAAATAGACATGGTTTAACTGTAATTTCTTGGAAATGGGTTGGAATCTAGAATCATTAGTGATTCGTAGTGTTGCTCTTAAACATTATACGATCACTTACTTGGTGTTCGTCATATTCATGGAATCGGGTATGATTCCCGTCATCGAGAGATGTTATGTGTACTATAGGAAAGTTTGCGAAAAGGTTATTTTATATGCTTTGTTTACAAATTTGGATTTCGAAGCCTATAAATGTTTTGATTATAACTGGATGTTCTCACTAGGCGCAAGCCTAATGTTTCCAAATTAAATTTTCTTACCAGGTACTTGCTCGGAAAGGGATATGAAGTGATGAGCGAAGAGTGACTTTTGAGTCGTAGCTTTTGGAGATGTAATGGAGGGATTAGTTTATAACGAAGATATTTTGGGAGATTATCTAGACAACCCTTATAATCTGATTTTATTGTTATGGATTAGATTAGTAGGTTGTTTTTGATAATTCAATTGTAATGAATCTTCGTTACTAATTCTCCATTTATGTATGATAGTCTTTGGAAGATGTAGTTGTAAATTATGTTATTTAAGGTTTAAATTTATTGTGATTTTTAGGGTGTTTCAGTTTGGTATCAGAGTTGTAGTTTAAGTGAACTAGCTATGATCGTAAGATACCTAGACTTAAGCTGAGATGAGTAAGTAATGATTTGTGAGATTGGGTAGAAATACTAAGACAAAATAGTCTTAGAGTCGACGGAAATACGCGAATTAAGAACCGTGATGATGGTAACGAGAATTCTTATGTGTAGTATGTTCCTAATTTCAATTAGCTGCTGTTATTATAAATATATTGTTACATAAGCATACTTGTTTCTAATTGTTATGGTGATTAATGAACGATAAAGTACGTTTCTTTGTGTATGGGTTGTGTATAGCCATTTCTTATGGTTATCTTTATGTGTTTCAACAGAATACGATGGTTAATACACCAAATAGATCTTCTACTTCTTCAGAGGATCGGGTGGCAAATGAATTGGTAGAAAGTCAACATGAAAGGGGTGGAGCTAATACAAGTCCACCAAGGCCACCTATCATAGGGGAAAGAGGAAGTCAAACGCATCGACCTAATGTCGGTACTTCTAATCCGGTGACAACATAATCTACTATGGAGTCCCGTATGATGGAAAACATGATGCGGGTCATGAATGCTGCACTGACTCAACAACAAGAGATGTTTATGAAAATACTGAATGACCGAAGCGTCGAGTCACAGAGACCAGAGATGGATATTGGCACTGTAACCCCACCTGTTAATCCAGTTGTGAATGTTAATAGGAGGATGGAGAAAGTTTGTTCATACAAGTCGTTTTTAAGTTGCAAGCCACCTGAATTTGCTGATTCGGATAATCCAATTGCGTGTATGAATTGGATTAGAGAGACGGAACAAGCATTTAGAGCCTGTGAATGAACCGAAGAGTCAAAGGTCATATTCGGATCCCAAATATTATGAGGAAATGATTTGACATGGTGGAATATCGTGACATCAACTGTGACGGCTCCGGTTTTGGCAGTAATGACTTGAGATTCGTTCAAAAGAAAGATATTGGAAGAATACTGCAACGAAAACGAAATGGATCGGATTAAAGAAAAATTCAGAACGCTTAAGAAGGGCACTTCATCAGTAAGGGAATACACTCGCGTCTTTCTGGAGAAGCTGAATTTAGTGAGGCATGTGGCCCAAACTGAAAAAGAAAAGATCAAGGCTTATTTGAAGGGTTTGACGGCGGATAGGATGTCCAGAGTACGAAATTCAAAAGTTTCTACACTGAGAGAGACAATTGAGGAAGCAAAGATTATAGAAGAAGTATATGCAAAAGATAAGGCCGAGAAAGCTCAAGTGGGAGAGAAAAGAAAGTGGGAAGGTCGATCGGAATCTTCACAAAGACCGAAGCCCTTTATCGAGAACACTCGTTTTGAGCCTCGACGAGAACCTAACTGGTGTCAGAAGTGTAGGAGCAAAAAATTTGGGTCGTGTCGGGTGGTATCGAAGGAATGTTTTAGATGCGGAAAGAGTGGTCATCAAATTGAGAACTGTGCCATCCAAGGACTGACATGTTTTGAATGTAAGAAGCTCAGTCATTACCGAAGGGATTGCCCAAAGCTAAAGAATAGTGGAAATCAAGAGAAGAAAACCAATACCCCAAGACCAACGAGCTGAGCATTTCACACGATGGCGGAAGAAGCTAAGGAATCGGCGGATGTAGTTTCTAATACATTCCTTGTTAATTCTATACATGCGTGTATATTATATGATAGTGGTGCCAACTTGTCTTTTGTATTACAATCTTTTATTAAAAGTTAGCTATACCAGTCAGTATTTTGGAAAATGCCTTAATAGTTGAAATAGCTATTGGGGGTCAATTGTAACAACCCAAATTCGATAAAACATAAATCATAACATTACAACCAAAACGGTCCTAAAGCATACAATTTACATCAATTCTACTCTAGGTTCGCAGCGGATAAACACCTTCACAACTGAAATGCTACAGGCTCCCGACGGTAATCTACAAGTCTTCACTAGGCGATACCTCTTCTATAGCGCCACAACTTTCCATCTTCACCAGATGGAATCCCATACAAAAGACTCTAACCTGAAAATGGTTTTAGTTTTTGGAAAAAGGGAGGGTTAGACCATGAGGTCTAGTGAATTCCCTCTTAAAAACAGTTCCACATAAACGCCAATTTAAAACGTTCAACTGTTACAATAATAAACGAAATTCTAGTTTAAATGCTCGACTCCCCATAAAGGTATTGCACAGTGGTCTCAACTCCCATCACCTCATGTGATGTCCACACTCGGGGCCCCTAGTAGATCCCCACGACCCCCCAGTAGATGTCGTACCCGTATGCACAAGAAACGGATTCGAGGCACACGATCCAATCAACTCTCCATAGATTCTCAACAATCTGAGGTTCACTTCCCCACTGTGCAACCCGACACCACACATAACAACAACTCACAAAAACATGCATTCAACGCTTACATAGGAAGGAACGTATAAACAACTTGCATGCATTAATAAACGTTTTCACATCATGTAATAATAAAGCTTTTCAAAGTGTTTAATCATGCCATCATGCTCAAAACCATATTCAGGTATGAAAACTTTAGCAAAACATTTCATTTGCATAAAAGAGTTAAGGGAACTCACCTGAGCTTTAGCAAGTCGACACACGCTCCGAAACCCACTTTAGCTCAAACCGAGCACCAGAATTGGACATCATAATTGTGGTGTTAACCCATCTAATTACATCCCAAACATCCCTAATAATCCCTAAAACAGCCCTTAGATGATACCACAACCTTAGCTATAAACAGTATGCGAAACAAGAGCCGAAAACACGCAATAGGGCTTGGCGCTACCTCCCGCACTAGTTAACTCGCGCCACAAAGCGCGCGGGGAACTGACAGCCTTTGGCGCTACTTCCTGCGCTAGTTAACTCATGCCACAACTCGCACGGAGCGCCTGCACTCGAGTTTTTAGCCCAAAACTGCTCTTTCTCACCCCCCCCCCCCCCCCCAACTCGCCCCAAATCGATTTTAAGCCTCTATAATGAGATAATTGATGTTCTAAACTTTTCCCCTCAATTTCTAAACATTAGATCATCATTTAATCCAATGAAACCCATTCACAATTCATCAATTGGTTCATGATTTCAAACCCAAAAACTCATTTCTTGACATAACCCAAATCTACCATTGAAATGAGGGGTGATTCTCAAAGAAAAGTTTGTAAACCAATAGGAATCTCATCAATCATCCCATTTCCATAGAAAACAAGCTTAAGATTTCTTAATGATTTACTCAAAAGGTTCCCAAACACAATTCTTACCAAATCAAGCAAGAAGATGAAGAATGGAGAAGAAACAATACCTAGAAGATGAAGTCTTCAAGGTTCCTGATGCAAATTCTTCTTCCTCATCCTCCACTAGGGTTTTTGCTCTTCACTTTTCCTCTTCTCAATACTCCAGCCATCCAAGATGAAAATGAGAGGGCTTTAGGGGTTTTACCCCATTTTATATCTCAGCTTTGCAACTTAGTCTAGAAGTTTTCATTTTTCACACTTTTGCCCCAAACTTTCAACTATTTCAGAATTTCTGGACATGAGGTCTTACATCAAGTCTTAGTTGGGGAAGACTTGAGGATTGTACAATTATGATAGAAGGAAAGGAATTCCCGATTTATTTGATTTTGATGGAAATAGGTGGGTTCGATGTAGTTGTTGGTATGGATTGGTTGGTGAATAATCAGACATAAATTCTTTGTGCTAAGAAATCAATTCGGATCCCTATGCCCGAAAATGATGCTATACTCATTTATGGGATACACATTTACCTTTAGTGGAGTTTGCTTATAATAATAGTTATGATTCAAGTATTGGGAGAGCACTTTTCGAAGCTTTATATGAGCGAAAATGTAGGACTCCGATATGTTGGTTGGAAGCTGGAGAAAAGAAATTTGATGGTGTAACACCCCGAAAATTTGAGAACCAAAATTGGAGCCATGGACGTCCGCGAGACGCGGAAGCCCACGGGTCGTCCGCGGAAGCAACAAATGTTTTGAAATGGAAATGGTTCGGCCGAGGCCAGACATCCGCTAAGGGCCATGCAGACGTCCGCGACCTGTCTGATGAGTTAACTTGGGTATTTTAAGCCCTCTTCTCTCTCTTTCCTCATTCACTTTCAAAACCCTAACTCACTGTCCCTCTCCCTCTCTCAACCGATCTTCCTCATTGTTGAAGGAGTGGAAGCTTGAAGCTTTTGTAGGTGATTAGGAGCTTTTGTTTGGAGATTCAAGTGATAAAGGTAATATTCCTCTACCCAAATGCTAGGTTGTTGATGATTTCATCTTCTTTCTATTTTGGGGTATTGTTGGATGATTTTGGTGGTGTTTGGTTGAGGTGATCTTCTCCTTCTTCATTTATGAAGATTAGGGTTTTAGTATATTTGCGGTTTTTGGATGATAAATGTTTGGGGAATGATTGTACATGGTTGGATCAGGCTATTGATGGTTGGAAAATTATGGATCTAGGTTTTTGGAGATTTTGGCTTGAAGATGCAAGTTTCTTCAAAGGAGCTTACGTATGGGGAAAAAATCTAGATTTAACCTAAATCTAACAAGGTGAGTTCAAGTTGCTTTGTGAAAACTTTGTACATGCCAAAATGTTATTTTTCCAAGTACTTATGTGTTTTTACATGAAAATTATCAATGGTAGAATTATTTGGTGGGTTTTAACCCTTTGAAGTATTTATGGTTGTAAATATTGTAAAACACTTATATTTAGAGTTTTTGGGAAAATGTGATAGATAAATCATACATGAAAATGGGTTATTAATTTATGTTATAAATGGAGTCTACTTGTCATGAAAATGCATTTTGTGTATAATTTGGAAACATGCATTTAGTACATTATGGGACGATTTGGAAATGTACGGTGTGAGTTCTTTGGAAAAGAGGGTTGTCCCAACCCAAGGTTCTATTTCGGGTTTTCATGGATTTGAAATATTTATGGGCAAAAGTGTGTGTTACTACGTTTAATCTCATTTGATGACTTTTCATGAATTATCTTTTGAGTCAGTTGAGCTTATGGCTCGGTATTGGAATTTGTTAAGTTTTGAGGACAATTGTCCAATTTTGATAGCTCAAGTCGAGTTTTGATCATGATTTACGTTATTGGGAATTGCATGTTTTGAATGCACTTGTTTATTGGTTTGGGGTCGTGTAATGTTTTAGACCTTATTAGCTATGGATCCATAGGCATTTGAGTTTCCCAAGTCTCGCGGGCAAGAGATTGGGATTGATTGAGCTCAGTTTACGAGACGTTAGTTTCTCTTTTGTAGCACGGAATAGGCATCGGGCTCCATGATAAGTAAGGCGTGGGTCTATATGGCCGAGCGTCGTCTCATGGGCAGTAAGGTGTAATTCCATATGTGCTTGGCACGAGATAGGCATCGGGTTCCATGATAATTAAGGCGTGGGCATGTATGGTCGGGCGTCGTTTCATGGGCAGTAAGGTGTAATCCCAAATGTGCCTGTCGTGGATTTGGAGTGACCCAATGTATAGACCTGGAGTGGTAGAAGTTGGGGGCTCTCTAGTCTCGCGGGCAATAGATCTGGAGTGATTGAGCTCAGTTTACGAGAGTAATCCACGTGTGTGTTTTATTGCATAGTAGGTGACCCACTTTTGTGTTCCATCACGTGCAATGTATACGGGCCTCCCCCGTCACCGAAAGGTGTGGTTTTGGGTATTTGTGTTTATCCATGTTTTTGGTAACGTATCATATTTAAATGAATTGTTTCCCACGTTATATGAGTTATGGGTTATGATTTCATCCATGTTTGAGATGTTTTGGAATAACGGTGATTTATTTATGAATTCAATCGTTTTGATAATCAAATGTTATTTCACCTTTCACGTTGGTTTTGGGATGAGTCCATTTTGGGCATCATTTATATTAAAGCTTTCAACACATGATTTGTGTGAGTTGGAAAAATGGATGATTTGCATCTAAAGTAAATTCTTTGAACTCATGACTTAATTTGCAATTATCACGATTTATGAATTTATATGGTCATGATAAAACTCTTGAACTCACTAGGCGTTAGCCTAACCCTTTTTATTTGTCGGCATGTGCAACAGGCGCAGGTTGGGAGTAGCTTTAGCTACACTAGGAAGTGATGAGTACTAGTAGAGTTCACGAGAAGTGATTTTTCTTAGAGAAGTCTTCCGCACTTATCTGAGAATAACAACTTATACTTGTGTGAAGTAACACCCGGAATGAATTTAGTCTTTGTAATAAGACTTGAGTTATAATTGTTTGAGGGTAAATCATAGATTTTAATTTGAGGTAATTTCCGTATTATCTTGTAAGGAGAAGTTTTATACTTTTGGGATGTGTTATTGAAAATTTTGTTTAGTTGCTCTTACCAAAATTTGAGGGTGTTACAAGTTGGTATCAGAGCCTAAGTTTGAGAGAATTAGGTATTGATTTTTAATACCTAGACTCAAACTAGCGTTCTTTAAAGTAAATGAAAGTGAAGTTCACCACTAGGCACCTAAAGATTGGATGTTTTGAGGTCGATGGAGTTGCTAGAAACGAGAATCACGTCGAGAGTAGCAAGGATAATCATGTATGGCGCGTCCATAATGACACCTGGCCAGTATCATGGTGAACCTGCTAGTTACATGTGCATACTTGAACTACTTTAATGTGACGACCGTTGGGGTAGTGAAAAAGTTTCTAATCGAGTGGTCGTTGGAAAAAGGTTGACGATCTTAGCATTGGTAATTTAGGGTGACAATAAGCATGATATTTGCTTTAAGAGGACCGTTTCGGGTCAAAGTTGATGGTTGGATTAGAACTGTAGATTTATTGAATCGACCTTAATTCGAGGAGGAATTGTAAGGTGAATCGATGTAATTCCCAACTTTGTCTTAAGAGGTTTGAGCATCCAGATGACGGTAGTGTGACCGGACGGATTTGGAGGAGTATGATTTGAGACGTGGAGTGCCGACTAAGTTTATGCATGAAATTTATTTTTGAAAATAAATTGCATCAATTATTTCTTGGATTTCAAATCATCATATGAGTTGTGTTACGAGATCTCGGAAAAAAGTTTAACACGCACAAGATTTTAAATCATGGTTTGAAACGTGCATGAAATTATTTTATTGCGGAAGTTGCAAACTCCATCGGGATTTGTTTTATTTTGTTGTTGTCCAACGTTACTTTCGGATACAGTGATATCCATATTTTTATGATGTTTAAGATGTTGGGCAACTAACTACGGCTTATGACTTTAACATTGGATCTCCTCCACATATGTTAAGGTTTGGACGGAAAGTTATCTTCCATTATATCTATGTCGGGTTTATTGAAAAAGCTTTATTTAATGCATGACTTATTGAGAAGTGTTGTTTATAGTCTGTTACGATAAAGGGAGAATTTTTGGAAGTCTGACATTTTAGTCATGATCTTGCTTTGTGCAATTTGATTTTTGGAAGCGAAAAGGTTTGGCATCACTTGGTTGAGTTGAGGCAATTGAGCCTATGGGGTTTTACGGAGTTTCATTTTACGACGTGTTGTGTCGTGTGAGCGCAATTTTGTAAGATGCATACTTTAGTTGTTGCGTGTGTTAATTTTGGATTATATTGGGCATTTTGTCTCGTTCGGGTTTTGTTGAGAAGTGCTATTTATGTCGTAAGGCGACCAAGCGAAACATTTTTGGAACTTTGTTGTCGTGTAATATCTTTCTCAAGGATTTGTGTTAGCACGTTTTGTTGCAATTTATTTAATTGTACGAATTGATTTATACGTGGCGTGAGTAATGCATGAAAGAATATACATATTGTATTTCTTAACAATTTGCTTTATGTGTTTCCTCCTAGTTGATTATTTTATTGTCCTTTCTTGCAAACGCATGGTACTTATCTAAGGGTGTGCATAAATTGGTAGTCACTAACCCTCGAAAGCTTTGATAAATGTATCGTGAATGAAAATGTTTTATTAATTCATTGCATGAGTGAGGGTCGTTTGGTCAAAGATACGTTTTAAGATTGTGGGGTTTATGCACGGTTTACGATACGGTACATTTTGAAAATGCGAACGTGTGAGTCATTGAACTTCGGTCAACATTGGTTTGATGAGCATTTGGAAAATTGTAAACCTTTTTTTTGGTTTTGGAGAAAATGGGTATTTTGAGTATCCTAACGAGTAAATTTGAAACATTGTCATTTCAACGTTTATATTGCGAGTGTGAAATTTTGGTGTAAATGCTCCGTGATGGAGATTTTGGAAAATTATTTGTCCTAACCTAAAGTGCATGGGATTGCTTAAATTTTGGAACAATAATACGCATCGTTTGTATGATTCGACATTCGAAGTCGATTTAAACCCTTTTTGGTGTCAACCAATTACAAACACTTATTTTCTCCTAAGTTTTGGGAAAACACATTAATGTGCGGGTATTGTCAAAAGTGTTTCACTCTTATGTCATTATATGACTAGACGAGAAAATTTTGAATACTGATTTAAAGAATTTCGTTTTTTGAAATTTTGTTATGAACGATTTGATGCATGTAATTTCGTTTCAAGAAAGTTACTAAGAGAGTGTTACAAGCTTGCATGCATATTCCAATTTGAAATTTCCTCTTGACGTTTTAGTCGACATCTTTGAATGATGAAAACATGTTGATTTTATCTTTAAACTTAGAACGGACACAAATCGTTTTATGTTTTAACCAAAGTACATATATGGAATTGTTTCACCGTCTTTGTGAGATAAACTGACGTGTGCGAATTTTATTGGGGGATCTTGATTCACTGTCATTTCATGGTAAAAAAAGGAATTTTGGAGTCGGTTGTCGTTTAAACTCCTTTTGAAGTACGTACAAACCATTTTGGTTGCACCTTATTTAAAGGGGAAATTTCCTTACGTGCATTACATAGATCAATCCATGCTAGGACCGTATCAGTTTCTTTCAAAGAAGTTGTTTGTTGTACTTTTGAGCTTTGCTAACGATACAAATCTCGACGAAATGGTTTTCAAGATGATTTTCATATGTGGGACGAGTGTGTCCATTTTTACGCAACTACCTAATTGATAATAGTAGTTTTTATGCGTACGGTTAACTTGAAATGAAAATCTTTGTGTTGAAAATTTCTATAAAAAAATTTCGATTGGCATGTTGGTTAAATAATACACTTGAGAGCCTTGAACTCATTAGGACCCTGAAAAGGTCAAGTAACCCCGGTTAAAAGTAAGTGTGAGTAGAACTTCGTCAGTGGAAGGCTGAGTATTTTAATGCGTGTTGGTACCGTAGGCCAAGTAGCGCTGTTTGTAGAATCGACATGTTTTGTAACTGAAGGGTTAGATATGTGGTATCTTATTTTGAGGTTGGTTGTAACCGTCTTGTTGGCAACCTTGTTTTGGGTCTTGGCCAATTTTCACATAAAGGGACGTGTAGGACCTTGTGGACACCATATTGATAACCTTGGTTTTGTAAGAATGCTCGACGAGTGAAACTCGGGTGTTGAGTCTGTTGTGATTCAAAGTTTGGTGGTATAACTAGGTGTCAACTTTTGGGCTTAAGGCCAAGCACCGTTAGTGTAATCGGAGGATTGTAGTCCGATTTTAAAGGAATGATGGTAATGGTTGTAGTGATCTTAAGATGCTCAATTATGATAAGTGAATTTGGTGGGATAACCTTCCTTGCGTGGTAAAAGAATCTGTCAGTTGGATAATTGGTAATTGGAAGTATCCTTAGAGTTGTGTAATTGATGGGTCAGTGATGACCATCGATGTTATAGTTTAATGGAAATCGTTAAGAGTAAATGCTAGTTTAGTAGCGGGAACATTTGGGATTCAGAGGTTTTGATTGATCTCGGTAGTGATTAAACCTTGGACTGATTTGGAAAGGAAAGTTTAAGAACATGTGGATGTGGAGTGATTGGGGAGTTCGAATATGTCGTTGGGAAAATATGGATCACTTAAGGTTGGGAGGCAACTTAAGTCTGGTGGTCGGAAGCCACTCTAGTAAATTAGTCCTTCAATTGGATGTAAGTGTTGTATGCCTAAGCGGAGATTCGTTGTGAGTAACACCAAGAAGCCGTTATGGGCAATTCTGGGGGAAATAAATTTGAACCGGTTGAAACCGAGGGAACTTGGAATGTGTGGGGAGCGGTGGCCATTAATTGTGTGAGAACTAGATTTTGAGGACAAAATCTCTATAAGGTTGGGAGGAATGTAATACCCCGAAAATTTGAGAACCAAAATTGGAGCCACAGACGTCCGCTGAAGCAACAGAAGTTTTGAAATGGAAATGGTTCGGCCGAAGCCGGAGGTCCGCGAGGGGCTATGCGGACGTCCGCGACCTGTCTGATGAGTTAACTTGGGTATTTTAAGCCCTTTTCTCTCTCTTTCATGATTCACTTTCAAAACCCTAACTCACTCTCCCTCTCCCTCTCTCAGCCGATTTTCCTGAAGGAAACACAAACCCTTCTCCTCTTCTTCCTCATTTCTTCACCCAAACTAAACCTACTTTCCACCATTGTTGAAGGAGTGGAAGCTTGAAGCTTTTGTGGGTGATTAGGAGATTTTGTTTGGAGATTCAAGTGATAAAGGTAATATTCCTCTACCCAAATGCTAGGTTGTTGTTGATTTCATCTTCTTTCTATTTTGGGGTATTGTTGGATGATTTTGGTGGTGTTTGGTTGAGGTGATCTTCTCCTCCTTCATTTATGAAGATTAGGGTTTTAGTATATTTGGGGTTTTTGGATGATAAATGTTTGGGGAATGATTGTACATGGTTGGATCGGGTTATTGATGGTTGGAAAATTATGGATCTAGGTTTTTGGAGATTTTGGCTTGAAGATGCAAGTTTCTTCAAAGGAGCTTACGTATGGGGGGAAAATCTAGATTTAGCCTAAATTTAGCAAGGTGAGTTCAAGTTGCTTTGTGAAAACTTTGTACATGCCAAAATGTTATTTTTCCAAGTACTTATGTGTTTTTACATGAAAATTATCAATGGTAGAATTATTTGGTGGGTTTTAACCCTTTGAAGTATTTATGGTTGTAAATATTGTAAAACACTTATATTTGGAGTTTTTGGGAAAACGTGATAGATAAATCATACATGAAAATGGGTTATTGATTTATGTTATAAATGGAGTCTACTTGTCATGAAAATGCATTTTGTGTATAATTTGGAAACATGCATTTAGTACATTATGGGACGATTTGGAAATGTACGGTGTGAGTTCCTTGGAAAAGAGGGTTGTCTCAACCCAAGGTTCTATTTCGGGTTTTCATGGAATTGAAATATTTATGGGCAAAAGTGTGTGTTGCTACGTTTAATCTCATTTGATGACTTTTCATGAATTATCTTTTGAGGCAGTTGAGCTTATGGCTCGGTATTAGAATTTGTTAAGTTTTGAGGACAATTATCCAATTTTGATAGCTCAAGTCGAGTTTTGATCATGATTTACGTTATTGGGAATTGCATGTTTTGAATGCATTTGTTTATTGGTTTGGGGTCGTGTAATGTTTTAGACCTTATTAGCTATGGATCCATAGGCATTTGAGTTTCCCAAGTCTCGCAGGCAAGAGATCGGGATTGATTGAGCTCAGTTTACGAGACATTAGTTTATCTTTTGTAGCACGGAATAGGCATCGGGTTCCATGATAAGTAAGGCGCGGGCCTATAAGGTCGGGCGTCGTCTTATGGGCAGTAAGGTGTAATTCCATATATGCTTGGCACGGGATAGGCATCGGGTTCCATGATAAGTAAGGCGTGGGCCTATATGGTCGGGCGTCGTCTCATGGGCAGTAAGGTGTAATCCCAAATGTGCTTGTCGTGGATTTGGAGTGACCCAATGTATAAACCTGGAGTGGTTGAAGTTGGGGGCTCCCTAGTCTCATGGTTGAAGTTGAGGGTACATCATAGATTTTAATTTGAGGTAATTTCCGTATTGTCTTGTAAGGAGAAGTTTTATACTTTTGGGATGTGTTGTTGAAAATTTTGTTTAGTTGCTCTTACCAAAATTTGAGGGTGTTACAGATGGTCCCTAAATTGTGCAACAAACGACTGGTTAGGTTAAGGAGATTCGGAAACACACGAAGGCGGCTCAAGATCAACAAAAGAGTTACGCCGATCAGAAAAGAAGACCCAAAGAATTTCAAGTTGGGGAGCGGGTGAAGCCCCGTGGAAAGGTATAATAAGATTTGGAAAACGTGGAAATTTAAGTCCTCGTTTTCTTGGGCCTTTCACTATAACTAAGAGAGTGGGACTTCAAGCGTATCAATTAGATCTTCCACCCGAGTTAGAAGGGATCCATAATACTTTTCATGTGTGTTATCTTCGAAAATGTCTAGCTGAAGAAGAGAATGTTATACCAATGTCTGAAATAAAAGTTGACAAGAAGAATCGTTGCGTGGAGGAACCTGAAGAAATTTTGGAAAGAACAACTAAGAAGCTACGCCATAAAGAATTTAGCATGGTTAAAGTTCAGTGGATACATCATAGAGGTATCAACGTGACATGGGAAGTAGAAGAGGATATGAGGAATAGATATCCTCACTTATTTACCTAACTTTGATTTCGAGGACGAAATCATTTTCAAGTTGGGGAGAATTGTAACGCCTCAAAAATTTCCATAAACTGTACATTATTTTGGAGGTTATGAAAAATATGAAGTCAATGGATAAAGATTGTAATTAGTCAAAGTGTGGGGTTAATTATAAAAATTGGATTTTGAGATATTTAAATGAGAAAGATCAGGCTTTGTGTGAGTTATCTGATTTTGGAAAATATATTTGAGGTCGGTTCAAGGCAGAGAGAAACCGAGTTCTAAAACTCTCGTTCGGTAAGAAATTCGATCGTTTTCTCCAATTAAATTGCTTAAGGATGGATGATTATAAGTCAAAATTGGCTTTTGATTAGGTTATTGAATTGTTGGAGAATCATGTTTGAAATTGAAGTTACTGGATTGAGTCGATTTTCTCAGACTTGAAATTGAGTTCGTTTTAAGGTGAGTTCATCTTACTTGATAATTTTTATGTGTTATTATCAAATGTTTGAATGATTTGAACTTATACTGGTATTGGTGAATCGTGGTCAGTATAATTTGAATGGTTTGCGATTTTGGGTTAGAAAGTTCGATGTGCAGGTTTGAAGTTTTTGGGTAAGAAATATTTTCCCTGAAGTATCCGGAAATTGATGTTTTCCGGAAGTATCCGGTAAGTTGTATTTCCGGAAGTATCCAGTAAGTTGTATTTCCCGAAGTATCCGGTAAGTTGTATTTCCGAAGTATCCGGTAAACTCCATTTCCCGGATACAAGTTCCGGATTGTGTTTCCCGGATACCAGTCCCGGATTGTTCCCGAATCCATAGTTTCCGGTAGTTTCCGGATATGAATTCCGGACACTTAGTCCGGATAGTTTTTTCGGTAGTGTCCGGTAGTTACTGAGTTTTCGGTAACTTTGATAGGAGACATTCTTGATTATTTAGAATTCAATTTTAGCAGTACGAACATACTAATAACTCAACTTCGAGTATGATACGATTTGATGTATGCTTTTGATTTGGTACGCACGTATGCTAGTAAGTGTAATGGATCCATAAGCACTAGCATTATTTGATTAACTTGGAATAGGCAAGGTATAATTCCTATTTCCGTTTATATTTGGAAATGAGGAATAGTGTGGATCCCAGAAAGTACAATCAATAGTAATATATCAACCAAGCAATCAATAATCAAGAACACAATGCTTTCAATTGGTCATCCATCTCATTCAATGATCTCAAAGGTATTACAATGAAAAGTATGGCTCTTAGAAGTTAAAGATGGATTAACCTAAAACAAGGTATAAAGCTAAGTATTTATACCTAGGGCTTAAGCTTAAAGCCCATGGCCCATTAACACACTAAAGCCCATTTAACATTATAGGCTTTTACAAATAATATTCTTTTCTTTATGTCACTTTCAATTTTATAGGACATTTATGGTCCTAACAATCTCCCCCTAAAATTATATAAAGAAAAAATGGCCTTGAAAACTTTAGGTCTTGATCTTCTCTCCCTCTTGAATCTTTGAAAGACTTTGGTGTTGCTTGTCTTCATGTTTTTCCAAGCTCCCCCTTGAATAAAGCTCTTACTCTTCATAGGTTCAACTTTATCACCAGATTCACTGAACAATAACCTTGACTGAGTGCACGAAACGCAGCTTTCAACTGTTGAAACTCAACACATCAGATAAGCACACAAGAATGATAATATGAGAGTTACGTGACATTCCACAGTGCAACTTCAGTAGAAAATAAAGAATATGTCTTTGAACCGCGAGTTAAATTTGCTTTCAGCTTTAGCTTTAAGAACTTGTAGAACTAAAATGCTCGAAGGAGGAAATAATAATTTGTAGCGAACACCACTTGATAAAGGATGAAAAGAATTGATCACTTGTAACCAATTTGAACTCTTTTCTAAACTGATAAAAGAACAGTTACTCCCCCTCAGCTTTTGCTAACTCTCAACATGACAATCTGTGTCTTTGAACTTTTATATCGTTTCTCCCCCTCATGATGATGAGGAGTATCCTGAGCATCATGCAACTTCAAAGACAGAACTAATGAGTAGCAAATATCAGATAACACGTTTTGGTAACCAAGATGGGGTAAATATCTAACACAGATACACAATAGTAATTGTTATCACAACAATTAAAAGAATTGTGTGGTCTATGTTCAGAGTTGGCACCGGGGTATCTCTGATAGGACTTCCAGTTATCACTGAAATAAAATCTTAAAAATTACTTCTCAAACTGTTCCGGCAATATCACAAAGATATGCGAGTGGAATCATAAAGATTCGTGCATGTGTGAAAGAAATAAATTATATCCGTTTGACTCAAATATTGATTTAACCTGGGACGCAAGTTATAAATCAATAGACACAGTGATGAATATGAAGTTCGGAGACCGGAGCTGATGTCTTCCTTTTTCAATATATAAGAACTCTGAGTGAGGAATAGATAGATTATGTGTTAAATCTCCGTGAATATATGAAACAAGCATCTTTTGTGAGATACTTGAGTGGCTAGGTGGGGTGACACGAGTTATCGACACATTGTGTCCATGTTTGTTTCAATATTCATCTCCAAAGAACGAGAATGAATAGATTGTGTGGTTACCCGGATAACTGACTCAGTTTGGTAAGGACCAATAATTCTTTTAAGTCCTGTCACATCCTCACCATTTTTTTTCACTCCAAACTCATCTATCAAGCTAGACCCCTCACTGATGTTTATAAGTGGATGAGTTTTTTTGGTAGGTCCTTCCGGTTCTGGATGGACCATAGAAACAGTATTATTCCTATCACTCCTTTCATGCATCGAGTAGAACAGTTTAGTAAACAGTGAAGTACGAGTTTGTTGGGATTAATATCTAATTGAATGGAAGTTCAAGGGAACGTTTTGTAAATTCACATTTGGGCTTTAATATGGTAATGGGCCATGGGCCCGGTTAGTTTAGCCTAGATATAAATAGCTTTGTTAACCTTTAGTTTAGGTTAATCGTCATTATTATTATCTGCTATACATTGTAAACACTCTGAAAGGTTTATAAATGTTACATGGATGACGAGTTGAAATCATAATGATTGTTGATTATTCTATTGATTTCATACTGTTTGCGCTAATCTGGGAACCACAATTGGTATCAGAGCATACAGACGATTCGATTCAAGGAATTCAAAAGGTTTCAGGTAAGGTTTCTTAATATTTTGTCGACTGTGTTCTTGAGTTCTATAATATCATCTTTTGATTCTGACAAAGTTTTGTGTTTCTGCTTATCTCATTCGATTAGTATTGATGTCCTAAGTGTTTCTGCAAAGTTTCATCATCCAATTCGGTTGTTTGAGTTGTTTCTAGCAAAATCAAGTTTTACAAACTTTGGTCTCTATTCTTATTAAAAGTTCAATTTTTCTCTTCAAAATCATGATTTTTGCTTAGAAATCGATTAGGGTGTTGTTATTTTGGTGTTTTGTTGGATTCCTAATCTTTCAGGAACAAAAATCAAGCAACCCTAATACGCTATTCGATCCGATTAAGTCGCCAGCCGTAGTGTCCGGAACTTCTCATAACTTTCGGTAAGTTTTTTTTGTTCTCGACACTTTCCGGACGTCTCTCGTCCGGACTGTCTATTGTTTCCGATAAATCCCATTTACCCGGACTGTCTAAAGTGCCCAGTAGTCTCCTGTATACATAAATTCATCTATCCGGTTATTGTCCGGATTGCACAAAATATCCGGTAACATACCCGGACAGCCTAGGTTCCCGGACACTAATCCGGTAAGTTCCACTTTCCTGATCCCTATCCGGTTTGCTCACTTACCGGACCTCTATTTGGATACTCCAAGTTTCCGGTAAGTTTTTCACTTATTCGGTAACTTCTCATTTCTTCGTTTATCCGGTTACTTTATTTTTTCTGGTAAGCCTAGTATATCTGGTAACCCTGTGTTATCCGGTAAGCTTAGGACTATCCGGTTACTTTGCCATTTGAACACTTCACACACCTGGATTCGGTCACTACCAGATTCGGACACTTCGGTTATCCAGATTCCTATCCGGTAAGTTCTGTTAAGTTAATTTCTTACCAGTTTCACTTTAAGTCACTTTTAGAACCTGCGTTAGGACTTTCAATCATAGTGCCTTGCTTTAGGATTTCCAACCTTTGAATCGAACCTACCGTATGACGATCACTTTAGTCCACACTTCAAAGATGTCTCGTGACGCACTTGCAATCGGTACCGATGCCAAGCCTCCGACTCTCTATCGGGGAGAATACAGTCAATGGCGAGACAGATTCATCATATTCATCGAAGCTAAAGACAACTTCGACTACATCTGGAAAGCTCTCACTGGCGGCCCACAAGCAGCTCCAATGACTACAGTACCAGCTCAAGCAGAAGGTCCTGCAGCTCGACCTGAGCCAAAGACATACTTGCAGATGACCGAAGATGAAAAGAACAGATTTGATGGTGAATAACATGCCAAGCGATATCTAGTCCAGAGTCTACCGAATGAGATCTACACGGCCATAGACAGCTACAAGGATACTTCCAAAGGCATGTGGGATCAAGTTGAGAAGATGATGAGCGGGAGTAGAGTAGGAAACCAACTGAAGGTCAACAACTGCATCACCAAATTTGACGGTGTAACACCCTAAAATCAGGGCCAATTTGAACCTTAAATTTTTACAAGGTATATCAGAAAAACTTCCAAACTTTCATACAATTAATCAGAGAGTCAATTGTGAGGGTTCCTTTAAACACAAATTGAATTCTCCAATTAACTATTAATCTACTCATATCAATTATAAACAGATTAACTTGATTATCTAAACAATTCATCAAAAGCCTCCTCACGTCGTCTAAGTCCTCCGCTTATCATCAACAGTTGAGTATTAAAAGCACTCATTCCACATCCCATTACTTCTCTGAACTCGTACCTGGTAAGAACATTGAATTTGAACAATTAGGCTTACGCCTAGTGAGAACATCCAATTCAAATTATAACATTAACAACTTGAAAGCTCATATATTCAAGCATATAAACAAATCTGTTCACCATCATTCTTACCGTACTCGTACTCGTCTCATAATGACGGGAACATACTCGATCCCATGAATATGACTAACATTCAGAAAGTCATATCATCAAATTCGTGAGCCTACTACGAATCATCAAGGATTCTAGTTTATCGATCAAGCCTAAAGACTTACAATCAATCGCCATACTTTTTCTTGGAATGGAAGCAGAAATAGCATTTATATATTGCATATCTCTAATTCACCGAAGGTAAATGAAAACAACACTTACACTTCATTTAATTCACGTTTCCACATCTGAATCACGAATAGCAACTATATTTTGCCTATTCAACTATTTCAATATGAATAGCAGTTTTACCTTGCTTATTCAATCTTTCCAATATGAATAGCAATTCTACTTTGCATATTTAATAATTTCAACTTGAATAGCATTTCTACTTCGCCTATTCGATCCTTTCTTATAGCCTCCCGAAATGGGATTAACAATCCGCATTATAGGCTATCGCCTCACGAAATGTGATTACAATCCACATTATAGGCTATCGCCTCCTGAAATGGGATTACAATCCACATTATAGGCGAACAGGAATTACCATTACGAGCCTGGTCTATTCCACATTTCTCATCACCTTAGAATCAATGGCCCCCAATGGGATCAATACATCGCGATTCATAACCGGGGCCCCCGATGATTAAAGGTACACTCATCCACTAGAAATTACATCATATGGTCAATGGCTAGTATCCGGCTCCCACAAGACCGTACCAAGTTGCCCTCGATGACCCAATGCCTATTTCTAGTTACAACATGAGAATAATTGTCCCATTAAAGACAATAAAGATTGACTTGCATGCCTTATGGATCCATTACAATTTTAAGTGGATATGTATAACAACATATCGCACCACCTCTCATAACATATTCAAATCTAAGAGCAACGAATAATCTAACGTACCCTCAAAGTTTATTTTCTAAAATTCTTATTTAGAAAAATATTCCGAACCTCGATCCCAAATAAAATAATCATTTAATGGAATTGTATCTTGAACATTTAAAATCTAAATTGGATTCTAAAACAATCCCAAATTTAATTCTAAACCAATCCATTTAATTACCAACAACCGAGATCCAATTTAATTAATTTCGGCCCAATCCAAATTAAATCTCAGTCCATGTCCAATAATTAAATCTCTGTCCAAATCAATATTTTAATTCTCGGCCCAAGCTAATACTAAAATCTCGGCCCGAGCCAATACCGGAAGTCATAGTTCCGGTTTGTTTAGAAATACTGGATAATCTAATGTACCTCGATTATTCTTTTTCTAAAATTCTTATTTAGAAAATAATCCAAACCCTCGATCTGAAAAGAGATAACAATTTAAATAACATTGTATATCCTAAATTTTAAAACTAAAGTGGGATCATAAATATAACTCCTAGATTTAAATTGATGCAGGCCCACAATCGAGACCCATTCCTAATTTAATTAAAGAGGCCCTTTTAAAAAAACTATTCTGGTCCACTAAGCTGATTTCCGGAACCAACCAATTTACAACAATTCTGGCCCAAAATTAATGCCAAATTCCGGAACCAATTAACTTAAAACAATTTCCGGCCCAAAACTAATGCCAATTCCGGAACAGTGGTTCCGGATCCTCTATTGGCCCATACCGGAACATGTAACAAGTTCCGGTCCACTATAAACAACTCAATTCCGGTACCCACTTTGTCAAGTTCCGGTATTACTAATTCTGGAACCCTACTTTATTTTTAATTTTGGAGCTCATAAACCACATCGATACCGGAACCTTAACAAAATTTATTACCGGAACCCATATAATTCCCAATTCCGGAACCCACCAGTTCCGGATCCATCTTTTTCCGTAAATTAAATCAGTACCGAAACCTCGATACTGGTTCGTCTATTCTCGTCAATTTTAACTCAAAACCTCATTTATAATACATCTTATAAATCCACTTCAATTCAATACAAACTTACGAACTCATTCAGACAGTTTATAAACCATTTCATTCACTTTCAATTGTTAATTTCTAAATTAAAAAGAATGAACTCACCTGTTGAAGTTTTCAACCTAGCAATCCAATTTCTTCTCTTCTCTGATTCAATTCATCTCTGGAAGGATAAATCAACTGTTGTTACCAACTCATTAACCAAAATAAACCAGATGATTTAAATCCTTACCACGAGAATCACCGTTCTTGATTTTCTTCTCATCGCTTTCTTCTTTCATTCTCTCTCTCTAAAAAGACCGACTCCAGGAAAAATGTATTGAGATCTCCTCTCAATTCAACATACCCTCTGATTAAGTAATCTCATCTTTCCAATAATGACCAAACAGACCCTCAAGTTCTAATTATACCAATAACATGTAAACTTTGGTTAAAATTACAATTTCAACCTTGGAGTTTACATTTACAATTTAGCCCACACTTTGACTAAATTACAAATCAACCCCATAAATATATTGGAAATTCGGGGTGTTACAAATCTCCCCAACTTGAAAATGATTTCGTCCCCGAAATCACGCTAGATATTTTGATGAGGATATTCGTTCTTCATCTCCTCTTTAGTTTCCCAAGCCACCTTATCACTTCTATGATGTTTCCACAGTGACACCGTTACCATTTCCCGCTCCCCAACTTGGAAACAACATAAAATTCTGTTAACCTCCTTTGGTGTTTAGTTAAAACTCTCCTTGTTCAGCATCTATTCCTTGATTGGAATTTAAAAATCGAAATTCTCCAATAAACTTATCTTTAAAAACATGGTTACTAGGAGACAACTAGTCCAAAATCGAGTTGAGTCACACCCTTTACTGAAACTTAGTAGATCAATACTGAATCCGACTGTCCACTTTATCTGCTACTTGTTACCGATTCATTGTCAAACATCCACACATCACCCTATAGATTCTCATTTGGAGGACTCAACGAGTTAACTGAGTGGCACCACTAGTCGTACTGTACTTGAAACTATTTTATGTGCTACAACATCGTCAAACGAAATCACCTCCAATTGTCAAAACTATTAGAAACAAGTATGCTTACATAACAATATATTCATAATAACAGTAGCTAGTTGAAATTATGAACATACTATTCATAAGAATCCTTGTTACCATCATTACAATTCTTAATTTTCGTATTTCCGTCGACTCTTAAGACTTTCTCGTCTTAGTACTTCTACCCATATCTTACAAATCATATCTTAATTCATCTCAGCTTAAGTCTAGGTATCTCACAATCATACCTAGTTCACTTAAACTACAGCTCTGATACCATATTGTAATACCCTAAAATCAGGGCCAATTTGAACCTTAAATTTCCACAAGGTATATCAGAAAAACTTCCAAACTTTCATACAATTAATCAGAGAGTCAATTGTGAGGGTTCCTTTAAACACAAATTGAATTCTCCAATTAACTATTAATCTAATCATATCAATTATAAACGGATTAACTTGATTATCTAAACAATTCATCAAAAGCCTCCTCACGTCGTCTAAGTCCTCCGCTTATCATCAACAGTTGAGTATCAAAAGCACTCATTCCACATCCCATTACTTCTTTGAACTCGTACCTGGTAAGAACTTTGAATTTGAACAATTAGGCTTACGCCTAGTGAGAACATCCAATTCAAATTAAAACATTAACAACTTGAAAGCTCATATATTCAAGCATATAAACAAATCTGTTCACCATCATTCTTACCGTACTCGTACTCGTCTCATAATGACGGGAACATACTCGATCCCATGAATATGACTAACATTCAGAAAGTCATATCATCACATTTGTGAGCCTACTACGAATCATCAAGGATTCTAGTTTATCAATCAAGCCTAAAGACTTAAAATCAATCGCCATACCTTTTCTTGGAATGGAAGCAGAAATAGCATTTATATATTGCCTATCTCTAATTCACCGAAGGTAAATGAAAACAACACTTACACTTCATCTAATTCACGTTTCCACATCTCAATCACGAATAGCAACTATATTTTGCCTATTCCACTATTTCAATATGAATAGCAGTTTTACCTTGCCTATTCGATATTTCCAATATGAATAGCAACTCTACTTTGCATATTTAATAATTTCAACTTGAATAGCATTTCTACTTTGCTTATTCGATCCTTTCTTATAGCCTCTCGAAATGGGATTAACAATCCGCATTATAGGCTATCGCCTCCCGAAATGTGATTACAATCCACATTATAGGCTATCGCCTCCCGAAATGGGATTATAATCCACATTATAGGCGAACAGGAATTACCATTACGAGCCTGGTCTATTCCACATTTCTCATCACCTTAGAATCAATGGCCCCCAATGGGATCAATACATTGTGATTCATAACCGGGGGCCCCCGATGATTCAAGGTACACTCATTCACTAGAAATTACATCATGTGGTCAATGACTAGTATCCGGCTCCCATAAGACCGTACCAAGTTGCCCCCGATGACTATTTCTAGTTACAACATGAGAATAATTGTCCCATTAAAGACAATAAAGATTGACTTGCATGCCTTATGGATCCATTACAATTTTAAGTGGATATGTATAACAACATATCGCACCACCTCTCATAACATATTCAAATCTAAGAGCAACGAATAATCTAACGTACCCTCAAAGTTTATTTTCTAAAATTCTTATTTAGAAAAATATTCCGAACCTCGATCCCAAATAAAATAATCATTTAATGGAACTGTATCTTAAACATTTAAATTCTAAATTGGATTCTAAAACAATCCCAAATTTAATTATAAACCAATCCATTTAATTACCAACAACCGAGATCCAATTTAATTAATTTCGGCCCAATCCAAATTAAATCTCAGTCCAAGTCCAATAATTAAATCTCGGTCCAAATCAATATTTTAATTCTCGGCCCAAGCTAATACTAAAATCTCGGCCCGAGCCAATACCGGAAGTCATAGTTCCGGTTTGTTTAGAAATACTGGATAATCTAATGTACCTCGATTATTCTTTTTCTAAAATTCTTATTTAGAAAATAAGCCAAACCCTCGATCTGAAAATAGATAACAGTTTAAATAACATTGTATATCCTAAATTTTAAAACTAAGGTGGGATCATAAATATATCTCTTAGATTTAAATTGATGCAGGCCCACAATCGAGACTCATTCCTAATTTAATTTAAGTGGCCCTTTAAAAAAAACTATGCTGGTCCACTAAACTGATTTCCGGAACCAACCAATTTACAACAATTCTGGCCCAAAATTAATGCCAAATTCCGGAACCAATTAACTTAAAACAATTTCCGGCCCAAAACTAATGCCAATTCCGGAACAGTGGTTCCGGATCCTCTATTGGCCTATACCGGAACATGTAACAAATTTCGGTCCACTATAAACAACTCAATTCCGGTACCCACTTTGTCAAGTTCCGGTATTACTAATTCTGGAACCCTACTTTATTTTTAATTTTGGAGCTCATAAACCACATCGATACCGGAACCTTAACAAAATTTATTACCGGAACCCATATAATTCCCAATTCCGGAACCCACCAGTTCCGGATCCATCTTTTTCCGTAAATTAAATCAGTACCGAAACCTCGATACTGGTTCGTCTATTCTCGTCAATTTTAACTCAAAACCTCATTTATAATACATCTTATAAATCCACTTCAATTCAATACAAACTTACGAACTCATTCAGACAGTTTATAAACCATTTCATTCACTTTCAATTGTTAATTTCTAAATTAAAAAGAATGAACTCACCTGTTGAAGTTTTCAACCTAGCAATCCAATTTCTTCTCTTCTCTGATTCAATTCATCTCTGGAAGGATAAATCAACTGCTGTTACCAACTCATTAACAAAAATAAACCAGATGATTTAAATCCTTACCACGAGAATCACCGTTCTTGATTTTCTTCTCATCGCTTTCTTCTTTCATTCTCTCTCTCTAAAAAGACCGACTCCAGGAAAAATGTATTGAGATCTCCTCTCAATTCAACATACCCTCTGATTAAGTAATCTCATCTTTCCAATAATGACCAAACAGACCCTCAAGTTCTAATTATACCAATAACATGTAAACTTTGGTTAAAATTACAATTTCAACCTTGGAGTTTACATTTACAATTTAGCCCACACTTTGACTAAATTACAAATCAACCCCATAAATATATTGGAAATTCGGGGTGTTACAAATCTCCCCAACTTGAAAATGATTTCGTCCCCGAAATCACGCTAGATATTTTGATGAGGATATTCGTTCTTCATCTCCTCTTTAGTTTCCCAAGCCACCTTATCACTTCTATGATGTTTCCACAGTGACACCGTTACCATTTCCCGCTCCCCAACTTGGAAACAACATAAAATTCTGTTAACCTCCTTTGGTGTTTAGTTAAAACTCTCCTTGTTCAGCATCTATTCCTTGATTGGAATTTAAAAATCGAAATTCTCCAATAAACTTATCTTTAAAAACATGGTTACTAGGAGACAACTAGTCCAAAATCGAGTTGAGTCACACCCTTTACTGAAACTTAGTAGATCAATACTGAATCCGACTGTCCACTTTATCTGCTACTTGTTACCGATTCATTGTCAAACATCCACACATCACCCTATAGATTCTCATTTGGAGGACTCAACGAGTTAACTGAGTGGCACCACTAGTCGTACTGTACTTGAAACTATTTTATGTGCTACAACATCGTCAAACGAAATCACCTCCAATTGTCAAAACTATTAGAAACAAGTATGCTTACATAACAATATATTCATAATAACAGTAGCTAGTTGAAATTATGAACATACTATTCATAAGAATCCTTGTTACCATCATTACAATTCTTAATTTTCGTATTTCCGTCGACTCTTAAGACTTTCTCGTCTTAGTACTTCTACCCATATCTTACAAATCATATCTTAATTCATCTCAGCTTAAGTCTAGGTATCTCACAATCATACCTAGTTCACTTAAACTACAGCTCTGATACCATATTGTAATACCCTAAAATCAGGGCCAATTTGAACCTTAAATTTCCACAAGGTATATCAGAAAAACTTCCAAACTTTCATACAATTAATCAGAGAGTCAATTGTGAGGGTTCCTTTAAACACAAATTGAATTCTCCAATTAACTATTAATCTAATCATATCAATTATAAACGGATTAACTTGATTATCTAAACAATTCATCAAAAGCCTCCTCACGTCGTCTAAGTCCTCCGCTTATCATCAACAGTTGAGTATCAAAAGCACTCATTCCACATCCCATTACTTCTTTGAACTCGTACCTGGTAAGAACTTTGAATTTGAACAATTAGGCTTACGCCTAGTGAGAACATCCAATTCAAATTAAAACATTAACAACTTGAAAGCTCATATATTCAAGCATATAAACAAATCTGTTCACCATCATTCTTACCGTACTCGTACTCGTCTCATAATGACGGGAACATACTCGATCCCATGAATATGACTAACATTCAGAAAGTCATATCATCACATTTGTGAGCCTACTACGAATCATCAAGGATTCTAGTTTATCAATCAAGCCTAAAGACTTAAAATCAATCGCCATACCTTTTCTTGGAATGGAAGCAGAAATAGCATTTATATATTGCCTATCTCTAATTCACCGAAGGTAAATGAAAACAACACTTACACTTCATCTAATTCACGTTTCCACATCTCAATCACGAATAGCAACTATATTTTGCCTATTCCACTATTTCAATATGAATAGCAGTTTTACCTTGCCTATTCGATATTTCCAATATGAATAGCAACTCTACTTTGCATATTTAATAATTTCAACTTGAATAGCATTTCTACTTTGCTTATTCGATCCTTTCTTATAGCCTCTCGAAATGGGATTAACAATCCGCATTATAGGCTATCGCCTCCCGAAATGTGATTACAATCCACATTATAGGCTATCGCCTCCCGAAATGGGATTATAATCCACATTATAGGCGAACAGGAATTACCATTACGAGCCTGGTCTATTCCACATTTCTCATCACCTTAGAATCAATGGCCCCCAATGGGATCAATACATTGTGATTCATAACCGGGGGCCCCCGATGATTCAAGGTACACTCATTCACTAGAAATTACATCATGTGGTCAATGACTAGTATCCGGCTCCCATAAGACCGTACCAAGTTGCCCCCGATGACTATTTCTAGTTACAACATGAGAATAATTGTCCCATTAAAGACAATAAAGATTGACTTGCATGCCTTATGGATCCATTACAATTTTAAGTGGATATGTATAACAACATATCGCACCACCTCTCATAACATATTCAAATCTAAGAGCAACGAATAATCTAACGTACCCTCAAAGTTTATTTTCTAAAATTCTTATTTAGAAAAATATTCCGAACCTCGATCCCAAATAAAATAATCATTTAATGGAACTGTATCTTAAACATTTAAATTCTAAATTGGATTCTAAAACAATCCCAAATTTAATTATAAACCAATCCATTTAATTACCAACAACCGAGATCCAATTTAATTAATTTCGGCCCAATCCAAATTAAATCTCAGTCCAAGTCCAATAATTAAATCTCGGTCCAAATCAATATTTTAATTCTCGGCCCAAGCTAATACTAAAATCTCGGCCCGAGCCAATACCGGAAGTCATAGTTCCGGTTTGTTTAGAAATACTGGATAATCTAATGTACCTCGATTATTCTTTTTCTAAAATTCTTATTTAGAAAATAAGCCAAACCCTCGATCTGAAAATAGATAACAGTTTAAATAACATTGTATATCCTAAATTTTAAAACTAAGGTGGGATCATAAATATATCTCTTAGATTTAAATTGATGCAGGCCCACAATCGAGACTCATTCCTAATTTAATTTAAGTGGCCCTTTAAAAAAAACTATGCTGGTCCACTAAACTGATTTCCGGAACCAACCAATTTACAACAATTCTGGCCCAAAATTAATGCCAAATTCCGGAACCAATTAACTTAAAACAATTTCCGGCCCAAAACTAATGCCAATTCCGGAACAGTGGTTCCGGATCCTCTATTGGCCTATACCGGAACATGTAACAAATTTCGGTCCACTATAAACAACTCAATTCCGGTACCCACTTTGTCAAGTTCCGGTATTACTAATTCTGGAACCCTACTTTATTTTTAATTTTGGAGCTCATAAACCACATCGATACCGGAACCTTAACAAAATTTATTACCGGAACCCATATAATTCCCAATTCCGGAACCCACCAGTTCCGGATCCATCTTTTTCCGTAAATTAAATCAGTACCGAAACCTCGATACTGGTTCGTCTATTCTCGTCAATTTTAACTCATAACCTCATTTATAATACATCTTATAAATCCACTTCAATTCAATACAAACTTACGAACTCATTCAGACAGTTTATAAACCATTTCATTCACTTTCAATTGTTAATTTCTAAATTAAAAAGAATGAACTCACCTGTTGAAGTTTTCAACCTAGCAATCCAATTTCTTCTCTTCTCTGATTCAATTCATCTCTGGAAGGATAAATCAACTGCTGTTACCAACTCATTAACCAAAATAAACCAGATGATTTAAATCCTTACCACGAGAATCACCGTTCTTGATTTTCTTCTCATCGCTTTCTTCTTTCATTCTCTCTCTCTAAAAAGACCGACTCCAGGAAAAATGTATTGAGATCTCCTCTCAATTCAACATACCCTCTGATTAAGTAATCTCATCTTTCCAATAATGACCAAACAGACCCTCAAGTTCTAATTATACCAATAACATGTAAACTTTGGTTAAAATTACAATTTCAACCTTGGAGTTTACATTTACAATTTAGCCCACACTTTGACTAAATTACAAATCAACCCCATAAATATATTGGAAATTCGGGGTGTTACAAATCTCCCCAACTTGAAAATGATTTCGTCCCCGAAATCACGCTAGATATTTTGATGAGGATATTCGTTCTTCATCTCCTCTTTAGTTTCCCAAGCCACCTTATCACTTCTATGATGTTTCCACAGTGACACCGTTACCATTTCCCGCTCCCCAACTTGGAAACAACATAAAATTCTGTTAATCTCCTTTGGTGTTTAGTTAAAACTCTCCTTGTTCAGCATCTATTCCTTGATTGGAATTTAAAAATCGAAATTCTCCAATAAACTTATCTTTAAAAACATGGTTACTAGGAGACAACTAGTCCAAAATCGAGTTGAGTCACACCCTTTACTGAAACTTAGTAGATCAATACTGAATCCGACTGTCCACTTTATCTGCTACTTGTTACCGATTCATTGTCAAACATCCACACATCACCCTATAGATTCTCATTTGGAGGACTCAACGAGTTAACTGAGTGGCACCACTAGTCGTACTGTACTTGAAACTCTTTTATGTGCTACAACATCGTCAAACGAAATCACCTCCAATTGTCAAAACTATTAGAAACAAGTATGCTTACATAACAATATATTCATAATAACAGTAGCTAGTTGAAATTATGAACATACTATTCATAAGAATCCTTGTTACCATCATTACAATTCTTAATTTTCGTATTTCCGTCGACTCTTAAGACTTTCTCGTCTTAGTACTTCTACCCATATCTTACAAATCATATCTTAATTCATCTCAGCTTAAGTCTAGGTATCTCACAATCATACCTAGTTCACTTAAACTACAGCTCTGATACCATATTGTAATACCCTAAAATCAGGGCCAATTTGAACCTTAAATTTCCACAAGGTATATCAGAAAAACTTCCAAACTTTCATACAATTAATCAGAGAGTCAATTGTGAGGGTTCCTTTAAACACAAATTGAATTCTCCAATTAACTATTAATCTAATCATATCAATTATAAACGGATTAACTTGATTATCTAAACAATTCATCAAAAGCCTCCTCACGTCGTCTAAGTCCTCCGCTTATCATCAACAGTTGAGTATCAAAAGCACTCATTCCACATCCCATTACTTCTTTGAACTCGTACCTGGTAAGAACTTTGAATTTGAACAATTAGGCTTACGCCTAGTGAGAACATCCAATTCAAATTAAAACATTAACAACTTGAAAGCTCATATATTCAAGCATATAAACAAATCTGTTCACCATCATTCTTACCGTACTCGTACTCGTCTCATAATGACGGGAACATACTCGATCCCATGAATATGACTAACATTCAGAAAGTCATATCATCACATTTGTGAGCCTACTACGAATCATCAAGGATTCTAGTTTATCAATCAAGCCTAAAGACTTAAAATCAATCGCCATACCTTTTCTTGGAATGGAAGCAGAAATAGCATTTATATATTGCCTATCTCTAATTCACCGAAGGTAAATGAAAACAACACTTACACTTCATCTAATTCACGTTTCCACATCTCAATCACGAATAGCAACTATATTTTGCCTATTCCACTATTTCAATATGAATAGCAGTTTTACCTTGCCTATTCGATATTTCCAATATGAATAGCAACTCTACTTTGCATATTTAATAATTTCAACTTGAATAGCATTTCTACTTTGCTTATTCGATCCTTTCTTATAGCCTCTCGAAATGGGATTAACAATCCGCATTATAGGCTATCGCCTCCCGAAATGTGATTACAATCCACATTATAGGCTATCGCCTCCCGAAATGGGATTATAATCCACATTATAGGCGAACAGGAATTACCATTACGAGCCTGGTCTATTCCACATTTCTCATCACCTTAGAATCAATGGCCCCCAATGGGATCAATACATTGTGATTCATAACCGGGGGCCCCCGATGATTCAAGGTACACTCATTCACTAGAAATTACATCATGTGGTCAATGACTAGTATCCGGCTCCCATAAGACCGTACCAAGTTGCCCCCGATGACTATTTCTAGTTACAACATGAGAATAATTGTCCCATTAAAGACAATAAAGATTGACTTGCATGCCTTATGGATCCATTACAATTTTAAGTGGATATGTATAACAACATATCGCACCACCTCTCATAACATATTCAAATCTAAGAGCAACGAATAATCTAACGTACCCTCAAAGTTTATTTTCTAAAATTCTTATTTAGAAAAATATTCCGAACCTCGATCCCAAATAAAATAATCATTTAATGGAACTGTATCTTAAACATTTAAATTCTAAATTGGATTCTAAAACAATCCCAAATTTAATTATAAACCAATCCATTTAATTACCAACAACCGAGATCCAATTTAATTAATTTCGGCCCAATCCAAATTAAATCTCAGTCCAAGTCCAATAATTAAATCTCGGTCCAAATCAATATTTTAATTCTCGGCCCAAGCTAATACTAAAATCTCGGCCCGAGCCAATACCGGAAGTCATAGTTCCGGTTTGTTTAGAAATACTGGATAATCTAATGTACCCCGATTATTCTTTTTCTAAAATTCTTATTTAGAAAATAAGCCAAACCCTCGATCTGAAAATAGATAACAGTTTAAATAACATTGTATATCCTAAATTTTAAAACTAAGGTGGGATCATAAATATAACTCTTAGATTTAAATTGATGCAGGCCCACAATCGAGACTCATTCCTAATTTAATTTAAGTGGCCCTTTAAAAAAAACTATGCTGGTCCACTAAGCTGATTTCCGGAACCAACCAATTTACAACAATTCCGGCCCAAAATTAATGCCAAATTCCGGAACCAATTAACTTAAAACAATTTCCGGCCCAAAACTAATGCCAATTCCGGAACAGTGGTTCCGGATCCTCTTTTGGCCTATACCGGAACATGTAACAAATTTCGGTCCACTATAAACAACTCAATTCCGGTACCTACTTTGTCAAGTTCCAGTATTACTAATTCCGGAACCCTACTTTATTTTTAATTTCGGAGCTCATAAACCACATCAATACCGGAACCTTAACAAAATTTATTACCGGAACCCATATAATTCCCAATTCAAGAACCCACCAGTTCCGGATCCATCTTTTTCCGGAAATTAAATCAGTACCGGAACCTCGATACTGGTTCATCTATTCTCGTCAATTTAAACTCAAAAGCTCATTTATAATACAACTTATAAATCGACTTAAATTCAATACAAACTTACCAACTCATTTAGACAGTTTATAAACCATTTCATTCACTTTCAATTGTTAATTTCTAAATTGAAAAGAATGAACTCACCTGTTGAAGTTTTCAACCTAGCAATCCAATTTCTTCTCTTCTCTGATTCAATTCCTCTCTGGAAGGATAAATCAACTGCTGTTACCAACTCATTAACCAAAATAAACCAGATGATTTAAATCCTTACCACGAGAATCACCGTTCTTGATTTTCTTCTCATCGCTTCCTTCTTTCATTCTCTCTTTCTAAAAAGACCGACTCCAGGAAAAAATGTATTGAGATCTCCTCTCAATTCAACATACCCTCTGATTAAGTAATCTCATCTTTCCAATAATGACCAAACAGACCCTCAAGTTCTAATTATACCAATAACATGTAAACTTTGGTCAAAATTACAATTTCAACCATGGAGTTTACATTTACAATTTAGCCCACACTTAGACTAAATTACAAATCAACCCCATAAATATAATGGAAATTCGGGGTGTTACAGACAGTTTCAAGGAGCGCAAGGGGCGAATCAATCACTCAGGCATATGAACGATTCTGCCTTCTTCTGAACGAGCTCCACAAGAACAAGATCACTCAATCTAACACGAAGAATACCCTCAAGTTCCTAAACAATCTCCTGTCAGAATGGAAAGTGTTCGCTTCTCACATTGATAAATGCTTTATTTTATATATTTTATATATCAAATTATCCCATTAATATATGATTTTCTTTACTAAATATCACCACATTATATATGGTTTGATTTGTATTTCCTTTTTATTTCATTAATCAAAAATAAAATAAAAGTAAGTAAGTAAAAGGAAAATAAAACAAAACAAAACCATATGATTTGTGTGGTGAGTGTTTAAAGGAACAAAAGAGAAAATAAATAAACAAATAGAATTCAACTTTTGGTCCCTTTTGTTGGCAAGCCACGAAGTGAAGAAAAAAAAACAACTATAACTATTGTATTTTGTTTTTGGTTGTGGTTGTGGTTGGCAGCCCACGTAAGGGTAACAGAAGCAACAAAAGAGAGCCCACATCAACAACCCAAACCAGCAGCGCCTCTTGTCAGTTTCTCCATCGCGACTTCCATCTGCAGCAACTCTCGAGCAAACTCCCGTTGGGCACTGTTTTAGGAGACAAAAAAAATCATCATCGCTACTTATCCGGTTAGTGAAGTCGCGCCCCAACTCCCGCTAGCCTCTGTTTTATCTCTTAAAATTTTGAAATCGAGCGGCTCCCCCCACGTTCGTTTAGAGCAGATTTGTGGAAGCATAAAGGGTCAATTTTAACTGTCATGAGGGAGACGATTTTTGTAGAGAATTTTCTTGGAACCAAGGAGAGAACCGATCGACAGATTTGAGAGCAAGAAGAAGCAAATCTCCAAATTTTAGGAGCAATTTTGGAGTCGAAATTGGGGATTATTCTAGGGTTCTCCATCAATTTTTCATCTCTACTTATTGCTACCATTGTAAGTTTGTTTAAATTTCAATAGATGGTTATGATTAACTAGTTCCTCCGTTCTAGTAATGAGTAGGTAAACACTTGATATGGATGATGTTGAGACTTAATTTGAGTTCTATTTCATGTTATTTCATTTAAGTAAAACTTGGTGATTGAATTTTAATTCGTAGTTGGGTTTTCAAATTTGGAAGGATCCCCTCTTTTGTCTAACCTAATCTCGATTTGCTAAATGAAATAGAGAATCCGTAATTGTTCTTTATCTCATTGTTGTAGCAAATAATGTCTAGATTGATAGTTTGGTCAATTGTTGACATTATAAGTTTACATAATTTGGCCAAAGTGATCGACGTCCGATTAAAAGCCAAGGTCGATATTTGTTTGTTCATAATGCAATTAGCAGTTGATTCCAAGTTCTTGACTGGGTTCTACTAGCTAATTAGAGACTAGTTTCTGAGCTTCTCGTGCTAGTTGACTCTTAAAACAATTAGTACATTGATGTGTATCATTGTTTAAATCGTTTTAAATTAATATGAAATGCGCTCTATATATAAGTCTATGATGCATTGTCCTATGAAAAGTGTGTCCGTTCATTACTAGAACTCGTCTTATTAATATTTTCAAAAGTTAATAAGTTATTATTTGAATGCTTAGTTTAACTATAAATCACCCCCCTTTTTATATAATGTTTTTGACACACTTGCACGAGATCACATCTTGGACTCACGGTTAACACCGAGTCCCTGAGGAGACGACCCTACTTATCACTATCACAATTAATTAATTGTGTTTAGAGGTAATAAGACTTTTCTTTGATTATAAAAACATATTATTATTTGCCGGACTCGACACCCGCCACACATCAAACACAACAATCTGATTGAGAACGTTCCAATCCATGAACTCTACAAGATGCTCATGTAAGACGAGGATGAAGTTATGGAGATAATGAGCACTCAGAAATCATCTTCCAAGTCACATGTCGATCCCCTCGCTCTTGTATCTTCAAAAAGCGGCAAATCTTTCAGCTGTCACTCCAAGAGAACCCAAGAGTCCAGCGAATCAGAACCAGAATCTTACGAATCAGAGGAAAGCGACTCTGACCCTGAGCTGACTCAAATCAAGAAAGCAATGGCCCTCATCACCAAGTCATTTCAGAGAAACAAGTTCTTCAAGAAACCTTCCTCTAATAATCAACGCTACTCCACTACTCCCAACAATCGCCATGATTATAAGGAGAAATATGAAGGAAAGAGAAAGTCTGATGAGCACAAGCAATCTGATCACAAGGAGAAGAATGAGAAGAACGATCGAAATACCGAGTCAAAGAAGAAGGATGAGCCTGTCACGTGCTATAACTGCGGCAAATTGGGCCACTTTGCCAAGGACTACCGAAAGCCAGTTGTGCGTAACGTGGAATACTACAAGGCGAAACTTCTGTTAGCAGAACAGAAAGCTGCAGGAAAGGCACTGTTAGTCGAAGACGACCACTAGCTAAATCGTTCCGACAGTGAAAGCGATTCTGAAGATGCTGATGCTTTCATGGGCAACCACTCTCCTCCGTCAGAAAAAGCAAATCTTTGTCAGGTATGTGCCCCTATCCATCAAAACTTAGTCGAACAGATGCAACCACTTGTTCAAAGAATTGAATCCTATAAGGCATCCACTAATGAACAATTGCTTGAAATTAACTCGTTAAAAGAAAAGCTAGATGTTCAAAAGCGTATCACTGAAAAATACAAGTCCGATAATGCTAACCTAAAAGAAAAGTGTGCAAACCTTTCAATAGCACCAAAGGACTTAAGAGCCAAGATATCTGATTTGAATTCAAAGATTGATCGGTGTGAGGATGAGAAAGCAGAGATTATCTATCAATGCTCCTCTCTTCAAATTCAACACAAAGAGTTTGTTGCTAAAATAACTGATCTTGAAACTAAACTTCACAAAAGAGGTCAAACTGATCAAACGATTCATATGAACAAACCTAAGGAATTCACGTATTTTAACAAGGAATGAGGAATTGGGTACGACAACCGACATTACTTGAAAAAGATTTTGACAATGAGACATACTCTTTACAAATTTAATTTTCTTGGTTTTGACAAAAAGTATCCCGAATACAAAATCAAATGGAATGGACCTCTCGAAAAGGAAAAGGAAGAGGAAACGGAGGAATACAAACGCAAACATACTTCGAAAATGTAATTACCTTTTGCATATGAACCTCTTAACTATTCTTACAAGAAAAATAAATCCAAGTACCTTTCGAATGACCAATTTGACGGCTATAAGGTTGCGAAGCCCAAGGATTCCTCTAAAAAGGATGAGGCCCCAACACCTGAACCCAAAACTGAGACGGACGAGTTTAAACTCTATGTTCCTCCTCTCATTTTGGAATAAAAAATAGTCGAGTTAGAGGAGACACTCGAAAAGGAAAGGACTAATTTTCAAAAGGAAAAACAAGAGTTTTTAACTGAACTTGAGAAACTCAAATCCTCCAAAACCGAATCTGTGTCAGGCGAGATGTAACATCTCGAATTTCCATTGTAGTATTTTTAATGTGAATGGGGTCTATTTATAATTTAGTCTAAGTTATGGACTATTTTGTATTTATAAACTCCGGGTTGGTTTGGTAATTTGAACTATTTTTAAAGTTAATATTGCAAATTAACTTGAGGGACTAGTTGGGTCATTTGTGAAAGTTGAGATAACTTTATGAGAGGGTAAGCTGATTGATATATTTCTTATCTCAATCAGTTTTTGGTGAAGTCGGTCCAAAAGAAAGAAAGAACAGAGAGAGAGAAAAGAAGAAAGAAGAAGAAGAAAGAATTGGAGTTGTGGTTCTATTGGTAAGAATTAAGCAATCATCTTCTTGAATCTCTTGATTAGTTTAGATTTACAATCTGTATTACCTTTTAATAGGCTACTGAATCGACTGGAGAAGGTTGGAAACACTTCAAATCAGAAATTGCTATTCAGGTGAGTTCATCCTTTTCACTTTGAAATTTTAACAGTTGAAATTAAACCCAGTTTAGTACATAAATTGTCTGAATAAAAGGGTATGTCTGTTTGGGAAATGAATCGATTATTAAGTTGTATTTAAATGGGTTTCTTTGGAGTTAATTGGATGCGATTTGAAACGAGTCAGTATCGAAGTCCCGGAATGTGAGAAATTCCGGAACTGGGTTTGGATCCGGAATTGGACCAGTTCCAGTATTGGGTTGAATTCCGGAAAAAAGGAGTCCCGGTACATTGGTTACGGAAATTGGGCTAAGCCTGGAATTGAATTAATTGGTTTAGGTTCCGGAAGTTGGGCCGAAGCCCAGAACCAATTTCTAATATACCGGAAGTTGGGCTTGTGATGGACCCGGAATCAACTTCCGAAAATGGACCGGAAAGATGGGATCCGGTATTTGATGTTCCGGTATTTGGGCTTTTTGGCAATGGATCCGGTATTTCAACAAACTCCCGTAATGGACCAAATTTGCTTTGGGTTCCGGTATATCAACCAAAACTAGAATGGACCAAATTTGTTTTGGGTTCCGGTATCAACCAAAACTGGAGTGGGCCTCAATTTAATTTGGTAATTAATTTTGGAGTGGGCCGACTTTAATTAATTTGGAAGTGGGTTTAGAGTTCAAATTTAATTTTGAACTTTAGGATACAAATTCTAATTATAATATTATCTCATTTGGATCAAGGTTTCGGATTATTTTCTAAATAAGAAAATTTTAGAAAATGAACATTGAGGGTACATTAGATTATCCGGTGCTCTTAGAGTTGAATATGTTCTGAGAGGTGGTGCGATATGTTGTTATACATATTCACTTAAAGTGTAATGGATCCATAGGCACTGTTATTATTTTAACGTGGAATAGGCATAAAGTAATTTGTAATCCTCGTTGACCTGAAATGTGGAATAGGCATAAAGTAATTTGTAATTTCCATTTCGTAAAGGTGTTATGAAATGAGAAATAGGCATAAAGGAAATTGTAATTTCTATTTCATAGTGTGATGTGAAATGTGGAATATGCATAAAGTAATTTGTAATTCTCGTTCACATGGAAATGAAGAATAGGCATAAAGTAATTTGTAATTCTCATTTCGTAAGGTAGAAATCGAGGAATAGGCATAAAGTAAATTGTAATTCCTGATTTCTATGGGAAGGTCAGAGATAGGCATAAAGTAACTTGTAATCTCTACTTCCAGACCAAGAAATAGGCATGTAACTTGTAATTTCTTGGATAAGAGCAATGATCTAGAATCTGCATTGATTCGTAGTAGGCTCTTGATTGTGATAATATGACTTACTGAATGTAGTCATATTCATGGGATCGGATATGTTCCCGTCATTGAGGTGAGCACGTGTACGGTAAAAATGGTGGCGAACAGGTTTGTTTATATGTTTTGGATATTTTCAAAGCTGTTAATGTTTTAATTTGAATTTGGATGTTCTCACTAGGCGTAAGCCTAATTGTTCAAATTAAACTTTCTTACCAGGTACATGTTCAGGGAAGTAAATGGGATGTGGGACGAGAGCTTTTGAAGTATTCAACTTTTGAGATAAGCGGAGGATTTAGCTAACACAATGAGGCTTTTTGATGGATTGCTTAGATAACCAAGTTAATCTGATTATAGTTGATATGATTAGATTAATAGGTTATTTGGAGAATTCAATATTTGTAGATATGAACCCTCATAGTTAATTCTCTTTTTATATAAAAGTTTGGATGTTATTTTTGTTATAACTTGTTACAAATTGAGGTTCAAATTGGCCCTGATTTTTAGGGTGTTACAATATGGTATTAGAGCTGAAGTTTAAGCGAACTAGGTATGATAATGAGATACCTAGACTTAAGCTGAGATGAATTAAGTTATGATTCGTGAGATATGGGTAGAAGTGCTAAGACGGGATAGTCTTGGAGTCGACGGGAATACGTGAAATTAGTACTCTAACGATGGTAACGAGGATTCTCATGTATCACATGTTCACAATTCCAATTAGCTACTATTATTATGAATATATTGTTACACAAGCATACTTGTTTCTAAATTGTTACGGTGACTAATAAACGGTAAAGTACGTTTCGTGTGTTTAGATTTGTGTAACCATTTCTTATGGTTACTTCTTTGTGTATCAGAACGATGGTGAATACACCAACAAGTTCCCCTAATTCTTTGGAGGAAAGGGCAGTAATGGACTGGGGAGAAAAGCAAACGGTAACGGTTGGAACTCATGAAAGTCCGTCGAGGCTACCTTCTATGGGAGGAACGGATAGTCGGGCACATAGAACGAGTACCGGTACCTCTAATCCGGTGACGACTGAGTCTACAATGGAGTCTCGCATGATGGAGAATATTACACGAATGATGAATACGGCAATGGATCAACAAACATAGATGTTCATGAAAGCGTTGAATGATCGAAGTTCTGAGCTACGACGAACGAAGACAGATACTGGTGTCATAAATCCAATTCGTAATCCGGTGATGAACGTAAACATGAGGGTGGAAAGAGTCTGCTCATATAAGACATTTCTGAGCTATAAACCACCAGAGTTTACCGGAGCCGACAATCCAATAGCATGTATGAATTGGCTCAGAGAAATGGAACAAGCTTTCCGAGCTTGTGAATGTGATGAAGAATCAAAGGTCAGATTCGGTTCTCAAATGTTGCGAGGCAATGCCTTAACGTGGTGGAATATTGTTACCTGGACCTTGACGGCTTCAGTCCTGGCTGCTATGACGTGGGAGTCGTTTAAGAAAAAGCATCTGTAGGAATATTGCAACAAGAACGAAATGGACAGGATTGAAGAAGAATTTTGGACTCTTAAGAAGGGTACTTCGACTGTTCGGAAGTACACTGAATCATTTATGGAAAAGCTGAACTTAGTGGGGCATGTGGCTCCAACCGAGAAGGAAAAGATTAAAGCCTATCTGAAGGGCTTACCGGCTGATATGAAGTCGAGGGTACAAAACTCTAAAGCTTCAACATTGAGGGAGAAGATCGAGGAAGCCAAAGTTATAGAAGAAGTTTACGCCAAAGACAAGGAGGAGAAGATGCATGGTGGAGAGAAACGAAAGTGGGAAGGCCGATCGGAGTCTTCTCTGAAATCCAAATCGTTTGGCAAGAACATCCGTTATGAGTCTCGCTGGGAACCAAATTGGTGTCAGAAATGCCGAAGTAAGCACTTTGGCCAATGTCGGATAGTCGGGAATGAATGCTTCAAATATGGGAAGACTGGGCATCTAGCAGCAAGTTGTCATACCCAAGGACCGATTTGTTTTGAGTGTAAACAGCCCGGACACTTCCAAAGAGATTGTCCGAAGTTAAAGAAGGTCGGAGATTAAGGAAAGAAACCAAACACTCCTAAACCAACGGGTCCAAAGATGTCGTTTCTGGTACATTCCTCGTAAATTCCATTCCCGCGCGCATTTTATTTGACTGTGGTGCAAATTTGTCGTTTGTGTCCAAATCATTCTATCACAAGTTAGCTATGCCTGTCACTACCTTGGAAGATGCCTTAGTAGTCGAGATAGCTAACGGAGGTAAAGTCTTAGTTCGTGAAAGACTTGATAAGGATGAAGTGCTAATCTTTGGGGAAAAGAGAAGGGGAGAAGTTCCGTTAATTTCTGTTGCAAAAGCGCGTAAGTGTTTGGTAAAAGGATGTTCATTCTATCTAGCGTATGTTTTAGATGTGAAGTTAGAAAAGAAACAAGTGGAAGACATTAAGGTAGTATGTGAATTCCCGGACGTATTCCCCGATGATCTTCCAGGTCTACCGTCTGAACGAGAAGTAGAGTTTCATATTGATCTTGTCCCTGGATCGGCACCAATAGCGCGTGCACCGTATCGCTTAGCATCGGCTGAAATGAAAGTGATGATGTCTCAGCTGTAAGAGCTGCTAGACAAGGGTTTTGTTAGACCAAGTTCTTCACCTTGGGGAGCTCCGGTATTGTTTGTTAAGAAGAAGGATGGCACTATGAGGATGTGCATCGACTACCGAGAGCTGAATAAGGTGACGATTAAGAACAAGTATCCGCTTCCGAGGATTGATGATTTGTTTGATCAACTCCAACGTGCGGGATGTTTTTCAAAGATTGATCTGAGGTCAGGATATCATCAAGTTCGAGTAAGAGATGAAGATATTCCCAAGACGGTGTTTAGAACGAGGTATGGACATTATGAATTCCTTGTAATGCCGTTCGGGTTGACAAATGCTCCAACCGTGTTCATGGATCTGATGAACAGAGTATGTCGACCATTCTTAGACAAGTCTGTCATTGTATTCATTGATGACATACTTGTTTATTCGAAGAATGAAGTAGATCATGAATGCCATCTTCGTGAAGTCTTGGAAGTGTTAAGAAAAGAGAAACTGTACGCCAAATTCTCAAAATGTGAATTCTGGTTAAAAGAGGTACAATTTCTAGGGCATGTGATTACTTCGGAGGGAGTCAAAGTAGACCCGGGAAAGATAGAAGCAATGACGAACTCGGAAACACCGAAGAGCGCGTCGGAATAAGAAGTTTCTTGGGTCTAGCAGGGTATTACCGGAGGTTTATCAAAGATTTCTCAAAGATTGCTTCTGCTTTGACCATGTTGACTCGGAAGAATGTAAAGTTTGTCTGGACTAAAAAGCAAGAGTCAGCTTTCAGAACTTTACGTCAGAAGTTGTGTGAAGCTCCTATTCTTGCACTACCGTAAGGGACGAAAGATTTGGTCGTGTATAGCGACGCATCAAAGATGGGTTTGGGGTGTGTGTTGATGCAACGAGGCAAGGTAATTGCTTATGCATCAAGACAACTCAAAGAACATGAGAATAATTACCCTACCCATGATTTAGAATTGGCAGCGGTCGTGTTTGCATTAAAGCTGTGGCGTCATTATCTGTATGGAACGAAGTGCACACTTTACACTGATCACAAGAGCTTGAAGCATGTCTTTGATCAGAAGGAGTTGAATATGAGGCAGCGACGTTGGTTAGAACTACTTAAAGATTATGATTGTGAATTGCATTACCATCCCGGTAAGGCAAATGTTGTAGTTGATGCTTTAAGTAGAAAAGAATACAGTGGATGCTTGAAAACGACTAACGCCAGGATTGACGTGACATCAAGTTTGATTGAAAAGATAAAAGAGGCACAAGTAGAAGCTTTATTGGAAGAAAATCTGAAAGATGAAGTTATGAGCAAACAACATCTTCAACTGACTGAAGATAGCCGTGGGGTCAAGCTGTTCCAAGGCCGTGTTTGGGTGCCAAAAGTGGGAGGAAATCGGGAGTTAATTCTCGAAGACGCCCACAAGTCTAAGTATTCTATACATCCGGGAAGTACTAAGATGTATAAGGATCTGAAGTTGCACTACTGGTGGCCAGCTATGAAGTTAGATGTGGCACGGATAGTAGAAAAGTGTATGACATGTTCGTTAGTAAAAGCCGAACATCAAAAGCCTTACGGAAGTTTTCAATATTTGGAGATTCCGAAATGGAAGTGGGAGAAGATTACCATGGATTTTGTGACAAAGTTACCGAGGACGCAAAAGGGTAACGACACTATATGGGTAATCGTGGATCGATTGGCCAAGAGTGCTCACTTTATGGCTATGAAAGAAGCGTCACAAATAGATAAATTGGCGAAGTTGTATATTGATGAAGTGGTGTCAAGACATGGTATACCGGTGTCTATAGTGTCGGATCGTGATAGTCGGTTTACCTCGAGGTTTTGGCAGTCACTACAAGAAGAATTGGGTACGAGAGTCAATTTGAGCACTGCTTACCATCCATAAACGGACGGGCAAAGCGAAAGAACCATTCAAACTTTGGAAGATATGCTCAGGTCGTGAGTGTTAGACTTTGGAGGTAACTGGGATACGCATCTACCGTTAGTAGAGTTTGCGTATAACAATAGTTATCACTCCAGTATCGGGAGAGCACCTTTTGAAGCTTTGTATGGTCAGAAATGTAGAACTCCAGTGTGCTGGTTAGAAGCTGGAGAAAAGCAGTTTGCTGGTCCTGAACTTGTGCAACAAACGGCTGATAAGGTGAAAGAGATTCGGAAGCATATGAAAGCAGCTCAAGATCGACAAAAGAGTTATGCTGATCCGAAAAGAAGACCGAAAGAGTTCCAAGTTGGGGAGCGTGTAATGCTTAAAGTATCCCCGTGGAAAGGCGTGATAAGGTTTGGCAAACGTGGAAAGTTAAGTCCTCGTTTTCTAGGACCTTTCACTATAACTAAGCGAGTGGGACTTCAAGCTTATCAGTTGGATCTTCCACCTGAATTGGAAGGCATCCACAATACCTTCCATATCTGCTACCTTCGGAAATGTTTAGCTGAAGAGAATGATGTGATTCCACTTACTGACGTAAGGGTGGATGAAAAGAACCGTTGTATGGAAGAACCGGAGACGATTTTAGAGAGGACGGTTAAGATATTACATCACAAGGATGTGGTTATGTTGAAAGTGCAATTGAAACATCACCGAGGTACTAACGTGACGTTAGAAGCGGAAGAAGATATGAAGATTAGATATCCTCATCTCTTTACCTAGCTTTGATTTAGGGGACGAAATCATTTTCAAGTTGGGGATATTTTTAACATCTCAAATTTCCATTGTAGTATTTTAATGTGAATGGGGTCTATTTATAATTTAGTCTAAGTTATGGACTATTTTGTATTTATAAACTCCAGGGTTGATTTGGTAATTTGAACTAAGTTTAAAGTTAATATTGCAAATTAACTTGAGGGACTAGTTGGGTCAATTGTGAAAGTTGAGATAACTTTATGAGAGGGTAAGCTGATTGAGATATTTCTTATCTCAATCAATTTTTGGTGAAGTCGATCCAGAAGAAAGAAAGAACAGAGAGAGAGAAAAGAAGAAGAAATAAGAAGAAAGAATTGGAGTTGTGGTTCTTTTGGTAAGAATTAAGCAATCATCTTCTTGAATCTCTTGATTAGTTTAGATTTACAATCTGTATTACCTTTTAAATAGGCTACTGAATCGATTGGAGAAAGTTGGAAACGGTTCAAATCAGAAATTGCTATTCAGGTGAGTTCATCCTTTTCACTTTGAAATTTTAACAGTTGAAATTAAACCCAGTTTAGTACATAAATTGTCTGAATAAAATGGTATGTCTGTTTGGGAAATGAATCGATTATTAAGCTGTATTTAAATGGGTTTCTTTGGAGTTAATTTGATGCGATTTGAAACGAGTCAGTATTGAAGTCCCCAGAATGTGAGAAATCCGGAACTGGGTTTGGATCCGGAATTGGACCGGTTCCGGTATTGGGTTGAATTCAGGAATAAAGGAGTTCCGGTACATTGGTTCCGGAAATTGGGCTAAGCCTGAAATTGAATTTATTGGTTTAGCTTCCGGAAGTTGGGCCGAAGCCCGGAACCAATTTCTAATTTACCGGAAGTTGGGCTTGTGATGGACCCGGAATCAACTTCCGGAAATGGACCGGAAAGATGGGATCCAGTATTTGATGTTCCGGTATTTGGGCTTTTTGGCAATGGATCCGGTATTTCAATAAACTCCCGGAATGGACTAAATTTGCTTTGGGTTCCAGTATATTAACCAAAACCAGAATGGACCAAAATTTGTTTTGGGTTCCGGTATCAACCAAAATCGGAGTGGGCCTCAATTTAATTTGGTAATTAATTTTGGAGTGGGCCGACTTTAATTAATTTGGAAGTGGGTTTAGAGTTCAAATTTAATTTTAAACTTTAGGATACAAATTCTAATTATATTATTATCTCATTTGGATCAAGGTTTTGGATTATTTTCTAAATAAGAAAAATTTAGAAAATGAACATTGAGGGTAGATTAGATTATCCGGTGCCCTTAGCGTTGAATATGTTATGAGAGGTGGTGCGATATGCTGTTATACATATTCACTTAAACTGTAATGGATCCATAGGCACTGTTATTATTTTAACGTGGAATAGGCATAAAGTAATTTATAATTCCCGTTGACCTGAAATGTGGAATAGGCATAAAGTAATTTGTAAGGTGTTATGAAATGAGAAATAGGCATAAAGGAAATTGTAATTTCTATTTCATTGTGTGATGTGAAATGTGGAATAGGCATAAAGTAATTTGTAATTGCAGTTCACATGGAAATGAAGAATAGGCATAAAGTAATTTGTAATTCTCATTTCGTAAGGTAGAAATCGAGGAATAGGCATAAAGTAAATTGTAATTCCTGATTTCTATGGGAAGGTCAGAGATAGGCATAAAGTAACTTGTAATCTCTACTTCTAGACCAAGTAATAAGCATAAAGTAACATGTAATTTGTTGGATAAGAGCAATGATCTAGAATTTGCATTGATTCGTAGTAGGCTCTTGATTGTGATAATATGACTTACTGAATGTAGTCATATTCATGGGATCGGGTATGTTCCCGTCATTGAGGTGAGCACGTGTACGGTAAGAATGGTGGCGAACAGGTTTGTTTATATGTTTTGGATATTTTCAAAGCTGTTAATGTTTTAATTTGAATTTGGATGTTCTCACTAGGCGTAAGCCTAATTGTTCAAATTAAACTTTCTTACCAGGTACAGGCTCAGGGAAGTAAATGGGATGTGGGACGAGAGCTTTTGAAGTATTCAACTTTTGAGATAAGCGGAGGATTTAGCTAACACAATGAGGCTTTTTGATGGATTGCTTAGATAACCCAGTTAATCTGATTATAGTTGATATGATTAGATTAATAGGTTATTTGAAGAATTCAATATTTGTAAATATGAACCCTCATAGTTAATTCTCTTCTTATATAAAAGTTTGGATGTTATTTTGGTTATAACTTGTTACAAATTGAGGTTCAAATTGACCCTGATTTTTAGGGTGTTACACGAGACTCAGGAAACCCTTCGGAATGAAATCAATCAGCTCACATCAAAACTGTCTACTTTGGCAACAAAAGTGATGCAAGAGCAAGTGAGCAAGTTTCAACTTCAAGAGAAACTTGACCAACTCCAAAACGAAAAGATAATTTCACCCGAACCTTCCTCGGACTCCTTGATAACTCTATTTTTAGAGTTATTATTTCCATTTATTTTCCACTTTATTTTGTCAATTTTAGCCATTTCACTTCTAAAAACCCCCATTCTTGGTATGATTTACGAAAACGAGCAAAAGGAGTGAACCATGGTCTTTAATAAATTATTTGGGGAAGTTTTGGGTGTTTTCTCGATTTTTCATCCGCAGTGACGTATACAGTGCCCACTCCGGTTCCCCACTCTTCGAGCTGATCAAAAAGAAATCAAAAAGAAACTTTTAGTTGGGATCTAATTTTCTGGAGGAGGAAGGTTCATATGGCAGAGAAATGGCTGGAGAAGTACAAGGTAGTTCTCATTGAAGATAGCATCAAGTACACCTCTTTGTACTTGGAGATTGACTTGGAGAAGGGACCATTGGATAAAAGAATTGCACAAGGAGCTGAATTCTGCCACAACTCAGCAGTCTTTACCCATTGGAAGACCCACCTCTTTTATGTAATACCCAACTCCTTCTCCTAGTATATAAAGGAGCACTTGGGTGCCATTAAATGCATGTTTGGTTATCATCCTTGAATACTTTTAGTCTCAAATTCTCTCAACTACCACATTAGCTTTAGTCTTTTATTTACTGCAGTAACTAGCTTTAATTTTCAATAATTTACTTTCTTAGTTTAAATTGTAGTTCGTATTACACAGTGCAGGGACGACTTCTCGTTCCCCACTGTGAGCAGTTAATTCAAGTCACTTTCAGTTTTATTATGTGCAAATCTTCATCTTTTGTTTTCTTTACTTCGGAAATGTTAGGCTAAACATCCTTTGGGATGTAGGAAGGAGAAGTACCTGGATTTTATCAAAAATGCTTGAGTAATCTTTATACTTAGAATATTTGTTGTTTTGGTCTTTCATTCTCGATATTTACCCAAGGATGCGAACAAGCTGATCACTTGCAAGGATCTAAAGTCTAGTTCTTAACTTAGAAATAAGTAGAGCGCAGTGACACGAGCTTGAATGATGCTAGGGGATTCGAAAGAATTCTTTTGACACTTACGAAAGTGAGGTCGGCACAGTGAGCTAATCTCTGCCCACTGGAGTAGTAGGCAAGCTAATTTGTGTATTAAAAACACTTAGAGTATTTGTCTCTACACATTCCATCGAGGCCTGAAAAGGTCCATTTAGAGATTACCATTGACAAAACAACAAGTACTAAGAGTATGGGATTTTTATCTAACGGTGTGAGTATTTTGTAACCGGGCTTTTCTAGCGAAAATGTCCACCACGAATACGAGGATCACTCTAAGGACCGAGTATTTGAGATAAAATTTAGGGAAAATCCAACCTACATTCCTCCTTTTTAGCATTTAGTAAATCGTTTCAAGTAGCTATTTTACCAAACCAAACCAAAGTATTATTTTCCTCTCTAGTTGAAACTTGTAAAAGGAGCTCATGAGAACCGTATTGTCTTGATTGTCCAGTCTCTGTGGATTCGATTCTGGTATTTTACCAACTATTACTTGCTGTGACGATCATAGTGGACAGTGTACACTTGCACTTCCCACTGTGGACAGTTTGCAACCCACTGCGATTAAAACACACATTTCGCACGTAACAAGTTTTTGGCGCCGTTGCCGGGGACTGGCGTGATTTTAAATCTCAAGACATTAGTTTTTGTTCGAGCCCGAGTAACTAGTTTTTCTAAGCTGTTCGTATTGTATGCCACGGCGACAACTCGAACATTTGGTTCCAATAGATCTCGAAATAGAAAAAACGTTGCGAAAAACACGAAGAAGCAAGAAAACAAATCGACAACCTCCTGTGATCCCCACTGTGAACATGGCTGCAGTACCGCCACCTATAGTGGAGACCACAATCACGATTGCCGATAACAAAGATCGAAAAATACGGGACTATGCTACTTCCGGAGTTGGTGATTTAAGCTCCGGAATTTTGAGACCCAATATTGTTGCAACGCATTTTGAACTCAAACCGGTGATGTTTCAAATGATCCAAGCCATGGGTCAATTTGGAGGATCGCCATCTGAGGATCCGCACTCGCACTTAAAATCTTTTTTAGAAATGACCGATTCCTTTCAATTGCAAGGTGTTAGTGATGAGGCATTAAGACTAAGGCTTTTCCCTTTTTCATTAAGGGACAAAGCAAAATCTTGGCTGAACGCACATGCACCTCACTCGATAACCACTTGGCAAGAGCTTGCCGATAGATTTTTGCAAAAATACTTTCCTCCAACAAGGAATGTTAGATTTCGAAATGATATAATTTTATTTAGGCAAGAGGAAGATGAGGCTGTTTCGGATGCATGGGAACGATTTAAAGATTTACTTCGAAAGTGCCCACATCATGGCATCCCACATTGCATCCAATTGGAGACCTTTTACAATGGTCTTTCCAATGCAGCCAAAATCATCTTAGATGCAACAGCCGGTGGAACATTTACGAGTATGACTTACAACGAAGGATATCAAATCTTAGAAAAAGTGTCCAACAACAATACCGAATGGTCAAATCCGAGAGCACCCATGTCTAAGACCAACACCATAGATTCCGAAGCACTCAAAACCATGAACGCACAATTAGTGGCCTTGACAAAAATCGTTTTAAATCAAAATCGAGGCCAAGTCAATTCCGCAACCCATCTCGCTGATAACTGCTCCCTTTGTGGAGAGGAGCATGTTTTCGACTATTGTCCAGCAAACCCCGAATCTGTTAATGTCATAGGGACCAACCAAAGGAACAACCCTTATTCGCAGACTTATAATCCAGGTTGGAGAAATCATCCGAATTTCTCTTGGTCCGGTAATCAAGGACTCCAACCCCAAGGACCGAGTCACATCCAGCAAAGACCATACAATCCCCCGGGATTTCAGCAACATCACAGTGGGCAATCCCCACATCACAGTGGGCAGTCCCCACAACCATACCAACCACGATCCAACCAACCAGCTGAGGCTCAACAATCGATCGAGTCGATTCTCAAAGGTTTTATGAATCAAACCCAAGCAGCCATTAGGAATATAGAGACCCAAGTAGGACAGCTAGCCGTTGAAGTTAAGAATAGACCACCAGGAACGTTACCGAGTGATACCGAGCAAGCTAGAGTGATAGGAAAAGGACCAGAACATGTCAAGTCCATAACTTTAAGGAGTGGAAAGGATCTGAAAAATATCATTTTTGAATCTGATGATTCGCCTCAAAAACCCACTGTGAGCACCACAGTGGGCACTCCTCAAGTCACTGTGATCCCCACAGTGGGGACCGACATCCCTGACCTTCCCACTTTTGGACCTGTCCCAAAGACTACTGTTCCAAAGCCAATACCACAGCAAACTCAGATTGACCCACGAAACATTCCATTTCCTCAAAGAATGAAGCCTAAAAATGTCGATGTTCAGTTTAAAAAATTCTTAGACATTTTTAAGCAACTTCACATTAACATACCCTTGGTAGAAGCTCTCGAGCAGATGCCAAGCTATATTAAATTCTTAAAAGATATTTTGAACAAAAAGAGGAAGTTGGGTGAATTTGAAACTGTGGCGTTGACCGAAGAATGTAGTGCCCTCCTAACAAGCAAGATTCCACCTAAGTTGAAAGACCCGGGTAGTTTCACCATTCCATGCATTATAGGAGGACAAGAAGTAGGCCAAGCACTCTGTGATTTAGGAGCTAGTGTCAACTTGATGCCTTTGTCCATTTTTAACAAGTTAGGGATTGGAGAGGCTAGACCCACAACCGTGACATTACAACTAGCCGACCGATCCATTGCCTACCCCAAGGGAAAAATAGAAGACGTTTTGGTCCAAGTGGATAAATTTATCTTCCCCGCCGATTTTCTTGTTTTAGATTATGAGGCCGATAAAGAAATCCCAATCATCTTAGGACGTCCGTTTCTTGCAACCGGACGTACTTTGATCGATGTGCACAAAGGAGAACTCACGATGCGAGTTAATGACCAAGAGGTAACTTTTAATGTTTTCAAATCTCTCAAATATATAGACACCGAAGATTGTTTTGCCTTAAGTTCGATTTATGAAACCCACAATTTTGGCAATTTGCCCACAGTGGGGAGTACAGTTCCCACAGTGGGGATTGACAGTGAGCACTCTGAATCAGAGAGTAATGACACTTTTAAGGATGAGTGTAATGAAATGGTTGCAGCTTTTGAACCTTTGGACTTCAAAGATAGAGATGTTCAATCCCCTTCAATAGAACAACCTCCCGAGTTAGAGCTTAAACCATTGCCTTCCCATTTAAAGTATGCTTATCTCGCTAAGGATAATAAACTTCCCGTCATTATCTCTTCCAAACTTAGTGAGAAACAAGAACAACTTCTGATTGATTTGTTGATAAAGCATAAGGGAGCAATTGGTTGGACCATAGCGGACATTCGAGGGATTAGCCCCTCTTTATGTCAACATAAGATTAACTTGGAGAGTGACCACCCGGGGAAAGTCCAACCCCAAAGAAGGTTGAACCCCATCATGAAGGAGGTAGTTAAGAAAGAAGTCTTGAAATGGTTAGATGCCGGTATTATCTATCCCATTGCCAGTAGTAGTTGGGTGAGCCCCGTTCAATGTGTCCCTAAAAAGGGAGGAACAACAGTGGTTAGAAATGAAAAGAACGAACTCATTCCAACTAGGACTGTTACGGGATGGAGAATATGCATGGACTATAGGCAACTGAATCTAGCAACAAAGAAAGACCATTTCCCGTTACCTTTTATTGATCAAATGCTTGATAGATTAGCGGGAAAGGAATTTTATTGTTTTCTAGATGGATACTCCGGATATAACCAAATCCACATCGCACCCGAAGACCAAGAAAAGACCACCTTTACTTGTCCATATGGTACTTTTGCATTCCGGAGAATGCCTTTTGGTTTATGTAATGCTCCCGCTACTTTTCAACGCTGTATGATGGCCATTTTTACTGATATGATAGAAGATACCATAGAAGTTTTTATGGACGATTTTTCTGTGATCGGCACATCATTTGATAACTGTTTGAGGAATCTAGAAAAAAGTTTGGTGAGATGTGAGACCCACGACCTTATTCTAAATTGGGAAAAATGTCATTTCATGGTCGAAGAGGGCATCGTTTTGGGTCATCTTGTGTCGAAAAAGGGTTTGGAAGTTGATGAAGCAAAACTAGAAGTAATCTCCCAACTTCCCGAGCCCACAACGGTAAAAGGCATTCGCAGTTTTTTAGGTCACGCAGGTTTCTATAGGAGGTTCATAAAAGATTTTTCCAAAATAACTAAACCCCTATGTAACCTGCTGCAACATGAAAGAGAGTTTGTTTTTACCAAAGAATGTAGAAACGCATTTGAAATAATCAAAAAAGCCTTAGTTACTGCACCCATAGTGACCACTCCTGACTGGTCACTCCCATTTGAAGTCATGTGTGACGCCAGCGATTGGGCTATAGGTGCAGTACTAGGCCAACGAAAGGATAAGATTTTTCATCCAATATACTATGCAAGCAAGACTTTGATCGAGGCTCAAATCAACTACACTGTAACCGAAAAAGAACTACTTGCAGTAGTTTTTGCTTTTGATCGTTTCAGGTCTTACTTAATTGGAGCAAAGGTCATAGTACACACCGATCACGCAGCCATCAAATATTTGATCAACAAGGCTGACTCTAAACCGAGGTTGATCAGATGGGTGCTGTTGCTGCAGGAATTTGACCTCCAGATCGTCGACAGAAAAGGAACAAGCAATCAGGTTGCTGATCATCTGTCCAGGCTCGAGAAGACAGTGGGCACTGTTGACCCCACTCCTGACCCCACTCCGGTAAAAGAAACTTTTCCCGATGAACAATTATTATCTGCGCAACATCATAATGAAACTCCTTGGTATGCTGATATTGCAAACTTTTTAGCAAGTGGACTTAAGCCCCACGGGATGAGTGGACAACCATTCAAGAAATTTTTACACGACACACGACAATACGTTTGGGACGATCCCTTCTTGTACAAGATAGGGGCGGACCAAATATTAAGGCGTTGTGTCCATGGGAGTGAACAACATCAAATACTCCATGGTTGTCACACATCCCACTACGGTGGCCACTTCGGTGGAAACCGTACCGCAGCAAAAATTTTGCAAAGTGGATTCTTTTGGCCCACTGTTTTTAAAGACTCATTTGAATTCGTGAAAAATTGTGAGCAATGTCAACGTACGGGGAATATATCGCAAAGAAATGAAATGCCTCTTAACAACATTCTAGAGGTCGAACTTTTTGATGTATGGGGGATAGATTTTATGGGACCTTTTCCAAATTCCAACAATAACTTTTACATCTTGGTTGCGGTAGATTATGTTTCAAAATGGGTAGAAGCCATTGCTTGTCACTCCAATGATGCTAACACTGTGGTGAAGTTCTTACACAAAAATATATTCACTCGCTTCGGAACACCACGAGCATTAATTAGTGACGAAGGCACCCATTTTGTAAACAAAGTCATGGCCTCGGTTCTTGCTAAATATGATATTCATCATAGAGTGGCCACCGCATACCACCCACAAACCAATGGGTTGGCCGAGCTTTCAAATCGTGAGATCAAGGGAATTTTGGAAAAAGTTGTTAAGCCACACCGTAAAGATTGGTCAATCAAACTCGATGATGCTCTTTGGGCCTATCGAACAGCCTATAAAACTCCTCTGGGAATGTCTCCATTCAAATTAGTTTTTGGCAAAGCTTGCCATTTACCGATTGAATTAGAGCACAAGGCGTTCTGGGCCCTTAAAGAGCTTAACATGAGTGAGGATGCCGCGGGAATCAAAAGGAGTCTGCAAATACATGAGCTAGAGGAGTTGCGATATCACTCCTATGAGAATGCAAAGTTGTACAAGGAAAAGACCAAAATGTGGCACGATCGTCGAATCAACCATAGGGAGTTCATGGAAGGACAACAAGTACTATTGTTCAATTCCCGTCTCAAACTCTTTCCAGGTAAACTTAAATCAAGATGGACGGGACCATACACCATTGTCAAGGTGAGTCCTTTCGGAACAGTGGAGTTGAAATCCCCACAATCGGGTCAAACCTTTAAAGTCAATGGGCAAAGGGTAAAGCATTTTTTGCATGAAAGTGCCCACATCCCTGCCCACTCTCCGCCTCGCTATGGTTAGAGAAATTCACAAACCGTTTGTAAATATTTTATTTTACTTATTTGTTGTCTTTTTATTATTTTTGGTCTTTTTAATTCTGCATGGTAGTTTGTTTTAATGTGTGTAGAAGAACGTGCCACCTTTTGAAGAAAAATCAAGGAAAGTACTTTGCAGTGGGGAAGGCTCAGGTCACTGCGCTCCCCACTCCCCACCTGACGAATGAAAGGACTATTTTTGGGCCCAATGCTGACAAGCTTTCACCTTTTGCTGCCATCAAGTCTACTTTTAGGCCATGGTGTCATAGTTCATCATTTCCCAAGCAAAGCTATCATTGTCAATCCTCTCCCTCTCTCCTAAAACCGGCGGTTTCCCCCCAATTTTAAAAAGAAAACATTTCCAAAAACCACCTTAACCTCCTTTGCTTCCAAAATTTACCCAACAAACTTTCTCTTCTTCATTTCTCTCTCTACGAAAAACCCACCAGCAAAACCCTTCCAAAACCCTAAAAATGGCAAGAACCAAGAGAATGAACACCAACCCCGATGCACTCACACGTGCGGCCGTCCGCCGCAGGACCGCCGAGGAACAACCACCGGAAGCCGTCACCAATGACCTGAACGAACCGCCACCGGTCTCCGGCGAAAACCCGATCATCTCCGGTGCGGCCGACGAGGGTTCTTCAAAGCACGAAAGCCCAAAAGCTACTTCATCATCGCAAGTCTCAGACAACAGTATCACCCATTTCGAGACCGAGACACTTCTAGCCGAAGAAGAAGAGAGACGGTTAGCAGAGGAGTTCAAACAGAAAATGGAAGCCATTAGAAAAAGAAAGGAAGAGGTCGAGAGGAGGCGTCGAGAGGAAGAAGAAAGAATCAGAAAGGAAGAAGAGGAAAGAATCAAACGAGAGGAGGAAGAAAGATTAAAAAGAGAGGAGGAAGAGAGATTGAGGAGGGAAGAAGCCGCAAGATTGGCTAGAGAGGAGGAGGAGCGATTGAAAGAGGAAGAACGAAAGAAGGATGAAGAAGCAAGGATATTCGAGCAGAAAAAGAAACAAGCAGAGGAGGAGTGTTTGGCTCGTGAGGAAGAAGAAAGACAGAAAAAGATTAAGGAGCAGGCTCAGACATTAGACATTCCCCAGAACAAAAATGCTGATAGTGTGGAGGATGTCCACACCACTGCCCACAGTGAAGAAACCCCAACCAGAGTACTCCAGAGGAACAGGGGAATGGTTACACGATCTGGTGCATCCAAGAAGGCATCGTCTGCAAAACCGAAAAGAAAAGCGTCGAGGAAAGGTAAGGGTATCGAACCCTCTTTAAGTTCTTCTTCTAGTGATACTAATACGGGAAGTGAACAAAACCTTTCTGAAAATCCACATCTGTCCACTGTGGGGACTGCTCATGCCCCCAGTGGGATACCGAGGCAATTCACTTCCCCAGCTGCTAGAACCCACTTTGAGTGTATTTACACTCGGAAGTTGAATTTAGAGAGGGGTTTCGACCCCGACTTTGTAGAAGCAAATCCCTTTGTCAAAGATAAACTTGTAGCGCAAGATTGGGCAACCATTGCCACTGCCAATCGCCGCGCTAATGCATCATTAGTCCGAGAATTTTATGCTGAGGCCTCCCAAGCCAAAGAATCATTTGTTAAGATCAGAGGAAAGGTTGTGGACTTTACTCCAGGCAATATAAACCGAGTGTTAGGTAGAGGAGCTCCGGAACCTTGTGCTTTCGGACAGTTCCTGGCAAAGATGACTCCGGCTGATGAGGAATTGATTTTAAAAGAAATAGCAGTTGAGGGAAGGCCATGGAATCAGGATGGCCAAAGAAGGTGTCTATATGCTGGCAGCCTCACCACTGAGGCTGCTGTGTGGTTCCAATTCCTAAGGGCCTCGGTGGCCCCAACATCGCACGACACGACTCTCTCCATGCATAAGTGTGCCATGCTTTACTGCGTTCTCACTAAAAAGAAGATCAATCTGGGAATCATAATGCATGGTGCCATCCATCAGGCCAGAACACGAACCAAGGTAATCCTACCCCTTCCTTGCCTTATTACACTATTGCTAATAGATGCCGGAGTGCCCACAGCTGAAGAAGACCAGTGGATCATTTCCACGAAAAACATCAGTATTCAGACAATTAAGAAGATGAGAAGAGAGATAGGAGGCCCGTCTGTTGAGCCTGCCCAGGTACAGCCCAATGTGCGAATAGCCGACGAGCACATAGTGGGCACTGAAGTGCCCACTGTGGGGAAGAAGGGTACCCCACTCCATTCAACCGAGGCCGGATCATCAAGCAACCAAATGGGAGAGATTTTGGCAGCTTTAAAGAAGCTCACATACAGGATCGAGTTGCTGGAAAGTGAGCAGCGATATCAGAACCGGGCCACGCAGAAATTTTGGATGTATACAAGAGAACGAGATGAGGTGACGGGCCTGATGATGAAAGAGGCCAACCCAATGCTAGCTGCTCAGCTACCAGAATTCCCGAAAGATATCTGCCCGGTTAATGACAGTGAGGATGAGTTCGATGATGATGATGCGGATCTGTCACCGCAAGCCACCCAAACCCCGTGAATGGTTTGTTTTAAAACAATGGTTTCGCTCTTTTGCTCACCAAAAACAATTTTATTTTGTTTGGTTGATATTTTTGTGCCTATGGCTAGGCATTGACACTATTTGCTGTTTTAACTTTTTAAATATCGATGCATGAAAATCCTACCGGTAGGTAGGTACTTTTGGGTACTAACGTATTGATTGTTTGAATGCTTGTTTGACCTCGTTTCCATTTCAAGGTACAACTTTCGGCTTCCGACTTAAAAGGTCACTTTTGTAAGTACAAATCTCAACTTGTCCCGTGAAATGATTTAGGCCATTTTTCGCATCTAAACACGACCCTTTTGTACCCCAAACCACCACCTTTGTTCGTTATTTCTATGTCACAGTGGGGACACTGTGAGATTTTAAGTTTGAGGTGGGAACTTCCAGAGTGACCTCCAGTTTGCTCACAGTGAGGACACTGTGAAGTCCAAGTTTGAGGTGGGTAAGCCGTACCCCCCTCCCAAAAAAAAAAAAAAAAAAGAGAAAACACAAAAATACAAAAACAGAAGAAAATCGGAGTAGCACTAACAAAATTGATGGTGTGCCTTTTCTGGACCATCAAAGTGCTCACTCCCAGAAAACGATGGTGTGCCTATTCTGGACCATCAGAATACCCACCCTCACAAAAAAATAGCCATACTCATTATACCCAAATAAAGCCTGAAAGTGTACGTTCTTATCATAGCAAAATACTAAACACCCACTTCTTGAAATAAAAATCTCAAAGCGAGATCTTCGGTCCATGTTTGGAAATTTTTGCCAAAACCCTTGGGAAAAGATTCAAAGCCATAAACCCTCAAACCCAAGAAAGCCCTATTGATCAAAAGGTAAACAAGGGAAAGGTTTCGTCAAACACAAAAGTGAAATTTTCAAGTTTGGAACCGAAGGAGGTATCGAAGGAAGGAGATCAACGCCCATTCAAGTCAAGAAATATGTAAGTCCCTCAAAGTTTCAAATGCATTGTTTTTCATTTTATTTCTTTCTTTTTATTACTTGGGGACAAGTAATGATTTAAGTTTGAGGTTGTGATAACTCTATTTTTAGAGTTATTATTTCCATTTATTTTCCACTTTATTTTGTCAATTTTAGCCATTTCACTTCTAAAAACCCCCATTCTTGGTATGATTTACGAAAACGAGCAAAAGGAGTGAACCATGGTCTTTAATAAATTATTTGGGGAAGTTTTGGGTGTTTTCTCGATTTTTCATCCGCAGTGATGTATACAGTGCCCACTCCGGTTCCCCACTCTTCGAGCTGATCAAAAAGAAATCAAAAAGAAACTTTTAGTTGGGATCTAATTTTCTGGAGGAGGAAGGTTCATATGGCAGAGAAATGGCTGGAGAAGTACAAGGTAGTTCTCATTGAAGATAGCATCAAGTACACCTCTTTGTACTTGGAGATTGACTTGGAGAAGGGACCATTGGATAAAAGAATTGCACAAGGAGCTGAATTCTGCCACAACTCAGCAGTCTTTACCCATTGGAAGACCCACCTCTTTTATGTAATACCCAACTCCTTCTCCTAGTATATAAAGGAGCACTTGGGTGCCATTAAATGCATGTTTGGTTATCATCCTTGAATACTTTTAGTCTCAAATTCTCTCAACTACCACATTAGCTTTAGTCTTTTATTTACTGCAGTAACTAGCTTTAATTTTCAGTAATTTACTTTCTTAGTTTAAATTGTAGTTCGTATTACACAGTGCAGGGACGACTTCTCGTTCCCCACTGTGAGCAGTTAATTCAAGTCACTTTCAGTTTTATTATGTGCAAATCTTCATCTTTTGTTTTCTTTACTTCGGAAATGTTAGGCTAAACATCCTTTGGGATGTAGGAAGGAGAAGTACCTGGATTTTATCAAAAATGCTTGAGTAATCTTTATACTTAGAATATTTGTTGTTTTGGTCTTTCATTCTCGATATTTACCCAAGGATGCGAACAAGCTGATCACTTGCAAGGATCTAAAGTCTAGTTCTTAACTTAGAAATAAGTAGAGCGCAGTGACACGAGCTTGAATGATGCTAGGGGATTCGAAAGAATTCTTTTGACACTTACGAAAGTGAGGTCGGCACAGTGAGCTAATCTCTGCCCACTGGAGTAGTAGGCAAGCTAATTTGTGTATTAAAAACACTTAGAGTATTTGTCTCTACACATTCCATCGAGGCCTGAAAAGGTCCATTTAGAGATTACCATTGACAAAACAACAAGTACTAAGAGTATGGGATTTTTATCTAACGGTGTGAGTATTTTGTAACCGGGCTTTTCTAGCGAAAATGTCCACCACGAATACGAGGATCACTCTAAGGACCGAGTATTTGAGATAAAATTTAGGGAAAATCCAACCTACATTCCTCCTTTTTAGCATTTAGTAAATCGTTTCAAGTAGCTATTTTACCAAACCAAACCAAAGTATTATTTTCCTCTCTAGTTGAAACTTGTAAAAGGAGCTCATGAGAACCGTATTGTCTTGATTGTCCAGTCTCTGTGGATTCGATTCTGGTATTTTACCAACTATTACTTGCTGTGACGATCATAGTGGACAGTGTACACTTGCACTTCCCACTGTGGACAGTTTGCAACCCACTGCGATTAAAACACACATTTCGCACGTAACACTCCTCCGATACATCTTCGTGTAAAGCCTTTATTGGCAAAACTTCTTCGCGAAAAGGAAAAGAGTCTCAAGCTGACTGTGTTAAAAAGGATCTTAACTCTGAATTTCAAAAAGCTTCCGCACCAGATTCTTCCAAAAACACAGACTCAAAGTGTTCCTCACCTCGCTCAACCAATCCTAGTCCATCTGTCCCTGATATTGATTTTTCTGCATACATGAATTCCGATGATAGTTCAGACGAAGACTTTACTAAGTTTGAGTTTGACAAACGTCTTCCGAATCACACCGACTTTCTTTCTAAAGCTGTAAATCGTCCGGTCAAATTTCTCAAAGGCGAGAGTTCTTCAAAACTTAAGACCTCAGCTGTGAACAAAGTTTCTAAAACTGATTCTCATTCTCAAAACCGTTCATAGCCGCGGCAAAAGACCGGTCGATCAAATGACAGAAATTCTTCCTACTCAAACTCTGCTGACCATGCCGTTAATGACTTTTCAGATACAAATGGTCGGGCAAAACAAGACAAACCAAAGTGGGTAGCCAAAGGATCTATCAAGAACAAGTCGGATTCGAAGTCATTTAATTCAGCTTTCAATTCTAGGAATAACATTAATGATTGTGGTTTGAATCATTCGAATAATTTTGTTGAACAAAGTGTTAATTTTCCAATTAGACTTTATTCAATTCAGCATTTGATTCAGTTATCCCATGATTGTTTATGTTGTTCTAACTGTGGATTGAATGATTTTGATGATAATAGTTATGCATCTGATTGGTTTGGTTCTTATCATGTTTTTAATTCAAAGCCTAAGCGTAAATCTCGTAAGCCCAAAAGGAAGCCCAATTCAAAATGGGTTCCTCAGTCAGGTGTTAAACCTAACCCTCTAGGACCCATTTTCAAATGGGTACCTAAAAATCCTTAATCTCGTTTTTGCAGGACGGTCATGTGTGGTACTTAGACCCAGGATGCTCCAAGAACATGACCAGAAGGAGGGAGCTGCTCACGAACTTCACAGAGAAATACTACAAAGACGTGAGGTTTGGGAACGATGACAAAGCGCCAATTATGGGCTACGGCGATATAGTTCAAGATAAGATCACGATCAAGAAGGTGTCATATGTCGCAGGATTGGGACACAATCTGTTCAACATCAGACAGTTCTGCGACAAAGATCTTGAGGTCAACTTCAAAGCTAAAAGGTGTAGCGTCCGCACTGAAGACGGAAAGGAGCTACTTGTTGGAACTCGGAAGACCAACCTCTACACCATCGACCTCTCTGCCCTAAAGACCGATGATTCTGTCTGCCTTATGTCGAAGGCTAACTCTCAACAAGCGTGGATATGGCATCGACGACTCTTGCACCTTAACTTCAAGAACATCAACAAATTGGTGCTAGGCAGACACATTAAAGGCATGTCCGAGCTCAAGTTCGAAAAGGACAGACTCTGCGGAGCATGTGAGATGGAAAAAATGAAGCGAGCGACTCACAAGCCGAAGGCTGCTCCGAGCATGTCCCGGTCCCTCGAACTCATCTATATGGATTCGTGCGGACCGATGCGTGTTCAGAGTATCAACAAGAAGAAGTATGTCCTAGTAATGGTCGACGATTTCTCGCGCTACACTTGGGTGAAGTTCCTGCACTCCAAAGACAAAACCCCGGAACAAATAATCACCTACCTAAAGACCATTCAGCTGAACCTCCGACAGCAAGTTCAGACAATCAGGACGGATAACGGGACGGAGTTCAAGAATCAAACACTGGACGAATACCTGACATCCATCGGTATTTCACACAACTTCTTTGCCGCAAGGACTCCTCAGCAAAATGGACTGGTAGAACGGCAGAACCGTACCCTAGTCGAAGCTTCTCGCACGATGCTGTCACAATCCAAACTGCCACTTTTTCTCTGGGCTGAAGCGGTTGCAACTGCTTGTTACACACAAAACCGCTCCATCATCAACAAGCGGTTCAACAAAACCCCGTACGAGATCATCAACAATCGCATCCCAAATATCAAGTATTTCCACGCATTCGAGTGCATGTGCTACGTCTTAAACGACAAGGATGACCTTGGGAAGTTTAGTCCAAAGGCAGATGAAGAAGTATTCATTGGATACTCAATACAGGCTAAGGCTTATCACGTTTACCACAAATGGACCAAATCCGTCATCGAAAGCGTAAACGGGACCTTTGACGAAGCCGCAGATTTGCTTTTGAGCAAATTAGTTCAGAACCCGCTTTAACTGGCGTGTTAGCTTCCGAACTCTCATGTTCGGGATCTACACAAACCCCTGTAAATCCAAATCATGCATTTACGTCAAAATCACATATTTCTGATTTAGATTTACTTTTTGAGCACTTTTACAATGAATTCTTTAATATGCCTAATCCTCGTGTTATTGTGCAACCTAGGAATGAAGTTGCTTAAATCGAGAACTCGGTGAATCTCTCCGGTCTGCCGCCATCAACAAGCACTCCAGCCCTTACTCTGGAATCTCCTCAAAGTTCAACGGACACGACTACTGAAACGGCTAATCCCTCGGAGGAACCTATACCAATTCCGGAGATCGCTCCTGAAGATTCGTCCTCAACAAATCAAAAGGATCAACCTCTGGATTCCCCGGAACCAGAAGTTGCGCAACCAACGACGAATCCCGTTCCATCCCCTCCGAGGAACCGTCCGTCTTCTCTTGAAGCAGTTCAAGATCTTCCCGCCGGTGAGTATGTGGACCCGGACAACTCTCACGCGACTCATCAATCGCTTACACAAAACACAAAATGGACCAAAGCACACCCTTTCCACCAGATCATTGGCAATCCTTCCACTCCAGTTTGGACGTGAGGTGCATCTGCCAACTTCTGCTTGTTTTCCGGCTTTCTAAGCAAGATCGAGCCAAACACCGTCTCTGAAGCTCTCAATGATCCGGACTAGGTCATGGCTATGCAAGAGGAACTTAACCAATTTGAGGCCCTCAAGGTATGGTGACTCGTCCCACGACCAGCCAACAAGACGGTCATTGGCACGAAGTGGATCTTCAAGAACAAGAAAGACGAAGATGGCATCGTTGTTCGCAACCAGGCACGCCTCATGGCCAAAGGATACCGCCAACAAGAGGGAATCGACTACGATGAGACATACGCTCTGGTAGCACGAATAGAAGCCATTCGTATGTTCCTTGCATACGCCGTGCACAAGAACTTCACGGTCTTCCAAATGGATGTCAAGATCGCCTTCCTCAACGGCGTTATCAAGGAAGAAGTGTGCGTATCGCAACCGGATGGGTTCATGGATGACTCTAAGCCAAACCATGTGTATATCGTCGACAAGGCTCTATACGGTCTCAAACAAGCTCCACGTGCCTGGTATGATGCTCTGTCTAAATTCTTAATCAAAGCAGGATTTTCAAAAGGTAAAATTTACACTACTTTGTTTATTAAGAATGAAAAAGGTCACATAATCTTAGTCCAGGTCTATGTTATTGATATCATTTTCGGTTCCACTAACCCTCAGTACTGTAAGAATTTTTCAAAACTCATGGGAGAATATTTTCAAATGAGCATGTTAAGTGAGATGAATTTTTTCCTTAGTCTTCAAGTTAAGCAACTGTCGACCGGGATATTCATAAAACAGGCTAAGTACATCCGGGATATTCTTCGAAAATACCAGATGGAACAGTCCTCAACCATGAAAACTCCCATGACCCCCGGTACGCGGTTACACGCCGATCCTAACGGAAAGGATGTGGATACCAAAACATACCGAGGAATGATAGGTTCTTTGATGTACTTGACGGCGAGTAGACCGGATATCATGTTCTCAACATTTCTATGCGCCCGTTTTCAGTCAAAACCAAAAGAGTCTCATTTAATTGCGGTCAAACGAATTTTTTGTTACTTAAAAGGTACTGCTGATCTTGGCTTGTGGTACCCGAAAGAGACAGGTTTTGAGCTCACGGCGTACTCAGACGCGGACCACGTGGGAAGCATGTTGGATCGGAAAAGCACATCAGGACACATGTAGTTCCTTGGCGATAGCTTAGTCAGCTGGGCATCCAATAAGCAGCAGTGCGTCTCTACATCGACTGTTGAGGCGGAATACGTGGCCGCCGCGAGCTGCTGTTCTCAAGTAATCTGGATGGGCACCCAGCTCAAGGATTACGGCTTCACTTACTCACAAGTGCCCATTTACTGCGACTCGAAGAGCGCAATTGCCATTTCCAGCAACCTGGTCCAGCACACTAAGACGAAGCAGATAGATGTTCGGTACCATTTTATCAAGGATCACGTCGAAAGACGTACAATCAAACTCTACTTCGTTAATACTGAACATCAGTAAGCATACCTCTTTACAAAACCCTTGGACGAAAAATATTCATCATCTGTTATCTAAATTCCAGATGGAACGAGTAATCACTTCCTCGCATATGTATTCCACTTGTATCGTACACATATTTCCGTTAAATCTTTGTACTAATTAGGTAAATTTCGTTTGTTTGCTTTCATTTCGTTTGTGATTTCCTTTCATGTTTCATTACTGTCGTCTACGTTTTTTTGTTCGATTCATCTGTGCGTTTCACTATTTTGTCCATGTGTTCAGGGGAGCACATATGCCTAAGTCCCATCAGGTAAGTCTGTTCACCGTTTGAGGGGGAGTGTCACACTATTTTTTTAACATCATAAGTTTTTTGTGTGTGGCCCATCCCAAATTTTTTTCTTCAAAGCACCACATGCACAATCCGAGGGGGGGCAATTTGTTTATGCAAAATTTGAGGGGGAGTGTGTTTTAAGATTCTCTAAATGTTTTTAGAAAGAAAAGTCAAGTCTTTGAAAATCCGAGGGTCATTTTTGAAAAATTTCAATAGTATCTGGACAGGGTATCCGGACACCATCCTATCCGGATAGGTAGGTTTTCAGACAACCCACCCGGATACCTATCCATTATAAATACTCGAATACCCTCACTTGATCACTTTTTTCCGGAAAGACCTCTCCTAAACCCTCTCGTTCACCAAAACCCTCGGACACCTTGCATTTCACTCGCTTTTCGGTCAGAAAACTTCTCGAATCACAGGTATGAACTCGTTTGTCAATCCTATACTGATTTCGATTGTTTTCGCACTCAAATGGCACTTCAAATCGCTCGATTTGGGGAATGGGGTTTTCGGACCCCGACACTCTGTCGGTTCACATTCCGACTAATCGGAGTTTTTTTGGCTCGATTCTTGGTATATTGTTGCTTACCTTATCGATCATACCTGCCTTGGATAGATAGATCTGGGATTCAATAGTGTTTTTGGCTTGATTCAATCAAACCGGATGTCATATCTATCCGGACACATTCAAGTTATCCGGAAACATTCAAAAGCTAGATATTTTATCCGGTAACCATCTCATCCGGTAACCTCACTTTATCCGGAAAACATCTCACCCGGTAACCCAAGTTGTTCGGAAACCTTTTTGGTATCTAGTAACTTCAACTATCCGGGATGATAATGTTTGTCCGGTAACCTTGTTCATCCGGAAACCTAGTTGTCCAGTAAGTTCACTTTTGTCCGATAACATCTTTTTGTCCGGTAACCTTAATTTGTCCGGTAACCATACGTATCCGGATACCAATGTACCCGGTAACTTTTGTTATCCGGTGACCATTATACCCGGATACTATGCTTCCTTGATACTTTCTTTATCCGGACAATTTGGCCATTTCAGTACCCTATTCCATTGCTGTAGGTTCCCAGATTCACGTTGCATCACAATAATGGTAAGAAAATAGACATCGGAAGCATATTAAATAAAGCCATTAATGTGAGTGATTGTGTAAACGATATAATAACTGTGAGTATCAAATATAGAACAATAATAATGATAACAAGATCAAGTATAAAAGCTGCTCGTATATTGATAATGAATCACACCAAGAACACGTTCAAATGTGTGTTCGAAAATCTCACAGGACACAATATCGTACGGAGATAGTGCTATGGAATACTGCAGTGTGTGCTTTAACAATTGTGGAAAACTATTCTTCCAAAAGCTTACAATCGTTTGTTCCACTACCTCACTATTTATAGCCCTCATAAAGTGTAGACAGTGTACTATCGTACCCTGGAATGACACGTGGAAAGTGTGTCTCCTTTCTTTAGGGCATACGTGGAAAGTATGGACACGTGTCTGACACTTAGGATTTCTTACGAGACTTAGGCACCATAAAGGTCTTCACTTCACCAGAGCTCATTAGACCAGAGCTCTGTTGGTCTTCGGGAATGAACAGTTCTTCTGTTGATCTTCTGCCAGAGCTCTGTTGAGCTCTGTTGGTTCCACCAGAACTCTGTTGAGTTCTGTTGGTCTTCTTGATGAGTTTCTTCTAAGTCTTCTTCTTGATCTCTGTTGGTCTTCTGACTTGATAATATTTTCAATACTTTTGCATAAGAGATACTTGGGGCTAACAATCTCCCCTAAGTATTGAAAATAAAAATTTACAAACTTGCAGAGATATAAACAAAAGGACAGAGAATTGACCTCTGTGATCCTTGCACTGTTCTTTTAAATATTACATAAAGCGAAAAGAATAAGTACATTTAAGCATAATTGTCTCCCCTAAGAATTTTGTCGAATCTTCTGATCAGCTCACGGAAGTCCATCATAAGATCTATCTGTTCGATGCACAGCCTCAGTTGCTCTTTTGGACACTTCTCTCTTGGGAGATTCTGAATTATGTTCTTGAGATACATCAGCGACTCACTTGAGTACTTGTGGGCTTCAGATATTCTGATGGCCTTCTTGATCTTCTTTGGTCGGCAGATGAAGACTGGAGGATCTCCAACTACGGTTCCAGTCCTGTAGTGTCCATAACCCTCAAGGTTTTCATTTGGTGGTGCAATCGCTAGTCTCTCAACTTCGAACTCTATGCCTAGCTGAAAATCAATCTGAATTCTGAGATTAATGTGCTCTTGCATAGCGAATCGAACTTCTGGTAGAGCTGTTCTTGCAGGTTTGCATCTGTCTGAGAAGTTCAAGCAGTAGGCGTGGAGCATGATCAGATCGTACGGATTTAGAAGCACAAGATCGTTGTCATTGAAGTATTCGTTCTTGCCTTCTGTTGATTCAACAGTGTACTCATGATACACAACTCAGTCATGTTGGAATTTCCTATGCTTGATGTCTAAGATCCTGCGGATACCGAAGTTTATGTTTATGGCTTTGTTCAGATTAGACTTGGTTTTTATGAACTTTAGCCTTGCATCTTGGATTGTGTTTATTCGGATGGGGTTGAGGTAAGGGTTGATGGGTTTGGCATTGACAGGAATGATGTCTCTATCAGCCTAGAGGAAACCAAATAATTCCTCTAAGGATGGTTTCTCGGTGTGTTGGGTTGATGTTTCTGGGTTCTGTTATGGCTGAATGGGGTTCTGATCTTCATGGGTTTCAGCCATAAGAATGTCAACGTGTTCTAGCATGGGCTCTTGAGCATCTTGGGGTTGGGCTTGGCTTATTTGTTCATCAGCAGAGAATGGGTCTGTTCTCTCTGGTTCTGTTCTGGGAGAAGTAGGAGGGGTGTCTAATATGATGATCTCTGGTGGTTGTTGAGTTGAAGGTTCTGGTGATTTAATGACTCGATCTTTGAACATGTACTCGAACACAGCCATAGTCATCTATGTCGTCTCTTCTGTTATCCCCTTATCTCCTTTCTCAGCCTCTTCCTCTGTTACTTTCCCTTTCCCCTTGTTCTTTTCTGTCTCTGACCCCTCTGTCCCTTTCTCCTTCTCAGACTCTCTCCTTTTCTTTCTCTTTCTATGTCTTCTTCTCTTTCTCTTTTTCCTTCTCCCCCTTTCGTTGTTCTGTGGACTCACCCTTCTGATTGTCTGAATTACCTTCTCGTGCATCGTGGAAGTCATCATCATCATCTTCATCATCAGAGAGTGCAATTCCAGTATTGGGTGAGGCAGGAACAACAAACTTAGGTCGTTTACTCGACGGTTCTCCTTCTGGTGCTCCTTCTGCAGGTCGTTTCTGTGTGGCAGTCTGTAGGATTGCATCTGTGAAGATGGTGACAGCCTTTCTCAATGTATCTTCGACTTCTGTTGCGGCAGTTGTGATCTCATCTACTTGACTCTCAAAGTTAACTTTGTGAGTGTCAAGAGATGCTTGCACATGTCGTTCTGTTGCCTGGGCTTTCATCACAAACTTTGAAGAAATCGTCATCATCCGGCTAAGAACTGATTTGCAAAATTCTCCCATTTGGCCAACTGACATGGGTAGGTCATTGGGGTTTGGGCTGGAGATGTTGAGCGGAGTAGCAGATGATGTTGTGGCTTCTTTGATGGATTCCTTAACAGAGTTATTGATGAGCTCTGTCAAGGTTCTGATGTTTGATTCTGATAGAATAACTGTAGGGATGGGCAAGGTTCTGTTCATTGTAGCTGTATGATTCTCTATCATAAGTCTCTTCAACTCTGCAAGCTCTGTCAAAGTCTTTGTTGTTTTCTCTACTCTGACCCTTTCAGCTTCTGTTCTGGCTCTTTCGACATCAACATACTTCTGTTGTAACTCTGCATATTTATCTGTTAATCTTTGCAGTTCTTCTTTAAGAGAAACATTTTCCTGGCGGATCAGCTCCTCCTTCTGTGCATTGATAAGTTTATACTCATTCAAGAAGTTGTTGATACTATCACAGAAGCTTGTGAACTCTGCTTTTGTGACAGTTTAAACGGGGGTAACCCTGGCTCCAACAGATGGATTCAGTTCAACCCCGATCCTCGATGAACTATTTGAACAGAAGCATCTACAAGTATTCTGATCTCGATTTCCTCCTCCAGCTCAGGTTCTGGTGAAGGGAATCGGATGTGATGAGAAGAATTTGGATCAAGCAAAATCTTCCCTTGTTCAACTAAGGTCTCCCATTGTCCCTGAGTCGGACAGAGGCTACGTGAGATGCGAAAGATCTCAGGTCTATTTTGTGACAAGTCTATATGAGTCACAGAGGCATCATCGTGTGGAGGTGACCTATTGATGTTCTGGGGCAAAGGAACATCATTACCAAAAATAGATTCCCCAGGTATGTGCGTACCATAGGCGTGAAGAGGTGCCTCTAGCGGTTCTTGCTGGTTAGGGTTCGAGGTGTGCACCTCTGTTTCAATATTCCTTTGGTCTTGATCACCAGGAATAGTTAATGTGGCAGCACTGGGAATTGGGCTTTGGAATCTCACATGTGTGTTCAAATTTTGAACATCTTCTTCTAAGCTCGCATTTCCCTCGGCTCCTAGGGGTATAGCATTTTCCTCTTGGTCACTCTCTAACACATGTACCTCACGCCTACCAGAAGAGGGCAATCTCTCTGCCACCTCTTCTGTAGCTTCCCTTTCTTCCTCATGAACAACCTCCATAGTGGATGCTCTGTTATGTACTTCCTCCTCCATCACTCTAGAGGAAGACCCCACTTCGGGTACTCTTACCTCTGGTCTGTTAACTTCTTCTCCTATTTCCTCATTCAAACTCTATAATGAAGGCTCAGATCCTAAGTATGTTGGGGTTCTCACCTCAGGTTCTTGAGGTTGAGCAGCAGTATTATAGTTTTAGATAGAGAGGTGTTCTGGATGAATAAGGGCAAGCATTGTACCTGGAACTCTTCTGATGAAGGGATATTAACCTGAAGTCGTGGGTTAGAATTTTGACATGACCCAAATAGGTGTAGGATTTCATTGTTGAGTTAATTGCAATGATGGGAAGGCTTCTCGGATTACCAGACTTATAAAACGAGGAAACCTGATTGATTTCAAAAACTTGTGGACTCCAACTTCTCCACCTCTGGCTAGAGCATTTTTTTGGGTATTCACAGCAGCAAGAAAGTCCTTGTAAAGGATTTTGGCATAATCGAAGTTTCTGTTGAAAGATAACCCATACATGATTTGTAGAATCTTTGTGCTTGTTTGATCTTGGCTACCAGACTTACAGGTAAGGGTTCTGTTCAGTGTGGAGAACGTGAAGTTCCACACTGTGGGTAGGTTTTGTCTTCTGAACTCTCCTATCCTATTTATGTCTTTGTTGTAACCTAAGAACTTTACAAAATCAAGAAGAGTCTCTACTTTGGGGGGTTTCTCATATGCTCGAATCCCTAATTCTCTGCTTGTCTTCATCCTAAATATTCTTCTGAAGGTTCTGGCACGAATGCGTATGGATCCTCCTCCTGCGTTTCTTCCCGCCTCAACGTTTCCGACAACCCCTTTCTGTTCCGGGATAAATTGGCAAGTGGTCCACCATTGTTGGACGTAAAGCTCGGGTAAGTTGTCGTCATACATGGTTAATGCTCAAAAAACTTCAGAATTTCTGAAAAACTCTACAAAAATGTGGTACAAGGGTAAATAGAGACCAGGGTTTGCATCAAAACGGTAGTTGTTATCAGCAAACTCGTAGGGTTGGATAACAATGGCATCAACAGGGCCTATTCTACTTGATTCAACAGAATGTTGAGGTTCGGCCATTGTTGCAGGTTAGGGTTTCTAGAAGAACTTAAGGGTTTTGATCTTTGAGAGGGAATGATGAAGGGTTTTGAATGATTCGAAAGTGTAAACATGAAATGGGTCCTGAGAGTGGGTATTTATACACTAAACATGTGGCTGGATTAACGTCGTAGGTACTGTAGGCACTTGAGTTTCAGATAGTGGAACGGCCTCTACAGTAGAACGTGGAAACAGCTAGTGGTCTGTCTTTCAATCAGAGAATGCCACGTAGGGTTTGGTTCTGACATCTTTTGGGCAAGAAAACCGTCACGGTTAGAGATGTGCGGGTGACAAGTGGTTGACGCTTAAAGAATGACCCGCATCTCTGATGACGTGCTTCTGATGATGTGGCAGAAAAACCGACAGAGCTCTGGTGGAGCTCAGCACAGTTTTGTCTCTGTTGAGTAACCTTTTCCATTTCTTTCAAGTAACCCAAGATGTTTCACCTTTACCCAAAAACATTTAAAATTCTGTATCTGATGTGAAAGTAGTCAAAGAACAAAGACAGAACTGACTCAGAAATTTCACAGAGTTCTGGTGAGAAACAACAGAGGCTCTGGTGAAATATCAGAGTTCTGTTAAGTTCTTAACGTTATCAAACGGTTTTCATCAGAACAGGTTTTCCCTCTTTCTTCAAAAAGATTTTTCATTGAAGTTCAAAAAGCAGTCATTTTGGATTTGGAAATCGAATTTTGACTTGCTCCCCCTAAAGCTATGCACAATTTCCTTTATAAGCTCCCCCTTGAAATATGAGCTTATTTGAAAGATTTTCTTTTAAGCCTTTTGAAAGATAAAAAAAACTTTATACAAAAAAATATATACAAACAGATTCACTGAGCTTTGTTGAAAAAGTATGCATGACAGAGTTCTGGTGAACTTCAGAAGCTCTGTTGAACTATCTTACCCAACTATTTGACAGAGCTCTGGTATGATCATCAGAGGCTCTGTTGAGTTTAAACAGAGTTAGGAAGACATGTTCAGGATACCCAATTTGCTGATTAAGAAGTTAAATCTCCTTTCATCAAGGGCTTTTGTAAACAAGTCAGCAAGTTGGAAGTCGGTTGAAACAAAATACATTTCAATCGTCCCTTTTTCAACATGGTCTTTTATGAAGTGGTACCTTATGTCGATATGCTTCGTCTTGGAGTGCTGAACTGGATTAGCTGTTATTGCAATGGCACTCTTAGAGTCACACAGAATTGGAATTTTGCCATACTCCAGGCCATAGTCTTTGAGCTGGGTTTTCATCCATATCACTTGAGAGCAACAGCTGGCAGCAACAACATATTCTGCTTCTGCTGTAGAAGTTGATACGCAATTCTGTTTCTTGGATGTCCAACTCACCAATTTTTCTCCAAGCAATTGGCAGCTACCAGAAGTACTCTTTTTGTCATTCTTGCATCCTCCATAGTCTGAATCTGTATAAGCTACAAGCTCGAAACCAGAATTAAGAGGATACCAGAGACCCAAGAATTGAGTCCCTTTCAGATATTTAAATATGTACTTGACAGCAGTCAAATGAGATTCTTTGGGATTTGCTTGAAATCTGGCACAGAGACAGGTTGCAAACATTATATCAGGTCTGCTAGCAGTTAAGTACAGAAGTGACCCTATCATGCCTCTGTAGTTCTTGACATCTGTAGGTTCACCTTTAAGGTCAGAGTCAAGTTTAACTCCAGTGGCAATAGGAGTTTTCATTGGATTTGATTTGTTGAGCTTATATTTTTTCAAAATATCAGAGATGTATTTGGACTGACTTATGAAAGTCCCTCTGATGGATTGTTATACTTGTAAACCAAGGAAGAAAGAAAGTTCTCCCATCATGCTCATTTTGAATTCGCTTTTCATCAAATCCTCAAACCTATCACAGTACTCTTGCCGTGTAGACCCAAAAATAATGTCATCAACGTATATTTGCACCAGAAGTATATCATTTTTGTACCTTCTAAATAATAGAGTTGTATCGACAGTACCTTTCTCGAAGTGATTAGTCAACAAAAAGTTGGACAGAGTTTCATACCAGGCTCTGGGAGCTTGCTTAAGGCCGTACAGAGCTTTGTCTAACTTGTAAACGTGGTCTGGAAACTATGAACTTTCAAAGGCAGGTGGTTGCTGGACATAAACTTCCTCTTGTAGTTTGCCATTCAGAAAGGCAGACTTCACATCCATCTGATAGACCTTAAAACCCTTGTGAGCAGCATAGGCTAAGAAGATTCTGATTGCTTCTAGCCTAGCCATAGGAGCAAAGGTTTCGTCATAGTCAATACCTTCCTCTTGACAATATCCTTTTGCAACCAGACGGGCTTTGTTTCTGATGATAATCCCATCTTCATCCTTTTTATTTCTAAACACCCACTTGGTTCCAATAGCAGTCTTATTTTGAGGAAGTGGAACCAAGGACCAAACTTTGTTTCTTTCAAACTCCAGAAGCTCCTCTTGCATGGCTTCTATCCAGTTTGGGTCTTCAAGGGCTTCAGAAATCTTCTTCGGCTCAATCATGCTTAGAAAATTTACAAAGAAAGCTTCATTGATTGTGGCCGATCTTGTCTTCACACCATCTTCAGCAGCACCAATTTTAAGATGATGGGGGTGATCCTTTGTCCATCTTGTCATGGGAGCATGGACAACAGGAGGGGTTTGTGCTTCTGATGGGAAAAGACGATCTTCAGCATCAGAGCTCTGTGGATTGGTACCAGGGCTCTGTGGCACACAACTCTGGAGAGTGGCCTCATTGCTCTGTGAGTTGCCAACAGGGCTCTGTAAAGGTGAGCTTTCAAATAGGGAGTCTATGCCAATATTGGTTAGCAGAGGTGATGATGGCTCTAGTTCAGGTTCTCTTATATTTGATTGTGGTTCCTCATTTCTCTGAATAACACCTGTAGACAGAGAAGTAGATGGTGAAGTATTGGAGGGACCAGTAAGAGTTGTACCTGTCAGATTTTGTTATGTTGAGTTCTGAGCTTGGTTGCCTCTATTGATGTTGACAGAGGAAACATCATCATCAAAGAAATCATCGAACACGAGATTGATATCTTCTTCCCTTGTCTTAGAAGAACTTGGCTTCTTCTGCTCATTCTGTGTCCCCTCTGTTGATTTACGATAAGAGGAACTTGATGTACTTTCATCAAAGGACACATTAACACTTACTTGAATAACACGGGTTCTGGTATTGTAGACTCTGTAAGCTTTAGAGGTTAAGGAATAACTGATAACTCTATTTTTAGAGTTATTATTTCCTTGTTTTTCCTATTTTATTTTGTCAATTTTAGCCATTCCGCCTCTCAAAACCCCCATTCTTGGTATAAATCTCGAAAATGAGCAAAAGGAGCGAACCTTAGTGTTTAATAAACTATTTGGTAGAATTTGGGTGTTTTTCACATTTTATCCTGCAGTGATCACTGTTGTGCCCACTCCGGCTGCCCACTATTCGAGCTGATCAGGAAAGACAAAAGAAACTACTAGTTGAGACTTAATTTGCTGGAGGAAGAAGGTTCATTAGCAGGGAAATGGCTGGAGGAAGTACAAAATGGCATCTACATTGAAGATTGCAACAAGTACTCCTTTATGTACTTAGAGATTGACTTGGAAAAGAGTCCATTGGGTAATTGGGTTGCACAAGGTGCTGATTTCTGCCACAACACAGCAGTTTTTACCCATTGGAAGACTCATCTCTTTTGTGTAATACCCAACTCTTTCTCCTAGTATAAAAAGGAGCACTTGGGTTCATTTATTACAAGCTTGGAATCTTACAATCATCTTGGGTTAAGTTTAGAATAGCTTTAATTTCTCTCATCTACCACATTAGTTTTAGTCTTTTAATTACTGCATTAATTTAGCTTTAATTTCCGTAATTTCCTTTCCTAGTTAATTGTAATTCGTAAAACACAGTGGACAGGGACGAATTCTCGTTCCCCACTGTGAGTACTATTCAATCCACTATCAGTTTTATTATGTGCAAATCTTCATCTTTTGTTTTCTTTACTTAGGAAATGTTAGGCTAAACATCCTTTGGGATGTAGGAAAGAGAAGTACCTGGATTTTATTAAAAATGCTTGAGTAATCTTTGTACTTAGAATATTTGTTGTTTTGGTCATTCATTCTCGATATTTACCCTAGGATGCGAACAAGCCGATCACTTGCAAGGATCTAAAGTCTAGTTCTTAACTTAGAAATAAGTAGAACGCAGTGACACGAGCTTGAATGATGCTAGGGGATTCGAAAGAATTCTTTTGACACTTACGAAAGTGAGGTCGGCACAGTGAGCTAATCTCAACCCACTGGAGTAGTAGGCAAGCTAATTTATGTAAAAAAAAACACTTAGAGTATTTGTCTCTACACGTTCCATCGAGACCTGAAAAGGTCCATTTTTGAGATTACCATTGACAAAACAGTGAATGCATCAAGTATGAGATTTTTATCTAACGGTGTGAGTATTTTGTAACCGGGCTTTTCTAGCGAAAATGCCTACCTCGAATACAAGGATCATTTTTAGGACCAAGTATTTAGTATAAAATCTAGGGAAAATCTAACCTACATTCCTCCTTTAAAACCTTAGTAAAATCGTTAAAGTAGCTATTTTCACCAAACAAAACCAAGTATTATTTTCCTCTCTAGTTGAAACCTGTAAAAGGAGCTCATGAGAACCGTATTGTCTTGATTGTCCAGTCCATGTGGATTCGATTCTGGTATTTTACCAACTATTACTTGCTGTGACGATCATAGTGGACAGTGTACACTTGCACTTCCCGCTGTGGATAGTTTGCAACCCACTGCGATTAAAACACACATTTCGCACGTACCAAGTTTTTGGCGCCGTTGCCGGGGACTGGCGTGAATTTTAAATCTCAAGACATTAGTTTTTGTTCGAGCCCGAGTAACTCGTTTTTCTAAGCTTTTCGTGTCGCATGCCAAGGCAACAACACGAACCTTTGTTACCAATCGATTTTGAAATAGAGAAAACTTTTCGAAGAAGACGCAGAAATAAAAATCGACAACCCCCTGTGATCCCCACTATGAACATGGCTGCAATTCCGCCACTTGTAGTGGAGACCACAATCACGATTGCCGATAGCAAAGATCGAAAAATACGGGACTATGCTACTTCCGGAGTTAGTGATTTAGGCTCCGGGATTCGAAGGCCCGTCCTTGAAACAACGCATTTTGAACTCAAACCGGTGATGTTTCAAATGATCCAAGCCATGGGTCAATTTGGAGGATCGCCATCTGAGGATCCGCACTCGCACTTAAAATCTTTTTTAGAAATGACCGATTCCTTTCAGTTGCAAGGTGTTAGTGATGAGGCATTAAGACTAAGGCTTTTCCCTATTTCATTAAGGGACAAGGCGAAGTCTTGGCTGAACGCACATGCACCTCACTCGATAACCACTTGGCAAGAGCTTGCCGATAAATTTTTGCAAAAATACTTTCCTCCAACAAGGAATGTAAGGTTTCGAAATGATATAATTTTGTTTAGGCAAGAGGAAGACGAGGCTGTTTCGGATGCATGGGAACGATTTAAATATTTACTTCGAAAATGCCCACATCATGGCATCCCACATTGCATCCAATTGGAGACCTTTTACAATGGTCTTTCCAATGCAGCCAAAATCATCTTAGATGCAACAGCCGGTGGAACATTCACGAGTATGACTTACAACGAAGGATATCAAATCTTAGAAAAAGTGTCCAACAACAATACCGAATGGTCAAATCCGAGAGCACCCATGTCAAAGACCAACACCATCGATTCCGAGGCACTTAAAACCATGAATGCGCAATTAGTAGCCTTGACCAAAATCGTTTTAAATCAAAATAGAGGCCAAGTCAATTCCGCAACGCATCTCCCTGAAAACTGTTCCCTCTGTGGAGAGGAGCATGTTTTTGATTTTTGTCCAGCAAATCCCGAATCTGTTAATGTTATAGGGACCAACCCGGGGAACAACCCTTATTCGCAGACTTATAATCCAGGTTGGAGAAATCATCCGAATTTCTCTTGGTCTGGTAATCAAGGACTCCAACCCCAAGGGCCGAGTCATATCCAGCAAAGACCACACAACCCCCCTGGATTCCAATCACATCACAGTGGGCAGCACCCACAGAACTTTCACCAAGGGCAGTCCTCACAACCATACCAACCACGATCCAACCAACCAGCTGAGGTTCAACAATCGATTGAATCAATTCTCAAGGGTTTTATGAATCAAACTCAAGCAGCCATTAGGAATATAGAGACCCAAGTAGGACAACTAGCCGTTGAAGTTAAGAATAGACCACCAGGAACGTTACCTAGTGATACCGAGCAAGCAAGGGTGATAGGAAAAGGACCAGAACATGTCAAGTCCATAACTCTGAGGAGTGGAAAGGATCTGAAAGATATCATTTTTGAATCTAATGATTCGCCTCAAAAACCCTCTGTGAGCACCACAGTGGGCATTCCTCAAGTCACTGTGATCCTCACAGTGGGGACCGACATCCCTGACCTTCTCACTCTTGGACCTGTCCCAAAGCCTACTATTCCAAGGCCAATACCACAACAAGCTCTAATGGACCCACGAAGTATTCCTTTTCCTGAAAGAATGAAGCCGAAAAATGTCGATGTTCAATTTAAAAAATTCTTAGACATTTTTAAACAACTTCACATTAACATACCTTTGGTAGAGGCTCTCGAGCAAATGCCAACCTATGTTAAATTTTTAAAGGATATCTTGAACAAAAAGAGAAAATTGGGTGAATTTGAAACTGTGGCTTTGACCGAGGAATGTAGCGCCCTCCTCACTAGCAAGATTCCACTTAAGTTGAAAGACCCAGGTAGTTTCACCATTCCATGCACAATAGGAGGACAAGAAGTAGGTCAAGCACTCTGCGATCTAGGAGCTAGTGTCAACTTGATGCCGCTGTCCATTTTTAACAAGTTAGGTATTGGAGAGGCTAGACCCACAACCGTGACATTACAACTAGCCGACCGGTCCATTGCCTACCCCAAAGGGAAAATAGAAGACGTTCTGGTCCAAGTGGATAAATTTATCTTCCCCGCCGATTTTCTAGTTCTAGATTATGAGGCCGATAAAGAAATCCCAATCATTTTAGGGCGTTCGTTTCTTGCAACCGGACGTACTTTGATTGATGTTCACAAAGGGAAACTCACGATCAGAGTTAATGACCAAGAGGTGACATTCAATGTTTTTAAGTCTCTTAAATATATAGATACCGAAGATTGCTTTGCCTTGAGTTCGATTTATGGAACCCACAGTCTTGACACACTGCCCACAGTGGGGAATACAGTTCCCACCGTGGGGAATGACAGTGAGCACTCTGAATCAGAGAGTGATGACACTTTTGAGGATGAGTGTAACGAAATGGTTGCAGCTTTTGAACCTCTGGACTTTAAGGATAGAAATGTTCAACCCCCGTCCATAGAACAACCTCCCGAGTTAGAGCTTAAACCATTGCCTTCCCATTTAAAGTATGCTTATCTCGCTAAAAATAATAAACTTCCCGTTATTATCTCTTCCAAACTTAGTGAGAAACAAGAACAACTTCTGATCGATTTGTTGATGAAGCATAATGGAGCAATTGGTTGGACCATAGCAGATATTAGAGGAATTAGCCCCTCTTTATGTCAACATAAGATTAACTTGGAGAGTGACCACCCAGGGAAAGTCCAACCTCAAAGAAGGTTGAACCCTATCATGAAGGAGGTAGTTAAGAAAGAAATCTTGAAGTGGTTAGATGCCGGTATTATCTATCCCATTGCTAGTAGTAGTTGGGTGAGCCCCGTCCAATGTGTCCCTAAAAAGGGAGGGACGACTGTAGTGAAGAACGAAAAGAACGAGCTCATTCCCACTAGGACTGTCACGGGATGGAGGATATGCATGGACTATAGACAACTCAACTTGGCCACTAAGAAAAACCACTTTCCCTTACCTTTCATCGATCAAATGCTTGATAGGTTAGCGGAAAAGGAATTTTATTGTTTTCTAGATGGATACTCCGGATACAACCAAATCCACATTGCACCTAAGGACCAAGAAAAGACCACCTTTACTTGTCCCTACGGCACTTTTGCATTCCGGAGAATGCCATTTGGATTGTGTAAGGCCCCCGCCACTTTTCAACGTTGTATGATGGCCATTTTCACCGACATGATAGAAGATACCATAGAAGTTTTTATGGACGATTTTTCTGTGATAGGGACATCATTTGACAATTGCTTGGGAAATCTAGAGAAAAGCCTAGTGAGATGTAAGACCCACGACCTAGTCTTAAATTGGGAAAATGTCATTTTATGGTCGAAGAGGGTATTGTTTTAGGACACCTTGTCTCAAAAAGAGGGTTGGAAGTTGATAAAGCCAAGCTTGAGGTAGTGGCACAACTTCCCGAACCCACAACAGTAAAAGGTATTAGAAGCTTCTTGGGTCACGCAGGTTTTTATAGGAGGTTCATCAAGGATTTTTCGAAAATTACAAAACCCCTATGTAACCTGTTACAACATGAAAAAGACTTCATTTTTACCCAAGAATGCCGAGAAGCTTTTGAAAAAATCAAGGAAGCATTAGTCACAGCACCCATAGTGACCACTCCTGACTGGTCACTCCCATTCGAAGTGATGTGTGATGCCAGCGATTGGGCTGTGGGGGCTGTTCTCGGACAGAAAAAGAACAAAGTTTTTCACCCCATTTATTATGCAAGTAAAACACTGATTGAAGCTCAGATTAATTACATTGTTACTGAAAAAGAATTACTTGCGGTGGTGTTTGCTTTTGATCGTTTCAGGTCATACTTGATAGGGACGAAGGTCATAGTGCACACAGATCATGCAGCGATCAAATATTTGATCAACAAGGCTGATTCCAAGCCACGGTTGATTAGATGGGTTTTATTGCTGCAAGAATTTGACCTTGAGATCGTCGACAAAAAAGGAACAAGCAATCAGGTTGCCGACCATTTGTCCAGGTTCGAGAAGACAGTGGGCACTGTTGATCCCACTCCTGATCCCACTCCGGTAAAAGAAACTTTTCCCGATGAACAATTACTATCTGTTCAACATCGTGAAAATAATATTCCTTGGTATGTTGATCTTGCAAACTTTTTAGCAAGTGGACTTAAGCCCCACGGGATGAGTGGACAACCATTCAAAAAGTTTTTACACGACAATACGTTTGGGACGATCCTTTCTTGTACAAGATAGGGGCGAACCAAATATTGCGGCGTTGTGTCCATGGGAGTGAGCAACATCAAATACTCCATGGTTGTCACACATCCCACAACGGTGGCCACTTCGGTGGAAACCGTACCGCTGCAAAAATCTTGCAAAGTGGATTCTTTTGGCCCACTGTTTTTAAAGACTCGTATGAATTTGTGAAAAATTGTGAGCAATGTCAACGTACGAGGAATATATCGCAAAGAAATGAAATGCCTCTTAACAACATTTTAGAGGTTGAACTTTTTGATGTTTGGGGAATTGATTTCATGGGACCTTTTCCAAATTCCAACAACAATTTTTATATCTTGGTTGCGGTAGACTATGTTTCGAAATGGGTAGAAGCCATTGCATGTCACTCCAATGATGCCAACACCGTGGTGAAATTTTTGCATAAAAATATTTTCACTCGATTCGGAACACCACGGGCATTGATTAGTGACGAAGGCACCCATTTTATAAACAAAGTCATGGCCTCGGTTCTTGCTAAATATGACATACATCATAGAGTGGCTACCGCATACCATCCACAAACCAATGGTTTGGCCGAACTTTCAAACCGAGAGATCAAAGGGATTTTGGAAAAAGTTGTTAAACCGCACCGCAAAGATTGGTCAACCAAACTTGATGATGCTCTTTGGGCCTATCGAACGGCCTACAAAACTCCTTTGGGAATGTCTCCATTTAAATTAGTTTTTGGCAAGGCTTGCCATTTACCAATTGAATTAGAGCACAAGGCGTTTTGGGCCCTTAAAGAGCTTAACATGAGTGAGGATGCTGCGGAAATCAAAAGGAGTTTACAAATGCATGAGCTAGAGGAGTTGCGATATCACTCCTATGAGAACCCAAAGTTGTATAAAGAGAAGACCAAGATGTGGCACGATCGAAGGATCAACCATAGGGAGTTCATGGAAGGACAACAGGTACTATTGTTCAACTCCCGTCTCAAACTCTTTCCAGGTAAACTAAAATCAAGATGGACGGGATCATACACCATTGTCAAGGTGAGTCCTTTCGGAACAGTAGAGTTGAAGTCCCCTCAATCAGGTCAGACCTTTAAAGTCAATGGACAAAGGGTAAAGCATTTTCTGCATGAGAGTGCCCACATCCCTGCCCACTCTCCACCTCACTATGGTTAGAGAAAGTCAACGCTGTTTGTAAGTATTTTATTTCAGTCAATTGTTGTCTTTTTATTAAATTGGTATTTTTAATTCTGCATGGTAGTTTATTTCTATGTGTGTAGGAGAATTTTAGCACTTTTTGGAACAAAAAGGTTCGCAGTGGGCAGAAGCTGGTCACTGCGCTCCTCACTCTCGGTCTGACTTATGAAGAGACGGTTTGGGGGGGGGGGGCAAGGCTGACACACATCATGCTTTTTCTTACACATATGTCATCCTTTCCTGCCACTTGTCCTCCCCCCACTTATTCCCAAGAAAAACCATCATTGCCCATCTCTCTCTCTCTCCTAAAAAACGTTCCCTCTCAAAAGAAAAACCCCTCCTTTTCAAAAATAAAGCCTCTCTCTCTCTCTCCATAAACCACCTACACTTTTCATCTTCTTCTTCCTTTTTCACAAACCAAACAACTCCCAAAACCCTAAAATGGCTAGAAGCAAGAGATTAAACACAAACCCCGAAGCACCCACACGCCCGGCGGTCCGCCGCCGCACCGCCGAAGACCAACCACCGGAGGCCGTCACCGGCGATCTCAATAAAACCCCACCGATCTCCGGCGAACCTCCGGTCATCTCCAATATTGCAGACGCAAGTTCGTCCAAACCAGAGAGTCCAAAAGCCGTATCTTCATCAAGGGTCTCGAACTCAGTTCAAACTCCTTTTGATGATACAGATTTGCAAGAGGATGAGGAAATGCAGAGGTTACAAGAGGAATTCAACCAAAGGGTCGCGGAAATCAAAACGAGGAAGGAAGAAGCCGAGAGAAAGCGCCGAGAGGAAGAGGAAAGATTAAAACGAGAAGAGGAGGATAGATTAAAAAGGGAAGAAACCGAAAGATTGGCTAAAGAAGAAGAGGAGAGAAAGCGAGTAGAGGAGGAAGAACGAAAGAAGGCTGAGGAGGCAAGGATTCTCGAGCAAGAAAAGAAAAAAACAGAAGACGAGCGATTGGCACGTGAGGAAGAAGAAAGAAAAAGAGTCGATGAAGAAAGGCAGAAAAAGATTAAGGAGCAGACTCAGACTGTAGAAATTCCCCAAGACAGAAATGCTGATAGTGTGGAGGATGTCCACACCACTGTCCACAGTGAGGAAACCCCGACCAGAACACTCCAGAGGAGCAGGGGAGTGGTTACACGATCTGGTGTAACCAAGAAGGCATCATCCGCAAAGCCTAAAAGAAAAGCATCAAGAAAAGGTAAGGGTCTCGAACCCTCTTTAAGTTCTTCTTCTAGTGATACTAATACGGGGAGTGAACAAACCCCATCTGAAAGTCCACATCTGTCCACTGTGGGGACTGTTCATGCCTCCAGTGGGATACCGAGGCAGTTCACTTCCCCCGCAGCTAGAGCCCACTATGAGTGTATTTGCACTCGGAAGTTGAATTTAGAGAGGGGTTTCGACCCCGACTTCATAGAAGCCAATCCTTTTATCAAAAATAGACTAATAGCGCAAGATTGGGCAACCATTGCCACTACCAATCGCCGCGCTAATGCATCATTAGTCCGGGAATTTTATGCTGAAGCCTCCCAAGCCAAAGAATCATTTGTAAAGATTAGAGGAAAGGTTGTGGACTATAATCCAGGTAATATAAATCGAGTGTTAGGTAGAGGAGCCCCGGAACCTTGTGCTTTCAGACAGTTCCTGGCAAAGATGACTCCGACTGATGAGGAGTTGATTTTAAAAGAAATAGCAATAGAGGGAAGGCCATGGAATCAAGATGGCCAGAGGAGGTGTCTATACGCTGGCTCCCTCACAACTGAGGCTGCCGTGTGGTTCCAATTCCTTCGGGCCTCTGTGGCCCCAACATCACACGACACGACTCTCTCCATGCATAAGTGTGCCATGCTTTACTGCGTTCTCACTAGAAAGAAGATCAATCTGGGAATCGTTATGCATGGTGCCATCCATCAGGCCCGAACATGAACCAAGGTAATCCTACCCCTTCCTTGCCTTATTACACTATTGCTAATAGATGCCGGAGTGCCCACAGCTGCAGAAGACCAGTGGATCATTTCCACGAAAAACATCAGTATTCAGACCATTAAGAAGATGAGAAGAGAGATAGGAGACCAGTCTGATGAGCCTGCCCAGGTACAGCCTAACGTGCGAATAGCCGACGAGCACATAGTGGGCACTGAAGTGCCCACTGTAGAGAAGAAGGGTACCTCACTGCATCCGAAGACTACAGGAGAAGCAAGCACCAGCACAGTCAACCCGATGACCGCCATTCTGAACGCCATTTCAGCACTCACGTTCAAAGTCGACCTCCTCGCAGCTGAGCAGAAAGTTATAAACCACGCCCTTGAATCAGTTTGGATGTACAACCGCGATCGTGATGAGGTTGTGAATCAAATGTACATGGCCGCCGATCCTCTCCTTGCCGCACAAATCCCAGAATTTCCAGAGGGGATCTGCCCTACTATGGCAAGTGAGGATGATTTTGATGAAGACTTGGCCGACAGTTCGCCAAAGGCAACCCCAACGCCGTAATGGTTTGTTTTAAACACTTTGGTTTCATTCCCTATGCTCTCAAAACAATTTTAATTTTTCTGTATGATGCCTATGGCTAGGCTCTTGACACAATTTGTTGTTTTCGATATTTTTGTCTAATGATACATGGATCCCTGCTATGTTTAGCAGGTGCTTTTGGTTACTAACTCTCTTCGAATTTGCATGTTTGTGTGATCTCGTTTCCAGTTCTAGGTACAACTTTCGGTTTCCAACATAAAAGGGTCACTTTTGTAAGTACGAATCTTAAACTTGAAGCTATGAAATGATTTAGGCCATCTTTGCATCCAAACACGACCTATTTTTGTAACACCAAAAACCACCTCTTTGAACCCAATATTCAAGTCACAATGGGGACACTGTGCAGTTTTAAGTTTGAGGTGGGGACTTCCAGAGAGACTTCCAGTCTGCCCACAATGGGGACATTGTGAAGTCTAAGTTTGAGGTAGGTAAACCATACCCACCTCCCAAAAAAAAAAATATATACAAAAACAAAAGAAAAACGGAGTGTCACTAGCAAAATTGATGGTGTGCCTTTTCTGGACCATCAAAGTGACCACTCCCACAGAAAAAGATGGTGTGCCTTTTCTGGACCATCAGAATGCCCACTCTCACAAAAACAGCCATACCCAAATAAAGCCTGAAAGTGTGCGTCCATACCCATGAAAAATCTAAACCACTCACTTCTCAAAATAAAAATCTCAAAGCGAGATCTTCAGTCTATGTTTGGAATTTCGTGCGAAAACCCTTGGGACAAACACTCAAAGCCACAAAACCTTTCAAACCCAAGGAAAGCCCTATTGATCAATTGTGAACAAGGGAAGATTTCGTCAAGAACAAAAGTGAAACTTTAAAGTGTTAGAATCGAAAGAAGTATCCAAGGAGAGAGATCAACGTCCATTCAAAGATGAGAAGTCGGTAAGTGCCTAGAAGTTCTGAGTGCATTATATTTATTACTTGGGGACAAGTAATGGTTTAAGTTTGAGGTTGTGATAACTCTATTTTTAGAGTTATTATTTCCTTGTTTTTCCTATTTTATTTTGTCAATTTTAGCCATTCCGCCTCTCAAAACCCCCATTCTTGGTATAAATCTCGAAAATGAGCAAAAGGAGCGAACCTTAGTGTTTAATAAACTATTTGGTAGAATTTGGGTGTTTTTCACATTTTATCCTGCAGTGATCACTGTTGTGCCCACTCCGGCTGCCCACTATTCGAGCTGATCAAGAAAGACAAAAGAAACTACTAGTTGGGACTTAATTTGCTGGAGGAAGAAGGTTCATTAGCAGGGAAATGGCTGGAGGAAGTACAAAATGGCATCTACATTGAAGATTGCAACAAGTACTCCTTTATGTACTTAGAGATTGACTTGGAAAAGAGTCCATTGGGTAATTCTGTTGCACAAGGTGCTGATTTCTGCCACAACACAACAGTTTTTACCCATTGGAAGACTCATCTCTTTTGTGTAATACCCAACTCGTTCTCCTAGTATAAAAAGGAGCACTTGGGTTCATTTATTACAAGCTTGGAATCTTACAATCATCTTGGGTTAAGTTTAGAATAGCTTTAATTTCTCTCATCTACCACATTAGTTTTAGTCTTTTAATTACTGCATTAGTTTAGCTTTAATTTCCGTAATTTCCTTTCCTAGTTAATTGTAATTCGTAAAACACAGTGGACAGGGACGAATTCTTGTTCCCCACTGTGAGTACTATTCAATCCACTATCAGTTTTATTATGTGCAAATCTTCATCTTTTGTTTTCTTTACTTCGGAAATGTTAGGCTAAACATCCTTTGGGATGTAGGAAAGAGAAGTACCTGGATTTTATTAAAAATGCTTGAGTAATCTTTGTACTTAGAATATTTGTTGTTTTGGTCATTCATTCTCGATATTTACCCAAGGATGCGAACAAGCCGATCACTTGCAAGGATCTAAAGTCTAGTTCTTAACTTAGAAATAAGTAGAACGCAATGACACGAGCTTGAATGATGCTAGGGGATTCGAAAGAATTCTTTTGACACTTACGAAAGTGAGGTCGGCACAGTGAGCTAATCTCAACCCACTGGAGTAGTAGGCAAGCTAATTTGTGTATTAAAAACACTTAGAGTATTTGTCTCTACACATTCCATCGAGACCTGAAAAGGTCCATTTTTGAGATTACCATTGACAAAACAATGAATGCGACAAGTATGAGATTTTATCTAACGGTGTGAGTATTTTGTAACCGGGCTTTTCTAGCGAAAATTCCTACCTCGAATACAAGGATCATTTTTAGGACCAAGTATTTAGTATAAAATCTAGGGAAAATCTAACCTACATTCCTCCTTTAAAACCTTAGTAAAATCGTTAAAGTAGCTATTTTCACCAAACAAAACCAAGTATTATTTTCCTCTCTAGTTGAAACCTGTAAAAGGAGCTCATGAGAACCGTATTGTCTTGATTGTCCAGTCCCTGTGGATTCGATTCTGGTATTTTACCAACTATTACTTGCTGTGACGATCATAGTGGACAGTGTACACTTGCACTTCCCGCTGTGGATAGTTTGCAACCCACTGCGATTAAAACACACATTTCGCACGTACCAATAACCAATAAAGATTCCTTCGTCCGCCTTCTTGTCGAATTTACCCAGCTGTTCTCTGTCATTCAAGATGTAACACTTGCAGCCGAAAACATGAAAATATTTTACGTTTGGCCTTCTGTTGTTGATGAGTTCATAGGGAGTCTTCTTAAATCTTTTCACTATTACATCTCTGTTTTTGGGTAAAACAGGCTGTTGAGACTGCCTCTGCCCAGAAGTTGATGGGAAGGACAGAACCGGCCAACATGGTTCTTGCGGCTTCTACCAGAGTTCTGTTCTTTCTCTCCACTACTCCATTCTGTTGTGGAGTTCTGGCAGCTAAGAAGTTCTGGGAGATTCCTTCTTCTGAAAGATAGGCATCTATTCTGGCATTCTTAAACTCTGTCCCATTATCACTTCTCAACTTTTGAATTTTGAGACCTAACAGAACCTGTATCCTTCTCAACAAACTTATCAGAATTTCTGGGACATCATATTTTACTCTGACGAACTCAATCTATGTATATCTAGAAAATTCATCAATTAGCACGAGAATATACTTCTTACCCGACAGACTTTGCACAGAGATTAGACCACAAAGATCCACATTAAGCATATGCAAAGGTCTTGGACAATTGTGATCACTCTTAGTTCTGTGTGAAGATCTTTTCATCTTACCCAGCTCACAAGCAGAACATAGATGGTCTTTGTCAAATTTTAGCGAAGGCAGACCTTTCACTAAGTTCAATTTCACGAGCTTGTCAAGATTTGAAAATTTTAAATGGGAAAATCTTTTATGCCAGAGCCAGACATCTTCATTTTTCAAAGACACTAAACAGAGTTTTTCTGTTGTAGAGTTTTGGTTTGGATTAAAGTTCATTTTGTACAGATTGCCTTTTTTGTCGGCTCTTAAAAGTTCTTGACCAGACTCGGAAAGCAACAAGGAGCAATACTTCTTCCTAAAATTGACATCGAACCCATGATCACAAAGTTGACTTATACTGAGCAGATTATGATTTAATCCCTCAACATAAGCAACCTCAGAAACTGAAACACCACCATTAACTAAAGTACCATAACCTCTAATCTATCCACCATTGTCTCCTCCGAAGGTCACTGCACTCCCTTTCTTGTTCTTAAAAGAAGTTAGCAGCTCCTTATTGCCCGTCATGTGCCTGGAGCATCCGGAATCTAAATACCAGATCTGCACATGAGGTTTCTGCAAGACAGATTAGTTCTTTTTAGGTACCCATTTCATGATGGGTCCCTTCTTGTTAGGCTTTGAGGTGTTAACAGTCTTTCCTACTGGCTTTCCATTCTGGGATGGTGTGTCAGAGGTCTTTTTTTGTGCATTCTGAACAGTCTTGGGATTATTCCTTTGAGGTGACTGATTCAGAACACAGTGAGGATCATTCATATGGTTTTGCAGTTTTAACAACAGTTGGATGCAATTGCAGTTGATAGAACATGAAGATAATTGATGTACATTGCTGTTTTTATTCAAAAACTGTTGTTTGAATGGTGCTTGATTCTGAAAAACTTTAGGACCATACATTCTGTCCTGATTTGGTTTCTTAAAGCTGTTGTTCCTTGAAACAAACTCTCTTGACACAAAGTTGTTTTTCTTTGGAACTGACTCACGTGACCAAAAAGAATTTCTTTGATTTACACCAGAATTGGGAATAGGTCTGTCATTGACTATCCATTTGCCCTTATGTTCTGGTGTAAACCTGATTGGTTTAAAAGCAAAGGGAACTGAGGTGTTGTTCACTGGAATATTTCTGGCTTTCTCTCTTTTCTCTACTTCTACTACATTAGAAGCAAGAGTCTTGAAGCCTTTGTTGTCAAACTCAGTTACTGGTATGAATCTTGATTGTTTCTTGAAAAACGAGACATCCTTTTTCAAATCAAAACATCCTGCGGGAATCTGCTTTTGTTTATGCAAAACTTTCTTTTGACCACAAAAAATCTGTTCATCTACCTCAGAATCAGAGTCACTGTCAGAGCACTGAAAGTCTCTGGTGGCTCTGGTGGATGTGTTAGACACCTGAGGTATCACAGAGGTATTAGCTTGAGCAGACTTAAACTTTCTCAACTTTGGTTTTAATGCATCAGAAACAACATTTTCCTCAAGAATTCTTTTAATATCCTCTTCAAATGATGTTCTGATTGATTCAGAGGAAGGAGAGAAGACTGGTGCTTCAGGGTTGAGCTCGCTCTGTGATTTATCAACAGAGGACGCATCCACAAAAGTAACAGACTTCTGTCCCTTAAAAGAGTTAAAATTAAAAATCTCTTTTGGATCCAGACTATTAACAGAATTAGGAAGTATGATTCTAGCTCTTCCTTTATCAAGAATGAACTTTTCAGATGGTTTAATAACCTTTTCATGATTCAAGAGTCATAGCTAACATTCCTGTAGTCAAGTCTTCTGGTTCTTTTGAAAACATCTGAGGTTTTGATTCTTTTGAAAGCAGCAGTACCAGAGATCACATCCACTTGGATTTTCCCAACACAAAAAGCAGAGGACAGAGATGTCTTCTTCTTTTCGTTATAGGGAGCAAGGTCAGAGAAACCAAGACCTTGTGTATCCATCTGTGAGTTTATCATAATGTTCACATCTTGTGCATCCTGGTACTTCTTGATTTGAATTTCTTTTCTCTGCAGGGATTGATGTAAAACCTCCCTTTCTCTTTGAAAATAATCTTTTAAAGCAACAGAGTTAAGTCTTTCAGTTTCAGACTTCTTAACCTCTTCAGACCTTTGTTTCAAACCATTTTCAAACTCTTTAACCTTTTTAGAAAAGATGCTTTCCTTCTTCTATTGTAAGATCTCTAGCTCAGATTTCTCTTTGAATATTTCTTCCTTTTCCTGTTCCAAGAGAGTTTTCTCTCTCTTGTAGAAGGACAGATCCTTCTGAGCTAGCTTTCTTAACTCTTTCTCTTCAGAAAGCTTTTGTTTTAAGAGTTGAAATTCTTCTGTTAGCAAAGAAACGTGCATTTCCAACTCAGAGTCAGACTTAGATTCAGAAGAACATACCTTGGCACTGGGTCTGGTGATCTACAGCGCTCTGTTGTCTGGCTCTGTCACAGTAAGAGCAAATGCATGAGCCAAATCTTCTTCTGTCGTTCTTTCTAACTTCTCTCCGGTCATCCAATCAACCTCTTCTCCCAAACTCTCATCATCCACAGCGACTCCACAGAAGTTGGCTTGCTCTGGTTCATCGTCAGAGGATGAATCAGAGATCCAATTTTCCATCTCAGCAACGTAGCTTCTCTCTCTGTAATTGTACTTGTATTTGTTCTTATAGTAATACTGGTCTTTTACCAGTTTACCTCTACAATTAGCAGAGAAATGGCCAGGTTTGCCACATCTAAAGCAACGTCCATCATTCTGGTTGATGGGTTGGGCAGCATCAGTTTTTTGAGGAACTGGAGCATTATACTTCTGTTGAGGTTGTGGTTGCGGTCTTTGTTCTTGTGGAGCTCTGTTCTGGTAGTTCTGTTGTGCAGCATAACCTCTGTTCTCATCTTTCCCTTCTCTTTCGTATCTACATCTTATGTCAAATGCTCTGTTGCCAAATCTCTTGTTAAATTTTTGAGTGATTAATGCAAGAGATTTAGAAAAAGCATTTATGTCATCATCTTCTGATGAACTTTCTTCAGCATCACTTTCTGCTACCAGACTCTTCTTACCCTTCTTCTTCTCTTTCTTCTTATCTCTGCTAGAACTTTCTCTGTTGGATTTTCCTTCAGTGGTATTCTTTGACTCTGAAACTAAAGCAATTGAACCTGCAATGGTGGATTTGCCCTTTTGTTTGACAACATCATTCTCTTGTGCGGCGAGAGTGCCATACACATCAGTTAGAGACCATGCATCTAGATCCTGGTTAGCTTGTAAAGACAAGGACAGATTCAACCATTCATCATTTAAACTTTTCAAAAACAGAACATTGTTATCTTCCTTCGACCTAACAACCCCACATTTTTTGCATTTGTTTATCAACACATTAAATCTGTTGTAGGTTTGTTGTAAGGTTTCCTCAGGAAGTGCCTTGAAATCATTGTATTCATTTATACATTGGGTACTTCTGTTCTTTTGGGTCTTAATTCCACCCTCAAGTTGATTAAGAAGCTGATCCCAGATTTCCTTAGCAGTAACACATGAATCTAGTTCTTGAAATATTTCGTTAGGAATGGCCATAATCAAATGTCTAACTGCCTTAAGGTCATTTTCCATTTGAAGTTTCTCTTCATCAGTAAACCCGATGGTTTTAGGTTTAAGATAAGCAGGAATCTCAGCAGTAGTTTCTGTTGCGGGTACACGTGGAACCAAAACCATGGGTTTGCAAGGTCCATCCATGACAGAACGCATTAAATCTCTGTCCATTCCATCAAGGAAGTTTACCATCCTAATCTTCCATTGAGGATATTAATCTCTCAGAAGAGTAAGAGACTTGGTCAGAGAACCAGCAGTATAAATGGCGTTGATGTTGTTAGCCATTTTTCAGAAAAACAGAGTATAATGGTTTCAAACGATTTTGAAAGAGAATAAGCTGAAAGTAAGTGAACAGTAACCAATGGAACAGTAATGAACAGTAGATAAGATCTTTAAACTAGACTGGAAAGCTTAAATGAGAGATATAATAACTTTTAAACTAGTAAGCTGTAAAACAGAGTATACTAGGAAGCTTTGAAACACACACAATCAACAACAGTGAATCAACCTTGGTAGATTGGATTGTTTGATTTAAGAAAATCAAGCACGCTCTGATACCAACTGTAGGTTCCCAGATTCACGTTGCATCACAATAATGGTAAGAAAATAGACAGCGGAAGCATATTAAATAAAGCCATTAATGTGAGTGATTGTGTAAACGATATAATAACTGTGAGTATCAAATATAGAACAATAATAATGATAACAAGATCAAGTATAAAAGCTGCTCGTATATTGATAATGAATCACACCAAGAACACGTTCAAGTGTGTGTTCGGAAATCTCACAGGACACAATATCGTACGGAGATAGTGCTATGGAATACTGCAGTGTGTGCTTTAACAATTGTGGAAAACTATTCTTCCAAAAGCTTACAATCGTTTGTTCCACTACCTCACTATTTATAGCCCTGATAAAGTGTAGACAGTGTACTATCGTACCCTGGAATGACACGTGGAAAGTGTGTCTCCTTTCTTTAAGACATACGTGGAAAGTATGGACACGTGTCTGACACTTAGGATTTCTTAAGAGACTTAGGCACCACAAAGGTCTTCACTTCACGAGAGCTCATTAGACCAGAGCTCTGTTGGTCTTCGGGCTGACGAAGAGGCTGATAACGCCCTCGTCCACCCAGACCATGTGTCTGAAATCGAGGGAAACAATCATCACCTTGACGCTGATGAGTTCCGACCAAAACACCGTGTGGTCGTGGACATCCTACTCGGCCATCCACGTCGCTATGCACTCACAGAGACCACCGACGTCCCGGTACTCTATCTACCGCAAGTCTGGAATACCATCTGAGTCGTCACCGCGCACAACTCTCAGACCATTACTGCCACGATCGATCATCATCTATTCGTACTCACACCGAAGTCCTTCTAACGTCTATTGTCTCTACCGGAAGCTATTGCCGGCGGCCACGCTGCCTACGACCCTGCTGTCGACGACAACACTCTTTGTGCCGAAATTCGTGCACTTGGATACAACCATGCACTGAACCGCCCCTCAACCTTCAACCAAAAATACTTGGCGCCGATCTGGTACACCTTGTTCACGATCCTGAACAGGTGTTTATACTCCAGATGGAAGGGCATCGACCAGTGCACCGCCGACTTCCTACGCCTAGTTCATGCTGTCATCTACAACCGTCACGTCGACTTCGCCATGATTATCTGGCATGAACTAGTGCAGACCATATGCGCCATCTGCGGAACGAAAGAGCGCAAGTTCATTCCATATCTCCGCTTCCTTCAGCTTGCTATCCGTCAACACATGGACGCAAACCCGGACATCTCAAGCCGCATGAACCACCCGTTATGTCCTCAATTTAGCCTACACTATCTTGTTATTCGCAACCCGTCCAACGTACAAGCAATGCCTATACCCGAAGCCTTACTGGCATACGTGGATCCGTAAGCACCGAGTTATAGAATATAGGCGAAGGTTAGGTGCTCCTGTAGTCCAGCCAGAGCCGGAGGGACCTCCCCATAGAGCTAGGCCCGAGCGACGTGAGGGTCCAAGGATAAGAGGAGGTAGAGTCCGGGTAGTTGGGGCTCCCGGACGGGGCATGCTGAGAGTACACTCTGTGAGGGGAATGAAGCGGGCGGTGCGGAGGATTCGCGTGCCAGTACAGGCCATACCACCCGACCCTCCACAAGCCAACCTTCCCGACCGTCTACAAGTAGACCACCTACCCCTCCACATACTACCTCGACCACCCGTACCACCTCTGAGGCCGGACCATCGACTTCCCTACACGAGGTCCCGGTCGTCCAAGCCCCTATACTAGACCAAGATCCCGACTTCGATACAGCTGAACCGATCTCACCAGAGATACAAACCGGAGTCTTGGACTCTGAAACCACCGACTCCGATACAAACCGCGCTATCCATTTATCTATGATACCACACCGTATCAGACGTCGTCCGCCTATGACTGAGAAACTCCATCCAACCCACCCACACCCTCCGAAATCCCTACATCCGAGCCTATTACGGGAGACATAAGGAGAGAGGAGGGAGATTTAGTAGAAAATTTAGAAAAAGTGAGAATGGAGATCGAAAAATAATCATGAGAGGGCGGGCTTACAAAATAGAGCGTAGAATGAGCGTAACCGAGCCCGGGTCGCCCAGGTAGCCACATCTGCTGCTTCATCTCATCCGTTGGGACGAGACATTGAAGAAACCGTCATGGACCTAGAGACGCAAATGCACAACCTCTCTAGCCACTCAACTAGCTCTCAACAGCTAGTTGTTTCAATTTCTCACGGGGACTTAGCACAAAGTCTATCGTTCTCTCACTCGGAGAGTTTCGATATTGAAACAAGAGAACAGCCTCCCCCGTTCTCGACGTCTTTCTGTGCACCATTGAGTCTAGAGCCCTTTGATATTATAACATCTTCTTTGGCTAGGACACAGATCGAGACTGCTAACATCAGTGAATTAAGTGAAACGATCGGAACATCCGTAGTATGTCTGCCCTTGAGCGGAATACGATGATCGGATGGAAATCTTACCATAGCCAATGTCACGCCAGCTATGAACGTAGGTGGCACTTCTGTTGATTCAACAGTTGTGACCTCAACGGGTAATCTAAGTGATCCCGGCAGTGATTTACCTGAGTTTGTGTCAAGGAAATATCTGGACAACGCCTTAAAGGTTGTCCACAAAGCAATGGAAAAGGAGTTCAGAACAGAGCTCGATAAAGTCAAGAGCCTACTCAAAGGGAAGGAGAAAGTGGTAGAAGTTGAAACCGCACCAACACCTCCACCGGCACCTGCTCAGCCGTCATCCGTCAACACCCGATTGGATCAGCTTGACACGACGCTGAAGGACGTTCAGAACGCCCTTACAACCTTGTTCGACAGGGTCACCTCACTCGAAGAAACTTGCAAAAGTCAAGCTAGCTGACTCAAACGCCGACACGATGACCAGGATGATCTTGATCACCGTGAGGGGGAGAACAAGCGACAGAGACTAACAGAGTCAGAACCAATCAACCCCGAAACATCTCCAACGGTTCAACCGGAACCATCAGCTGGGGTACAATCCGATGAGCAACCCCAAGCCTAGCTGAGTCTAGCCGAGATGGTCATCGATATGGACATCTCAGATGACGAAGACCTAACGATTGAAAAGCCGAGGGAGAATCCCAAGCACTGATCGTCTACACCGCACCGAAAAGGCCAGAATTTGAAATGATAGATCTCGACTCGCAGATTGACCCAGAAACGGAAAATGCATGGTATGAAAAAGACGCCAGTGCAATAAACTCTGAGGTAAACCTGATCTTCCCTACCGATGTCGTCGATGACTTTGATTACGACCAATTCTTGTTGCAATCCCTTCAGAGTACACCTGCATATGCTGATCTGATTCCTGAAACATCTACACCAGCACATCCGACATCTCCTCAGCAACAAACCGCTTCTGATTTACCACCACAACCTGTCAGATGGGAGAAAATCATTATCCTCATCCCCTTCCTAGAGGATTCCCTGAAAAGGTTGTTCGTACACAAACTGCGTGTGCTTGACCCAGTTTTTTGCCTTGGATTAGCTAAGTTCGACGATACTTACAAGAAACAGTACTTAGAGGTAATGAAAAGGTGTCTACCGGTCAGTCAGGTCAGAACCAAACACAAGATCACCGAAGTCATCAACATCCGATCTGGCCGAATTCTGAAGATCTGGTACCCAGTCTTTACCGTCAAAAGAGAAGATGGGAAAGAATGGATATTCTCCGAAGTCGACTTCAAGAATCTTCGACTAAACGACTTTCACGCCATCCTCAAAGACCTCCGAACTCGAACGATCCGACCGCTCCACATCACCAAAGCGCTTGAAGCTGTAAAGCGATTCCTGAAACACAAGGTAATGATGTCATACATTACTGATTTTTAGATGGGAGTCGAGCACCGAACGAAGAAGATCAATCTGCCGAAACCTGATCAGAAAGCCCCTTAATTGAAGATATTTCCAGTCAACATTCTGCTGCTACAACCAGAATTCGGAATCGTATATCTCAACGAACAGAACGAAAATAACTTTCTCCGCCTCAGTAAGTTTAAAAATTCTGCGACGGAACTTTGCTAAAGGTCAGAGATGCTTTAAGGGACATAATTTCCAAGGAAAAAGAACTCCGGATTTCGTTTGCTGCAAATCTAAAAGAAACAAACGCCCGAGAAGCCTTAGAAATTGTTGAAAACCGCATTAAGTTTCGTAAAGCCATCTGAAGCTTCGAGATTCTTTTTGCACTCTGAAAGAGATACGTTTCGAACTGGCGCGAGATTGAACTTCGATTCAAAGGGGGAGATTGTTGGGATTAAAATCTAATTGAATGGAAGTTCAAGGGAACGTTTTGTAAATTCATATTTGGGCTTTAATATGGTAATAGGCCATGGGTCTAGTTAGTTTAGCCTAGACATAAATAGCTTTGTTAACCTTTAGTTTAGGTTAATCGTCATTATTATTATTTGCTATACATTGTAAACACTCTGAAAGGTTTATAAATGTTACATGGATGACGAGTTGAAATCATATTGATGGTTGATTATTCTATTGATTTCATACTGTTTGAACTAATCTGGGATCCACAGAGTTCTAAACTGAAATGTTTAGAAGTCAAAGCATTTAAGAACGAGTCCAGATATGAGATGATCAGAAGTCATTGTTGAAATAACAGAATTTCAATAGACAAGATCAAACGCTAAATAGAATGACTCAGTAAGCACAATATGATCAAAAAAGAAAAAATGATCAGAAAGTTTAATTGTGAAGAACAAGTCACATTTAATAGTACAGATAAGAATTGAAGCATCAACAAGAAAGGACGAACTCGGAAAAGGAAATAGGAATTCAAGCGAATGTATTTCCATCGAAACAATTCAATAAGTATATGAGATATGGAAATAACTAAGTCAAGAAAATATTGGACGTGGCAATCATGGAGGTTAAAATCGGAGAATAACAAACACAAGTAAATTATTCAGAATGAATTACCACTGTCTTTGAATTCACTTAAAATGCATTTATTGAGCAAAACCTGGTACCCCCCCTCAAAAATTGCGTAACCTTTTATTGATGTCATGTGAAAGAAATCTTATGAACTATACGTACATGACATTCCTACAAAATAGATTACAAAGATTTTGGTATCCATACTTTGATGGATCCTTGATGGTTAGATGCCTTATTAGAGTGAGGACCGGGGATACTATAAGTACCATACCAATGAGATGCATATTTCCGGTCAACAAAATCATTCAAACCACATGCAGAACAACAAATACAACCATGAGAAACTTGAAGCAACTGTTGAATTGAATAAAGTCTTAAAGGAAACATCACACTTTGTTTAACAGAAGTACGAGAATTGAAAACATCATTATTATGATTGTATGTCCTAGCATGCGAAACTGACTTAAATGAATTTGTATTCGATTTTCTCCGACCATTATTATCTGAAAAATCATAAAGTCATGGTCAGTAGAGCTTGAGTAGTAGGTATGTCTATCTTGGGGTCGACCGGTCTGTTTCCGTTTCTGTGAACGTTTTTTGGATTTAGAATTGTTTTTAGAAAAATCGTTCACAGATCGGGATTTAGGTGTGGATGTAGAACATTCACCCTTTTGAAATTTTATCGGTCGATCAACCATTTTTGAAAGAAAATCGGTATGGCTTGGAAGAGGTTTATCAAATTCAAACTTCGAAAACTCCTCATCTGAATAGATGTTGGAATTCATAAACGCTGAAAATCAATTTCACTTTCGGATGGAACATCATTAGGTGAAGGATGTGAGGAACCTTTTAGAACTGTATTTGGCAAAGAATCGGTTGCGGAAGCGTTTTGAAAATCAGAATTGAGATTCTTTGGCAAATATATCACTTGAGGTTCTTTTCCTTTTCTTGAAGAGATTTTGCCTATTAAAACTTTACAAGAAGATGTATCCGATGAGTTAAAGGAAGGTTCAGACATATTGACTTTCTCGTTTTGAAGTCGGTCAAACTTTTCTTGAAGTTTGTCCTTACTCAATTGCCCGTGCATCACTTCTGTTGCCAAGGCAGACAGTTTGGATGTGAGCCATTTGATTTCTACCTGAAGGGCTTCCCATTCCTCAACAGATACAGATTCGGTTTTTGTGGAATTGAAACTCTCAAGTTTGGACAAAAGCTCTTGTTTTTCCTTTTGAAAATTAATCCTTTCCTGTTCAAATGACTCCTCTAACTGAACTATTTTCATTTCTAAAACAAGAGGTGTAACATAGCATTTAAACTCGTCCTTCTCTGTTTTAGGTTCAGTTGTTGGGACCGAATCCTTTTTCGAGAAATCTTTGGGCTTTGCAACTTTGTAGCCATCAAAGTAGTCATTTGAGAGGTACTTGGATTTCTTCTTTTCATAATATGTGTTGAGAACTTCGTATGCAAAAGGTAATTGCATTTTAGTTGTATTCTTGCGTTTATATTCCTCAACTTCCTCTTCCTTCTCATTGAGTGGTCCCGTCCATTTGATTTTATACTGGGGATATCTCTTATCAAGGCCTAGAAAATTAAACTCGTATAACGTAGGCACCATTGATAAGATCTTTTTCAAATACTGTGGGTTGTCATACCCAATTCCCCATTCTGAGTTAAAATAGCGGAAGTCCTTAGGTTTGTTCAGATGGATCGTTTGATCAGTTTGACCTCGTTTATAAAGTTTAAGCTCAAGGTCTGTTATTTTAGAAACAAGCTCTTTGATTTCTATTTGTAAAGAAGAGCATTGATAGACAATCTCAGCTTTCTCATTCTCACACTGATCAAGATTTGTGTTTAAATCAAATATTTTGGCCTGAAAGTCTTTTGATGCTATTGAAAGATTTGCACACTTTTCTTTTAGGTTAGAGTTATCATGCTTAAGTTTTTCTGTGATCTTTATTTGAACATGTAGCTTTTCTTTTAGAGAGTTTATTACAAGCAATTGTTCATTTGTGGTAGCTTTACAAGAATCTACTCGTTGAACAAGTAAATGCATCTGATCCATTAAGGCTTGATGGATAGGAATACATACCTGACATGAATCGCCGAGATCTGGAGGAGTGGTGTGCTTGCACATGAAGCACAGATGAGCATCAGCATCTTCAACATCACTTTCATCATTTGATCGAGTCAGCCAATGGTCATCTTCAACCATGAGTACCTTTCCAGCTTCTTTCTGTTGTGCTAAGAGCAGCTTGGCCTTGTAGTATTCAGCGTTGTGAACGATAGGTGATGAGTGCTTTGAATGCACCTACAGACGTGTGCTAATTAAACCTCAAAGCAAGTATACAATGAGATTTAATGTCGTCTTTCAAGTAATAAAATGGTAAGAACCAAGTATCGTATTCCATAGGGATAGGTATCTTAAATTGCAAGATCTCAAGATGAAAAACTAATTTCAGATGGCGAATTTGAAGAAAATATTTTTGGTTGGTTGGTTGGTTGGTTAGTTGTTATTGTTTGGGTAAAAATTCACAGGTCACGACCACGACCGAAAAAGGAACAAATATTTCTTACACGACACATCTTATGTCAAGATAGAATCCTACGCAATCGACGACTCTATCGTTAAAACCTAAGTTTAGGTCGAGGGTTACCTACGACACTCGACCATGTCGTCGTCCAACTCATACGACCATCGTAGAGTATTTGACAGAACACGACTAGACTAACGTACGACATGACTGTTATGTTTTATCTCCTTAATGCAGGATCAAATCTATTAATCCCCAACGACTATAACCGACAAGATCATTATGAGCATTAAACCTCAGAATCCGTTACGATCGTTATTCGAATTTTATGGAGATCATTTAAAGCTGCAAGGGTTATATAAACGAAGACTCCAACCTCATTTGCGCACATCTGAACTCTCAAAACACCTACAACATACTAAAACCTTTTAAACGAAGAAGCATTCTCTCTCGAACAGACGACGCACGACCAACTATTTTTACACACGACTCACGCTTTTTATAGTTTAAGTTCTTTTCGTTTTACAACTGTAATCGTTTGTATTATCATCATCTGTACTTTCGACGTTTGAAACACAAGGACGTCGCCCCTGATTAGCGACCATAGTACAGCGACGACCATCATTGTCGTCCGCGGGTTTTTTCCTCGTTGAGGTTTTATCCTCGTCACCAAAATCCTTTCGTCTCTTTTACTTTTTTATCTTTGTCGCATTGTTTGTCGAACGATTTCCATTCTTTAGTTGTTAAGCTCCACAATCAACCTTAAGTTATCATTTTGGACGATTTTTGGAATTAACAGTTTGGCGCCCACCGTGGGGCCCCATCTAGAGAAAGTCTTCGACAAACGTGCGTCCGACTAACCGTTTCTTGGAGTTTCCTCTTTTTCTGTTTCAGGGAAATGGCAGGTCATGGAAATCAAGAGCAGATCATTGCCCTGATGCATTGGGAGCTGGAAGCTACGCGCAATCAGATCGACGCCCTTGTTGAGCAAAGTCGAAGGGCAGCTGAATAAATCGCGGGACTGAGGAATCAGGATCCGAATGGATCATTCGGACCGCAGAACGGTCCAAGACCATTCGTTAAGAATCCAGGTTCAGGGCCATTCATTCAGAATCCAGGTTCAGGTCCATTCGTTCAGAATCCGCAGCAAGGTCGATTCGTTCAGAATCCGCAGCAGGGACCGTTCGTCCAGAATCCTCAGTACGGGCCGATTCCTCCTCAGCATTTGAGACCACTGCCCCTGCATAACGGGGCTCAGCCATACTTCGCCCCTTTCAATGGGGACGCCAATGGTTCATCGTACGAAAACGACACCAATTCAGGGATCAACCCTCTAACAGGTGTGAATTCCGACCCTAGCGACCCCGTCGCCCATCGACTGAAGATGTTGGAAGACCAGAACGAGCGTGTCTTGTCCTTGCTCGCAAAATTGTCGGGGGCAGCCGTGCCTGTCGATGTTGAGCTTTGCTCAGGATTCCAAGCATCGCCTTTTATCGACGAAATTGCAACCGTCGACGTCCCCAAGAAATTCAGTATCCCGACCTTCACACCCAAATATTCTGGTATTACGGACCCCACAGAACACATCGCACAGTATAAACAACTGATGTGGACTGTGTCGATCCTTTTTCGGTACCAGGAAGTTTGTATGTGCAAAAGTTTTGGGGCGACCCTCACGGGTGCCGCCCTCCAATGGTTGATAAACCTCAAACCCAAGTCCATTAGCAATTTCACAGAATTGGACAACCAGTTCTCGCAACAGTTCGCAAGTAGTCGCAAGATGGAAAAGCAAACTAGCGACTTATATTATGTCGTGCAGAAGACCGGTGAATCTATCTGGAGTTATTTCAATAAGTTCAATGCGGAAATGATCAGTGTCCGTAACTGCGACGTCAAGACCGCGATTAAAGCCTATAAACGCGGTCTAGACGACAGTTCGGGTCTATACACTGATCTAACAAAGTATCCTCTAGAAAATTTCGAAGACGTCCGAGCAAGAACCCTAGCCCATATGAGGGTAGATGACGATGCTGCCTTCCGTCGAAAACACTCTGACGACAAAAGGTCGCTAAGTGTAAAGAAGGCAAAGTTTAAGACGAAGGCGATATCTAAGTCAGAGCCTGCACGACAAATCTCGAATGTGCGATTCGAAAAAAGAAGACCGTGACCCCGACCAAATTTCCTCAGTATCCTAAGATATCCTCCTACGGATTCAAAGGAACTGCTAAGGACTTGGTCGAGGCCCTGAAGACCGTCCAGGCGATCATCCGGTGGCCGAAGAAGACCAACAAAGATGACGGTAAGAAAGATAAATCGAAGTGGTGCGACTTCCACGTCGACCATGGTCACATGACGGACGACTGCATAGCTCTTAAGAAAGAGCTAGCGTACCACATCCCGAAGGGCAATCTCAAAGATATCATCGACAATGTCATTACCCCAGCTAACGACGTTCGACAGCCATCTCCCGACCACGCAAAGGTCGTCAATTGCATAACTGGTGGGTCCGACGTCTGCGGTCTGACGTATTCCGCAACCAAACGTCACACCAGCCAAACAACTGACGATCCACCTACCCCTCGCTCATCAAGACCCAAAGGATATCTGGAGTTAGAAGCCATGAAGATTTCATTCGACCAAGACGACCTCGGTGACTCGTATCAAAAGCATCATGACAGGTTGATCATTCAACTCACGATTGGTAATTGCCTGACCCGACGAGTCTTGGTCGACGGAGGTAGTTCAGCGAACGTCATCTTCCTTGACACCATCAAACCCATGGGAATCGATCGATCGGAAATTATCCGACGCTTGACAACCTTGGTAGGTTTCAATGGAGACGCGACGAGTACCTTTGGAGAGATTACCTTGCCTGTCTATGCCCGAGGGATCAACAAGCCGACAAAGTTCAACGTCATCGATTGCTCATCGGCCTATAACATCATCTTAGGTCGATCGTGGATCCATGACATGAAAGCCATTCCCTCGACGTATCATCAGACCATGAAGTTCTGTACGCCGTGGAGAGTCCAGGAGATCAAAAGTGAGCCAAAGGTCACCCGCGACTGCCAAGATGACCTTGAAACCATAGAAGCAACCCATCTAGCAATTACAGGTCCAGGATGCTCCTGGGACAGCCGACGACTATCGCCTGGAGGAAGTCATCCTGGACCAGAGCAAGCCTGACCAGATCGTCTTTATAGGTTCATCCCTCGACCCCTGCCTTAAGGAAAAGCTAATATCTTTTTTGCATGAACATGCTGACTGCTTTTCCTGGTCGCACGAAGACATGGTCGGCATATACCCCAACGTTATTTCTCATAAGCTCAATGTCGACCCGTCATTCAAACCTGTCAAGCAAAAGCGACGGAAATTTGCTCCTGAACGGAATAAGGTGATTAATGACGAGGTCGACAACCTCGTCAAGACAGGGAAGATTCGAGAAGTAAAGTACCCCGACTGGCTTGCAAATGTCATGGTCGTGCAGAAGAAAAATGGCAAATGGAGGGTGTGTTTCGATTTCACAGATCTCAACAAAGCTTGTCCAAAAGATCCTTTTCCATTGCCACATATCGACGCCATGGTCGATGCGACAACAGGACATGAACTATTGACGTTCATGGATGCTTATTCCGGATACAATCAGATCCTGATGCATGTCGAGGACCAGGAAAAAACTGCCTTCATGACAGATCGAGGTATTTATTGTTATAAGGTAATGCCCTTTGGTTTGAAAAATGCAGGTTCTACCTACCAATGTCTGGTGAACAAGATGTTCAAGGATCATCTTGGCGACACAATGGATGTGTATATTAACGACATGCTCGTCAAGTCGAAGCAAGCAGTCGACCACATCGAGCATTTGATGCAGTCGTTCGACATCCTCCGAAAGTATAGCATGAAGCTGAACTCGACGAAGTGTTCCTTTGGTGTCAGTGCCGGGAAATTCCTGGGCTATATGGTCACTCGACGAGGAATCGAGGCCAATCCCGATCAGTTCAAAGCCATTATCGAGATCAAATCTCCAAGGAATTTTAAAGAGGTCCAAAGGTTCACTGGTCGGGTGGCAGCCCTGAACAGGTTTATCTCTCGATCATCGGATAGATGTCATCTATTCTACAACATCCTCCGGAAAAATAAAGGTTTCAACTGGACCGACGATCATGAGCAAGCACTGCAGAAATTGAAGGAGTACATGACGTGGCCGCCTTTGCTATCAAAGCCTCACGATAATGAGGTCTTGCAGCTATATTTGGCTGTCAGTCCTAATGCAGTAAGTGTCGTCCTGACGCGAGAAGATGAAAAGCAGCAACTGCCGATCTACTATGTAAGTAAATCCCTTTTGGACGCCGAAACCAGGTATTCCTCTATGGAAAAGTTACTTTTGTCGCTAGTTAAAGCTGCAAAGAAATTGCGACACTATTTTGAATCGCATCCTATTACTGTCGTGACTAACTTTCCTCTTAAGTCTGTCTTGAGGAAACCTAAGTTGACAGGTCGATTGGCGAAATGGAGCATATATCCCAGTGGTTACGACATCGATTTCAAGCCCAAGACAGCAATTAAATCGCAAGCATTGGCAGATTTCATCGCCGACTTTAGTCCTGAACTGGAAAGAGAAGCAGAGCTCGAGGTGCTCACTGTGGTGACTCACGACGACGTCCCCTGGACTCTACATGTCGACGGGTCATCCAACATTAGGGGTTCAGGACTAGGCGTCGTCTTAAAGTCTCCATAGGGGGGCAAGATGGTGTATTCCGTGCGATGCAATTTCAAAACTACCAACAATGAAGCTGAGTACGAAGCCCTGATCGTGGGAATGAATATGACCCACGACTTGGGGGCAACCGCGCTGCATGTCAAAAGCGATTCTCTCCTGGTCGTGAACCAGATGAATGGAGAATTCGCGGCCAAATATTCAAAGATGACAGCGTATCTAAAGGTAGCAAAAGAAAAATCAGAAAATTTTAAACCATTTTCCATTGAACAGATTCCAAGAGACCAAAATACTCAAGTCGACGCTTTAGCAAACCTTTGGTATGCACTCAGCGAACCAGTATTCGACAACATTCCTATTATTCACCTGGCGACACCGTCTATCGAAAATGACGACGTCGTCCAGATCGAAGACCAAGAAGATGTTTGGTCGTGCGACATCAGAAATTTCCTTATGCACGACCAACTCCCAGAAGACAAGATGGAAGCTCGGAAGATCAGGTTCAAGGCATCCAAATATGTCATGATCGGAGATAGACTCTATCGACGATCATCGACAGGCTTGAACCTGAGATGTGTTATCGGCAAAAGTCAAGTTCAAAGAATCCTTCAAGAAATGCATGATCGAGAATGTGGCAACCACTCAGGAGGTCGCAGTTTGGCTAATCGTATCTCTCGACAAGGCTACTTTTGGCCAACACTGCGACAAGACACCGTCAGGTATGTCCAGAATTGTGATCCTTGTCAACGACATTCAGGTACGTCCCATAAACCTTCTGAACCTTTACATTCGACACTAATCCCATGGCCCTTCATGAGATGGGGGATGGACATTGTCGGCAAGTTACCACCTGCCCCCGGGCAAAGGTATTTCTCCTCGTACTTATAAATTATTTTTCTAAGTGGATAGAAGCGACCGCCTTTTCCCATGTCCGAGACAAGGAAGTCGTCTCTTTTATCCCGACTAACATCATATGCAGGTTCGGGATTCCATCTGAAATTGGCTGCGACAATGGATCCCAGTTCATAAGCAACAGGACTCGACAGTTCTGTGAAGACTGCAATATCAAGCTGACGACCTCGACACCCAGGTATCCCCAGACAAATGGACTTGCTAAATCGAGTAATAAAACCATTATTGCTTCGATCAAGAAAAGGTTAAAAGCTACCAAAGGAAAGTGGGTCGAAGAACTCCCTTCAGTCTTGTGGGCAAATCGCACGACACCACGCACGTCCACAGGACAAACCCCTTTCTCTTTGGTCTATGGTTGTGAAGCAGTTTTGTCGGTCGAGGTTCGGCTCCCGACCTTGAGGCATACTTCTGTTGACCATAACTTGGTTAATTTAAGTTATGACCTCGACGCCCTTGAAGAGCTTAGAGAATCAGCATTGATCAGAATGGCGTCACAGAGGCAAGCGGTCGAGCGACATTTCAACAAGAACGTCAAAGCTAAAGTCCAATAAGGTGACTACGTCCTCCGACGAGTGTTCCAGAGCACTCAAGAGCTCAATGAAGGTAAACTTTCCACCAAGTGGGAAGGTCCTTGTCGTATCTCAGAAGTCGTGGGTAAGGGTGCTTTTAAACTCCAATCCCTCGACAATCGAGATATCCCACGTAGCTAGAATGCAACACATCTGAAAAGGTATTTCTTCTAAACCCTTTTTCATACAATTTTTTATTTACCACGACGATTACTGACTTAAGCATCGGAGGGTCGTTGGCTAGCCAACGACCAACCTCTAACCATGTTTTATCGCAGGATCGCACGACATAAGTTAGTAAGTCTATTACACGACTTAAGCATATCGTAGGATCGCACGACATACACAACCAGGTCCACTATACGACTCGATTGCAGGAACGCACGACCTAAGTTCTTTAACATAGAAAAATTGTCATATTTTGGATGAATGCTTTGGTCGTACGCACCGATGTTTGCTTTACACGACTTAAAGGTCTAAAGATCTTACAACTTATGTTCTAATCAGTGTATTACAATGGATTCCTATGTCGCAAGTCTTTATATTCATTTTTATATGATGTATGTTTACTTGGTGATACAAAATGAATAAGACAAAGTAATGCATGAATTCAAAAGAAAGATAGGTTTCATTCATCAATAGTCGATTACATTGAAAGACTCGACCCCCAACGATCGATCAATAAAAGACAAAAACAAAAATTTCTTAAGGTTGGGGAGGATCGTCGGCCGCATCCTTGCCAGAAGCTTCGCCCTTGAAGCCCTCGTCCATCTCCTCCTCCTCGACCTCCTTCTCATCGTCCGAGTCGAGGTCCCTTTCAGATCCGACGCTCGACAGGTAGAAAGCCAACTATTCCGACGCAGAGGCAAGAGGATTCTTGCCTGACAGGTGCTGTCGCATGATCGCCGCTCGTGCAGTCAATCGAGCAAGGGCGAAGACGGACTTCAGTTCGTCTCTTAGCTCCTTCACCTCTCCCTCTAACTCCGACACCTTGGATTTAGAATCATTGGCTTCTTTTTCACTCGCAGCCAAGGACTCTTTGTTCCTGTCCAGCTCGGCCCTCGAGTCGGCTATCAGGGCCAGGTACTACTTGAGGCGTCCTATCGTTTCATCCCTCTCACGTTCAATGACCTCTAGGTCGTTCTGAACGTTGTCGAGCCGCACAGAAAAGGCCTCGACACGTGCCAGGGCGGCTTTTTCCTTCTCCAGTGCCGCCTTCTCTCTTTCGAGAGCTGCAGGCACCAAACCCCTTGTCTTCTCCATTTCAGAGTACAAGGAAAGAGAGGACTGAAACGCCTGAAAAATACAAAAGACACAGGTTAGTAAACATCCGACAAAGTTACCAAAGTCAAAAAGACAAGTTTTGAGAAAACTTACCATGAACGCAAGTCCTGCGACGTGGGATCCCGTCTCCTCGACCGGGACTCCCTAGAAACGCTCCCTGGAAGAGGGGAGCTGATATTTCCCCAGATGAGGAAAGAGATTCATCCCGTCCAGGACGATATCCGCCATAAAGTTCGACGACAACGTAAAGTTGACCGTCGTGACTTCGGCCTCTCCAGTCGCGTGGCCCTTGCCCTTGTCGGCATACGAAGGGGTCGACGTGGCAGATGGAGACACCGCCGTTTTCGCCAGAGTCGCAGAGCTGACTGGTGTTGCGTCGATCGCATCAGAAGACGTCCTCGTCTTCCCAGGGGATGCGACCGACACCTTCGCCTTCTCGGGGGTGACGACTCTCGATGAGTCGCCCGTCTTTGAAGACGGTTCCTTCGGGACCGTCATCTTGGTCCTCTTTAAAACCCTCGACCCAGTGGTCGAGGTCCCCTTCCTTTTCTCTCTGCCCCTGCGGGCCAATTCATCTTGGGCTGCCTTCTTGGCAGCCACAGACGATGCCTTCGCTTGAGATTCCCCTGAAAAACAAGAAGAAAAGAGCATTACACGATTGAAATAATAGAAAGAGGAATGTCAGTCGAGCAGAAAGATCGAGGTACACTTGCCAGTCATCTCTTCTTCTTCTTCTTCTCTCGATTCTTCTTTCTCCTCCTTCTCTACCTCCTCTTCCTCTCGTTTCTCCTCTCGATTCTCTCCCAAGTATACCATGTCTTCGTCCTCGTCCACCAGATGGCGTGTGACGAATGACCGTTCGTCGGTACTAAACTTCAAGAACTCGTCGATCTTGGCCTGGGAATTGGCGTAGGGCTTCACGTCCTCAAACTTGATATCTGCCAATAGATGAAAAAGGGAAGGTAAGTAAAAAAACAAGTCGAATACAATACAAAGACGTACCACAAAACTAAAGAATCTCACCCGCCATATTCCACCCGACCCTAATCTAGTCGCTCTCAGGGTCGACCGTCGCTACGTGCACGAATGCGTACCTGGCCTTCCACTTACGGTCATTGACCGCAGTTTTCAAGACTAAGGTACGGTCGCCCTTGAACCTCGAGAAAAGACTATAGCGACGATATCCATCCATCTTAACCTGATAGGCCGTAAGAAGATCGCGCACATTCATGGGCGACACCCATTCCTTAGTAAGTCGCTCGACGACTTGGATGATACGCCAGAATTGGGGCATTAATTGCCTCGGTGAGAGTTCGAACTCACACATGAATGCCTTGGCTAAAGGGGAATATGGCCATTGGAAACCTATTTTGAACAGATACTCGTATATTACGAAATACCCATCCGGGCACATCTTCGGTCGAATCTGACCAGCCCTACTCAGTGTAATCCCCACAGGGATTTGTGCTAGTTTCTTAAGGGAGTCGAGATCATCTTGATCTCGAATGGTACTCGCAGTCTCGGTTGACATTGCTAATCCTGTGAGCCAAATTTTCAGGTCTGAAAAGGCAAAGAGATCCCAGTTCTTCCCAGGCTTTCTGGCAATCGATTTGCGACGCATATAAGGGAGAAAGAGTCGTACCTTATATAGACGCTCTAAATCCTTGAAAACTCTAAATCTATTCAATATTTTGCAGGTTTAGCAAGGGATTCGCTGAAAGAAAGCAAAGATCGAAGAGAGAAATCCGCTCTAAGGGTTTCTGAAAATGTAAAATGGAGAAGATCCGATAAGGGTCTCTACTTATGTAAATAATCGTGTCAGGTCGAAGTCGTCGATGATCGCCACGTGTCCACGCCTTTTCGAAAGCTCGACGGATCGTCGACACCTGGCATTCACAACTGTTAAGCGTAATCGCACGTCAGCATGACGTCACGATCCTATCCCCTTTTCAACTTCCCATCCACTTTCGACACGTATCACACCCCATGACATTCCCTTAGACGAAGATTTTAAAAGATTTTCTTCTGACAAAAATTTGAAATTTGAAATTGCCTTTTCATTTTAAATTTTAGGGGCAAACTGTTTGGGTAAAAATTCACAGGTCACGACCACGAACGAAAAAGGAAAAAATATTTCTTACACGACACATCTTATGTCAAGATAGAATCCTACACACTCGATGACTCTATCGTTAAAACCTAAGTTTAGGTCGAGGGTTACCCACGACACTCGACCATGTCGTCGTCCAACTCATACGACCACCGTAGAGTAATTGACAGAACACGACTAGACTAACGTACGACATGACTGTTATGTTTTCTCTGTTTAATGCGGGATCAAAGCTATTAATGCCCAACGGCTATAACCGACAATATCATTACGAGCATTAAACCTCAGAATTCGTTACGACCATCATTCGAATTTTATGGAGATCATTTAAAGGTGCAAGGGATATATAAACGAAGACTCCAACCTCATTTGCGCACATTTGAACTCTCGAAACACCTACAGCATACTGAAAGCTTTTAAACGAAGAAGCATTCTCTCTCGAACAGACGACGCACGACGCATTATTTTTACACACGACTCACGCTTTTTATAGTTTAAGTTCTTTTCGTTTTACAACTGTAATCATTTGTATTATCATCATCTGTACTCTCGACGTTTGAAACACAAGGACGTCGCCCCTAATTGGCGACCATAGTACAGTGACGACCATCATTGTCGTCCGCGGGTTTTTTCCTCGTTGAGGTTTTTCCCGCGTCACCAAAATCCTTTCGTCTCTTTTACTTTTTTATCTTTGTCGCATTTTTTGTCGAACGATTTCCATTCTTTAGTTATTAAGCTCCACAATCAACCTTAGGTTATCCTTTTGGACGATTTTTGGCATTAACAGTTATCACAGATTGAACTAAACAAGACTAAAAGAGAAGCAAGGGTGCAAGACATGTGATGATATGTTAAACCAAATTCCAGTAGACTAATGCTACAACAATGCTACAGCATGATGCTGCAATAATGTTGCAGCATGACAGTGACAATAACTAGTTTTATTCTCTATTTCAAGACACGTTCCTCTCGGACTCTCACCATCCCATTATTCCAGTAGCTATCAGCAATCTCATCTCTGAGCAGAACCTAAGATAAAGGAATGATGGGAGTGGAGTTCTCAAAATATACGGCGAAACAATATCTCTTTGTTAAAAGTCACTCTCTCGATATAACCCCCGTACCTCCCAAGTTTATGTATTCCTAAGTAGCTTATCTCTAAGTCTACTCCATTTTAACCCTTTGAAAAAGTGACAACTTATCAAGAATGAATCATTTTGGAAAACAAAAGTAACAACTCTCATTGCAAGCAACTCTCTCGATATTACCCCTTATGTCATCCAAATTGACGTGCTATTCAATGGCCTATCTCTAGGTCCATGACACTTTAACACTATCAAAGTGATCAATTTGTCAACGTATTGTATTATCTTGATAGAACATGGGTTGGAATAATAAAACGTCATTATTACTACAAAAATGTCTACTTTATTTTAGTTAACATATCACCATTTGCCTCACACCCAAGCTAATATGATTAGCTACTCATGACAATAAATAAAGTAAAGTAAATGCAAGAAAATTGGAAAGTAAACATGATGCTTGGAATGAAAATGACTTTAAAAGTAAATGGTTATAATTAAAATGACAAGAAGTAAAATTACAAAGAATTAATGACAAGAATGTAAGATGGAATGTAAGTGCAAGAATTTAAAGTACTAAAATAAAGTGCATAAAAATAAAGACGTAAAGTAAATGGGAAAGCTAGAGATGCAAGATGAATTTAAAGAAGACAAAGTAAAAGCCTTAAATGAAGAATATAAAGAACAAGAACACTAGAACATTAATTAAAATCATAGAGAGGAGTTGGAGAGAAAGTGGAGCTGATTTAAAATCAGCTCCAAGGTGTGTCTAAGAAAAGAACCCAATGCCCTCTATTTATAGTACAAAAGAGGGGTAAAAGGTGTAAAATCTAACCAAACCATTAGGAATCTAACTTAACTAGTTCAACTAAACACCTAAAAAGTACTAAAATTAGTTAGAGAGTACAAAAGCAAGTCCATAAACAACTGGACATCATTAGACACAATACCCACTGGTTAAAACACAATGGGTAACAAAACAACTTTCCACATTGTTAATGCCAAAAATCGCCCAAAAGAACAACTTAAGGTTGATGTGGAATTTAACAATTAAAGAAACGTATCTCAAGACCAAACAACACAATCGCAAGGAAAAAGTAAACAAGACAGGAGATTTGGTGACGCGGAAAACCCCAAAACGAGGGAAAAACCGGTGCACTATGGTCACCAAACAGGGGCGAAAATCCTTTTGTAACAGGAGTTTTGTGTACAACAGATTACAAATGAATGTAAAAATAGACTTAGTTGTGTGTAAAAATCGTGTGTCGTGTGTAAATCGTGCGAAAAATGTCTGATGTCGTGCGGTTCGAACTGCGGTCGTGCGAAGCTTGCGTCAATGATGTTCGTTCGAATGCTCTGAAAATTGTTGTATTCCGATGTGCAATTGATCATAAAGTAGATGGAGTAGATTGGATGATTCACAATAGTCCATATAGCTTTTTCGGTTGTGGAGCAGGTCCTTTTATAGCCTTCGCTGGTCATTAAATGAGTCTTGATGGCTTGCTTTGTAACCGTTGTCGGGCTTTAAATGCCATTGATGGCTTGTCCGTTACTGGCCGTTTGCAACATGAATGCTCGTGGACCTGCATTAATGAACAAAAGAAAACGGGTTTGACTGTTAACGGTTAGTGTAATCGTACGACCGTCTTAAGTCTCGTACGTCGATCGTACAGAACGTACGACCATCACAAAACCATGCGACCGAGCATACGTCTGTAAATAACCTGTAAGACCTTATCTTAATAAAGGAGTGGTCTTATGGAAATGTTATCTGAGTTTTCTACCGTCGGTCGTAAGGTGTGATTTTTTACCCAAACACACATCATCCTCCAAGTCATCTTCAAATCGGCTCCAGCAGATTAGTGATGCGGGATTGCTGCATCATGAACTGTGTTCAAAAGAAGTTTCCAAAAATACCAAGATTAACAAACCTTAACTCCAAAACTAATAAATGGAAAATAAAGTATAAAATGACTCAAATTGGGATGTTAAAATGGAAAATCCTATCTAAAAACCTAAGAAATAAGTGCTTTAAATACTAAAAAATTAGTACTTATCAACATGCTTTTGGCAGTCTTTGGTGAAATGGCCCAGTTTGCCACAATTGTAGCACTGGCTGGCTTGTCTTTGTTCTTTGCTTCGGGCTTGGCTCGTACTTTTCCTTGTGATCAGACGGTTTGGCCTCATCATGTCTTCTTTTCCCTCGTACCTTTCTTTGTAATCATGGCGCTTGTTGGGAGTGGTTGAATAGAGCTGATTAGGTGAAGACGGTTTCTTGAAGAAATATTTCTTCTTAAAGGACTTGGAAATAAAGGCCATAGCTTTTTTAATATCAGTCAGCTCGGGATCTGAATCACTTTCCTCGAGTTCCTCCTCTTTAGGTTCAGATTCGCTGGAACTCGGGGTTCTTCTTGAGCTGTAGCTAGATGACTTACCACGTTTGTCAGATACGAGGGTGAGGGGATCAGCTTGATGCTTGGATGATTTCTGAGTGCCCATCAACTCCAGAACTTCATCCTCGTCTTTCATGAGCATTTCATACAGCTCATTGATGGGAACATTCTCTATGAGATGGTTGTGTCTGATATGAGATGCAAAGGTCTTACACTCGGGCAGAAGGTTGTTCAGAAACTTGAGACAATTTTCGGTATTAGACCTCACGATTTGGTTCTTTTAGAGATCATTCAACAATAGGCAGAAGCGTTCATACGTCTCGGTCATTGATTCACTCTTCCGCTGTTTGAAACCATCATAGCGAGTGATGTAGCTGTTTACTTTCAACTGATTCCCAACTTTGTTGTCGTTCATCATCTTTGCAACTTGATCCCACATGCCTTTAGAAGTGTTTTTGTAGTAATCAATTGCTGTGTAAATCTCGTTCGGCAGACTCTGAACCAGATATCTCTTGGCATGCTTCTCCCCGTTGTATATGTTCTTCTCATTGTCAGTCATCATGAAGTATGTCTTAGGTGTTGGTAGTTCTTGGGTACCATCGGCTTGAGCTGGAACAACTTGCATTGGAGTCTCCTGAGGACCTTCGGTAAGGGCTTTCTAGATGAACTCGTAGTTGTCCTTGGACTCGATGAAAATCAGGAATCTGTCTCGCCATTGTGCGTATTCGCCTCGATAGAGAATCGAAGGCTTGGAGTCGGTTCTGATTGCAAGAGCGTCGCGAGACATGGTGGTGTTGCACTTCGTGATCGTGAGATTGAAAGAGTGATTCAAGAAATAGTGATCTAGCACAAGGAAACCTTGTAGTGTCCTAACGCAACTCTAAACAGAATGAATAAACTAAACAAACAAAAATATAGCACTAGACAAAGAAAGTCCGGATAGGAATCCGGATTGAGTAGTCCGGAATAGGAGTCCGGGTAGAATAGTCCGGAATAGGAGTCCGGATTAATGAATCCGGAAAAGATCTATCGGAAAACTGAGGAATCCAGAATCCGGGATTATATGTGGACAAATGAAAGACCCGGAATCCGGGACTAAGTCCAGAATGGATTCGAAATCCGGAAGACTACGATCCGGAAAGAATGTTGGAATCCGATATGAGCTCCGGAATCCGGTACGCGGTCCGGAATCCGATATATTTTCCGGTATCCGGATGTGCGATTCTGAAATAAAGGTTCCGGATAGGAGTTCCGGATTGAGTCCGGACAAAGTATCGGAAAAGCGGAAAAAATACGGAAAACAAGACTTGTCTGGAAGAAGACTTACCCGGAAAAGAGGTTCCGGAAAACTTATCTGATCGATGGATTCGACTAAAAAATTGGTCAAACTTGAGAATTTTTCTTCCTGAAACAAATTAGACCAACGAGATATCCAAAAATACAAGTACCCAAATCGAATTTTAACCTAAAAACAAGTTTTTTAAGAAAAAAATGATGAACTTTTTAAGAACACAACAAGAACCAGAAAAATTTGTTTTGACAAATTAAAGGTTTAAAACTCAGATTCTTGCAACAAATCTTACGAAGACTTGTTTTAACAATGAACAAAACGCAATGGCACGATCAGAACACACTAATTTGCAGAAACAATGCAAATCAAAAAAGCAAAAAATATGAACTCACGGTGCGTATTTGAGAATGTCGAAAACCTTGAATCAATCTTCAATCCTTTGCTTTGATACCATGTGTGGATCCCAGAAAGTGCAAGCAATCAATAATCAAGAACACAATGCTTTCAATTGGTCATCCATCTTATTCAATGACCTCAAAGGTATTACAATGAAAAGTACGACTTTTAGAAGCTAATGATGGATTAACCTAATATAAAGCTAACTATTTATACCTAGGGCTTAAGCTTAAAGCCCATGGCCCATTAACACACTAAAGCCCATTTAACATTATAGGCTTTTACAAATAATATTATTTTCTTTATATCACTTTCTATTTTATAGGACATTTATGGTCCTAACAAGCAAGGTATAATTGCTATTCCCGTTTATATTTGGAAATGAGGAATATGCAAAGTATAATTGTTATTCCCGTTTAAATTTGGAAATGAGGAATAGGCAAGGTATAATTGCTATTCCCGTTTATATTTGAAAATGAGGAATAGGCAAGGTATAATTGCTATTCCCTTTTCTTATTATGACGTGAGAAAAAGAAATAGGCAAGGTATAATTGCTATTTCCGTTTTCTATTGGGAGATAAGAAATAGGCAAGGTATAATTGCTATTCCTACTTCCACACCAAGAAATAGGCATGGTTTAATTGTAATTTCTTGGAAATGAGCTGGAATCTAGAATCATTAGTGATTCGTAGTGTTGCTCTTAAACATGATACGATGACTTACTTGGTGTTCGTCATATTCATAGAATCGGGTATGATTCCCGTCATCGAGAGATGTTATGTGTACGATAGGAAACTTTGCTAAAAGGTTATTTTATATGTTTTGTTTACAAATTTGGTTTTCGAAGCCTATAAATGTTTTGATTATAACTGGCTAGGCGCAAGCCTAATGTTTCCAAATTAAATTTTCTTACCAGGTACTGGCTCGAGAACGGATATGAAGTGATGAGCGGAGAGTGACTTTTGAGTCGTAGCTTTTGGAGATGTAAATGGAGGGATTAGTTTATAACGAAGATATTTTGGAGACTATCTAGACAACCCTTATAATCGGATCTTATTGTTATGGATTAGATTAGCATGTTGTTTTTGATAATTCAGTTGTAAATATGAATCTTCGTTACTAATTCTCCATTTATGTATGAAAGTTTTTGGAAGATGTAGTTGTAAATTCTGTTATTTAAGGTTTAAATTTATTGTGATTTTTAGGGTGTTTCAGGTTCCCTCTAGAAACAAACATCTGTGCCACATAAAACATTGTAGACAGTTTATAAGCATTTATAAAAATTCTCAACTCTAAAACATTCAAACGTTCAAACACAAGAACTACACATGCAAATGGCACACTGAAGTCACGCACACCTGTGACAACGTGTCAATCTCATACTGCCTTAACTGGAACACACCCTCCTTGGCATAAATGGGACACATCCCCCGGTATGAGCACTGGCATGACACACCCCTCGACTTAGCCATAACTGGTCCACTTCCAAATGTATGCATACATATTAACTCAACTTTCTCAAATACAGCAAACATGCAGTTTCATATAAAAGATAAAACATGCAGTTCTATATCATCTCATGCGATTAAAAATAGCATATAGATCAACACGCTTTCAGTCAGAAAGACTCACCTGATGTCCTTGCTCAAATCTTTTCACTTATGCTTCGGATCTCTAGGTGGGTCACCTATGATTTAAAGAAAACGAGAGTCATAAGTCATAAGTCTGACTCTCAAGATTATTCCTAAACAACTCCCAAAATAATCCCTGCTTAACTCAAACTCCCCAATCCGAAAACAGAGTTCTGGACCACGCTTTTCCGGACTTCATTTCCGGACTACGCACTTCCGGACTACACACTTCCGGATCCACTTCCGGATCACACTTCCGGATTTCACTTCCGGACTACCCACTTCCGGATCACACTTCCGGACTACACACTTCCGGATCACACTTCCGGACTACACACTTCCGGATCTCACTTTCGGATATTCCTATCAGGAAACCTCTACCGGAAAACAAGTCATACCGGAACTTCACCAGAGGCGATTTCCGGATAAGAGGGTTTTTTGTCGAACCAGAGCCTAAATCCTTAATTAAAACTTTGACAAACCTTTCCCCAAAACTGATTAATAGCAAACTACATTCATTACAAGATTTAAGCAGTCGAAATCCTTTCTCACCACCAATAACCATTCGATTCGAACCCAACCTCTAGAAGTGTCGATTATTAGGAATTACGTCAAAACTCCTCCCCAACAAACTCTATTACTCAACAAAACAAAGAATAGATCTTAGAGATTACCTTTTTGATGAAGAACTCTCTTCTGATTAGCTTTTCTCTCCCAAAATTGAAATAATGAAATCAAGCTTTTCTTCTCTTCTCCAAATTGCACGCCGCTGCAACTCACTTATCAGGCATAGGGTTTTGTGCCAAAATTGAGGGTTTTATACTCTCTTTCCAAAATTTACAAATCAACCCTCAAGGTTAAAGAATCCCAACTTTTCCCACAACACTCCAATACTATTCATTTAGAACCTCGGTTATTACAGTGATATTGTCACCAAAGTAACCTCTATTACGTTAATTAATTCGATTGAAAATACTTAATGTTTTATACGGAGTTATTTATGAGAATTGTGATCAGACCTAAGCAAGACTGTTAGCTCCAACTTCTATGTAAAGAATTATTGAAAAATAGGCTAAGTGTAAAAACATCGACAGAGCCTCTGCCAAGACACCGAGTAAAGTTCCAAGTGAAAAGCTCTACAGAAGACGTTCTTAGAGGACAAGGCCACAAAGCCTCTGTCACACTTGACAGAGCCTCTGTGGTATGAAGACTTAGAAGAATGAAGACATTTGAAGTTCAAGACAAAGACGATCGTGCCTCACACGTGCCTCTGCTGTACGAAGATCCTGAAGATCGTTTGTATAAGGCGTGTCCTGCACATTCCACGTGTCCACCTCTGATGGGTTGCAGCCTTTGCAGAAAACGGCGCACTACATTAACGTTGTACCTGTTGCAGTCCACGTTCATGTCTTGTACCTTAGTACTTATTGTCTCTCACTTGTCCCCTGTAAGAATAGTATAAATAGAAGGCTCATGTTGAGCTCTTCTATCAACTTTGCACAACACACACACCTGTTTAGAGCAGAATATTTCCATACCTTCGATGTTCTTGGTGTTCTTGTTTAATCAATACAAAGTGAATCTTTGAGCTGAAACTCTTGTGTTATTACTATTTCACGTATTTGATTCAGTGTGTTTTTTTACCTAGCATCTCTTTAGTTCTTTAAAACGCTTCCGTACACTCATTTGTTTGAACTAATAGAGATTAATATCATTGTTGAGTAATATCGGGATCAACAATTGGTATCAGAGTTTTCCTTGATTTTCTATATCAAGAGATCCACTCTGACAATGATTTCAACTCTTTTTCGGTAGAAACTTGGACTGATTTTGACCTGTTCTTCATTTTATTTAGAACAGCCCCTGTTTTTCTGCTATTCTTGACAAGATCGACTTTAGTAAACTAACAGAAACTGTTTCTTCGGTCAAATCCTTCATTTAAATGCATTGTTCAAAGTTCTTAAGCTTATAAACGCTTTTTGAAGAATCTGCCCCATCTTTTTGAAAACTTTCAGTTTATACTCTGTTTTTCTAGTAGTCTCAAATCTGCTCAAAATGGCAAACACGAACAACTTCTTTACAGCTGGTTCTTTAACCAAACCACCTACTCTACTCAGAGATGAGTACCCTCAATGGAAGATACGAATGATTCACTTCTTCGAGGGTACTGACAAAGATCTCCTCACGTATATCCAAAATCCACCTTATGTTCCAATGGTCACAGTACCACGAGTTCCTGCCACAGATGATACTCCAGAGGTTGCTGAGTACGAGAAACCAAAAACAAAGGATAAATGGTCTACCACATACTGGGAGAAATATGAAATTTCTCAGAAGACCAAGAGACTTCTGATAATGGCCATACCCAATGACCTCTTCCAATCCCTATATGCGTGTGAATCTGCATACGATCTATGGAAGGAAATGGAGAAACAATTGGATGGAGGGGCCAAGACTAAGAAGAACCGCAGAGCCCAATGCATCAACGAATACTACGCATTCAAAGCTCTGCCAACGAAATCTCTGCAGTCAACATATGACCGGTTCAACTCTCTTATCAACAAGTGTAGGAAGTTCGGAATTCACAGAACTTCTGAAGAGAACAACGTCATGTTCCTAAAGAGCCTAAATGAAGAATGGCTCCAGTTGTCTATGTCTCTGCAAACTACTCAGGACTTAGACACCTGGACTCTGTCAGATCTTTACGGAACACTGGCTGACCAAGAACCTCAGATTGCACAAGCAAAAGCTCAAACTGGTGGGCCTCTTGCACTTGTTGGTAAGGCTACATAAGCAAAGGAAAAAACAAAGAAGGAGAAGTCTGTGGAGGAGAAGAAAGAAAAGAAGAAGAAGGTATTGGTCGTTGATAGTGAAGAGGAGGAACTGGTGGAAGAAGAGGAGGCAACAATGGCCTCAATAGCTAAATCTTTGCTCTATTGACAAGAGAGTTCAGCAGATGGTACCAGAAGAAGTCAGGATATGAACGTAATGGAAGAGATGATAGAGGTGGGAAGTATGAGCTAAGGCATCAGGGAAGAGAAGATGCGGGTGACCAACAGAGGTCAAGTGACACAAGTGGCGACCAACAGAGATCAGGTGACAGAGCTAGGAATGCACCCCAGAATCAGGGTTATTTCAATTGTTTCAAGCCAGGCCACTATGCTGCAGACTGCAGGAGCAAACCAAACCGCCCTCAGAGGGACTCTGCTTTCTATAAAAAGAAGGCATATTACTATGCTCAGAAGTCGCTCATGGTGGAACAAGAGAACTGGCAGTCAGGTGAATCCTCTGACGAATGTGAAAAGAAGAACGCTCCCTGTTCTGTGGTATGGCAGAGGTTAGCTCCTCCGACACTGACAGTGAGGTATCCACTTCTTACTCTTCCTCTAATGAAACAGAAGCTGATTTGCTTAAACTGACTATTGAATACAGTGAACTTAAAAAGACCTGCGATAATGTCCAGAAAAAGCTTGCATTCTTTGAGAGAGAAGCCAGACTTCTTGTTAGGACCATAAATGTCCTACATATTAGAAAGATATATAAATAATTATAGAGTTTAATTAATTAATTGTAAAAGCCTTTAATCATAAAAGGGCTTAGATTAGGTTGATGGGCCATGGGCTTTTGTGTTTAAGGCCTATTGCCTTAGAATTAGGTTAGCAATTGATTAGCCATCCAAGAGATTCATTAGAGAGAGAGAGAGAGAGAGAGAGATAGTTGTAACTATCTTGATTTCTGAATACGAGAGGGATGACAGATTGAAATCATTAATTGTTCTTGTTATTTCTCATTGATTATATTGTTACCTGATCAAACTGGGATTCAAACTTCTCACTCAAGAAAAGGCAAAATTATTTCAAGAAAAGGAAGTGATTAAAACAAATTGGCATAAACATCTAAATCCTTTAAAAGAAAATATCTCAGAACTTAATTTTGCCCTTAAGGTTAAAACAAAGAAACTTTTGGACAATGAGAGCGACAGAATGAACATCCTTGCTCTAAAGAACTTTTTTCACAAGGAAAGGGAAGTCCTACATCAAGACTTACTCAGCAGAGACCTCTTGATTAGAAAATAACAAGATGCACAGAAGGTGTACGAAAAAATAAACACACAAATAGGAATAGAGGGAATTGGCTTCTGTGATATAGATCCATACACCAGAACCATAAGAGATAAGTCCTTGTCTTTTCTATTTTGTATTGGAAGCACAAGAAAACCTGGTTTTCCAAACTTAACCTCTGTTAGCAAAAGGCAGAAAGTCTCTGGGGAACCTCACAAGAGGAAACTCCTGAAGATGATAAATGTGTGGTTTGAAAACACAGATCTGTTATCTTCAGTCTCTGTCAAAAGAGACTCCAAACCTAAGAAATATATGAAAACACAAGATCAGATAGGAATCTTAAAGTTTGGTGACCCCGAGACTCAAATACAGGTTGCTTTTGTCAGCATTATAGATTCTGAGACGAAACTATCTGCAGAAGCACCTAAGTTCATGCCTGCTTCTTCAGAAGAAAAACCGAAACATATTTCTAAAAATGAGTTAAGAGAAATCGGCAAAAACAACTTTTATGAGAACCTCTGTACATCCTCCGTTGATCAAAATCTATCTGAGGAAATCTTGATAAATACTTCCGCTGATCAAGAAAATAGTCCCAAAGAAAAAGAAGAAAGCGAGTATGGCACATGCTCAGAAAGTCCAGCCTCTGTCGACAGAGATCTCAGTGACTCAACCTCTGTATATGAGGACGATTCATCCTCTGACGAATCTGAGACTGACTCAATAGAGTTAGAGATAGTTCCTTGTGGTTCAGAGGGAATTAAACTTCCCTCTGGAATTCTTAACAGAACCATTCCTCCTAAGGAGAAAATCACAAGGGTTCCCATCTGTCCAGACTTTTTGGACATGTGTATACAAGCCAAAATCTCTCTTGAGCTTGAGAAAATTAAACAAGAAAAAGAAAAATCCTCTCAATATCCTAAAGCACCAAAACATTTTAGGCATTTTCAAGAAAAATTAACTTGGCAACAAAAGGGTAAGTGGGTTGAAAATAACAAATCTTTTTCTTCTGTGACAGTGAAACCTGCAGAAGTTCACCACAGAGGAAGGGGTCCACAGAAGGCTACTCCCCACAGAGATTTTTCAAAACATCAATCTAGCCTACATAGGTCTTCTTGTAATAGGAAGTCAAATGCTAGGGTAGACTGTAATAATAAAGCCTTTGTACCCCTATTCAGTGTTTTTAATGAAAAGTTCAAGCAAATTTCTTCGCATATTCATTATTGTCATTGTTTTGAACTTATGCATCAATTGAACCGACACTTCTCTAGTCCACACTGTTTCCTCTCTAGACCCAAAAAGAATGCTAAATTCAAGGGTAAGAAGAAACAAACTGGTTCTTCATCAGAAGCTAAAACCAAACCCAAGGATGCTAAGACAACCTTGAAGCCCCCTAACAGAGTTGGACCCATTTGGATATGGGTACCTAAAACTCTTTAATTATGTTACAGAAGCAGTATGTGCCGATCTGGTATCTAGACTCCGGATGCTCGTGGCACATGACTGGCGACAGAGGTCTACTATCCTCTTACAAAGACAAACTCGATGGAGGATCTGTAACCTTTGGCGACAACAAAAAAGGGTATATAAAAGGCTACGGAGTCATAAAGAAGGAAAACATAACCATTTGCAAAGTTGCATATGTAGATGGCCTTAAACACAATCTTCTCAGTGTTAGCCAACTTTGTGATACGGGTTTCGATGTCATGTTCAAAAGAACTTTCTGCTCCCTGCAAGGAGAAGATACAGGAGTCGAACTTCTGCGAGCCGAACGAAAGGGCGATTTGTACCTCATGAACTTTAGTGTCAAGAACAAGAAAGACAAGCTCTGCCTTGTTGCCTGTAAGAACGAAGAAGTCTGGTTATGGCACAACAGGTTCTGCCACTTAAACTTTCATACTTTAGATAAGCTTGTTAAACTTGATCTTGTTAAAGGTTTGCCAAATGTCAAATTCTATAAAGATCATTTGTGCTTTGCTTGCGAAATGGGTAAACTCAAAAGAGCTTCCCATAAAGGCAAGACTGATGTGTCTTGCCCTAGCCCTCTGTACATCCTCCACGTTGACCTCTGCGGTCCAATCGCTACACAGAGCCTAGGCGACAAGAAATATATACTTGTGTTGATTGATGAATACTCGAGATATACATGGGTGGAATTTGTCAGAAAGAAATCATATGTTCCAAACATTCTGATAAACCTAATGAAAAGAATTCAGGTTTTGTATGAGTGCAGGATTCAAAAGTTGAGAAGCGACAATGGCACAGAATTCAAAAACTCTGTCATTGAAGCTTACCTCACAGAAGAAGGCATATCTCAGAACTTCTCTGCTGCACGCACCCCACAACAGAACGGCGTGGTTGAACGAAAGAACCGCACGCTTGTGGAGGCTGCAAGAACTATGCTGACAGCATCTGGATTACCTGTTAGGGTCAAATATTGGTTGAATAGAAGTTCGAGGGCTGATTTGTTATTTATCATTTTGAGCCCTTAATTGTGAACGGGTCGTGGGCTTCCATGCCTTGTGCCCAGAGTATATAATGTATTGTTTAGCTTAGAATTAAGCTAGTTGTCTATTTACACTTTCAGAAACGTATTGTAAACTCTCTCTATTATTGAAAGTGAATTGGATGACCAGTTGAAATCATAACACCTGTTTATTATCTATTGATTTCTATTGTTCGTTGCACGGATCTGGAACTCACAATTGGTATCAGAGCAAACAGACGAATCGATTCAAAGTGATTTTCTTGATTTCTGGTAAGTTTTCTAAAACAGTCGACTGTGTTCTTGGCTTGAAAATCCATATTTTGATTCTGTGAAAATTGATAGTTTTCGTTTATTACATTCCGTTAGCATCATCATTATAAACGATTCTGCAAGTTTTCATAGCCTAATTCGATCATCTTAGTTGGTTTTAAGCAAAATCAAGTTCATAAGTTTTTGGGTGTGTTCTTGCAAAAATCCAATTTTTACCATCAAAACTTGTTGTTTTGCTTCAAAATCGATTTGGGTATTGTTATTATTGTGTTTGGTCGAGTTCCTAACCTTTCAAGAACGATTTTGAGCAACCCTAGTCGATTTCCAATCGAATTGGAAACCACAGCCGCAGTTACCGGATACCACAGTCGTGGTTACCGGGTCCTTCAGTGTGTTACCGGGTAAGTCCCTATTCTATCACTTGTTACCGGGTAAATAATAGTTACCGGGTAATCTTATAACTTATCGGCTATTTCAATACTTACCGGACATCACTTTCGGTAAGTCCCAGATACCGGTAAGCCTTCGCATCCGGTAAGTACTTTTCCATCCGGTAAATACTTTTCCATCCAGTAAGTTATCTCATCCGGTAAGTTTGTCATTTGTGTTACTTTGTTATCGGTAACCTTTGGTTTTAGTTGCCACATCCGGTAACTACCTAGACCCAGTAAGCTCTTTCATCCGGTAAGCACTTCCACTAGGTAAGTTTTATATTTGCTCAATTTTATTTCATCCGGTATCATGTCTCACCCGGTAACCCTCTGTTACCCGGTAACTCAAGATCATCCGGTAACTTCTGCAAATTTACCTGTTTTTTCATAATCTGATCCGAACACTTCCAGATCAGATATCTTTCATCCGGATTCCTATCCGGTAAGTTTTGCTTAGTCGATTTCTTACCTGATTTAGCATAATCCACTCTTAGAACTTGCGTTATGATATCACTCTTAGTGCCTTGCGTTAGGTTATCACTTTGAATCGAACCAATCGTCTGACGATCACTCCAGTGCAACTTAATATGTCTTCACGCGATGCTCTTGCTATCGGCATCGATTCCAAACCACCTTGCCTCTACCAAGATGAGTACAGCCAGTGGCGGGACAAATTTATAATCTTCATAGAGTCAAAGGATAACTTCGAGTATATCTGGCGAGCTCCAAAAGACGGGCCAATTCCTGAACCAATGAAGACTATACCAGCTACTGAAGCAGGAGGTCAAGCTCGTGTCGAGAAAAAGACACTCTCCGATATGACGGAAGACGAAAGAGGCATGATCGAGGGAGAAAAGCATGCTAAAAGGTACCTTGTTCAAGCTTTACCCAACACGATCTACACTGCCATCGACAGCTACAAAAAGACAGCAAAGGGCATGTGGGATCAGGTGGAGAAAATGATGCGTGGAAGCAAAGTTGGGAATCAACTAAAAATCAACAGCTCCATAACCAAGTTCGATGGGTTTAAGCAGCGCACCGGCGAATCCCTCTCTCAGACCTATGAACGCTTCTGTCTCCTTCTCAATGAGCTCCACAAGAACCAAATCACTCATTCTAACACGGAGAACGCGCTCAAGTTTCTCAACAACCTCTTGCCTGAATGGAAAGTATACGCGTCTCACGTCAAGTACAACCACTTGATGGAGAAAGTCGGCATCCACGAGCTCTATGAGATGCTTCTTCAAGATGAAGATGAAGTGATGGAGATTCTGAACGAGAAGAAGCCTGCATCCAAGCCAGCTGATGATCCATTGGCACTTATGTCTTCCAAACGAGGGAAATCTTCTGGCCGTCATTCTAAACGTGCCCAAAAGCAAAGCGAATCTGAGTCAGAACCTGAGGAAAAAGAAGACAGTGATTCTGATCCTGAAGTATCTGCCATTAAGAAAGCAATGTGTTGGTCCCGGAGGATTATACAAGTTTGTAGAAGGGGGGGTTGAATACAAACACATAGATTTTTACTTTCTAAATTGTTTATTGATATAATCAAACAATTTACAACTTGTTGCGGAACAAGATTAAGGATTAACCTAATCTAAACAAGTTAAGAACACTAACTTTCTTGCACTTGAATTAAGACAGAAAGGAGATAAGAATACTACGAGTAATATTCTAACACTAAGAGAGAAAGAAGAAGATGTCCGAGCACTTCATTTCTGAAGTAGGGTTCTTCTTATATACTGCATGCATTTAATGCAAAGCAGTATACCTTTACACGTGGCAGCAGCTGATTGGTTGCATGGTTTGACCTTTGTAGACAACCTTAGTAGCCGCATGGTGTACAGTGCAGAATCAGAGTTGGTTATACGATTAAGGGCAAAAGGGATGTCCTTTCTGACAAGTCGTACGGAGGCGTGCAAGGGGGAAAGACAAAAGTAACTTGTAGAGAAAGACCTCATGATCAGCGATTACTGAACAGTGCTTTATCAGTGAGTGACAAAGTTCAGCGATGGCTGAAGTCTTCTACTGGTAACTTCACGTTGAGTGGACAAATCTTGGCTTCGCTGATATCAGCATCAGTTCATTAGTAGACTTGTCGCTGTTCTTGAGCTTGATCTTCGACTTCAACATAGAACATAGTTGACGTGAACCTTGTCTTCAGGGATCATAAGTAAACAACTAAACTATCAGCGACCATCAACAAGACTGAACAGGCTCAACGCTTATGAATGAACAGTGTTCGCTGAATGTATAATTTAAAGAGCATGAGTTTCTTATCAGCGGTACTGTAGAGGCATAGTACTTATCAGCGATAGTGAAACTCTAATACATATTGTCTACTTACAATCTTCACTAAGTGTTTAAAGGGTCATTATCAAATCACTGAGGGTTTGGATCAACAATCTCCCCATATTTGATATTGACTTAGCAACTGAGGAAAATTGCTAAATGTGAAAACATAAGGATAAAAAGAACTCATAAAATATTTGTCCCTTTTACTGTTTTCTGGGATCTTTTAAGTACTGATGGAGTAAAGTACATTCGCTGAAATTTTTCTTTAAACTTCGTAAAGGTTACATAGGGAAGTAGAGAAATTACAAGTACAACAAATAAATTTACAAGTACAAAGGATGTAAGCTGATAAAGGATAGAAGAAATTCAAGGAAATCCTATCAGCCAAAAGGTTCTTCCTTAACGAGAAGTTCATCAAGGGTCTTTGTTGTAGGGATCATCCAGTCAGGGACCGTTACTCCAAGATCCCGTTTGTTCTTTGCTTCATTAAAGATCAGGGGCTTGAGGTGTTGACCGAGAAGATCATTTCTGAATCCACACCAATATATGAGATCCTTGAGTTGTTCGATAGGAGTGATGGGAAGCTCATAGACGCGTTGAAAGCGTTCTCGTCCATCATAGTCGTGAAAGAAGATACCATACGGTTCGCTTAATACTTTTCCAGGGATGAAGCGTTAACCAGGGGACAGGGAGGTATCAAGCGCTGAGAGATCAGGTTCAGGACCAAGTACTTCAGCACGTGAGAAACCAATACATGTTTCGTTCTGGATAGGAGGACCTGAGTCTGAAGATATTATCTTTTTTTTTGCAGAGGCCCTTCTTTGTCGAGTTGGATTTGTGGGAGGAGGAGGAATATCCACAGCAGATGAAACCAAGTCGATCTGAGAATTTATGATTTTCTTGACATTGCTCTTATGTTGTGAGCTAGATCGCTGAATGGCTATTCGCATCTCCAACCATTCAGAGAAACCGTACTTCTTGATCGTAGCAGCATAGATGTTTTCCTTGGTACCATTTTCTCTGAATAAATCGACCTTAACAACTGGAACACCTATGGTCATTCTCCCTCTGATGATCACCTTGTGAATTCTGGCAGCCCGATATCGATAGTGCAGTCTTTCTTTGCACCATTCCAAGGTAGAGTCAGATACCTTGGTCTTTTCTTCAACGATCTTTTGGGCGTATTCCCATAGTTGGCGTTGAACCTCGATGGGAGTCTTCTTAAGTGAAGGATATTTCACTGATTGCTGGACAAGCTGGATGGCGTAGGCTTGATCTTTTTCTTCAGCTTCCCTTCTTTCGGTGAGTAATCTTTCAGCTCTGAGGTGATCAGCGAATTCTTTCTTTGATAACATGAGTGACTTTGGAGAGAGGGAGGATGATTCGCTGATCTTCAAGCTTCTTGATCATTTCATCTCCCTTTTTCTGATCCTCTTCACTTAGCTTTTGAGGAGCTAAGGAAGGTCTTTTTTTGTGAGAGAGCATCTCTTCTTCTTCTTACTCTTCAGTCTCAGTGGTGAAATCCAAGACTGGGATTATTTCATCAGCTCTTGTGGCTGAGATTATTAGAGTTGTAGCAGGAGAGACTTCAGCAGGATCCTCAAGCAGGGGAGAGGACTAGCTGAAACACAACGATCGTTTTAATAAGATCATTTGGGAAAAGGAGATAGAGAAAAGAATGGGGTTTAAGTGTATTGAGGTTTTATGGAGAGGAGAACTGAGATTGAGAAGGGATAGAGGAAGGATAGAGTGTAAGGGAAGAGGAGATATTGTACCTGACAAACTGGCTTGCTGAAAAGAATAGCCAAGTTGTCTTTAGATGAAACACCTTTATTTTTGCCTTTCTCAGCTTTAGACGCTGCAGGCTTTGTCTTCTCCCCCGATGGTTCGTTTATCGAAATCCCTTTTAGAGCAGGGACCTTCTTGGGCTGAACAAAGAAGAAGTCATCATCATCATTATCTTTAGGAGATGATGATGGTTCATCGTCCTCAAGGTCGAGGTCTTCATTTTCTTCTTCGTCTTCCTCAGCTTCAGATTCTTCCTGATCAACATAGGGTACGGTAACGTCAGCAGCAGCTTCAGTTTCCTCATCGAGTTGCTCTCCCTCAAGTGCAGAGGGAGTTTTCTCGGTTCCCTCAGGGTTTCCAACTCCCTGAGGTTTAGCAGTTGTAGCATCAGCAGAAACAATACCCTCCCCCTCAGAATTACGGGGAAGGTCTTCAAGATTTTTCTCCTCCCCCTCAGCATTATGGGGAAGGTCTTCAGTCTTCTCCCCCTCTTCCATATGATGGATGGGGGAGGAAAGAATATGATCAGCAACAGCAGCAGCCATTGAGTCTATGTCTTCCAGGCCAGAGATCCCAACACATGTTTCAATCCTACCTAATTTGTCTTCCAGGCCAGATATAGTAGGAGTGATTTGTTGAAGTTCCTCTCGATCCACCTGAGTAAAATGCGATGGAGCACACGTAGTAGCATTCAGGCGGTCGAGAATCTGCTGCACTAGAGTCTTCACCGAAGTCACTTCAGACTTTACAGAGGTCACCTCTCCCTGAAGATTATCGACCACTATCTTCAATGATGTGACTTCATTGGACAGGGCCTTAAAGTTGGTGGAGAGAGTGATGTTGGTAGTGGAGTTTTCAGCGAGGGTGGTAGCAAGTTGACCAATGCTACCATCCACCTTTTCCAGATCAGCGCTGGAGGCTTTGCCTTGGACCTCGGTGGTCATCTTCTTGAGAGCATGTCCAACGTCTGTAACTGCTGAAGATTTTGCAGTAAGAGTGGTGGTGAGAGATTCCACCTTCGTTTCCAAGCCTTTTAGGGAGGTGTTGATATCTCCCAAATTGGGACCTGAAAAAGTTGAGAACTTGTGAACAAAGGAAAGCTCAGAAGTTTGGGATTTAAAGTTCAAGGGTCTGTATTGTAATAGTTGAATTTGAGCTTAGTTAGTGAACGGGCCGTGGACTTGTTAACCACGGGCCCGTCATATTTAAAGTGCATTAGCCTTAGAAAATAGGCCAGTTGTCCTTTTTTCTTTGCTACTCATTATTGTAATTCTCTTTGATTGAAAGCTAATAGGGATGACCAGTTGAAATCATAAACTCTATTGTTTTACATATATCGATTTCATTGTACGTTGCACGGATCTGGGACTAACAATTGGTATCAGAGCAGACGGACAAAATTGATTCAAAGCCTTTTTATTGAATTCTGGTAAGTTTTCTAGTTTTTCTCGTTTGTGTTCTTGATTGCACATTCATATTTTGATTCGAGCAAAATTGATCGATTTCGTTTATTGGGTATTGTTAGTATCATTGTTTTGAGTGATTCTGCAATTTTTCAAAATCTAATTCGATCGTCTGAGTGGTTTATTAAGCAAATTAAGTTCAAAGTTTTTGGTTGTGTTCTTCACTAAAAATCAAATTTTTACCATCAAAACTTGTTGTTTTTGCTTCAAAATCGATTGGGTTAGTGTTATTTTTGTGTTTGGTAGTGTTTCTAATATTTCAGGAACATTTTTTAGCAACCCTAGTCGATTCCCAATCGATTGGAAACCCACAGCCGCAGTTCCTGGACACAGCAGCCGCGGTTTCCGGATAACTTCTTAGTTTCTGGATAATTGTGTTATTCCTTTCCGGGTACGTTTTCTTTCCGGGTAAGTCTTTAAACTCTAATCTTTCCGGGTAATTTGTTCCGAAAACCCAAAGTTTCCGGTAAAGCATATTATCCGGACAACTCAAGGTATCCGGTAATCGATTTCATCCGGAAACCTATCCTATCCGGCAAGTACTTTATTCGGACACTCCATTTACCCGGTAAGCATTTCATCCGGTAATTATTGCTTTTACTTTTTATATTCGGACACTTCTGTCATCCGATAACCTTTGTTATCCGGAAACATTAAGCTGTCCGGATTCTTCTACTTATCCGGATACTTCTGTTTGACTTTGAACTGCTTTCACTTAAATCTGATCCGGACACTTCCAGATCAGATATCTCATCCGGATTCCTATCCGGTAAGTTCAGTTTATTGATTTCTTACCTGTTATTAGTTCATATCAGTCGTAGAACCTGCGTTAGGATTCCACTCTTAGTGCCTTGCGTTAGGTTTACACTTTGAATCAATCATTGGTCTGACGATCACTCTGTTGCAACCAAAGATGTCTACTTCGCTTGACGCTCTCGCAATCGGCACCGACTCCAAACCACCTTGTCTCTATCAAGGTGAGTACATCCAGTGGCGCGACAGGTTCAATATCTTCATTGAGTCGAAGGATAACTTCGAGTACATTTGGCGAGCATTAGAAGATGGGCCAATTCCTCAACCAATGAAGGAAGTTCCACCACCTCAAGAAGGTGGGAAAACACTCCATGTGCCAAAGACTCTTGCCGATATGACCGACGAGGAAAAGAGCATGCTTGAGGGAGAAAAGCTTGCTAAGCGGTATCTCGTTCAAGCTATCCCCAACACGATCTATACTGCCATCGATAGCTACAAAGATACAGCTAAGGGCATGTGGGATCAGGTGGAAAAGATGATGCGTGGAAGCGAAGTCGGGAATCAGCTGAAGATTAATAGCTCCATAACTAAGTTCGATGGATTCAAACAACGTTCCGGCGAATCTCTTTCCGAGACCTATGAACGTTTTTGTCTTCTTCTCAACGAACTTAACAAGAACAAGATTACTCGTTCGAACACGGAGAATGCTCTCAAATTCCTCAACAACCTTATGCCTGAGTGGAAAGTATTTGCCTCACACGTAAAGCATAACAACCTGATTGAGAAAGTTGGCATCCACGAGCTGTATGAGACACTTCTTCAAGATGAAGATGAAGTGAATGAACTTCTAAGCGAAAAGAAGACTGCTTCCAAACCAACTGCTGATCCCATTGCACTCATGTCCTCCAAGCAAGGGAAATCCTCTAGCCGTCACTCCAAACGTGCTCAAAAGCAAAACCTTTCTGAGTCAGAACCTGAAGAAAAGGATGATAGTGAGTCTGATGATGAAGTATCTGATTTCAAGAAAGAGATAGCCCTTCTTACCAAATCTTTTCAACAACAAAATTTTTATAAGAATCCATCGTCCAATAATCAGCGCTACTCCACCTCGTCCAACAAGCGCCACGATTATAAGGACAGGTATGGAGGAAAGAAGAAAGCCGATGAGCAAGAAAGGTCTGAGAAGAAGGAGAAGACGGAGAAAGATGACCGAAAGAAGAAAGATGAACCCGTAACTTGCTACAACTGCGGGAAACTTGGCCACTTTGCAAAAGATTGCCGCCAGCCTACGGTAAAGAATGTTCACTACTACAAAGCGAAGCTTGCATTGGCTGAGCAAAAGGAGGCTGGAGAAGCTATGTTCGTTGAAAACGAATACTGGTTGGAAAAATCTGACGATGAAAGCGAATCTGATGGTGCTAATGCTTTCATGGGATATCACTCTCCAGCCGATGAGGAAAAGGCAACATCAAGTCAGGTATGTGATTCAAACCAACAACATTTCTTGGATAAAATGCAATCACTTGTTGAACAGGCTGATTCCTTTAAGGCCACCTCTAAAGAACAACAGCTTGAGATTAGGTCTCTAACTGAAAACCAAGATGTTCAAAAGAGAAAAACTGAAAAATATAAGTCTGAAATTGCTAATTTAAAAGACAAATGCACAAATCTTTCAATAGCACCTAAAGACTTAAGGGCCAAATTATCTGAACTCCAGTCTCAGTTTGATCAGTGTATGAATGAGAACGCAGAAATTGTTTATCAATGTTCTGCTCTTCAAATTCAACACAAGGATTTTGTCGCAAAAATACTTGATCTTGAAACCAAACTACATAAAAGAGGCCAAACGGATCAAACTATCCACATGAATAAACCCAAAGAGTTCACGTATTTTAACAAAGCCTGGGGAATCGGATATGATAACCCACATTATTTGAAAAGGGTATAGCCAAAAGACCTATATTGTATGATTTCAGTTGTCTTGGAATAGCCAAAGATTATCTGGAATATGCAATTAAATGGACTGGTCCTCTTGAACCTGAAAAGGAAGAGGAAACTGAGGAATACAAGCGCACACGCACATCCAAAATGCAACTCCCATTTTGTTATGGATCTTTAAATTATTCCTATAAGAAAGAAAAGAAGTACCTCTCGAATGACTAATTCGACGGCTATAAGGTTGCTACACCCAAGGATTCCTCTAAAAATGATGAGGTCCAAGCAACTGAAACCAAGACTGAGACGGATGAGTTTAAACTCTATGTTCCCCCTCTCGTCTTGGAAGCAAAGATTGTCGCGTTGGAGGAGTCACTCGAGCAAGAAAGGTCGAATTTTCAAATGGATAAGCAAGCGCTAATCACTGAACTTGAGAATCTCAAATCTGAGAAAACCGAAGCTATGTTGGATGAGGAAAAGGAAACACTTCGGTGTGAAATCGATAAGCTCTCATCGAAACGGTCTGACATGACAAGAGAAACGAAAAAAGACCATATGATAAATGGTCAACTCCAAGTGCATATTGACCTGCTCCAAACTGCGAAGCAATTTTCACCCGAACACTCCTCTACCTCATCGGACACATCCTCGTGTAATGCTTTCATAGGAAATATCTCTTCTCAAGAAAGTAAAGATTCTCAAGATGAGTGTGTTGAAAGTAATTTAAACTCTGATTTTTCAAACGCTTCAACACCGAATTCCCCAAAGCACACTAACACAAAGTGTTCCTCGCCTTCCTCACCGGACCCAAGTCCTGAAATTCCGGAGATAGACTTTTCTGAATACATGAACTCCGAAGGTAACACTGATGGAGAGTTTGAGTCGTTCCCTTTCGACAAACCTCTTCCGAGTCACACTTATTTTCTGTCCCCAGTGGTAAATCGTCCGGTCAGTTTTCTAAAGGGTACATGTTCTAACACCAAGGCCCCAGCTGTGATTGAGATCTCAAAATCTAAACATGTTTCTCAAAACCAATCACAGCCGCGGCAAAAGACCGAGCGATTGCCTGTCAAATATCCTGTTTCTTCAAAAGTCACTGACCGTTCTGTCCCTGTTGTTTCAGATAAAAATGGTCGCGCAAAACAAGAAAAACTGTTAGGGTCAATTTATGTTGATTTAAAGTTCAGGGTTTAAACTGTAATTCTTTATTTTGAGCCTTATTAGTGAACGGGTCGTGGGCTTGTTAACCACGGGCCCGCCATATAAATAGATTGCTTAGCCTTAGAAAATAGGCTAGTTGTCTCATTTGCTTTTCTGAATTGTATTGTAAACACTCTGATTGAAAGCATAATACAGGGATGACCAGTTGAAATCATTGTTCTTATTGTTTAACTATTCGATTTCATAATTGTTGCACGGATCTGGAACTAACAAAAACCCAAGTGGCTAAACAAGGAACCTGTCAAGGATGCAGCATCAAAGTCCTTCCCTACTGCTTTTAATTCTAGAATAAACAAAGACAATTGTGTTTGGAATCATTGGAATCGTTTTGAAGTTTCTTATCCAATTAAACTTAATTCAGTTCATCAATTGATTCAGTTATCGCGTGATTGTTTATGTTGTTCTAGATGTGGTTGGAATGATTTTGATGAAATTAACATTAATGACTGGTTTGGGTCATATCACGTGTATAATTCGCCACCCAAACGCAAACCCCATAATAACAACAGAAAATACTATAAACAACGGGGTTTCCAATCAGAGGTTAAACCACAGCGGGAGACCAAACCCATTCCAAAACGGTCGTCTCCTACTGAGGTTAGACCGGCACCCAAGAGGCAACCTGCTACAAAACCTGTTCCTCCAAAAGCTGTGAATTCTACATCTAAGAGGCAACATGTGCCAAAACCAGTTACTCCAAATGGTGTACAATCTACACCTAAGGGGAAGTCTGTGTCAAAGCAAGTTCCTCCAAGAGGTGCCAAACCTAACTCTCTAGGACCCAAGCAAATTTGGGTACCTAAAAACCGTTAAACCTGTTTTTGCAGCGCGGTCATGTGTGGTACTTAGACTCTGGATGCTCCAAGCACATGACCGGAAGGAGGGAGCTTCTCAAGAACTACAAGGAAGAATACGGTGGAAATGTGAGATTTGGGAATGACAACAAGGCGCCGATCGTGGGCTACGGCGACATTGTTCAAGACAAGATCACTATTAAGAAGGTATCACACGTCGCGGGATTGGGACACAATCTGTTCAGCATCCGCCAATTCTGCGACAAAGATCTCGAGGTTCGTTTTAAAGCCAAAAGGTGTAGAATACTCAATGATGACGGAGACGAGCTACTGGTTGGAAAACGCAAGACCAACCTCTACACCATCAACCTTGAAGCCCTCAAGACCGATAAACATGTCTGCCTCATGTCAAAGGCTAATTCCGACCAAGCTTGGATTTGGCATCGGAGACTATCCCACCTCAACTTCAAGAGTATCAACAAGCTGGTGTTGGGCGGACACATAAAAGGCATGCCCGATCTTCAATTCGTGAAGGATCGTCTCTGCGGGGCATGCGAGATGGGAAAGATGAAACGAGCACCGCATCAGCCGAAGGCAGCTCCGAGGACGTTCCGGTCCCTCGAGCTTATCCATATGGATTTGTGTGGACCGATGCGTGTTCAAAGCATCAACAAACGGAAATATGTTCTGGTAATGGTGGACGACTTCTCGCGCTACACCTGGGTCAAGTTCCTTCGCTCCAAAGACGAAACTCCGGAGCTGATCATCAACCACTTGAAGACGATTCAGTTAAATTTTCAAAGTCAAGTCCAGACCATCAGGACCGACAACGGGACGGATTTCAAGAACCAAACGGTGAACGATTATCTAACTTCTGTTGGAATTTCGCAAACCTTCTCAGCCGCACGCACTCCTCAGCAAAACGGAGTGGTGGAAAGGCGCAACCGTACCCTCGTCGAAGCGGCTCGCACCATGCTTTCCCAACCCAAATTGCCGCTATTTCTCTGGGCCGAAGCGGTGTCTACTGCTTGCTATACACAAAACCGCTCCATCATCCACAAGCGGTTCAACAAGACGCCGTACGAGATCATCAACAAACGCATTCCGAATATCAAGTACTTCCATGCATTCAGATGCACGTGCTACGTCTTAAACGACAAGGACGATCTCGGCAAATTCAGCCCCAAGGCGGACGAAGGAGTTTTCATCGGATAGTCCAAGCAGGCTCAAGCGTATCGCGTTTACATCAAACGGAATAAAAACGTTGTCGAGAGTGTAAACGTGACATTCGACGAAGCCGCAGATTTGGCTTCTGAACAGATCAGTTCAGAACCCGGTTTAACTGGCGTGTTAGGTTCCGACCTTCCAAAGTCGGGACCTACACAACCAACAGTAAATCCAAATAATGCATCTTAATCGAATGCTGACTCTTCTGATTTAGATTTATTTTTTTAAATTCTTTTATGATGACATATTCAATGTTTCCCCTACTGTCTCAGCACAACCTCGACTTGAAGCTGCTCGTATTGAGGACTCGTCGAACCTATCCGGTCCACCGCCTTCTACAAGCACGCCATCCATCACTGTGGAGACAGCTCAACCGTCATCATCAACCTTTACCAATACTAAGTCGCAGGAGGGGGACATTTAAGTATCCTTGATACTGTTTCACTTTGAATCGAACTATCGTCCGACGATCACTCCAGTGCAACTGAAGATGTCTCCAGCTGACGAAGAAAAGACAACGACAAGCCAGGTATGTGATTATATCCAACAAGATTTCATGAATCAAATGCAATCACTTACTGATCAGGCAGATTCCTTTAAGGCCACCACTAAAGAACAAAAGCTTGAGATTAGATCACTAACCGAAAAGCTAGATGTTCAAATGCGAATAACAGAAAAATACAAGTCTGGAAATGCTATTTTAAAGGAGAAATGCAAAAACCTTTCAATAGCACCTTAAGACTTAAGAGCCAAATTATTTGATCTTCAGTCTCAGTTTGCTCAATGAATGAATGAGAAAGAAGAAATTGTTTATCAATGTTCCTCTCTTCAGATTCAGCACAAGGAGTTTGTTGCTAAAATTCTTGATCTTGAAACCAAACTCCACAAAAGGGGTCAAACTGATCAAACCATTTTTCTGAATAAACCCAAAGAGTTCACATACTTTAACAAAGAATGGGGTATCGGATATGATAACCCACATTATTTGAAAAAGGGAAGATGGTATACACCAACTTTGTATGATTTTGCTTGTTTTGGGTTAGACAAAAAGTATCCGGAATATGCCATTCAATGGACTGGTCCTCTTGAACCTGAAAAGGAAGAGGAAACCGAGGAATATAAGCGTGCACACAAACGAGGAATACAACTTCCGTTTTGTTATGAACCTTTGAATAATTCCTATAAAAAGAACAAAAAGTATCTCTCAAATGACTACTTCGACCCTTACAAGGTTGCTAAGCCCAAGGATTCCTCCAAAAAGGATGAGGACCAAGCACCCGCAACCAAGAATGAGACAGACGAGTTTAAACTCTATGTTCCTCCTCTCATCTTGGAAGCAAAGATTGTCGAGTTGGAGGAGTCGCTTGAGAAAGAAAGGTCTGTTTTTCAAAACGAGAAGAAATCGCTAATTCAGGAACTTGAGAAACTCAAATCTGAGAAAACCGAAGTTGTGTCAAATGAAGAAAAGGATACCCTTCAGTGTGAAATCAATAAGCTCTCATCGAGACTGTCTAAAGTGACAAGAGAAACGATGAAAGAGCATATGATAAATAGTCAACTCCAAGTGCAACTTGACTTGCTCCAAACTGCGAAGCAATTTTCACCTGAACTTTCCTCTAACTCATCTGACACATCCTCGTGTAAAGCCTTCATCGGAAATATCTCTTCACAAGAAAATAAAGTTTCTCAAGATGAGTGTGTTAAAAGGAATTTAAACTCTGATTTTTCAAACGCTTCCGCACCGAATTCCCCAAAGCACACAACCGAAAACACAGTGTGTTCCTCGCCTTACTCACCTGATCCAAGTCCTGAAATTCCGGAGATAGATTTTTCAGAATACATGAACTCCAACGGTAATTCTGAGGGAGAGTTTGAGTCGTTCCCTTTCGACAAACCTCTTCCGAGCCACACTGATTTTCTATCACCCGTAGTCAATCGACCGGTCAACTTTCTAAAGGGTACCTATTCTACCACTAAGGCCCCAGCTGTGATTGAGATTCCCAAATCTAAACCTGTTTCTCAAAACTAATCACAGCCAAGGCAAAAGATCGAGCGATTGCCTGTCAAAACTCCTGTTTCTTCAAAGGTCACTGACCATTCTGTCCCTGTTGTTTCGGATAAAACCGGTCACGCTAAACAAGAAAAACCAAAGTGGCTAAAGAAGGAACCTGTCAAGGATGCTGCATCAAAGTCTTTCCCTCCTGTCTTTAATTCTAAGATAAACAAAAATAATTATGCTTCGAATCATTGGAATCATTTTGAAGTTTCTTTTCCAATTAAACTTAATTCTCTTAACCAATTGATTCAGTTATCGCGTGATTGTTTATGTTGTTCTAATTGTGGTTGGAATGATTTTGATGATATTCAGAATAATGATTGGTTTGGGTTATATCACATGTGTAATTTATTTCCCAAACGCAAACCCCGTAATAACCAGCAAAGACACTATCAAAAACGGGGTTACCAATCAGCGGTTAAACCACAGCGGGAGACCAAACCTGCTCCTAGATGGGTTGCTCCTACTGAGGTTATACCGGCACCAAAGAGGAAACCTGCTGCCAAACCTGTTCCTCCAAAAGGTGTCAAATCTACACCTAGGAGGCAACCTGTGCCTAAACCAGTTCCCACAAACGGTGTAAAACCTACACCTAAGGGGAAAGCTGTGTCAAAGCAAGTTCCTCAAAGAGGTGCCAAACCAAACCCTCCCGAACCCAGGCAAATCTGGGTACCCAAAGTCCGCTAAACTTGTTTTGCAGGACGGTCATGTGTGACTCTTCGACACTGGATGCTCCACACACATGACCGGAAGGAGGGAGCTGCTCACGATCTACAAGGAAACACATTAAGAAGACGTGAGATTTGTCTATACCTGTAATTTCACGACTGATCATGTGTTTAGGGGGAGCATGATCAGCCATCAGGTAAGTATACTCTACTATTGAGGGGGAGCGTCACACATAATTTTTTAAATGCTGAAAAGTTTTTTTTGTGTGGATACTCCCTTGTGCATTTCACACTACGCGCACATTCTGAGGGGGGAGCGACACAGTGTTTTTCTTTAAACGTTCAAAAGTTTTTTTGTGTGTCGGACTCTCCATTGCACAAGTTTGCAATATTTGAGGGGGAGCAAGGTAATCCCCACGCTCAATTTAAGGGGGAGCGAGAGAAGGTTCGTTTCTTAAATCCACATAGTCCTATTTCTGAAAAATCAACAAGGACATGAAAAGTTTTTTTTAAATCCAGAGGTTCCGGACAGGTATCCGGAAACCCAATCTGTCCGGATGAGTTTCCGGACCGGGTCCCTATCTGGAAAAAAATTCAATTCATCCGGAATCCTTCGTTGTCCGGATAGTTGGATTTGTCCGGTAAGCTTTGCACTTCCAGTGTGTTGTCCGGACACCCCTGTCCGTCTATCCAGTACCTGTTTTCCTACTGCCAGTCCTCAATCTGTCTAAGATTGATCCATTTACAGCAAAGGTACGCGCCGGAACTTGTTTATCCGTCTTGTTTACTAACTTTGGATCTTTTACAGATATTCCATGGCGGATCAACAACCTCAACAAAATCCGAGGGGAAGCTTCACCCTGTTTTTCTTAAAAGTCTAAATGTTTTTGTGTTGATCACTCCCAAGTAAGTAACACTCTCACTCTGAGGGGAAGCAAGTCAATCCCCATGTATGTTTTGAGCGGGAGCAGGATAATATCAGTGATTTGCATATGCCTGAAGCCCTACCTGTGATAGCATATAGACGAGAGTTAGGGAACCCCATGGTCCAGCCAGCGCCGGAGGGACCTTCCCCGGGACATAGAACATGTGAGAAGGAGGGAGTTAAGGTCGAAAGTGAACCAAGAAAGATTGAGCTGTAAAGATAAAGAGGCTCATGAGTGAACCCAATCGAGTGATATTCGGGTCGCCACATCTGCTATCCCGCCTCATACGTTGGGACGGGGTATTGAAGAAGCCTCCGTGGACCCAGCGGAGCAATTGCACGACCCCCTTATCCACTCATCCGTCTCTTAAAAGACGGATGTTTCAGTACATCACGGGGATATAGCACAACTTCCACCGGCCTCTCACTCGGAGAGTGCTGGTGTTGAAACAAGCGACCAGCAGCCCCCGGTCGTGACTTCTTTTCGTACACAATCGAGTCTAGAGCCATTTGCTATTGAAAACCCTTTGGCTAGGACACTAGAGGAGCAACACCAAGTCGAGAATCTTCGTGACTCGACCGGAACCACCGTAGTGTCTTCACCTCTAGGTGGAACACAAGGATCGGAGGGAAATCCTACCACATCTACCGATATGCCAACTGTGAACGTAGGTGGCTCTACCCCCGCGGTAGATGCCTCAACGGGTAATCTAAGTGAATCCGGAGTTACTCACCCAGACTTTGTGTCGCAAGGGTCCCTGGACAGCACCCTAAAGGCTGTCCGCGAAGCAATGGAACTTCATGTCGCTGCCGAGCTCACAAAATTAATCAAAGGCAAAGAAAAGATCGTTGAAGCTGAAACCGCTCCTCCACCTACCTACTCGGTGGAAACTCTCAAGACGATGCCTCTAGCCCAATTGATCCAGGATTCCAATGCCTCGCCCGAAGCAGACCTGATCACCGTTCTCAAAACACAGGTCACTGCTCCTTCCACATCAATTACCTCTAGACTGGATAGCATTGACTCGACTCTCAAGGACTACAACAGAGCGCTCACAACGCTGTCCGAGAGAGTCCGCTCACTCGAAGAAACCTGTAAGAGTCAAGCAGGCGGTCTGAAACGTAAGCACGATGACCAGGATGATCCTGATCACCGTGAGGGGGAGAAACGACAAAGACTAAACGAGACCGCCCAGATCCTCACTGTTGAAACTACAACTGTGGTTCAACCGGAACCTTCAACTACGGCTACTACAACCGGAACAGATCCTGAAGCCGAGTTACCTTTAGCTGAAATGGTGATTGATATGGATATATCAGATGAAGAAGACCCGACGGTTGAAAAGCCCGAGGGTTCAACACAGGAACTGGTCGACTTTGATTCATCATACAGACCGCTATTGGATATGATAGATCCAAACTGTGAAGCCAACCCGGAGACCGAAGATACATGGTATGAAAAAGCCGCCAGTGCCGTAAATCTCCAGGTAAATTTGGTTTTCCCTACTGATGAAGACGACAACATCGACTATTATCAGTTCCTGCTCCAGAATTTTTAGGGTACTTCTCCCGTTCACTATGCTCAACCCACTGGAACTTCAACAAGACCTGAAACTACTACTGCCAATATTCCGACAACTCCTCTGCAAACGACAACTTCTGATCTTCCTCCCCCTCCTCAGCAACAAATCCGTTGGGAGAAGATCATGGTACTTATCCCTCATCTGGAGGAATCTTTGAAGAAGTTGTTCGTCCACAAGCTTCGCCCGATTGAGCCGACCTTTTGCCTTGGTTTTTACAACCTCAACCCCGAATACCAACGGCGTTATATCAGCACAATGCAGCGGTGTCTTCCAATCAGCCAAGTCAGAACCAAGCATCAGATCACAGAGGTACTTAACATCCATTCAAGACGCATCATGAAAATCGTCTACCTAGTATTCACTGTCCGACGTGAAGATGGGAATGAATGGAAATTCTCTAGAGCCGACTTCCAGCACCTTCGATCGTTCGACTTTCTAGCTATTCTGAAAGACCTTCGTACAAGAACCATCCGACCGCTTGAAGTTAGAAAGGTGCTCGAAGCTGTTCGTCGATTCCTGGTCCGTACAATCATGATGTCATACCTCACGGACTTCCAAATGGCAATCGAGAACAGGGCAAAGAAGGTAAATCTGATAAAGCCGAATCTGAAAGCTCTTGAATTGAAGATGTATCCCGAGAACGCTCTGCTTCTAGAACCTGAATTTGGGATCGTCTTCATCAATGAACAGAAAGAGAAAAGATTTCTGCGGTTCAGTCAGGTGGAAAGATTCTGCAACGGCACACTCCTCAAAGTTCGAGATGCTCTTCGAAAGATCATTACACACGAGTCTGAAAATCCAAGGTACTCATATGTTCCGAATCCGATTGAAACAACTCCTCGGAATGCCTTGGAATTGGTTGAAGATCGCATCGACTACCGCCGTGCTATCAGATGGTTCGAGATTCACTTCGCGCTTCGCAAAAGATATGTCTACAACTGGCGAGAGCTAGAGCGCGAACTCGAACTTCAAATCAAAGGGGGAGATTGTTAGGGTCAATTTATGTTGATTTAAAGTTCAGGATTTAAACTGTAATTCTTTATTTTGAGCCTTATTAGTGAACGGGCCGTGGGCTTGTTAACCACGGGCCCGCCATATAAATAGATTGCTTAGTCTTAGAAAATAGGCTAGTTGTCTCATTTGCTTTTCTGAATTGTATTGTAAACACTCAGATTGAAACCATAATACAGGGATGACTAGTTGAAATCATTGTTCTTATTGTTTAACTATTCGATTTCATAATTGTTGCACGGATCTGGAACTAACAAAAACCCAAGTGGCTAAACAAGGAACCTGTCAAGGATGCAGCATCAAAGTCTTTCCCTACTGCTTTTAATTCTAGAATAAACAAAGACAATTGTGTTTGGAATCATTGGAATCGTTTTGAAGTTTCTTATCCAATTAAACTTAATTCAGTTCATCAATTGATTCAGTTATCGCGTGATTGTTTATGTTGTTCTAGATGTGGTTGGAATGATTTTGATGAAATTAACATAAATGACTGGTTTGGGTCATATCACGTGTATAATTCGCCACCCAAACGCAAACCCCATAATAACAACAGAAAATACTATAAACAACGGGGTTTCCAATCAGAGGTTAAACCACAGCGGGAGACCAAACCCATTCCAAAACGGTCGTCTCCTACTGAGATTAGACCGACACCCAAGAGGCAACCTGCTACAAAACCTGTTCCTCCAAAAGGTGTGAATTCTACATCTAAGAGGCAACATGTGCCAAAACCAGTTACTCCAAATGGTGTACAATCTACACCTAAGGGGAAGTCTGTGTCAAAGCAAGTTCCTCCAAGAGGTGCCAAACCTAACCCTCTAGGACCCAAGCAAATTTGGGTACCTAAAAACCATTAAACCTGTTTTTGCAGCTCGGTCATGTGTGGTACTTAGACTCTAGATGCTCCAAGCACATGACCGGAAGGAGGGAGCTTCTCACGAACTACAAGGAAGAATACGGTGGAAACGTGAGATTTAGGAATGACAACAAGGCGCCGATCGTGGGCTACAGCGACATTGTTCAAGACAAGATCACTATTAAGAAGGTATCACACGTCGCGGGATTGGGACACAATCTGTTCAGCATCGGCCAATTCTGCGACAAAGATCTCGAGGTTCGTTTTAAAGCCAAAAGGTGTAGAATACTCAAAGATGACGGAGACGAGCTACTGGTTGGAAAACGCAAGACCAACCTCTACACCATCGACCTTGAAGCCCTCAAGACCGATAAACCTCTCTGCCTCATGTCAAAGGCTAATTCTGACCAAGCTTGGATTTGGCATCGGAGACTATCCCACCTCAACTTCAAGAGTATCAACAAGCTGGTGTTGGGCGGACACGTAAAAGGCATGCCCGATCTTCAATTCGTGAAGGATCGTCTCTGCGGGGCATGCGAGATGGGAAAAATGAAACGAGCACCGCATCAGCCGAAGGCAGCTCCGAGCACGTTCCGGTCTCTCGAGCTTATCCATATGGATTTGTGTGGACCGATGCGTGTTCAAAGCATCAACAAACGGAAATATGTTCTGGTAATGGTGGACGACTTCTCGCGCTACACCTGGGTCAAGTTCCTTCGCTCCAAAGACGAAACTCCGGAGCTGATCATCAACCACTTGAAGACGATTCAGTTAAATCTTCAAAGTCAAGTCCAGACCAGCAGGACCGACAACGGGACGGATTTCAAGAACCAAACGGTGAACGATTATCTAACTTCTGTTGGAATTTCGCAAACCTTCTCCGCCGCATGCACTCCTTAGCAAAACGGAGTGGTGGAAAGGCGCAACCGTACCCTCGTCGAAGCGGCTCGCACCATGCTTTCCTAACCCAAATTGCCGCTATTTCTCTGGGCCGAAGCGGTGTCTACTGCTTGCTATACACAAAACCGCTCCATCATCCACAAGCGGTTCAACAAGACGCCGTACGAGATCATCAACAAACGTATTCCGAATATCAAGTACTTCCATGCATTCGGATGCACGTGCTACGTCTTAAACGACAAGGACGATCTCGGCAAATTCAGCCCCAAGGCGGACGAAGGAGTTTTCATCGAATACTCCAAGTAGGCTCAAGCGTATCGTGTTTACATTAAACGGAATAAAACCGTTGTCGAGAGTGTAAACGTGACATTCGACGAAGCCGCAGATTTGGCTTCTGAACAGATCAGTTCAGAACCCGGTTTAACTGGCATGTTAGCTTCCGACCTTCCAAAGTCGGGACCTACACAACCAACAGTAAATCCGAATCATGCATCTTCATCGAATGCTGACTCTTCTGATTTAGATTTATTGTTTAAATTCATTTATGATGACATATTCAATGTTTCCCCTACTGTCTCAGAACAACCTCGACTTGAAGCTGCTCGTATTGAGGACTCGTTGAACCTATCCGGTCCACTGCCTTCTACAAGCACGCCATCCATCACTATGGAGACAGCTCAACCGTCATCATCAACCTCTACCAATACTATTGCTTCTCCGGAGGAACCTGTTACAAATCCGGAGATCACTCCTAGTGATTCGTGATCTGCTACAATCGAGGATCAACTTCTAAACTCCTCGGAACCAGAAGTTGGTCAACCATCGACGGATCTTCCCCCACCTCTTCCGAGAAACCAGACTGCGACACTTGAAGCAGTTCAAGACCTACCTTCTGGTGATTATGTAGATTCGGACGCGTCTCACTCAACTAAACAACCACTTCCGCACACCACCAGATGGACGAAAGCTCATCCACTTCATCAAATCATCGGTGATCCCTCTACTCCTGTTCAAACACGAGGCGCATCCGCCAACTTCTGTCTATTCTCCGGCTTCTTAAACAACATCGAGCCGACGAACGTACGCGAAGCGCTTGAAGATCCGGACTGGATCATAGCCATGCAAGAGGAGCTCATCCAATTTGAAGCCCTAAAAGTATGGCGGCTGGTTCCACGTCCAAAACACAAGACGGTGATCGGCACCGAGTGGATTTTCAAGAATAAGAAGGACGAAGACGACATCATTGTACGCAACAAAGCGCGTCTCGTGGCCAAGGGGTACCGTCAGCAAGAAAGGATCGATTATGATGAGACCTATGCTCCGGTGGCAAGAATCGAGGCCATACGTATGTTCCTGGCATACGCCGCGCACAATAACTTCACGGTCTTCCAAATGGATGTGAAGACCGCATTCCTCTACGGCTATATCAAGGAAGAAGTGTACGTATCACAACCGGAAGGATTCGTGGATGATTCAAAGCATGATCACGTCTACGTTCTAGAAAAGGCGCTTTACGGTCTAAAGCAAGCTCCGCGAGCCTGGTACAACACTCTGTCCGAATTCTTACTTAAATCTGAGTTCACTCGAGGTAAGATAGACTCCACTCTGTTTATAAAGAATGAAAAAGACCATATAGTCTTAGTACAAGTGTATGTCGACGACATTATATTCGGCTCTACTAATCCCACATATGCTAAGAACTTTGCCAATCTTATGGGACAATTTTTCAAAATGAGTATGCATTGCGAGATGAATTTCTTCCTTGGTCTTCAAGTTAAACAACTGTCGACCGGGATATTCATAAACCAGGCTAAGTACATCCGGGATATTCTTAGGAAATTCCAGATGGAACAGTCCTCGCCAATGAAAACTTCCATGGCACCCGGTACGAAGTTCACGCCGATCCTAACGGAACGGATGTGAATCCTAAACTATATCGGGGGATGATCGGTTCTTTAATGTATTTAACTGCGAGTAGACCGGATATCATATTCTCAACATTTTTGTGTTCCCGGTTTCAATCAAAACCTAAGGAGTCTCATTTAACTGCTTTTAAACGAATTTTTCGTTATTTACGTGGTACTGCTGATCTTGGCTTGTGGTACCCGAAAGAGACAGGTTTTGCACTATCCGCTTATTTCGATGCGGATCACGCGGGCTGTATGATGGACCGGAAGAGCACCTCGGGACATATCCAGTTTTTGGGAGATAGCCTGGTGAGTTGGGCTTCCAAGAAGCAGCAATGCGTTTCAACGTCAACTGCCGAGGCGGAGTACGTAGCCGCCGCGAGCTGCTGTTCCCAAGTCATCTGGATGCGAACCAAACTCAAAGACTACGGTTTCACGTATGTCAAAGTCCCCATTTACTGCGACTCCAAGAGCGCGATTGCTATATCCAGCAACCCGGTCCAACACACCAAGACGAAGCACATCGACGTTCGGTATCACTTCATTAAGGATCACGTCAAAAGAGGTACAGTCGAACTCTACTTTGTAAATAATGAGCATCAGTTAGCAGACCTCTTTACAAAAGCTTTGGACGAAAAACGTTTTAACACTCTTGTGTCTAAGTTAGGTATGTTAAAACTGACGACTTAATCCGATTGTGTGCCCGAAACAAGTTCTATACATCTACGAGTAACTGTCTACTCATCATCCGGTGTTTACACTCCTGATGATTGAGCATACACTTTCTCGCACTTATATTCTACTTGTTTCAGTTACATAGTTAGATTTAGTCTCTATATTTATTTTCTAGATTTCGTGTGTTTCCTTTCTTTCTTCATGTGTTTCTTTTCTTTCATACTGTCGTCAACTCTTATATGTCTATATTTGTGCTTTCACGATGTGTCCATGTGTTCAGGGGGAGCACAACGCAGTATCAGGTAAGTTTACTCACTTGTTGAGGGGGAGCGTCACACACAGTTTTTCTTAAAGATGTTAAAAAGTTTTTTTTTGTGTGTGGGCACTCCTGTGTGGATTTCAACTTATGTTCGTCATTTGTGGGGGAGCGACACAGTGTTTTTCCTTTAAAATGCTCAAAAGTTTTTTTTTGTGTGTCGGACTCTCCGTTGCACAATTCTGCAACTTCCGAGGGGGAGCAAGTTTCTCCCCATGCTCAGTTTGAGGGGGAGCGAGAGAACAATCTGTCAAAATCCAAAGGGGTTCAATTTCATTGAAAATGGAATTTCTTAAATTGTCAAAGTGTCCGGACAAGTCACCGGATACCCTTGAATCCGGATAGCTTTCCGGACCGGATGGGTATCCGGGTAGACCCATTCGGATAACATTGTCAGTATTTAAAGCATCCGGAAAACCTGTTGATTCATTATCCGGATATCTCGTTCAAAAGCCCTAAACCGTTTCGCGACTCTCTCTCATTCGGACTCTTCTCACACTCTCGATATTCACTCGTTTTCGCTCCAATCTTCAGGTATGTGTATCGATTACTCATCTCGACTACGATTCCGTATGTTTAGTACTCTGTCTAGCACCAAACGACCATCGATTAGGTCCATTGAATGCGTCCGCAACCCACCTTTGAGTTTTCTCAAACTCGGGTCGATTCCGTAGTGCTTAGATCAATTTAAATGCCTTTGTATGGTTATTGGCTCATGTCGACACGACCTGCATGTTTTACAAAGTGATTGGGTCAATGTAGTGTTCGACTGGTTGATTTGGGATTCGTCCGGACACCTTCGTCGTGTCCGGACACGTTCAAAATTATGATGTTCTATCCGGGAAGTTACATATACATAGATAGTTTTCCGGATATACTCAACGCCCGGAAACCTAGTTGTCCAGAAACCTCAGGGTTTCCGGTAAGTTCAACTACCGGTCAGTTGTGGTTTCCGAACCTTTATTTGTCCGGTATCATCTATCATCCGGAATCCCTTTTTGTCCGGATACTTTGAGCTGTCCGGAAAGTTTTGTTTTTCCCAAATTTTGTCCGGACACCTCTGTGTTGTCTATCCAGTACCTATTTTGACACTGCTAGTCCTCAATCTGTCTCAGATTGAGCCATCAAATGCAAAGGTACGCGCCTGAACTTGCTTATCCGCCTTCTTTACTAACTTGGATTCTTTTACAGATATTCAATGGCGGATCAACAACAAAATCCATGAAACCCCGAAGAGCAAAATCCTCCACAAGAGGAATTTATAGATGAGGCAGCTGCTAACGCCTTGGTCGACCCTGACCATGGCACTGAATTGGAGGTGAACAACCATCATCTGGACCCGGCACTATTTAGACCACAACCACAACATCGAGTGATTGTGGACATCCTTATGAGTCACCCTCTCCGTGAGGCCCTCACCGCCACTGCCGACGTCCCGTTGTTGTACGTACTCCAAGTACGGTTCTTCGCACAAGTTCGCACGGCCGGTAACTCACAAATGATCACCGCTCAGATCGATAATCAACAGTTCACGCTCACACCGAACTCCTTCCGCCGCCTACTTTCACTTCCTGAAGCCAACACCGACGGACATCAAGGCTATGACCCCGCGGTCAATGACGACACTCTCTGCGCTCAAGTCCGCGCTCTCGGATACAACCACAACCTCAACCGGCCTTCCGTGTTCAATCGGAAATACCTGGGCCCCATCTGGTACACTCTGTTCACGATTCTGAACAGGTGCCTTTCATCCAGATGGAAAGGTATCGATCAATGCACCGGCGACTTCCTGAGAATATTTCATGCCGTGTGTTACAACCGCCACGTCGACGTGGCTATGATCTTGTGGCGGGAATTAGTTACCACTATTCGTCATATTGGAGGAACAAAGCAAAAGAAGTTTTTCTCCTACCCGCGTTTCCTTTCGCTAGCCGTGCGTCAACACATGGACGCGAATCCTGCCATACCACGACGTCTTACCCATCCGGTATGTCCTCCTCATCACTTACAATATATGGTTATTCGCAACCCGTCCAACGCGGTAGCCTTACCCATACCTGACGCCCTTCTGGCTCACGCCGATCCCGCTGCACCGGGTGTTATAGCTTATAGGGAAGAGTTAGGGAATCCCATGGTCCAGCCAGTGCCGGAGGGACCTGCCCAGGGACTTAGACCCGAGAGACGTGAGGGTCCGAGAGTAAGAGGTGGAAGGGCCCGGGCAGCAGGGGCTCCTGGGAGGGGTGTGATGATAGTTCGTGGAAGGGGGGCTGGAGTGAGAGGTGCAGTGGAATCGCGTCCCAATTCTAGCCGGAGCATCGTCCTCATGACCGATGCTTCACCATGACTCCGAACCATATCTTTCTGACCCTCCTTCACCAACCCCACATGTTGAAAACGTGGAATCTGACTCCACGCAATCCGATACGGACTTCACGGCATCGGCCCAAACCCGGACTTCACCTGAAACTACGCCTGAAACTAATAACTCACGGCATCGGCCCAAACCCGGACTTCACCAAAGGAATCCCACTTGACTCACCTCCTCATACTGAACAGCCTGAAATAGGAGATATTAGGAACGAGGGAGTAGTAGATGCTGAGTTAGACCATGTGAGAAGGAGAGAACTGCGTTCGAAAGCGAACCAGGAAAGATTGAGCCATAAAGATAATGAGGCTCCTGAGCGACCCCAACCGAGTGATATTCGGGTAGCCACATCTGCTATCTCATCTCATACGTTGGGACGGGGTATTGAAGAAGCCTCCGTGAACCCAGCGGAGCAATTGCACAACCCCCTTATCCACTCATCCGTCTCTCAAAAGACGGATGTTTCAGTTTCTCACGGGGATCAAGCATAACTTCTACCGGTCTCTCAATCGGAGAGTACTGGTGTTGAAATAAGAGACCAACAACCCCCGGTCTCGACTTCATTTCGTGCACCATCGAGTCTAGAGCCATTTGACATTGAACATTCTTCGCCTAGGACACATGATGAGGAACACCAAATCGAGACTCTTCGTGACTCGATCGGAACGTCTGTAGTGTCTCCGTCTGGCAGAACACGAGGATCGGACGGAAATCCTACCACAGCTACCAAACTGCCAACTGTGAACGTAGGTGGCTCTGCCTCTATGGTAGATGCCTCAACGGGTAATCTAAGTGATCCCGGTGTTACGTTACCCGACTTTGTGTCACCAGGGTTCCTGGACAGCACCTTTAAGGCTGTCCGCGAGGCAATGGAGTAGCACGTCGCAGCCGAGCTCAACAAAATTAAGAGCCTAATCAAAGGAAAAGAGAAGATCGTCGACGCTGAAACCGCACCTACACCTCCACCGGCCCCTGGTCAGCCTACATATTCGGTGGATACCCTCAAGACGATGCTTCTAGCCCAACTGCTCCAACAATCTGAAACCGACGCCTCTACCGAAGCAGACCTGCTATCCGTTCTGAAATCTCAGGTCACTGCTCCTTCATCGTCCATCACCACTCGATTGGATACCATTGACTTGACTCTCAAGGACTTCCAACAAGCGATGACAACGCTGTATGAGAGAGTCCGTTCACTCGAAGATACCTGCAAGAGTCAAGCTAGCGGTCTAAAGCGCAAACACGATGACCAGGATGATCCTGATCACCGTGAGGGGGAGAAGAGACTAAAACCTACCGAGACCGCCCCTATTCTCACCGAATCTATAACTGTGGTTCAACTGGAACCACCAACTGCGGCAACAACAACCGACGCTGAACCTGAAGCCGAGTTGCCTCTAGCCGAGATGGTAATAGATATAGATATTTCAGACGATGAAGACCCGACGGTTGAAAAGCCTGAGGGTTCAACACAGGAACTGGTTAATTTTGACTCATCAGACAACCCGATACTGGATATGATTGATCCAGACTGCGAGACCAACCCGGAGACCGAAGATGCATGGTATGAAAAAGCCGCCAGTGCCGCAAATCTCCAGGTTAATTTGGTTTTCCCTACTGATGAAGATGACAATATTGATTATGATCAGTTCCTGCTCCAGAATGTTTATGGAACTCCCGTTCACTCTGCTCAACCCGATGAAACTTCAACAAGACCCAAAACTACTACTGCCGATATTCCGACATCTCCTCAGCAACCAACAGCTTCTGATCTTCCCCCTCCTCAATAGCAACAAATCCGTTGGGAGAAGATCCCGATATTTATTCCTCGCCTGGAGGAATCCATGAAGAAGTTGTTCGTCCACAAGCTTCGCCCAATCAAGTCGACCTTTTGCCTTGGTATTTACAACCTCAACCCCGAATACCAACGCCGGTACATCAACGCAATGAAGCGGTGTCTTCCAGTCAGTCAAGTCAGAACCAAGCATCAGATCACAGAGGTACTCAACATACAGTCAAGTCGCATTATGAAAATCGTTTATCCTGTATTCACTGTCCGACGTGAAGATGGGAATGAATGGAAATTTTCCGAAGCTGACTTCCAGCACCTCCGACCGTTCGACTTCCTGGCAATTCTGAAAGACCTTCGTACAAGAACCATCCGACCGCTACCTGTCACAAAGGCGCTCGAAGTTGTTCGTCAATTCCTGGTTTGTACTATTATGATGTCATATCTCACGGACTTCCAAATGGCAATCGAGAACAGGGCAAAGAAGGTAAATCTGATCAAGCCGAATCTGAAAGCTCCTGAGTTGAAGATGTATTCTGAGAACGCACTGCTTCTGAAACCAGAATTTGGGATTGTCGTCATCAACGATCAGAATGAAAAGAAATTTATGCGCTTCAGTCAGGTCGACAGATTCTGTGATGGCACGCTCTTCAAAGTCCAAAATGCTCTTCGCAAAATCATTTCTTATGAATCGGAAAATCATAAGGTTTCGTATGTTCCAAACTCGAATGAGATAACTGCACGAAACGCTTTAGAAGTGGTTGAAGAACGCATCGACTATCGCCGCACTATCCGAATGTTCGAGATTCATTTTGCGCTTCGCAAAAGATATGTTTATAACTGGTGAGAGCTAGAGCACGAACTCGAACTTCAAATCAAAGAGGGAGATTGTTAGTGTCAATTTATGTTGATTTAAAGTTCAAGGGTCTGTATTGTAATAGTTGAATTTGAGCTTAGTTAGTTAACGGGACGTGGGCTTGTTAACCACGGGCCCGTCATATATAAAGTGCATTAGCCTTAAAAAATAGGCCAGTTGTCCTTTTTGCTTTCCTACTCATTATTGTAATTCTCTCTGATTGGAAGCTAATAGGGATGACCAGTTGAAATCATAAACTCTATTGTTTTACATATATCGATTTCTTTGTACGTTGCACGGATCTGGAACTAACAGAGTGTTTGGGGTTATGTGTATACCTGCAGGATGGTTGATGAAGTCCTCGATATTTCGATGACCAGTCAATGTCTCTATGTCGTCTTCTAGTGTACCTTTATGCTGGGAAGTGCCCGCAGGTCCTATGTTGGATTCTTTCATCCGTCGTATTTCCTCAATAGATGAGTCACTCAAATGAATGACTTTCGTTGTAGAGAGGGGATGAATAGATGGAGTGACCAAAGAAATGGTGGGAGGAGTGAAGGTTGAGAAGAGGGATTGGTTAAGAGGATCAGCGTTGGATTCGTTGGGAAATATATCTTCAGTCCACAGAGAGTCTGAAGGAGGTGGGTTCTGTTCCAAGTTTATAACATCAGCATTTAGAGACGCTGAAGTTGGGATGGAAGGGGTGGCTTGAGCAGCTGTGGCAGAGCGTACCACTGAACTATTCAACGGCTCTTGAGAAGAGTGAGCCGTGGAGTCTTCAACTTGTGAAGGTTTAGAGGGTTGCTCCTTGGTTTTCTTGATCCTTTGAGAATCAAGTTGGGAAGTAGAGTGTTTCCTTTTACGAGAAGGAGTAGAAGTTGCAGCCTGGGTATCAGCAGTTGGGATTATCGCTGAAGTAGCTGCAGAAGTAGAAGAAGGAGGATTAAGAATAGATAATATAGTAAAAAAAACGTACCTTGTTTGGCATGAGGCTGAAGTCGAGCACCTTAGCGCCAACCTGAGAGAGTCTCAGGTCACCCACTTTTGGGTATTCATTCCCAAGTGCGTGTAGAAAGAGAGCACTGACAAACTTTGGATATGGAACACATGTTGGTCTGTCATCCATGCCTACCCTGAACGCCAGATCTTCGTAGATGATTGATGCCCAATCAACATGGAGACCCTTCAGCAACGAGTATCCCATGGCCTGTTGGGATTGGGATGCTTGGTCAGTTGACCCAGTCTTCGTTGTTAGGCAGCTGATCAAATGAGAAAAGATGAAGTTCATCTCGCTGGGCAACTTTGACTTCTTGATGGAAGTCATCTTCTTCTCAGGAAGTCCATCTCTCCATGTGTCCCACGTATAGTGCATTGCATTAAAGAATGCAATCAGGGTTACCCTATCAGTATGGTTGTTTTTGGGATTTGGTAGAGGGACAAAACGGTTTTCTCTGGTACTGCCAGGAAGGTTTAGAGCACGTCTGATATGATACGGAATGATCTTCGAAGTTCCATGTTTGGTGTCACAGAGAATGACATCAACTATTTTCTTGGGATCTTTGGTTGAGGACACCTGAGCTCTTCTGGCAGTATACCAGAACTGAGCTAGAAGATATCGATATGCAGGGGGTGCAGTAGTAAGAGTTGTGGACAGAGGACAGGTTTTGAGAAAGTTCACAGCGTCATCCAGATGTGTGACTTGTTTCCTTTCTGGGAATTCGAAGAGAGCATAGGGATTGTTGTGTTGAAACGTAACTTTCTTGAGATCGAACTTAACCTGAGGAGCCTTTATGAACTCAATAATCTCAGCAGCTTTGGGAGACTTTGCAGTAGGAGTGTCAGTAGTAGATGCCATTTGTGTGTAACACATACAACCACGAAGAAGATGAAAATATGTCTTAATGTGGAAGGATTTTCCAAACATATATTTTTGAATTTTGTCCATTTCATTCAGAAAAAAGATCCCTTAATGAAGATTAGAGTTTTTCTTGTTTTGAAAAGTAATGCAAAACGTAGAGAGCATTTGTTTTCCAGTTTATGTTTGAAGAAGAGATTCTGGAAAAACATATGAAGAACAAGTTTAAGATTTTTGTTTCAAACTTGAAGAACAACCATGAAGATTGTATTCATAAAATCATGAAAAGAAAAAGATTTTATTTTAAAAAGGTTTCTTTTGTTTGATCTGTTAATAACCAGAATAAGATCGAAAACAAGTTTATTATGAGGTAAATAATAAGAATATTAACCTTAGTTGTTGAAGATGAACAATTTCTGGAAAACGAAGAGTTCGAAATGCAACAGTGTTCTTGCTTGAAGAAGAAGTTGTTCGCGTAAAGGTAAAAATATAAACTCGAATGTGTTTATATAGTGAGAGTAGAGAAAGAAAAACTATGAGCGGGAAAAGTTTTTCATGATGACACGGACACGTGTTTGCATATGATTGGTTGAGGAAAACGAAACGTGCAAACTTGTGTCAGAAAAAGAACGTGCCAGGGTTTATCCGTTTGATTACGTCACAAACGTCCTTTCACATTTTAGGATGTCTCTGAGGATTTAAAAACTCAGGGACATTTTTGAAAATATGAAGCATTGAATAGAAATATCAGTTAGATTTAGAAATTTCATAAGTATCACTGAAAGGAAGAGATATTCAGCGATGCTAATTGTTTTGAAATCTTGCATTCATAGGCGAACGTCGGCGAGTATGAGAGAACATACCTTGATATCAGCGAATCAATTTTGTTCAGAGAAGATGATAGAAAGGGTCATACAAGTTCATATTACTTCTGATTAAATGCGAACCGCTGAAGATTTTATTCTTCAAAGTTCAGCATTCCAAGCTCGCTGATGAGAAAGTTGAATCTTGTCTCATCAAGAGGTTTGGTAAATAGACCAGCTAACTGAAAGTTAGTAGGGATAAAATGAAGTTCTATATCACCATTCATCACATGATCTCTGATAAAATGATACATGATTTCGATGTGTTTGGTCTTTGAGTGTAGCACTGGATTATTGGCTATAGCGATGGCACTTGTGCTGTCGCAATAGATTGGAATTTTTGAGAGTTGTAAGTCATAGTCCAGTAGTTGATTTCTCATCCACAAGACCTGAGAACAACAGCTTCCAGCAACTACATACTCGGCTTCAGCGGTTGAGGTGGACACTGAGTTTTGCTTTTTACTTGTCCAACTCACCAGCTTTCCACCTAGGAGCTGACAACCTCCTATGGTGCTTTTCCTATCCATTTTGCAACCTGCAAAATCACTATCTGAATAGGCGATTAGATCAAACCCTGAGTCTTTGGGATACCAAAGACCTAGGTTAGGAGTACCCTTAAGGTAACGAAAGATTCGCTTTACAGCGATCATATGAGATTCCTTAGGTTCAGCTTGATATCGTGCACACAAACAGGTTGCGTACATAATATCAGGTCGGCTAGCTGTGAGATACGGCAGAGAGCCGATCATCCTACGGTACGTCGTGACATTAACAGGTATTCCAGAAGGATCCTTGTTTAGTGTCAGCGGCGCTGCCATAGGGGTTTTCATAGCTGAGCTCTGAGTTAAATCAAATTTCTTCAGCATATCTTTAACATACTTTCCCTGATTAATGAAAGTTCCTTTTTCATTCTGTTTTATCTGTAGACCAAGGAAATATGTTAGCTCACCCATCATACTTATTTTATATTCAGCTTTCATTCTATCAGCGAAACGAGTACACAAGTCAGGGTTAGTGGAACCAAATATAATATCATCGACATATATTTGAACAAGAATAATATGACCTTTTACTTTCCTGAAAAATAGAGTTTTGTCGATTTTACCACGCTCAAATTTTTCGATAAGGAGATAAGATAAGAGAGTGTCATACCATGCATGAGGAGCTTGCTTTAAGCCATAGAGTGCCTTATCCAGTTTATAAACATAACCTGGATGCTTAGGATCTAAGAATCCTGGAGGTTGTTCCACGTAGACTTCTTCATTCAGCTTTCCATTTAGGAACGCTGACTTAACATCCATTTGATAAACTTTGAAGTCTTTATGTACAGCGTAAGCTAAGAATAGACGAATAGCTTCGAGTCTTGCCACTGGAGCAAATGTTTCGTCGTAATCTATACCTTCATCTTATATGTATCCCTGAGCAACAAGTCGAGCCTTGTTGCGGGTTACAGTTCCATGTTCATCCAACTTGTTTCGATAGAACCATTTAGTGCCTATTACTGACTTGTCAGATGGACGAGGAACAAGCTTCCAAACTTTGTTTCTTTCAAATTCAGTCAGCTCTTCTTGCATAGCGCTGACCCAGTTTGGATCTTGGAGGGCATCATATGTTTTCTTTGGTTCAATCAGAGAACTAAAGTTAACAAACAAGCAAATATTACCTGCACTTCGTTGAGTCTGAACACCAGCGTTGGGATCACCAAGAATCTGATCAATAGGGTGATTTATAGTCCATCACTGAGCAGGAGCATAAGTTGCTGACTCAACCTGAACTTGAGGAGCTGAAGATGAGGCTTCAGCAACTTCTGGTATATCAGCCAAGAGAGGAAGAGGTGCAGATGACATTTCATTCACTGATTGCTGAGAAGTAGATGGTATGTCTGAGACAGAAGGTTCAGAAGCAGGCATAGTGTTTAGAGAAACAACTGAGACCCATGAAGTTTCAGCTTCACTATTCTGCATGCTTGGGATGATGGTAGGATCATCATCTTCACCGGGATGAGTATGAGATGGAGGAGTGGGAATGTCTTCTGAATCACCAAGATGAGAAAACATCCATTGATTTAGTTCTTCAGTATCAGCAGAACGTCTAGAGTTCGCTGAACAGGATTCGTCAAAAATGACGTGGATAATTTCTTCAACAGTTTGTCTTCTATGATTGAGGACTCTGAAGGCTTTGGAGACTGAGGAGTATCCAAGAAAGATTCCATCATCAGCCTTTGGATCAAACTTTCCAAGGGTATCTCTGTTGTTTAATATGAAACAGTGACAACCAAAGATGTGAAGAAAGCTAATAGAAGGCTTTCTCCCGTGGAAGAGTTCATAGGCTGTCTTCTTGAATCTTTTGACGATCAGCGACCTGCTTTAAGTGAAACAAGCAGTGTTGACAGCTTCTGCCCAAAACTGTGTAGGCAAGTGAGAATCGTTGAGCATTGAACGTGCGGCTTCGATGATAGTTCGATTTCTTCTTTCAGCGACTCCATTTTGTTGAGGTGTTCTCACTGAAGAAAAGTTTTGAGAAATACCCTTGCTTTCAAAGAAGGAATCAAGAGAATTGTTTTTGAATTCAGTCCCATGATCACTCCTTATTGAGCGAACGGTCATGTTGTTCAGGACTTCCATTTTCCTGACAAAGGTGATGAGATCTTCAGGGGTGTCACTCTTAGAATGGAGAAACATTACCCAGGTATAGCAAGAGAATTCATCAACTCTGACCAATGTATATTTCTTTCCAGCGATGGATTGTTTGTTAACAGGGCCAAACAAATCCATATGAAGAAGTTGTAGAGGAGATGACACTGAGGAAACTTGCCTAGACTTGAAGCTTGCTTTGGTCTGTTTCCCTTTCTCACACGCTGAACATAAGGACTCCTTGGCGTATGAGTGTTGAGGTAGACCAGCGACCAACTCTTTAGAAGAAAGAGTATTCAGTGTCTTGAAGTTTAGATGAGAGAGCCTCTTGTGCCATAGCCAGTTGACATCAGATGAGGCTTTTGAGAAGAAACAGGAGTTCTCAGTGGTTGTAGAGTCCATGTTTATAACGTAAACATTTTCTAAACGATAACCGCTGAGAGCTATCTTCTCCTTTTTGTCAGTGACAAAGCAGGATTCCTTAGTGAAGATCACTTTGTTATCCTTGTCACACAGCTGACTTATGCTCAGAAGATTATGCTTCAGTCCTTCAACATATGCAACTCTTCCAAAGGTTGTTGTACCATTAGAGAGTACACCAAACCCTCGGGTATAGCCTTTTTCATTTCCACTGAAGGTCACTGAGGGACCCTTCTCTTCCTTATACTCAGTAAGCAGGTTCTTTTTACCAGTCATGTGTCTAGAGCATCCGCTATCGAGATACCAGATACCCTTCTTAACCAGCAAACAAAGAAAGTTTAGTTTGACTTAGGCACCCACTTCATTTTGGGCCTAGATTTTTCAGTGGTGGTAGAGGAAGTGGAAGGTTCAGCACTCTTCGCAGCATTTGAAGATTCAGCTTTGTTGTCAGTTTTCACTTTGGTTAATTTCTTAACCTCAGTGTCTTCCTTGCCTTGGGGGCATTAATCTTCACCTTAGCTGTCTTTTCATCTTTGGTGGTTATGGGGAACTTACTAGCAACATGATTTATAAGTCCACAGTGATAACATTTCCTATAGCTAAAAGTAGCTTTAGGACCATTTGCACGCTTACCCTTTAATTTTAAATGAGCAGGGCCAGCACCAAGTATACATTTGGCATTGGAAATGGGAGGAACAATCAGTTGTTCGGATTTATTACCAATGATATCCACTTTGATTCTAGGAGTAGATCGCTGAATGAATCCAGGGGTCATATTCTTTGAAGCAGAGGGATAGCTCACTGAAGCTTTAGAAGCATTCAGCTTTGGTACAAAGGTACCCTTCTGAGGTTTTGGATAAACAATTTTCTCTTTACCTTTAGAAGCTAAGGTAGAGATTTCCTCAGGGATAGGGGATTTTAAAGAGGAACACTGAGAAGATGAAGTGTCAGGGATAGAGGAGACAAACATTCCAAATTTAAGCATGGAATGATCAGTGGTTGGTTGTTCAGCGTCAGCCTTATAATCAAGACCACGTTTGTCACTCAGGGGAATCTGAGACTTAATTATCTCAGTGATCGTTGTTGAGGATTTATACCATCCATCAACAGTAGCTTTTTCAGCTTTTAATGCAGCGATGGCTTCTTCTCGTTCGATTTTGACTAGCTGATTTATATGAACCTTATCTCTTAAATCTTCTTCAATTTTAGAAAGCTTTTCTATTTGAAGATGACAGTGTTTAAGTTTTTCAGCGAGATCAAGGTTTTGATTTTCAACAACAGTTTTACCATTCATGGCATCATATAAACTCATAGTCAGGAGATCGATCTTTCGAAGACTATCAGCTTCATCAATATTTGAAATATTGGTAAAAAAGAAGGTGATACCTTGGAGGTAGAGGATGAAGCAGAGGGAATGTCAGACTTTTCTTCCTCTTCTTCGATTTTGGCCATGAGACAGAGATTGGCTTCATCATCGTCTTCAGAGTCAGATGATTCTTCTTCATCAGTAGCAGCCCAATCATAGTCAGCCATCAGGCCTTGCCTTTCTTCTTAAAGCCTTTTAGCTTTGCGTACCTTTCTTTCAGCTTTTAATACTTATCATCTCTAGCCCTGGGGTTAGAGGATTTTTTGGAGAAAGCTGACTTTCTAAAAACTTTCTTTGACCTGCACTCGCTAGCAAAATGTCTTATCTTTTCACAGTAATAGCAAGTAGCAGTAGCCTTATCAACAGGGGTTGATGATTTAGGCTTGTCAGTGATAGCAAGAGGTTTGTTCTTTCTGAAATTTTTCTTTTTGGCGAATCTTTTGAACTTATTAGATTGGAGAGCCATAGATTCATCAAGATCTGAAGAATCAGGATCTGATGAGCATTCATAGTTAGTCTCCAACTCAGTGATAGTAATAGAAGATCGTTGAGTGGAAGGTGACTCTGAGATTAAAGCAACAGGGGTGCTTTTGGAATCTTTTACAAGATTCTTCTTAAGATGACTCGCTTGCTCATGATTGAGAATCGTGCCATATAAGGTAGAAAGAGTCATAGATTTTAGATCCTTTGACAGCTTGAGACACATTGAATAACTGTCCCAGCTTTCAGGTAAAGATTCTAAGAACTTTGTCAGAACTTCAAAGTTAGAATATTCCTTACCAACGGTTTTTAGATCAATTATTAAGCAATTAAAGCGTTGGTGAACTTCAGAGAGAGTTTCATTCTTACCACAAATGAAGCTTTCGTACTGTCTTACCAGGTTGATCTTACGTGAGTCCTGGACTTCAGTTGTACCTTCATATTGAACACAGATTGTGTCCACGTGGATTTGGAGGTTTTCAGGTTCATGAAGGAATGGTAGACTTCGTCAGGAAGAGCCATAGAGAGGATGGATCTGGCTTTGGTGTCGAGAGCCACTTTCTTCTTATCTTCGTCAGTCCACATATGAATTTCCTTTGGAACCAATCTTTCTGGAATAGCAGCTCTATTCTCAGTGGCTGGAACTTCAGGATCAATTCTGATAGGAATGTATGGACCGTTTTCGATATAATAAGGTATAGTTGGGTCTACACCTTCTAAGAAGAGTATCATCCTATTTTTCCATAGATTAAAGTTATCTCTGGAAAATCTGGGAGGTTTTGCAAGAGAACCATTATCAATATAGTTTATGTTTGAGTTGGTAGCCATTATGAGAAATAGCAAGGAAAAGAAAAGATTAGTATAAGCAAGATCTTGTTTATGAGATTAAACAAATCCGCTCTGATACCACTTGTTGGTCCCGGAGGGTTATACAAGTTTGTAGAAGGGGGGTTGAATACAAACACACAGATTTTTACTTTCTAAAATGTTTATTGATATAATCAAACAATTTACAACTTGTTGTGGAACAAGATTAAGGATTAACCTAATCTAAATAAGTTAAGAACACTAAGTTTCTTGCACTTGAATTAAGACAGAAAGGAGATAAGAATACTACGAGTAATATTCTAACACTAAGAGAGAAAGAAGAAGATGGCTGAGCACTTCATTTCTGAAGTAGGGTTCTTCTTATATACTGCATGCATTTAATGCAAAGCAGTATACCTTTACACGTGGCAGCAGCTGATTGGTTGCATGGTTTGACCTTTGTTGACAACCTTAGTAGCCGCATGGTGTACAGTGTAGAATCAGAGTTGGTTGTACGATTAAGGGCAAAAGGGATGTCCTTTCTGACAAGTCGTACGGAGGCGTGCAAGGGGGAAAGACAAAAGTAACTTGTAGAGAAAGACCTCATGATCAGCGATTACTGAACAGTACTTTATCAGTGAGTGACAAAGTTCAGCGATGGCTGAAGTCTTCTACTTGTAACTTCACGTTGAGTGGACAAATCTTGGCTTCGCTGATATCCGCATCAGTTCATTAGTAGACTTATCGCTGTTCTTGAACTTGATCTTCGACTTCAGCGTAGAACATAGTTGACGTGAAACTTGTCTTCAGGGATCATAAGTAAACAACTAAACTATCAGCGATCATCAACAAGACTAAACAGGCTCAGCGCTTATGAATGAACAGTGTTCGCTGAATGTATAATTTAAAGAGCATGAGTTTCTTATCAGCGGTACTGTAGAGGCATAGTACTTATCAGTGACAGTGAAACTCTAATACATATTGTCTACTTACAATTTTCACTAAGTGTTTAAAGGGTCATTATCAAATCACTGAGGGTTTGGATCAACACGATGGCCCTGCTCTCCAAGTCCTTCCAACAACAAAAGTTCTACAAGAAGCCGACGTCCAATAATCAACGCTACTCCACCTCCTCCAACAAGCGCCATGATTATCAAGACAAATATGAAGGAAAGAAGAAAGCCGATGAGCCCGATCAGTCTGATAAGAAGGAGAAGACAGAGAAAGATGACCACAAGAAGAAAGACGAACCCGTGACTTGTTATAACTGCGGGAAGCTTGGTCATTTTGCCAAAGACTGTCGAAAGCCTGTTGTGAATAACGCTCATTATTACAAGGCTAAGCTCGCTCTGGCAGAACAGAAAGAAGCAGGAGAAGCTCTATTTGTGGAAGACGACTACTGGTTGGGTTGTTCTGATGATGAAAGCGAATCTGATGGTGCTGATACTTTCATGGGATACCACTCTCCTGCTGATGAAGAAAAGGAAAAGTCAAGTCTGGTATGTGAACCTATCCAACAAGATTTCTTTAGTCAAATGCAATCTATTGCTAAAAGGATACATTCCTACAAGGCCACCACTGATGAACAACTGCTTGAGATTAGATCACTATCTGAAAAGCTAGATGTTCAAAAGCGAATAACTGAGAAATACAAGTCCGAAAATGCTAATTTAAAAGACAAATGTAAAAATCTTTCGATAGCACCTAAGGACTTAAGGGCCAAAATATTTGAACTTTAGTCACAGCTAGATCAGTGTGGGAATGAGAAAGCAGAAATTGTGTATCAATGCTCTGCTCTTCAAATTCGGCACAAGGAGTTTGTCGCTAAAATACTCGATCTTTAAACCAAACTCCACAAAAGAGGTCAAACTGATCAGACCATACATATGAATAAACCCAAGGAGTTCACTTACTTTAACAAGGAATGGGGAATCGGAAACGATAATCCTCATTATTTGAAAAAGGGTATTTACAAAACACCTACTCTGTATGATTTTGGTTGTTTTGGAATAGACAAAAAGTATCCGGAATATGCGATAAAATGGACTGGTCCTCTTGAACCTGAAAATGAAGAGGAAACTGAGGAATATAAGCGAAAGAACACGTCAAAAATGTAACTTCCTTTTTGTTATGAGCCTTTGAACTATTATTATGAGAAAAGTCAAAAGAAGTACCTCTCGAATGACTACTTTGACTGCTATAAGGTTGTAAAGCCCAAGGATTCCTTCAAAAAGGATGAGGTCCAAGCAACCGAAACCAAGACTGGGACGGATGAGTTCATGCTCTATGTTCCCCCTCTCATCTTGGAAGAAAAGATAGTCGAGTTAGAGGAGTCACTCGAGAAAGAAAGGTCCAGTTTTCAAAAGGAAAAGCAAGCGCTAATCACTGAACTTGAGAATCTAAAATCCTTCAAAACCGAAGATGTGTCTGATGAAGGACAGGAAATCCTTCGGTGTGAAATCAATAAGCTCACATCAAAACTGTCTGCCTTGGCAACAGAAGCGATGACGAGCATATGAGAAATGGTCAGCTCAGAGAGCAGATTGACCTACTCTAATCTGAAAAGATGATTTCTCCCGATTCTTCCTCCAACTCATCGGACACGTCTTCGTGTAAAGCTTTCATTGGAAAAATCTCTTCTACACAAGACGGTAAAGAATCTCAAGACGAGAGTGTTTTAAGGAATTTGAACTCTGAGTTTTTCCTAGCTTCCGCACCAAATTCCCCAAAGCACACTGACACTAGGTGTTCCTCGCCTTCCTCGACCGATCCAAGTCCTGTAATTCCGGATGTTGATTTTTCAGAATTCATGAGCTCCGCATGCAATTCTGATGAAGAGTTTGAATCGTTCCCTTTCGATAAACCTCTTCCAAGTCATACTAACTTCCTTTCACCAGTGGTTAATCGACCGGTCAATTTTCTAAAGGGCGATTGTTCCAAAACAAAGACCCCAGTTGTGATTAAGATTTCTAAAACTAAGCCTGTTCCTCAAAAACAATCACAGCCGAGGCAAAAGACCGAGCGATCGACTGCCAAAAATCCTGCTTCCTCGAAAGCCACTGACCATGCTGTCAATGTTGTTTCAGATAAAACCGGTCGTGCTAATCAGTGTAAACAAAAGTGGCTAGCCAAGGAATCTATCGAGGATGCTGCATCAAAGTCATTTAATACTGTTTTCTATCCTAGAATGAACAAAAACGGTTGTGCTTGGAATCATAGGAATGATTTTGTTAAAAAGGATGTTAATTTTCCGATTAAACTTTATTCCATTCAGCAATTGATTCAATTATCGCATGATTGTTTGTGTTGTTCTAGTTGTGGTTGGAATGACTTTGATGATATTAATAATAATGATTGGTTTAGGTCATATCATATATATAATCATACACCCAAACGCAAACCCCGTAAAAACAAAAAGAAACACCATACACAACGGGGTTCCCAATCAGAGGTTAAACCAACGCAAGAAAGGAAACCCATTTCAAAACGGGTTCCCCCTACTGAGGTTAAACCTACACCCAAGAGGCAACCTGTTTCAAAGCAAGTTCCTCAGAAAGGTGTAAAACCTAACCCTCCAGGACCCATGCAAATATGGGTACCTAAAGTCCGCTAATCTCGTTTTGCAGGACGGTCATGTGTGGTACTTAGACTCTGGATGCTCCAAGCACATGACCGGAATGAGGGAGCTGCTTACGAATTACAAGGAACAATATGGCGGAGACGTGAGATTTGGGAACGATGACAAGGCGCCAATTTTGGGCTACGGCGACATTGTCCAAGACAAGATCACCATCAAGAAAGTGTCACATGTCGCGGGATTGGGACACAATCTGTTCAGTATTGGCCAATTCTGCGACAATGATCTAGAGGTCAGATTCAAAGCCAAAAGGTGTAGCATTCTCACCGATGACGGAACGGAGCTACTGGTTGGAAAGTGAAAGACCAACCTCTATACCATCGACCTCGCATCCCTGAAGACCGATAACCCTGTCTGCCTGGTGTCAAAGGCCAATTCTCAACAAGCATGGATTTGGCATCGACGTCTCTCGCACCTGAACTTCAAGAGTATCAACAAACTGGTGCTGGGCGGACACGTGAAAGGCATGCCCGATCTTCAATTCGTGAAGGATCGACTCTACGGGGCCTGTGAAATGGGAAAGATGAAGCGAGCGACGCATAAGCCAAAGGCCGCTCTGAGCACGTCCCGGTCCCTCGAACTTATCCATATAGATTTGTGTGGACCGATGCGTGTCCAGAGCATCAACAAGCGCAAGTATGTCCTGGTGATGGTGGATGATTTCTCACGCTACACATGGGTCAAGTTTCTACGCACGAAGGATGAAACCCCGGAGCTGATCATCAACCATTTGAAGACCATCCAACTGAACCTTCAAAGTAACGTTCAGTCCATCAGGACCGACAACGGGACAGAATTCAAGAATCAAATGGTGAACGACTACCTGACTTCAGTAAGAATATCGCAAACCTTCTCGGCCGCACGCACTCCTCAACAAAACATAGTGGTGGAAAGACGTAACCGTACCCTCATCGAAGCTGCTCGCACGATGCTTTCTCAATCCAAACTGCCTTTATTTCTCTGGGCCGAAGCGGTGTCTACAGCTTGTTACACGCAAAACCGCTCCATCATCAACCAGCGGTTAAACAAGACGTCGTACGAGATCATGAACAACCGCGTTTCGAATATCAAGTACTTCCACGCATTCGGATGCACATGCTACGTCCTCAACGACAAAGATGATCTCGGCAAATTTAGCCCGAAGGCAGACGAATGAGTTTTTATTGGATACTCCATGCAGGCTAAGGCGTATCGCGTTTACAACAAACGGACTAAAACCGTTACCGAGAGTGTAAACGTGACATTCGACGAAGCCACAGATTTGGCTTCTGCACACATCAGTTCAGAACCCGGTTTAACTGGCGTGCTAGCTTCTGAACTTCCATGTTCGGGATCTGCACAAGCAACAGTAAATCCGAATCATGCATCTACGTCGAATGCTGATCTTTCTGATTTAGATTTATTGTTTCAATACTTTTATGATGATATACTTAACGTTTCTACCCCTAGTGTCTCAGCGCAACCACGAATTGAAGTTGCTCAAATCGAGGATTCGGCGAATCTCTCCGGTCCTCCACCCTCGACAAGAACTCCATCCATCACTGTGGAGACACCTCAAACATCATCCTCAACATCAACTAATACTACTGTCCCCCCGGAGGAACCTGTAATTAACCCAAAGATCGCTCCTCTTGATTCGTCATCTGCTACAATCAATGATCAGCCTCTGCATTCCTCGGAACCAGAAGTTGCTCAACCTTTGACGAATCCTCCCCCGTCTCCTCCGAGAAATCAACCGGCGACACTAGAAGCGGTACAAGACCTTCCATTTGGTGATTACGTGGATCCGGACGCCTCACACTCAACTCAGCAGCCGCTTCCACACACCACCAAATGGACAGCTCATCCCTTACACCAGATCATCGGTGATCCATCCACTCCGGTCCAAACGCGAGGCGCATCGGCCAATTTCTGCCTCTTCTCCGGATTCTTGAGCAAGATCGAGCCCACCACCGTCTGCGAAGCACTCGACGATCCGGACTGGGTCATAGCCATGCAAGAAGAGCTCAACCAATTCGAGGCTCTCAAGGTATGGCGTCTTGTCCCATGTCCATCTCACAAGACGATGATCGGCACTAAGTGGATCTTCAAGAACAAGAAGGACGAGGACGGCATAATAGTACGCAACAAGGCGCGTCTCGTGGCTAAGGGGTACCGCTAGCAAGAAGAGATAGATTATGACGTGACATACGCTCCGGTGGCGAGGATAGAAGCTATACGTATGTTCCTTGCATACGTCGCTCACAAGAACTTCACGGTCTTCCAAATAGATGTGAAGACCGCATTCCTTAACGGCGGACTCAAGGAAGAAGTGTACGTATCGCAACCGGACGAGTTAATGGACGAGAAGAAGCCTGATCATGTCTACATACTAGAGAAGGCGCTCTACGGATTGAAGCAAGCTCCACGGGCCTGGTATGATACGCTAACAAAGTTTTTGATAAAATCAAAATTCACACGAGGTAAGATAGATTCAACTCTTTTTATCAAAAACGAAAAAGGTCATATTGTTTTAGTTCAAGTGTATGTAGATGACATAATTTTCGGTTCTACTAATCCTCAGTATGCTAAGAACTTTGCAAAGCTCATGGGACAATTTTTTAAAATGAGTATGTTATGTTAGATGAATTTCTTCCTTGGTCTTCAAGTTAAACAACTGTCGACCGGGATATTCATAAACCAGGCTAAGTACATCCAGGATATTCTTAAGAAATTCCAGATGGAACAGTCCTCACCAATGAAAACTCCCATGGCACCCGGTACAAAGTTATATGTCGATCCTAACGGAAAGGATGTGGACACTAAAACGTATCGGGGAATGATTGGTTCTTTGATGTACCTAACTGCTAGTAGATCGGACATCATGTTTTCCACATTTCTATGCGCCGGTTTCAATCAAAACCAAAAGAGTCTCATTTAATAGATGTCAAACGTATTTTTCGTTATTTATGCGGTACTGCTGATCTTGGCTTGTGGTACCCGAAAGAGATAGGTTTTGAACTGTCTGCATACTCTGATTCGGACCACGCAGGTAGCATGATGGATCGGAAGAGCACATCGGGTCATGTGCAGTTCTTGGGCGATAGCTTGGTGAGTTGGGCATCCAAGAAGCAGCAGTGCGTCTCAACGTTGACTGCCGAGGCGGAATATGTTGCCGCTGCGAGCTGCTGTTCACAAGTGATTTGGATGCGGACGCAACTCAAGGACTATGGCTTTACATACATCAAGGTGCCCATCTACTGCGACTCGAAGAGCGCAATTGCAATATCCAGTAATCCGGTCCAGCATACGAAGACAAAGCACATAGACGTTCGGTACCACTTTATCAAGGATCACGTTGAAAGAGGTACAGTCGAACTCTATTTTGTGAATACAAAACATCAGTTAGCAGACCTGTTTACAAAACCCCTGGACGAAAAACGTTTTAATTATCTAGTGTCCAGGTTAGGTATGCTAAATCTGTAGATTTGATCTGATTGTGTGCCCGATACAAGTTCCATACATCTACGAGAAACTATCAACTCATCATCTGATGTTCACACCCCAGATGATTGAGCACACACTTTCTCGCATCTGTATTCTACTTGTATCAGTTACACAGTTCGGTTGAATATCTGTATTTATTAGCTAGATTTCGCTTGTTTACTTTCTTTCCATGTGTGTCTCTTTTGTTTAATACTGTCGTCTAGTTTAATTGGTTTTATATTTGTGCTTTCACAAGGGTTCATGTGTTCAGGGGGAGCACGACCAGCTATCAGGTATGTTATTCTATTGTTGAGGGGGAGTGTCACACACAATTTTTTATATTGCTAGAAAAGTTTTTTTTGGTGTGTCGACGTTCCCGCGTGCACTTCACATCACACTCCGTGCACATTCTGAGGGGGAGTAAAACGATAGTGTTCATCATTTGAGGGGGAACGTCACATTTTTTCTTAAAAATATAAAAGTTTTTCTTGTGTTGACGTCTTCCAATCTCTCTCACATTCCTGTTCCGAGGGGGAGCAGAGTAATAACCATGCATAAGTCGAAGGGGAGCAGGGAATTTTTCACTTAGGGGCAAAATGGTCAAATCACAAATTTTTTGGACTTCCCGGATGGTTGCCTGGTAAGTGTCCGGTAACCTCAAGTTACCGGGTACACTTACCGGACCTGGTGGTGTCCGGGTGACCCGAGCGGTAACCCATCCGGTATCCATACTATTTAAGAACCCGAAAACCCTAAGTCTACTTATTACCCGGAAACCATTTCAAAAAAAACCTCTCAACTCTCTTTCTCACTCGGAAACCTACGGATCCTACGCATTTGTGCTCCATTTTCCACGAAATAACAGGTACGTAATCTTAATCATCCGTCGATCACCTCTTATCTTCTGCTTTGCATTTTCACCGACGATTTGAACTGATTTCGAGATCGACCGAGGGTTTCTACAACCCCATCTTTGGGTCGGTTCATGTTCAGGGCAATTTAGGACTCTACACTCGTACTCATACTTGTTTGTGGTGTATTTCATGATTTAGAATCATCTAAACCGAGTATATTCAACTTTGGTTGGGTTTTTTGGTTCGATTTGAGTCCCACAGGTTTCGTCCGGTAACCCTAGCTTACCCGGTAACATTCATGTTACCCGATAACTAGCATGTTACCCGGACACGTTCAATAGACCCGGTAAGTGCTAACTATCACATATACCGGCCACATTGATCCCCGGTAACCCATGTCGTCCGAATACCTTTGTATCCGGTAAGTTCGACATCTGGTAAGATCGGTGTCCGGTAACCTCTTTGAATCTGGTAAGTCGTGTATACCCGGTAACCATCATGTATCCGGTAAATGCATACCACTCGGTAACCTAGCTCACCCGGTCACCTTACCTCACCCGGTAAGTACCATTTTTCCCGGTCACTATCATCTACCCAGTAACCTCTATGTTACCCGGTAACCCCTATCTTTCCGGTAAGTTTTGCTTGTCCGGATACCCTATTTATCCGGACACTGCTCGAGTCCAATGCCTTGGCCATTTTTCACACATTGGCAATCCCAATGTCCTGCTTTTACAGCCAGTCCTCAATCAACTGCTGATTGAGCCATTCAAATGCTAAGGTACGCATTGAAGTTACTTTATCCCGTCCATAATCTGACACTGTGCTTTACAGGTATTATAAATGGCGGAACACCAAGAGAAGCAACAGCAGAACATCCCAGCTCCGGAGGAGATTATAGACGACACGGCGGATGAAGCCTTGATTCCCAAGGACCATGGCATTGAGATCAATCCGAACAACCATCATCTTGACGCCGCCGAGTTCCGGCCTACACATCGCGTGGTTGATGATATCATGCTCGGCCACCCACTTCGTCGAGCACTCACTGCCACAACTGACGTGCCGCTAATCTACGTTCACCAGGTTTGGCGCACCGCTAGAGTTGCCACCATCAACAACATCCAGACCATCACCGCTAGCATCGACAACTTCCCATTCACACTCACACCGGAATCCTTCCGACGACTCTTATCACTCCCGGAACCGACTGCTGGAGGCCATGCCACGTACGCACCCGCCATCGATGATGCCACACTCTGTGCTGCAGTCCGTGCACTTGGATATCACCACGACCTCGACCGCCCATCCGCATTCAACAGGAAATACATCACCCCCATCTGGTACACACTATTCACAATCTTGAATAGATGCTTGTCTTCCAGATGGAAGGGAATCGATCAATGCACCATCGATTTCCTGTGCCTGTTTCACGCTGTGTGCTACAACCGGCACATAGACTACTCAGCTATCATCTGGCGTGAACTGGTGCAAGCAATCCGACAGATTGGCGGCTCTAAGAAGAAGTTCCTGTCGTTCCCACGTTTCTTTGCTATGTCCGTTCGACAGCATATGGATGCGAATCGCCTGATCCCGAGACGTATCAACCATCCGGTATGTCCCCATCATAACCTTCAATACTTGGTGATTCGTAACCCTCCTGATACCCCAGCCATGCCTATACCTGAACATTTACTGGCACACGCGGATCCTAATGCACCGGATGTGATAGAATATACGCGAGCGTTAGGGAATCCCATGGTCCAGCCAGCGCCGGAGGGACCTCCCCAGGGAGATAGATCCGAGAGACGTGAGGGTCCGAGAACGAGAAGTGGTAGAGTCCGGGCAGCTGGGGCTCCCGGACGGGGTGTGTTGAGATTTCATGGGAGGGGAACAGGCGTGGGCGGTGCATTGGATACGCGAGCCAGTACTACCCAAGCCGGACCAAGCCAACAACCCATTCCCTTCACCCGGACAACCACCGAAGCTGGAACATCGTCTAGACCGATGCTTCACCGGGACCCGGAGCCGTACATATCTAACCCTCCCTCACCGACCAGACAGGTTGAGGATGTGGAATCTGACTCCACCGAATCCGATATGGATCGTGCCATACGCGCTTCCTTGATACCTACTCGTATCGGACCAAACCTAGAATTGACCGAAGGAATCCCATCTGACTCTCCCACAACCCCCCTAATCCCTACTACCCAGCCTGATATGGGAGACATAAGGAGAACGGAGGGAGTATTAGTTGAAAATGCAAAGAGGTGAGACAGAGTGAAGTCAAGTCTAAAAAGAATCAAGAGAGAATAAGCCGAAAAAAATAAAGAGGCTTCAGAGCGAATCCAGCCGAGTGGCATCCAGGTAGCCACGTCTACTACTTCGTCTCATTTGTTGGGACGAGGTATTGAAGAAGCCGCCGTGGACCTAGCGGCGCAAGTGCACGACCTCCCAAGCCACTCATCCGTCTCTCAAAAGACGGATGTTTCAACTTCGCACGGGGATATAGTACAACTTCTACCGATCTCTCACTTGGAGAGTATGGGTATTGAAACAAGAGACTAGTCTCCCCCGGTCTCGCCTTCTTTCAAAGCACCATCGAGTCTAGAGCCACTTGAAATAGAACAGTCTTCGGCTAGGACACAAGATGAGATTCAACAAATCGATGTTCTTCGTGACTCGATCGGAACTTCCGTAGTGTCTCCGCCTTTCAGCGGAACGCGAGGATCGGAAGGAAATCCTACTACGGCCACACAATCGCCAACCGTGAACGTAAGTGGCTCTACCTCTAAGGTAGATGCCTCAACGGGTAATCTAAGTGATCTCGGGGTTATCTTACCCGACTTTGTGTCAAATGGATCTCTGGACAGCACCTTAAAGGCTGTCTGTGAGGCAATGGAGCAGCGCCTCACCACCGAGCTCGACAAAATTAAGAGCTTAATCAAAGGTAAAGAGAAGGTAGTCGAATCTAAAACCGCACCAACACCTCAACCGGCTCCCGTTCAGCCAACCTATTCCATGGATACCTTGAAGACTATGTTTCTGGATCAGCTGCTCCAGAACACCGATACCGATGCCTCTACCGAAGCAGACTTGATCTCCGTTCTACGATCACATGTCACTGCTCCTTCGTAATCCATAACTACTAGATTGGACCAGCTTGACACGACTCTCAAGGACGTTCATCAAGCGCTCAAAACGCTGTCCGAAAGGGTCGGCTCACTCGAAGAAACCTGCAAGAGTCAAGCTGGCGGACTCAAGATACGGCACGATGACCAGGATGATCCTGATCACCGTGAGGGGGAGAATAAGAGACTACGATTGTCTGAGTCCGCTCCAATCATCCCAGAAACTATTGTGGTTCAACCGGAACCATCAACTGTGGCAACTACAACTGAAGAAGAACCTAAAGCCCAGTTGAGCCTAGTCGAGATGGTCATCGACATGGACATCTCAGACGACGAAGACCCGACGGTTGAAAAACCCGAGGGAGAAACACAGGAATTGGTCACATGTGACGCATCAGATAGGCCTGCTCTCAATCTGATTGATCCATACACCGAGATCGACCCGGAGACCGAAAATGCATGGTACGAAAAATCCACCAGTGCGATAAATCTCCAGGTAAACCTGATCTTTCCTACTGATGAAGACGACAATGTTGACTACGACCAATTTCTGCTACAAAACCTATATGGTACACCCGTTCACTCCACACAGGCTCCCGAAACTTCAACTGCTGCAAATCCGACATCTCCTCAACAATCAACAGCTTCAGATCATCCTCCTCCTCAACGGCAACAAATCCGATGGGAGAAGATCATGATCCTCATTCCTCACCTAGAGGGATCACTGAAGAAGTTGTATGTTCACAGGTTACGCCCTATCGAGCCAACTTTCTGCCTTGGGATTTCCCACTTCGACAAGGAATACCAAGGTCAGTACATAAATGCCATGAAGCGGTGTCTGCCAGTTAGCCAAGTCCGAACCAAGCACAAGATCACTGAAGTGCTACACATCCAAACCGGCCGAATCCTTAGAGTCATGTTTCCAGTTTTCACTGTCCGACGAGAAGACGGTAATGAATGGAGAATTTCCGAAGCTGACTTTAAGAACCTTAGACCGTTCGATTTTCTTGCTATACTGAAAGACCTCCGAACCAGAACCATCCATCCGCTTCAAGTGACAAAGGCGCTCGAGTTGTTCGTCGATTCCTGATCCACACGATTATAATGTCATACCTCATCGACTTTCAAATGGGAATCAAGAACAGAGCAAAGAAGATAAACCTGTTGAAACCGAATCTGAAGGCACCCGAGCTGAAGATGTATCCCGAGAATGCACTGCTTCTAGAACCGGAAAGAAAAGAGGTTCCTACGCTTCAGTCAGGTCGACAGATTCTGCGATGGCACACTCCTCAAGGTCAAAGATGCTCTTCGCAACATCATCACTCATGAATCAGAAAATCAAAGGTATTCTTATATTCCCAATCCGAATGAAACAACTGCTCGGAATGCCTTAGAAGTGATTGAAGAACGCATCGACTACCATCGTGCCATCCGAATATTCGAGGTCCACTTTGCGCTCCGAAAGAGTTATGTCGAGAACTGGCGCGAACTCGAACTTCAATTCAGAGGGGGAGATTTTTAGGGTCAAATATTGGTTGAATAGAAGTTCAAGGGCTGATTTGTTATTTATCATTTTGAGCTTTTAATAGTGAATAGGCCGTGGGCTTCCATGCCTTGAGCCCAGAGTATATAATGTATTGTTTAGCTTAGAATTAAGCTAGTCGTCTATTTACACTTTCAGAAACGTATTGTAAACTCTCTCTATTATTGAAAGTGAATTGGATGACCAGTTGAAATCATAACACCTGTTTATTATCTATTGATTTCTATTGTTCGTTACGGATCTGGAACACACATTACCTATTTCTTTCTGGGCAAAAGCAGTATCAATCGCTTGCTATACCCAAAATCGATCAACAATAGTAAAAAGACACATCAAGACTCCGTACCACTTGATCAACAAAAGGCGACCAAACATCAAGTTCTTCCATGTATTTGGATGCAAGTGTTTTGTCCTGAATGACAGAGAATCTAGAGGGAAGTTTGATGAAAAAGCAGACGAAGGCAAGTTCATTGGGTACTCTGCCACCTCAAAGGCCTACAGAGTTTACCTTCTGTGGTCCCGAACCATTGTGGAGAGTATCAATGTCTCTTTTGACGACACCTTTCAAAAGACTTCTGAATAAATCAGTTCAGAACTCGGTTTGAAAAAGGAATCCTCTGGCATCTCAAAGACAAGAGAAGCAGACCTAAATCTGCTATTTGAAGAGACGTTCCATGATGATATTGATCCCTCTGTTGGAGCAATCAGAGCCTCTGGAGAAACATCTTCTGCCAACCAGACTGAGTCAGGTATATCTCTAACTGGTCCATTAAATACTTCATCCTCTTCTGTAAATCATGCAGATGCAAGTGCTGAGGGGGAGCCAACAGAAGATGATACAAGCAAGGATTCTACTACAGACGCACTGGAAATACCAACTCCAGCTACAATAGAGGAAGCAATACCAGAGGAAAACGAGGATTCTGTCTCTATTGCCTCAGAGGAATCGATTCCAACTCTTATCCCAATACCTCCGCAAGATGCAACACCAAGTTCAAGCACAGATGTACCATCCACTACAGAGGTTGCACTAGAACCAACGTGTGCAACCACAGAGGTTCAACTGGATGCTCACAATGACCACCTCCCAAGAATGACCAAATGGACGAAAAGCCATCCTCAGAGCCAAATAATTGGCGATCCTTCAGAAAAAGTCAAGACAAGATCAGCCACTGCTAACTTTTGTTTCTATACAATTTTTATCAGTGTGATTGAACCCAAACGTGTTTCTGAGGCCCTAGATGATCCAAGTTAGGTTGAAGCTATGCAAGAAGAGCTTCTCCGGTTTGGCGAAATAAAGTATGGACCCTAGTTCCTCTGCTAAAAGGGAAACAAGCTATATGGACTAAATGGGTCTTTAGAAACAAGAAGGATGAGGATGGGGTGGTTATTCGAAACAAGGCGAGATTGGTGGCCAAGGGATACTGCCAATCAGAGGGAATTGACTACGATGAGACTTTTGCCCCTGTCGTACGGCTCAAAGCGATAAGGATTTCTTAGCCTTCGCAGCCCACAGAGGTTTTAAGGTTTTCCAAATGGATGTCAAATCCGCTTTTCTGAATGGTCAAATCCAAGAAGAGGTATACGTCCAGCAGCCACCAGGGTTTGAAAGTGCCAAATATACAAACCACGTTTACTATCTTGACAAAGCTCTGTATGGACTGACACAGGTTCCAAGAGCTTGGTACGAGCGCCTTTCAACCTTTCTTCTCGGTAATGATTTCGACAGAGGTACAACCGATACTACTTTGTTTTATAAAAGAAAAGGTGAGGAGATTTTGCTTGTACAGATTTATGTGGACGACATTATCTTTGGTTCTACAAATGCACAACAATGCACAGATTTTGAAAAAGTTATGCAGAGTGAGTTTGAAATGAGTATGATGGGAGAACTAAACTTATTCCTAGGACTCCAAGTCAAAAAATCATCAGAGGGAATTTTTATCAATCAAGCAAAATATGTCTCTGACATTCTTTCTAAGTTCAAAATATCTGATGCCTCTGTCATGAAGACCCCCATGTCAACTGGAAATAAGTTACACTCAGATCCAGGTGGTAAATCTGTAGAGTGCAAGCTCTACAGAGGCATGATTGGGTCTCTTTTATACTTAACCGCAAGTAGACCTGATATAATGTATGCCACATGCCTCTGTGCAAGATATCAAGCTAACCCAAAGGAATCCCACCTTCTTGCTATAAAGAGGATCCTTAGATACCTAAAGGGAACCAAAAATCTTGGCCTCTGGTATCCAAAGAACTCTGGATTCGATCTCATGGCTTATACAGATTCAGACTACGGAGGATGTAAGCTCGACCAAAAAAGCACCTCTGGGAGTTGCCAATTCCTGGGAGGAAAATTAGTCAGTTGGACATCAAAGAAACAGAACTGTGTGTCGACATCTACAGCAGAAGCCGAGTATGTTGCTGTTTCTCCCAGGTTCTGCAGATGCGAACCCAGATAAAGGACTATGGTCTTGACATACAGAAGATTCCAATCCTCTGTGACTCAAAGAGTGCCATTACGATCTCTGCCAATCTAGTACAGCATTCTAAAACGAAGCATATTGATATTCGGTACCACTTCTTAAAGCATCATGTTGAACAAGGCACAATCGAGATGTACTTTGTGTCCACTAAATTCCAGCTTGCGGACTTATTCACCAAGGCACTCGACGAGAAAATATTTTTTTTCTTGGTGGGTAAGCAAGGTATGCTAAACATGAGTTGATGCCTCTGTAAGTGAGACTTAATCTTCTTGTAAATATGTATATATTTATACTCTTCAGTATGTAAATTCCTCATCATCAAAAGTTCTGTACCTAACAGAGCTTCTGTGGAATTGCTCAGAGCCTCTGACGATTCCCACAGAACCTCTGGTGAATTTGACCTATGTTCTATGCACTACTTATCTCACTTGATCCAAGCATAGGTCAAGGGGGAGCAGAAGGAGACCTTGAATTAATCTACATAAGTGGTTAATTCAAGGGGGGGCCAAAGAAGAGTGGTGATCAACCAAATCCACAGAAGTCAGGAACTTTGTCGAACAAAGGTGAATCAAAAGGAGAATACCTCGCACAAAACCTTTTCCAAAACAGTTTTCTAGGACACTAATTTCCAAATATGTCCTAAAAACACAGTTTAAACCAATTAAAACTTTGGATGATCAAAAAGTTTTATGAATTTTCAGTTATTAGAAATTTTCACTCATAGAGCCTCTGCTGAGCTCAACAGAGCCTCTGTGAGTCAGAGCCTCTATGAATGCAAACTTTGTACGAAAATTCTATCGATCACTTCCAATGTATTTTCAAATGTTTTTGGTAAAGGTGCAAGCTCAGAGGAGATGAAAATGAGGTTTCAGATCACAGAGCTCACTCCACTACAGAGCTTCCGTCGATTCTAATACTTGGCTTTTTATGGAAATTCTGTAACATGCGGGTTATTTCTGAAAGTGACAGACATCTGGAAGTAGAAATGCCCACGCGCCAGGCATTATTGGGCCGCGCACGATGTCGAATCGTGTTCTGACACCTCTGACGTGGCAATTTTTCATTGGACGTGCACGCCACACGTTCCTCTGAAACGTGCACACAGTTGTAGTGCTCGAGTGCGGACTCCAAAGGTTATTCATTCTTACCTATTTACCGCTTCAAATTCTATCTCTTTCACACCCATATAAAACCCCATTTACCACTCCTTCCTCATTTTACGAATTCTTTCTCTTCTTTGTCTCCGGCGAACCTTGCAAAACTTGCAACTTCTCCTTATTCTACTTCCTTCTTACAAGAAATCTTCCATGGCTTCCACCTCTAAGTCTCCGGTGAGCTCCCCAGCTCATTCTGAGCACTCACAAAACCCATCCATGGCCAGAAATCAAAAGCAAGATAACTCAGGTAACTCAGTGGACTTTACTCCGACAACCCATCTCCAAAACTTTCTGGAACATGAACACTTCGAAAATGTTCTTCCCCTTAAACCCATTAACCACTTTCTTGTTCCCTCAAGAACTGCCTTTGCGGAGGAACATGCTATTTTACTGAACATTCTGGAAAACCACTACCTTTACCCTCTGCTAACAAAGAATGTTAAAAGGATCCCTACCAGATACATCAACCAGTTCTGGCAGAGCTGCCATTATGACCAAGAGAATAGGCAAATCAAGGGCTACATATCCAAACCTGGTCAATCAGAATACCTAGAACTAAAATTCAACAGAACTATGTTCTCCCTTGAGTTTGGCCTACCCACCAGGGGACTTCTAGGCATCAAGAAGTACGCAGAGGACCCTTCGGATACAGAGCTCTGTGACTTTGCAAAGATGTTGGGCTACAATACCAAATTGAAGAAGAGGAATGACTTCCGAAGAAACAGGTTCCCCTCTGTGGAATACTCTCTTCTCCATCCTCAACAGATGCCTGACTGGAAAAGTGGGCAGTCCTGATAAAACCTCTCACCAGATTATGGCAATCATGTACGGGGTGTACTATGATTTGCCTCTGGACTATGCCACTCTTATGATGCAGGAGATAGTTAACACCATTTGACCACAGAATCTCCACACAGAAGGCAAAGGGCACACAAGCAAAGATCTCCCCGCACTGCAATTTCAGAGGATCCTAGGTGTACTTCTAGAACCTCTGCTCCTCTTAGAAAAATGGCCAATGGAGGGACCATTTGTCAAAACCTACCATATGGCAAAGAATAGCCCAACAGAGCATGTGGACGGATACAACTTTTGCAGACCTCTGCCATCCTCCCTTCTGACATACGCAAGTGATGAGGAACTAAGATTAGCCTATATACGCGATCACAGGACTCCAGAACCGAGCCCTGTGACACCCCCGCGTCTAGGATCCCCTTTAGGATTTCAGGTAGTTGAAAGGATGAGTGACGAGGAATGGGCAGCGGCCTTAGCTAAGCATGAGCAAGTACAGGCTCAATTTCATCTTCTGAGAAGCCAAATTGCCACTTCTGGTTCCAAGAGCAAAACCTCTGCCACTCCGCCCAAAAAGAAGAAGGCCCCTAAATCAAAGAAAACAACAGAGGGCGCCTCTAAAAGTACCGCACCTCCTCAACAGTCCCAACAATCACCACCAGCAGAAACCATGATTGGATCCTCTGCACCTCCCTCTCCTCCTAAAGAAAACAAGAAGAAAAGAAAATCAAAATCTTCTGACGAGGGTGCCCCAAAACCAAAACGAAAGAAGAGCAAGAAGAAAACCAAGAAACCCCACACACCTCTGCAAACCATCGCAGAGGAAGCAGAAAATGAAGAAGCCCCTGAACAAACTCTGCCCTCCCCCACTCCACTACATTATGCAGATCAGGGTGACTTCTTCGCCTTCCTTGAACACCCCGACTTTGCAGATACCTTGGATACCTCATGGTGGAAAGCAGAAGCCCTTTCAAATTGGACAACTGAAAACCCCGACTTCAGAATCTCAGAAGTTGATTCTGATTTGGAAGAAGATGACAGAACCCCTGAGGGTATTCAGGCAAATACCCCAGAAGTATACATGAACCCTCTACTCTATCCCAACCATCCTAGCTATGATTCACTACGAAAGAGTCCAGAGGAAGTAATAAAAGCAGAAGGCACTAGGGTAGAACAACATTAGGGTGCTTGACAGAGGAAGAATCAAGAAAAGATGCCGAATAAAATAGAGGCACACAACCCCAACCACCTCCCAGTGCAACCCACATTTCTGACACCGCTAGTCTAGTGGCAGAAGGTGCCATTGAAAAAGAGCAGCACAGCTCGACCCTAACCCCTACAAACTGGACAGAGGAACCGTTTTCCTCCTCTGTACCACTATTATCCGAAGAATCCATTCCAAGGAAGTCCTCTCCAAAGGACTTGCCTTTAGTTCGTGATCATTCGCCTCGGATCACATCTGAAATCCCCGCAGAGCAATTCGTTTCCTCTGCTACACGCATACACTTAGGATCTCACGGCTCTTCAGAGGAGCTTAGTGCGCACAGAGAGGAAGGGACTCTAGACAAGTCCCCAAGTCAACTTAAAGATACTCCTGGACCCATCTCTGGAATGGATCAGGACAATGTTCTTAACAGAACTTCTGTAGAGCATGAGGCCTTAAAAACCTCTGCTCGAGGGTCAAAAGGAAATCCTTCCGCTCTCAACCTCAATGCAGGAGTGAAAGAAGGTGTCCAAGGAACAAGGACAAACTCTGGGGAAGAATGTGTTCCCCCAGAGGTTACACTTGGTTCACATGTCGCAAGGGGTGAGTTCCAAACCCTTGTCACCTATGTGAATAACTCGTTGAAAGAGTTGAAAAGCTCTTTTGACTCTTTTGCAAAATCAACTTCAAGGGAAATAACTGAACTGACCACCAATGTGGACAACCTGTCCACAGAGGTGAAAAATGCATGTGCCCAGATGAACACAACTGCAACAACCTCTACTGCCACTGCCGCCACTGCCGCCTCTGACTTCGAAAACGCAACTACCACTGCATTTCAGGCCTCTGTCAAAGATCTCCTTGACCAGCTGAAGAAAGAACAAACCCCTGCTTCTATGGGCCTTATACCAGAAGATCTAAAGAAGGCCCTAGAGCAAGTCCAGGAACACACTACAAGAGAAACTCAGGCCATGAAGCCCTCCGACTACATGACCAGAGCGCAGCTTACAGAGCTTGGACAAGGGGTACTCGACCAGATGACGGATTTCATCAGAGCATTCACCACAGCCAATGCAAACTACGTGAAGGACTTTCAGGCAAGTGTGGGAAGACTAAGATTCAACTCTGAAGCAGAGGTTGCCTACCTGCTCGGAATTTGTGATGACCTCTGTGCTAAAATGATAGCAGCAGGGGCCACCCAACCAAGAAGCCATCTTTGTCATGCCGAGCAGAGGGTACTTCAGATAAGAGGCAGGATGATTCTGATGATGATTCAGAAGAACCATCAGATCATCCTGAGGGGGAAAGAGAAGAGAAAGGGCAGCAAACAGAGGTTTACCTGCACCACCATTATCCGCAGAACCACTAACCCAGGTACCATCATCTGAAACCCAACAGAAGACCACAGAGGAAACACCCACCTCTGTGGAAACAACCCATATAACCATAGAAGATCTACCATCTCCAACTCCCAAACCAACTGAATAATTCCAAATCCTTACCTCCTCTGAAAAAGACCAACCATCCCCAACACCAAAACCAACTGAAGAAAAACTACCATCCCCTACACCAGAAGCTGAAAAGACAAAATCTCCATCTCCCACACCCAAAACAACAGAAGAATCCACACCCAAAACAACAGAAGAGCCTAAGACCAAAACCAGAACCAAGACCTTAGCTCATAAACGAAAATATCTGAGTAAATCCGCAGAAGCCTCACCAACCAAACCTCAAACCAAACCCACATCACCAACCAAGTCCCCTGTAAAACCAACAGAGGCACATCACCAAAAACTGCAGAAGCACCCCCATCTAAGCCCTCAGAAGCTCAAAAGACAAAACCAACAGAGGCAACCCAATCCCAACAAGAATAACTACAAAAGCCTATGGCAAAAGACAAGGGAAAGGGGATAGCGACAGAGGAACCGAAAAAGAAAAATCCTAAGCATCAACCCACAGAGAAACTGATGAAAAGTGCCTTTGACGCCTTTGTCACCCCTAAGCCAGAAGAAGAAGACTGGACTTTCGGGCTTACCCCTCTGTCAACCAAGCCTGTAATAGATCATATGGCTAAGCCATCAGAAGACCGGGTGGCCCAGGTAATCAGCAATCTTGATGCTCTACGTAGGCCCATACCTCCACCCGCTGCACCTCCACAACAAATGGAAGAGGTGGTGTACAAATACTTTTACAGCAGAGCCATCAACGATCCTCTGCCACCATCCATACTGCCGCCTGATCTCCTTAAGGAACTAGAAGAAGACTTCTACAGAACAAAAGCCAAACCTGTCAAATAAGTCTTTTCCAACTCAAAGATCACAAAGGTTATATACTGCAAGCTTTCTAGCACCAAAGGCACACAGATTCATTATAACATCTATCACGTCAAAAGGGCCGACAGAACAGAGAACAAGTTCTCAGATGTAGATCTGAGGAACCTGAGCCCCTATGACCTGCCCGAACTTCTGAATTAGGCTAGACAGAATTACAACACCAGACTTGAAGTTCAGAGGGCATATCGCGTGATTAAGTAGATAATACGCGAAAGCTTCTGCTATACAGCATGTCTGACTTCCAAGTGGGACTCGACCTTGGAGTGAAAAGCTTAAATCTCCCACCACCAGAATATGACTGTCCCTCCTTTGCCAGACCAAACTCTATTATCACGTTTCCAAGATTAGGTACGTCTATCTAGATCCTGCTGGAAAGCTAAAGTTATTCCTGGAGATTGATTGCCAGAAGTATGCAACAAATTCTCTGCTCGAGTTCAGAGCAAATCTCCTGGAACACAGAGGAACGGAGTTCATGGATCAAGCTCTTGCCGACAGATTGATAAAGGTCATCGACTCTGTAATAAGCTTCAGAAACCTCTGCTTCAATATATATCGTGAACTCAAAGATGGAGGACTCGACAACAGAAAAATCAATGACTTCCCAAACGCCAGAGTCTGACATCTACAACCTTCCTCTGCTTACTGTTAATGCCAAAAATCGCACCAAAGGGACAACTTAAGGTCGATGTGGACTTAATCAACTAAAGAAAGGATCTTTCGACGAGACGTGCGACGAAAGAAAAAATAAACGAGACAAGGGATTTGATGACGCAGGAAAAACCTCAATCGAGGAAAAAACCTGCGGACGACAAGAGGTGTCGCCGCTGCACTATGGTCGCCAATCAGGGGCGATGTCCTTGGTACTGGTGTCGATCGTACGATGATTACAATACAAATGAAGGAAAAGCTTCGAAATGTAAAGTACAAGTGTTTAAACATAAAAACAGGTGTTTGTCGTATGTGAATACAAAATGTGAACTTCTAGTCGAGGGCTATTGTCGTGCGTCGAGAGCGATACTTGAGCTTTCCTTCGAGTGTTCTTGAGTTCGCTGTAAGGTTCTGGCTTTCAATACTTGATCTCCAGAGTTTGAATGTTCTTTGCTATGAGTTTGGATGATTTTCTCTGCTGTTTGGTGATGTTCGCTGATGTATATTAGATGTTAACTGATGTCCCTTGAAATGAGACTTTAGCTTGACTTTTATAGTCTTCATGCCATTAATTAGCTCCATTAATGATTTGATCAATGGCTACAACGGCTGGAAACGGTCGCCGAAGTGATTATCCATAATGCTCTTCGTCCGTTACGGCTGCTTGCTGTTAATGGCTTTGACTCCTGCATTAAATACTTAACAAACGTAACAGTCAAGGTTAACGTTAACTTTGGTCGAAGGTGCAATGATCTTACGCGATGGTCGTACGGGACGGGCGATGCTATGGTCGACCGTCATGGGAGACGTACGACGTACCTTTTACGGGAGACGACGGATGTTTTATGGGTTCTTGTCGAGACCTTATCTTAATACAAGATTTGGATTATAACGTGCGTCTTACCTGCTATGGTCGTGGTCATACGACGTGATTTTTTGCCCAAACAGTTTGCCCCCAAAATTTGAAAATTGAATGTCAAATTTAAGTTTTAAATTTTGTCAATCAGACGCATAGGAAATAAGACAAGAGTTAGAAATTACCTCAATCGCCTTGGAGCTAGACTGGTCCGTTTCTAACTGAACGAGAAGTTAAAAAGGGAACGAGGTCGTGACGTCATACTGACACACGATGATGCTTACCAGCTGTCGAGGACAGGTGTCGAGGATCCCTGTAGTCATACGAAAGGACGGGGATGCGCGGCGGTTATCCAGGGATTCGATCCAACCCTGTTTTTCGGTCTGAATAGGGATTTTGACGGATCATTTCCTTATTTCGCCCTTGAAGAGTTTGTGCTGTGATTTCCTTGCCATTCTTTGTCTGATATCTTCCGAACTTGTGAAAATCTTTGACTTGGTTAGGTTTCTTCGAGGGTTAACGCGCCTATAAGTAAGGTACGATTTCTCTGACTTCTGCAAATTTTGTTTAGAAATGTCGAGGGATCCTGAGAGTGTTATTCAGGAGTCAGCGGACCTCCGGGACTTTAGAAAGTTAGCGAAAATTCCTGTGTGGGTCGAATTGATCCGTCCAGGCCAGATCCGATCAAACGAGTGTCCCAAGGGGTACATCATAATCTATGAATACCCTTTTAAGATAGGTTTCGAATGGCCTTTTTCTCCTCTGGCCAAGGCGTTTATGTTAGAGTTTGACTTGGCACCGAGTCAGTTGATGCCCCAGTTTTGGCGAGTCGTACGAGTGATCGAGCGTGCTACTAAGAAATGGGATTCTCCCATGAATGTACATGATCTCCTCTTGGCTTATCAAGCCAAGATGGACGGATGTCATCGATGTAGTTTACATTCTAGGTTCAAGGGCGATCGCGTTTTGGTCTTAGGGACGGGTGTGAACGACCGTGGGTGGAAGTCTCGATATGTTTTCGTGCGTAAGTTGTCCCTTGATTCTGAGAGTGAGTGGATTAGGACGAGCCGGAATACGTCGGGTGAGCCTCGTTATTTCATCTGGCGTGCGCTGTAGATGATTTACGTATGATTTTTAACTCGTTTTTTATATGTTGACAGCCATAAAATTCGAGGTCGTGAAGCCGGACGCTAACTCTCAAGCGAAGATCAATTCGTTTTTAGAATTTAGCATCGTCGAGAGGTCTTTCGTCGTGCGACACTCGGTGGATGACGACGATTTAGAATCTTCAGGAGAGAATCAGGGGGAGAAGTGTGAATAGAAAGGAAGAGAAGAGGAAGAAGATAAGTCGAGAGGAAGGAGAGGGATGACGGGTAAGTTTTACTTTCCTTTTCTTCCTATGTTACCTCGAGTCTTTTTCCTTTGCGTGCTTTATGACATTCCTTTTTTCCAGGAGAGTCTCAACCTAAAGTGTTGAATGTTTCTGCTAAGAGAGCAGCTGAGCTGGAGCGTGCTCGTCAGGGCAGAGAAAAGAGGCTAAAAGCCATGTCTGCTGGCCTTGAAATTCCGAAGAAGACGAGGACGACGACTCCAAGGGAGTCGTCAGCTGGGGTTAACGACTCGTCGAGAGTCGCTTCACCTGAGAAGGTAGGGGTCGGATCACCTAAGAAGGTGATTGCAGCGACACCCATCAATTATGCGCCTCTGGCGGAAACGGTGAAGTCCCCGTCTGCCACGTCGAATCCTTTATCAGCCGACAAGGGCAAGGATCACTCGACGGGAGGGGAGAAGGTCACGACGGTCAACTTTACGCTGCCATCGGACTTTATGACAGGTGATGTCCTAGACGGGACGAACCTGTTCCCTCACCTGGATAAATTCCTGCTTCCATCTTTCAGGGAGCGTTTTGAGGGGTTTCCTATCGAGGAGACGAGTGCCCATGTAGCCAGCTTGACGTTCATGGTAAGTCTTTCTTTCAAGACTTAGTTTGTCTAGGCCCATACTTCGTTTTCGTTGTCATTGTCGTTGTCCACTGATGATGTCTATCTTTTATGTTTTCGCAGGCACTTCAGGCTTCCTTGGCCTCGCGAAATGGAACGGCGAAGGTGAAAGATCTCTTGTCTGCTGCACCTGAAAGAGAGAAAGCGGCGCTGGACAGAGCGAGTGCCTCTGCAAGTCGTGCTGAGGATTTTTTGAAGCGGCTTGACGATGCTTTAGAACATTTGAAGATCGTTCATCTTGCCAAGGAAGATCTTAGTCATCGTCTGACGCAATCCTTGTCCATGACTGCTGAACAAAGGGAGGAGATGGAAAAAATTAATGAATCCTTGGTCGCTGTTTCAAAAGAGGCTGAGGATTATAAATCCAAGGTAGAGAGTTTGGAGAAAGAAGTGCAAGCTGCAAAGGACGAGGGTAAGTCGGTTTTTGCAATAGCTCGTCTGACTGCTCGGGCGGCGATAAAGCGACGACATTTGCTGGGGAAAGACCCTCTTGCTTCGGCGAAGGAGGAGTTGGACATCTATCTGAATGGTGTTGGGACCGAGAGGGATCTTGACTCGGACGATGAGAAGGATGGTGAGGAGGAGGTGGCAGGCGAAAGCCTTCAGGACGAGACTTCGGGCATGAATGTGACGGATGCATCTCCTTTAATTTAAGAATTTTATTTTGTTTGCTTTGCTGCTCGATCGTTGGTGGTCGAGCGTGTACCTGACGATCTTTTTAAATGCACTTTTTGTTTGAACTTGTGCTTTATTCAAATCACATTGGTTATGAATTTGATCATAAAATACATATGAAATCATGCGACTAAGGCATTCATTGTAATACGATGATACGAACGTAAAACAAATATAAAAACACGCGATTAAAGCATCCATTCAGTGTATGAAAGTTAAGAAACTTAGGGGTAAAGTCGTTTAGACTCTGTGATCGTACAACCAGATCGTACAGTGAGTTTGTATCGTATGCCCCTATGGAGGGATGATCAAGTCACAGTTCTGATCATGTATGTCGTGCGTCCCTGCGAATTTAAAGTCATATAGTAGACTTAGTGATTATTGTCGTGCGATCCTGCGATAAAATGATGTCGAGGGTTGGTCGTTGGCTCACCAACGACCCTCCGATGCTTAAGTCAGTAGCTGTTTTGTGAGAAAAAATCGTATGAAAAAGAGTTAGAGAACGTACCATTTCGACTGTTCTCTCTATTTGCCCCCTGTCATTTATTACCGTATCCTTTTTGGGAGGAAAATATAGGTTTTAAATGACAGAATGACACGGAGAAATATTGTCATGCGGTCGACTATGTTGTCGTGCGACGAGGCACCATAGTAGATTTATCCCTGTGGAAAAGATATTAATTTAGGGATAGAAGAACAAACCTGTCGAGAGCTTGATCTTGCGACTTCAGTTTATTTTTTCGGCTTCAAGGTAGACTTGTAGCAATCACGAGCGACTTTTGGCTCACTCTTGATCTCCTGGATTCCCCATGGCGTCGGGAATTTCAACATTTGATGATACGTCGAAGGAACAGCTTTCATATCATGGATCCATGGTCGACCTAAGATGATGTTATACGCCGACGCACAGTCGATGACGCTGAACTTGGTTTGCTTGTTGACTCCTCCGGCGTAGACGGGCAAGATTATCTCTCTAAAGGTGCTCGTCGCTTCTCCATTGAAACCGACCAAAGTTGTCGAACGTCGGGTGATTTCTGAGCGATCAATTCCCATGGCTTTGATGGTGTTGAGAAAAATGACATTTGCTGAGCTGCCCCCGTCGATCAAGACTCGATGCGTTAGGCAGTTACCGATTGTGAGCTTAATGATCAACCCGTCGTGATGTTTCTGATACGAGTCGCCCAGATCGACGTGGTCGAACACAATCTTTATGGCTTCTAGCTCCAAATCTCCTTTGGGTCTGGACGAGCGAGGAATAGGCCGGTCGTCGGGCACTTGACTGGCATGACGCTTGGCCGCAGAATACGTCAGACCACATACGTCTGAACCACCGGTGATGCAATTGACGACTTTCGCGTGCTCGGGGGTCGACGGTCGATGGCTTTTAGCTGGAATAGCGACATTATCGATGATATCTTTGAGATTTCCTTTCAGAAGATGATATGCTAGTTCCTTCTTCAATGCGATACAGTCGTCTGTCGCATGACCATGATCGGCATGGAAGTCGCACCACTTTGATTTGTCTTTCTTAGCATCGTCCAGGTCGGACTTCTTTAGCCATCGGATGGTAGCTTGGGTACCTTTCAGAGCTTCGACTAATTCCTTAGCAGATCCTTTGAATCCGTAAGATGATATCTTGGGGTACTGAGTGAACTTAGTCGCGGTCTGGGCCTCTGCTTTCGTCTTGAAATGAACATTTGAAATTTGGCGCGCTGGCTCTATTCTGGAAACAACCTTTGGCTTGAACTCTGGCTTTCTGACGCCTAACGACTTCTTGTCGTTAGTATGTTTGCGACGAAAGGCTGCATCGTCTTCGACCCTCATATATGCTAAGGTTCGAGCTCGGACGTCTTCAAAAGTCTCTGGGGGATACTTGGTCAGATCGATATGTAGACCTGAACTATCGTCTAGACCACGCTTATAGGCTTCGATCGCCGTTTTCATGTCACAATTGCGGATACTGGTCATTTCGGCATTGAATCTATTGAAATAACTTCGAATAGACTCATTGGTCTTTTGCACGACATAATACAGATCACTAGTCTGATTTTCCATCTTGCGACTGCTGGCGAATTGCCGGAAGAATTGGTTGACCAATTCGGCGAACGACCCGATAGATTTGGGTTTGAGATTGATCAACCACTGGAGAGCTGGACCAGTGAGAGTCGCCCCGAAACTCTTGTACATGCATACTTCCTGGTACATGTGTGGAATCGAGATTGTCCACATGAGCTGCTTATACTGCGCGACATGCTCGGTTGGATCGGTCACACCCGAATACTTGGGAGTGAAGGCAGGAATGTTATACTTCTTTGGGACCTCGATGGTGGCGATCTCGTCGATGAAGGGCGACGCCTGATACCCCAAGCGAGGCTCGACGTCGACAGGCACGGCTGCCCCAGGCAACTTGGCGAGCAAGGACAGGACGCGCTCATTTTGGTCTTCTAACATCTTCAAACGTTGGGCGACAAGATCGTTAAGACCAGGATTTGCCCATGTCGAGGGATTGGTCCCTGGACTAGTGCCATTACCATGTGACGAACCATTGGTGTCCCCGTTGAACGGTACAAAATATGGCTGCGACCCATAGTGGAGTTGCTGCGGTCCATTCTGAAACGATTGTGATCCTTGCTGGGAAGGCTGCGATCCACCGTGGAGTGGCTGAGATCCACCTTGAGGTCCATTCTGAAATGGCTGCTGAAATGGTTGCGACCCCTGCTGGAAAGGCTGCGACCCTTGTAATGGCTAAGACCCATTATTCACGGGTGGTGGCCTTATGTGCTGAGGAGGAACTGTCCCAAACTGAGGATTTGGGTTGTATGGCCCTGGCTGTTGATTCTACATGAACGGGCCTGGATGCTGATTCTGCACGGATGAACCTGGATTTGGGACAAATGGTCTAGGGCCATTCTGGTCGAACGATCTTGGAATTGGGTTCTACACGAACGGCCTAGGACCATTTTGAGGCCCAAGAGGATTTCTTAACCGCGCGATCTCCTCAGCTGCTCTGCGATTCTGCTCTGCCATTGCATTGAGCTAATTCCTGGCGACTTCGAGCTCCTGATACATCTGAGCAATAGCTTGCTGCGGATTTCCAGGGGCTGCCATTGTTCCTGCAATAGAGAGCAAAAAAAACTCCAAGAAACTATTAGTAGGGTGCACGTTCGTCGAGGATTTTCTCTAGATGAGGTCCCACAGATGGCGCCAAACTGTTAATGCCAAAAATCGCACCAAAGGGACAACTTAAGGTCGATGTGGACTTAATCAACTAAAGAAAGGATCTTTCGACGAGACGTGCGACGAGGGAAAAAATAAACGAGACAAGGGATTTGATGACGCAGGAAAAACCTCAATCGAGGAAAAAACCTGCGGACGACAAGAGGTGTCGTCGCTGCACTATGGTCGCCAATTAGGGGCGATGTCCTTGGTACTAGTGTCGATCGTACGATGATTACAATACAAATGAAGGAAAAGCTTCGAAATGTAAAGTACAAGTGTTTAAACGTAAAAACGGGTGTTTGTCGTATGTGAATACAAAGTGTGAACTTCTAGTCGAGGGCTATTGTCGTGCGTCGAGAGCGATACTTGAGCTTTCCTTCGAGTGTTCTTGAGTTCGATGTAAGGTTCTGGCTTTCAATACTTGATCTCCAGAGTTTGAATGTTCTTTGCTATGAGTTTGGATGATTTTCTCTGCTGTTTGGTGATGTTCGCTGATGTATATTAGATGTTAACTGATGTCCCTTGAAATGAGGCTTTAGCTTGACTTTTTTAGTCTTCGTGCCATTAATTAGCTCCATTAATGATTTGATCAATGGCTGGAAACGGTCGCCGGAGTGATTATCCATAATGCTCTTCGTCCGTTACGGCTGCTTGCTGTTAATGGCTTTGACTCCTGCATTAAATACTTAACAAACGTAACAGTCAAGGTTAACGTTAGCTTTGGTCGAAGGTGCAATGATCTTATACGATGGTCGTACGGGACGGGCGATGCTATGGTCGAGCGTCATGGGAGACGTACGAGTTACCTTTTACGGGAGACGACGGATGTTTTCTGGGTTCTTGTCGAGACCTTATCTTAATACAAGATTTGGATTATAACGTGCGTCTTACCTGCTCTGGTCGTGGTCGTACGACGTGATTTTTTGCCCAAACACTTACTTTTCATACTTGGCAATGTAATCAAATGTAAATGCCTCTGGCATATCCTTATATAAAAGAAAGTCTTCAACGGATGTCAAACATCTCTTGTCGTGTTCTTAGCTTAGAAAACCATGCATTTTTCAATTTTTTATTTTTCAATACTTAGGGGGAGATTGTTAGCTCCAACTTCTATGTAAAGAAGTATTGAAAAATAGGATAAATGTAAAAACATCGACAGAGCCTCTGCCAAGACACCGAATAAAGTTCCAAGTGAAAAGCTCTACAGAAGACGTTCTCAGAGAACAAGGCCACAGAGCCTTTGTCACACTTGACAGAGCCTCTGTGGTATGAAGACTTAGAAGAATGAAGATATTTGAAGTTCAAGACAAAGACGATCGTGCCTCTCACGTGCCTCTGTTGTACGAAGATCCTGAAGATCGTTCGTACAAGGCGTGCCCTACACGTTCCACGTGTCCACCTCTGATGGGTTGCTGCCTTTGCAGAAAACGGCGCACTACATTAACGTTGTAACTGTTGCAGTCCACGATCATGTCTTGTACCTTAGTACTTATTGTCTCTCACTTGTCCCCCGTAAGAATAGTATAAATAGAAGGCTCATGTTGAGCTCTTCTATCAACTTTGCACAACACACACACCTGTTTAGAGCAGAATATTTCCATACCTTCGGTGTTCTTGGTGTTCTTGGTGTTCTTGGTGTTCTTGTTTAATCAATTCAAAGTGAATCTTTAAGCTGAAACTCTTGTGTTATTACTATTTAACGTATTTGATTCAATGTGTTTTTTACCTAGCATCTCTTTAGTTCTTTAAAACGCTTCCGCATACTCATTTGTTTGAACTAATAGAGATTAATATCATTGTTGAGTAATATCGGGATCAACAAAGAAACAATTTGGCAAATTAATAATGTGTCTGCAATGATAAATACGTGACAATTATAATGTATTTTTCATGTGAACAACAGTCGATCCAAAGAAAGACTATTGTTTGACAGAACTAATTTTCAGTATTTGATCAATTCGTTGAGAGTACCACTTACATTTAATTTCTTTGTCCAAATACTAGAAATTAATGGTGTTGTAGGTATCTCAATAGGGTTATCCCATAAGAATTCGTCTTCGTAATACCCCGACCTCATGCCTACTTATATAACAATGGATCACATAATTAGCCAATGGTCCTGGGGTCCGACTCCACAAAAGTCCCTTCATTACCCATGATAGCTCGGTGTCCACTCTGCTAGTCTACGACCTTAGCACACGGGTCCCGGTGTTCGAATCCTTTTGAGTTCACCACCGTAACACCCATGGTCCCAGAATCTAACCCACCTGGGTTCCTTTCCGAAATACCGATCACCAAAATGCCCCACAACATTGGTCTGAAGACGAGGACATCAAGACTCCTCAATTATTTAGTACGACTGACTCACATGCCTATGGATCCATTGCAAGACCTGCATGCATCCGTTTATTTCTCAAACTTAGCAAACGATATGTGCATGTGTAAAGCCTGTATCCCGGTATGTATTCTCGCTATTCCTTTTTTTTTATATAAAAAAAGGAGCATTTAATTAATTAACGTGGTTTCCGTTAGCGGGGTTAGCCGAGTCGGGCCAAAAAGTTAAGTGAAGTAACCTTTGTGGGATTTTGCTAAGAAGTGTAAGTTGAGGGGCTGTTTGGGACTTTCTCCATAGTTGGGCAAGAGGATCGGCCAAGAGGCACGACCCCTCCCCTCCCCTTCGGTTTCATCTTAACAATCCTCCCCCAAAACCCTTAGCCATTTTCTTTCCCTTCCCCTTGTTGTTTTCGGCCAAGAAGAAAGGGAAGTGAAACCGAGAAGAAAAGAGAGAGAGAGACCGAAAGAGAAAGAGAGCGAGAGTCGAGAGGAGGAAGGAGGCGATCACCGGCGTGAGGGAACCAGCGTCGGGACTGGTCGGAAAGGAGGAAGAAGAAGGATTTCGTTAAGGTAAGTGTCCCGTTCGTTTTATTGATGTTTTCTTCGTCGGAAATTGTAAACCGCAACCACCGTGTCACCGCCAATCACCACCACCTCCGGAGGCGGCAGTGGGTGGTGCTTGGTGTGTTTCAGACCATGGTAACCCTAAAACAGTAAGTCAAGTTGTTTTGCGGGTCTGTTTGGATTAAGACGTCTTATTAGGATCAAGTTCAAAAGGTTATCATTTTATGTAATTTTTTTAGTGTTCTGTCCAGTTCTTCAATCGTGCGTAACTTTCTCGTCGTAACTCGGATTGAGGCGAATCCGGTGCCCACGGTTCACATTCTGTGTCGGGCACGTTTTTCGTGTTTTAGAGAAAGTTTGGTTCGGCCTCTAGCTAGGCGAAAAAGTGTGGTTTTTACAGCAGGTCGGGATTTTAGACAGCTTTCTGTCCCTGTTTTGTATGGAGCATAACTCCTGATAGGAATGACGGATTGGGATGAAACTGGTGTCACAAGTTCCCATTCTGAGCCTAGTAACTTTTCTATGTTTTGGGGAAAAACCAGTTCGGACCGTAGCCTATGTCAAATCGTCGTTTTGTACTGAAAGGTTCTGTTTCTCGCTGTTCTGCGAATCGTTCTTGTAAAATCCATATTAAATTATAGAAAAATCGTTAGGACGCGTGCGATACGTCCCTGGAACCGTGAAACTTAGAACTTCGTGATTATGGAATTTGATTTCTGTATTTATCAGTTTTTAGGGGGTAAATCAGGTCCCGAACAGACCCGTGTTTTAGATAAAAAGCTGGAATGTTTAGTCTTATAAAATCTAGTAAAGGTGTCGTGAGTTGGGACCTTTCGTTGACGTTTTTAGTGCGTAATTAGGTGGGAAAATGTGAGGAAGGTTGACTTGCTGGTGTTGCGGCTCGGGAGCGCGTCGCTTTGCTTTGAGGTGAGTTCTCTCACCGCGTAGTTAGGAATTTCATGTATGTCGTTCTTTTGTGTTACATGTTATTACGTGTATTTATGTGCTTACATGAATTAGAGGGGATGTGATAACTGGTTGTGATTTGTTAAATTCGTATGTGGAATATATATATATATGCATGTGTACACCTCGGTGGGACTGAGGGGCTCGGTGGGACCGAGGGCTTGATGGGACTAAGCTAGTACAGTAATCTTTACTCGGTGGGACCGAGGGCTTGGTGGGACTAAGCTAGTACGGTAATCTTTACTCGGTGGGACCGAGGGCTCGGTGGGACTGAGCTTGCATTAACGTGTTTTGTGTACTCGGTGGGACCGAGGTTCATACTTATATAATAATCATTATGTGGTTTGATATTCGTAGTGATGGTGATGTTGCCTACTTGCGAGTAGGGGTGATATGCGTGGGGTTGCTACCTACGTGTGTGGTTGGATTCACTAAGCGTTTAGCTTACCCTTCCCCAATATGTTGTGACTGCAGGTGCGAGCGGCAGTCGGGCTTGACGGTACACACAAAGCGCAGGCGTCGGGAATTGTTGGAATTTACACTTTTGAACTTTTAGATTTTATTTATAATATTTCCGCTGCATAAATTCTTTTGACTGTTTGAGTTGACGATATTAACTTTAATTGAGTTACGGTTTATTAAAAATGTGGTTGTTTTATAATGGAATATATGTTTTAGAAAATTTAAATTTCCTTGTAATTTTTGGGACGTTACAGCATGTTAGGGGTGAGCAGCAGAACTGGTTACCCGTCTTTGGAACCGGAACCGGAACCGCTCCAGAATTGCCGGTTCCGGAACCGGAACCGATGAATTGGTTCTGGTTCTGGTTCCTAAAATACGGAACCGATTAAGACTAGTTTCGGTTCCGGTTCTCGTTTTTTTGGAACCGTTACCCTCTGGGTACCCACCGGGACCGGTTCCTGGACCGGGTACCCAGCCCCGCTGGGTACCTAAAACCGGAATCGACGGGTACCCGGTATATTTTGACAAAAAATATTTATATATTTATTACTTTTTAGATTTAAATATTTAATAAACTAAAAAAATTAATAAGTTTACCTTTTAGGGTTTTATTGTTTACACTTTATATTTACACTCTCTTCTCTAAACTAAGTCGTTGCACCAAATATCTCTCTGGAGTCTTGAACCTGATTGAAGTCGATGCTTAGCTGATTGAAGCCCTCCAATCGATCGATCGAACAAAAAATAGTCTCAGGTATTCTCTAAACTAAGTCGTCGCACCAAATATCTCTCTGTTCTTCTTTCGGTTTGCTGTTTCGATGTGTTGTTGATTGTTTATTTGTTGTTCTCGTTTTCGATTTGTTGTATGTGTTTGGGTAAAAAAATAACACCTCACAACCGATGATTGAAAACTCAAAATAACATTTACATAAGACCACTCGTGTATTAAGATAAGGTCTTACAGGTTATTTACAGACGAGTACCTGGTCGTACATTTTTCTGACAGTCGTATGTTCCATACGACCGACGTCTGAGACTTAAGACGGTCATACGATTACACTAACCGTTAACAGTCAACACCCGTTACTTTTGTTCATTAATGCAAGTCCACGAGCATTCATGGTACAACGGCCAGTAACGGACGAGCTATTAATGGCATTAAAGGCCCGACAGCGGTTACGAAACAAGTCATCAAGGCACATTTATTACCAACAGAAGCTATATAAAGGCTTGCTCTACAACCAAAAAAGACATATGTTCCCAAGCTATTACACATCGCAAACACAACAGTAATCTACGGAGCATTCGAACAAATATCGCTAAAGCAACCTTCGCACACGACAGCAGTTCGAACCGCACGACAATAGTTTATTACATACGATTTACACACGACGCACGACTTTTTCATACGATTAAGTTTGTTTTTACTATTATTGTAATCTGTTGTACACAAAACACCTGTTACAAAAGGACTTTCGCCCCTGTTTGGCGACTATAGTGCATCGTCGACTTCCACAAGTCGACCGCGGTTTTTTCCCTCGTATTGGGGTTTTCCGCGTCACCAATTCCCTTGTCCTATTTATTTTTCTTGCGATTTTCTTGATTGGTCTTGAGATCCATTTCTTTAGTTGTTAAAGTCCACATCAACCTTAAGTTGTCCTTTTGGGTGATTTTTGGCATTAATAGTTTGGCGTCATCCGTGGGACCCCATCTAGAAAAAATCTCAGGCCAACGCATACGTCGCTCTAACGATCTTGTGAAGTTTTTGTTACTTTCAGGTAAATGGCAAATTATCAAGATCCCATTATTCAACTTCAATCAGAATTGAACGCGGTTCGAAGTCAGATTCAAGCCCTGCATGAGCAGAATCAGAAGGCAGCCGCGGAAATCTCCTCTCTGAGGAATCCGGCGATTGGTAACTCCTTTGGACCTCAGAACGGTCCCCGACCTATGGGTGCACCTTTCATAAGGCCCCAATTCCAGGCAGGTCCAGGGCCATTCGCCAACAATTCAGGTCCGGGGCTATTTGTCAGCAACCCTCATCAAGGACCATTTCCCCCTCAACACTTGAGACCGCCACCTTTGCATAATGGATCCCCGCCATACTTCATCCCTCTCAACGGGGATGCCAATGGTTCTTCATACGGGAACGATACACACACGGCGACGGCCACGAATTCAGGGGTCGACCCTCCGACAGGTGTAAACTCCGATCCTAACGACCCTGTCGCCCAGCGACTTAGGTTATTGGAAGATCAGAACGAAAAGATGTTATCGCTACTTTCCGAGTTACCAGGCGTCGTCGTCCCCATCGACGTCGAGCCCCGCACAGGATTTCAAGCATCGCCTTTCATTGACACGATAGCGACTGTCGACGTTCCAAAGAAGTACAACATTCCTGCTTTTACGCCCAAATATTCAGGAATAACCGATCCAACGGAACATATTGCACAATACAAACAATTGATGTGGACAGTATCAATCCCACATCAATATCAAGAGGTGTGCATGTGCAAAAGCTTTGGCGCGACTCTTACAGGTCCTGCCCTCTAGTGGTTGATCAATCTCAAACCCAATTCCATCAGCAACTTTGCGGAGTTGGTCAACCAGTTTTCGCAACAATTTGCCAGTAGTTGCAAGATGGAGAAGTAGACTAGCGACCTGTACTACGTCGTCCAAAAATCCAGAGAGTCCATCCGTGGTTATTTCAACCGTTTTAACGCAGAAATGATCAGCATTCGAAATTGTGACATCAAGACTGCCATTGAGGCCTACAAACGAGGTCTTGACGACAACACTACAGGATTGTACGTCGATCTTACGAAGTACCCGCTAGAGAATTTTGAAGACGTATGAGCTAGGACTTTGGCCTACATGAGGGTCGAAGATGACCTAGCCTTCTGCCGTAAGCATTCCACCGACAAAAAGTCGCTCGGGATCAAGAAACCAGATTTCAAATCCAAGCCGAGCTTCAAGACGGAACCAGCGCGTTAGATATCGAACGTTCGGTTCGATAAGAAAAGGAGCAATCCTACGCCCTGATTCCCTCAATATCCTAAGATATCCTCTTACGGATTCAAGGGGACATCGAAAGAATTAGTCGAAGTTCTTAAAAGCATTCAGTCAACTGTCCGGTGGCCCAAGAAAAGCGATAAAGATGACGACAAGAAGGATAAGACCAAGTGGTGCGACTTTCATAGCGACCATGGTCATACGACAGATAACTGATAGGTCGGGTATCACCCCCCCTAAATCTAACCGCAAGTGTACGGGTCGAAGTCAAGTAATAGTACTAGAAAGTACGAGTATCGAATCACGGGGAACTAGGAACTAAGTATCACAATTACTACAATCACTATTAACTAAACTGTCGAAATTGAGAGATGGTTGGTATTAAACTAATTAATTGCAATAAGAAAATCATAAACGGAACAGTAGACAACTTGAGAAAAATTCGATAGAGAAAACAATTGAGGGTTGGAAATCCTTAGGTTTTCACATACGAATATCTGACTTGAAACAATTACCAGTTAATCCCCTTAATGAATACCCAATCTCTAAAATCACTGTTGTTCTCTTTCGAGCAACATCGGGTTTTTATTTTGAAAAGGACAAGTTTTATCTTTCGATCTCAACCTATGGATTTCAAAACACATTAAGCACAAGATTCATGTTTGAACGGATAGATTTTATCTCTTGATCTCAACCTAAATGGTCCAATTAGGACTAAGGCGTATTTGGTATATCTCTATCACCAAAACTCGCCTTAGGCATGCAATTCCTAGTTCTAGCTAATAGTTAATTCTCTCGAACTCAACTGGAAACAACAAAACAATTGAAAGCTAGCTAAACTCTCAAAAGCATTAAGAATCAAATTGCATACTTCATTAATTAAGGAAAAACTGATAAACGTTCACGTCATCTGTTCATATGCTTACAAACCCAATTCAATCCAACCCCCAACATCTAAAATTAGTTCATGTTGGTGGTGGATTCAAACATAAGAAAAAAGGTGAAAACGTGTATGTAAACATAATGATAATGAAAGCGATGAATGTAATGGTGACTCCCTTCTCTCGTGTTCGTATCTACTTCGCGTGATGAATTCCTTCTCGATTGATCCTCTATCGTGGCTCCGAAAGCTCCGAAAAGTCTCCAGAAATCGCCCCCAAGTCGTCTCTGGCCGTCGTGTGTGATTTGCGTGCCGAATTGTAACCAGAATGACCTAAAATCTGAAAATCGCCAAACTAATACGCTGGAACAGGGAGTCCCGCGACTTGTCCCGCGGTTTGCAAACCGCGTGGCAAGTCGCCCGGTTTTCTGAGGGGTGTTTGGGTCAGTATCGGGTCCTGGTTCGGGCGCGGGTCTTGGGCTTGGATCTCGGGCTTCCGTTGGGCTTCGTTTTGGATCTTTTTAGGCTCTTTTTAGCTTCTTTTCTTGAATATTACTACCTGTTAAAGAACCTGCACATTCCACTAAATAAACCATAAAATCCCGCTTCTTTGCTTAAATACAAGCCAATCTCATTGGTTTTAGGAGTGAAAATAACGCGAAAAAGTGGCGTTATCAATAACTGCCTTGCTTTGCAGAAGGAGTTAGCCTGGATCGTCCCCAAAGGCCATCTGCAAGGCTTGATTGATAAAGAACCTACACCAGTTGATAACGTAAGACCAAAATCCCCCGTCCATGAAAAAGTCGTCAACTGTGTGATGGGTGGATCAGACGTCTGTGGTTTAACCTATTCAGCAGCCAAGCGGCACGCCAGTCAATCGTCGGGAGAATACCCCATTCCTCGGTCGTCCCGACCAAAACAAGAATTGGAAGTGGAGGCGATGCCACTAACGTTCGATCAGGACGACCTCCAGGACAGTTGGCAAAAACATCACGATGGCCTAATTATCCAGCTCACTATCGGCAATTGTTCGACCAAAAGAGTACTGGTCGACGGGGGCAGTTCGGCCAACATCATTTTCCTAAGCACTATCAAAGCCATGGGAATCGATAAATCAGAGATCACCCGTCGTTCGACGACTCTGATAGGATTCAATGGCGATTCTACCAACACTTTGGGAGAAATCATCCTCCCAGTGTATGCTAAAGGGGTCAACAAGCAAAAAAAATTAACGTTATCGACTGTTCGTCAGCCTACAATGTTATACTTGGACGACCGTGGATCCACGGTATGAAGGCGGTCCCCTCGACCTATCATTAGACGATCAAATTCCCGACGCCATGGGGAGTACAAGAAATCAAAAGCGAGCAGAAGACCGCCCGTGATTGCTACAAAGCAACGATGAAGCCTCAGAAAAAGGACATCTAGCAATTACACAAGCCTCACACGGCAATTGCACCGCAGATCCTAACCGATGCTGACTTCATTCCTGAACTAGAAAAGGAAGCACAGGTCGAGGCATGTGTTGTGGCGACTATAAGCGACACGACCTGACTAATCCATGTCGACAGTTTTTCATACGCTAAAAAGGCAGGTCTCGGTGTCGTCTTACAGTCCCCACAAGGGGGCAAAATGGTGTACCCCATACGAATTCCATTTTCCAGCGAATATAGCTCACGACTCGGGGGTAGTCGGACCTCACGACAGAAGTAATTCTCCAATAGCCGATGTTAAACGTCACCAGGTACGTAACGCCCGTCAACGACATTCAGGTATGATATACCAACCTTCTGAAGCTTTACATACGTCCTTAATCCCACGACCCTTCATAAGGTAGGGAATGTACATCACTAATAAATTACATTCTGCCCCCAGGGCAATAAATTTTCCTGTTAGTCTTTACAAATTATTCCTCTAAACGGACAGAAGTAGATGCCTACTCCCAGATTCGGGACATCTCTTTCATCCAGACTAACATCCTATGCAGGTTCGGAATTCCTTCCGAAATCATGTAGGACAATGGTCTTCAGGCGACCATACGTCTAGATCGTAATATCAACTTACGATCTCAACCCCACGTAGCTGGGCTATAGTACATTTTATTTCTTTTTTACTTTCGATTTATTTCGATAAATGATTACTGACTTAAGCATCGGAGGGTCGTTGGTCAAACCAACGACCACCCCTGAATATTACATTGCAGGCTCGCAGGATCGCACGAACGTCAGTCTTACGAACTGTATCGTGAGAAGACAAAGTCTTTCAGACTACAAGGTCATGATAAATATGTCACGCCCGAAAAAGTCATGACTCATAACTCATGACTCATACGACATAAACTGAATCTTACAATTCGTTACATAGATCTTACGATCACAACAGGTGCATCTTACTCTGAATCCCAAAGTTAAAGTCTTATGACTTGAACTCCATGACTTAGAATATATAGTCGGCCCAGTCGCCCGGTTACTTCTAAACTTATTCTTTTCTCACGACCTATATCGTGAGGAATAAAGGTCTCGACGACTTAAAGGACCAATCTTACAATTCAAATTGTGTGGAACAAAGTCTCTACAACTTGAATATCGATCTGACGATTTATATCGTGGGAAATAAAATATCACAACTGTTATGGCTCCTACGTCATAAACAAGATTTAAATGATTCATTATCTTGAATCATACAGGTATACCAGAATCCAAGTTTGGAAATCCAAGTTTGGAAACAAAAGTCTTACGACTTAAGATTTATCGACCCTAGTCGCCCGATTATCATGAAAACTACAAGTACTTCAGTCGTTCTATTGCTTATTTTGTTTATTTACGACGAAGTAAAGTAACGCGACGACATAACAAAAACTTACTTGTATTCACACTGTCAAAAAATTACAAGCAAAAGGGCACGACCGATTATAGTCGCCCCACATCAAAAATAAACTAAGGACTAAAAATTCAAGGCAGAGGGGAGTCCTCAGCGACCTCATCGTCTGTCGGGTCTCCTTCTTCGAGCTTGTCTTCTTGGTCGAGTTCTTCCTCGTCCCCGACTTGCTCCAAGAAGGTTTTGACCTCCTCTTCGGCTCCGGCCATAGGGTCTAACCCCCGTAAATGGTGACGCATGATCGCCGCTCGAACCCTCAGACGGGTTAGAGCCTCAAACGACTGGAGACTTTCCTCTAAGGATGTCATGCCCCCCTCTTTTGCCTCGACGAGCGACTTAAGGTCCTCGACCTGTTTTTCGCTCTTGGCCTAGGAGTCCTTAGTCGCTCCTAACTCTGTCTCAGTCGCAGAGAACTTCTCAAGGGTCTCTCTTAGATGCCGCTGAAGGTCTTCCTTCGCGTTCATCGACGCCGCGTAAAAGTTCTGGACTTCGGCAAACTTCTCAGAAAGGCACTCGGCCCTTTCCATCGCCAGCTTCTCCTGATCCCTTGCCACACGAGCTTCCTCCTGCGCCTTGTGCATTTTTTCTATGGCAACGGGAGTAACCCTACGGATTTTATCCATATGGGCATACAAGCAGAGGGAAGTCTGGAACGCCTGTAAGCGCACGAATACACTAACGTTAGAAAACAATCGACAAAATTACATAAGACAGGCGGATCGTACATACCTTAAAGGTCAGTCCTGCGACGTGCGACCCCATGTTGTCGACCGTGACATCTTCCAATTGCTCCTTAAAGGACGGCAGGAGGAACTTCTCCAGATTAGGGAAGATCGTATTGCTATCCATCTCTTCCCTGGCCATGAAGTTTGACGGCAGTGTGAAGTTCACCGTCATGACATCAGTGGACTCCTCCGTCCTCTTACTGTTTCCCTTGTCGGCCGACGAGGGAGAAGGACCGACCTTATCAAATAGAGGAGGGGCCACGCTCACTGGAATCGCATCAATGACTCCCGGTGGCGTCTTCGTCTTCTCAGCGGTGGCGACCCTAGACGGGTCACCTCCCTTCGACGACGGTTCCCTCCGGTGAACCGTCTTGGACTTCTTTACCCCCGACGACGGGGGTGGGGGAGCTTTTCGCTTCAACTCCTTGGCCTTACGAGCCAACAGGAGTTGGGACTTCTTCTTCTGCACATCAGGGGTAGGCACATCGCCCTAACCACCTACAAAACGACAGAGGTACGATAAGATAAAAGATGTATAAACAAAATGTATGACATACCGGGTAAAACGTACGACAAATTATCTGATGTCTCTTCTTCCTCCTCTTCTATCTCTGCTTCTTCTCTTACAGGGATCTATGTCCATGTCAGCTCGACGACCTCGTCGTCTGAACCTTCGTCTCTGAGACCACATTGGACGAAGAAAGATCTATCTTCCGGATTATACATCCGGAATTTTTCAATCTTCGCCTCCATCTCCTTGGACTCGCTAACATCAGGGAACGTAAGGGCTGAAATAAAAACTTACGATCAACTATAATACACGACCCGGAAATAATATACGACAAATGAAAGACTTACTGTCGGTGTTCCACCCTGCAGTAACCCATGACGTGTCCTCCTACAGAAGCTCGAGCGATTGCGTCTTGCCAAAGACGTATCGAGCCTTCCACCCACGGTCGTTCACTTGGGTGTTCAACACCAAGACCTGAGCTTTCTTATACTTGGAAAATAAACTGTACCGGTGGTAGTTGTCCACCTTGGCTACGTGGGACGCCAGAAGGTCCTCCACCATGAACGGACTCGTCCACTCGCCGGTGATCCTATCGATCACACGGACTATTCGCCAGAACTGGGGCATCATTTGGGCAGGCGAAAGACGGAACTTCTCCAGAAACTCCCTAACTAACGGGGAGAATGGCCACTTAAAACCCACCTTAAAAGGGTATTCGTACAAAACGAAGTGCCCATTCGGGCATTCAGACGGCCGAAACTGACCCGACGAGTATATCTGAATGACATCAGGAACACCGGACAAGGTCCTGAAAACCTCTAAGCTCTCTTGACCAATAATGGTGCTTCCAGGTTCGATCGACATTTTTTCTCTACAACTTGAAGAATACAAAAAAATTCCTTCTAAACTTATAAACACTCGAGGCACACGAAAGGATGGCAAGCAAATCTCTCTGAAATCCTTTCCTAAAAACACAAGTGAGCGTAAAAAGAAAACGATCCCCAGGATCGCGCTATTTATGGCAAAGATCGTGTCAGAATGATCCTCTGGATGGTCGACACCTGTCCATCGCCTTTTCGCATGCATCATGCCCATGGGCGACACCTGTCCTCTAAACGGCTCTACGCCTCTGACACGTCGTCATGACGTCACGACCTTTTCGTTTCCTCCAATCCAAATTGAACCAAGACGGTTGGAATTCGACCAGATCCTCTCCCTGCGCGACACGTGTCAAACCACTTCGTCAGATTTAAAATTCGAATTTCACGCCTAAATTCAAATTTTGGGGCAAACTGTTTGGGTAAAAAATCACACCTCACGACCGACGATAGAAAACTCAAAATAACATTTACATAAGACCACTATTGTATTAAGATAAGGTCTTCCAGGTTATTTACAGACGAGTACCTGGTCGCACATTTTTCTGACAGTCGTATGTTCCATACGACCGACGTCCGAGACTTAAGACGGTCGTACGATTACACTAACCGTTAACAGTCAACACCCGTTTCTTTTGTTCATTAATGCAAGTCCACGAGCATTCATCGTACAACGGCCAGTAAAGGACGAGCTATTAATGGCATTAAAGGCCCGACAGCGGTTACGAAGCAAGTCATCAAGACACATTTATTACCAACGGAAGCTATATAAAGGCATGCTCTACAACCGAAAAAGACATTTGTTCCCAAGCTATTACACATCGCAAACACAACAGTAATCTACGGAGCATTCGAACAAATATCGCTAAAGCAACCTTCGCACGACAGCAGTTTGAACCGCACGACAATAGTTTATTTCATACGATTTACACACGACGCACGACTTTTTCATACGATTAAGTTTGTTTTTACTATTATTGTAATCTGTTGTACACAAAACACCTGTTACAAAAGAACTTTCGCCCCTGTTTGGCGACTATAGTGCACCGTCGACTTCCACAAGTCGACCGCGGTTTTTTCCCTCGTTTTGGGGTTTTCCGCGTCACCAATTCCCTTGTCTTATTTATTTTTCTTGCGATTGTGTTGATTGGTCTTGAGATCCATTTTTTTAGTTGTTAAAGTCCACATCAACCTTAAGTTGTCCCTTTGGGTGATTTTTGGCATTAACAGTATGGTATATTGGTATTTGTTGTTCATTACAATCTGGATGTTTTCGATTTGTTGTATGGTATTTGCTGTTCATTACAATCTGGTATTTGTTTTTTACAAACTCGTTTTTGATTTGTTGTTTTCGACCTACAATCTGGATGGTATTTGCTGTTGGTTTTTTATTTTCAAGATATTTGTTGTTTGTTTTTTATTTGAAATATATGATTCAGTTTTTGATCCAAGTGTTTTATTAGTTAGGTGTTGACGTGAAGTGCGGTGAACTCGTGAAGTGTCGTGAAGACATGAAGTGTTTTTTTCGTTTTGTTGATGTCATGTTAAGACTCAAGAATTTCTAATTTGTTTATGTAATAATTATTTTTGTCGGATTAGTTTTCAGTTTTCACCGTTTGTTGTATGAAAATTACGTTGGTACTTTAAGTTGTTGTTTTCTACTTTGCAAGTGTTTTAAAATTACGTTTTATTGTAAGAAATGTTTAAAAAAATGACAGCGGGTACCTGGAACCGGAACCGGTTCCAAAATAAAGAGAATCGACGGGAGCGGTTCCGGTTCTTTCTTTCTAGGAACCGCCGGTTTCGGTTTCGGTCGGGTACCCGGTATTGCTCACCCCTAGTGCATGCGATTTGGTCGAAACGTAAAATAATATAGATCTTCTTCAAACTGTAAGTCTGACAACCAATATGTTATTTGTTCTAAAATAGTGACTATAATGTCATGCACACCAAGCAATCAATATAATTTATTTGTATGGATCAGTAACAATGGTAATAACAACCGAAAATGCACAAAACAACACTTTAATATGAACCATCATACACCCTTCATACACTTACTCACGCCATGAGTATCAATCAATTCGTGCACTTAATAGTGTGCCACGAAATATACTAGCACAAAGCTCAAAAGAGAGATCACACAATATCAAATTTCCAAAAATTTCCTTTTGGTTGCAATACGACATAAAATAACATTTCTTAACAAAACTCGCATGGAATAAATTTCTCAATAAAACTCATAAACCAACACACGCCATAAATCAAGCTTACGCATTTCAAAGTTTCATCCATGCGTCGCAAAACGACATAAAATAAAACTCCATAAGATTCAATAATGTCTAAATAAAACTCTATGAAACTCAAGGGGCATCCGTTCAATCGAATGGTGCCAAAATTCTCACTTCCAATGATTAAATCGCATATGACAAATTTATAAATAAATTATCATAAATTTTCTCAATAAATATAAACTCACGCAATAATCCAATTGGATTTTTCTAATATTATTATATCAAGGGTATTTTCGTCATAACTTCAATTCTTTTGAGCGACACAAAATCCATATAGTTGGTGATGGCGGATCTCAGCAAGTTGGCGTTGATTACACTGAAACGTTTAGCCATGTGGTTAAACTGCCCACCATCTGATCAATTTTGAGCATTACATTGTCTAAGTCTTGGCCTATTCATCAGCTTGGTGTGAAAATGTATTTTTGCACGACACTCCCAACAAATCAGTCTATATGCATCAACCAATGGGTTTCCGAGATCCTCATCATCTGGATTATGTCTGTTATATGGCCTCAAATAGGCCTCATAGGCATAGTACCAACGATTCGATGATTATGTCTATACTTTTGGTTTCTCTCATAGTAAATGTGATCATTCATTATTTATTTATTATCAAGGAAATGACCGTACTTACCTACTTTTATATGTCGATGACATAATCCTCACTACTTCTACTGACAAACTATGCTTAATCATCATGAGCTTCTTTGGCTCTAAATTTGCTATGAAGGACCTCAAGCCCCCGGGTTACTTTTTAGGTATTGCGGTTACACCTCATAAAGACTGGATCTTCTTTTCTCGGCACAAATATGCGGAAGAAATAATCGCTCGACCCGACATGTCCTCTTGTTCACCTTGTGTCACACCTATCGATACTAAGGCCAATAAGCTCTAAACATGTCCCTCCTTTTAGTTATCCAACTTGCTACCTAGTCTCACATAGGTGCACTTCAGTATCTCATCTTCTCCCGACCATATATTACATACGTTGTTTAACAGCTATGTTTACATATGCATGATTCCAAAGAGGAACATATGGATGCGTTGAAACGCATCATTCATTATATCCAGGGAATGTTTAATTTTGGCTACAACTGTATAAATCTTCACTTGCATCCCTGATTTCTTATATTGACGCAGACCGGGGCATGTGTTCTGACACTCCTCACTTTACTTTTGTGTATTGTGTTTTTTCTTGGTGATAATCTCCTCTCATGGTCTTCAAAGCACCAACCAACATTGTCATGTCCAAGCACAAAGGCCCAATATAGAGGAGTTGCAAATGTCATGTCCGAGTCTTGTTGAATTTGTAATCTTCTTTTGGAATTTAATTGTCTTGTTCAAAAAGCTATTCTAGGATATTGTGACAATGTAAGAGCATCCCCAATCATGAACCTCATTAGAGGTTCATGGTTTAGCCACATCAACTTTCTTTCTTTGCCACATCAGTTTTCTCTTTCCTACACATCTCATAAACCTTTCACCCCCAATCATGGACCGGTTCATGATCTATTTAATAAAAAACTATAATATTTAAACACAATATTTAAGAATTACAATAATTAAAAGTTAAAAGAAAAAAAATTATAATTATAATTATTAAAAATTACGTATTGACAATAATTTAAAAAAATACACTAATAAAATGAAAATTTAAAATAAAAAATGATATAAATAACAAAAACTATTTGTTTTGTAATAAACAAAAGTTAGTCATAAATTACAATTTTATTATATACAACTAACTAACTTTAATAATCTATTAAATTGTTAAAAAAATAGCTGATTAATTATGCATTATACAATTAAATTTGATTATTTATATATTATCTATTAATGGGACCCACAAAAATTGGAAAAGAAGCCGTCCATGTTTAAAAACCGTTCCCTTGCCATGGGGAGGGAACCACTTCTTTCCAATGGTTCTCTTTTTTCAAGAACCGGTTCATGCTTATGTGTAAGGTTCCTAAACCCACCATCAGAGATGCTCTAAGTGCGATATATTTATCTAGAAATCCGGTACTTTAACTAACTAAACACATTGAAATGGACATTCATTTCGTACATGAGGTCTCTTGAGGTGAAGTGGCGTCCTACTTGTCCTCTCCGACTATCAAATTGACGACATCTCACCAAAGGGATACCACATGTATTTTTTTTTTTTGATTTCAAAACCAGTCTCAACGTAAGGCAAGGGCGTCATAGCAATATTGTAAATATATAAGATATATCTATTGTAAATAGAATAGATATACTAGAATCCCTTAATCATAGCCATCTCTTTCTCATGTATATTGTTGTAAAAGCTTTCATTGTGAAAATTCAAGGATCACATTCCTAATTTTTTTTTGAGTATATAATATTTATATACGATAAATATAACAAATAAGTTTGAACCCCTAACCACCTAAAAGGCTAAAATCTCAGATACCACTAGACCAAAAGACCCTTTGGAGAAAGGATGTGGGGATGAATGAAAAGCCCAAAATGTCAATTAATTAATTAGGGTCTGGATTACATTCATCATATATCTACAATAATAATAATAAGTCAGTGCATGAGATGCAGCCATTTCTTAATTAATTAAGCTTAAAAGTTATCTACTGTTAGATCATTCCCTCCCTTTTTGTTACTGCACTTCCAGAGAGAGAGAGAGAGAGAGAATATATATAGGAATCATTTGCATACAGTCTTGAGTTTCTTTGCCGCCTGTGCAAACCCCACGATCACCTGCAACTCGTCCAGTGTCTGTGAAAACCAACAAACATTCATTCCCACCATTAATTACTTCATCAACCCAACAATATGCTGCTAATAAAACTTACCTGTGATATGAAATGCCTTTGAACAATGTCCACAAGCTGCTCCTTAGATGGGTTTGGGATCACACCCGCCTACAAATCAAAAACATATAAAAACTTCATATCCCTCCCACACACACGCACAAGTATATACATAGACAGAGGGAGGTTCAAGAGAAAACCTCAAAAAAAATGAAAAACTGTTTTATCTAGACGGTATGCACGTGTGAATACAAGTAAATTAAGTTGTTTTTTGGTTTTTATGCACATGTGCATGTTACAAATTACTTGTATGCACAAGTGCATACCGTTCAGATGAATGACTACTCGGGTGTTCCTCAGTTTTTCATTTTTTTGCGGTTTTCCTTGAACCTGACCCTATATATATGTATGTGTGTGTATCTGCGTGCGCGCATATATTCTACTCCTTCCATCCCAATAAAAAAAACACGCAATTTTATAAATGTGTAATTATTACAATTTTACCCTTAATAATACCAGAAGTAATAAATTTCTCCATCTAATTAAGGGTAATTAGATGGTACTCACAAGATTGAAGTGTCGCCAATATCTACGTAAGGCAGCCATCTCTAGTTTGCTGAGATCAACCTTCTGAAAAGATTATATGTAAAAAGACAAATCCTTTCCCAAAAACATATGTACATTTTAAATCAAATAGACTTCTTTTCAACTTCAAATAGCAGATCAATTGTTAACCAAATCCTTATTAAGTTTGGTTTCTTAAGGAATAATTAATTAATAATTATAGGTAAAGTAAGAAGTGAGAAGTGAGAAGTGAGAAGGTTTTAATGCATTTCTTTTTTAAAATGAAATGAGGGTACTAATCGATAAAGTTTGCATACATACCACGGACCCACGAGAATTCGTAAAAGAGGTCTTGGATTGCGAGTCACAAGATAGAGACCGGCTAACAGTCTTGTGTGACGACGACCCTGCTGATTTATGCGGGCGGTGGTGCCTTGATCGGTGATGTGACTTTTGGGTGTCATCAGAAGCTGAAAACATGGAATTAACCAACACAATTATTTTCTCAATGTGGGTCCATTTGCACAACCTTAATGGAATGCATAATAGAGTTCCTAGCAGTAGTAAAAAAAAAGTTAAAGTGCAACCATGTGGCTAAGGTATCCAATGTAGAAAAAAAACAACTGCAAAAGATTCAAAAGTATCATAGAAAAAGACACGTTTCCGATGAAAATTTTACGAAATTGTCGATTACAAAAGTATGACTAACCCAGATCAGAACCATTGTTCCATTGTCCATTTTCAAACTCAAGATCATCATCTTCTTCATTACCAGTAGGAGCTTCAATCACACTTAGAGCATTCCTTTGTAACTTCACTTCTATTCCATTCGTCAGCACCTACAGTTCATTCACAAGAAATTCAGATCAAAAACCAACAAAATTTCAAGATTTCGGCATTTTAAAGAATACGATAGGATGAGTGCACCAAAAACATGATTATGTTATAGACCCTTAGACAAAAAATAAAGCTTTCTTTCGTGTTCAATCAAAAAGATATTTTTTTATAAAAACGCCAAGAATGTTTGTCTAAAAGCACAAAAAATGCATGTCTTGAAGAACAATTTGCATCAAATATATGGTGTAATTATAAGTGATATATAGTTTGCAATCTTATAATATAAATATTTTTAAAAAATGTGAACAAATGCCAAACGGGTTTCCATGTGAAATGGTATGCAGATCATGAAGACTCGAAGCAAATCAAACAGAACCATAAAAGCAACCTTATCTGTATAATTCTTTAAAGCCAACATGAAAAAATTAATTACTGAACAGGAAATGTTTAATTACTATATATATATATATATAGAGAGAGAGAGAGAGAGAGAGAGTAGTACATTTGACCACAAAACTCAAATGACATTTTTGGGAAATAATTATTATCAATTATGTCCAAGTAAAAAATCAAACTAGATTTAAAGCTTATTCAATTGACATCAAGATTTATCATAATTTCAATATAAATATTATCCATACACATCTTTAGCATAAAAGATACACAAATGAACAGGATGTTCACAGAACTCAATCATGGGGAACAAAGAACCCTAAATTTCCAATTTAAAAATACATTTGAATCCACAAGATTACAATTTAGATCACATGCAAGACCTCCAAAATGGCATTCAAAGTCAATAATAGAAATATTTAATTAATACAAAATCTTTAAATAAATTACAATCCCAAATGAAATTACATTTACAACCCTTAGATCCATTGACTTCCCCTCTTTTAATCAAAAATAATTTAATCCCCAAATTTTCAAAATCAATAATTGCATTACTAGAACTGCATTCAAAAAAATTAAAACCCAAATTTGAATTGATAAATTAGAAATTACCAGCCAATGCCAGCCTCCGAGACCAACAGCCTTCTTAACAACACCTTGTAGCCCAACAAGAACAGATTTCGTACGGTTGTTTCCGGTGACAACCACCTTCGTATGGCGGGGTAAAACAGACAATTCTTCCTCGCTGCTATCGCCTCCTCCGCCACCACCACCACCGCCACCGCCGCAACTCTGAAATTGAGCAGAAGAAGAAAACACACAACCACCACCACTATTCACATAACTCTCCTCCATTTCTTCTCCTTCCCTTACAGCATTATCCGCAGAAAATTAAAACACCAAATATGAAGAATTACGAATCAAATTTTTATGTAACGGAAAGATCAAACACTTGGGAGTTAGAAACCGATGACATTTGGAGGATGAAAAGCAAGAAAATAAGGACAAAATTTGGGGTTTGAAACACATGAGAGAGAGGAGGAAGTGGGTGAGAGTGACACAAGTATGTGTGACTGTGTGTGTTGAATTGTAGTTTTTTTTTTTTTTTGCTTCTGAATCCCGACGAGATGGGTTGGACGAATGAGAGAGCGACACGTATGAAGAGGGGTGGTTCAATTTACGGTGGCGTGATGCAATAATGCTATACCACTTAGCGGTTTTATTGTTTCTGTAATATATGACTTTTGACTCTTTGACTGATGTTGGTTTAAAGGTATGGGAGTGGGTCCTTGTTTATTTACTGTTATGCCCTTCAAGGAAAACCCCCATTTTCAAATTGGAAAATTTAAGTTTCTATGCTAAATAGTGCCCTAAATTACAAGAATATGCTTTTGTTTACCATCATTTGTAAATTTGCTTATTTTGTAATGATAAAAATACCCATAAACATGCTTCTTGTTTCTGTAAATAATTTGAATCATAAACCTGAATCATTTTAAGATACAAATCGCAAGGATCCGTTTCATTACAAATTTACTTTTTTTTTGGTAAATGTGGCTTTTTGGGCCAGCTTACGCGCACCGACTAATCTCCGGGCGACCATGAATGGTGTGGAGTCATCGTCGGTGAACCTCCATGGCCACAAGGGCTTTGGCAGTGCCTGGATTTGAACCCTGTGTAGATGAGCTTCCACTACATCCCCCAAGGCTTTAAGGACCCAATCCATTGTAATCACTAAGACCATCCACACCAATGAAATTTTAATGTAACAACCTAAAACTCAAAGTAGCAATAACAATAAAAATTTATTAAAATGACCCCAAGTAAACAAGTCAAAATCAATTACATCTCAGAGTTTAAAGCAGGTAAACATATAGTTGAGAATTCATAAAATGAACTAAACCAACTTAAAAGTCTAATTATCTAGCTACAAGGTACTAAATCCATCTTCTAGACCCGGGCTCACATTTTACCATTTCCTTTGCTAGAGCTCTTGGAATGGTGCTTACCCGAAAAGGTTTTCAGTTTTATAAAAGATATGGTTAGACTAGTGAGTTCTCTTCAGTACAAAATCCACACAACAAAATACCATCAAAACGAGTTGTAAAAAGAATAGTGATAGTTCACACATTAAACAATTATCTACATTTTTAACACATGTAGATTGCACACGCTTATGTTCACGCACATCTGCCCTTAGATAAATGACATGAGAATTCATGCATTTTAATTGGATCACACCTTCCATAATAATCCATCAAATGTCCCACTCCAATGAATGCACACTTTGAATATTAGTCAATTTCCAAATTTAGCAAGTTTCAATTACGAAATAAATGGTTTTATAAATCAATCATGCATAACATTGTTCATTTATAAAAAGTTTGATAAGTAGGAAAAACTCACCCGAGGTCCAAAGTCCTACCATTACTCTCACAGGACTAATTGGCATTGCCACTGGCAATGCTGACACCTAGGTAATTGGGTGTCCATAAAATATTAATTAAAATATGGCTTACGAGTCCTACGACTCTTCTAATCCAACGGTGACTTTACTAGCATAAATTTGAAGTATATTCGTGACTGAATGTCACAAATACTAAATTGGCGATTTATAACCAATTTTAACACTTGTCGGTCTGAAATATATTTTAACTCCTAAGATCCCTTAATCTGCATCTTTAACAGGGAATCATCATATTAAAATTAATTTGACCAACCTATGAGGTTCGAATTCCAAAGTATGCTTAAAACGGAACATCTTATAATTAAGGGCTCTCATATTAAAATACTCGGGATCTTCAAGGGAAGTATTTAATAAGTTAAGGGGTTGGAACTACCAAAACCCCAAACCTCATCAAAGAGACATAGATCCTAAACTTTATCCGTCCATCATTTGAGCCGGGTATAAAACCCTCTCACTTACGTAAACTAAACATTCAGGTCACTTCTCATGTGCCTCTCAGTCGATGCTTAACCCTAGCCTCTCTTTCTTCTCTCTCAATCTCCACCGACCATGACGGCGAGTACCGTTGGTGAACCACCGATGGCCTCATGTAATTGGACTCCGACCTCCCCTGCCTCCTATGCCGATGTTCACAGCGGTACACATGCCCAAATCGAGTGGAACGTTGAACGGTCTTCTCAACCATCCCTAATCTCGCTCGATGACACAATGAACTCAGAAGCCTAGAACAACCCATGTCGAGTTCCAAAGTTTGTTGGGACAAAAGTCGAGGTTCAAATTCCAATCCGAATTGAGTGCAATGGATCCGGGTAGCTAAGCCTAGATTTTGCTCTAAGAACAAGGTTTGGTTTATGAATGCCCAACTTAGACCATGAGTACCGCTTCCTATCATACCCACTGAACCCTGATGCCACCTCAATGCCACATCAGTTTTTCTCTTTCCTACCCTCCTTACCCTAAAGTGGAGTACCGCTTCCTATCATACCCTCTGAACCCTGATGCCACCTCAGCGTCACATCAACTTTTTTAATTCTTTTATTTATACATTTAATTATTTAACAAAATAAAAATATTCATATATTTTTTAATAAATAAAAATAAGATAAATAATAAAAATAAAAATTAATAACATTCATTAAAAATTTAAAAATTACAAAATACAAAACACTAAAAACTAATATTAAAAATTATGTAATTTTCTAATTCTCTCTTTCTTCGCCAAAGTAGCCCTCAAAATATCTCCCGTAAGGTGATCATGCGGGGCTATGAAAAACTCGAAGTCTTTATTAAATCGTTTTTCTAACTCGAGTTGCAACTGTTTTTCTTCGAGTTCAAGTTTTTCATTTTGTAATACATTGTATTGTCAGCCCGATGGTTCATCGTCATCATCGGAAGTTTTGGTACGTTTTGAAGCCCGGGATGTATTTGTCGACATCGTTGGAACCGGATTCCATTTTGTAGATTTTTTGAGGACCTCCCAAACTTGTTCATGGATGAAAGGAACCCCATTATCCTCTCGGTACCGGTAGTGTGCCGTTTGTAAAATATCGGCTTCACTCATTCCGCTTGATCTATTATTGACCAAGTTGTTGTAGATGCCGGCAAAACACGTTATTTTTTTGTTTAGGTCTTTAAATTTGGTGTTCCGTTGATGAAATGTTCTATAATTTTGGCGACCCACAAATTTATGAAACACCTTCTCGATTCGCTTCAAAAAACTCTCTACATTTATATAAATTAAAGTATAATAATAATAATAATAATAATAATAATAATAATAATAATAATAATAAAAATAAAAATAAAAATAGTACCACCGCTCTGTGCGTTACCGACAACGGGGTCCTCCGAAACGTCAACCCACGCCGACACTAACGCCACTTCCTCCTCTTTACTCCACATCTGTCGGGTGGCTCTATTTTCAATTTTTTTCTTTTTTCCCTCTTGCGTTGGTGTCGGGTTTGGTTGTCGTTCCGGGTTTGATTGTTGTGTCGAGATCGATCGTGGTGTTTGCGGTTCTTGGGTTTCAGGAACAAACTCCTCTTCGAGATCGATTCCGGTGTTGAAAGCCGCGGGTTGAGGAAGTTGGTGATTAGCGGGAGTAAAACCTTGTTGGAGCAAACCTTGTTGGAGCAAACCTTGATATGTAAATTGATGAAGAATATAAGGGTGTTGCTGAAATTGTTGAAAACCAACGTTCGGGGCCGGTTGCGGAATATAACCTTGTTGAGCAAATGCTTGGAAGCTAAGGTCCGGGTCGTGTTGCGGTGTATCCGAACTCCTCAATCGGTTACGACGGGATGTATGTGTCGTGTTTGAATTCATGATGGAAGAAAGTATTGAAAGTATTGAATTTGAAAGAAATGGAAGAAAGTATTGAATTTGAGATATTTTTTGGTGTGAAAAAATGAAGGTGGTAGAGGTTAATATATATAGTGTGTATAATTTGAAAAAAAAATAATAAAAAAGAGCCGTTGGTTAACGGTTATATTTAAAAAAAAATTACGCCAGGTTTCCGAACCCACCCTTACCCGCGACTATGAACCCGCCCTACCCGTACCGTCAACCCGCCCTCACCCGATGGTGAACCAGCCATGGTACCCGAAGGTGGTACGCACGGCCTTATATAATTTTATATTTATGATTTACAATTTAATAAAAAAATAAACAATAGAATGATTTAAATAAACTAATCTAATTAATTAAAATACAAATAATTTAATAAAATAAAATTGTAGTGATGAGTTCTATAATGATTATATGGCATTGAAAGTCGCCTTTCTATTTTAAAAAAGTGATGTTGTAAAAACACTTGTGTCAAAACATTGTGGATGATTTAAAAGCACATGGACAAAAAAATGCAGTTAACTCTATGTTTTTTTTATTTTTGCAGATGACACCATTTACATATTGTATATACATACATACATACATCACCCCCTTGTTAATCACTACTAAAATTAGGAATTCTAATTATGGTTTAGAGGTTCTCTTGGATTTACATATTGTATATTATACCATTTTTCTTTTTCTTTTTCTTTTTCTTTTTTTGGAGATAGAAAGTAAAGAAAGGTCAATTTCAAAATAAATTATAAGGATATAATAATCAGGGTGCAGAATTGTAACACCAAAATTTTCAAACGTGGGTCCAAAATCCGCGTGTGACTGTCTCCGTCTCTCCGATAATAGTACTTTTCATTTATGGTATTTACAAATAAGCCTTTCAACTTAAATTTATTTTCACTTCAAACCTTCTATTTTTCTTATGTTCTACAATTACTTAAAGTTACGAGGCTAATTATTAAATGTTTAGTCGATAAGTGCTTACAGGGTCACTTTATCTTATAAGACGAACATGAGAAAATTTGAGAAAATCTTACTCGGTAAAAACGATGACAAGAACCGACAGTTTTACCCGTTAAGTGACGGTGACAACTCTTACCTGATAAGCGCTTACAGGATAAAAATATTATATACAATGTCGTTTCAATGGACTAAAATCTTATCCAAGATTCAAAGTCAACAACATGCTTGTATTTTTGTATGTTGTGGCAAGAACGGAGACAAAATCGGATGAGAAATTTATAAATTAGTTATACTTTTTTTATTTGAGGATGAAAATTTAGAAATTTATTATTTTATGGTTTAAATATATTTATTAATTGTTAATAGATAAATAAATATGTAAATTATTTGTTTATATTTTGTCAATATTCTCTTTCCTTGTTTGTATAGATTTAGGTCCTATTGTAAACTCTATATATTTTCACATGGAATAGAAGTAGGCATGGCAAATTGCCCCGACCCGCCCCGAAACCCGGTCCACCCGCCCCGACCGGGGCCGGGGATTCCCCGCCAAACCGGGTACCGGGGCCGGGGATTCCCCATTTCAGAAAACCGGGGACGGGGACGGGGACGGGATGCCCATCCCCCGACCCGCCCTGGACCCGGTATATATATATATTAAAAAAATGTATATTTTTATTAAATATATATATATATATATATATTAAAAAAAATTATATATTTTAGAGTTAAATACGAATTTGGTCCCTGTGGTTTACAAATATTAACGGCTAAGGCCCCTTAAAGATTTTTTTAACGATGAACGTCCCTTAACTTTCTATTTCATAACATGTAGAGTCCCTGTGGTTTACAAATATTAACGGCTAAGGTCCCTGTGGTTTACAAATATTAACGGCTAAGGTCCCTTAAAGTTAACTAACTTTGTAAACCACAGGGACTCTACATGTTATGAAATGGAAAGTTAAGGGACGTTCATCGTTAAAAAAGTCTTTAAGGGACCTTAGCCGTTAATATTTGTAAACCACAGGGACCAAATTCGTATTTAACTCTATATTTTATTAGTTATTAAGGGTTTAGGGGGGTTGACCGGGGTTTGACCGGGGCCGGGGGTTATCACAAACCGGGGCGGGGCCGGGGCCGGGGATGGGGGTCCCCGCCCCATACCCGCCCCGTTGCCATGCCTAAATAGAAGGCAGGCAAGGACAATTCCATAATTCACATGGTAATGAGAGCCTAACTTTTTTCTTCTTTCCCCAACACACGTTGTCTTCCCCTGCCCATTGCTATTGCTGCTGCTTCCCTAATTCTTCTTCTTCTTCTTCCTTATTTAGGGTTTATGCTTCTCTGTTTCTTCTACTACCATGGGCGACAAAAACAACGAACCCCAGCCTTCACCATCTCTGCACCCTGCTCAAACAGTACACAATGTCAAAACCCTAGTTCCTCTCACCCTTGATCTCCAACGGGTTCAATACCATACCTGGGCAGAATTATTTCAAGTCACTGCACGTGCCTACAATGTCATGGACCACATCGACGATCCCCTCTCAAACCCACCAGATCCTACTATTTTAGCCGCCAAATGGAAGTAATTGGATGCAAGTGTTCTCTCCTAGATTCATAGCACCATATCTCAAGATCTTCTTCTCACCATCATTCAGACAGGTTCGACAGCTCGTGAGGCTTGGTTGCATCTCAAGAATCTTTTCCATGACAACAAGAGTGCTAGGGCAGCCGATCTTGAGAACGCTTGACAGTTTTCCAAATGTCACAGCCTACTGCCAACAACTAAAAATGCTTGTTGATCAACTCAAATATGCCGATGAAAAGATTAGTGATCAACGTTTGGTTCTGCAATTAATCAACGGACTCACCCATGCCTTCGACACTGTTGGAAGTATTATTAGTCAAATGTCCCCCCTGCCATCCATTTTGACCGCTCGTAGCATGCTTGTGCGTGAAGAGTCCCGCCGCAACCACTCATCTGTAAACTCGGCTTTACTTGTGTGTTCTTCTTCTAGCCATAATGTTTCTGACTCTACTGCCCCGACTGCTGAAATGATCCCCACTACCACCAATCGCAACAATAGTCTAAATGGTAACAAAGATAATCGTCGACGCAATAACCGTCCCACCTGGAGCGGGCAACAACATCACCAGGTTAGTTTAAACCCATCGCCACACCCCTCTATGCACTTGCCATGGCCAACATTGTATCCCTACTACTGGCCAAGCCCTTGGGCTGCTCCCCCATGTCCTTATCCCACAGTTGCAGCCCCCTCGGTCTCATGGCGCCTCTAGTCTTCTCGGACCAGCCCTACGTGGCCCATCCATCCATTGCCCAAGGTTATGCAGCCCCCTCTATGGATACTTCACCCCAATTCACGGAGCTCCCTGGAAGCATTCTCAACGATGAGCTTACAGCATCCTGATGACTCTTGGTTCACGGATACGGGCGCCTCATCTCATATGACTGCTCATCTCGGTAATTTACATACTGTTTTTAATACTAGCACTATTCCTTATGTTTTAGTTGGAAATGGTTCTCGCATTCCAGTGCAAGGATCCGACATAGCAAAATTAACGCCCAACCTTACGCTTCCTAATGTCCTTCTCACACCTCATATTGTTAAAAATCTTGTGTCTGTTCGCAAATTTACATGTGATAATAATGTCTCGATCGAATTTGACCCATTCGGTTTTTCTGTAAAGGATCTTCGGACGGGGGGTCTAGTCATGCGATCAATAGCTCTGGGGATCTCTATCCGGTTACCAAGCCTATCAACCTCAAGCCTTCCACTTCGGTTTCTCTTGTTGTCCTCTCTCCACGATTATGGCATCATCATCTTGGGCACCCAGGCGATCATATTTTTCGTTTGCTTAGAAATAATAAAACCATCACTTGTAATAAGGAGACTATCTCCCATCTTTGTTCTACTTGTGAGGTTGCAAAACATAAATGCTTACCTTTTTCTTTGTCTCAATCTTTCACATTTTCCCCGTTTGACATTATTCATATTGACCTTTGGACCTCTCCTATTTTGAATGGCCAAGGTTACCTGTAACACCCGGATTTTCGGGAAGTACTTTCAATACCATAATTGTGATTTACTCATATAAAAACCATTGTATCTAGTAAGGAACACGCTACTTGTCATCCAGATCAAAGCATAGAAGCTCGGGAAAGAGGAAGACAAAATTTTACTTTCAGTACATTTCTAGCTAAAGTGCCATGCTAAAGTGACACGTGGTCACTTTCGCTGGAACCCCCTCCCCCCCTCCCGAACTTTCGATACATTTCTAGCTAAAGTGCCATGCTAAAGTGACACTTGGTCACTTTTGCTGGAAACCCCTCGAACTCTCGATACATTTCTAGCTAAAGTGCCATGCTAAAGTGACACTTGGTCACTTAAGCCGGTTACTTAAGCCATCGGGGCCCAGTCCTTAAATTCGACTAAAAACGACCATTTCATCACTTTTCTGATTTGAGACCTTCTTTAATGCGATTTTCACAGCTCCCTTAGGTAAGGTTTCACCCTCAATCATCTATCTTCATTTACTACATCTATGAGATCCTTAAGTGGTCATTTATTGCAAATCTAGGGCTAGCATTTGGTGAGAAGCTTCTCTAGAGCTCGTCGCCTTGGGGAGCGCCGGTCTTGTTTGTGAAGAAGAAAGATGGCACGATGAGGATGTGTATCGACTATCAGGAGTTGAACAAGGTGACCGTGAAGAACGAGTATCCACTCCCTAGAATAGACGATTTGTTTGACCAACTTTAAGGAGCGAGTTGTTTCTCAAAAATTGATCTACGTTCGGGTTATCATCAAGTCAAAGTGAAGGAAGACGACGTTCGAAAGACGGATTTAGGCCGCGTTATGGACATTATGAATTCTTGGTGATGCCATTCAGATTGACTAACACGCCTGCGGTGTTCATGGAATTGATGAACCGGGTATGCCGACCGTTCCTCGATAAGTCAGTCATTGTGTTCATAGACGACATTTTGGTGTACTCTAAGAACGAGGTGGAACATGAACAAGATCTTCGGGAAGTGTTGGAAGTTCTAAGGAGGGATAAGCTCTACGCAAAGTTCTCAAAGTGTGAATTTTGGTTAGAAGAAGTCCAATTCTTGGGCCATGTGGTCACCCGGGACGGAGTAAAAGTGGATCCTTCCAAGATCGAGGCAATGATGAATTGGGACCCTCCCAAGAGCCCATCGAAAATTAGAAGCTTCTTGGGGTTTAGCGGGTTACTACCGGAGGTTTATTCAAGACTTTTCTAAAACCACTTCTTCATTGACGACTTTAACTCGGAAGAATGTGAAGTTCGTTTGGACCGAATCACAAGAGAAGGCATGTCGCACGTTACAAAAGAAATTGTGCGAAGCTCCAATCTTATCCTTACCCGAAGGATCGGAAGATTTTGTGGTTTATAGCGATGCATCGAAGATGGGTTTGGGTTGTGTTTTAATGCAAATGGGAAAGGTAATTGCTTACGCGTCAAGACAACTTAAAGTGCATGATAAGAATTACCCAACGCATGACTTGGAGTTGGCGGCGATAGTGTTTGCGTTAAAGTTGTGGCGACATTATCTCTACGACACAAAATGTACGTTGTACACGGACCATAAAAGCTTGAAGTACGTTTTCGATCAAAAAGAGTTAAATATGAGACAAAGAAGATGGTTGAAACTACTAAAGGACTACGATTGTGATCTGCTCTATCATCCGAGTAAAGCAAATGTGGTTGTCTATGCCTTAAGCCGAAAAGACTATAGTGGGAGTCTCCGACCAATCACAGCCAAGGCAAAAGACCGACCAATCACCTGCTAAGATTCCTGTTTCCTCAAAAGTCACTGACCGCACTGTCCCTGTTGTTTCGGATAAAAACGGTCGCGCTAAACAAGAAAAACCAAAGTGGCTAGCCAAGGAATCTGTCAAAGATGCAGCATCAAAGTCTTTCAATACTGTGTTTTACCCTAGAATGAACAAAAACAATTGTGCTTGGAATCATAGGAATGATTTTGTTAAAAGAGATGTTAATTTTCCGATGAAAATTTATTCCACTCAACAATTGATTCAATTGTCGCATGATTGCTTATGTTGCTCTAGTTGTGGTTGGAATGACTTTGATGATATCCATAATAATGATTGGTTTGGGTCATATCACATGTATAATTCGACACCCAAAGGCAAACCCCGTAATAACAAAAGAAAATACTATAAACAACGGGGTTTCCAACCAGAGGTTAAACCACAGCGGGAGACCATACCCATTCCAAAACGGGCTTCTTCTACTGAGGTTAAACCGGCACCCAGGTGGAAAGCTGCTACAAAATCTGTTCCTCCTAAAGGTGTAAATTCTGCACCGAAGAGGAAACAAGTACCAAAACCAGTTCCCTCCACTGGTGTAAATCCTACACCCAAAGGGAAAGCTGGGACAAAGCAAGCTTCCCCAAACGGTGCCAAACCTAACCCTCCCGGACCCAGGCAAATCTGGGTACCGAAGGTCCGCTAAACTTGTTTTGCAGGACGGTCATGTGTGGTCCTTAGACACTGGATGCTCCACACACATGACCGCAAGGAGGGAGCTGCTCACGATCTACAAGGAACAATATTAAGAAGACGTGAGGTTTGTCTATACCTGTGCTTTAACAAGCTGCTCATGTGTTTAGGGGGAGCATAATCAGCTATCAGGTATGTTATTCTACTGTTGAGGGGGAGCATCACACACATTTTTTCTTAAATAAGTTAAAAAGTTTTTTTGTGTGTGTGGATACTCCCGTGTGCACTTCACTCTACGCGCACATTCTAAGGGGGAGCATGTCATCTAATGCTCATCATTTGAGGGGGAGCGACACAGTGTTTTTTTTCTTTCAATGCCTAAAAGTTTTTATGTGTGTCGGACTCTCCATTGCACTATCCGAGGGGGAGCAAATTCTTCCCCATGCTCCGTTTGAGGGGGAGCGAGAGAAGGATCGTTTCTGAAATCCATATAGCTTTATTTTTGCAAAATAACAAGAATCAGGGAAATTCTTGAAATTCCAGAAGTATCCGGACAGGTATCCGGAAACCCTATCTTTCCGGATAGGTTTCCGGACCGGGTCCTTATCCAGATTGGAAGGGAACCCGGGTACCATATCTTGAGGGGGAGCGTCACACTGTTTTCTTAAAAGTCTAAATGTTTTTTTCTTGAGTTAATGTCTCCCAAGTAAATCCCACTCTCACTCCGAGGGGGAGCAAGTCCATCCCCATGCATGTTTTGAGGGGGAGCAAGATAATCTCTGAGCGAGAGACGAGAGTTAGGGAATCCCATGGTCCAGTCAGCGCCGGAGGGACCTTCCCCGGGACATAGAACATGTGAGATGGAGGGAATTAAGGTCGAAAGCGAACAAGGAAAGATTGGGCCGTAAAGATAACGAGGCTCCTGAGCGAAACCAGCCACGTCATATCCGGGTTGCCACATCTACTACCTCGTCTCATTTGTTGAGACAGGGTATTGAAGAAGCCTCCGTGGACCCAGCGGAGCAATTGCACGACCCCCCAGCCACTCATCCGTCTCTCAAAAGACGGATGTTTCAGTCTTGCACGGGGATTTAGCACAACTTCCACTGGTCCCTCATTTGGAGGGGTCTGGTGTTGAAACAAGAGACCAGCCTCCCCCGGTCTCGCCTTCATTTCGTGCACAATCGAGTCTAGCGCCTTTCGATATTGAACATTCTTCGGCTAGGACACTCGAAGCTGAGCAACACCAAGTCGAGACTCTTCGTGACTCGACCGGAACCACCGTAGTGTCTTCACCTCTTGGTGAAACACAAGGATCGGCGGGAAATCCTACCACAACTAACATCATGCCAACTGTGAACGTAGGTGGCTCTACCCCTGTGGTAGACGCCTCAACGGGCAATCTAAGTGATCCCGAGGTTAATTTACCCAACTTCGTGTCACCAGGGTCTCTGGACAGCACCCTTAAGGTTGTCCGCCAGGATATGGAGCAACAGATGCAACAACATGTAACCGCTGAACTTGCCAAAGCGATGCGCACTATCAAAGGTAAAGGCCACCTCGTCGATACTGAAACCGCCATTGTACCTCCACCGATTACACTGCAACCTATCTATTCGGTGGACACCCTGAAGACGATGCTATTGGCCCAACTGCTCCAGGAATCCGACACAACCACCTCTACCGAAGCAGATCTGATCTCAGTTCTCCGATCCCAGGTCACTGCTCCATCTTCATCTATCACATCACGCCTTGACGCCATTGACTCGACCCTCACCGACTACAACAAAGCGCTCGCCACGCTGTCTGAGAGGGTCCGCTCACTAGAAGACACTTGTAAGAGTCAAGCCGGCGGTCTCAAACGCAAGCACGATGACCAGGATGATCCTGATCACCGTGAGGGGGAGAAGCGTCTACGCCAAACCGAGACCGCCCAGATCATGACTGCCGAAACTACAACAGTGGTTCAACAGGAACCCCCAACTGCGGCAACTACATCAGAAGCACCCGAAGCCGAGTTGCCACTAGCATATATGGTCATAGATATGGAGATTGCAGATGAAGAAGACCCGACGGTTGAAAAGCCCAAGGGTTCAACACAGGAACTGGTTGATTTTGACTCATCAGACATACCAATTCTGGACATGATAGATCCATATTGTGAAGCCAACCCGGAGACCGAAGATGCATGGTACGAAAAAGCCGCCAGTGCCATAAATCTCCAGGTAAATTTGGTCTTCCCCACTGATGAGGACGACAACATTGATTATGATCAGTTCCTGCTCCAAAATTTGTATGGAACATCCCCCGTTCACTATGCTCAACCCGCCGGAACACCATCAACAAGACCCGAGTCTACTACTTCTGATCTTCCGACAACTACTCCTCCCACGACAGCTTCTGATCTTCCTCCTCCTCCTCCTCAACAGCAACAAATCCGTTGGGAGAAGATCATGGTACTAATCCCTCATCTGGAGGAATCTTTGAAAAAGTTGTTCGTCCACAAGCTTCGCCCGATCGACCCGACTTTCTGTCTGGGTATTTACAACTTTAGCCCAGAATTTCAACGCCGATATATACTAGCAATGCAGCGGTGTCTTTCAGTCAACCAAGTCAGAACCAAACTTCGGATCACAGAGGTAATCAGTATCTATTCAAGACGCATTATGAGGATCGTCTACCCAGTTTTCATTGTTCGACGTGAAGATGGGAATGAATGGAAATTTTCATAAGCTGACTTCAAGAACCTCCGACCGCTCGACTTTCTGGTTATTCTGAAAGACTTACGTACAAGAACTATCCGACCGCTAGAGATTATAAAGGCTCTCGAAGTTGTTCGTCGATAACTGGTCCGCACCATCATGATGTCTTATCTAACGGACTTCCAAATGGCTATCGAGAACAAGGCGAAAAAGGTAAATCTGATCAAGCCGAATCTGAAAGCACCTGAGTTAAACATGTATCCCGAGAACGCTATGCTTCTGGAACCAGAATTCGGGATTGTTTACCTCAATGAGCAAAAGGAGAAGAAATTCATGCGTTTCAGTCAGGTGGAAAGATTCTGCGACGGCACACTTCTAAAGGTCAGAGATGCTCTTCGAAAGATTATTCAGCACGAGTCTGAGAATCCAGGGTATTCTTATGTTCCGAATCCGAATGAAGTAACTGCTCGGAATGCCATGGAAATGATTGAAGATCGCATCGACTATCGCCGCGCCATCAGATTGTTCGAGGTACACTTCGCGCTCCACAAAAGATATGTCTTCAACTGGAGAGATCTAGAGCGCCAACTCGAACTTCAAATCAAAGGGGGAGATTGTTAGGGCAGGTTTTATAGTTGATTTAAAGTTCAAGGGTTGTTTTGTATTAATTCATTTTGAGCCTTATTAGTGAACGGACCGTGGGCTTGTTAACCACGGGACCATAGTATTTAATGTAAGATTAGCTTGGAAAAACAAGCTAATCATCTCTTTAGCTTTCTAATTCGTATTGTAATATTCTCTCTGAAAGTTAATGAAAGGGATGACCAGTTGAAATCATAATTCTTATTGATTACTATTTCGATTTCTGTATTGTTGCACGGATCTAGATTCTACATGGTCTATGCCGACCATGTCTTCGTGCGACCAGGCAAAACAATCAACATGTTCCTGCAAGAAAGATATTAGCTTGTCTTTTAGGCAGGGATCAAGGGATGATCCTTTGAGGACTTTCTGATCAGGCTTGCTTGGATCTAAGACAACTTCCTCCAGGTGATACTCGTCAACTATCCCAGGAACGCCTTGTGCATTTTCAAGGTCCTCGGGCATCTGGGCAATGATTTGCTCTGGGATCCCATCACCTGCCATTTTGCTGAAACAGAAAAGAGGGAACTCCAAGAAACCGTTAGTAAAACGCACGTTTATCGAAGATTTTCTCTAGATGACGTCCCACGGATGGCGCCAAACTGTTAATGCCAAAAATCGTCCAAAAGGATAACTTAAGGTTGATTGTGGAATTTAACAACTAAAGAAAGGAATCTTTCGACAAAGCGTACGACAAAGGCGAAAAACGTAAATGAGACAGAGATTTGGTGACGCGGGAAAAACCTCAACGAGGAAAAAACTCGCGGACGACTGTGGAAGTCGTCGCTGCACTATGGTCGCCAAACAGGGGCGATATCCTTATGTTTCGTGTGTCGATCGTACAATGATTACAATACAGATGAAAGGAAATACTTTAAATGTAAAGTAACAAGTGTTTTGAATGTAAAAACTGGTGTATCGTGTATAAAAACTGTGTGTCGTGTGCGAATGTCGTGTGCGAATGTCGTGCGTCGAGAGTGATTCTTCGAGAGAGAATTCCTTGCTTCAGGTATTCTTCAGAGTTCAGATGATTGTGTGACGCAATGCGATGCCCCAAAATGTTGATAGAGCCTTTGCTTTTATAGTCTTCGGGTGCATTTATTGACTTCTTAAATGCTTCTGGTAACTGCTGTAACGGACGTTGTCTTTATTGCTGTTAATGGCCTTCGTCGATTATAGCTGTTGGTCATTAATGACATTAATTCCTGCATTAATCACTAAAAAACGTAACAATAATATTGCACGTTAGTCGGTCGAGGTCGCAAGATTCCATGCGACGGTCGTATGAACTACACGACTTCATGGTCGAGTGTCGTGAGGTGAATAACTTTCGATTTTACCTTTGATCATGTAACATCCCAGACCAACCGTACCAGATATTGTCCGCTTTGTCCGCACACCTGGACTCACGGTTTTAAAACGCGTCTGATAGAGGAGGTATCAAGTCCCTTATAAGGCAACCTTTGTTCCCCTCCCCAACCAATGTGGGATCTTACAATCCACCCCCCTTGGGAGCCCAGCGTCCTCGCTGGCACACCAGTCCGGTTCCCGGCTCTGATACCATCTGTAACATCCCAGACCAACCGTACCAGATATTGTCCGCTTTGTCCGCACACCTGGACTCACGGTTTTAAAACGCGTCTGATAGAGGAGGTATCAAGTCCCTTATAAGGCAACCTTTGTTCCCCTCCCCAACCAATGTGGGATCTTACAGATCAGGGGATAAAGTACTATGAAATTACCTTGCTATGAAAAAATGTATTAAATGTTTTCCTTACCTTGGTCGTGGTCGAGACTGGTGAATTTTTACCCAAACAAGTAGCGGCGTATTTTGTTTATAGCCGAGTACTTTTGGGAGTGAGATAGCGACACCCATTTATAATCTAAGCAATCATAGTTTAGATTAGTAGGTTGTTGTCATTGTATATCAATTGTTGACTTGTTGTATCGTCACGCTAGTATTCTCTTTTGGAAACATTTTTCTATGATAGCTTGTTATTCCGCAAAATTTCAGGCTTAAATTTACCCCGATTTTTAGGGTGTTACATTACCGTTATTATCTTGTGTTGCTTGATGATTTCTCAAATTATGTATGCGTTTATCCCCTCAAATATAAATCTGATGTGCATTCTAAATTTCTCCATTTTTGTACGCTCATCAAGACACAGTTTGATAAAAACATTAAAACCTTTCAATGTGACATGGGACGCAAATTTGACAATGGTCCTTTTCGCACTTTCTACGACACACATGGCATGCATTTTCGCTTCTCGTGTCCTCATACCTCCTCTCAGAACGACAAATCAGAACGTATGCTTCGTACTCTAAATGATATTACCCGATCTCTCCTTACCCATGCCTCTATGCCCCCTTCTTATTGGGTCGAGGCGCTACATATGGTCTTCTATCTCCACAACATCCTCTTCAATTCCACTTTGTGTTATGGGACTCCTACAAATGTCTTGTTCCTCCGTACTCCCACTTATGACCATCTTCGAGTTTTTGGGTGCCTTTGCTTTCCTAACTTAAGTGCCACCGCCAAACATAAGCTCTCCCCACGCTCTTCTCCTTGTGTCTTTCTTGGGCTTCCCTCCAATCATCGTGGTTATGCTTGTCTTGACCTCCATACTAAGAAAGTCATTCTCTCCCGACACGTGACCTTTGATGAACACATATTTCTCTTTTCCACCACCGAATCTTACTCTCCAGCCTCATATGATTTGCTCTCTTCAGAGCCCCTCTCCCCTCTCATACTTCAACACCTAATGACTCCTGCCTCTGTGCCTACACCTCAATCGGTCTCCAACTCTCCACAGTCTCCTACACCCACACCTTTGCACCCCACATCTCCACAAGTGCAACCCCTCACATCCTCCATGCGTTCGTTTGGCGTTGTATACACACGCCGTCCACCACAAGAAACCATTTCTAAACCTCCTCCACTTCCAACACCCTCACCACCACCTTCCCCACCCTAAACTCGCCACCATATGGCCACCCACTCACAGCACGGCATCCATAAGCCCAAAATTCCTTTTAGCCTACATACCCAAACCCCTCAGGTCTCTCTTTTTCCCAAATCCCATACTCTTGCTATGCAAGATCCTCACTGGAAAGCGGCGATGAATGAGGAATATAGTGCTCTTATTAAAAATGGCACATGGGAATTGGTGCCACACCCATCAGATGTGAATATTAGTCGATGTATGTTGCTCTTTAAGCACAAGTTCAACTCAGACGGATCTTTGCAACGTCATAAGGCCCGATTAGTGGTTAATGGTCGTTCTCAGCAGCTAGGGGTGGATTGTGATGAGACCTTTAGTCCCGTAGTTAAACCGGCTACCATTCGGGCTGTGCTCAGTCTTGCTCTCTCTTATTCTTAGCCAGTTCATCAGCTTGACGTCAAAACTGCCTTCTTACATGGGGATCTAAAGAAAACAATTTATATGTTTCAACCTCCGGGCTTTGTTGACCCATCAGCACCTCGTCACGTATGCCACCTCCGAAAGTCTCTCTATGGCCTGAAGCACGCCCCACGTGCTTGGTATCAACGTTTTGCTACATATTTGCTCCAGATAGGGTTTACCGGTAGCAAAAGCGATAATTCTCTGTTTATATATAAGTGCGGGGGTGACACTGCCTTCTTTCTCTTCTATGTGGATGACATTGTTCTCACCGCCTCCTCCACCACATATCCGCGGCACATTATTGGTCTCTTAAGCACAGAGTTTGTTATGTCCGATTTGGGTTCACTTAATTACTTCTTGGGTGTTTCCGTCCAACGTTCTTCGGATACTATGTTTCTTTCTCAAAAGAAATATGCAGAGGAAATTCTGGCTCGAGCCAACATGAGCACTTGCAAACCCGTTAGCACGCTTGTCTTTCGGGTGATCTGGTTCGTGACCCTACCTTGTTTTGCAGTTTAGCCGGGGCTTTACTATATTTAACATTTACTCGTCCTGATATCAGTTATGCGGTGCAACAAATTTTTTTGTTTATGCATTCCCCGCGTGAATCTCACCTCCTCTGCCATGAAACGTATATTGCGTTACATCAGTGGCACTCTTGAGTATGGTCTGCACCTTCGTGCCTCCCCAACCACTGGTTTGATTGCCTACTCGGACGCTGATTGGGGTGGTTGTCCCGACACTCGTCGCTCCACTTCAGGCTATTGCATTTTCTTAGGAGATAATTTGTTGTCCTGGTCTTTGAAGCGACAACCCACTCTTTCTCGCTCCAGTGCCAAGGCGGAGTACCGGGGGGTTGCCAATGTTGTTGCTGAGACTTCTTGGATCCGGAATTTGTTACTTGAATTGCATTGTCCGCTTCGTCGAGCTAGCATTGTCTACTGTGATAACATTCGTGCGATTTACCTCTCCTCTAATCCTGTTAAACATCAACGCACCAAACACGTAGAAATAGATATCCACTTTGTTCGTGAAAAGGTGACCCTCGGTCACGTTCGGCTGTTACATGTTCCTACTAGCTCTCAGTATGCCGACATCTTCACCAAGGGCCTCCCTTCCTCTCTATTTTTGGAGTTTCGGTCCAGTCTTAGCGTTCACCCTTCTCCTGCTTCGACTGCAGGGGTGTGTTAATAGATAAATAAATATGCAAACTATTTGTGTATATTTTGTCAATATTATCTTTTCTTGTTTGTATAGATTTAGGTCCTATTGTAAACTCTATATATTTTCTCATGGAATAGAAGGCAGGCAAGGACAAATCCATAATTCACATTAATTACAAAAATTAACAAGGATAACACATCTGTAACACTGATCACGTTTCTTAGTTTGAATATATATTCGAGTAAATCATTTAGCAGTAGGTGTTGATTGGTTCCAGCAACATCACGCGGAGGGTATTGGAGAGCTTCTGGTCCAGGCAGTCCGGAGGCAGCACGTGCAGGGTGGAACAATAGCGCATCAGCTGCAGCTTAACCCATTAAGCTGCCGCCCGAAGGTTTGTTTCGCTCATGTGAGTAGTCGAGTTGTATTCGGGCTGATCGGGGTAGGTTTACTTCTGGCAAACCGATTCTGTTTTTGCCTTAGTTCTCATTGTTGGTTCTGTTGATTTATGTTGCTCTTGGTTACTGCCTGTGTGTCGATGTTGTTTGGTTTCAGCCCTATGGCAATGGCGGACCCACTTAAGGGCATACGGTGGCACGTGCCACCGTATCGTTCTTCCGGCGAAGGGTAAAAAAATTTAGTCGTGTGAAGAGTGCAACCGTATCGTTTTTGAGGGTGCAACCGTAATAATTATGAAACCTCAAGAGTTAGTCTGAAAACTGGAAAAAAAAAATTAACTAACTAAATACCCAGCCCAATACTATCAATCCCAATTTATAACTAGATTGAAACCCATATACCCAAATAGTTAACTAAATATCAAGCCCAAAATTTATAACCCAAATACCCAATTACTCCAAATCACCATTTTTACCCTCTTCCAATCGATCGGCTGCCTTTTACACCAAATAAGAAGTTACCGCCTCCCTCCCTCTCTACTGTTTTACAGCGCCAAAAATCCAAAATCAAAATCGATTTCAAGTCTGGAAGAAGCGAGGAATAGAGGAAGTCGACTTTCGAGTTTCGAAGTGAAGAACCGATTCTCAAAATCGATTTCTACAATGTCTTCCCCCATTTTATCTTCGATTAGGTAACACTAAAACACTCAATTTACTGATTTGATTTCACTCTGAGTCTTTGATTACAGATTATTGATTAGTTTACTTAGTTTTTAGTTGATTTCATTAGTTGATTACACTATTACACTATTAAGCTGACTTTGTTGATTAAGAATTTAAGACATTAAGCTGATTTTCTTGATTAAGTTGATTACTCATTTAGTCATTTACTTAGTTTACCTGATTAAGACAATAAGACAATTTTCTTGATTAAGTTGATTACTTAGTTACTACTTTACTTGATTAAGACATTATTACATTAAGGGGGTGTTTGGGATTGCTTATTTTTTTTGACTTATTTGCTTATTGCTTTTCCTCACCGCAAATAAGCTATTTTTAGTGTTTGGATTGGAAAAATGAAAAGTGCTTATGACTTCCCCCACCACAAATAAGTTGTTTTTAATAAGTTAATCCATTCTAACTTATTTGAAACTGCTTATAACTTATTTGTCCAAATTACATTTATACCCCTAACTCTTTTTTAGCACAACATAAGTTGATAAACGGTTTTAAAAGTAAGCATAAGTTGTTTTAAATAAGCAATCCCAAACACCCCCTAAGTTGATTTTGTTGTTTTATGACATTAAGTTAAGAGAAAGTTGGTTAAGACTTAAAGACATTAAGTTGATTACTCAATTTTGTTGTTTTACAGTTGATTAGTTGTTATGGAAAAAAATTTAAACGAAAAGCTTCAACTTGAAGCTCAACCGGCGATGCTAATTAGGGGTGAGCATCAGAACTGGGTACCCGCCTGTGGAACCGGAACCGCTCCGAAACTGTCGGTTTCGGAACCGGAACCGGAACCGATGTGATTGGTTCCGGTTCCGAAAATACGGAACCGATTAGGACTGGTTCCGGTTCTCATTTTTTTGGAACCGTTACCCGCTGGGTATCAGCCGGGACCAGGTACCCAGACCCGCTGGGTACCCAGAACCGGAACCGACTGGTACCCGCTATTTTTTTATAAAAGTTATTTATTATATTTTAATATTTAATGATGTGTTGTAGGTTTTGTTAGGTGTTGTATTCGTTTTGATCCAAATGTTTTATTTGTTAGGTCTTGATGTAAGGACGTTATGTGTTATGTAAGTCATTTTGTTGATGTCAAAACTCAATACGCCGGAGTTTCTAATTTATTTATGTAATAATTAGTTTTTATCTGATTATTTTTCACCATTCGTTGTGTTTATTTCTTTAAGTTGGTATTTTGTAGTTTGCAATAGACTTAAAATTACATTTTGATTGTATGAAATGTTAAAAAAAATTAGAAAAAAATTAATAGCGGGTACCCGGAACCGGAACCGCCGGTTCCGGGACCGGTTCCAAAATATAGAGAACCGATGTAAGCGGTTCCGGTTCCTTCATTCTAGGAACCACCGGTTCCGGTTCCAGTTCCATGAAATTTAGCCGGGTACCCGGTTATGCTCACCCCTAATGCTAATGCATCCATTCCACCCAAAAAAATCTTGAAATCAACCCAAAATCCAAAAAAAAAACTCTTAAAATCAACAAAAAAAAAACCGAAAAGTTCTCTCGAAATCGATAAAAAAACTTAAAAATTCTTCGAAATCGAGAAAAAAAACTTAAAAATATCCCTCAAAGCGGTGAAATTAGGCTAAAACAACATCGGACGATAGTATAAATTTTTTAGGTTCGTCAAAGGTACCACCGTATGAAAAAAAAAATTAGTCTGCCTATGCCATGTGGGCCTATTTGTATGTTGGGTGAGAACGTTGTTGTATTATTTGGTTGGTGGTATTAATGCATTGCTTTAAAAAAAATATTAAAATGGCATCATATTGTTATGAATTAATTGATACAATCATATCTTATATTTTTATAACAAAAAAGTACTTGTTTTATTTTATGAAAAGATTATTGAACCGTTTGAATATGCCATAAAATTAATTAGTTTTATATTTTTTTATAAAATTTATTTTAGAGTAAAGTTCACTTTTGGTCCCTAATGTTTGTCAATTTTAAAGGTTTGCATCCTTTGACTTCGTTTTCTCATATTCGTCCCTCACGTTTATCAATTCCCAACAGATTTCGTCCCTCATCTTAACAATCGTTAACTTTTCCAGTTAAGTCCAATTTAGTGAGGGGTATTTTAATCATATTTATATATTCTCTATTAAAATTCACTTTCAACGTTAAAAGAATTTAAAGAATAGGAACAACCCACACCCCCTTTGTCTTCCCCGACAACCTTCACACCTCGCGGACCAATCTCCGACGCCCCCTTCACCGGCAAATCCCCTCTCGTCCAATTCCAAGATAAATCCATGTATACAAAGGCAAACACATATCCAACATCAAGAAAATAGGAAATATTAGCTAATATATTAAGTATAAATGATGAACATGAATCCAACAAAAATACCTCAAATCTGTGCTAGGGAAACAAATTTCTTGCCAAATCTTGTGAATCTTCAAGCTCTAGCCAAACATGTACCTAAACCCATACCCACCTCCATTGTCTTCACCCATCGATGGACCCAAACACCTGGAACCCCTTGTATCCAAACCCTTGTTTGTTCTATCAATGAACTCCCCAACAAACTGCTATAAACCAACTCACTACCACCGATGAACTCTTCCACCCACTGTCGTCGGTCATAAAACTCAAATAAGGAACAAAAGCAATCTCAATTTCATGTGGTGGAAACATTTTGATCTTGGTAGTTGATAAAAGAGTAATCTCTTTTGTTTTTTGTTTTTCTATTTGTTTTGTATTTTATTATAGTATATATAATATATAATATATTTTAAAGTTTTTAATAAAATCAAGAAAATTTATAAAATGACAAAAAAAAACCCCTTATTAAATTGGACTTAACAGAAAACGTTAACGATCGTTAAGATGAAGGACGAAATCTATTGGGAATTGACAAACATGAGGGATGGATATGAGAAAACAAAGTTGAGGGATGAAACCGTTGAAATTGACAAACCTTACGGACCAAAAATGAACTTTACTCTTTATTTTATTTCTAATATTTTCAGCGTTTAGGTTAAATTAATTATATTAGAAAAACATGTAAAAGTTGCTAAAAATGGTTTTCTAATTTACATAATTATATTATTACTATTAAAGTACATAAACAAAAGTTCATTGAAAGAAGGTAACATGAAATATAAAAGAATTCATTTGACCCTTTGCATCTAATTTTCTTTTGAAAGGGGTGTGCATTTCTTAAAACATATTTCCAAAAAGTACATTTGGTGTTCAAAATAAGATATCTACAAAAAAGGTATATTTGATGTTTAAAAGACTTTTTCTGTATAAAGTTATAAAACAGTTTTATAATTCATATTTGTTTAAGGAAAATAAAACATTGTCTCATATAGAAGTCAAGATGAAATGGAATTCATTTAATATACACCAATCCTTAAGCATTGAATGAATCATTTAAGAGTTTGGATCTTGGTATGTGGGTTTCTTGGTGGGTCTTGATGGGGTCTCAAGTTCCATGCGGGTAAGGTCGCATGAAAATAGCTTTGTGCCCCTGCAGTTAAACTTCGTTTATGACAACAACATATATGAGTCTAGCTAGCTTCTTCCATAATCAATTCTCTCGTTTTTTCCAACGATTTTTCTGGGTTTCTCTCTCAGATTTCATCACTAAAACATCGTTTGATTCGCAAGATTCAAGTACGATGCTTGAATTGATTATTGTATCCTTTAGACAAACGTTGACTGGCGAATTTTTGTCTGAGGACATTGTAATTGTGCAACCCTCAATCCGTTCCTTTTAAGTGAAGAATCTGCAAATTCAAGTATGGATTATTTTGTTGGTTTATATTATTTTTATTGGTTTGTATAAAAATCTTTCAATTTTTGTAAAGTCGTTAATTAATTACTCCTAGTAATATTGTCATAATACATTTTCAATTGTATAAAATATAATATAGTTAAAAAAAAATAAAGCCTTGAAAGTAACGTGTCTCAAAATAGAAAACAGAGAAAATACTTGCACTATATTTATTTAATTTACAGAAGTCTGGAATAATTTTAAGCAAAAATAATTGTGAAGTCAAACTTCATATCATATTCTACTATATTAAAGATTTAGTGGTTGTACAAAAAGATATTTATATGGGATTGCATATTAAAAGAATAAACTTCAATTTCAGTTTTTAAGATTTAGTGACAACTTTGAAAATGGAGTCTAACGTTTAATAATAAGTCTAAAATTGTTGCTGTCGTCGGTATTTTTCTTTTAAAATGGTCCTTAACACTAACCCCGTTAATTGAAGTTTAGTTATTCTAGGGGCATTTTTGTCATTTTACCCAAATGAGTTTTTAATAAGTACAAGCAGACATGATCAATCTTACATTATATTTTTTGCTCAATGCATTCCGGCATTATACAAGGTCTTTGGCAGCAATAGAGGGGAAGCATATTGATGCAGAAGCTTGTGAGAAGATGATAATTCTAGAAAATGAATTAGGAGTCTAAAAGCAAGAAGTTATTTGGAGGTGATAACATCAACATGGTTGATATTGCTAACGAACAGGAAGGGGGAGGGAATGAGTGCGAAAAGGGGCGGATCTTGGTCCAATGATGTCTGATGGTGGGTGTGGATATGGGTTGAAGCTCAAACATACATGGACGACAAAATCTTTGGTTATGTATTATATGCTAAGCTATGGTGTTGGGGTTAGGCGGAGGGAAGGGTGGTGGGTGATTGGAGCAAGAAGTAGAAGGCATCTTGAGATCTTCTCGTATCCCTTTCCTTCATCCCTATTATTGTTGTGTGTTAGTGTGTTTATATTGTTAGTCCCAGATGGCTTAAACATATATTGTAGAAGGAGTGGTGGGTGAATACAATATACAAAAATTACTTAATTTAATTCTTTTATTGAAAAACTTCAACAAGAATTACACACTAAAACTACAGATTGTTGCGGAAAAGAACAATTAAACTATTCTAACAATCTTCACAAAGCAAACTGAAAACAAAACAACTTTTAAAGCACTAAGTTTGAAAGTTATGAAGTTCACAAGAGAGAGAGAGAGAGAGAGAGAGAGTAATCTTGCACTGAGAAATCCTTAAGAACGCGTAACCTTACATGGGGAGCTTCTTCCTCTTTATATAGTGAATGAAACATTAAATGCTTAGGACACTTGTCATCTGAAGATTTGAGTGTAGGGGTTGACTCTAAAAAGTTGATGTGTCATTTTCACCTTTTTCCTTAGTACCAGGAAGAATACCCATGCTTAATTGAGACAATATCTAAGATTGGAAAAAATGACAAATAGTCACTTTTACCTATCAATGGATATTGTCCCATAATAAATGATCTTCTCATTTTGTCTTCCAAGACAACATCTCACCGATTTGGACTGAAAGGTAGGTGAGATTCTTTGATCAAAACTGAGTATGAAGAAGACCATGTACCCACCGATTTGAAGCTTTCATCGGTGGGTTTATTTGATCGATCTTGAGAGATAATAGGGGGGTGGGTGAATACAATATACAAAAATTACTTAATTTAATTCTTTTATTGAAAAACTTCAACAAGAATTACACACTAAAACTACAGATTGTTGCGGAAAAGAACAATTAAACTATTCTAACAATCTTCACAAAGCAAACTGAAAACAAAACAACTTTTAAAGCACTAAGTTTGAAAGTTATGAAGTTCACAAGAGAGAGAGAGAGAGTAATCTTGCACTGAGAAATCCTTAAGAACGCGTAACCTTACATGGGGAGCTTCTTCCTCTTTATATAGTACATGAAACATTAAATGCTTAGGACACTTGTCATTTGAAGATTTGAGTGTAGGGGTTGACTCTAAAAAGTTGATGTGTCATTTTCACCTTTTTCCTTAGTACCAGGAAGAATACCCATGCTTAATTGAGACAATATCTAAGATTGGAAAAAACGACAAATAGTCACTTTTACCTATCAATGGATATTGTCCCATAATAAATGATCTTCTCATTTTGTCTTCCAAGACAACATCTCACCGATTTGGACTGAAAGGTAGGTGAGATTCTTTGATCAAAACTGAGTATGAAGAAGACCATGTACCCACCGATTTGAAGCTTTCATCGGTGGGTTTATTTGATCGATCTTGAGAGATAATAGGTTGGAGTGTCCACCGATTTTCATAAGGAATTTCGGTGGACAGTGACTTAGATATAATTGAGAAGAATGTATTTCACTTCCACAATGAGAACATCTTCAAGCTTGATTTCGGTTGATCTTCGACTTCACCGAAGTTTTGTTGTCTTGTCTAAGTCATTATAAAGAACCACAGTAAAATATTCTAAGTAAGATCTTAGGAGTAAAATCGGTAGGTCATATTCAAATCCTTGGTGACCCAACAATCTCCCCCTATTTGAATTTGAGCTCCATACTTAGAAGATTTAAGAGTAACTGAATATAACATGCATTTTGATCCTTTTTACTCTTTTTGGGTTATTTTCACATAGACCATTCTTTTTGTTCTTTTTGGTCTATTTTTCTTTTATGGATTTGTTAAGTATATCCAACATTTACAAAAACAATTATGTGCAACAAAGAATTGAAATTCAAATAGGATCTAAGTTAAGAAAAGAAAGTACTTGTATTAATAACGAGCTAGTACAAGAAACTAAAAAATTACAAGTACTTAGAGAAAAAGATAACAGCCATTTCACTTCTTTGATCTTTGTTCTTTTCTGCGCTTGATCTCTATCACGATGTTCTGGTAGAATGGTTGGGCTTCATCAATATATGGCATGAGATTGAGAATGCCTTCGAGGAAGAAGATGTCAGCAAGATGGACTTGAGAGAACCGGAAGAAGCGTCGACGACCAAACCCATCATTGAAGAAGAGGCCTGCAATGGGTGAGATAGACAAAGTGGTGGAAGGATATGTTACCGAAGTAGGGATGGATAAGTCGAGATTATCTACATATGGAATCCTTCCTTTGGTAGCCATGTCTTTGAAAACCGTATCCCTCACCGATTTGGACTTAGTAGCAGGAAGTCTCACCACTTCTTTCAAAGTTTGAACATGGACACGTTCTTCGTTAGAGAGTATGATCTGCTGCTTCTTCTTGATTTCTTTCATGCTGTTCATCAATCCACCAATGTACTTGATAAAGATTTCTTTCTTTGGGTTAGTACACTTGACCAGAAGCTTTGATAACTCAAGGAGAGGCCGAATTGCTTAAGATGGTAGTCTTTGATGCTTCTTGATGACTCATCCTCTCTTTCCACAATGAGCCGAACATCAGAAGGAGTGATCTTGGAAGTTGAAATTTTGATACAAGAAATCGGTGACCGATCAGTTCGGTAGGACATGGATTTCTTGTACCAACGGATTTCTCTTTCCTTTTCTTCTTCTGCCCTCTTCACCGATTCTTCTACAGATCCCAACTCAAACTTTTGGGCTTCAATAGGATCAGATGATTTAGCTTTGGCGGCTTCTTCTTTGGCAACTTTGAGGGATAAGGCTTTGTCATCATCCAAAGCCTTTTGAGCAAGACGAGCCTCCTTAATTTCTTGGGGATATAGACCCAAAACAGAGACAACTACTTGGGAAGGAGGTTTAAGTCTCAGCGTTTGTGCATCAGATGGCCGAGCCCTATATTTTGCTATCTCCTTTTTCTTTTTCTATTCTGTGGCTTCTTCCTCAACAGATAAGATGCCCTTACCTTTGTCTTTTGGTTCATCGACCAGACCAGTTTTCTCCTCCTGAACTGATACGCCGGTTCCCTCCACCGATGGGATAGGAGAGGATGTGTCCATCGATTTTTCGGTGAGAAGAGTTGCTGCCGATGGGGTCGGGGAGACCACCGATGGAATAGCCGCCGATAGGGTCGGGGAGGCCATCGGTTTTTCGGTAGTGGCCACCGATGGAATAGCTGCCGATGGAGTTAGGGTGGCCAACGATTTCTTAGGAGATTCGATCAGTGGTTTGTTGGTGCTCACCAACTTAGATGGCTCAACAAGTATGTCGGTGGGTTTTGTAGAGAAGCGGATAGATGAAGTGTCGGTGGGATCTGATGGAGGTCTGTTGCTGCCGATATGCCCAACAGAAGGCCTTCGGGGAGCCTTTGGGGGGCCTTTCTCCCCCTCAGCAGCAGCCGGAGTAGAGATACCCAAGTGATTAGAGATATCAACTACCTGCTGATAAATTTGCTGAATCCTTAACCTGTCAACATTGTCAAACGAGAAATCTCCAAGATCAAGATCCTAATCAAGATTGTCATTTAGAGAATCGAACTTCTTGTGAAGAGACTGGAGAGAGTTCATGATAGAGGAGTTGAGGGACTGTTGTTGATTGTCCCTATCACGAAGTCTGGAAATTTTAACATCTTTAACATCAGAGGAGGCTTTGAGTGCACCTAAGGAGATGGCCATTAGGGAGTTGGAGGTGGTTAACTCCTCCAACTGTTGGCCAACGATAGCCAAGGAATCGGTGAGAGGCCGTAGCAAGGCCTGAAGAGACGATGCAACCAATTGAGGATTCTGATCCTCCAATACCCTTACCCTGTTGTTAGTCTGAGCCATCATAGTCAAAGAGGCCTGTTTGAAAGTTTCAAATTAAGTACCCACCATCCGACACTGGCGGGAACTCTCTTGAACATCGGTAATAAGATCACTAGGGAGTCTGATATATGTAGTAGTAGTAGTATAGGTTCCAATATTTGAAGTTGGAAACGGGGAGCATTAGAAGATAATGGAGTGTGGGGAAGTGACCTTGTATCTGGAATGGTGGTGGAGGATGGTTGATCAGATAGGGGATCGGGAAATAGTACTCTGGTGGGGAATGGGGAAGGTGATGAACTATCGTTGGACAAGGAGCTGCGGGATCGTGAGGGTGAGTGTCGGGGGGATGACTTTCGTGGGGGTGATGCATATTTCGGCGGGGAACGTCGGGGAGGGGATGACATCGGTTTCGGTGAGGGATCCTTTGGTGTAGATGGGATTTTCGATGGGCACACATCTGTAGACAAAGGGTCGGTGGGATCAGTAGCGGTGGCAGTCATCGCTGAGATAATTGGTGGAGATTGTACGTATTGTGGTGAAGTTGTATCTTGTAACAAGAAGTCCAGAAAATCCAAGCCCTCCGGAACGACCGCTGGACCGGCCGAACCTTTATTGGGTTGTGCATCATCAACCACAAAGTGGTCGGGTGTAAAGCTGTGTAGTGCAAAATCGGTGCCTTCGAGGGGATAGACCCCAAAGTCATCTGCACCACCCAAAGAAGTGGGTGATGAGGTAAGTTGAGGGTTCTCCAATGATACAACCGAAGCCTTTTGAGAGGCGACAGATGAGTCAATTTGGGGTATGACGGATTCCCTTGGCCCAGATGGGACAATTTCAACGGTCACCGATTTTTGAGAATCGGTAACCGGCCAAAGTGGCTTGGCCGAAGGTATCCGAGACCTCTTTGGCGGAGATCTTAGAGTGGATTTATAGTGCCTCCGCTTATGGGAAGGGGTTGGGACTTGGGTAGCCTTCGAAGGTGATTTCGGGGGCATGGTCCCGGAAGCGGACACGGAGGTGTCGGTGGCCCGTGAAGATTTTTTCTTGGCACCACCCGACTTAACTCGGGTAGAGGGGATAAGAGACACCACAGATGGAGGGTCTTTCGGAATCGCCGGGTGTACAAACTCGGGGATTTCGGCGTCCCCCTAGTGTAGCTCGGGAGAGTGAGAAAAAGTAGACATACTGTTTGGGCAAAAAATCACGTCGCTCGACCACGACCAGAACAGGTAAGACGTATGATTAGGGACTATATCTTGTATTAAGATAAGGTCTCGACAAAGACCTAGAACACCATCGTCGTCCCTCATAAAAGATAAGTCGAGAGTTCCTTACGACGCTCGACCATAGCGTCGCCCGATCCGCACGAATATTATATAAGGACGTGCGACCTCAACCAAAGCTAACGTTCACCATGACCGTTTGTTAAGTGTTTAATGCAGGAGTAAAAGTCATTAAGAAGCAACGACTATAACCGACGCAATCATTAAACAGCCGGCGACCGTAACGGACGAAGATCATTACTCCGGCGACCGTTTCCAACCGTTAAGGCCATTAAAGGAGCATTTATGGATGAAGATAGAGACGCGAAGACTATAAATATCAAGCTCAATCAACATTTCAACTCATGGAATATCCAGAGATTAACAACCGAAGCAATACTCAAGAACAACAGAAGTGAAGAACTTAATCTCGAAGAATCGCTCTCGACACACGACAACAGCCCTCGACCAGCAGTTCAAACTTTGTTTCGTACACGACAAACACCTGTTTTTTACGTTCAAACACTTGTACTTTACATTTCGAAGCATTTTCTTCATTTGTATTGTAATCTCTGTACGATCGACACCAGTATCCAAGGACATCGCCCCTGATTGGCGACCATAGTGCAGCGACGACACTCCCTGTCGTCCACAGGTTTTTTCCTCGATTGAGGTTTTTCCTGCGTCATCAAATCCCTTGTTTCTTTATTTTATTTATCGTCGCACGTCTCGTCGAAAGATTCTTTCTTTAGTTGTTTAAGTCCACATCGACCTTAAGTTGTCCCTTTGGTGCGATTTTTGGCATTAACAGTTTGGCGCCATCCGTGGGACTACATCTAGAAAAAATCCTCGACGAACGTGCATTCTACTAATAGTTTCTTGGAGTTTCTTCTGTTTTCTGTAGCAGGAAAATGGCGGATAACGGGAATCCAGAACAATCCGTTATACCAGTACACACAAGCTTAGAAAATGCACAAAACTCCCCAGCAGCTGTCGATGAGTATCATTTGGAGGAAATCGTTCTAGATCAAAGCAAACCCGATCAAAAGATTCTTGTGGGTTCATCCCTTGATCCCCACATTAAAGAAAAACTCATATCCTTTTTGCAGGAACATGCTGATTGCTTTGCCTGGTCACATGAAGATATGGTCGGTATTGACCCCAATGTCATTGCTCATAAGCTTAACGTCGATCCATCGTTCAAACCTATCAAGCAAAAACGTCGCAAGTTCGCTCCTGAAAGAAATAAAGTAATAAATGATGAGGTCGACAACCTCCTCAAGACAGGAAAGATTCGAGAGGTAAAATATCCTGATTGGCTCGCTAACGTCGTGGTCGTAGCCAAGAAGAATGGAAAATGGAGGGTCTGTATCGACTTCACCGATCTCAATAAAGCTTGTCCAAAGGATCCATTCCCGTTACCTCATATTGACGCCATGGTCGATGCAACCGCGGGGCATGAGTTATTAACGTTCATGGACGCCTATTATGGATACAACCAAATTTTAATGCACGTTGACGACCAAGAGAAAACCGCTTTCATGACGGATCGAGGTATATATTGTTACAAAGTTATGCCTTTCGGTCTAAAAAATGCAGGTTCTACCTACTAACGGCTGGTAAATAAGATGTTCAAAGACCATCTTGGAGACACGATGGAGGTATATATCGACGACATGTTAGTGAAGTCGAAGCAAGCGATTGATCACATTGATCACCTCAGGCAATCGTTCGACATCCTCCGGAAGTATAACATGAAGCTCAATCCGACGAAATGTTCCTTTGGCGTTAGTACCAGGAAGTTCCTGGGTTATATGGTCACTCGTCGAGGCATTGAGGCTAACCCCGACCAAATCAAGGCCATCATTGAGATCAAATCTCCTCGAAATTTCAAAGAAGTCCAGAAACTCACCGGTCGAGTAGCAACTCTAAACAGGTTTATCTCCCGATCTTCAGATAAATGTCATCTATTTTATAATGTCCTCAGGAAAAATAGGGGTTTCGACTGGACCAATGATCATGAACAAGCCTTGCAAAAACTCAAGGAATACATGGCGTCGCCTCCTCTGTTGTCGAAACCTCACGATCATGAGATCCTACAATTGTATTTGGTTGTCAGCCCAAATGCAGTAAGTGTTGTTCTGACACGAGAAGATGAAAAACCGCAATTTCCGATCTACTATGTAAGTAAATCTCTTCTGGATGCAGAAACCAGGTATTCCTCTATGGAAAAATTGCTCTTGTCGCTAGTCACAGCTGCTAAAAAACTGCGACACTATTTTGAGTCGCATCCCATTACTGTTGTAACTAACTTTCCTCTTAAGTCTGTCTTAAGAAAACCTGAGTTGACAGGTCGCCTGGCAAAATGGAGTATATATCTCAGCAGTTACGACATCGATTTCAAGCCCAGGACCGCGATCAAATCGCAAGCCTTGGAAGACTTCATTGCTGATTTCAGCCCTGAATTGGAGAAACAAGCAGAACTCGAAGTATCAACTGTGGCAACTCACGACGACGTGCCTTGGATCTTATATGTCGATGGATCATCCAACATTAGAGGCTCTGGATTGGGCGTCGTCTTAAAGTCGCCACAGGGGGGGAAGATGGTATACTCGGCCCGATGCGACTTCAAAACCACCAATAACGAGGCTGAGTATGAAGCCCTGATCATGGGAATGAATATGGCCCACGACTCGGGGGTAACCGCACTGCATGTCAAGAGCGATTCCCTGCTGGTAGTAAATCAGATTCCACGAGACCAGAACACTCAGGCCGACGCATTGGCAAACCTTGGGTCCGCTTTAGTTGAACCAATATTTGATGTTATTCCTATGATTCACCTGGCAACGCCGTCCATTGGAAACGCAGACGTCATCCAGATCGAAGACGAAGAAGATGATTGGTCACGCGACATTCGAAATTTCCTCGTGCACGACCAACTCCCCGAAGACAAAATGGAGGCTCGAAAAATCAGATTCAAAGCATCTAAGTACGTCATGATCGAAAATAAGCTTTATCGGCGATCATCGACGGGCTTAAATTTAAGGTGCGTCATCAGCAAAAATCAAGCCCAGAAAATCCTCCAAGAGATGCACGACGGCGAATGTGGTAATCATTCAGGAGGTCGTAGCTTGGCTAATCGTATCTCCCGACAAGGGTATTTTTGGCCGACACTGCGATAAGACGCTATCAAGTACGTCCAGAATTGCGACCCCTGTCAACGACACTCAGGTATGTCTCATAAACCTTCGGAACCTTTGCACTCGACACTTATCCCATGGCCCTTCATGAGATGGGGAATGGATATTGTTGGCAAACTACCACCCGCTCCAGGACAAAAGGTATTTCTCCTTGTACTTACGGACTACTTTTCTAAATGGGTTGAAGCGACTGCCTTCTCCCAAATTATGGATAAAGAAGTTATTTCTTTTATCCAGACTAACACCATATGCAGGTTTGGGATTCCATCCGAAATTGTCTGCGACAATGGATCCCAATTCATAAGCGACAGGACCCAACAGTTCTGTGAAGATAGGAACATCAAGCTGACGACCTCGACTCCCAGATATCCCCAAGCCAATGGACTTGCCGAGTCGAGTAATAAGACTATTGTAGCCTCGATCAAGAAACAATTAAAAGCTGCAAAAGGAATATGGGTTGAAGAACTCCCTTCAGTCCTATGGGTAAACCGCACGACAACCCGCACGTCCACAGGACAAACCCCCTTCTCTCTCGTCTACGGTTGTGAAGCCGTCCTACCAATCGAAGTTCATCTCCCGACTTCGAGGCACACTTCCATCGACCACAACTTGGTTGATTTAAGTCATGACCTCGACGCCCTAGAAGAGCTTAGAGAATCCGCCTTGATCAGGATGGCGTCGCAGAAGCAGGCAGTCGAGCGACATTTCAATAAGCACGTCAAAATTAAAGTCTTTCAAGAAGGCGATTACTTCCTCCGTCGAGTATTCCCAAACACTCAGGAGCTCAACGCATGTAAGCTTTCTACTAAGTGGGAAGGACCTTACCGCGTCTCCGAAGTCGTTGGTAAAGGAGCCTATCGACTTCAGACCCTCGACAATCAAGAAATCCCGCGAAGTTGGAACGCGACGCATCAGAAAAAATATTTCTTTTAGAGTCGCCTTCCTCTCATGCGAAGTTTTTTTTACACGACAGTGAACGTCGTAAGATCGTTGGAGATCCGATGACCGACCTCTAACGAACTTTGTCGCAGGTACGCACGACATGAGTACCCGAGTGTGTGACTTAATTGTTTTACCACAGGGGCATACATTCTGGGATTTCATCATACGATACAGTCACATGTAAGGTCTAAACGATCCCTCGATCTAAGTTTCTGGAACTTAGAAAAACTTTGTATGTTCTAACACATCGATGATATATATTTGTGTTTATTATTACAGTCCAAATACATGATTTATGTTTCAACCGTTATATTGCAATAAAAGCCTAAGTCGCACGATCCTCCGTTTATTTCATACTTAACGAATCTTATGATCAATATTACATTTATCCACGACATATGTAATTAAAAACACGAGTTCAGCAAAAGAAGGAACTTCATTGAACGATTACATATGAACGACCGATAGTCGGACAAGTAAATACAAAGTCAAAAGTCGTTGCATACCAACAACCCGAACATAAAAAGTCTAGCTCGTAAACCCAAAAATCTACCCTAGAACTAAAGAAGCACGTCGATGGCAAGCTCTGTTCAAAAATCTCGATCTTCGAAATCCTATCAATCCCGAAGAACTGATGCAAGGATCAAACGAGTATATTAGGAGTTATCTTCCAACTCCTTACGCCTCGACACTCTGAGAATGTGGCTCTTAAGATTAATGTTAAGGTTGGAGGAAGGAATATATTCTTCTCGACGATCGACCTCCACTCCAACATTTTCTCTGCCTTCACACACTTAATGAGAAGAAACAGGAACATATGTCAAATACAGAAGGAACACGTTAGCAAAACATTCAGCTAAAGAACATCGATAACACAAGTTTTGAAATAAAAACTTACAAGGAACGCCAGTTCGGCTAAACACAGCCCTATATCTCCAATAGAGATCCTTTGAAAACACTCCTCGGAAACTAAGGGCTGATGTTTCCCCAGATGCGGAAGTGACTTCATCCTGACGAGGACGTAGTCAAACGAGAGGGACGGCGACAACACAAAACTGATCACCATAAGTTCCTCCTCGTTCTCTCCCGTCTTTACACCCCCGCCCCTGTCGGCTGACGAAAGGGTTGACGTGGCAGAAGACATCGTCGCCAGGTGCGCAGAATACACAGACATCGTAACCAACATCGTCAACGATTCGGGTATCGCAACCCTTGATAGATCTCCAACCACCCAAGATTTGAACAAAGTCGAGATTCTAGAGAAGGGCCTCATCAGAAACAGAAAACTTTTAAAGAAAATCTCTAAAGAAAGCAACCCATTGTGGTCTCTATTTATGCAGGAAATCACAACAAGTCAAGTCCGCTGATGATCAACACGCGTCCATACCTATCCGAATCTTCGACACCTGTCTTCGACAGCTGGTAAGCATCATCGTGCATCAGTATGACGTCATAACTTTTCAACTTCTCGTTCAGTTAAAGGCGAACCGGTCTAGTTCCACGACAACCAGGTAAGTCCCTCAACCCAGGTCACAAGTTTAAGCGTTCGACAAGCAAAATTTAAAACTTAAATTTGACATTCAATTTTCAAATTTTAGGGGCAAACTGTTTGGGCAAAAAATCACGTCGCTTGACCACGACCAGAACAGGTAAGACGTATGATTAGGGACTATATCTTGTATTAAGATAAGGTCTCGACAAAAACCTAGAACACCATCGTCGTCCCTCATAAAAGATAAGTCGAGAGTTCCTTACGACGCTCGACCATAGCGTCGCCCGATCCGCACGACTATTATATAAGGACGTGCGACCTCAACCAAAGCTAACGTTCACCATGACCGTTTGTTAAGTGTTTAATGCAGGAGTAAAAGTCATTAAGGAGCAACGACTATAACCGACGCAATCATTAAACAGCCGGCGACCGTAACGGACGAAGATCATTACTCCGGCGACCGTTTCCAACCGTTAAGGCCATTAAAGGAGCATTTATGGATGAAGATAGAGACGCGAAGACTATAAATATCAAGCTCAATCAACATTTCAACACATGGAATATCCGGCGATTAACAACCGAAGCAATACTCAAGAACAACAGAAGTGAAGAACTTAATCTGGAAGAATCGCTCTCGACGCACGACAACAGCCCTCGACCAGCAGTTCAAACTTTGTTTCGTACACGACAAACACCTGTTTTTACGTTCAAACACTTGTACTTTACATTTCGAAGCATTTTCTTCATTTATATTGTATTCTCTGTACGATCGACATCAGTATCCAAGGACATCGCCCCTGATTGGCGACCATAGTGCAGCGACGACACCCCCTGCCGTCCGCAGGTTTTTTCCTCGATTGAGGTTTTTCCTGCGTCATCAAATCCCTTGTTTCTTTATTTTATTTATCGCCGCACGTCTCGTCGAAAGATTCTTTCTTTAGTTGTTTAAGTCCACATCGACCTTAAGTTGTCCCTTTGGTGCGATTTTTGGCATTAACACATACCTTGATGGAGCAGCAAGTCGGAAGCGAGAGGTGGCACGTCGAGTGCGGTCTTCCCAACAACGGGGGCGGACCAGTCATAGACAAATTTGGGAGACTTGGACTTCCGATCAGCATCCAAGGAAACACCCATCTTGTGTTGGATGATCATAGATATGAAGCGAGGGTAGGAGACATGGCATATTTTGGGATGTTTGACCACTTTGGTTAACTCAGTAAAGAAGTACTGAGCAAAGTCGATCTTACGTTGGAAAATAAGTGCATGTGCTAGAGAAGTGATATAAGATGGGGATTGATCATGGCCACTTGTCTTTTAAGAAAGACAGCAAATGATGTGAGTGAAGAAGAAGTTCCAAATGCCTCCCATCTTGTTTCTCACAAGGGTACCTGGTCCTTTAGAAGATTTGGAGGTTTGATGGATATAGCCAAGAGTACGTACCACTTCTTCGTGTGCATGGGTAACATGCATATCTTCATGTTCAAGGAAGGCAGTAATCTTCACCGATTGGGTTATGGTGAAGGAATACGCCACCGATGTAGCTAAAGACCACTGATGAAGGTGTTTCGGTGGATGTCGGTGGCTGAGATTCACCGATAGTTTTCTGTGTGAATGTGGTCAAGGATGTCGGTGGAGGGATTGATCAAAAATGGGGATCGGTGATAGCATATCACCGATGTATCGGTGGGAACACATTACCGATGAAAAATAAAATGACAACAAAATAAGTTTTTTTTAACTATCTAAATACAACATTCCAAGTTCTCCTATCAGAAAATTGAACCTGGCTTTATCAAGGGGCTTGGTGAACAGATCGGCAAGCTGAAGATTAGTTGGAATAAATTGCAGCTCAATGTCACCTTTAGAAATGTGGTCCCTGATGAAGTGATATCTGATATCTATGTGTTTTGATCTTGAATGTAGAATCGGGTTGTTTGCAATAGCTATTGCACTGGAGTTGTCACATAGAATTGGAACTTGAGAGTAGACTTGATTATAGTCCCTTAGTTAATTCTTCATCCACATGATCTGAGCACAGTAACTCCCAGCAACAACATATTCAGCTTCAGCAGTTGAGGTTGAAACTGAGTTTTGCTTCTTGCTGGACCAACTGACCAGCTTACCACCAAGAAGTTGGGAGCTACCTGGGGTACTTTTCTATCAACTTTGGAACCTGCATAGTCAGAGTCTGAATACCTAATTAGTTCAAAACTTGAGTCTTTGGGATACCAAAGACCTAGATGCAAGTAGCAAACCAAATGAGATCCGTTTTACAGCAACCAAATGAGATTCTTTTAGATTTGCCTGATAACGGGCACATAGACAAGTAGCAAACATAATGTCGGGTCTACTAGAAGTAAGGAGAAGGGACCCAATCATACCTCGATAATTCGTGACATCAACATATTTACCATCTGGATCAGCATGAATTTTCAAGGGTGGTGCCATCGGAGAGCAATTTTCAAAATTAAATTTCTTCAGAAGGTCACGGATATATTTGCTTTGATTAATAAAAATCCTTTCTGACGTTTGTTTGACCTGAAGGCCTAAGAAAAGTGTTAGCTCTCCCATCATTCTCATCTCATATTGACTCATCATGAGAGAAGCAAACTCATACAAAGTGATTTATCAGTGGCACCAAAGATGATGTCATCCACATAGATTTGAACAAGTATACGATTACCTGAGGTTTGCTTGATGAACAAGGTGTTGTCAATTTTACCTCTAGAATACCCATTCTTTAAGAGAAAATCGGCAAGGGTGTCATACCAGGCACGAGGAGCCTGTTTGAGACCATAGAGAGCTTTGTCCAAACGATACACATAGTCAAGATGTGTGGGGTCTTCAAATCTAGGTGGTTGTTTCACATAGACTTCCTCAGCAAGTTCACCATTGAGGAATGCACTTTTAACATCCATCTGGAAGACTCTGAAGTTTTGGTAAGCAACATGAGCCAGAAAGATCCTTATGGATTCAAGTCTAGCAACAGGAGCAAATGTTTCATCATAATCAATTTCTTCTTCCTGTCTGTATCATTCAGCAACAAGTCTGGCCTTGTTTCTGACAACTGTACCATCTTCATCCATCTTGTTCCTGAAGACCCACTTGGTTCCAATTATTGTCTTCTTTGGAGGTTTGGGAACCAATCTCCACACCTTGTTTCTTTCGAATTGAGAAAGTTCTTATTTCATGGCAGTGATCCAACATGGATCTGCTAATGCTTCCTCAATTTTCTTTGGCTCAATGAGAGAGAGAAAATTTACATAGAGATAAATATTTCCAATACCTCTTCGAGTTTGGACCCCAGCTTGCTGATCGCCGATAATTTGGTTAATGGGGCGATCTTTGGTCCATTTAGTAGTAGGAGGTAGGGGAGGTGGAAGATTTTGTGAGGGAAGAGATGGAAGCTCTTGGATAATTGGAGTGGGATCTAGAAAATCAGTAGGATAGGCAGAGTTTGGGGCAATTTTGGTGGATGAAGGGTTTGGTAAGGTGGATGGTGACCCAACTTGTTGAGATGTTTGAGGATCAGAATGGGTGAAAGGAATGGATGAGGAATCAGTGGGATTTGCTGCAGGGGCATCACCAATACATGATGAGATCCATCTATGTAACTCATCATCATCATTTGAAAGAGATAATGATCTGGGGTCATCAAATTTGACATGAATGGATTCATCAATGCATTTTCTTCTAAGGTTGTACATACGGTATGCTTTTGAGGATAGAGAGTATCCAACAAAAATGCCCTCATCAGCCTTAGGATCAAATTTCCCAAGGTTGTCACGATCATTGAGAATAAAACACACACAGCCAAAGACATGAAGAAATCCTATTTTTGGTTTTCTGCCATGAAAAACTTCATAAGGGGTTTTCCCATGTCTTTTTGAGATCACTGATCTGTTTTGGGTAAAGCAAGCTATATTGACAGCTTCAGCCCAAAAATAAGTAGGAAGATTTGATTCACTCAGCATAGATCTAGCAGCTTCACACAGAGTCCGATTCTTTCTTTCAACTATCCCATTCTGTTGAGGGGTTCTAACAGTAGAAAAGTTTTGAGAAATTCCCTTGTCATTGAAGAAGTCTTCCAATGCACTATTTCTGAACTCAGTACCATTGTCACTTCTTACTGATCGTACAAGTTGGCCATTCTGAACTTCATTCTTTTTGATAAAGTTGATAATTTATTCAGTAGCATCACTTTTGTACCTGAAAAAAGATACCCAAGTATATCTTGTAAATTCATCAACAATTACAATGATGTACCTTTTGCCACCAAGGCTTGGAGTGCTAACTGGTCCACACAGATCCATGTGCAGCATTTGGAGAAGAAGAGTGATGGAGGAACATTGCTTTGTTTTGAAGGAGGTTTTGGTGAGTTTCCCTTTTTCACATGCATCACACAACTTTTCTTTCACGAAGTTCAGTTTAGGCATGCCAGTTACCAGATCCTTGTTGGAGATGATGTGAAGAGTTTTGAAGTTTAGGTGAGACAAACGTTTATGCCACAGCCAGTTCCTTTTGGCTGTGTCATCCGACACAAAGCATACATTTGAAGCACCATGACTTTGTCCCATGTCTATGACATAGACATTTTCTCTCCTTCTTCCAGAAAGAATCACCTTCATGTCCTTATCAACAATTGTGCAAATACAAAGCTCAAAAATGACTTTGTAACCTAGATCACACAGTTGAGTTATGCTCAGAAGATTGTGCATGAGTCCTTCAACAAGTGTCACTTTATTAAAGGTGACGGATCTATTGGTGAGAGTACCATAGCCTTTTGTGTAGCCTTTAGAGTTGTCCCCAAAGGTTACAGACGGACCATTTTCAGACACATGGTTTATGAGAAAAGATTTGTTTCCCGTCATATGACGTGAGCACCCACTATCCAAATACCAGATTTGATGGTGCTCATGAACCTGCAGTCACACACAGATTAGTTTCTTGGTACCCATTTAGTTGTGGGTCCTTTTGGGTTAGAAGAAGAAGAAGTTTCCTTAGCATTGGTTTGGTCAATCCTGTCCTTGAGGCAATCTTTGGCAAGATGGAAGGTGTCTCCACAGTTATAACATTTTCTAAAAATGAACACCTTTTTGGACTTTTGAATCTTTTCCTTGCCTTTTCCTTTAACATCAATTTGAATAGATTTTGGACCAAAGGTAGAAATAAGAGGAGGAAAACTTAAAATCCCATTGCCAGAAGTGGTAGAAGAAAATCTAGGAGTAGGGTTGATTTGAGAGTTTTTGTGATGACCTTTTGAAAGAGCTGAGGATTTTCTTTTCAAAGACAAGTTTGTGGTATTATCATTTTTGGAAATCTTTGAATCCTCCAGATCAGAAGAAGAAGCTTCATCAAGATTTAAAAGCTTTAAATTATCATGGATAGGTTTTGGAGAATCAGTAGAGTCCCGAGTTTCATTATTTTGAACAGAAGACGAATCTTTGACTTTTATAAACATTCCAAATTTTAAGGCTTCAGATAAATCAGCAAAATTCATAGACACTGATCCAGTGGAACTAGACTATGATGATTCATGATGATTTGGTAGAGCGCAAGAAGTAGAAGCAGGAGCATGAGAAGAAAAATCAATATCCATCTTTCCAAAACCTAGACCAGTTTTATCATCACGAGAAATTTGGTCTTGAAAAATTTTCTCAAGATTTTTTGAAGAGCTGGTCCATTTTCTTACAATTTTTTGCTCTCTTTTTAATCTTTTGATAAGTTTATTTTTCTCTTTGGCAATGATGTGATTTATGGTTTTTACGTCCTCTAGTTCAGTTTTGATTTCATCAAACTTTTCAAGTTTGGAAAGGCAGACTTCAAGTTGGGAAGAAAGAGTTTTAACTTGAGCTGATTTCCTTTTCTTAGCATCTTTGATGTTATAGAAGTCATTTTTCAAGGATTCATAAGCATCAATCTTTTCAATTTCAGACATAAAGTTGAAAGGATGTACCTGAGAGTAAGATGATGAACACCCAGTTGCCACCAAGGCAGTTGAAGTGACTGTCTTGTCAGAATTCTCCACATCATCGATCTTTGCCATAAAGCACATGTTGGGAGAGTCCTTCTCACTCTCAGAAGTAGGCTCATCAGCCCAGTCGTGGGTTTCAGCCAAAATACCCTTTTCCTTTCCTAAAGAGTCCCTCATTTCTTTCCTTCTCTATCTTATATTTGGCTTTGTACTTTTCAGCACGTTCCTGATGTTCTTGAGAGGAAGGTTGAGCACCTTTTCTAGGATAGGTTGGCTTTGAGGTGTTGTTCTTGGATTTCTCATATCTAGAAGAAAATATGTCAGAGGAAGTGGACCTAGTCCTTTCAATACGTTTGCTTCTGCATTCAGAAGCAAAATGACCTTTCTTACCACAATTGAATAATACGTCATTTGATTTGTCAGTCGAGGAGCTTTTTGTGAAAGAGGAGGGTTTTCTAAAGGATCTAGGTTTGCCAGAAAAACGAGGTTTGTTTTTGAACCCGGCCATCATTTCCATTTCATTAGTTATTTGTTCAACAAAAGTTTCCTCACCTTCATCATTGACATCAGTGAGATATGCATCTGTTTGGTGAGTAGACTCATTTTGACTGTTGTTATCAGAATCTGAAGAAGGGTAGGTGATGCAAGGAACACACTGAACTTTCTTGGAAGTATCACTTACAAGGGCTATAGAAGAGCCCTTTATGTCTATGATGATGGACTTCCTTTGCATTTTAGTTTGTTCATAATTAAAGAGAGTTCCATATAGAACAATTAGAGGCATGTATTCAAGATCCTTGGTTGTCTTGATGCAAGTACATATGTTTTCCCAAAAGTCAGGAAGACAGTCCATGAATTTACATAAGACTTCCTCATTTTCATATACTCTGCCCAACAACTTTAAATCATTTAGGAGACTGTTAAAACGGTTGTAATAACTGATGAGAGCGATCTTTTTTCTTTTCTTAACTTCCTCTGTACCTTCGTACAGAACACGTAGAGTGGTACACATTTCTTTGGCTGTGGCAAAGTTGACCAAAGAATGATAGACCTCATCAGGAAGAGAAAGAGCAATGATTGCTCTAACCTTAGAGTCAAGAGAAACTAGACGTTTTTTCTCATCTATGTATTTCTTGAGGTTTTTGAGAATGTAATGACCAGTAGTAGCGGGTTTTTCTTCATCCGAAGATTCATCAAAATCATCCTTATCAACAGTTTCATTTCCAGTCCTTTGCGTTTCATAGCGAGCCTAGACTCTAGGGACAACGGGTCCCTCATTGAGAATGGTTGGATATCTGGTATCCACTCCTTCCATGAATAGCATCATTCGGCTCTTCCAGAGAGAGAAGTTGTTGCGATTAAACTTTAGAGGTTTGGCAATAGAGCCATTTTTAGAAATGTTGTTTTGAAACGGAATTGTTTGAAGAAGAGGCAGCCATCGCAGATCAAGTTTATTGAGATTAAACTTTCTGCTCTGATACAACTTGTTAGTCCCAGATGGCTTAAACATGTATTGTAGAAGGGGGGGGGGGGGGGTTGAATACAATACACAAAACTTATTTAATTTAGTTCTTTTATTGAAAAACTTCAACAAGAATTACACACAGAAAACTACATATTGTTGTGGAAAAGAACAGTTAAACTATTCTAACAATCTTCACAAAGCAAACTGAAAACAAAACAACTTTTAAAGCACTAAGTTTGAAAGCTATGAAGTTCACAAGAGAGAGAGAGAGAGAGTAATCTTGTACTGAGAAATCCTTAAGAACGTGTAACCTTGCATGGGGAGCTTCTTCCTCTTTATATAGTGCATGACGCATTAAATGCTTAGGACACTAGTCATCTGGAGATTTGAGTGTAGGGGTTGACTCTAAAAAGTTGATGTGTCCTTTTCACCTTTTTCCTTAATACCAGGAAGAATACCCATGCTTGATTGAGACAATATCTAAGATTGGATAAAACGACAAATAGTCACTTTTACCTGTCAATGGATATTGTCCCATAATAAATGATCTTCTCATTTTGTCTTCCAAGAAAACATCTCACCGATTTGGACTGAAAGGTAGGTGAGATTCTTTTATCAAAATTGAGTATGAAGAAGACCATGTACCCACCGATTTGAAGCTTTCATCGGTGGGTTTATTTGACCGATCTTGAGAGATAATCGGTTGGAGTGTCTACGGATTTTCATAAGGAATTTCGGTGGACAGTGACTTAGATATTGTTGAAAAGAATGTCTTTCACTTCCACAACGAGAACATCTTCAAGCTTGATTTCGGTTGATCTTCGACTTCACCGAACTTTTGTTGTCTTGTCTAAGTCATTATAAAGAACCACAGTAAAATATTCTAAGTAAGATCTTAGGAGTAAAATCGGTTGGTCAATTTCAAATCCTTGGTGACCCAACATATATAGATTTATGTATACTAATAATGGGGCTTAATCATCTGAAAACTCCAAAATTTGTGCGATCCGTGAGAACTTCTAACTTACGGTTTTGTTTCACATGATTTTTTTCTCATGTAAGAGTAGTATTTTGTGTATTGATTAACATATATTTGTTTCACAATGTGATTGTTCCATATGTTTTTGTTTCATAATGTGAAACTTTTTTATGTGTACTTTTTGTTTCACAAACACGTAAAAAAATGTGCACATTGTGAATCAAGTACATGTGAATCAAGTACATGTGAATCAAACACATTGTGAAACAAATATATGTTGATTAATATTCTAAAGAGTAAATTACATGATTGGTCCTGTAGTTTACATAAAATTGCTTTGTGCGTCCCTAAATCAAAATAATCATGGAAAACGTCCTTGCAGTTTACATTTTCACACGCCTTTAGTCCTTTTTTTTCCCTAACACCATTAGTTGAGTCTATTAAACAGGTTAAATGAGAAGGGCAATTTAGTTATTTCATATTTTTTTAATTTTCTATTAAAATTACAGGGACTAAAATGTAATCAATTAATACCATATACCCATGTCTTTTTCTCTCTCTTCTCTTTTGAGAAAATACACACACAAACATTATATATATACATATAAACTTTAAAAGATGATCATCCACCATTACAACCACCACAACTAAGATCTCCAAAGATGCCCAAGAAACTATACAAGAGTGTGCTTCAGGGTTCATAAGTTTTGTTACCAGTGAGGCATCTGACAAGGGTCATAAGGAGAACCGCAAGACTGTGAATGGAGATGACATATGTTGGGCACTTGGGTCGCTAGGGTGTGATGACTACTCACATGCCATTGGCGGCTACTTGCATAAGCATAGGTACTTTGAGAGGGAGAGAGTATCGGCAGCCTTATTATATCCACCACTATTGAAACCAAAGAGATGATCATCATCGCCACCGCCACCGCCGCCGCCATCCGCCACATCCAAAGAAAATGAACCACCGATACTTTCTTGCTCACCGAGGCTCGGGCTCTTGGAGATCAAGAACAATCTCAAAAAAACCCATTTCAAGTCCGCCATTATCAACATCCATAGAACTTTCGGATTCTTCATCACCACCATTGATGATTAAAGATCTTGAGAAAGTACAACCAGTCAACCACCATCCACCACCACCACTACCCACCATTACAACCACCACCACCATTGTAAACCATAAACAACAATATATATATATATATATATATATATATATATATATATATATACTTGGATAAAACTGATCCTCTTCTTACTCGTTCTCCCGATCTGCATCTCGATCATCATCGTCCCCACCCCCATCATCGTATTCATCCTCATCACACAGAGTCAAAACTGATCCTGTCCTTTCTCGTTCTCCCGATCTGCATCTGTAAGAAACACTTCTGGGATTCGGATTTTTGAAGCCAACCATAGACAATGGGGAGAAGATAAGAGCAGGTGGTGAACCCATCTTGCTGAAATTTTGTATAATGAGGATGGAATGGGAGGGAGATTGTAAGATCCCACATTGGTTGGGGAGGGGAACAAAGGTTGCCTTATAAGAGGAACTTGATACCTCCCCTATCAGACGCGTTTTAAAACCGTGAGTCCGGATGTGTGGACAAAGCGGACAATATCTGGTACGGTTGGCCTGGGATGTTACAGATGGTATCAGAGCCGGGAACCGGACTGGTGTGCCAGCGTCCTCGCTGGGCTCCCAAGGGGGGTGGATTGTAAGATCCCACATTGGTTGGGGAGGAGAACTAAGGTTGCCTTATAAGAGGGACTTGATACCTCCCCTATCAGACGCGTTTTAAAACCGTGAGTCCAGGTGTGCGGACAAAGCGGACAATATTTGGTACGGTTGGTCTGGGATGTTACATATGGTATCAGAGCCAGGAACCGGACTGGTGTGCCAGCGAGGACGCTGGGCTCCCAAGGGGGGTGGATTGTAAGATCCCACATTGGTTGGGGAGGGGAACAAAGGTTGCCTTATAAGAGGAACTTGATACCTCCCCTATCAGACGCGTTTTAAAACCGTGAGTCCGGATGTGTGGACAAAGCGGACAATATCTGGTACGGTTGGCCTGGGATGTTACAGAGGAAATCGATCTAGAGTTAGAGGAGAGTCACAACAGGAAGGGAGGAGAAAAGAGCAGATGGTCGTCGGTGGTCGGTGGTCATCGGTGAGACAGAAAGGAGGGAAGAGGGGCGATTGGTGATGGATTGTCGCTGCCGAGATCTGTCGTCGAAAATGTGAGGACGGTAGCGGCTGAGATGTATTGGACAGGGAGCTTTCTCTATTAGGGATTTTGGTTATATATATTTATATAAAAATTAAAAACTAAAATCAAAATAATGATAATAGTTATAATAAATATAATATATTATATCTTTTTCTTTTAAAATAAAAAATAACGAATTGAGTAAAATGACTAACATGCCCCCCCCCCTAATTAACCTACTTAATAGAATCATCTAACGGTGTTAGGGCAAAGGGACCAAGGACGTGAGAAAATGTAAACCACAATGACGTTTTCCATAATTATTTCAAATTAGGGATGCACAGTGCAATTTTATATAAACCACAGAGACCAATCATGTAACTTACTCTATTCTAAATCTCAGACTTAGTTGCAAAAATATCATATGAAATAGCATATGATGCAATAGTTCTCAAAGTTATCACAATTTCATAGGTTCTCAAAAGAAGATCCCCAATAATATATATATATATATATATATATATATATATATAGAGAGAGAGAGAGAGAGAGGGCAAATCAAATGAAAACCATGCATATCTTGCACCCCTTACAAACCAATCTCATTCTTACAATTTGTAAATCAAGGGTTTAGATTTAAAAGGATGTAAAGTGTAAAGTATTGAAAGTAACATCCCCAATCTGAAACAATTAAGTAGACCAAAAGGGTATAATAGGTATATTGCATCTCATTTCAGAATCTGGCCCTTTTTCAAAACTAATTCTACCCCAATTCCATCGCTATGATTCCGATGACAGTTGTGAAAGACGGAAATCATGGGATTACGAATATCTCTCTTACCCTAGTAGATGCAATCGTTACCTGATTTTGAGAAGAAAAAAAACTCTGAATCAATGGAAGAAAATGGCGCAAAATGAAGAAGTTCAAAGAAATCGAGGTTTGGTTTTCCCTCCAGAATTTTGTGCATATAAGTTGTAGTTGCAGTCGATTGATGAATATTTATCTTGCAGTTAGGAAACCAAGTGAAAGAATCATCCTTACAACACATTCTCTGACTTCGTTAACACAAAGGAGAACCCAGTGTGCTTAGATGCAGATGGGAACGATGTTGAACGGGATAAGCTTAGGGATGAAACAGCGAAAGGAGAAGACCTGTTATTAAGACGAGTTTTTGGAAGGTAAGCATACGTAATTTTTTCGTATATGCAATTGTTCTACCGTTTTGATGGTTGCATATATTCAAATGTTCTACCGTTTTGATGGTTGCATATATGCAAATGGTATTAATGATGCACATTAAAAGGCACATATGAACCTGTTGGTGAAATTGTTTGTACTATACATAGTATGAAGCATATATCTAATGGTTATCTATTAATTATTGCATATATGATACAGGTTGGATTGCATGCCGGAGAATATGAATATGTTGGATAATACGCTGGAGAAGATGATCACTATATATATATATAGAGAGAGAGAGAGAGGAATGTAATCAAATGAAGTTTTAGTTTGCATGTTTAACTACTATGTTCCAAAATTAGGGACGGTTTGAAGTTGGTTTTGCAGTTCATAAGATATAGGTAATAAGTTGGGAGAAAATATGAGCTCCCTTGTGAGTATAATACCCTGTTATTTGCATCCTCAAAGGTTCATAAAAGTTGGGAAAGTTTTGTTCAACGAAGGTTTATTCCGCATTTGTTTTACCATTGTGACGTTTTTTTTCCATCGGAGTGGTATCAGATCATTTGGTTATTGTTATTGGGTTTGACTTGTTATTGGACTATTTGTGCTTGTCTACGCTATATATATATATATATATATATATATATATATATTACAAATCAAATACAAACAATGTATTTGTTGCACCCCTTACAAACCAATTTGCATATATGCATAATCTGAGATGCATATATGCATTCCCATATGAACGTATGTCCATTATATATATATTCTTGCACGTATGCATATGCACATTGTTCATATATGCACACCGGTTCTGCACATATGCACACTGTGGTTTGTAAGGTGTGCAACAAATGCAAGGTTTGCATTTTACGGAGCCTCTCTCTCTCTCTCTCTCTCTCTATATATATATATATATATATATATATATGAATGTAATCAAATGAAGTTTTAGTTTGCCTGTTTAACTACTATGTTCCAAAATTAGGGACAATTTGAAGTTGGTTTTGCAGTTCATAAGATATAGGTAATAAGTTGGGAGAAAATATGAGCTCCCTTGTGAGTATAATACCCTGTTATTTATATCCTCAAAGGTTCATAAAAGTTGGGAAAGTTTTGTTCAACGAAGGTTTATTCCGCATTTGTTTTACCATTGTGACACGATTTTTTTTCCATCGGAGTGGTATCAGATCATTTGGTTATTGTTATTAGGTTTGACTTGTTATTGGACTATTTGTGCTTGTCTACGCTATATATATATATATATATATATATATAGAGAGAGAGAGAGAGAGAGAGAGATGTGGGTTCAAATGAGGACGCTAACTATTTACGAGAAGCACGAGAACGGCCGCCCATGTACAAAATCACATGTGATTCACAGTACAAAATCACATGTGATCCGCGCGACAAGCCGCGCGACTTGCAAACCGAGGGTCCAGAATTTTAATCACATATGATTTTGTATGTGAATCACATGTGATTTTGTACATGGGCGGCCGTCCTCGTGCTTCTCGTAAATAGTTAGCGTTCCCGTTTGAACCTTTCTCTCTCTCTCTCTCTCTATATATATATATATATATGTAGGAATGTAATCAAATGAAGTTTTAGTTTGCTTGTTTAACTACTATGTTCCATAATTAGGGACAGTTTGAAGTTGGTTTTGCAGTTCATAAGATATAGGTAATAAGTTGGGATAAAATATGAGCTCCCTTGTGAGTATAATACCCTGTTATTTATATCCTCAAAGGTTCATAAAAGTTGGGAAAGTTTTGTTCAACGAAGGTTTATTCCGCATTTGTTTTACCATTGTGACACGTTTTTTTTCTATCGGAGTGGTATCAGATCATTTGGTTATTGTTATGAGGTTTGACTTGTTATTTGACTATTTGTGCTTGTCTACGCTATATATATATATATATATAGAGAGAGAGAGAGATGTGGGTTCAAACGAGGACGCTAACTATTTACGAAAAGCACGAGAACGGCCGCCCATGTACAAAATCACATGTGATTCACAGTACAAATCACATGTGATCCGCGCGACAAGTCGCGCGACTTGCAAACCGAGGGTCCAGAATATTAATCACATATGATTTTTTATGTGAATCACATGTGATTTTGTACATGGGCGGCCGTCCTCGTGCTTCTCGTAAATAGTTAGCGTTCTCGTTTGAACCTTTCTCTCTCTCTCTCTCTCTCTCTATATATATATATATATATATATATATAGGAATGTAATCAAATGAAGTTTTAGTTTGCCTGTTTAACTACTATGTTCCAAAATTAGGGACGGTTTGAAGTTGGTTTTGCAGTTCATAAGATATAGGTAATAAGTTGGGAGAAAATATGAGCTCCCTTGTGAGTATAATACCCTGTTATTTGCATCCTCAAAGGTTCATAAAAGTTGGGAAAGTTTTGTTCAACGAAGGTTTATTCCGCATTTGTTTTACCATTGTGACGTTTTTTTTCCATCGGAGTGGTATCAGATCATTTGGTTATTGTTATTGGGTTTGACTTGTTATTGGACTATTTGTGCTTGTCTACGCTATATATATATATATATATTACAAATCAAATACAAACAATGTATTTGTTGCACCCTTACAAACCAATTTGCATATATGCATAATCTGAGATGCATATATGCATTCCCATATGAGCGTATGTCCATTATATGTATATTCTTGCACGTATGCATATGCACATTGTTCATATATGCACACCGGTTCTGCACATATGCACACTGTGGTTTGTAAGGTGTGCAACAAATGCAAGGTTTGCATTTTACGGAGCCTCTCTCTCTCTCTCTCTCTCTATATATATATATGAATGTAATCAAATGAAGTTTTAGTTTGCCTGTTTAACTACTATGTTCCAAAATTAGGGACGGTTTGAAGTTGGTTTTGCAGTTCATAAGATATAGATAATAAGTTGGGAGAAAATATGAGCTCCCTTGTGAGTATAATACCCTGTTATTTGCATCCTCAAAGGCTCATAAAAGTTGGGAAAGTTTTGTTCAACGAAGGTTTATTCCGCATTTGTTTTACCATTGTGACACGTTTTGTTTTCCATCGAAGTGGTATCAGATCATTTGGTTATTGTTATTGGGTTTGACTTGTTATTGGACTATTTGTGCTTGTCTATGCTCTATATATATATATATAAGAATGTAATCAAATGAAGTTTTAGTTTGCATGTTTAACTACTATGTTCCAAAATTAGGGACGATTTTGTTGGATATAGTGTCCAGAGTCATTAACTATTGGTAATATTTCTAATAATAGCAGGGTTCTTTTGGGTTGCCCTTAAGACCCAAAATAAACAATCAGAAGAATTAAAGGGAGTTAAAGCAATTAGTTCAATTGATGATAAGCTGCAATATAATTATTTAGATTAATTATATAAAGTGCAGGGACTAATTGGTTAAAATAGTTTTAACAAGCTTATCGGTTCAAGGGGGCTAAGTGTAAAATAGAGGGTTATAAATAAACTGCTAGGGGTTAAATCCTAATGAGTTTTTTCCACCTCACTTGTAGCCGTGACCTCCCCTCTCCCTCTCCTAAAATCGTAAACCCTAATTTAGGATTTAGTGATTAAGCATCTTCCTGTTGTTGGTATTTTGGTGTTCTTAAGTGTGAGCCACTAGAGGGATTCATACTATTGGTCCTTGACATCCAAGAAGCGAGATCAAAGGTTTGATTCATCATTATGGTTTTCGACAATCGCAATAAACAAGTAAGTGTTCTTGATTCAATATTTTGTAGTTAATTATCTAGAACGCATGTATTCATATAGGTTGATAGTTTGTATAACAATTGATGATAAAAATTAAAATATGCTTCCGTTGCCTATATCATGTGGTTGTATGCTTACTCAAAACCTTACAGTGGTATCAGAGCCAGGTTCTTAGATATTATCTCAAAAGTGTTTCAATTTGATTTGCAAAACTGTTTATGTTGGATTAGGGTTTTCGAAATTTAGGGTTTTGAGGCTACAAAATCGATTTCAAATTTTTGTGGCCATTGGATTGCTTAATCCCTAAGTTAGGGTTTCATGGTCATAACCTCAAAACATAATTTTTGGAAACTAATTTTTACTTGCATAAAAAGTTTGTATTATTAGCGATTAAGTTTTATCGAAATCCCTAAAGGGTATAGGGTAGTCTTTTTTTTATTCAATGTTATACCCTAATTGTTTTGGCTAGTTTCCTAACTTGCCTAAAACACAACAATAAACAATTTTGACAAATATTGAATAGATAATCTTACATATTATCTTATCTTATATAAATATATTTAAGTTGAATAAAATTGTAAGATAAACATTAACATTATTTATATAGTGAATATAAATTGTATGTCAAATATTTACATTAATTATTAGCATGTGTCCCCACATGTTTAATTGGAATTAATTATGGAAACGATTATATTAATTATTAAATGTGCCCTCACATGGTTAATTAAAATTAATTAGATAATCATAATTTTAAATTGTTTAAAATTTCATTCAATTTATATATATATATATATATATATATATTAGACCTTAATTATATATATAAAATTAAATTATACATTGATAGTTAAACCTTGACTAGACGTACTCACTATAAGCACTCTAAGGGGGTTTAAGGGGGTTACCTATAATATGGTTGCCGAATGAGTCAATGGTTTTTAAAACGCCATGCGTTACCATACTCACCGCCTCTTGTGTGGACTAGTGGAATTACCGAAAAGGTTTGATGGGTCAATGTGACAAGTTAAAAGTATTAACTATGAAGTATAAAAACAAAATCCAGTTTTAGATATACTAAGAAATGTGAAAGTCTTATGCTACCCATGAAAAGAACACACATATTCTTATAGTTTATTAACGGAGCGTGTGCGGTTTGCCGGCACGTTAATGTGAAACTATAGTAAAAAATGATGTGGCACTCGTGATTCTCAAGCGTACTTGAGCCGAGGGGTCCATGTGTTCTTGCATGGTCGATTCACCATCTAGTTTGTGATCCTCGGCATCCCAGTCACAAATAGAAGATAAGCATAGTCGAGATTAACATGCCATTGACATAAGTCGGTGAATCTCAAAAGAACTAGGAGTTTCATAGTGAATGAAATCAACAAATAGCATTTGTGTACCTAAATAACTTTGTAATGTGATTACGGCATCCCTTTTCACATCATAGAGTAAAATATGGATCCTAGCCTTGTTAAATAAATTTGGATAATTGTTTTTAAAGGTTAAATTTCAAACTAACTAAAATAAAACTATATCTACAGATGGCTGAAAATATTCCTCCTCCTCCTCCTACTCACTCAACATCCAACCTTACGTTACTCTCTATCCTAAGTAAAGATAAGCTGACTGGGCCAAATTACTTGGATTGGATTCGTGCCTTGAGAATTGCCTTGAGGTACGAAGACAAAGAGTATTTGCTCGACGAGGATCTTCTTATACTTAATGATGATGCAAGCCCTGAAGCAGTAACTGAATACAATAAGCAATTCGCGGAATCCACAAAAGTCGCGTGTCTCATGTTGGCGTCCATGTCCCCGGAACTTCAAAAGAGTTTCGAGAACATGGGGGCGTTTGAACTAAATGAGCAGCTTCGTGAAATGTTTCAGGAGCAAGCGAGGCAAGAAAGGTTCCAAGTCGTAAAATCGCTTATGGAATGTAAGCAACAGGACAGTGCCCCTGTATGTGCGCATGTGCAAAAGATGAAAGCGTACATTGACAGGTTAGGCAATCTAGGTGTCGATTTCCCAAGAGAGCTTGCCATTGACATGGTGCTAAACTCTCTTAGTGGGGCATATAAACAGTTCATAGTGAACTTCAATATGGACAAGACCTTGATGGAGCTCCATGGCATGTTGAGATCTGCTGAAGCAAGTATGGGTAAGACCCAAAGTGCTCACTCAACTGCTCCCATCCTGGCTATTAGGGAAGGTGGCTGTAAGAAGAAGAAAGTTTCTCATCCCAAAGGGAAGGGAAAGGCTAAAGTTGTTCCTCGCAACCAAGGCCATAAGAGAAAAGCTGATTCTTCTGACATACCACCCATAAGTGACCCTAAAGAGGCCATATGCTTTTACTGTCAAGAAAGGGGCCATTGGAAGAGAAGCTGCCCAAAATATCTGGAGGACTTGAAAATGAACAAGGTCAAAGGGTGTAGCACCTCAGGTATTTTTACAATTGAACTCCATAGTACTTCGATTTCTAACTCTTGGGTCCTTGATACGGGATGTGGTACTCACATTTGCTCTAATTTCCAGGGACTAAAGGGAAGTAGAACGTTGAAGCATGGGGAGCTGAATCTGATCATGGGAAACAGGATGACTGCCGCTGTTACAAAGATTGGAGATTTTGAGCTCATGCTTAGTAGTGGTTTTTCAATAAAGTTATTAGATTGTTGCTACTCGCCAGAAATGGCTCGAAACATTATTTCTTTTCATGCATTGTACAAGGATGGTTTTGAATTTCAATTTGATAATAATAATGGTTGCATTTTGGTTTATAAACATGGTTGTTTTTATTTTAAAGCCTCTCCTTGTAATGGTGTGTATGAAAGTGTGATTTGTGTTGGTAGAAATAATAATAACTTAACTCTAAATGTTGGTTCCTCCAATAGTGAATTGGATAAGTCGTCGTTATGGCATCATCGTCTTGGCCACATAAACAAGAAACGCATCGCCAAGCTCCAATCGGACGGGATCTTGGAACCATTTGACTTAAAGTCGGATGAAGAATGCGAGTCTTGCTTACTTGGCAAGATGACAAAAGCACCTTCCAAAGGAAAAATGGAAAGGGGTAAGGATCTGTTGGACTTAATTCACACAGATGTATGTGGACCGTTCAGATCTGCCACGAGAAACGGTGAGAGATACTTTGTTACCTTTACTGACAATTTCAGTAGATATGGATTTATCTATTTGATGAAAAACAAGTCGGGCACCTTTGAAGTGTTCAAAGGATTCAAAAACGAAGTAGAAAACCAACTGGGCAAGAAGATCAAGATGCTCCGGTCCGACAGGGGTGGAGAATACTTGAGTCATGAATTCTACGACTATCTAAGGGATTGTGGAATAGTTCCGCAATTATCTCCTCCCAGAACACCACAACTCAATGGTGTTGCTGAGAGAAGAAATCGAACGCTACTTGATATGGTTCGGTCCATGATGAGTCGTGCTACACTTCCAATATCGTTCTGGGGCTATGCCTTAGAAACTGCAGCTCATACCGTAAACCTCGTTCCAACTAAGAAGGTTGCAAAGACACCCTCTGAAATGTGGACTGGGACTCGTCCCTCGTTAGCACATATAAAAGTCTGGGGTTGTGAAGTCTTCGTTCAACGCGAAACTAACGACAAGCTAGAACCTAGAGCAGAGAAGTGTCGGTTCATTGGTTATCCCTACAAATCCTTTGGATATATATTTTTCAAACCTTCTGAGAACAAAGTGTTTGTAGCTAGAAGGGGAGTCTTCCAAGAAAGGGAGCTCATTTCCAAAGAGGATAGTGGGAGCAGTATTGATCTTAAAGAAATTCAAGTAACAACCAATGATGAACCTATAGTTGACACTAGCCCTCAACATGAGGTTGAACCACCTGTTGAGGAAACTGACATACCTCTACCACCTCTTCGCAGAACTAGTAGAGATAGTAGAGCTAATCAATCTCCTGATTTTTATTATGGTTTTCATATTACAAAGGAAGGAGATACACTAGTCAATGATAAAACATTTGATAGTGCGGATGAGCCATCCAACTACAAGGAAGCGATGGCAGGCCCTGAGGCTGCCAAGTGGAAAGAGGCCATGGAGAGCAATATTCAATCTATGTACGATAACCAAGTTAGAAAATTGGTTGATCATGCACCAGGTCGCAAGACAGTTGGATGTAAGTGGATCTTCAAAAAGAAGACCGACATGGATGGGAATGTGCACACATTCAAGGCTAGACTGGTTGCGAAAGGTTACACTCAAACTCAAGGGATTGATTATGATGAAACCTTCTCACCAGTAGCAAAGATTAAGTCTATCAGGATATTACTTGCCATAGCTGCATTTCATGACTATGAAATATGGCAAATGGATGTAAAAACCGCTTTCCTCAATGGAAAACTTGATGAGGATGTGTATATGGAACAACCTGAAGGTTTTGTACATACTGAGTATCCAGATAAGGTGTGTAAGCTTGAAAGATCCATTTATGGACTTAAACAAGCGTCTCGTAGCTGGAATCTTTGTTTTCATGAAAAGGTCAAGGAGTTTGGATTTTCTCGAAGCGAAGATGAGTCCTGCGTATATGTTAAGGCTAGTGGGAGTAATGTTGTATTTCTAGTCTTGTATGTTGATGACATACTACTCATAGGAAACGATATTCCGATGTTGCAAGATGTAAAGGTCTGGCTCGGGAAATGTTTCGCTATGAAAGATTTGGGAAATGCAGCATACATACTTGGAATAAGAATTTATCGAGATAGAACCAAGCGTTTAATTGGACTTAGCCAAAGTACATACTTGGATAAGATATTGAAGAAATTCAATATGAGTGAATCCAAGAAAGGGTATTTGCCCATGCAACATGGCATAAGATTGAGTAAAGATCAATGTCCCAGCACTAGTAAAGAACTGGACAGAATGAGTCGAATTCCATATGCATCTGCTATATGATCGATCATGTATGCCATGGCATGTACTAGACCTGATGTCTCATTTGCTTTAAGCGTGGTGAGTAGAGTGCCGACTGAAGAGAATCCGGCGGATCCTTTCACGAAAGCGTTAACTCGACCCAAACATGAGTATGATACTGAAGCCACAGGTGTTAGAATTATCAATATACCTTGAATGTTTTAGTCGTTAGTTTGATGTATTGAAAACGTAATAAATTATATTTGATTTGGAGATTATTATATGGAGATTATAATATATGCTGGATTGCGTCCATTTACATTTAATTTATTATCGTGTTTTGTTTTGCATGTTTAGAACCAACTTCCTGAGTATTAATTTACTTAAACCTCCACAGTCAGTCATACTCCTGGAAGTAAGTACTGATTCAAGACTGTCATGGAGTGTTAGAAGCATAGAGAATGCAACTAACGCTCATGAGTACTTAATGGTGATTTAGGTATTGGAACAACCCGCACTCAAAAGTTTACTTCATGGATTAAGTCAGAGTAATTTTGAGATGATAATATTTTATGTTTTTCAAACGGAGATACATAGAGTTTTGCTCTAGGATTCTGTTATGCTTTGGTGTGCTCCAACGCTGACCGTAACTGACAGCTATACAGGGTATGTCCATGTATAATATGATGAGTAGAAATGAACTGTGTAGTCAAAGTTTATTTGTTCCTTCTACCTAAATAGGAGAAGCGATATCCATGGGCCCCTCGATGATTTGGTGTTGACATTAAGTGTTTGGCCTAACCCTGACTAGAATTGATGTGTTCAATTGAGTAGTCTGATGAATTCAACACATATCGGAAATCGGGAAACATAATCTTGATCCATGAGATAGTCATTTATCCATGTCTCAGGTTCATATGATATCTTGTAGAACAAAGGAACACTAAATCACTTATCTTAGGACCGAATCTTTATCAGAGTTCGGCAGCTGCATTGGATGGCTTGCTCTCTGCTGATTATTGAAAGTGTTAAAACCAAATAGAGTTAATAACTTGTCCAAGTGGGAGACTGTTGGATATAGTGTCCAGACTCATTAACTATTGGTAATATTTCTAATAATAGCAGGGTTCTTTTGGGTTGCCCTTAAGACCCAAAATAAACAATCAGAAGAATTAAAGGGAGTTAAAGCAATTAGTTCAATTGATGATAAACTGCAATATAATTAATCAGATTAATTATATAAAGTGCAGGGACTAATTGGTTAAAATAGTTTTAACAAGCTTATCGGTTCAAGGGGGCTAAGTGTAAAATAGAGGGTTATAAATAAACTGCTAGGGGTTAAACCCTAATGAGTTTTTTCCACCTCTCTTGTAGCCGTGACCTCCCCTCTCCCTCTCCCAAAATCGTAAACCCTAATTTAGGGTTTAGTGATTAAGCATCTTCCTGTTGTTGGTATTTTGGTGTTCTTAAGTGTGAGCCACTAGAAGGATTCATACTATTGGTCCTTGACATCCAAGAAGCGAGATCAAAGGTTTGATTCATCATTTTGGTTTTCGACAATCGCAATAAACAAGTAAGTGTTCTTGATTCAATCTTTTGTAGTTAATTATCTAGAACGCATGTATTCATATAGGTTGATAGTTTGTATAACCATAGATGATAAAAATTAAAATATGCTTCCGTTGCCTATATCATGTGGTTGTATGTTTACTCAAAACCTTACAGATTTGATGTTGGTTTTGCAGTTCATAAGATATAGGTAATAAGTTGGGAGAAAATATGAGCTCCCTTGTGAGTATAATACCCTGTTATTTGCATCCTCAAAGGCTCATAAAAGTTGGGAAAGTTTTGTTCAACGAAGGTTTATTCCGCATTTGTTTTACCATTGTGACACGTTTTGTTTTCCATCGAAGTGGTATCAGATCATTTGGTTATTGTTATTAGGTTTGACTTGTTATTGGACTATTTGTGCTTGTCTATGCTCTATATATATATATAGGAATGTAATCAAATGAAGTTTTAGTTTGCATGTTTAACTACTATGTTCCAAAATTAGGGACGATTTGATGTTGGTTTTGCAGTTCATAAGATATAGGTAATAAGTTGGGAGAAAAGATGAGCTCCCTTATGAGTATAGTACCCTGTTATTTGCATCCTCAAAGGCTCATAAAAGTTGGGAAAGTTTTGCTCAACGAAGGTTTATTCCGCATTTGTTTTACCATTGTGACACGTTTTGTTTTCCATCGAAGTGGTATCAGATCATTTGGTTATTGTTATTGGGTTTGACTTGTTATTGGACTATTTGTGCTTGTCTACGCTCTCTATATATATAGGAATGTAATCAAATGAAGTTTTAGTTTGCATGTATAACTACTATGTTCCAAAATTAGGGACGATTTGATGTTGGTTTTGCAGTTCATAAGATATAGGTAATAAGTTGGGAGAAAAGATGAGGTCCCTCGTGAGTATAATACCCTGTTATTTGCATCCTCAAAGGCTCATAAAAGTTGGGAAAGTTTTGTTCAACGAAGGTTTATTCCGCATTTGTTTTACCATTGTGACACGTTTTGTTTTCCATCGAAGTGGTATCAGATCATTTGGTTATTGTTATTGGGTTTGACTTGTTATTGGACTATTTGTGCTTGTCTACGCTCTATATATATAGGAATGTAATCAAATGAAGTTTTAGTTTGCATGTATAACTACTATGTTCCAAAATTAGGGACGATTTGATGTTGGTTTTGCAGTTCATAAGATATAGGTAATAAGTTGGGAGAAAATATGAGCTCCCTTGTGAGTATAATACCCTGTTATTTGCATCCTCAAAGGCTCATAAAAGTTGGGAAAGTTTTGTTCAACGAAGGTTTATTCCGCATTTGTTTTACCATTGAGACACGTTTTGTTTTCCATCGAAGTGGTATCAGATCATTTGGTTATTGTTATTGGGTTTGACTTGTTATTGGACTATTTGTGCTTGTCTACGCTCTCTATATATATAGGAATGTAATCAAATGAAGTTTTAGTTTGCATGTTTAACTACTATGTTCCAAAATTAGGGACGATTTGATGTTGGTTTTGCAGTTCATAAGATATAGGTAATAAGTTGGGAGAAAATATGAGCTCCCTTGTGAGTATAATACCCTGTTATTTGCATCCTCAAAGGCTCATAAAAGTTGGGAAAGTTTTGTTCAACGAAGGTTTATTCCGCATTTGTTTTACCATTGTGACACGTTTTGTTTTCCATCGAAGTGGTATCAGATCATTTGGTTATTGTTATTGGGTGTGACTTGTTATTGGACTATTTCTGCTTGTCTACGCTCTATATATATATAGGAATGTAATCAAATGAAGTTTTAGTTTGCATGTTTAACTACTATGTTCCAAAATTAGGGACGATTTGATGTTGGTTTTGCAGTTCATAAGATATAGGTAATAAGTTGGGAGAAAAGATGAGCTCCCTTGTGAGTATAATACCCTGTTATTTGCATCCTCAAAGGCTCATAAAAGTTGGGAAAGTTTTGTTCAACGAAGGTTTATTCCGCATTTGTTTTACCATTGTGACACGTTTTGTTTTCCATCGAAGTGGTATCAGATCATTTGGTTATTGTTATTGGGTTTGACTTGTTATTGGACTATTTCTGCTTGTCTACGCTCTATATATATATATATATATAGGAATGTAATCAAATGAAGTTTTAGTTTGCATGTTTAACTACTATGTTCCAGAATTAGGGACGATTTGATGTTGGTTTTGCAGTTCATAAGATATAGGTAATAAGTTGGGAGAAAATATGAGCTCCCTTGTGAGTATAATACCCTGTTATTTGCATCCTCAAAGGCTCATAAAAGTTGGGAAAGTTTTGTTCAACGAAGGTTTATTCCGCATTTGTTTTACCATTGTGACACGTTTTGTTTTCCATCGAAGTGGTATCAGATCATTTGGTTTTTGTTATTGGGTTTGACTTGTTATTGGACTATTTCTGCTTGTCTACGCTCTATATATATATATATAGGAATGTAATCAAATGAAGTTTTAGTTTGCATGTTTAACTACTATGTTCCAAAATTAGGGACGATTTGATGTTGGTTTTGCAGTTCATAAGATATAGGTAATAAGTTGGGAGAAAATATGAGCTCCCTTGTGAGTATAATACCCTGTTATTTGCATCCTCAAAGGCTCATAAAAGTTGGGAAAGTTTTGTTCAACGAAGGTTTATTCCGCATTTGTTTTACCATTGTGACACGTTTTGTTTTCCATCGAAGTGGTATCAGATCATTTGGTTATTGTTATTGGGTTTGACTTGTTATTGGACTATTTCTGCTTGTCTACGCTCTCTATATATATATAGGAATGTAATCAAATGAAGTTTTAGTTTGCATGTTTAACTACTATGTTCCAAAATTAGGGACGATTTGATGTTGGTTTTGCAGTTCATAAGATATAGGTAATAAGTTGGGAGAAAAGATGAGCTCCCTTGTGAGTATAATACCCTGTTATTTGCATCCTCAAAGGCTCATAAAAGTTGGGAAAGTTTTGTTCAACGAAGGTTTATTCCGCATTTGTTTTACCATTGTGACACGTTTTGTTTTCCATCGAAGTGGTATCAGATCATTTGGTTATTGTTATTGGGTTTGACTTGTTATTGGACTATTTCTGCTTGTCTACGCTCTATATATATATAGGAATGTAATCAAATGAAGTTTTAGTTTGCATGTTTAACTACTATGTTCCAAAATTAGGGACGATTTGATGTTGGTTTTGTAGTTCATAAGATATAGGTAATAAGTTGGGAGAAAATATGAGCTCCCTTGTGAGTATAATACCCTGTTATTTGCATCCTCAAAGGCTCATAAAAGTTGGGAAAGTTTTGTTCAACGAAGGTTTATTCCGCATTTGTTTTACCATTGTGACACGTTTTGTTTTCCATCGAAGTGGTATCAGATCATTTGGTTTTTGTTATTGGGTTTGACTTGTTATTGGACTATTTCTGCTTGTCTACGCTCTATATATATATATATAGGAATGTAATCAAATGAAGTTTTAGTTTGCATGTTTAACTACTATGTTCCAAAATTAGGGACGATTTGATGTTGGTTTTGCAGTTCATAAGATATAGGTAATAAGTTGGGAGAAAATATGAGCTCCCTTGGGAGTATAATACCCTGTTATTTGCATCCTCAAAGGCTCATAAAAGTTGGGAAAGTTTTGTTCAACGAAGGTTTATTCCGCATTTGTTTTACCATTGTGACACGTTTTGTTTTCCATCGAAGTGGTATCAGATCATTTGGTTATTGTTATTGGGTTTGACTTGTTATTGGACTATTTCTGCTTGTCTACGCTCTCTCTATATATATAGGAATGTAATCAAATGAAGTTTTAGTTTGCATGTTTAACTACTATGTTCCAAAATTAGGGACGATTTGATGTTGGTTTTGCAGTTCATAAGATATAGGTAATAAGTTGGGAGAAAAGATGAGCTCCCTTGTGAGTATAATACCCTGTTATTTGCATCCTCAAAGGCTCATAAAAGTTGGGAAAGTTTTGTTCAACGAAGGTTTATTCCGCATTTGTTTTACCATTGTGACACGTTTTGTTTTCCATCGAAGTGGTATCAGATCATTTGGTTATTGTTATTGGGTTTGACTTGTTATTGGACTATTTCTGCTTGTCTACGCTCTATATATATATATATAGGAATGTAATCAAATGAAGTTTTAGTTTGCATGTTTAACTACTATGTTCCAAAATTAGGGACGATTTGATGTTGGTTTTGTAGTTCATAAGATATAGGTAATAAGTTGGGAGAAAATATGAGCTCCCTTGTGAGTATAATACCCTGTTATTTGCATCCTCAAAGGCTCATAAAAGTTGGGAAAGTTTTGTTCAACGAAGGTTTATTCCGCATTTGTTTTACCATTGTGACACGTTTTGTTTTCCATCGAAGTGGTATCAGATCATTTGGTTTTTGTTATTGGGTTTGACTTGTTATTGGACTATTTCTGCTTGTCTACGCTCTCTCTATATATATATAGGAATGTAATCAAATGAAGTTTTAGTTTGCATGTTTAACTACTATGTTCCAAAATTAGGGACGATTTGATGTTGGTTTTGCAGTTCATAAGATATAGGTAATAAGTTGGGAGAAAATATGAGCTCCCTTGTGAGTATAATACCCTGTTATTTGCATCCTCAAAGGCTCATAAAAGTTGGGAAAGTTTTGTTCAACGAAGGTTTATTCCGCATTTGTTTTACCATTGTGACACGTTTTGTTTTCCATCGAAGTGGTATCAGATCATTTGGTTATTGTTATTGGGTTTGACTTGTTATTGGACTATTTCTGCTTGTCTACGCTCTCTATATATATAGGAATGTAATCAAATGAAGTTTTAGTTTGCATGTTTAACTACTATGTTCCAAAATTAGGGACGATTTGATGTTGGTTTTGCAGTTCATAAGATATAGGTAATAAGTTGGGAGAAAATATGAGCTCCCTTGTGAGTATAATACCCTGTTATTTGCATCCTCAAAGGCTCATAAAAGTTGGGAAAGTTTTGTTCAACGAAGGTTTATTCCGCATTTGTTTTACCATTGTGACACGTTTTGTTTTCCATCGAAGTGGTATCAGATCATTTGGTTATTGTTATTGGGTTTGACTTGTTATTGGACTATTTGTGCTTGTCTACGCTCTCTATATATATAGGAATGTAATCAAATGAAGTTTTAGTTTGCATGTTTAACTACTATGTTCCAAAATTAGGGACGATTTGATGTTGGTTTTGCAGTTCATAAGATATAGGTAATAAGTTGGGAGAAAATATGAGCTCCCTTGTGAGTATAATACCCTGTTATTTGCATCCTCAAAGGCTCATAAAAGTTGGGAAAGTTTTGTTCAACGAAGGTTTATTCCGCATTTGTTTTACCATTGTGACACGTTTTGTTTTCCATCGAAGTGGTATCAGATCATTTGGTTATTGTTATTGGGTTTGACTTGTTATTGGACTATTTCTGCTTGTCTACGCTCTATATATATATATATAGGAATGTAATCAAATGAAGTTTTAGTTTGCATGTTTAACTACTATGTTCCAAAATTAGGGACGATTTGATGTTGGTTTTGCAGTTCATAAGATATAGGTAATAAGTTGGGAGAAAAGATGAGCTCCCTTGTGAGTATAATACCCTGTTATTTGCATCCTCAAAGGCTCATAAAAGTTGGGAAAGTTTTGTTCAACGAAGGTTTATTCCGCATTTGTTTTACCATTGTGACACGTTTTGTTTTCCATCGAAGTGGTATCAGATCATTTGGTTATTGTTATTGGGTTTGACTTGTTATTGGACTATTTCTGCTTCCTACGCTCTATATATATATAGGAATGTAATCAAATGAAGTTTTAGTTTGCATGTTTAACTACTATGTTCCAAAATTAGGGACGATTTGATGTTGGTTTTGCAGTTCATAAGATATAGGTAATAAGTTGGGAGAAAATATGAGCTCCCTTGTGAGTATAATACCCTGTTATTTGCATCCTCAAAGGCTCATAAAAGTTGGGAAAGTTTTGTTCAACGAAGGTTTATTCCGCATTTGTTTTACCATTGAGACACGTTTTGTTTTCCATCGAAGTGGTATCAGATCATTTGGTTATTGTTATTGGGTTTGACTTGTTATTGGACTATTTGTGCTTGTCTACGCTCTCTATATATATAGGAATGTAATCAAATGAAGTTTTAGTTTGCATGTTTAACTACTATGTTCCAAAATTAGGGACGATTTGATGTTGGTTTTGCAGTTCATAAGATATAGGTAATAAGTTGGGAGAAAATATGAGCTCCCTTGTGAGTATAATACCCTGTTATTTGCATCCTCAAAGGCTCATAAAAGTTGGGAAAGTTTTGTTCAACGAAGGTTTATTCCGCATTTGTTTTACCATTGTGACACGTTTTGTTTTCCATCGAAGTGGTATCAGATCATTTGGTTATTGTTATTGGGTTTGACTTGTTATTGGACTATTTCTGCTTGTCTACGCTCTATATATATATAGGAATGTAATCAAATGAAGTTTTAGTTTGCATGTTTAACTACTATGTTCCAAAATTAGGGACGATTTGATGTTGGTTTTGCAGTTCATAAGATATAGGTAATAAGTTGGGAGAAAAGATGAGCTCCCTTGTGAGTATAATACCCTGTTATTTGCATCCTCAAAGGCTCATAAAAGTTGGGAAAGTTTTGTTCAACGAAGGTTTATTCCGCATTTGTTTTACCATTGTGACACGTTTTGTTTTCCATCGAAGTGGTATCAGATCATTTGGTTATTGTTATTGGGTTTGACTTGTTATTGGACTATTTCTGCTTGTCTACGCTCTATATATATATATATAGGAATGTAATCAAATGAAGTTTTAGTTTGCATGTTTAACTACTATGTTCCAGAATTAGGGACGATTTGATGTTGGTTTTGCAGTTCATAAGATATAGGTAATAAGTTGGGAGAAAATATGAGCTCCCTTGTGAGTATAATACCCTGTTATTTGCATCCTCAAAGGCTCATAAAAGTTGGGAAAGTTTTGTTCAACGAAGGTTTATTCCGCATTTGTTTTACCATTGTGACACGTTTTGTTTTCCATCGAAGTGGTATCAGATCATTTGGTTTTTGTTATTGGGTTTGACTTGTTATTGGACTATTTCTGCTTGTCTACGCTCTATATATATATATATATATATAGGAATGTAATCAAATGAAGTTTTAGTTTGCATGTTTAACTACTATGTTCCAAAATTAGGGACGATTTGATGTTGGTTTTGCAGTTCATAAGATATAGGTAATAAGTTGGGAGAAAATATGAGCTCCCTTGTGAGTATAATACCCTGTTATTTGCATCCTCAAAGGCTCATAAAAGTTGGGAAAGTTTTGTTCAACGAAGGTTTATTCCGCATTTGTTTTACCATTGTGACACGTTTTGTTTTCCATCGAAGTGGTATCAGATCATTTGGTTATTGTTATTGGGTTTGACTTGTTATTGGACTATTTGTGCTTTCTACGCTCTCTCTATATATATAGGAATGTAATCAAATGAAGTTTTAGTTTATATGTTTAACTACTATGTTCCAAAATTAGGGACGATTTGATGTTGGTTTTGCAGTTCATAAGATATAGGTAATAAGTTGGGAGAAAAGATGAGCTCCCTTGTGAGTATAATACCCTGTTATTTGCATCCTCAAAGGCTCATAAAAGTTGGGAAAGTTTTGTTCAACGAAGGTTTATTCCGCATTTGTTTTACCATTGTGACACGTTTTGTTTTCCATCGAAGTGGTATCAGATCATTTGGTTATTGTTATTGGGTTTGACTTGTTATTGGACTATTTGTGCTTGTCTACGCTCTCTATATATATAGGAATGTAATCAAATGAAGTTTTAGTTTGCATGTTTAACTACTATGTTCCAAAATTAGGGACGATTTGATGTTGGTTTTGCAGTTCATAAGATATAGGTAATAAGTTGGGAGAAAATATGAGCTCCCTTGTGAGTATAATACCCTGTTATTTGCATCCTCAAAGGCTCATAAAAGTTGGGAAAGTTTTGTTCAACGAAGGTTTATTCCGCATTTGTTTTACCATTGTGACACGTTTTGTTTTCCATCGAAGTGGTATAAGATCATTTGGTTATTGTTATTGGGTTTGACTTGTTATTGGACTATTTGTGCTTTCTACGCTCTCTCTATATATATAGGAATGTAATCAAATGAAGTTTTAGTTTATATGTTTAACTACTATGTTCCAAAATTAGGGACGATTTGATGTTGGTTTTGCAGTTCATAAGATATAGGTAATAAGTTGGGAGAAAAGATGAGCTCCCTTGTGAGTATAATACCCTGTTATTTGCATCCTCAAAGGCTCATAAAAGTTGGGAAAGTTTTGTTCAACGAAGGTTTATTCCGCATTTGTTTTACCATTGTGACACGTTTTGTTTTCCATCGAAGTGGTATCAGATCATTTGGTTATTGTTATTGGGTTTGACTTGTTATTGGACTATTTGTGCTTGTCTACGCTCTCTATATATATAGGAATGTAATCAAATGAAGTTTTAGTTTGCATGTTTAACTACTATGTTCCAAAATTAGGGACGATTTGATGTTGGTTTTGCAGTTCATAAGATATAGGTAATAAGTTGGGAGAAAATATGAGCTCCCTTGTGAGTATAATACCCTGTTATTTGCATCCTCAAAGGCTCATAAAAGTTGGGAAAGTTTTGTTCAACGAAGGTTTATTCCGCATTTGTTTTACCATTGTGACACGTTTTGTTTTCCATCGAAGTGGTATCAGATCATTTGGTTATTGTTATTGGGTTTGACTTGTTATTGGACTATTTCTGCTTGTCTACGCTCTATATATATATATATAGGAATGTAATCAAATGAAGTTTTAGTTTGCATGTTTAACTACTATGTTCCAAAATTAGGGACGATTTGATGTTGGTTTTGCAGTTCATAAGATATAGGTAATAAGTTGGGAGAAAAGATGAGCTCCCTTGTGAGTATAATACCCTGTTATTTGCATCCTCAAAGGCTCATAAAAGTTGGGAAAGTTTTGTTCAACGAAGGTTTATTCCGCATTTGTTTTACCATTGTGACACGTTTTGTTTTCCATCGAAGTGGTATCAGATCATTTGGTTATTGTTATTGGGTTTGACTTGTTATTGGACTATTTCTGCTTCCTACGCTCTATATATATATAGGAATGTAATCAAATGAAGTTTTAGTTTGCATGTTTAACTACTATGTTCCAAAATTAGGGACGATTTGATGTTGGTTTTGCAGTTCATAAGATATAGGTAATAAGTTGGGAGAAAATATGAGCTCCCTTGTGAGTATAATACCCTGTTATTTGCATCCTCAAAGGCTCATAAAAGTTGGGAAAGTTTTGTTCAACGAAGGTTTATTCCGCATTTGTTTTACCATTGTGACACGTTTTGTTTTCCATCGAAGTGGTATCAGATCATTTGGTTATTGTTATTGGGTTTGACTTGTTATTGGACTATTTCTGCTTGTCTACGCTCTATATATATATAGGAATGTAATCAAATGAAGTTTTAGTTTGCATGTTTAACTACTATGTTCCAAAATTAGGGATTTGCAGTTCATAAGATATAGGTAATAAGTTGGGAGAAAATATGAGCTCCCTTGTGAGTATAATACCCTGTTATTTGCATCCTCAAAGGCTCATAAAAGTTGGGAAAGTTTTGTTCAACGAAGGTTTATTCCGCATTTGTTTTACCATTGTGACACGTTTTGTTTTCCATCGAAGTGGTATCAGATCATTTGGTTATTGTTATTGGGTTTGACTTGTTATTGGACTATTTGTGCTTGTCTACGCTCTATATATATAGGAATGTAATCAAATGAAGTTTTAGTTTGCATGTTTAACTACTATGTTCCAAAATTAGGGACGATTTGATGTTGGTTTTGCAGTTCATAAGATATAGGTAATAAGTTGGGAGAAAAGATGAGCTCCCTTATGAGTATAATACCCTGTTATTTGCATCCTCAAAGGCTCATAAAAGTTGGGAAAGTTTTGCTCAACGAAGGTTTATTCCGCATTTGTTTTACCATTGTGACACGTTTTGTTTTCCATCGAAGTGGTATCAGATCATTTGGTTATTGTTATTGGGTTTGGCTTGTTATTGGACTATTTGTGCTTGTCTACGCTCTCTATATATATAGGAATGTAATCAAATGAAGTTTTAGTTTGCATGTATAACTACTATGTTCCAAAATTAGGGACGATTTGATGTTGGTTTTGCAGTTCATAAGATATAGGTAATAAGTTGGGAGAAAAGATGAGGTCCCTCGTGAGTATAATACCCTGTTATTTGCATCCTCAAAGGCTCATAAAAGTTGGGAAAGTTTTGTTCAACGAAGGTTTGTTCCGCATTTGTTTTACCATTGTGACACGTTTTGTTTTCCATCGAAGTGGTATCAGATCATTTGGTTATTGTTATTGGGTTTGACTTGTTATTGGACTATTTGTGCTTGTCTACGCTCTATATATATATATAGGAATGTAATCAAATGAAGTTTTAGTTTGCATGTATAACTACTATGTTCCAAAATTAGGGACGATTTGATGTTGGTTTTGCAGTTCATAAGATATAGGTAATAAGTTGGGAGAAAATATGAGCTCCCTTGTGAGTATAATACCCTGTTATTTGCATCCTCAAAGGCTCATAAAAGTTGGGAAAGTTTTGTTCAACGAAGGTTTATTCCGCATTTGTTTTACCATTGAGACACGTTTTGTTTTCCATCGAAGTGGTATCAGATCATTTGGTTATTGTTATTGGGTTTGACTTGTTATTGGACTATTTGTGCTTGTCTACGCTCTCTATATATATAGGAATGTAATCAAATGAAGTTTTAGTTTGCATGTTTAACTACTATGTTCCAAAATTAGGGACGATTTGATGTTGGTTTTGCAGTTCATAAGATATAGGTAATAAGTTGGGAGAAAATATGAGCTCCCTTGTGAGTATAATACCCTGTTATTTGCATCCTCAAAGGCTCATAAAAGTTGGGAAAGTTTTGTTCAACGAAGGTTTATTCCGCATTTGTTTTACCATTGTGACACGTTTTGTTTTCCATCGAAGTGGTATCAGATCATTTGGTTATTGTTATTGGGTTTGACTTGTTATTGGACTATTTCTGCTTGTCTACGCTCTATATATATATAGGAATGTAATCAAATGAAGTTTTAGTTTGCATGTTTAACTACTATGTTCCAAAATTAGGGACGATTTGATGTTGGTTTTGCAGTTCATAAGATATAGGTAATAAGTTGGGAGAAAAGATGAGCTCCCTTGTGAGTATAATACCCTGTTATTTGCATCCTCAAAGGCTCATAAAAGTTGGGAAAGTTTTGTTCAACGAAGGTTTATTCCGCATTTGTTTTACCATTGTGACACGTTTTGTTTTCCATCGAAGTGGTATCAGATCATTTGGTTATTGTTATTGGGTTTGACTTGTTATTGGACTATTTCTGCTTGTCTACGCTCTATATATATATATATAGGAATGTAATCAAATGAAGTTTTAGTTTGCATGTTTAACTACTATGTTCCAGAATTAGGGACGATTTGATGTTGGTTTTGCAGTTCATAAGATATAGGTAATAAGTTGGGAGAAAATATGAGCTCCCTTGTGAGTATAATACCCTGTTATTTGCATCCTCAAAGGCTCATAAAAGTTGGGAAAGTTTTGTTCAACGAAGGTTTATTCCGCATTTGTTTTACCATTGTGACACGTTTTGTTTTCCATCGAAGTGGTATCAGATCATTTGGTTTTTGTTATTGGGTTTGACTTGTTATTGGACTATTTCTGCTTGTCTACGCTCTATATATATATATATATATATAGGAATGTAATCAAATGAAGTTTTAGTTTGCATGTTTAACTACTATGTTCCAAAATTAGGGACGATTTGATGTTGGTTTTGCAGTTCATAAGATATAGGTAATAAGTTGGGAGAAAATATGAGCTCCCTTGTGAGTATAATACCCTGTTATTTGCATCCTCAAAGGCTCATAAAAGTTGGGAAAGTTTTGTTCAACGAAGGTTTATTCCGCATTTGTTTTACCATTGTGACACGTTTTGTTTTCCATCGAAGTGGTATCAGATCATTTGGTTATTGTTATTGGGTTTGAGTTGTTATTGGACTATTTCTGCTTGTCTACGCTCTCTATATATATATAGGAATGTAATCAAATGAAGTTTTAGTTTGCATGTTTAACTACTATGTTCCAAAATTAGGGACGATTTGATGTTGGTTTTGCAGTTCATAAGATATAGGTAATAAGTTGGGAGAAAAGATGAGCTCCCTTGTGAGTATAATACCCTTTTATTTGCATCCTCAAAGGCTCATAAAAGTTGGGAAAGTTTTGTTCAACGAAGGTTTATTCCGCATTTGTTTTACCATTGTGACACGTTTTGTTTTCCATCGAAGTGGTATCAGATCATTTGGTTATTGTTATTGGGTTTGACTTGTTATTGGACTATTTCTGCTTGTCTACGCTCTATATATATATAGGAATGTAATCAAATGAAGTTTTAGTTTGCATGTTTAACTACTATGTTCCAAAATTAGGGACGATTTGATGTTGGTTTTGTAGTTCATAAGATATAGGTAATAAGTTGGGAGAAAATATGAGCTCCCTTGTGAGTATAATACCCTGTTATTTGCATCCTCAAAGGCTCATAAAAGTTGGGAAAGTTTTGTTCAACGAAGGTTTATTCCGCATTTGTTTTACCATTGTGACACGTTTTGTTTTCCATCGAAGTGGTATCAGATCATTTGGTTATTGTTATTGGGTTTGACTTGTTATTGGACTATTTCTGCTTGTCTACGCTCTATATATATATATATAGGAATGTAATCAAATGAAGTTTTAGTTTGCATGTTTAACTACTATGTTCCAAAATTAGGGATTTGCAGTTCATAAGATATAGGTAATAAGTTGGGAGAAAATATGAGCTCCCTTGTGAGTATAATACCCTGTTATTTGCATCCTCAAAGGCTCATAAAAGTTGGGAAAGTTTTGTTCAACGAAGGTTTATTCCGCATTTGTTTTACCATTGTGACACGTTTTGTTTTCCATCGAAGTGGTATCAGATCATTTGGTTATTGTTATTGGGTTTGACTTGTTATTGGACTATTTGTGCTTGTCTACGCTCTATATATATAGGAATGTAATCAAATGAAGTTTTAGTTTGCATGTTTAACTACTATGTTCCAAAATTAGGGACGATTTGTTGTTGGTTTTGCAGTTCATAAGATATAGGTAATAAGTTGGGAGAAAATATGAGCTCCCTTGTGAGTATAATACCCTGTTATTTGCATCCTCAAAGGCTCATAAAAGTTGGGAAAGTTTTGTTCAACGAAGGTTTATTCCGCATTTGTTTTACCATTGTGACACGTTTTGTTTTCCATCGAAGTGGTATAAGATCATTTGGTTATTGTTATTGGGTTTGACTTGTTATTGGACTATTTGTGCTTGTCTACGCTCTCTCTATATATATAGGAATGTAATCAAATGAAGTTTTAGTTTATATGTTTAACTACTATGTTCCAAAATTAGGGACGATTTGATGTTGGTTTTGCAGTTCATAAGATATAGGTAATAAGTTGGGAGAAAAGATGAGCTCCCTTGTGAGTATAATACCCTGTTATTTGCATCCTCAAAGGCTCATAAAAGTTGGGAAAGTTTTGTTCAACGAAGGTTTATTCCGCATTTGTTTTACCATTGTGACACGTTTTGTTTTCCATCGAAGTGGTATCAGATCATTTGGTTATTGTTATTGGGTTTGACTTGTTATTGGACTATTTGTGCTTGTCTACGCTCTCTATATATATAGGAATGTAATCAAATGAAGTTTTAGTTTGCATGTTTAACTACTATGTTCCAAAATTAGGGACGATTTGATGTTGGTTTTGCAGTTCATAAGATATAGGTAATAAGTTGGGAGAAAATATGAGCTCCCTTGTGAGTATAATACCCTGTTATTTGCATCCTCAAAGGCTCATAAAAGTTGGGAAAGTTTTGTTCAACGAAGGTTTATTCCGCATTTGTTTTACCATTGTGACACGTTTTGTTTTCCATCGAAGTGGTATCAGATCATTTGGTTATTGTTATTGGGTTTGACTTGTTATTGGACTATTTCTGCTTGTCTACGCTCTATATATATATATAGGAATGTAATCAAATGAAGTTTTAGTTTGCATGTTTAACTACTATGTTCCAAAATTAGGGACGATTTGATGTTGGTTTTGCAGTTCATAAGATATAGGTAATAAGTTGGGAGAAAAGATGAGCTCCCTTGTGAGTATAATACCCTGTTATTTGCATCCTCAAAGGCTCATAAAAGTTGGGAAAGTTTTGTTCAACGAAGGTTTATTCCGCATTTGTTTTACCATTGTGACACGTTTTGTTTTCCATCGACGTGGTATCAGATCATTTGGTTATTGTTATTGGGTTTGACTTGTTATTGGACTATTTCTGCTTGTCTACGCTCTATATATATATATAGGAATGTAATCAAATGAAGTTTTAGTTTGCATGTTTAACTACTATGTTCCAAAATTAGGGACGATTTGATGTTGGTTTTGCAGTTCATAAGATATAGGTAATAAGTTGGGAGAAAATATGAGCTCCCTTGTGAGTATAATACCCTGTTATTTGCATCCTCAAAGGCTCATAAAAGTTGGGAAAGTTTTGTTCAACGAAGGTTTATTCCGCATTTGTTTTACCATTGTGACACGTTTTGTTTTCCATCGAAGTGGTATCAGATCATTTGGTTATTGTTATTGGGTTTGACTTGTTATTGGACTATTTCTGCTTGTCTACGCTCTATATATATATAGGAATGTAATCAAATGAAGTTTTAGTTTGCATGTTTAACTACTATGTTCCAAAATTAGGGATTTGCAGTTCATAAGATATAGGTAATAAGTTGGGAGAAAATATGAGCTCCCTTGTGAGTATAATACCCTGTTATTTGCATCCTCAAAGGCTCATAAAAGTTGGGAAAGTTTTGTTCAACGAAGGTTTATTCCGCATTTGTTTTACCATTGTGACACGTTTTGTTTTCCATCGAAGTGGTATCAGATCATTTGGTTATTGTTATTGGGTATGACTTGTTATTGGACTATTTGTGCTTGTCTACGCTCTATATATATAGGAATGTAATCAAATGAAGTTCTAGTTTGCATGTTTAACTACTATGTTCCAAAATTAGGGACGATTTGATGTTGGTTTTGCAGTTCATAAGATATAGGTAATAAGTTGGGAGAAAATATGAGCTCCCTTGTGAGTATAATACCCTGTTATTTGCATCCTCAAAGGCTCATAAAAGTTGGGAAAGTTTTGTTCAACGAAGGTTTATTCCGCATTTGTTTTACCATTGTGACACGTTTTGTTTTCCATCGAAGTGGTATAAGATCATTTGGTTATTGTTATTGGGTTTGACTTGTTATTGGACTATTTGTGCTTGTCTACGCTCTATATATATATATATAGGAATGTAATCAAATGAAGTTTTAGTTTGCATGTTTAACTACTATGTTCCAAAATTAGGGACGATTTGATGTTGGTTTTGCAGTTCATAACATATAGGTAATAAGTTGGGAGAAAAGATGAGCTCCCTTGTGAGTATAATACCCTGTTATTTGCATCCTCAAAGGCTCATAAAAGTTCGGAAAGTTTTGTTCAACGAAGGTTTATTCCGCATTTGTTTTACCATTGTGACACGTTTTTTCCATCGAAGTGGTATCAGATCATTTGGTTATTGTTATTGGGTTTGACTTGTTATTGGACTATTTGTGCTTGTCTACGCTCTCTCTATATATATAGGAATGTAATCAAATGAAGTTTTAGTTTGCATGTTTAACTACTATGTTCCAAAATTAGGGACGATTTGATGTTGGTTTTGCAGTTCATAAGATATAGGTAATAAGTGGGGAGAAAAGATGAGCTCCCTTGTGAGTATAATACCCTGTTATCTGCATCCTCAAAGGCTCGTAAAAGTTGGGAAAGTTTTGTTCAACGAAGGTTTATTCCGCATTTGTTTTACCATTGTGACACGTTTTTTCCATCGAAGTGGTATCAGATCATTTGGTTATTGTTATTGGGTTTGACTTGTTATTGGACTATTTGTGCTTGTCTACGCTCTATATATATAGGAATGTAATCAAATGAAGTTTTAGTTTGCATGTTTAACTACTATGTTCCAAAATTAGGGACGATTTGATGTTGGTTTTGCAGTTCATAAGATATAGGTAATAAGTTGGGAGAAAATATGAGCTCCCTTGTGAATATAATACCCTGTTATTTGCATCCTCAAAGGCTCATAAAAGTTGGGAAAGTTTTGTTCAACGAAGGTTTATTCCGCATTTGTTTTACCATTGTGACACGTTTTTTCCATCGAAGTGGTATCAGATCATTTGGTTATTGTTATTGGGTTTGACTTGTTATTGGACTATTTGTGCTTGTCTACGCTCTCTCTATATATATAGGAATGTAATCAAATGAAGTTTTAGTTTGCATGTTTAACTACTATGTTCCAAAATTAGGGACGATTTGATGTTGGTTTTGCAGTTCATAAGATATAGGTAATAAGTTGGGAGAAAAGATGAGCTCCCTTGTGAGTATAATACCCTGTTATTTGCATCCTCAAAGGCTCATAAAAGTTGGGAAAGTTTTGTTCAACGAAGGTTTATTCCGCATTTGTTTTACCATTGTGACACGTTTTTTCCATCGAAGTGGTATCAGATCATTTGGTTATTGTTATTGGGTTTGACTTGTTATTGGACTATTTGTGCTTGTCTACGCTCTATATATATAGGAATGTAATCAAATGAAGCTTTAGTTTGCATGTTTAACTACTATGTTCCAAAATTAGGGACGATTTGATGTTGGTTTTGCAGTTCATAAGATATAGGTAATAAGTTGGGAGAAAAGATGAGCTCCCTTGTGAGTATAATACCCTGTTATTTGCATCCTCAAAGGCTCATAAAAGTTGGGAAAGTTTTGTTCAACGAAGGTTTATTCTGCATTTGTTTTACCATTGTGACACGTTTTTTCCATCGAAGTGGTATCAGATCATTTGGTTATTGTTATTGGGTTTGACTTGTTATTGGACTATTTGTTCTTGTCTACGCTCTCTCTATATATATAGGAATGTAATCAAATGAAGTTTTAGTTTGCATGTTTAACTACTATGTTCCAAAATTAGGGACGATTTGATGTTGGTTTTGCAGTTCATAAGATATAGGTAATAAGTTGGGAGAAAAGATGAGCTCCCTTGTGAGTATAATACCCTGTTATTTGCATCCTCAAAGGCTCATAAAAGTTGGGAAAGTTTTGTTCAACGAAGGTTTATTCCGCATTTGTTTTACCATTGTGACACGTTTTTTCCATCGAAGTGGTATCAGATCATTTGGTTATTGTTATTGGGTTTGACTTGTTATTGGACTATTTGTGCTTGTCTACGCTCTATATATATAGGAATTTAATCAAATGAAGTTTTAGTTTGCATGTTTAACTACTATGTTCCAAAATTAGGGACGATTTGATGTTGGTTTTGCAGTTCATAAGATATAGGTAATAAGTTGGGAGAAAAGATGAGCTCCCTTGTGAGTATAATACCCTGTTATTTGCATCCTCAAAGGCTCATAAAAGTTGGGAAAGTTTTGTTCAACGAAGGTTTATTCCGCATTTGTTTTACCATTGTGACACGTTTTGTTTTCCATCGAAGTGGTATCAGATCATTTGGTTATTGTTATTGGGTTTGACTTGTTATTGGACTATTTCTGCTTGTCTACGCTCTATATATATATAGGAATGTAATCAAATGAAGTTTTAGTTTGCATGTTTAACTACTATGTTCCAAAATTAGGGACGATTTGATGTTGGTTTTGCAGTTCATAAGATATAGGTAATAAATTGGGAGAAAATATGAGCTCCCTTGTGAGTATAATACCCTGTTATTTGCATCCTCAAAGGCTCATAAAAGTTGGGAAAGTTTTGTTCAACGAAGGTTTATTCCGCATTTGTTTTACCATTGTGACACGTTTTTTCCATCGAAGTGGTATCAGATCATTTGGTTATTGTTATTGGGTTTGACTTGTTATTGGACTATTTGTGCTTGTCTAGCCTCTGTTAGATGGGGTGTGTTTGAGTCCATACTATTTATGTACCTGCTCAATGCAACGAGATGCAAAACTTAACTCTAAAATAGAAAGAAAAATATTTTTACCATAAATACGGGTTACGAGTGAAATTCATGTATGTTTGAACATTGCTAACTATACCCATTATATAGCGATCACGTTCCAATTGTAGATGCATTCAAATTAATGATGCAGCAAAACCATAAAAAATATATATGGTTGCTTGCCAAATACAACACCCACTCAACTCAAATTTGGTGTTGAACAGAAACAATATACTAGGAGCTCATATTTTCTCCCAATTTATTACCTATATATCTTATGAACCGCAAAACCAACTTCAAACCGTCCCTAATTTTGGAACACTATAGTTAAACAGACAAACTAAAACTTCATAATATCATAGTAACTTCCAAGAAAATATGAAACCCAAACTCTAACCAAAAGATCTCATTTTTACCATACAAAGTTAGAATAAAAGCAAGATATCTCATTCACTTCAACTTGACCAGACACCTCTTAAGTAAGATCTTGGCTTCCGGGCTACCAACAAATCCTTTGAGAATTAAAACAAGTAATGATATTGGATGCTTTATTTAGTCCACTAGAACCAGATTCCCTGTAGTTGTAATAGATTCGGATCATAATGATGAGCCAACTTATTTATTGGTCTTCCAATTAGTTAGGTAGTAGGCATGCTTACTGCTTAGGATGGATTATATGTACTATAGCTATCAAGGTTCAAAATGGCGTAAGGCGTGGCGTGACGGCGAGGTCAAGGCCCAAGCCTTACACGTCACGGCAAGGACGCAGCGTTTTTCAAGGCTTGACATAAAGCGGCAAATTTGTATGTCAAATATATAATTATATATATACGTATTTGTTATATATATAGAGGCGGGTTCAAACGAGGAGCGTAACAATTTAAGAAAACGCGAGGAGCACCGCCCATGTACACTTGAAACCAAGTTTTTACACTTGAAACTTCACAGCAAAATACTGTGAAGGTAACCTTCACAGTGTTTTTGCTGTGAAGGTTCGTATCGTTTTTTACCTTCACGGTGTTTTACTGTGAAGTTTCAAGTGTAAAAACTTGGTCTCACCGGTCTCACAAAAACATGCTGGTCTCACGTGAACCCAACCCTATATATATATATATATATATATGTATATATATATATTTGGGAAGGGTGTCCTAGGCTATGCCTAGACTAATCCCTTGGCAAATTATGACTGTAAGACATCAGCCCTGATTAAAGCTCAGTGGCCACAATTGTTGTGTACGTCTGGATTAGAACTCTGGGCAGATGAGATATTCCACCACATCTCCCAGGGCCTTAATCAGTATGCCACAACCCTTGTTGTTTTGTTTTCTATATATTATTCTAGTAAGATAATGATATTAAAAAAATACATTCATATTAGAACAAGAACATACATATAGATTATTATTATAAAAATAGTTTTTGATTGAATATTTAAATAAAACTTATAAAGGTAAATTTACAACTTCGTTTTAATCGTAATTCCACAACGTTTATGAATTTTTGAAACTGGAGTGTCATGATTAGATAAGTTTATAAAGGTGGAAAATATAAAGTTAAAAATGTAAAAACACAAAAGATAAAAAAAATTGTGAAAATATCACGTCTTAGTTAAAACTCGCGCCGCGGCGTGCCTTAAGACGCCATGGCGTGAGCCATGCCATATAGAAACGCCATGGGTCATTTCGTAACGGCATAGAGACGTCTTACGCTATATCGCGCCATGGCACACCTTTTTGAACACTGATAGCTACTCAACAACGTTCATCATATGACTAAATAAGCAATTAAATATGTATCTGAGATATTGAATTTGAAAGGTTAATAGGATACTTTTTAAAAGTGTCAATAAAATGGTTAATACAACGTTTTACTTTTTGTTGGTCTGTTGAATGTTTTGAATATAATAACAACTCACATAAAGATCGAAGAGTAATGCTTAAAGATTTTAGCTGATGTATTATATTTTGTGTCCTTAATCCCTTATAATGACAGTATCATCTGTAACAACCCAACAATTTTAAACAATACATTTCATATAAAATAAATATCCCAAAATCGCATCTCTAAAATTTCTTACATAATATCCAAAAATGGTTGGCGGAAACAACCTACACAACTGAGAAGTAAACTAAGAAAAGCTATAGTGTCGCTACACTATCCATCTTTCTCTTGCTAACGCCCTGCTTACTTGCTAGAGCCTTTCTGTACCTGCTTACCTGAAAAGGGTTTTATTTGAAAATGTGAGGGTTAGACCTTGAGGTCTAGTGAGTCCCTCCTAACAGTTATCAAAGCATTTAAATACAGTTCATCTTTTTAGCATAAAACATTTATACTCAACACAGTAAATAAATCGTATACGGACTAAAGTCCGCCTCCTCGTAATCTGACACCCTGAAGCCACCCGAAGGTGACAACGAGTCAGCCTCATGCTGCCTTGCGGAGCCTCGCTCCTGGCATATAGGGACCTCCCTTCCCGCACGAGAGCTGGCGGAACGACTCTCCCGTCTTTGCCAGTTTACGTCTCCTTGATGTATGCATACATTCTACATAAAACTTTAAACAACTGTCATGCAATTAAAGCATAATAATAAAGCATGGTAATTCTCAACATTCATAACGCATTTTGAAAACACTTTAAAAGCCACACATTTTAGTTTAGAAAACTCATCTGGCTTGCTTGCTCCAAAGCTCCCCACTTACACTTCCGATCTCTAAGTGGAACACCTATTATATTAATAACGTACGTCATAATCCGTTCACTTATTACTCGAGTTAAACCCCGAACTCAACCCTAACTTATCTAAATTGGTAGATTACCTTCTAGTCCAAAAATCATAATTAATGGTCTTTGCTCACCCATCCAATTGACACACTATACCGGATCCATTAATTTACCCGGCTCTAGGATCTCAACATAAAATTATAACATTTGATTCTAGATAACAAAACCGGATCACGTTAATAATAATATGACCAAATTTAATAAATGGACTATCGATTACGTACTAGGCCCCTTTTAATTAATTATAGACTTTAATAATCAATTAAGCCCAAAACAATAATAAAGCCCAACACCAATCCGGCCCAAACTTGAGTTACGGGTCAACTCCCGGAACATACCGATTTTCGATACAAACGGTTCAAAACAAAACCCACATTCTTCGTCATTATTCCAATTCTACGCAATTTCGACGCAAATTCTAATTTTATTAATTGATACAAGTTATTCCCTAACCAAGGACCCACAACAACATTTGATTTATAAAATGTTTCTAACAATCAAATATTCCTAAACATTCCATTTTATGAGGTTTTAAGCCTTAAACACATACTCTTACATAATCCCATTTTCAACTACCTTTTTAATCTAACAAGGTTTAGATAAACGATTGCTTTCTGTAAATTAACAACCCACTTAATTATCATTTAGAGTCCCACAATTACATCCTAAACATCACAAACGAAAACTAAAGAGAAAATGGATTAGATTATATACCTAATTTGATAAGAACTGCTCTTCTCCTCCTCCCAATCTCATGAAGCAGCAACAGCCACTCATCCACCACCTCCGGCGACCACCTCCGGCAGCCACCACCGCCGGTGACCTCCTCCGGCAGCCACCACCGCCGCTGCTTCTTCCCTCGACATCTCTCTCTCTCCTCGTCGTCTCTCTCTCTCTCCCCCGTCGTCTCTCTCTTCTCGTCGACATCTCTCTCTTCTCGTCGACATCTCTCTCTTTCTCTGGCTGTATCTCTCTCTCTCCGGTTGTCTCTCTCTCACTCTCGACTCCTTCTCTCTCGCCGCAGTCTCTCTCTCTGTCGTCTCTCTCCCTCCGGCTGCACACACACCAGACACACACAAGACACCCACGAGACCATCACCTCTTTCTCTTTTTTTTGTCTATCTTGATGACAGCGCCCCTCCCCCACAAAACCCTAAAAAAAACTAAAATGCTTTTTCTTTCATCCAGTAGCAAGGTCGGCTCTTCACAAAAGAAAAGGGAATTGATTTCCTAATTTCTACATTTTACCCCCATACTTTGTGCAATATTCAACTACAATCCCTAACTTTCATTTTAAAAACATGCTACAATATTTTGGGTTATTACAATCTCCCCTCCTTAATGGAATTCCGTCCCGGAATTCACTCTAGCACTAACCGGTGTCCTTGGTTATCAAACTTGAAACTCAATTCTCGAAATAAATCTTTCTAATAACAAAACAATAACAATCTACTTACACGCCTTTGCTGCGCAACTCTGATTTAACTCACAATCTCTATTCATAACCCAAAACATGCAATTATCTTATTTCTCATCTTTCAGTCGAATCTATTACTTCAGGAATGCCACAAATCTCGGATTCTATCCTTCTTTCAATTAACCACAACGACCATAAGATCAGATAGACACGTAGAAACAAAGGTCATCCCGGCTTCCTTCTTTAGATTTACCTTAAATAATTTCCTTAACGATCGGTGTAAATCTCAAATTCTCCATAACACTTTCCCACGAACTCCCGAAATTCCATCTTATAAATCATAACATGTGAACACAAGTTGTAAGCATCTCCGTACTTACCACTCCCCAATTATTCTTATCCCCATCACGACCACACCAACAGTACAACTCCTTCGCTTTATCACAAGCAACTTTAACTCGACCCACTCATTTCAACTGATAAACTCCAATTTAGTTGCAATTCATTTCGTTCTAACACCCATAAGTTATCATATTTGATCACTTAATGTCATAACTTAGCATCACATCTCGATATGCTGGTATTCACAAAACTCGTCAGTCAAAACTGACTTCTTAGCTAACAACTCCCCTGAGTAACCCAACAATTTACACTTTTCAAAAATAATTTGAGAATTACTTATTCCATCATACTATCATCAACTCCTCACTTTAACATAACGATTTTCCCTTATCAACTCTTAGCAAGAATTTCAGTAGAACCATAACGCATTCTGTAATAACAAATAAATGTCATTACTTAACAAATCCATAAAATTTTTAATCCATCAACCAAAGGCTTATACCTCTATCATGACGTTTCAAATCAACTAATGATCATACTCCCATTCCGACTCATAATCAACATCATCATGTCATTCTTTAAACATAACCAAACTTCCAACTGTTTCCTTCTAGGATCATTCCCTCACACATAAGAACGAATCATGCTCTTTAGAGATTTAGCATTTACTATAACACCTGTTGGCTAACTCATCACTTATCTACCTTTAAACCTCCAATGATTCCAAAACATGCTTACTAAGCGACTCTTACAATCATAACACTTGATTTCTCAATTGGGTAACTACCCTCCATCACTCTGTCATTTCATCCCGAACATAAACATACCACAACGTCAACTTACACCTACGTGCTCCAACATTCTGTTTAATAATCATTCATCTCACACGAAACCCCCAAGATGCTTCTATTTGATGCTTTCTTCCTCTCTATCATTACATCACTACGACACTAGTTGGTACATTTACCTTGGCGATTAATGCCATTGCATAACTGTACATCCCCCACCCATAACATCGCACGGCAAACCAAATCTCTCATGGTCATTCATACACAACCACGCTTTCCTTCATACTCTCACGTATACTACAATCGAGTCTATCCCACTACGTAGTCCTTTCCCAACTTGTTGAACTATAACTCACGAGTTCTCAATTAACTCACACACAAACATTCTAACTAGCTCTTCACGATCCGAGCCCTTACAAAACAGGGCACAACTCCTCACCGATCGGTAAGATCTACACCCTCGCTTCGCTTGTGCTACATACCTCATCATTCTACGAATCCCTCCATTCTTCGTAAATAGAATGCTTAATCAAACAATAACTTCTCGTCCCCTTAGAACCCCTACAAGGTGTTCTATCAACTCTCAACTTTCTAATTCAAGTCTTCGGCCTCGGCCAACGTACACATCCGTCGACTTCTACATCAACTGACAATTCTGTATCTACTTTCTTAACTTATTCTTAAACCTGGTTCCCTTACGGAACTTACTCCTACCAACATATTGAATCATCTTCATGATCCGCCTCCCTCCTTTCGTAACCTACTCAGGTAACATTACCGTTATAAGTTCACCTCGAGACTCACATTCCTACACCACATACATTTCATTCTTCCTTACCACACTATTCTTAACAAGTCGCTAAAATCATCACCTTGAAGACTTCAAGCCCTCCCTCCGAACACAACCGTCCCTTGACAACCGTACTTCTAGTTACCGAACAAGGGTGCGAACCCTCCTAAGTCCGATACTATAATCCACTACTGACGGAACACCTATCCCGATACTACAACGTCCTCTCCTGATTTGACCATCAACTCTCCACTCTCGGAGTTCTCCCTTAGCTTTAAAATGAAACACCCGATGACCTAGTGAGTTTATAGCATTCATGCATGACACACGTAATAAATAAATCATTTCGTACATTTCATCATTTTAAATAAATAACACTTGAAAACATCTTGGGTACACATGCCCCCATCACTCTTTAAAATTTAATGCCCTGCACAACGATCTCGAGTATCGTTCGCTCGCAACTTTCCATAAACTTAATCTCACTCCACCCAAAATATGTCGTTATGGCGGAAATATATTAAGTGAACATCTTTTCATACGACCACATCCTGAAAGAAATTTCCGACACAAAGTAAACCAGTCGGTTTTCGTACTCATAACTAACTCCGACATGTCATTACTCACTTTGGTTATAAAAGTTTTGCATTCAATCGTTTTCTTGACTTTTGCAATAATTTAGCTCATCACGAAAAGAGTGAAATACTTTACAAATTATAAAACTCGAAACTTCATGGTGCCATGTAAATGAAATCACCTTTTTCTATAAACATACGCGTGCACATTCTGACTCATTTTCGATCAAAATTTATCTTTACACGTTTAACTTAAATCGTGAAAATTTCATGTTACATAAAAGGACACCATGCATGAGACTCTACTTGCATTTGAAGGCTACTCACTCTAACAAGGTCAACTGCTTTACTCGCTTAGCTTATCCTTGACATTCTACCTACGACCAACGATCGCCCTCTTGGTCACGCAACAACTTGCTAAACACACTTTCCACATTCCACTTACTCAATCCCTTTCACACTGTTTCGTTTTAATCACTATCTCATTTTCTACTTCTACATGCTCTCATCTCACAATAAGTATCTTATTTCATTTACACTGCCATTGAAAAGCTCGACTAAGAAGTCAGGGTTCTATTGATACGCTCAAAATTTCAACACCAATATTCCTTATCATTCTAACTGGTCTCATCCCACTATTTCTAGAACTGGGACTTTCTAGAACAAGAGTCTTACTCAAAATCAATTATTTTATCTCTTCGAACCCACGAAGATCCATCTCTATACGATTCATAACATTCTAAACACACTTCGCCTCTACAATGTATACATTATTCACTTCATAATAATTTCCCATGAAACTTCCCCAACAAGGGGTCTCCGTCTACACCTTAGAGATCTCGTTGATATTTTAACGTACTGAAACAAGACATAAACACTGGGTAGGTTAATAAGGTAGGTTAAGCACATACATGCACCTGTAAGTTCGCTATAACACTGGCCAGGTGGAATCTCAAACTTACCTTACATGACAGTCCTCAGTACCCTATTAGTCCTATTCTATAATAGTGTCATCCTAACGCATTTCCTGATTCTCAGTTGTGAATTCTACCCCAAAGTTTAAGTTTAGGCCCGTCCGGTCACCTAAATCTCTTAAACTATGGCTCTGATACCAGCTGTAACAACCCAACAATTTTAAACAATACATTTCATATAAAATAAATATCCCAAAATCGCATCTCTAAAATTTCTTACATAATATCCAAAAATGGTTGGCGGAAACAACCTACACAACTGAGAAGTAAACTAAGAAAAGCTATAGTGTCGCTACACTATCCATCTTTCTCTTGCTAACGCCCTGCTTACTTGCTAGAGCCTTTCTGTACCTGCTTACCTGAAAAGGGTTTTATTTGAAAATGCGAGGGTTAGACCTTGAGGTCTAGTGAGTCCCTCCTAACAGTTATCAAAGCATTTAAATACAGTTCATCTTTTTAGCATAAAACATTTATACTCAACACAGTAAATAAATCGTATACGGACTAAAGTCCGCCTCCTCGTAATCTGACACCCTGAAGCCACCCGAAGGTGACAACGAGTCAGCCTCATGCTGCCTTGCGGAGCCTCGCTCCTGGCATATAGGGACCTCCCTTCCCGCACGAGAGCTGGCGGAACGACTCTCCCGTCTTTGCCAGTTTACGTCTCCTTGATGTATGCATACATTCTACATAAAACTTTAAACAACTGTCATGCAATTAAAGCATAATAATAAAGCATGGTAATTCTCAACATTCATAACGCATTTTGAAAACACTTTAAAAGCCACACATTTTAGTTTAGAAAACTCATCTGGCTTGCTTGCTCCAAAGCTCCCCACTTACACTTCCGATCTCTAGGTGGAACACCTATTATATTAATAACGTACGTCATAATCCGTTCACTTATTACTCGAGTTAAACCCCGAACTCAACCCTAACTTATCTAAATTGGTAGATTACCTTCTAGTCCAAAAATCATAATTAATGGTCTTTGCTCACCCATCCAATTGACACACTATACCGGATCCATTAATTTACCCGGCTCTTGGATCTCAACATAAAATTATAACATTTGATTCTAGATAACAAAACCGGATCACGTTAATAATAATATGACCAAATTTAATAAATGGACTATCGATTACGTACTAGGCCCCTTTTAATTAATTATAGACTTTAATAATCAATTAAGCCCAAAACAATAATAAAGCCCAACACCAATCCGGCCCAAACTACCAATTCGGCCCAAACTTGAGTTACGGGTCAACTCCCGGAACATACCGATTTTCGATACACACGGTTCAAAACAAAACCCACATTCTTCGTCATTATTCCAATTCTACGCAATTTCGACGCAAATTCTAATTTTATTAATTGATACAAGTTATTCCCTAACCAAGGACCCACAACAACATTTGATTTATAAAATGTCTCTAACAATCAAATATTCCTAAACATTCCATTTTATGAGGTTTTAAGCCTTAAACACATACTCTTACATAATCCCATTTTCAACTACCTTTTTAATCTAACAAGGTTTAGATAAACGATTGCTTTCTATAAATTAACAACCCACTTAATTATCATTTAGAGTCCCACAATTACATCCTAAACATCACAAACGAAAACTAAAGAGAAAATGGATTAGATTATATACCTAATTTGATAAGAACTGCTCTTCTCCTCCTCCCAATCTCATGAAGCAGCAACAGCCACTCATCCACCACCTCCGGCGACCACCTCCGGCAGCCACCACCGCCGGTGACCTCCTCCGGCAGCCACCACCGCCGCTGCTTCTTCCCTCGACATCTCTCTCTCTCCTCGTCGTCTCTCTCTCTCTCCCCCGTCGTCTCTCTCTTCTCGTCGACATCTCTCTCTTCTCGTCGACATCTCTCTCTTTCTCTGGCTGTATCTCTCTCTCTCTCCGGTTGTCTCTCTCTCACTCTCGACTCCTTCTCTCTCGCCGCAGTCTCTCTCTCTGTCGTCTCTCTCCCTCCGGCTGCACACACACCAGACACACACAAGACACCCACGAGACCATCACCTCTTTCTCTCTCTTTTTTGTCTATCTTGATGACAGCGCCCCTCCCCCACAAAACCCTAAAAAAAACTAAAATGCTTTTTCTTTCATCCAGTAGCAAGGTCGGCTCTTCACAAAAGAAAAGGGAATTGATTTCCTAATTTCTACATTTTACCCCCATACTTTGTGCAATATTCAACTACAATCCCTAACTTTCATTTTAAAAACATGCTACAATATTTTGGGTTATTACATCATCTGCCAACTATATTGGTAAATTAGGAAGCAAAATTATGTCAGGATATCGTGTATTTGAGACAACATCCTAGCGGCTCCTCGCTCATTACCTGTTGACCTCGTGCATTTGTGGGTAGGATTAATTGTCCCAAACAAGTTTATTTGTTTTGAAGTAGATAATATTTATATACAACAAATGCAACAAAATAACTGATACACCCTTCTCACATTTGGTGATGTATGAACCCCTGATCTCCAAGGAGACCAAAGGCATGGATCCCGCTAGACCAAAGGTTGTTTGATTGAAAGAAGTATTTTTCTGAGAACCAAATTGACTAACCAAACAAGTTTTCTATTAATTTATTAGAATGAATTAAGTTTGACAACCTAACAACAATTGTAATCACGATCATTAATGGAAATTTCCTCTTTGTTTAAAAAAAAAAACAAGACGTATGAAATCGATGGTTGTATAGGCTTTTCTATAGGACACTTGTTGAAACATATCATATAAAAACGTTAATAATAAAAAACTAAGGGAACGTTTACCAAATGCTAGCCGGGTGAGCATGAACAAGAACCAAAAATCTTATACGGTAAAGAAAGGTGATGATTCTCACCCGGTTAGCGCTTACGGGGTAAGAGATGCATACCAGCAATTTTACTATGCCATCAAATTTCACGGTAAAATAAGTGAAGGTGGTGATTCTTACACACTGACACACACTTAACGTTGGTAAACGGCCCTAAGTCTTGTTATATTAAGAAATAAAAGAGAGCAAGTAGAAAACTAATTATTTTGTATTATGACAAAAAATAATTGTACATATATAAAAACTATATATATATAGGTATACTAGAGCTATATATATTTCATAATAGGGTTCAACTTCTAGCTAAATACTTGAAATAAACTTGACATCCTCTTATATAGTCTAATGGAAGTATTGAGCCTTGTTCATGTTCCAGGCATTTAGGGTGTGTTTAGCATCCAAACATAATAAAAAGACAGAACTGGACAAGACAGAAACAGATAAAATCATCAATTTATCCCTAATGAGTTGATTATATATTTTGATTAGTTCTGTAATTTGTTAAATTGTAATAAAATAAATATTTTATATAACAAAATATATCATTAGAAAATTTTCGTCAGGCGAATAAAATGACACCAAATAAAAAGTTTATATGGTTTACTATTTTTGTTTTATATCTTTTCTATATTATATTTTTATTATTAATATTTAATAAATTATATAAATTAATTAAAATATAGAAACCATTAAAAAATATATTTTGAGGAAAGTAAAGTGAAAGTTTACAGAACATAAAATACGATAAATAAAATGGATAAAATGTAAAGAGGAAGATGTATTTAATGTTTTAAAAGAGAATTAAGTTTTATTTTGAGGTCATCTTGGTAAAACATAAGTATGTTCAAAATTGTTCAATGGGGGTGGCCGGGTGGGGGTGGAACAGGCATGTTCCACTTTGTTCCACATAAAAGTCATGCCAAATGTGCAACAGTATCCCTGTTCTGTTATGTTCAGTGTACCAAACGCACCCTAATAAGTTCCTAGTCCTCATGTGTAGCGATCAAAGTAGGTTAGCACTTAGCACCTACCATTTTTGTAACCGTGGATGTTCAGGATAACTTGTGTGCACATCAAATAATCCCATGGACCTTAAAGTTAACCGTTGGGTTTTGGGAAACAAAACCAAAGTCTTGCCCATTAAGATAGAAATCTGAACTTATAACTTAAGAGACTATTTTTTATACCTGCAAACTTCAATTGCACTAGCTAGTGGACAAAAGCATCTATGGGGCTTCATATTAATTATTAATATGGTTACAATACCATATTGGGAAATGATAGCAGTGCCGAAGAGATTGATCCTCAGAAGGAAGAAAGCACTGTTTCGAAAAAGCTTGATGAACATGAGAAGTAGCGTCCGTACAACAGACGATACAACCTTCTTTATAGGTTGCTATCATTTAAAGAGTATTATGGAGAAAACCCTTTTAATCATGAAGACGAGTTTGCTAATCTCTATGAACAAAGCTTATATGGTAAGAATGGGGACTATCCTAGTATTTGGCATGCCAAAACAGAACTTAAAAGACTTTGATGGAACGGTTTGACAAGACTTTTACTCAAAAACCGGAAACTCTCGAGATGAATGAGGACGAGAAAGTGATCTACGCTCTTTCGGTGTAGATTTGGGCGAATGGTCGTAATCGAGATCTTATATCATCTTTCAAAGAAGCAGCATCGACGGAGGAAGAAGACTCCAATTGATTAGTTTGTTACTTATTTGATACTTGTTCAGTTGTTGACACCTAACTAGAAGAATCCCCATAGTCAATGCTCTCCTCTTCGCCATCTGAATCCAATTCTTCTTCTTCTTCTTCTTCTTCTTCTTCTTCCGTCGATGTTGTATCCTTAAAGGATGCTATAATACCTCGATTGCAAACCAAATCCATTTCGGATACAACATCAACGGAAGAAGAAGAATCCGAACTGGATTCGGATGGCGAAGAGGAGGGCATTGACTATGGGGATTATTCTGAACAAACTAATCAATTGCAATCTTCTTCCTCCGTCGATGGTGCTTCCTTGAAAGATGATATAAGATCTCGATTGCGACCATTCGCCCAAATCTACAGCAAAAGACCATAGACGTTCTCATTCATCTCGAGAGCATCCGGTTTTTGAGTAAAAATCAAGTCAAACCGTTTCATCAAAGTCTTAAGTTCTGTTTTGGCGTGCCAAATACTAGGATTGCGGCCATAGACATTTTTCCCGCTCTCATTTACCAATAAACATTATAGGGAACTTATGTAACTCGTAACATGCGTAAAATCAACATTAAAAAGGTATTTTAATTATAAAAGCATGTTCAAATATGTGGTTATCACATTATGTTTTATGTTATCCCCACTTTATCCATTCAACCAAATTCCTTCTGTTTTTTTTCAATCATACTCGTAACATATTATGACATGGAAATAATATTTTAAGCATTCATTGGTATCGTTGGTTGATCAACATTTATGTCTTCCATACAATTTATTCTACACAACAATTTAACTTAATCCACACAGACAACCCAAAGAAGAAACAACCAAACATCATCAGACTCTTCAGTTGAACAAAAACAAACCAAACATGCATAACTTGCACTAATCATATACAAAACACAATGGACCAACAAATTACTCCCAATACATACATCAATCTCATCATATTATTTACATATAGATATCTAAATTAAATCTGAAAATTTCATCCCACATGAATACATGTTTAAATGATCTACACCCTATTTACACATTACAAACAATCTTGCTATCCCTCCTGCTCTTCTCTAATATGTATTAATTATATTTATACTATATTTACCTACATTCATCCATACTCAAAACCACCTCATTTCGTTAGCTGCTTCAATGAGAAAAATCGTTTTCAAGGTTCAAGAAATGATCATCATCAAACCATTCGATTATCTTAAAACACTCAAGAGGGGCCTATATTCATGATCATGAATTTAGAAGGCCAAGAAACACAGATATTTCATCACCTTGCGCTTCTTGGTTCGACCACCACGATCTTTCTTTTCCTCCGAACTGCTGGATGATGATGCTGTTGCTGTTGCTGTTGCTGTAGCTGTAGCTGTTGTGTTGATACCATTTGAGGTGCTTTCCTTCTTATCATCTCCTGGTTCATTTTGGGGAGTGTGATCGGTTTTGGAGGTTTGTGTTGTAGAAAGTTTGCACTCTTTACCATCGTCACAAAATCCTGTTGATAAAAATCACACAAGGATGTGAGATATAGAACTGAGATAACAAATTTCCAAGAAAACAAATAAAATCAAGCTATTGAATGTGTCATATGCATGTGTTTATTAAAGAACTTGTTTTGGAGTAAAGTGAAGATAGTCTCTAATTGTGTGACTTCTAGGCCACAAGTTGTAGATTAGAGCATTCATAATGGAGTTTTTTCGAGAGCTTTTTGGCCACATACACGTGTGAAAAAGCTCCCGTAAAGAGAAACCATCTAAGGGTCTACTTGTTAGCAGCTTAATGAGGTTAGTGGGACTCAACTTATTCGGTGAGCTATATATAATTGTTTGGTAGTGGCTTAATGATATAGAAAGTGGCTTATTCCGTAAACTTTCAGGGGGGGCTTTATGTAGAAAGCCAAGTTTTTAGTCAAATCTGCCCCTCCCATTAAAAAACATGCTCTGCAAAACCCTCCCCAAAAAATATAACTTTCCCAATCTATACAGACAGATTAATCCATACAGACAACTTTATCCATACAAGACGGGGTTGTTTGTTTACCTCTTAATAGTTCCATTAAGAGGCAACATTTGAATTGCTCAGATGTGAATCTTGTTTGGCAAAAAAGAGCCCGTCTCTTAATGGTTCTAAAACCCTCTGAATGATTTAGCATCTTGGGCCTCCCTTAACCATTCAGAACCCTGATATCTTTCTAAACAAATACCAAACCACCATATTTCATTTTGCACTATATCATAAAAGCCTCTTAATCATTCTGACCACTTAATCATTCTGCACCAAACCATTCAGCAACTGCCAAACCACCCCAATGAAAACCCAACTCACCAGCCCCTAAGCTATCCTAAACCCAATAAGCTTATTTTTTCTTGTGGGTCCCATTTCTGTTGGAAAAAAAAATTTGTATGAAAAAGCCCACCATTGCGGATGCTCTTACTTATATACGATCTTTCTTTAAACCCCGTGAGGTTATTACTCATTCTATCGTCAAACAATTTGAGCTAGAACCCCAAATGTATGAACTGATATAAGTTATTATTGGGTTAAACCCTATATAAATAATTGTATAAGAGGACACATGGGCCGTGAAATAAACCGGAAGAGTATAACATAGGATAACTCCATTCAATGAAACATAGTGGAAACTATACCTACTTACAATCCAATTACACCTCAAGTTGGAGCAAATCATGCATTGACCTGGCGGAGAGAACCATATGAATGCAACTTTTTTTTTTGAAGTATATAATATTTATATACGGCAAATGCAACAAATAAACTCACACACCCTCCTCACCTTTGGTGAGGTTTGAACCCCTCACCTCCTAGGAAGAGAGAGGCTCACATACCGCTAGGCTAAAGGCCCTTTGGTCATATGAATGCAACTTAACTATAACTTCCATGAAAGAATAGATTACAAAATCTTAATCATATTCCTTCATGGAAGTAATACAATTGGAAAACCTTTTAGTTCACCACGTTCATATTTCCAATACAGTTATGGTATCGACTTATTGCACAAGTTATATAAAAAAAATATTCTACAATTAAACCGACATGGAGTACCAGAAAAGGCAGACAGAAAATAGAATTAAAAAAAAAATATATATATATATATATATATATATATGGCATACCTAAGGTGGTCGGATTCATGACCACTTCTTTTAACTTCGTTGGTGCAGAGAGATTGAGCTTGACGCTTGAATCTTGAACCTCCTGGTCTACAATGTCATCCCCTAGTTCACGCATTAGTGCAACTGGGTCGAAAAATTCTTCTGATGTCATCGTCATACAGCTTGAATCAGCAGAACTGGAAGAACGTGACATGGAAACCGCAAGATCATCCAACTCCAAGTAATCCCCCATTGCAACATAATCTCTCTCCGGGAAGTTTCCAGAAGATCTATTAGCCATGGCCGATGGCTCATCTGGAGCCGTATTATTAGCCATGGCTGACAACGGCTCATCTGGAGATGTCTTATTAGCCATGACTGATGGTCCTGTTCCATCATCCATATTCTTTTCCTACAACGCATTAGCAGCTTAAATTAAAACATACACATGGGTATTTTAGTAATTTACACATACACTTGACTCACCAGAAGTTCACTTTCAGAAAGTTTTCCACTACCACACTTATCATCTGCCAAAAATACCCTGCATAGAGCTCTAGAATCCTGCATGTTTTCCAACCAAACCGGCAATTGACTAGCAGGTCGGATTAAAAATATAAATAAGAAAAAAAAATTGTCTATATATTACGTCACGTGTCTAAAAGATAGTGTTTCATACCAACTTATTACTAAACTTCTCAGTTGTTGTGTATTCTTGCATCATCCAATTGGTCTTCTGACCATTAGGGGGTTGGCCTTCGTAGAATTGAAGGGTCTTTCTCAAACCAGTAAAAACGGAAGTTGAATATATCTCACAAGCATCCCCAGTTGAAATCCAGAACCCATGTTCTGCATCCTTTTTTGTCCCAGAGCAAAAGTACCACATGTTTTCTGCAACTCGATTATCATTTCAATAAATAGATAAATCAGATTTATATGAATGATCAAATGGGGTTGATTTGATTCCAAAATAACTGAGCTTATATATCGTTCATAATATTGATAAGATTTAGTTGAAAATAGATGAGTATACCAACCAGGGAGATTTGAGGGGATGCATTCGTAGGGATCCACATCAGGTAGTACGTTTAAAGGCAGGGGGCATCCGTTTTTGAATTGCATCAAAGACTTACAGACGATCTCATCCGTCCAATATTTATCGAGTTCAATTGCAGGAGCGGTGACAGATGCTGGAGGACACATTGCAGACTAGAAGTTTGTGGAAGTGAACCGAAGTTGCGACCGAACAATTAGTTTCTACAAATCAGAAAAATGGATTATGAAATCAACAAGACTTCATAAGAGAATTTAACAATTTCAAATATTGTGCGAGAATGAAATTCTGGATAAAGTGCAATGGTTTAAATGCATCTACTATTTCAACACTACATCTAGACAAACTCATCCCATTAGGAATTGAATTTTAAAGCACTTTCAATGGAAAAGGAAAAAAAATAGGAGACCTATAGAAGACGCCAAACATTTACCCACGATAATTCAGGAACTAGCACAAGAAAAAACTGTCTTATAAAGGCTAAGCATGCAATCAGGACATATATACTTCAAGAAAGACGTATCTATTGCTTCTGATACAGAAATAGGATTAAGGGGTAGTTTTCCAAACGCTTACCCGGGTAAGTGATTACCAAGTCACATTACCTTACCAAAAGAATATGGCAAGGACCAAGAATCTTACCCGGTAAGAGCGAACGCAAGGACCGAGAGTCTTCTGAAGATTCTTACCACGGTTAGCGGTTACTGGGTAAATTGTTGCATACGGTGCCATTTTGGTGGACTAAGGTAAGTAAGTGATAGTGTTGAACTTTACCGGTAAGCACTTACCAGGTAAGTGATTAGGTAAACGGCCCCTAAATTTTGCAGTTGATTCAACTGATGTTAGCCCAATTGGCTTAAAAGCTGAACCATACCTCCTCTTGGAATGCATGATATTTGATTTGGCAATATGTGACAAAAAATTAATCCAAATCGTTAATCTTGTTTCAAGAATAAGCTGAAATAAAACTACAAGATTATCAAGTGGATGGTTCCATAACCAAGATTGAAGAATCAAAGCCCATCATAAGTAACAGATTATTGCCTTCTAATCAAAATTACTCGATAATGTAAGAGAGCGTGCGAGTATGAGAAAGCATTGACTTTATTGGTCAAAGTGAGCAATTTATGGGCGATGAAATAGATAATGGGGTCACTCAACTTCCATAGCTTTTCGCTTGCATACCTCAACAAAAGATCCACCAATTGAATTCTAAGATTCTTACAAGTTACAACCATGTCACTTTTATATAATGTACATCCAATTATGATTGAGGTTGAAGATGTAAATTCAAATTTGGAGTTTAACAAATCGATTATGATAAACAAGATATTTGGTTGTAAACTAAATCATAAACCATCAGCTATCGAGCATTTAGATTTGTTATATCACACCTCCATTGTACCAGAAGAATAAAATTGATATGATTATTAGACTCTAAACAAGTGAAAAATATCATTAAGGTTTCATCTATTTTGTAGTATATGGACGGATAATTGATATAACTGTTTAATTATATAATATTTGATCATGAACTGTAAAATCCATCATCAATATCCCAAATTATATCACTTTGACCACAAAAAGTAAAATCAGAATCGAGAATCGCAAGAACACACAGCATAGGTCTTTTCATCAAATTCAAGCTTTAAAAGGAAAGAGAAAGAAGCATTTATTAACTAAAAGGTGTTAGATTATTTACTTAAAAGGGAGAATCATAATCGATCCCAGCTCCCTTAGAAATCAGACAACACAAAAACACCCAAAACGGCAACAATCATACCATTCAATACAACAAATTTAACATCAAATACACAAAAAATCATAGATATTCAATATAAATCGACCCACATACACATCAACAAACAACAATCACCTAAAACAGCATACTAAACATCAATGTTCAGACACTCACATACTCATCCACTTATGAACGCTCAAAATCCACCAGAAATTAGCATAATATGACTCAAAACTAGGTATGAATAGTGACAACGACGATAATTCGAGATGATCGGGTGTGCATAGACACACGAACTCATGAAAACCCCCAAAAAGGGTTGACCAAGTCAAACCCGGGTTTTAGATGAGTTCGGGTGTGGATACATCCGAAGTCCGAGGATCGTCGATGGTGAAGATTACCTTCGGAGAAGACGACTCCGCGTCCGCCCCTTTCAACTCCGGCTCCGTGTGTGTGTGTGTGTGTGTGTATTTCCTTAACGAAGTAAATGAGGAGAGTGATTAGGGGTTATATGGGGGAAGCGGAGTGAAGTTAACCAACCAGGGTTTAATGAATATAAACCGTAGTTACCATAATCTTGTATAAATACGATTGTTCTTTTATATAAATTGATTAAATTCCACTAAAAATTAGTAAATAAGCCATTTTTTATCATTATATTATTGTTTAAAATATAATAGCATATCGTACAATTTCTAAAACAGACCCACTCTTTACACTACACACTCAATCTTTTTTAAATATATATGGTCACGTCTGATACTCTTATACTTAGTTTATCTAGTTACTTTTAATTCTTTATTTATTCATTTTAAACCCTTATATATTAACATAAATAATTGTATATGAACTAAAATGCATTAGAAATACATTTTTCTTTATTTACAAACTATACCGTTGTAATCGTTTCGTCAATCCTTCAAATGAGTTCAATATTAAATAATTTTGTATTTAATCATATAATTAATCCCATGAATATATACGAATTAATTTATTTTATATTTTTTATATTTTCATTTTTTTACTTTACATCCATATTAAAAATACACATTCATAAATTAACTAAAATACATTATAACATATATGTTTTTTCTTTTACAAATTATACCATTATAATCGTCAAATATTTTCAAAATAACTTATTTATTGAAATTTTTTGTTTAATAATATTGTAAAATGTCTTAAATATGTATTGAAATTATTCATGAATGACGTATGAGGTTTTTTAAACTTGTACATTTTAGACCTTGTCTATATTTATTTATTTATAATCCTTTAAAAAATTATATTATGATTATTTTTGGCATTGTGTAATGAAGAATAATACAAAACATGAAACAAAATTATTGTGTAATGAAGAATAATACAAAACATGAAACAAAATTATTCTTTCGAGATTTCAGTTTTAGATTCGGAACAGTGGCGGATCCAGGATTTTTCCATGGTGGGGCACCTTTAACGTAGCTTAAATAACTGTAAAGTTTGCTGATGTATTTTTAGCATAAACTCAACGTTTTGAGGGTTTTTAAAGTTTTTTTGGTTGATTTTAAGGGATTTTTTATTTATTTTTTGTCGATTTCGATGGATTTTTTGGTTTTTTAATATATTTCGAGATTTAATCTTGGTTTTTTGGTTGACTTCGAGATGCTTTTTTTGATTGATGGGGTCCTGGACGAAAAATTACTGAGGGGACATCAAGGTAGAAACCAAAAAAATCCAAGTTTTTACCCTAAAATTTTCATTTTCTTTCCTTTTTAATGGGGTCCCCCCCTAAGTTAATAAGTGAATCTGCCCCTGATTCGGAATGTTTTACGAAGCATCGTGTACGGATACGTATCTAGTTATATATAATTAACTGAATAGTTGTGAGTTTATTAAACTCATTGAAACCAGCTTCCACCCGATTTGCAATCAAGAATGTCTTTAAGAGCATCTTCAACAACTATGCTAAAATGGAAAAAAATGAAATTTTAGCATTTTGTTGCACCAACAGTTATACTATTCTCTATGCTAAAATAGAGAAAATATGAGAGAGATTGTAAAAATCTCTAAATATAGAGAAATCTCTAAATAGACAGTTTTCCCCTCAAAATGACTATTACCCCCAAAAAAACAAAATTTTCTTCTCTCAACTTTCTATATATTGAATATTTTTTAATAATATAATTAATTAAATAAAATATTTTAATAAGATAATTAATACTAGAGTTGTTAAAATAGCATAACTGTTAGAGTTGAATGTAATTTTTTTAGAGATTTTGAATTTTTTTTACTCTATTTTAGAAAAACTTTAGCATAGCTGTTGGAGATACTCTAATTTTGTCATCTGTCACAACTCTAGTCCTAACTAAGTTAAGGAAAAAGCTATAAAAACCAAAAAACTAATCTATGTTAAATGATTAAGTCTTTGAATCTTTTTTCAATAAATAATCATTAATATTTCTCATTTTGAGTAATTGAGTCTTTGAACAATTTTTTTGGATGAAAAAACTTTTAAACTTTCTAATTTTGAATTGTAAATTCTGAACATTTTTTAAACTTTTAAATTTCTACCCACGTTCTTTTAACAAAAATAAAACTACTTGTAATCGACTAGAAATGTTTTAAAATATGAACTTAAATCAACTTTATCGTTTTCAAACTCTACGTTATTCAAACCTCTAGCAAACAACGGACAACGATGAGGCGACGGGAAGTGGCGAGGGGGAACAATGTCGTTATTTGCGATGCGTTTGAATGGTATATGGTTTGAGAACGGTAAAACTGATATATGTTTCTTTTTTACTTCTAAAAATTAGTTACCTACAACCTACTAGGAATTTTTAAAAGTAGAAAAAGAAACATAAATCAGTTTTATTATTCTCAACTCTACGCTATTTAAACCTCTCGCAAACAATGGACAACGATGAGGCGACGAGAAGTGGTGAGGGGGAGCGATGTCGTTTTTTGCAATGGGGTTGAATGATATAGGGATTGAGAACGGTAAATCCGATGTATGTTTCTTTTTTTACTTTTAAAAATATCTAGTCAATTGTAGGTAACTAGTTTCTAAAAGTTTGTTGGTTTATTATATTGAAAAAAATGTTCAGAAACTTAGGGGTTGTTTACCAAATTTTCTATTAAGTCATATATGGATAAATTTGTTTGTCCGGATACATTTGTTTGTCCAGATAAAAATGTATCATTGTTTACTTTTTCGACTGGATCAATGGTTTGAACGATACAAATGACTATTTTACCCTTGAATATGAATTATAACTTCAATTCATCAAACTGGGAGAAACCGATGGAAGAGAAATCGAGAAAAAAGAGAAACAAACAAAGAATAAATAAGCAAACATCAATTCATTCAAAAGATAAACTTCAACACCAAATGGAGGGAAATGGAAAAACAATATAGTAGATGTCCCAATCAAATGAATTCATAGCATAACCAGGTCACGTATGTACTACAAAAATAGAAGAAATAAGCAAACATCAAACTTGGAGAAAACGAAATTTTAACCCTTGATTGGAGAATATGAAATATGCAAGCTTGAAAGTTTGAACCAGGGAGATCCAACGGAGCAAACCAGGGAGATGGTCATTGGTCAAGATGGTTAGCGGAAAGATGGTCGCCGATCTCAGGAGGTGCAAGGACGGAGAAGAGGAGCACATGTCTCCGGAGACGAGGAGCTGCGACGGGGAGAGGAGCGCAGGTCGCCGGAGACGAAGAGATTCGACGGGGAGAGGAACGTAGGTCGCCGGAGACGAAGAGATGTGACGGGGAGAGAAGCAGCGATGGGGACGAGGAGGACTATCTTCTTCTGAAGCTAGGGTTTGTGAAGGGAAGCCAGAGAGGAGCGCCTTTTTTCTTTGAAGGAACGTGTTTTGTTGGAGGAGCGTGTGTTTTTTCAAAGGGGTAGAAAGGTCAACATTTTAGCTTAATGGGGACAACACCCCTTTTCATACTGTGCGAATAAGCCGATTTTTGTATCAATAAGTCGCAAGTAAACACTAATATATGGTTGTGCAAATAAGCCAATACAACCATTAAACTGATTAAGTCAAAAATAAACACCCCCTTAATCATTCAAAATTAGAAATTTTTAATAAGGTTGAGTCATTTAAAACTTAATGAGAAGTTAGTTCAAGCGTATATATGAATTCTACATACTATTTGATGACATACCATTTTATATTTTTAAATTGATTGTTCAACATACTATTTTATATTGTTGTCTGATTTATTATTAGTTTTCTTCTAACATAATTAGTTGTTCAGTAATCTAACTATCAAATATTGAATTTTTATTTAATTATGTATTTTCATTCAAATTTATACATTTTTTAAATTCAATGTTTTAAAGGATATATATATATATATATATATAGAGAGAGAGAGAGAGAGAGAGGAAGGTTCAAACGAGGAGCGCACCAAAACGTGAGAACGTGAGGAGCAATTGACAGTTATGAATCACATGTGATTGGCAGTTGTGGATCACATGTGATTCACAACTGATCTGGAGGAGCAATTGACAGTTATGAATCACATATGATTAACAGTTGTGAATCATTAATGATCCGCGACTTGCCACCTCGCGCCACGCCTCGCGCCACATCTTGCGCGAATTTTCGATTTGTTCCGATTTTTAGCAGTTGTTGACCACATGTGATCAGAAGCATGGGAGTGCTCCTCATGTTCTCTTAAATTGATGCGCTCCTCGTTTGAACCCGCCTCTCTCTCTCTCTATATATATATATATATATATTAGGTTTGAACCCGTGTATTACACAGGGTAATTTCAAAAAATTAAATCATATCAGAAAACTTATCTTACATATATGAATGATCATCGAAAGTACGATGCTATTTTCCAAGCTTTTTTCCCTTTAGAGTTGTTTTTTTGTAGCTGGTTACAAAATGTCCTTGTTTTAGGTAGTTTTCACAAAGGATGTTTTGCAAAAAATTAATAAAAAATATGAATAAATATTAAAAATTTATAATTGAGAAGTTATATACAGTACAAAGTGTTTGGATTAGCTTATTGTTGTACCAAAACGTGATAAGCTAATAGAGGAAATAATACAATCATGATTAAGAAAGTATAAATAATTAAATATACTATACTAAAAAATCTGCATATTTATATTGAAAAAAGTTCGAACTCATATTTAAACAGCAACTTGGTGCAAATCCGAGTGGTGTAAATATCTACTGTAAATTGATCAATTAATTTGCACAATTCATTCTGATGTCATGTGACTTCTTTTCTCATATCTTAATTGTTCATAGTTTAGTAGCAAAAAAGGATCAAAACAACATTCTCCAACAACAGAAATGGAAACCTATTCATATTAACAATAAAACAGAGCTTGATTACTAAAAAGATAGTAAATTTGTAAAAATCTAAAAGATTCTTAGAAATCAAAATCAACCCAAAAAAGAAAAAGTTGATTTCAAAAAATAAAACAAACCCAAATTAGTTTCAGGCAAATCCCAATTCCCCAAATTGGTCAAAAAAACAGTAGTTTTGATTGTTTTTTCGTGAAAGAAATCGACACAACATAAATTCATAAAATAATCAGTTATGAACATTGAGAAGAAACCCATTTAATTTAAAGTTTTTTTCTTGGAAAAATAATCAGTTTGATTGTTGTGTACAGCGAAACCCCAATAGGGTTCTTCTCAACCAAAAGAAACAAACAAAAACCCTTGAATCTTTTGAGGTCTACAAAAGATTGTTGGATAATAGAATATGAAAAATGGGTTTAGGTGGATATATATATATATATATATATATATATATATATATATATATATATATATATATATATATATATCAAGATTTAACTTTCCAATTAGGAATCTTCACAAAATTTGAGGACTCAATTGATTGTACCTGTGAGAGGAGCACGAAGCAGGTGATGAGAGGAGAGGCAAATTGATCAATTAATTTGCAGCAGAGAAGGAGACGAGTTCAATTTTATTAGGGGTAAAATAAGATTATTTTTAGGATATACGTTATTATGGGTAAAATAAGTTTATTTTGGGATGAAATAAGGGTAATTTTTTTTGAATTAGAACTGAATAATTAACATTAATTAGTCTATAATAAAATTGAATTTAAAAAATCAAGCTATATCAATAATTTGAATTTAAACTTAGAAGTAAATCCCGTATTTTTTGGATTACGGATTTTTTTTTAATTTATTATAAGTATGGATATGTACATATGTATCTAAAATATTCAATATTAGTCAAAATGAAGTTAACTCTAATTACGACACATTAATTTGTATATATTTATGATATTTAATAATATAATTAAATACAAAAATATTCAATATTGGGCTCATTTCGAAAATATAGACGAAACGATTACAATGATATAATTTGTAAAAAATAAAAATGTTTTTTTTAATGCATTTTAGTTCATATACATTATTTATGTTTATATTATAAGAGTCTAAAATGAAAAATAAAAAAGTAAGAGATTAAAAGTAAACTACATAGGTAATTATAAAGGTAGTAAATGTAAGGTATAAATATTAAAAATTGAATTAAGGAGAGATTTAAGGAGGAGTGAATGTGAGTGTGATAATTGAACCTATAATGTAAATGCGTCTAGATACATATTTAGGCGGGAAAACAATGAAGTCGGCTTACCAGAAGACGACACGTGGCATGCTAGTTACTCATTTATTATATATATATATATATATATATATATATATATATATATATATATATATATATATATATATATATATATATATATCATAGAAGTGTTAAATTAAACGATTTCTAGCAACAAGCCAACAACTAGGCCTTGGTATAGAAAAACCAAAATAAAGTGTATGATATTTTATTTTGTATGGTGTTTGTAAATATGATAGTTATAATTTTTTCAATCATTATTAATATTACCATGTGTATAAATACTTATTAAATTATTATAATTATTTTCTAATAGTCAATTTAGTTTGAAACGATCAATTATGGCAAACTAGTTATAAGACTTGTATTTAAATAGTTTAACTAGAAGAGTGGTTATGTTTGAAAATTTGTCATTATTAAAATGCTATGCTTTTTTACAATTAAAACAACAATATTTTAAACTTCATCATAAAGTTTTTTGGGAAATTAATTAAAATACCCCAAGTTTGACCAACACTTACTAAAATGCCACAAATCTCTCTCAGTTTGCAAAAATGCCCTTTTTCCGCGATGAGGGCCGCGATCGCGGGCTCAGGGACCATTTCTGACACTTTTTTAAACTTGCAGGGACCATTTTTGAAAAATTCAATCCCGTGATCACGAAGGAATCCCGCGATGGTTTAATTTTTGTGACTTTTCAATTGCAAGAATCATTTTTGAAAAATTCCAGGGACCATTTTTGAAAATTTGAACTGTTCACCATGAATTTAAAATGAAATGTTACACTTTCAACCCCTATACTTATTTACTAAATTTACTTTATACCTTTTACTTTCATTATTTTAATTTTACATTTAATACATATAATCGTTTATTAACTAAAATACGTTAAAAAAATACGTTTTAATTTTAACAAATTATACTATTATAATCGTCTCTTCGATACGTTCGAAATGAGCCCAATCTTGAATTTTTTTGGATTTATATATTTTAATATATATCATATACAGTTATACACTACATAAAAAAATATTTTTTATATTTAAAATTCATACCCTTATAGTTAATTATTTAATTTATGGTACATCTCTTATTTTTTTTTCAATTTTTTTTTACACTCCTATCGCATTAACATAATAATCATATATTAACTAATTCATTAAATCGTTTTAAATTATTATTATTTGAATGTGTTTATAGATATCGTGAATGACAATAGGAGAAGGTTTTACGAGAAGAATATGAAATGGGGTTTTGACAAGTTAGTATCACTGGACTCATTTAAGAATTGTGAAAATGGGTATTTGACGAATGATGATTCATGTGTGTTTGGAGCTGAAGTATTTGCAGTTACAGAGTATGCACAAAAGGATCGATAATAAAATAAATAAAACGTATTTTAACTATAAGGGTGCGTTTGGTACGCATACTGGATGGGACGGGACGGGACAAAAAAAATAGTTTCATGTTTGGTATGCCATGGGACAAAAATCAGATGGGACAACATGGAACAAAAACAAGTTTTAATGGGACAAAACATAAGATTTTTTGTTCCACCAAAATAGGTGGAACAACATGGGACTAAAACATCAGATTACAAAAATACCCTTTTTTCCAACGTAACTTAGATTAAAATTATCTCCTCCAGTTCAGTCCCGTCCCGTCCCATCCAATTCAGTCCCGTCCAGTTACGTCCCGTCCCATCTAGTATGCGTATCAAACGCTACCTAAAAGTACAACTGTATATGGTATATATTAAAATATATAAATCCAAAAAAATTCAAGATTGGGCTCATTTCGAACGTATCGAAGAGACGATTATAATGGTGTAATTTGTTAAAATTAAAACGTATTTTTTAACGTATTTTAGTTAATAAACGATTATATGTGTTAAATGTAAAATTAAATTATTAAAGTAAAAGGTATAAAGTAAATTTAGTAAATAAGTACAGGGGTTGAAAGTGTAAATATGAAATCAAAATCAATTTGGAATTGAAATTTACACTTTCAACCCCTATACTTATTTACTTATTTACTTTATACCTTTTACTTTCATTATTTTAATTTTACATTTAACACATATAATCGTTTATTAACTATAATACGTTAAAAAAATACGTTTTAATTTTAACAAGTTACACCATTATAATCGTCTCTTCGATACGTTCGAAATGAGTCCAATCTTGAATTTTTTTGGATTTATATATTTTAATATATATCATATACACTACATAAAAAATATTTTATATATTTAAAATTCATACTCTTATAGTTAATTATTTAATTTATGGTACATTTCTTATTTTTTTTTCAATTTTGTTTTACACTCCTATCGCATTAACATAATAATCATATATTAACTAATTTATTAAATCGTTTTAAATTATTATTATTTGAATGTGTTTATAGATATCGTGAATGGCAATAGGAGAAGGTTTCACGAGAAAAATATTAAATGGGGTTTTGACAAGTTGGTATCACTGGACTCATTTAAGAATTGTGAAAATGGGTATTTGGCGAATGATGATTCATGTGTGTTTGGAGCTGAAGTATTTGCAGTTACAGAGTATGCACAAAAGGATCGATGTATTTCCAACGTACCTTAGATTAAAATTATCTCCTTCAGTTCAGTCCCGTCCCGTCCCATCCAGTTCAGTCCCGTCCAGTTCCATCCCGCCCCATCTAGTATGCGTACCAAACGCTACCTAAGAGTACCATAAATTAAATAATTAACTATAAGGGTATGAATTTTAAATATAAAATATTTTTTATGTAGTTTATAACTGTATATGATATATATTAAAATATATAAATCCAAAAAAATTCAAGATTGGGCTCATTTCGAACGTATCGAAGAGACGATTATAATGGTGTAATTTGTTAAAATTAAAACGTATTTTTTTAACGTATTTTAGTTAATAAACGATTATATGTGTTAAATGTAAAATTAAAATAATGAAAGTAAAAGGTATAAAGTAAATTTAGTAAATAAGTATAGGGGTTGAAAGTGTAACATTTCATTTTAAATTCATCAAATTGGACGAAACGCAGGGTGAAATTTTCAAAAATGGTCCCTAGAATTTTTCAAAAATGATCCCTTGCAATTGAAAAGTCATAAAAACTAAACCATCGCGGGATTCCTTCGCGATCGCGGGATTGAATTTTTCAAAAATGGTCCCTGCAAGTTTAAAAAAGTGTCAGAAATGGTCCCTGAGCCCGCGATCGCGGGCTCCATCGCGGAAAAAAGGGCATTTTGGCAAACTGGGAGAGATTTAGGGCATTTTGGTAACACTTGGTTTGACTTAGGGTATTTTAATTAATTTCCCAAGTTTTTTTGTCTTTTGAAACAAATTTTATTTCATCATAAAAGTTTGTTAGAGTAAACATAAATTATTATATGAAAATTTGTCTAACAATGTTACTCATGAATTAAGTGTAATAACCTCTTGTTTGAACATCTGGTTTTATAGAAGTGTAGGGGGTAATGGTAATTTTGCTAATTGCAGGGACTTCAGACTAAATAAGAAGAATAAAAAGAGGAAACCCCATCTTCTCCACCTCATTTGTTGCTTACGGTTTAGAAGAGAAATAGAGAGAAAAAGGGCTGGGAAATTGGTAGCTTTCTTTGAGAAGATTGGAGAAGAAGCATTGTTCAAGGTTTGGGAATCTCCATCTCCAAGATAATCCCCTTCTATTCATCTTTATGTCTTAGTATAGGGTATATCATTTTGGATTGGGAATTTCTTATCCATTTGGTGTCTTGATTCTAAATGAAGAGGAACAGTGTTTTGGGATTGAGTCTTGATGATATTCTTGTTGTTTATTGAGTTTAAGCATGATTTTTTCCATGGTGGCTTCAATGAGGTTAAGGGTAAGTTTTTGGTTGAAATATGGTTTAAGGGATTGGTTTTGATTGGGTAATGATGTTTTAATGTTTAAAAAGGTTTAAGACATCGAACATGTCATTTTTGGGGCTTAAAACCGATTTGGGAAGCTGTGGGAATAAGGGGCTTTGAGGCCTAGGCATTAGCAAGTTGTATGGATTCTGGCGTGACCTAAAGCCGCGGACTAGGTCGCACAAGTAGTTGTTTAGGTCATCCTCCGTTTTGCTTTGTTTCTCGTTTTGGTCTAGGATCGAGGTACGGATTAGGGGATTGTCTTAGAGGTTGAGATAAATGGTTTTAGGATTAATTATATGGTTTAACATCATTCTTATGTCGTCTAATTCAGGTGTTCGGTTTGATCAAAATGGAGTTCTAGGACATGAGGTGAATTGCTGAAGCACATGTGAGTTCCCTTAACACCTTTATGCATATGAAATAATTTGCAAATGTTTTAAACTATTGCATATGGTTTTGATCATTATAGAATGTTTTGCACTTATGCAAATTGTGATCATACATGGCATGAAATTTTTCACTATTGCACACACAACTGTTTATGTGGATTTTCATGAATTGGTGTATTGGTTTTGGTCTCCGAGAAATTTCAAAGAGGTCCAAAAGCTCACTGGTCGAGTGGCGGCTCTGAACAGGTTTATCTCTCGATCTTCAGATAGATGTCATTTATTTTACAATGTCCTCAGGAAAAATAGAGGTTTCGACTGGACCGACGATCATGAGCAAGCACTGCAAAAATTGAAAGAATATATGGCGTCACCGCCTTTACTATCGAAGCCTCACGATCATGAGGTCTTACAGCTATATTTAGCTGTCAGCCCAAATGCAGTAAGTGTCGTTCTGACGCGGGAAGATGAGAAACAACAACTACCGATCTATTATGTAAGTAAATCTCTCTTGGACGCCGAAACCAGGTATTCCTCAATGGAAAAACTACTCTTGTCACTCGTTACAGCCGCAAAGAAGTTGCGACATTACTTCGAATCACACACTATTATTGTCGTGACTAACTTTCCTCTTAAGTCTGTCTTGAGGAAACCTGAGTTGACAGGTCGTTTGGCAAAATGGAGCATATATCTCAGTAGTTACGACATCGATTTTAAGCCCAGGACCGCGATCAAATTGCAAGCCTTGGCGGATTTCATTGCTGATTTCAGCCCTGAGCTGGAAAAAGAAGCAGAGCTCGAAGTGTCCACTGTGGCGACTCACGACGACGTGCCTTGGATTTTACATGTCGACGGATCGTCCAACGTTAGAGGCTCAGGACTTGGGGTCGTCTTAAAGTCGCCACAGGGGGGGCAAGATGGTGTATTCCGTTCGATGCGATTTCAAAACCACCAACAACGAAGCTGAGTACGAAGCCCTGATCGTGGGAATGAATATGGCCCACGACTCGGGGGCAACCGCGCTACATGTCAAAAGCGATTCCCTCCTGGTCGTGAACCAGATGAATGGAGAATTCGTGGCCAAAGATTCAAAGATGACAGCGTACCTGAAGGTAGCAAAAGAAAATTCATAAAAATTCAAATCGTTCTCTATTGAACAGATTCCAAGGGATCAGAATACTCAAGCCGACGCTCTAGCAAACCTTGGATCTGCTCTAGTCGAACCAATATTCGACAGTATTTCTATGATCCACCTAGCGACGTCGTCCATCGAAAATGACGATGTCATCCAAATTGAAGTCAAAGAGGATGATTGGTCGTGCGACATCTGAAATTTTCTTATACACGACCAACTCCCAGAAGACAAGATGGAAGCTCGGAAAATCAGATTCAAAACATCCAGGTATGTCATGATTGGAGATAGACTCTATCGGCGATCATCGACAGGTTTAAACCTGAGATGCGTCGTCAGTAAGAGTCAAATCCAGAAGATCCTTCAAGAAATGCATGATGGGGAGTGTGGAAATCACTCAAGAGGTCGCAGTTTGGCTAATCGCATCTCTCGACAGGGCTACTTTTGGCCAACACTGCGACAAGACGCCGTCAGGTACGTCCAGAACTGTGATCCTTGTCAGCGACATTCAGGTACATCCCACAAACCATCTGAACCTTTGCACTCGACATTGATCCCATGGCCCTTCATGAGATGGGGGATGGGCATTATTGGCAAGTTACCACCTTCCCCAGGGCAAAAGGTATTTCTCCTCGTACTTACAGATTACTTCTCTAAGTGGGTAGAAGCAGCTGCCTTTTCCCAAGTTCGGGACAAGGAAGTCGTCTCTTTTATCCAAACTAACATTATATGCAGGTTCGGGATTCCATCCGAAATTGTCTGCGACAATGGATCCCAGTTCATAAGCAGCAGGACTCGACAGTTCTGTGAAGATCGCAACATGAAGCTGACGACCTCGACACCCAGGTATCCTCAGGCAAATGGACTTGCCGAGTCGAGCAATAAAACCATCATTGCTTCGATCAAGAAAAGGTTAAAAGTTGCAAAGGGAAAGTGGGTCGAAGAACTCCCTTCGGTCCTGTGGGCGAATCGCACGACACCTCGCACGTCCACAAGACAAATTCCTTTCTCTTTGGTTTATGGTTGTGAAGCAGTTTTGCCAGTCGAGGTCCATCTCCCAACCTCGAGGCATACTTCCGTCGATCACAATCTGGTCGATTTAAGTTATGACCTCGACGCCCTTGAAGAGTTCAGAAAATCAGCACTGATAAGAATGGCGTCGCAAAGGCAAGCGGTCGAGCGACACTTCAATAAGAATGTCAAAGTTAAAGTCTTTCAATTAGGCGACTGTTAATGCCAAAAATCGCACCAAAGGGACAATTTAAGGTCGATGTGGACTTTAACAACTAAAGAAAGGAATCGTTCGACAAAGGCGTGCGACAAAGACAAAAATGTAAATGAGACGGAGGATTTGATGACGCAGGAAAAACCTCAACGAGGAAAAAACCTGCGGACGACAATGGATGTCGTCGCTGCACTATGGTCGCCAATCAGGGGCGATGTCCTTGGTGTTCCGGGTGTCGATCGTACAGAGATTACAATACAAATGAAGGGAAAGACTTCGAAATGTAAAGTACAAGTGTTTGAAATGTAAAAACAGTGTGCGTCGTGTGTGAAAACAATGTGTAAACTGTTGGTCGAGAGTGAAAGTCTTGCGTCGAGAGCGATCTTCTATGAATGATCCCTTTGCTTCGAATGAATATTCTTCGAGTGTTTGCGTTTGCTTCTGTTGTTTGATGTTCGATCGTTCAGTGTTCTATCTCTCTTCCTGTATTATTCAATGTCCTGAAACTGAGGATTGAACTTGAGATTTATAGTCTTCGGATGATTTTAATTGAATCATTAAGATCTTTGATGATTGTTGTAACGGTCGTCGTCTTCAATGTGGGATTAGATGCTCATAACTGATTTCGTCGGTTATAGTCGTTGTCCATTAATGACTTTGACTCCTGCATTAATCACTGAACAAATATAACAGTCGTATAACGCGTTAGTCGGCCAAGGTCGCATGATTCTACGCGACGGTCGTGCGAAGTAGGCGACGTCGAGGTCGAGTGTCGTGAGGAACTCTCGACTTACCTTTTAGGAGGGACGACGAAGGTTTTTTGGGTCTTCGTCGGGGCCTTATCTTAATACAGGATATAGTTCATAACATGTGTCTTACCTTTTCTGGTCGTGGTCAAGACTGGTGAAATTTTTCCCAAACAGTTTGCCCCCAAAATTTGAAAGTAGGATGGCAAATTCGAATTTTAAATTTTGCCTGTCGGGTGTTCAAGGTCTTGTGTTGGAAAATACCTTGGTTGTCTCGGAACCGGATTGGTTCAATTTTAACTGAACGAGAAGTCGAAGAGAAAACGAGGTCGTGACGTCATACTGAAGCACGGTTGTGCTTACCAGCTGTCTTTGACAGGTGTCGACGATCCATGTGGCTATACGAAAAGATGGGGACGCGTGGCGATCATCAAAGGGCTTGACCTGACACGATCGAGTGCATAAATAGGGATCATAATGGATCATTTCCTCTTATATCCCCTTGAAAAGTTTCTTAGTGCGGAATTTTTCTTTGATCCCTTGCTGTTCTTTGCTCAATACTTTTCGAAGTTTTTTGAGTGTCCATACGAGGTATAGTTTCTAGATCAAGCCTTCAAGGATTGGAGACTCTTTGAGAACGATTATGTCCGAGTCGGTGAAGACTTTGATTGCGATAGACGCGACATTCGTGGATCTTGCGCATCTGGCGACGATGTCCTCTGTATCCACGTCGACCCTTTCGTCAGCCGTCGGGGGCAAGGGTATAAGGACGGGAGAGGGTGAGGAGGAAGCCATGACGATAAACTTTACGTTGTCGTCGATCCTCTTGACTGATTGTGTCCTTGACGGGACGAAGTCATTTCCGCATCTGGGGAAATATCAGCTCTTATCTTTCAAGGAGCGTTTTCAAAAGATCTCCATCGAAGAGACGAGATCGCGTTTAGCTGGACTAGCGTTCTTTGTGAGTTTTTATTTCGAAACTCATGTTCCCAATATTTCCACCGAATGTTTGTTTCACATACCCCTGTTGTATTTTACAGATGTTTCAATCTTCTTTTGTTAGATACACGAAGATAGAGGAGATGTTGGACTGGAAGTCGACCGTCGAGAAGACCATATTCCTTCCTCTAACCTTAACATTAATCTTAAGAGCCGCATTCTGAATATGTCGCGGCGTAGGGCGTCAGATAACGCCTAACATACTCGTTTGATCCTTGCATTAGCTTCTTAGCATGTTTTCGGGTACGACGAGGACTCGAAGGTCGAGACTGAGCATACGATCGACGCTCTTTAGGAGATGCTATGTTTTTTAACTTTGTATACCCGACCGTCGGTCGTTCCTATGTAATCGTTCGTTTCGTAAATGAAGTTCATCCTTTTGTCGAATTTTTATTTCGATTTACATATGTCGTAGATAGATGTAATATCAATCGTATAACTTTGTTAAGTATAGAACGAGCGAAGAATCGTGCGACTTAGGCATTCATAGCAATATAACGATTGAAATATCATACGCTCGACCATAGCGTCGCCCGATCCGCACGACTATTATATAAGGACGTGCGACTTCGACCAAAGCTAACGTTCACCATGACCGTTTGTTAAATGTTTAATGCAGGAGTAAAAGTCATTAAGGAGCAACGACTATAACCGACGCAATCATTAAACAGCAAGCGACCGTAACGGACGAAGATCATTATGGATATTCACTCCGGCAACCGTTTCCAGCCGTTGTAGCCGTTGATCAAAGCATTAATGGAGCTAATTAATGACGCGAAGACTATAAACACCAAGCTAAGCCTTCACATCAAAGGATATCAGTTAACATCCGATACACATCGAAGATCCGGCGATTAACAACCGAAGCAATATTCAAGAACACTTGAAGTGAAGAACCATTGTTCTAAGTATCGCTCTCGACGCACGACAACAGCCCTCGACCAGCAGTTCACACTTTGTTTCGTACACGACAAACACCTGTTTTTACATTCAAACACTTGTACTTTACATTTCGAAGCATTTCCTTCATCTGTATTGTAATCTCTGTACGATCGACACCAGTATCCAAGGACATCGCCCCTGATTGGCGACCATAGTATAGCAACGACACCCACTGTCGTCCGCAGGTTTTTTCCTCGTTTGAGGTTTTTGCTGCGTCATCAAATCCCTTGTTTCTTTATTTTTATCCTCGTCGCACGTCTCGTCGAAAGATTCTTTCTTTAGTTGTTTAAGTCCACATCGACCTTAAGTTGTCCCTTTGGTGCGATTTTTGGCATTAACAGTTTGGCGCCATCCGTGGGACTACATCTAGAGAAAATCCTCGACGAACGTGCATTCTACTAATAGTTTCTTGGAGTTTCTTCTATTTTCTGTTGCAGGAAAATGGCAGCCCCTGGAAATCCGCAGCAAGCCGTCGCTCAGATGTATCAGGAGCTCGAGGTTGCCAGGAATCAACTCAATGCAATGGCAGAGCAGAATCGCAGAGCAGCTGAAGAGATCGCGCGGCTAAGGAATCCTTTTGGACCCCAGAATGGTCCTAGACCATTCATCCAAAATCCAGGTCCGAGACCAATCCCGTCCGCACAGAATCAGCATCCAGGTCCATTCATGCAGAATCAGCAGCCGGGTCCGTTCATTCCGAATCCCCAGTCTAGGCAGATTCCCCCTCAGCACATCCGACCACCACCCTTGAACAATGGATCCCAACCATTGCAAGGTGGCGCCCAACCGTTTCAGAATGGATCCCAGCCGTTTTCCCAGCCGTTCCAAAGTAGTCCGCAACCTTTCCAGCAAGGATCGCAATCTTTCCAGCAGAGATCGCAGCCATTTCAGCATGGACCACAATCGTTTCAGAATGGACCGCATCAATTCCACTATGGGTCGCAGCCATATTTTGTTCCATTCAACGGGGACACCAATGGTTCGTCGCATGGTAATGGCACTAGTCCAGGGACCAATCCCTCGACAGGGGCAAATCTTGATCTTAACGATCCCGTCGCCCAGCGTTTGAAGATATTAGAAGACCAGAATGAGCGCGTCCTGTCCTTGCTCGCAAAGTTGCCTGGGGCAGCCGTGCCTGTCGACGTCGAGCCTCGCTCAGGTTATCAGGCGTCGCCCTTCATCGACGAGATTGCCACCGTCGAGGTCCCAAAGAAGTATAACATTCCTGCCTTCACTCCCAAATATTCTGGTGTGACTGATCCGACTGAGCACGTCGCGCAGTATAAGCAGCTCATGTGGACGATCTCGATTCCACACATGTACCAGGAAGTATGCATATGCAAGAGTTTTGGCGCGACTCTCACTGGTCCAACTCTCCAGTGGTTGATCAATCTCAAACCCAAATCTATCGGGTCGTTCGCCGAATTGGTCAACCAATTCTCCCGGCAATTCGCCAGCAGCCGTAAGATGGAAAAGCAGACTAGTGATCTGTACTATGTCGTGCAGAAGACCAATGAGTCTATTCGGAATTATTTCAATAGATTCAATGCCAAAATGATCAGTATCCGCAATTATGACATCAAAACTGCGATCGAAGCTTATAAGCGTGGTCTAGACGATAGTTCAGGTCTATATATCGATCTGACCAAGTATCCCCCAGAGACTTTCGAAGACGTCCGAGCTCGAACCTTAGCATATATGAGGGTCGAAGATGATGCCGCCTTTCGTCGCAAGCACACTGACGACAAGAAGTCGTTAGGCGTCAGAAAGCCGGAGTTCAAGACAAACGTTGTTTCCAGAATAGAGCCAGCACGCCAAATTTCAAATGTTCGTTTCAAGACGAAAGCAGAGACCAAGACCACTACTAAGTTCACTCAGTGCCCCAAGATATCCTCTTACGGATTCAAAGGATCTGCAAAGGACCTAGTCGAAGCTCTGAAAAGTTCCCAAGCGACCATTCGATGGCCAAAGAAGTCCGACCTGGACAATGCTAAAAAAGACAAATCAAAGTGGTGCGACTTCCATGCCGATCATGGTCATGCGACAGACGACTGTATCGCATTGAAGAAGGAACTATCATATCATTTTCCGAAAGGAAATCTCAAAGATATCATCGACGATGTCACTATTTCGGCTAACGGACATCGAACGACAACCCCCGAGCATGCGAAGGTCATCAATTGCATCACCGGTGGTTCAGATGTGTGTGGTCTGGCGTATTCAGCGGCCAAGCGTCATGCCAGTCAGGCGCCCGATGATCGGCCTATTCCTCGCTCGTCTAGACCCAAAGGAGATTTGGAGCTAGAAGCCGTATAAGATTGTGTTCGATCACGTCGACCTTGGCGACTCGTATCAGAAGCATCACGACGGGTTGATCATTCAGATCACGGTCGGTAACTGTCTAACTCGTCGAGTCTTGATCGACGGGGGCAGCTCAGCAAATGTTATTTTTTTAACACCATCAAAGCCATGGGAATCGATCGCTCGGAAATCACCCTACGTTCGACGACTTTGGTCGGTTTCAATGGAGACGCGACGAGCACCTTCGGAGAGATAATCTTGCCCGTCTACGCCGGAGGAGTCAACAAGCAGACCAAGTTCAGTGTCATCGATTGTGCGTCAGCCTATAACATCATCTTCGGACGACCGTGGATCCATGATATGAAAGCCGTTCCCTCGACGTATCATCAAATGTTGAAATTCCCTACGCCATGGGGAATCCAGGAGATTAAGAGTGAGCCAAAAGTCGCTCGTGAGTGCTACAAGTCTACCTTGAAGCCGCGAAAATAAACCAAAGTCACAAGATCAGGCTCTCGACAGGTTCGTTCCTCTATCCCTAAATTAATATCTTTTTCACAGAGATAAGTCTGCTATGGTGCCCGGTCGCACGACAACATAGTCAACGCAGGACAATATTTCTCCGTGTCATTCTGTCATTTAAAACCTATCTTTTCCTCCCAAAAAGAATAAGGTAATAAATGACAGGGGACAAATAGAGAGAGTCTGAAATGGTACGTTCTCTAACTCTTTTTCATACGATTTTTTCTCACAAAACGTTTACTGACTTAAGCATCGGAGGGTCGTTGGCTAGCCAACGACCAACCCCCGACATCGTTTTATCGCAGAATCGCACGACAGATTATCGCAGAATCGCACGACAGATTATCGCAGAATCGCACGGCAGTAATCATTAAGTCTACTAGATGACTTTAAATTTGCAGAATCGCACGACATAAACAATCAGGATTTTCTTCCCTGACCATCCCTCCACAGGGGCATACGACGCAAATTTCTCGTACGATCTCGTCGTACAATCGCAAAGCCTAAATAACTTACATCTAAGTTTCTTAGCTTTTATGCCCTGAATGGATGCTTTAATCGCGTGTTTTTATTTGTTTTACGTTCTTATTATCGTATTACAATGAGTGCCTTAGTCGCATGATTTCATATGTGTCTTATGTTCGACTTTATAATCAAATGTGATTCGAATAAAGCATAAGCAAAAGATATATTCATTAAGTAAACCATTATATACATACTCGATTGGTCGAATGGCAAAACAAACAAGGAAAGGAAAATTCTAGACGGCAGAGGGAACATCGGTCGTATCCCTGCTTGAAGTCCCGACCCGAGGACCTTCATCTGCCACTCCTCCCGCACGAATCTCCTGCAGTTCATATTGAGCATCGAAGAGCTGGATGGCTAGCTCGTCAGCACGCGCCAAGGCAAACCTCTCCCTATCTAAAGCCGCCTTCTCTCTCTCCAACGCCGCCTCCTCCCTTTTCAAAGCAGACGCCACCAACTCCTCGGCTTTCGACATCTCGACGTACAATGCCAGAGACGATTGGAACGTCTAAAAATACACGAAAAAGTGTTAGACAACGAACGACAACGAACGACATCGAACGTTGAAACAAGTCATGAAAGATTGACACTTACTGAGAACGCCAGACTGGCAACCTGAGATCCTATCTCTCCGGCCGGAACCCCGTGAAAACGCTCCCTGAAAGATGGAAGCAAACACCTCTCCAAGTAAGGAAACAACGTCGTCCCGCCTAGGACACCATCCGCCATAAAGTCCGACGGCAATGAAAAATTAACCGTCGCGACTTCGGCCGACGACCCCTCGCCCCTGACGGCAGATGATGGGGTTGACATCTTGAACACCGGTCTCGTCATTATCGCCGGAAGCGCCGAACTTGCCGGTGTCGCGTCCATCGCGCCAGGACGGCTGGATGACGCCTTTGCCTTTTTAGGCAGAACAACTCTCGGTGAGTTATCAACCCTAGACGAAGGTTCCCTCAGGACTGTCCTCCGGGTTCTCTTTTCGCTCGACCCAGCTGTCGAAACATTTTCACCCCGAAGGGCACGCATAACCTGCTCCCCTCTCGCACTAGAGACCGATTTCCTCTTGGTCGGCACTGATCAGGAAATACATGAAGCGTCAGGCGGATAGAGTAAACAAAGTAAAATAAAAACTACGTTACGTTTACCAGTCGCTTCTTCCCTCTCATCCTCCTCTCCCTCTTCTTCAGAATCTCCCATCGCGTCCTCGTCCTCGGCCGCCGGTTGCCACGTGACGAAAGATCGGTCATCAGTACTATAACTCAAGAATTTGTCGACCTTGGCTCGAGAACCTTCGTTCGGGTGCAAGGCGTCGTACTGAATCTCTGAAGACGACAAAAAGCAATGAGTAAATAGAAAGCGGAAGAACCAAACGGTGACATATATCGAAAAAGCATACCTCCCATGTTCCAGTCAGGACGAATCCATTTGCTATTGATGTCAAGCAAGTCAGTACGCACGAATACATACCTCGATTTCCACCCACGATCATTGACGCCAGTTCCCAAAACCAGGGTGCGGTCACCCTTAAACTTGGAATACGGACTTTAACGCCAATTCTTGTCTCTCTTAACATGATAAGCCAACCAGAAATCATTCAGGGTCATAGGTGGGTCCCACTTTGTAGACAATCGCTCGATAACCAGAAAAACCCGCCAAAGTTGGGGCATCAACTGCCCTGGTGACAGGCCAAAATATCGCATGAAATTCTTAAATAAAACCGAATACGGCCACTCAAACCCTATTTTGAAGGGATACTCGTATATCACGAAGCATCCTTCGGGACAATTCTCAGGACGTATATCCCCTGGAATGGTTAACTCTACTTCCGCAGGGATCTTCGCTAGACGCCTAAAGGCATCTAAATCCTCCTGACTCACGATAGAACTCTCTGGTTCAATCGACATTGTTTATCGAACGAAGGAGACGATCGATAAAAACCAAAGCGGAAGAGCAATGCGTTATATAAACACTCTAAACCTCGAACAATCTCTACTAGGCCGAAGATTTGCAACGATTCGAGTAAGTTCTGTTGGTGCAAGTGTACCACATCTCTATATATTTATATATATTTATTTTGATGATTACAAACACACCGTATTATTGTTTGTCTAACAATTTAATCCAAGTGTGCAGTTGTTGAAGAACACGAAGTTTTTATCTGAAGGGTTCAAGACGGAAGTGTTTACGTCGTCATCATTGTTTATAACTAATAATGATAAACACCCTAAAATAATATACCACTTGGATATTTCTAAAAACCTTTTAAATAATATTTTAAATAAGAAATTTTGGTTCTAGAAGTATCTGCCATGCGTACTGTTTCTGCAACCACTTTCTGACGCAGGTATACCGCGAAGGTAGAGCCGGTATTCCGCGGTGGTACGGCCGGTATACCGCGGGTGTTCAGCCGGTATACCGCGGCAGGCTCGGTGTGCATCTCTGATTGGTTAGAAGTACTTTTTACTGCACGGTATACCGCGAGTCCTAGCCGGTATACCGCGGGTACGTATTCCAGAAGTCAACTTTGCATGAGAGCCGTTGAGTGTCAGTGTACTTTTGTCTGCACGGTATACCGCGTGCATTTGGCGGTATACCGCGGATGCTTGTTTCCGTTGGAAGTGTTGCTATATAATGCATGCGATGATGGAGAAGAAAAAACAGACAATACAGATATAACCAACACCAACACTGCTCATCTGATCTCTCTCACTTATTTATAATATATATATTTTATAAAACCTTTTTTATAAAATATCCAAGTGATTATTATACAAGAGTGATTACCCATTGTGAGTTATACTCCTCTTGTAAGTATTTGAATAACGGGTGTGTGATCCTGTTTATCTCATAGCAGAGGCTTGAGAAACTATTACAAATTCCTTTGTATTTGGTTTGTGTTCTACCGTAAAGAATACATTTATTGGATCGTGTCGAGAAGTGTCTCGGCTGCTGGTTTATCACAGTTGGTGGTAAATCAGTAAATCTCTGTGTCAAGTATCTCTATCCCTTATCTCTTTATTTATTCCGCTGTGCTTTTAATTATATCTGTTTATATAATTGTTGTATATTTATTATTTGTATACTCTGTTTTATTTATACTGTTTCTGTACTGTATTTATTTATAAAAGAATTTTTGAAAGTAAAAGATTTTAAATACAACCTTTCCCCCCCCCTAGGTTGTCTAACATTTGGTATCAGAGCGGGGCTTTCAAAAATTATCTTTTAAATTTTTAAAGTTATATCTTTTATTTAATGGCTCAACAAAATACTTGGTTTTCTAAATCTCTTCTTATTGATTTCGAAAATTTTGATCTTTGGGCAAATTCTTTTGAACGTTATGTTCGTGGGATAAATCAAAAAATTTGGGATATTATTATTAAAGGAAATTTCAAACCCACAAAATTTCAAAACAACAAAGTTGTTGAAAAACCTAGCTCGGAATGGTCCGACGAAGATAAGGCTAATTATTGTTTAAATTATGAAGCCAAAAATTTTCTCTTTTCGGTTCTTACTAACGATGATATTGAGCGTGTTTATCTCTTTGAAACTGCTCGTGATATTTGGGAGAACTTGAACATCACCTATGGTGAAAACTCAAAAGAAAAGAGAGACGAAACCCGAGATCAAAGAAATGAAGAAACTTGTCTCATCGTCGACTGCGAGAAAGAGGTATGTACTTCATACTCAAGTTATTCTAGTTGTAGTGATAACGATGATGATATTGATATGTTAAATGTCTCTTTTCAAAAATTGATTGTTCTCGTAAATAGTTTTAAAAATGAGAATGCTAAATTAAAAGAAGAATTATTATTATGTCAAAATGAGTTAAATGATAAAGTTATCACTTTAGAAAAGAAAGCATGCGAAAATATTGTTTGCAAATCTTGCATTGTCTTAAATGATAAAATTGCATGTTTAGAGAAAAGAACATGTGAAAATATTTTATGTACAAAATGCGATATACTTGAAAATGATAATGCATGTTTAAAAGCTAAATGCGATTTATATGAAAAAGATAATTTATTAGCAAATGCTTTTAATAGTAGCAATGATAAAGTGCTTAAAATGCTAAATATGCCTAATCGTATAAATTGTCGTAAAGGCATTGGTTCCGATACATGTGTTGATAAATGTTCGTGTAAACCCATTAAAAGATTTTTTGCATCTCCTAAAGGTGATACGAGAAAACCTCCATATATGTCAAAAATAAAAAATGTGAATTATGGGAGGAAACCGTATGCTCGTATGTATAATGGTAATTTTTCTAGACCTAATGCGAATATAAATGCTTCATTTTATGTGTATGATAAATACAATCGCAAAATTAAAATGGTTAAAAAATGGATTCCGAAAGGAATGTTTAATGTTGATAATCCCGGTGGGATGCGTTTGTGGTTTTAAACCATTTATATGGTTTTGTTTGTTTGTCGTGTTTGTTTTATGTCGACAACATATTTTTTGCAGTTTATGTTTTATACTAACTGTTAAAAGGACCCATAAGAAAAGGGTACCACGAAAAATTTTCTTTGCCTTTTGTAGGTGCTTCCTGGCGAGGATATAATACGTGTTACCTGCCGAGGTTATAATACGTGGTTTCCTGACGAGGATATAATACGTGTTTCCTGCCGAGGTTATAATACGTGGTTACCTGCCGAGGTTATAATACGTGGTTACCTGCCGAGGTTATAATACGTGGTTACCTGCCGAGGTTATAATACGTGGTTACCTGCCGAGGTTATAATACGTGGTGATTTTTTTTATCACATAAAATTAACCGAAAATTGAAGCCTTAAGATCCGTTTTGGTGCAAGTGTTTCGTATTGGTTTGTATATCTTTGTCTCTATTGCTTTTTGCATTTTATTTTATCCCTCAAAATTTTATAAAATCATTTTAATATCGTTATTAATTTGAGGGGGAGCGTTTTATTATCTTTACCCATGAGTTTATGCTACCTCAAATATATGCATATTTTGAGGGGGAGCATCTCTCGAGGGGAAGCATACCGTCTTTCTTGACCCCTTTGTTTCGACAAACGGGGGAGAGAAACCGCATATGCTCATGCTTAGCGGTTGTGTTTGTCATCATCAAAAAGGGGGAGATTGTTGGTGCAAGTGTACCACATCTCTATATATTTATATATATTTATTTTGATGATTACAAACACACCGTATTATTGTTTGTCTAACAATTTAATCCAAGTGTGCAGTTGTTGAAGAACACGAAGTTTTTATCTGAAGGGTTCAAGACGGAAGTGTTTACGTCGTCATCATTGTTTATAACTAATAATGATAAACACCCTAAAATAATATACCACTTGGATATTTCTAAAAACCTTTTAAATAATATTTTAAATAAGAAATTTTGGTTCTAGAAGTATCTGCCATGCGTACTGTTTCTGCAACCACTTTCTGACGCAGGTATACCGCGAAGGTAGAGCCGGTATTCCGCGGTGGTACGGCCGGTATACCGCGGGTGTTCAGCCGGTATACCGCGGCAGGCTCGGTGTGCATCTCTGATTGGTTAGAAGTACTTTTTACTGCACGGTATACCGCGAGTCCTAGCCGGTATACCGCGGGTACGTATTCCAGAAGTCAACTTTGCATGAGAGCCGTTGAGTGTCAGTGTACTTTTGTCTGCACGGTATACCGCGTGCATTTGGCGGTATACCGCGGATGCTTGTTTCCGTTGGAAGTGTTGCTATATAATGCATGCGATGATGGAGAAGAAAAAACAGACAATACAGATATAACCAACACCAACACTGCTCATCTGATCTCTCTCACTTATTTATAATATATATATTTTATAAAACCTTTTTTATAAAATATCCAAGTGATTATTATACAAGAGTGATTACCCATTGTGAGTTATACTCCTCTTGTAAGTATTTGAATAACGGGTGTGTGATCCTGTTTATCTCATAGCAGAGGCTTGAGAAACTATTACAAATTCCTTTGTATTTGGTTTGTGTTCTACCGTAAAGAATACATTTATTGGATCGTGTCGAGAAGTGTCTCGGCTGCTGGTTTATCACAGTTGGTGGTAAATCAGTAAATCTCTGTGTCAAGTATCTCTATCCCTTATCTCTTTATTTATTCCGCTGTGCTTTTAATTATATCTGTTTATATAATTGTTGTATATTTATTATTTGTATACTCTGTTTTATTTATACTGTTTCTGTACTGTATTTATTTATAAAAGAATTTTTGAAAGTAAAAGATTTTAAATACAACCTTTCCCCCCCCTAGGTTGTCTAACAAGTTCGGACGAAGAATGGAAAGGAATCAAGGCGAAATCTCTTCCCAAATAAACACTTCGAAATATAGCAAGAAAAGATCCGTCGTGATCTTTATTTATACAAACAATCGCATCAAATCGAATCCCTGGATGACCGCCGCGCATCCCCGTCCTTTCGCATGCCCACCCGGATCTTCGACACCTGTCCTCGACAGCTGGTAAGCATCATCATGCGTCAGTATGACGTCATAACTTTTCACTCAGTACCCCAAGATATCCTCTTACGGATTCAAAGGATCTGCAAAGGACTTAGTCGGAGCTCTGAAGACCGCTCAAGCTACCATTCGATGGCCAAAGAAGTCCGACCTGGACGACGCTAAGAAAGACAAATCAAGGTGGTGCGACTTCCATGCCAATCATGGTCATGCGACAGACGACTGTATCGCATTGAAGAAGGAACTAGCATTTCATTTTCCAAAAGGAAATCTCAAAGATATCATCGACGATGTCGCTATTTCAGCTAACGGACATCGAACGACGACCCCCGAGCATGCGAAGGTCGTCAATTGCGTTACGGGTGGTTCAGATGTGTGCGGTCTGACGTATTCAGCGGCCAAGCGTCATGCCAGTCAGGCACCCGATGATCGACCTATTCCTCGCTCGTCTAGACCCAAAGGAGAATTGGAGCTAGAAGCCATGAAGATTGTGTTCGACCACGTCGACCTTGGCGACTCGTATCAGAAGCATCACGATGGGTTGATCATTCAGCTCACAGTCGGTAACTGTCTAACGCGTCGAGTCTTGATCGACGGGGGCAGCTCAGCAAATGTCATTTTTCTCAACACCATCAAAGCCATAGGAATCGATCGCTCGGAAATCACCCGACGTTCGACGACTTTGGTCGGTTTCAATGGAGAAGCGACGAGCACCTTCGGAGAGATAATCTTGCCCGTCTACGCCGGAGGAGTCAACAAGCAGACCAAGTTCAGTGTCATCGATTGTGCGTCGGCCTATAACATCATCTTAGGACGACCATGGATCCATGATATGAAAGCCGTTCCCTCGACGTATCATCAAATGTTGAAATTCCCTACGCCATGGGGAATCCAAGAGATTAAGAGTGAGCCAAAAGTCGCTTGTGAGTGCTACAAGTCTACCTTGAAGCCGCGAAAATAAACCAAAGTCACAAGATCAGGCTCTCGACAGGTTCGTTCCTCTATCCCTAAATTAATATCTTTTTCACAGAGATAAGTCTACTATGGTGCCCGGTCGCACGACAACATAGTCAACGCATGACAATATTTCTCCGTGTCATTCTGTCATTTAAAACCTATCTTTTCCTCCCAAAAAGGATACGGTAATAAATGACAGGGGGCAAATAGAGAGAGTCTGAAATGGTACGTTCTCTAACTCTTTTTCATACGATTTTTTCTCACAAAACGACCACTGACTAAAGCATCGGAGGGTCGTTGGCTAGCCAACGACCAACCCCCGACATCGTTTTATCGCAGAATCGCACGACAGATTATCGCAGAATCGCACGACAGATTATCGCAGAATCGCACGACAGTAGTCATTAAGTCTACTATATGACTTTAATATCGCAAGGTCGAACGACATAAACGATCAGGATTTTCTCCTCATCCCTCCACAGGGACATACGATACAAATTCATCGTACGATCTCGTCGTACAATCACAAAGCCTAGAACAACTTATCTTAAAGTTTCTTAACTTTCATACCCTGAATGGATGCTTTAATCGCGTGTTTTTATCTTTGTTTTACGTTCTTGTCATCGTATTACAATGAGTACCTTAGTCGCATGATTTCATATGTATTTTATGTTCGACTTCATAATCAATATGATTTGAATAAAGCATAAGATTCAAAGCAAAAAAAAATTCGTTGAGTAAACCATCATATACATATTCAACCCCCGATAGGTCAAATGGCAAAAACAACAAGGAAAGAAAAAATTCTAGACGACAGGGGGAACATCGGTCGTATCCCTGCTCGAAGTCCCGACCTGAGGGCCTTCATCTGCCACTCCTCCCGCACGAATCTCCTGCAGTTCATACCGAGCATCGAAAAGCTAGATGGCTAGCTCGTCAGCACGCGCCAAGGCAAACCTCTCCCTATCTAAAGCCGCCTTCTCTCTCTCCAACGCGCAACTTCTCTTTCAAGGGAAGGCGCCATCAACCCTTCAACTTTCGACACCCCAGCGTGTAATGCCAAAGACGACTGGAACGTCTGAAAAATATCACAAGAAAATATTAGACGACTAAACGAACGAGACAAGTCAAGAAAGATTGACACTTACCGTGAACGCCAGACTGGCAACTTGAGATCCAATCTCTCCGGCTGGAACTCCACGAAAACACTCCCCGAAAGACGGGAGCAAATACTTCCCCAGATGAGGGAACGACGCCGTCCCGTCTAGGACACCATCCGCCATAAAGTCAGACGGCAATGTAAAATTGACCGTCATAACTTCGGCCGATGATCCCTCGCCCCTGTTGTTTGGGCAAAAATCACGGCGTACGACCACGACCAGAGCAGATAAGACGCACGTCATAATCTAAATCTTGTATTAAGATAAGGTCTCGATAAGAACCCATAAAACATCCGTCGTCTCCCGTAAAAGGTAAGTCGTACGTCTCCCATGACGCTCGACCATAGTATCGCCCGTCCCGTACGACCATCGCGTAAGATCATTGTACCTTCGAACAAAGCTAACGTTAACCTTGACTGTTACGTTTGTTAAGTGTTTAATGCAGGAGTCTAAGTCATTAAAGAGCAACGGACATAACCGACGCAACCATTAACGATCGATAGCCGTAACGGACGAAGAGTATTATGAACATTCATCTCGGCGACCGTTTCCAGCCGTTGTAGCTGTTGATCAAATCATTAATGGAACTAAATAATGACGCGAAGACTATAAAAGACAAGCTAAAGCATCATTTCAAGGGACATCAGTTAACATCCAATACACTCCAGCGAACATCACCAAACATCAGAGAAAATCATCCAAACTCATAGCAAAGAACATTCAAACTCTGAAGATTAAGTACTGAAAGCCAGAATATTACAGCGCATTCAAGAATAACAACGGTGAAGAGCTTTCTCTAGAAGAATCAGTCTCGACGCACGACATCAGTCTTCGACCAGAAGTTCACACTTTGTATTCACACACGACAAACATCTGTTCTTACATTCAAACACTTGTACTTTACATTTCGAAGTATTTCCTTCATTTGTATTGTAATCATCGTACGACCGACGCCAGTACCAAGGACGTCGCCCCTGATTGGGGACCATAGTGCAGCGACGACATCCCTTGTCGTCCGCAGATTTTTTCCTCGTTTGAGGTTTTTCCTGCGTCATCAAATCCCATGTCTCGTTTATTTTTTCCCTCATCGCACGTCTCGTCGAAAGATCCTTTCTTTAGTTGATTAAGTCCACATCGACCTTAAGTTGTCCCTCTGGTGCGATTTTTGGCATTAACAGTTTGGCGCCATCCGTGGGACCTCATCTAGAGAAAATCCTCGACGAACGTGCACCCTACTAATAGTTTCTTGGAGTTTCTTCTATTTTCTGTTGCAGGAAAATGGCAGCCTCTGGAAATCCGCAGCAAGCTGTTGCTCAGATGTATCAGGAGCTCGAAGTCGCCAGGAATCAGCTCAATGCAATGGCAGAGCAGAATCGCAGAGCAGCTGAGGAGATCGCGCGGTTAAGAAATCCTCTTGGGCCTCAAAATGGTCCTAGGCCGTTCGTGCAAAACCCAATTCCAAGACCGTTCGACCAGAATAGCTCTAGACCATTTGTCCCGAATCTAGGTTCATCCGCGCAGAATCAGCATCCAGGCCCGTTCATGCAGAATCAACAGCCAAGGCCGTTCAACTCAAATCCTCAGTTTGGGACAGTTCCTCCTCAGCACATAAGGCCACCACCCGTGAATAATGGGTCTCAGCCATCACAAGGGTCACAGCCTTTCCAGCAAGGGTCGCAACCATTTTCAGCAGCCATTTCAGAATGGACCTCAAGGTGGATCGCAGCCTTTCCAGCAAGGACCGCAGCCATTTTAAAATGGACCGCAACAATTCCACTATGGGTCGCAGCCATATTTTGTCCCGTTCAATGGGGACACCAATGGTTCGTCGCTTGGTAATGGCACTAGCCCAGGGGCCAATCCCTCGACAGGGGCAAATCCCGATCTTAACGATCCCGTCGCTCAGCGTTTGAAGATGTTAGAAGACCACAATGAGCGCGTCCTGTCCTTGCTCGCCAAGTTGCCTGGGGCAGCCGTGCCTGTCGACGTTGAGCCTCGCTCGGGGTATCAGGCGTCGCCCTTCATCGACTAGATCGCCACCGTCGAGGTCCCAAAGAAGTATAACATTCCTGCCTTCACTCCCAAGTATTCGGGTGTGACCGATCCGATTGAGCACGTCGCGCAATATAAGCAGCTCATGTGGACGATCTCGATCCCATTTATGTACCAGGAAGTATGCATGTGTAAGAGTTTTGGAGCAACCCTCACTGGTCCTGCTCTCCAATGGTTAATCAATCTCAAACCCAAATCCATCGGGTCGTTTGCTGAGTTGGTTAATCAATTCCCAGCAATTCGCCAGCAGTCGTAAGATGGAGAAGCAGACCAGCGACCTATATTACATCGTGCAGAAAGCTAATGATTCTATTCGAAGTTATTTTAATAGATTCAATGCCGAAATGATCAGCATCCGCAATTGCGACGTAAAAACCGCAATCGAAGCCTATAAGCGTGGTCTGGATGATAATTCGGGTTTATACACCGACCTGACCAAATATCCCCCGGAGAATTTCGAAGACGTCCGAGCTCGGATCTTAGCATATATGAGGGTTGAAGACGATGCAGCCTTTCGTCGCAAGGATAATGACGACAAGAAGTTGCTAGGTGTCAGAAAGCCAGAGTTCAAGACAAAGGCTGTTTCTAGAGTAGAGCCAGCACGCCAAATTTCAAATGTTCGTTTCAAGATGAAAGCAGAGGCCAAGACCACGGCTAAGTTCACTCAGTACCCCAAGATATCCTCTTACGGATTCAAAGGACCCACAAAGGACCTAGTCGAAGCTCTGAGAAGTTTCCAAGCTACCATTCGATGGCCAAAGAAGTCCGACCTGGACGATGCTAAGAAAGACAAATCAAAGTGGTGCGACTTCCATGCCGATTATGGTCATGCGACAGACGACTGTATCACATTGAAGAAGGAACTAGCATATCATTTCCCGAAAGGAAATCTCAAAGATATCATCGACGATGTCACTATTCCAGCTAATAGCCATCGACCGTTGACTCCCGAGCATGGAAAAGTTATTAATTAAAATTCCCTACGCCATGGGGAATCCGAGAGATCAAAAGAGAAAATAAACTGCAGTCGTAAGATCAAGCTCTCGACAAGTTCGTTTTTCTATCCCTAAATTAACAATATCTTTTCCACAGGGATAAATCTACTATGGTGCCTCGTCGCACGACAACATAGTCGACCGTAGGACGATATTTTTTTGTGTCATTCTGTTATTTAAAATCTGTCTTTTCCTCCCAAAAAGAGTACGGTAATAAATGACAGGGGCAAATAGAGATAGTCTGAAATGGTACGTTCTCTAACTCTTTCTCATACGATTTTTTCTCGATTTTTCTCGCAAAACATTTACTGACTTAAGCATCGGAGGGTCGTTGGCTAGCCAACGACCAACCCCGACATCGTTTTATCGCAGAATCGCACGACAGATTATCGCAAAGTCGCAGGACAGTAATCATTAAGTCTACTATATGACTTTAATATCGCAAGGTCGAACGACATAAACAATCAGGTCTCTAACTTGATCATTTCTCCACAGGGGCATACGACACAAACTCGCTGTACGATCCAGTCATACGATCGCAGAGTCTAAACGACTTTGCCCCTAAGTTTCTTAACTTTCATACACTGAATAGATGCTTTAATCGTGTGTTTTTATATTTGTTTTACGTTCTTATCATCGTATTACAATGAATACCTCGGTCGCATGATTTCGTATGTATTCTATGATCGAATTCATAACCAATGTGATATTTGCTTACCAAATATATGAAAACACAAGTTCAAACAAAAAAGTGCATTTAAAAAGATCGTCAGGTACACACTCAACCACCAACGATCGAGCAGCAAAGAAAATAAAATTCTTAGATTAAAGAGGAGCATCCGTCGCGTTCATGCCCGAAGTCCCGTCCTGAAGGCTTTTGCCCGCCACCTCCTCCACAGCATCCTTCTCATCGTCCGAGTCAAGATCTCTCTCGGTCCCGACACCATTAAGATAGATGTCCAACTCCTGCTTCGCCGAAGCAAGAGGATCTTTCCCCAGCAAATGTCGTCGCATGATCGCCGCCCGAGCAGTCAGACGAGCTATGGAAAAAACTGACTTACCCTCGTCCTTTACAACTTGCACTTCTTTCTCCAAACTCTCTACCTTGGATTTATAATCCTCAGCCTCTTTTGAAACAGCGACCAAGGATTCCTTAATCTTTTCCATCTCCTCCCTTTGTTCAGCAGTCATGGACAAGGACTGCGACAGACGATGACTAAGATCTTCCTTGGCAAAATAAACGATCTTCAAATGTTCTAAAGCATCGTCAAGCCGCATCGAAAACTCTTCAGCACGACTTGTAGAGGCACTCGCTCTGTCCAGCGCCGCTTTCTCTCTTTCACGAGCAGCAGACAAGAGATCTTTTACCTTCGCCGCTCCACTTCGCGAGGCCAAAGAAGCCTGAAGTGCCTGCGAAAACATCATCAGTGGACCACGAAAACAAAAACGACAACAACAACGAAATCTGGGCCTAGACAAACTAAGTCTTGAAAGAAAGACTTACCATGAACGACAAGCCGGCTATATGGGCACCCGTCTCCTCGATAGGAAACCCCTCAAAACGCTCCCTGAAAGATGGAAGCAGGAAATTATCCAGGTGAGGGAACAGGTTCGTCCCGTCTAGGACATCACCTGTCATAAAGTCCGATGGCAGCGAAAAGTTGACCGTCGTGACTTTCTCCCCTCCCGTCGAATGATCCTCGCCCTTGTCGGCTGACAAAGGATTCGACGCGGCAGACGGGGACTTCACCGTTTCCGCCGGAGGCGCATAATTGATGGGTGTCGCTGCAATCACCTTCTTAGGCGATCCGACCCCTACCTTCTCAGGTGAAGCGACTCTCGACGAGTCATTAACCCCAGCCGACGACTCCCTCGGAGTCGTCGTCCTCGTCTTCTTCGAAATTTCAGGGCCAGCGGACATGGCTTTTAGCCTCCTCTCCCTGCCCTGACGAGCACACTCCAGCTCAGCTGCTCTCTTAGCAGAAGCCTTCAACACTTTAGGTTGAGATTCTCCTGGAAAAAAGGAATGTCATAAAGCACACAAAGGAAAAAGACTCGAGGTAACATAGAAAGAAAAAGTAAGTAAAACTTACCCGTCATCCCTCTCCTTCCTCTCGACTTATCTTCTTCCTCTTCTCTTCCTTTCTCTTCACACTTCTCCCCCTGATTCTCTCCTGAAGATTCTAAATCGTCGTCATCCGCCGTATGTCGTACGACGAAAGACCTCTCGGTGACGCTAAATTCTAAAAACGAATTGATCTTCACTTGAGAGTTAGCGTCTGGCTTCACGACCTCGAACTTTATGGCTGTCAACATACAAAAAACGAGTTAAAAATCATATATAAATCATCTACAGCGCACGACAGATGAAATAACGAGGCTCACCCGACGTATTCCGACTCGTCCTAATCCACTCACTCTCAGAGTCAAGGGACAACTTATGCACGAAAACATATCGAGACTTCCACCCACGGTCATTCACACCCGTTCCTAAAACCAAAACGCGATCGCCCTTGAATCTAGAATGTAAACTACATTGATGACATCCGTCCATCTTGGCTTGATAAGCCGAGAGGAGGTCCTGTACATTCATGGGAGAATCCCATTTCTTAGTAGCACGCTCGATCACTCGTACGACTCGCCAGAACTGGGGCATCAACTGACTCGGTGCCAAGTCAAACTCTAACATAAACGCCTTGGCTAGAGGAGAAAAAGGCCATTCGAAACCTATCTTAAAAGGGTATTCATAGATTACGATGTACCCCTCGGGACACTCATTTGATCGGATCTGGCCTGGACGGATCAATTCGACCCACGCAGGAATTTTCGCTAACTTTCTAAAGTCCCGGAGGTCCGATGACTCTTGAATGACACTTTCAGGATCCCTCGACATTTCTAAACAAAATTTGCAGAAGTCAGAGAAATCGTACCTTACTTATAGGCGCATTAATCCCCGAAGAAACCTAACCAGGTCAGAGATTTTTCAAGTTCGGAAGATATCGGACAAAGAATGGCAAGGAAATCACAGCACAAACTCTTCAAGGGCGAAATAAGGAAATGATCCGTCAACATCCCTATTTAGACCGAAAAACAGGGTTGGATCGAATCCCTGGATAACCACCGCGCATCCCCGTCCTTTCGTATGACCACAAGGATATTCGACACCTGTCCTCGACAACTGGTAAGCATCATCATGTGTCAGTATGACGTCACGACCCCGTTCCCTTTTCAACTTCTCGTTCAGTTAGAAACGAGCCAGTCTAGCTCCAAGGCGATTGAGGTAATTACTAACTCTTGACTTATTTCCTATGCGTCTGGTGGACAAAATTTAAAACTTAAATTTGACATTCAATTTTCAAATTTTGGGGGCAAACTGTTTGGGCAAAAAATCACGTCGTACGACCACGACCAGAGCAGATAAGACGCACGTCATAATCATAATCTTGTATTAAGATAAGTTCTCGACAAGAACCCATAAAACATCCGTCGTCTCCCGTAAAAGGTAAGTCGTACGTCTCCCTTGACGCTCGACCATAGTATCGCCCGTCCCGTACGACCATCGCGTAAGATCATTGTACCTTCGACCAAAGCTAACGTTAACCTTGACTGTTACGTTTGTTAAGTGTTTAATGTAGGAGTCAAAGTCATTAAAGAACAACGGACATAACCGACGCAACCATTAACGATCGATAGCCGTAACGGACGAAGAGTATTATGAACATTCATCTCGGCGACCGTTTCCAGCCGTTGTAGCCGTTGATCAAATCATTAATGGAACTAATTAATGACGCGAAGACTATAAAAGACAAGCTAAAATATCATTTCAAGGGACATCGGTTAACATCCAATACACTCCAGCGAACATCACCAAACATCAGAGAAAATCATCCAAACTCATAGCAAAGAACATTCAAACTCTGAAGATTAAGTACTGAAAGCCAGAATATTACAGCGCATTCAAGAATAACAGCGGTGAAGAGCTTTCTCTCGAAGAATCAGTCTCGACGCACGACATCAGTCTTCGACCAGAAGTTCACACTTTGTATTCACAAACGACAAACATCTGTTCTTACATTCAAACACTTGTACTTTACATTTCGAAGTAATTCCTTCATTTGTATTGTAATCATCGTACGACCGACGCCAGTACCAAGGACGTCGCCCCTGATTGGCGACCATAGTGCAGCGACGACATCCCTTGTCGTCCGCAGGTTTTTTCCTCGTTTGAGGTTTTTCCCGCGTCATCAAATCCCTTGTCTCGTTTATTTTTTCCCTCATCACACGTCTCGTCGAAAGATCCTTTCTTTAGTTGATTAAGTCCACATCGACCTTAAGTTGTCCTTCTGGTGCGATTTTTGGCATTAACACCTGTCGGTAGATATTGGGATCGACACTTGAGACACCGGTTTCATCACCGTCGCAGGAAGCGCAAAACTTGCTGGTGTCGCGTCCATCACGCCAGGACGGCTAGATGACGCCCTCGCCTTCTTAGGCAGAACAACTCCCGGTGAGTTATCAACCCTCGACGACGGTTCCCTCAGGACTGTCCTCTTGGTTCTCTTCTGGCTCGACCCAGCTGTCGAAACATTTTCACCCCGAAGGGCACGCACAACCTGCTTTCCTCTCGCCCTAGAGACCGATTTCCTCTCGGTCGGCACTGATCAGGAAATACATGAAGCGTCAGACAGATAGAGTAAACGAAATAAAATAAAAACTATGGTACACTTACCAGTCGCCTCTTCCTGCACGTCCTCATATCCTTCTTCTATCACGTCCTCATCCTCGACCGTCGATTGCCACGAAACGAAAGATCGGTCATCAACACTAAGACTCAAGAACTTGTTGATCTTAGCCTGGGAATCCACAGTCGGTTTCACTTCGTCAAGCTGAATCTCTGAAGGCGACAAGAGGAAAATGATAAGTAAAAGTCATAAAGATAAATAAAACTCAGAAACAAACGAAGCATACCTGTCTTATTCTAGTCTGACCGCATCCAATTGCTGATGGAATCCAATGACTCGGTAAGAACAAATACATACCTCGACTTCCACCCACGATCATTGTCGCCAGTTCCCAAAACCAAGGCACGATCACCCTTGAACTTAGAATAAGGACTATAGCGCCAGTTCTTATCCTTTTTAACTTGGTACGCCGCCAAGAAATCATTCATGATCATAGGCGACTCCCATTTCGCGGACGCTCGCTCAATAACCAGCAAAACTCGCCAAAGTTGGGGCATCAATTGTCCCGGCGACACATCGAAATCCTGCATGAATGACTTGGCTAAACCAGAAAACGACCATTGAAACCCTATCTTAAAAGGATACTCGTACAAAACGAGATATCCCTCAGGGCAATCCTTAGAACGAACAATCCCCGGACACCGCAACTCTACATTTGCAGAAATTTTTACTAAACTCCTAAAAGCATCTAAGTCTACGTGATTCATGATAAGACTTGTAGGCTCCGTCGACATTGTGAATCAGAGGACATAACAAGGTCTTATATACACTCTCTCAACTGCGGGTTGAAGATTTGCAAAGATTCGAATGAAAATTGGTAAGGAATCAAGACAAAATCCCTTCCCAAAAATAAACACTTCAAAAGTATAACAAGAAAAGATCCGTCGTGATCTTTATTTATACAAACGATCGCATCAAGTCAAATCCCTGGATGACCGCCGCACATCCCCGTCCTTTCGCATGCCCGCCCGTATCTTTGACACCTGTCCTCGACAGCTGGTAAGCATCATCGTACGTCAGCGTGACGTCATAACTTTTCAACTTCTCGTTCAGTTAAAGGCGGACCATTCTAGTTCCAAGGCGATTGAGGTAATTTCTAACTCTTGTCTTATTTCCTATGCGTCTGATTGACAAAATTTAAACTCGAATTTGCCATCCTTCTTTCAAATTTTGGGGGCAAACTATTTGGGCAAAAAATCACGTCGCACGACCGCGACCAGAGCTGGTAAGACGTATGATTAAGGACTATATCTTGTATTAAGATAAGGTCTCGACAAATACCCAGAACACCATCGTCGTCCCTCATAAAAGGTAAGTCGAGAGTTCCTTACGACGCTCGACCATAGCGTCGCCCGATCCGCACGACTATTATATAAGGACGTGCGACTTCGACCAAAGCTAACGTTCACCATGACCGTTTGTTAAGTGTTTAATGCAGGAGTAAAAGTCATTAAGGAGCAACGACTATAACCGACGCAATCATTAAACAACAAGCGACCGTAACGAACGAAGATCATTATGGATATTTACTCCGGCAATCGTTTCCAGCCGTTGTAGCCGTTGATCAAAGCATTAATGGAGCTAATTAATGACGCGAAGACTATAAATACCAAGCTAAGCCTTCACATCAAAGGATATCAGTTAACATCCGATACACATCGAAGATCCGGCGATTAACAACCGAAGTAATATTCAAGAACACTTGAAGTGAAGAACCATTGTTCTAAGTATCGCTCTCGACGCACGACAACAACCCTCGACCAGCAGTTCACACTTTGTTTCGTACACGACAAACACCTGTTTTTACATTCAAACACTTGTACTTTACATTTCGAAGCATTTCCTTCATCTGTATTGTAATCTTTGTACGATCGACACCAGTATCCAAGGACATCGCCCCTGATTGGCGACCATAGTATAGCGACGACACCCACTGTCGTCCGCAGGTTTTTTCCTCGTTTGAGGTTTTTCCTGCGTCATCAAATCCCTTGTTTCTTTATTTTTATCCTCGTCGCACGTCTCGTCGAAAGATTCTTTCTTTAGTTGTTTAACCTTTGGTGCGATTTTTGGCATTAACAATAGGCTCCCTTACCAACGACTTCGGAGATGCGGTAAGGACCTTCCTATTTAATAGAAAGCTTGCCGGTATTGAGTTCTTGAGTGTTTTGGAACACTCGACGGAGGACGTAATCGCCTTCTTGAAAGACTTTGACTTTGACGTGTTTATTGAAATGTCGCTTGACTGCTTGCTTCTGAGATGCCATTCTGATCAAGGCTGATTCTCTAAGCTCCTCGAGGGCGTCGATATCATAATTTAAATCAATCATGTTGTGGTCGACGGAAGTATGCCTCGAAGTAGGGAGCTGGACTTCGATTGGCAGGACTGCTTCGCAACCGTAGACGAGAGAAAGGGGTTTGTCCTATAGACGTGCGCGGTGTCGTGCGATTTGCCCATAGGACTGAAGGGAGTTCTTCGACCCATCTTCCTTTTGCAGCTTTTAACCTTTTCTTGATCGAATCTATAATGGTCTTATTACTTGATTCAGCAAGTCCATTCGCTTGAGGGTATCTGGGAGTCGAGGTTGTTAACTTGATACTCCCGTCTTCGCAAAATTGTTGGGTCCTGTCGCTTATGAATTGGGATCCGTTGTCACAGACGATTTCGGATGGAATCCCAAATCTGCATATGATGTTAGTCTGGATAAAAGAGATAACTTCCTTGTCCCTGATTTGGGAAAAAGCAGCCGCCTCAACCCACTTGGAAAAATAATCGGTGAGTACAAGGAGGAATACCTTTTGCCCCGGGGCCGGGGGTAGCTTGCCGACAATATCCATTCCCTACCTCATGAAGGGCCATGGGATAAGTGTCGAGTGCAAAGGTTCAGAGGGTTTATGTGACATACCTGCATGTTGCTGACAAGGGTCATAGTTCTGGACGTACTTGACGGCGTCTTGTCGCAATGTTGGCCAAAAATACCTTTGTCGAGAGATACGATTAGCCAAACTGCGACCACCGGAATGATTGCCACATTCGCCGTCGTGCATCTCGTGAAGGATTTTTTGGACCTGACTCTTGCTAATGACGCATCTTAGGTTTAATACTGTCGATGATCGTCGATAGAGCTTATCTCCAATTATGGTGTATTTAGATGCTTTGAATCTGATCTTCCGGGCTTCCATCTTGTCTTCTGGGAGTTGGTCGTGCATAAGGAAATTTCGGATGTCGCACGACCAATCATCTTTTTCGTCCTCGATCTGGACGACATCGATGTTTTCGATAGACGATGTCGCCAGATGGATCATGGGAATAACGTCGAATATGGGTTCGACTAAAGCAGACCCGATATTTGCTAAAGCGTCGACTTGAGTATTCTGGTGTCTCGGGATTTGTTCGATAGAAAAAGATTTAAATTTTTTGGATTTCTCTTTTGCTACCTTCAGGTATGCTGTCATTTTTGAATCTTTGGCCGCGAATTCTCCATTGATCTGGTTCACTACCAGGAGAGAGTCGCTTTTGACATGTAACGTAGTTGCCCCCGAGTCGTAGGCCATATTCATTCCTATGATCAGGGCTTCGTATTCAGCTTCATTGTTGGTAGTCTTGAAATCGCATCGAACTGAGTATACCATCTTGCCCCCCTGTGGCGACTTTAAGACGACGCCTAGTCCTGAGCCTCTAATGTTGGATGACCCATCCACGTATAAGATCCAAGGCACGTCATCGTGAGTCGCCACAGTCGATACCTCGAGCTCTGCTTCTTTCTCCAATTCAGGGCTGAAGTCAGCAATAAAGTTGGCCAAGGCTTGCGACTTGATCGCGGTCCTGGGCTTGAAGTCAATGTCGTAGCTGATGAGATATATGCTCCATTTTGCTAAGCGACCTGTCAACTCAGGTTTTCTTAAGACAGACTTAAGAGGGAAGTTAGTTACGAAAGTAATGGGATGCGACTCAAAATAATGTCGCAGTTTTTTAGCAGCTGTGACTAGCGACAAGAGCAATTTTTCCATAGAGGAATACATGGTTTCTGCGTCTGTTAATGCCAAAAATCACACCAAAGGGACAACTTAAGGTCGATGTGGACTTAAACAACTAAAGAAAGGATCTTTCGACGAGACGTGCGACGAGGAATAAAATAAAGAAACAAGGGATTTGATGACGCAGGAAAAACCTCAAACGAGGAAAAAACCTGCGGACGACAGGGGGTGTCATCGCTATACTATGGTCGCCAAACAGGGGCGATGTCCTTGGATACTGGTGTCGATCGTACAGTGATTACAATACAAATGAAGAAAATGCTTCGAAATGTAAAATACAAGTGTTTAAAGTGGAAAATAGGTGTTTGTCGTGTGAATACAAAGTGTGAACTGCTGGTCGAGAACTGTTGTCGTGCGTTGAGAGCGATACTTAGAATAATGGTTCTTCACTTCAGGTGTTCTTGAATATTGCTTCGGTTGTTAATCGCCGGATATTCGATGTTCAGTGTTCGGTCCTTGAAATGATGATTGAACTCGGTCTTTATAGTCTTCAGGAGCTTTAATTAGCTCATTAATTGCTTCATTTAACAGCTATAACGGCTGCAACGGTCTGTAATGGTTGTTGGAGTGATTATCCATGATGATATTCGTCCGTTACGGCTATCGATCGTTGATGGTTGCGTCGGTTATATCCGTTGCTCCTTAATGGCTTTGACTCCTGCATTAAACACTTAACAAATGTAACAGTCATGGTTAACGTTAGTTTGGTCGAGGTCGCATGGTTCTATGCGACGGTCGTGCGGGACGGGCGATGCTATGGTCGAATGTCGCGAGGAACTCTCGACTTACCCTTTATGAGGGACGAAGATGGTGCTCTGGGTCTTTGTCGAGACCTTATCTTAATACAAGATATAGTCCTTAATCATACGTCTTACCTGTTATGGTTGCGGTCGAGTGACATGATTTTTTTCCCAAACAGTTTGCCCCCAAAATTTGAAAATTGAATGTCAAGTTTAAGTTTTAAATTTTGCTTGTCGAACGCTCAGACTTGTGACCTGGGTTGAGGGACTTACCTGGTTGTCATGGAACTAGACCGGTTCGCCTTTAACTGAACGAGAAGTTGAAAAGTTATGACGTCATACTGACGCATGATGATGCTTACCAGCTGTCGAGGACAGGTGTCGAAGATCCGGGTGGGCATGCGAAAGGACGGGGATGCGCGGCGGTCATCCAGGGATTCGATTTGATGCGATTGTTTGTATAAATAAAGATCACGACGGATCTTTTCTTGCTATATTTCGAAGTGTTTATTTGGGAAGAGATTTCGCCTTGATTCCTTTCCATTCTTCGTCCGAACTTACTCGAATCGTTGCAAATCTTCGGCCTAGTAGAGATTGTTCGAGGTTTAGAGTGTTTATATAACGCATTGCTCTTCCGCTTTGGTTTTTATCGATCGTCTCCTTCGTTCGATAAACAATGTCGATTGAACCAGAGAGTTCTATCGTGAGTCAGGAGGATTTAGATGCCTTTAGGCGTCTAGCGAAGATCCATGCGGAAGTAGAGTTAACCATTCCAGGGGATATACGTCCTGAGAATTGTCCCGAAGGATGCTTCGTGATATACGAGTATCCCTTCAAAATAGGGTTTGAGTGGCCGTATTCGGTTTTATTTAAGAATTTCATGCGATATTTTGGCCTGTCACCAGGGCAGTTGATGCCCCAACTTTGGCGGGTTTTTCTGGTTATCGAGCGATTGTCTGCAAAGTGGGACCCACCTATGACCCTGAATGATTTCTGGTTGGCTTATCATGTTAAGAGAGACAAGAATTGGCGTTACAGTCCGTATTCCAAGTTTAAGGGTGACCGCACCCTGGTTTTGGGAACTGGCGTCAATGATCGTGGGTGGAAATCGAGGTATGTATTCGTGCGTACTGACTTGCTTGACATCAATAGCAAATGGATTCGTCCTGACTGGAACATGGGAGGTATGCTTTTTCGATATATGTCACCGTTTGGTTCTTCCGCTTTCTATTTACTCATTGCTTTTTGTCGTCTTCAGAGATTCAGTACGACGCCTTGCACCCGAATGAAGGTTCTCGAGCCAAGGTCGACAAATTCTTAAGTTATAGTACTGATGACCGATCTTTCGTCACGTGGCAACCGGCGGCCGAGGACGAGGACGCGATGGGAGATTCTGAAGAAGAGGGAGAGGAGGATGAGAGGGAAGAAGCGACTGGTAAACGTAACGTAGTTTTTATTTTACTTTGTTTACTCTATCCGCCTGACGCTTCATGTATTTCCTGATCAGTGCCGACCAAGAGGAAATCGGTCTCTAGTGCGAGAGGGGAGCAGGTTATGCGTGCCCTTCGGGGTGAAAATGTTTCGACAGCTGGGTCGAGCGAAAAGAGAACCCGGAGGACAGTCCTGAGGGAACCTTCGTCTAGGGTTGAAAACAAATAAAAACACGCGATTAAAGCATCCATTCAGGGCATAAAAGCTAAGAAACTTAGATGTAAGTTATTTAGGCTTTGCGATTGTACGACGAGATCGTACGAGAAATTTGCGTCGTATGCCCCTGTGGAGGGATGGTCAGGGAAGAAAATCCTGATTGTTTATGTCGTGCGATTCTGCAAATTTAAAGTCATCTAGTAGACTTAATGATTACTGCCGTGCGATTCTGCGATAATCTGTCGTGCGATTCTGCGATAATCTGTCGTGCGATTCTGCGATAAAACGATGTCGGGGGTTGGTCGTTGGCTAGCCAACGACCCTCCGATGCTTAAGTCAGTAAACGTTTTGTGAGAAAAAATCGTATGAAAAAGAGTTAGAGAACGTACCATTTCAGACTCTCTCTATTTGTCCCCTGTCATTTATTACCTTATTCTTTTTGGGAGGAAAAGATAGGTTTTAAATGACAGAATGACACGGAGAAATATTGTCCTGCGTTGACTATGTTGTCGTGCGACCGGGCACCATAGCAGACTTATCTCTGTGAAAAAGATATTAATTTAGGGATAGAGGAACGAACCTGTCGAGAGCCTGATCTTGTGACTTTGGTTTATTTTCGCGGCTTCAAGGTAGACTTGTAGCACTCACGAGCGACTTTTGGCTCACTCTTAATCTCCTGGATTCCCCATGGCGTAGGGAATTTCAACATTTGATGATACGTCGAGGGAACGACTTTCATATCATGGATCCACGGTCGTCCGAAGATGATGTTATAGGCTGACGCACAATCGATGACACTGAACTTGGTCTGCTTGTTGACTCCTCCGGCGTAGACGGGCAAGATTATCTCTCCGAAGGTGCTCGTCGCGTCTCCATTGAAACCGACCAAAGTCGTCGAACGTAGGGTGATTTCCGAGCGATCGATTCCCATGGCTTTGATGGTGTTAAAAAAAATAACATTTGCTGAGCTGCCCCCGTCGATCAAGACTCGACGCGTTAGACAGTTACCGACCGTGATCTGAATGATCAACCCGTCGTGATGCTTCTGATACGAGTCGCCAAGGTCGACGTGATCGAACACAATCTTATACGGCTTCTAGCTCCAAATCTCCTTTGGGTCTAGACGAGCGAGGAATAGGCCGATCATCGGGCGCCTGACTGGCATGACGCTTGGCCGCTGAATACGCCAGACCACACACATCTGAACCACCGGTGATGCAATTGATGACCTTCGCATGCTCGGGGGTTGTCGTTCGATGTCCGTTAGCCGAAATAGTGACATCGTCGATGATATCTTTGAGATTTCCTTTCGAAAAATGATATGATAGTTCCTTCTTCAATGCGATACAGTCATCTGTCGCATGACCATGATCGGCATGGAAGTCGCACCACTTTGATTTGTCTTTTTTAGCATTGTCCAGGTCGGACTTCTTTGGCCATCGAATGGTCGCTTGGGAACTTTTCAGAGCTTCGACTAGGTCCTTTGCAGATCCTTTGAATCCGTAAGAGGATATCTTGGGGCACTGAGTGAACTTAGTAGTGGTCTTGGTCTCTGCTTTCGTCTTGAAACGAACATTTGAAATTTGGCGTGCTGGCTCTATTCTGGAAACAACGTTTGTCTTGAACTCCGGCTTTCTGACGCCTAACGACTTCTTGTCGTCAGTGTGCTTGCGACGAAAGGCGGCATCATCTTCGACCCTCATATATGCTAAGGTTCGAGCTCGGACGTCTTCGAAAGTCTCTGGGGGATACTTGGTCAGATCGATATATAGACCTGAACTATCGTCTAGACCACGCTTATAAGCTTCGATCATAGTTTTGATGTCACAATTGCGGATACTTATCATTTCGGCATTGAATCTATTGAAATAACTTCGAATAGACTCATTGGTCTTCTGCACGACATAGTACAGATCACTAGTATGCTTTTCCATCTTACGACTGCTGGCGAATTGCCGGGAGAATTGGTTGACCAATTCGGCGAACGTACCGATAGATTTAGGTATGAGATTGATCAACCACTGGAGAGCTGGACCAGTGAGAGTCGCCCCGAAACTCTTGCACATGCATACTTTCTGGTACATGTGTGGAATCGAGATTGTCCACATGAGCTGCTTATACTGCGCGACATGCTCAGTTGGATCGATCACACCCGAATACTTGGGAGTGAAGGCAGGAATGTTATACTTCTTTGGGACCTCGACGGTGGCGATCTCGTCGATGAAGGGCGACGCCTGATACCCCGAGCGAGGCTCGACATCGACAGGCATGGCTGCCCCAGGCAACTTGGCGAGCAAGGACAGGACACGCTCATTTTGGTCTTCCAACATCTTCAAACACTGGGTGACGGGATCGTTAAGATCAGGATTTGCCCCTGTCGAGGGGTTGGTCCCTGGACTAGTGCCATTACCATGCGACGAACCATTGGTGTCCCCGTTGAACGGAACAAAATATGGCTGCGACCCATAGTGGAATTGCTGCGATCCATTCTGAAACGATTGTGGTCCATGCTGAAATGGCTGCGATCTCTGCTGGAAAGATTGCGATCCTTGCTGGAGAGGTTGCGATCCTTGCTGGAAAGGTTGCGGACCACTTTGGAACGGCTGGGAAAATGGCTGGGATCCATTCTGAAACGGCTGGGCGCCACCTTGCAATGGTTGGGATCCGTTGTTCAAGGGTGGTGGTCGGATGTGCTGAGGGGGAATCTGCCCAGACTGGGGATTCGGAATGAACGGACCCGGCTGCTGATTCTTCATGAATGGACCTGGATGCTGATTCTGCGCGGACGGGCCTGGTCCCGAACCTGGATTTTGGATGAATGGTCTAGGACCATTCTGGGGTCCAAAAGGATTCCTTAGCCGCACGTTCTCTTCAGCTGCTCTGCGATTCTACTCTGCCATTGCATTGAGTTGATTCCTGGCAACCTCGAGCTCCTGATACATCTGAGCGACGGCTTGCTGCGGATTTCCAGGGGCTGCCATTTTCATGCAACATAAAATAGAAGAAACTCCAAGAAACTATTAGTAGAATGCACGTTCATCGAGGATTTTCTCTAGATGTGGTCCCACGGATGGCGCCAAACTGTTAATGCCAAAAATCGCACCAAAGGGACAACTTAAGGTCGATGTGGACTTAAACAACTAAAGAAAGGATCTTTCGACGAGACGTGCGACGAGGAATAAAATAAAGAAACAAGGGATTTGATGACGCAGGAAAAACCCCAAACGAGGAAAAAACCTGCGGACGACAGGGGTTGTCGTCGCTATACTATGGTCGCCAAATAGGGGCGATGTCCTTGGATACTAGTGTCGATCGTACAGTGATTACAATACAAATGAAGAAAATGCTTCGAAATGTAAAGTACAAGTGTTTAAAGTGGAAAATAGGTGTTTGTCGTGTGAATACAAAGTGTGAACTGCTGGTCGAGAGCTGTTGTCGTGCGTCGAGAGCGATACTTAGAATAATGGTTCTTCACTTCAGGTGTTCTTGAATATTGCTTCGGTTGCTAATCGCCGGATATTCGATGTTCAGTGTTCGGTCCTTGAAATGATGATTGAACTCGGTCTTTATAGTCTTCGGGAGCTTTAATTAGCTCATTGATTACTTCATTTAACAGCTATAACGGCTGCAACGGTCTGTAACGGTTGTCGGAGTGATTATCCATGATGATCTTCGTCCGTTACGGCTATCGATCGTTGATGGTTGCGTCGGTTATATCCGTTGCTCCTTAATGGCTTTGACTCCTGCATTAAACACTTAACAAACGTAACAGTCATGGTTAACGTTAGTTTGGTCGAGGTCGCATGGTTCTATGCGACGGTCGTGCGGGACGGGCGACGCTATGGTCGAATGTCGCGAGGAACTCTCGACTTACCCTTTATGAGGGACGACGATGGTGCTCTGGGTCTTTGTCGAGACCTTATCTTAATACAAGATATAGTCCTTAATCATACGTCTTACCTGTTCTGGTCGCGGTCGAGCGACGTGATTTTTTGCCCAAACAGCGTCCAGAAGAGATTTACTTACATAATAGATTGGCAGTTGCTGTTTTTCATCTTCTCGTGCTAGGACAGCACTTACCGCGTTTGGGCTAACAGCCAGATATAGTTCCAAGGTTTTGTTTGGGCAAAATTTCACAGGTCTCGACCGCGACCAAAAAATGTAAGACTCATGTCATGAGTTATACCTTGTATTAAGATAAGGTCCCGACGAAGACCCTAAGAACCTCCGTCATCCCTCCTAAAAGGTAAGTCGAGAGTTCCTCACGACACTCGACCTCGACGTCGCCCGTTCTGCACGACCGTCGCATAAAACCGTATGACCTCGACCGACTAACGCGTTATACAAACTGTTATATTTGTTTCAGTGTTTAATGCAGGAGTCAAAGTCATTTATGGACAAACGGCTATAACCGACGAAATCAGTTATGAGCATCTAAACTCACATTGAAGACGACGACCGTTACAAACAATCTTCAAGGCACTTAAAGATTCAATTAAAGTCATCTGAAGACTATAAAATCCCAGCCCATTCATCAGTTCAAGACACCTGATCGACACCGAATAACACAGAGAGATAGAACAAGAACATCGAACAACAGAAGCAAACACAAACACTCGAAGAATATTCATTCGAAGCAAAGAGATCATTCATAGAAGATCACTCTCGATGCAAGACTATCGCTCTCGACCAACAGTTTATACACAGTTTTCACACACGACGCACACTGTTTTTACATTCCAAACACTTGTACTTTACATTTCGAAGTCTTTTCTTCATTTGTATTGTAATATCTGTATGATCGACACCCGGAACACCGAGGACATCGCCCCTGATTGGCGACCATAGTGCAGCGACGACATCCACTGTCGTCCGCAGGTTTTTTCCTCGTTGAGGTTTTTCCTGCGTCATCAAATCCTTTGTCTCATTTACATTTTTGTCTTTGTCGCACGCCTTTGTCGAAAGATTCCTTTCTTTATTTGTTAAAGTCCACATCGACCTTAACTTGTCCCTTTGGTGCGATTTTTGGCATTAACAGTTTGGCGCCATCCGTGGGACCCCATCTAGAGAAAATCTTCGACAAACGTGCGTCTTGCTAACAGTTTCTTGGAGTTTTCTTTGTTCTCTGTTGCAGGAAAATGGCAGCCCCTGGAGATCAGCAGCATGTCATTGCTCAGATGTACCAGGAGCTTGAAGTCGCCCGAAATCAAATCAACGCCATGGCGGAGCAAAACCGTAGAGCAGCTGAAGAGATCGCACGGTTAAGGAATCCCTTTGGACCTCAGAGTGGTCCTAGGCCATTGTTTGGGCAAAAAAATCACGCCGTACGACCACGACCAGAGCAGGTAAGACGCACATTATAATCCAAATCTTGTATTAAGATAAGGTCTCGACAAGAACCCAGAAAACATCCGTCGTCCGTCGTAAAATGTAAGTCGTACGTCTCCCATGACGCTCGACCATAGCATCTCCCGTCCCGTACGACCACCGCGTAAGATCATTGCACCTTCGACCAAAACTAACGTTAACCTTGACTGTTACGTTTGTTAAGTATTTAATGCAGGAGTCAAAGCCATTAACAGCAAGTAGCCATAACAGTAGCCATAACGGACGAAGAGCATAATGGATAATCACTCCGGCGACCGTTTCCGGCCGTTGTAGCCGTTGATCAAATCATTAATGGAGCTAATTAATGACGCGAAGACTATAAAAGACAAGCTAAAGCCTCATTTCAAGGGACATCAGGGAACATCCAATATACATCAGCGAACATCACCAAACAGCAGAGAAAATCATCCAAACTCGTAGCAAAGAACATTCAAACTCTGGAGATCAAGTATCGAAAGCCAGAACCTTACAACGAACTCAAGAACACTTGAAGGAAAGCTCAAGTATCGCTCTCGACGTACGACAAACCGCCCTCGACCAGAAGTTTACACTTTGTATTCACACACGACAAACACCTGTTTTTACATTTAAACACTTGTACTTTACATTTCGAATTATTTCCTTCATTTGTATTGTAATCATCGTACGACTGACGGCAGTACCAAGGACGTCACCCCTGATTGGCGACCATAGTGCAGCGACGACACCCACTGTCGTCCGCAGGTTTTTTCCTCGATTGAGGTTTTTCCTGCGTCATCAAATCCCTTGTCTCGTTTATTTTTTCCCTCGACGCACGTCTCGTCGAAAGATCATTTATTTAGTTGATTAAGTCCACATTGACCTTAAGTTGTCCCTTTGGTGCGATTTTTGGCATTAACAGTTTGGCGCCATCTATGGGACCTCATCTAGAGAAAATCCTCGATGAACGTGCACCCTACTAAAAGTTTCTTGGAGTTTTTTCTGCTCTCTATTACAGGAACAATGGCAGCCCTTGGAAATCCGCAGCAAGCTGTTGCTCAGATGTATCAGGAGCTCGAAGTCGCCAGGAATCAGCTCAATGCAATGGCAGAGCAGAATCGCAGAGCAGCTGAGGAGATCGCGCGGTTAAGAAATTCTCTTGGGCCTCAAAATGGTCCTAGGCCGTTCGTGCAGAACCCAATTCCAACATCGTTCGACCAGAATGGCCCTACACCATTTGTCCCAAATCCAGGTTCATCCGAGCAGAATCAGCATCCACGCCCATTCATGCAGAATCAGCAGCCAGGGCCGTTCAACTCAAATCCTCAGTTTGGGACAGTTCCTCCTCAGCACATAAGGCCACCACCCGTGAATAATGGGTCTCAGCCATTACAAGGGTCACAGCCTTTCCAGCAGGGGTCGCAACCATTTCAGCAGCCATTTCAGAATGGACCTCAAGGTGGATCTCAGCCACTCCACGGTGGATCGCAGCCTTTCCAGCAGGGACCACAATCGTTTCAGAACGGACTGCAGCAATTCCAATATGGGTCGCAACCATATTCTGTTCCTTTCAACGGGGACACCAATGGTTTGTCGCATGGTAATGGCACTAGTCCAGGGACCAATCCCTCGACACGGGCAAATCCTGATCTTAACGATCCCGTCGCCCTGCGTTTGAAGATGTTGGAAGACCAAATTGAGCGCGTCCTGTCCTTGCTCGCCAAGTTGCCTGGGGCAGCTGTGCCTGTCGATGTCGAGCCTCGCTCGGGGTATCAGGCGTCGCCCTTCATCGACGAGATTGCCACCGTCGAGGTCCCAAAGAAGTATAACATTCCTGCCTTCACTCCCAAATATTCTGGTGTGACTGATCCGACTGAGCACGTCGCGCAGTACAAGCAGCTCATGTGGACGATCTCGATCCCATTTATGTACCAGGAAGTATGCATGTGTAAGAGTTTCGGAGCAACTATCACTGGTCCAGCTCTCCAATGGCTAATCAATCTCAAACCCAAGTCCATCGGGTCGTTTGCTGAGTTGGTTAATCAATTCTCCCAGCAATTCGCCAGCAGTCGTAAGATGGAGAAGCAGACCAGCGACCTATATTACATCGTGCAGAAAGCTAATGAGTCTATTCGAAGTTATTTCAATAGATTCAATGCTGAAATGATCAGCATCCGCAATTGCGACGTAAAAACCGTAATCGAAGCCTATAAGCGTGGTCTAGACGATAGTTCAGGTCTATATATCGATCTGACCAAGTATCCCCCAGAGACTTTCGAAGACGTCCGAGCTTGAACCTTAGCATATATGAGGGTCGAAGACGATGCCGCCTTTCGTCGCAAGCACACTGACGACAAGAAGTCGTTAGGCGTCAGAAAGCCAGAGTTCAAGACAAAGGCTGTTTCCAGAATAGAACCCGCACGCCAAATTTCAAATGTTCGTTTCAAGATGAAAGCAGAGGCCAAGACCACGACTAAGTTCACTCAGTATCCCAAGATATCCTCTTACGGATTCAAAGGATCCACAAAGGACCTAGTCGAAGCTCTGAAAAGTTCCCAAGCTACCATTCGATGGCCAAAGAAGTCCGACCTGGACGATGCTAAGAAAGACAAATCAAAGTGGTGCGACTTCCATGCCGATCATGATCATACGACAGACGACTGTATCACATTGAAGAAGGAACTAGCATATCATTTCCCGAAAGGAAATCTCAAGGATATCATCGACGATGTCGCTGGTCCAGCTAAAAGCCATCGACCGTCGACTCCCGAGCATGCAAAAGTTGTCAATTGAAATTCCCTACGCCATGGGGAATCCAGGAGTTGCTCGTGAGTGTTATAAGTCTACCTTGAAGTCGCGAAAATAAACTGAAGTCGCAAGATCAAGCTCTCGACAGGTTCGTTCCTCTATCCCTAAATTAATATCTTCTCCATAGAGATAAATCTACTATGGTGCCTCGTCGCACGACAACATAGTCGACCGCAGGACAATATTTCTCCGTGTCACTCTGTCATTTAAAACCTATCTTTTCCTCCCAAAAAGGATACGGTAATAAATTACAGGGGGCAAATAGAGAGAGTCTGAAATGGTACGTTCTCTAACTCTTTCTAGCTCTTTCTCATACGATTTTTTCTCACAAAACGTTTACTGACTTAAGCATCGAAGGGTCGTTGGTGAGCCAACGACCAACCCCCGACATCGTTTTATCGCAGAATCGCACGACAGATTATCGCAGAATCGCACGACAGCAGTCATTAAGTCTACTATATGACTTTAATATCGCAAGGTCGAATGACATAAACGATCAGGTCTCTAACTTGATCATTTCTCCACAGGGGCATACGACACAAACTCACTGTACGATCTGGTCGTACGATCGCAGAGTCTAGACGACTTTACCCCTAAGTTTCTTAGCTTTTATACCCTGAATGGATGCTTTAATCGCGTGTTTTTATATTTGTTTTACGTTCTTATCATCGTATTACAATGTATGCCTCAGTCGCATGATTTCCTGTGTGTCCTATGTTCAAATTCATAATTAAACATGGTTGGATAAAGCATAAACAAAAATTGCGTTCATTATAAAAGCCATCGAGTACATAATCGACCACTAACGGTCGAGCAGCACGAACAAACAAATACATTTTTTCTAAGGTTGTGGAGGAGCATCGGTCACAACCTTGTCCGATACCCCATCCTGAAAACCCTCGCTAGCCGCCTCCTCTTCGACCTCCTTCTGGTCATCCAAGCCAAAGGATCCTTGCCCTGCAGGTGACGTCGCATAATTGCCGCACACGCAGTAAGTCGAGCATAAGAAAAGAAAGACTTATTTTCATCTTTCAACTCATCAGACTTCTTCTTCAAATTTATCACCTTAGCCTTGATTCCCTCGACTTCCTTCCTCTTCGCGGTTACGGACTCCTTCATCCCCTCCAGCTCCTCTCTCTGGTCGCGCATCAAAGTCAGGGACTCCTTCAAACGTGAGTTTATCTCGTCTCTTGTATGACTGAGGGCATCCAATTCGTCTAGAGCATGGTCAAGGCGCACCGACATCGCTTCTTCATGCTTCAAAGCAGCTTTCTCTTTAGCTAACGCTGCATCTTCATCTTTGGTAACAGAAGCCGTTGAAACCTCTATATTCGTCGTTTCGGCATGTAATGCCAGGGAAGCTTGGAACGCCTGAAGAATCATAATATGAGCAGCATTAGTAAACAACGACAACGACAAATGACAAGTCTTGAAAGAAAGGCTTACCAAGAATAAGAGTCCAGCCGTATGGAACTCTTTCTTCTCGAAAGAAAACCCGTCAAAACGCTCCCTGAAAGACGGAAGCAAATATTTTTCCAAATGGGGGAACAACTTCGTCTCGTCCAAGACATTGTCGTCCAGAAAACCCGACGGCAACGTAAAGTTGACCGTCGTTTCCCCCAAAGGTCCCTTATGCACGCCTTTGCCCCTATCAGCCGATGAAGGGCCGGATAAGACGACGGGAGACATCGTCGCCAGTTGCGCAGTATCCACAGATTTCGCACCGGTCGAAACCGACGCCTTCGCCTTCCTGGACAAGGCAACCATCGATGGGTTACCCGTCTTCAAAGACGGTTCCCTCAGAACGGACACCTTTGTCCTCTTTAAGAGGCCCGACCCGACTGTCGGGACCTCTTTTCTCTTCAGGACTCCCGACCCAGTTGTCGAAACGTCCTTCTCCCTCGCCTCGCGAGCTACTTCGACTTGGGCCATCTTCCTAGCAACAGAAGACGTCGCCTGTGCTTGAGATTCACCTGTACGGTAAAAGAAAGAAATTAGACGATTCAGAACAGAGAAAGACCAGGTCAAGCGAAAAGAAGACAAAACGATACTTACCAATTATCTATACCTCTAGTTCTTCACTCTTCTCTTCCTCCTCAGTCTTCTCAGAATCCTCCTCTTCTTCTTTCTCCTCTCGACCCATCCTCATTCTGTCGCTCAAGAAAATGGTGTCTTCATCCTCGTCTATCAAATGACGCGTGACGTACGGCCGGTCTTCAGTACTAAATTCCAAGAACTTTTCGATCTTAGCCCGAGAAGCATCATCCGGATCTACCTTATCGAAATCAATATCTACGCATAAAAAGAAGATCAGTCGAAGAAACAATCGAGCAACAGAATAACATGAAAACGTACAATCAAAGGCTCACCCGTCATATTCCAACCCTCCTTAATCCAGTCACTATCGGTGTCCAGCGTCGACGCCCGTACGAATACATACCTCTTCTTCCATCCACGGTCGTTGACCGCAGTATTTAAAACCAGGGTACGATCACCCTTGAACCTTGAAAACAAGCTATAGCGACGGTACCGGTCATTCTTAACCTTATACGCCGTCAGAAGGTCCCTCACATTCATCGGTGGATTCCAGTTGGAGGTAAGTCGTTCGATGATCAAGATAACTCGCCAGAACTGGGGCATCAGTTGCCCCAGCGAAAGATCAAATTCACACATGAATTCTTTGACTAAAGGCGAATATGGCCAGTGAAAACCTATTTTGAACGGATATTCGTATATAACAATATACCCCTCGGGGCATATTTCCTGTCGAACCTTGCCAACCTTGCTTACGGTAATCCCCCTGGGAATCCTCGCTAGACTTCTAAAGTCGTCGAGATCTTCTTCGTTTTTAATGGTCCTTCTAGGCTCTGTCGACATTGCCAGCCCCGTTAAATTGATTTGCACTTCTGAGAGGCCCCAGATATCCCAGTTTTTTCTAGGCTTTCTAGCAATAGACTTGCGACGCATACGCAAACTGGAGGGTAGTATCTTATATGATCTCAAGAAAACTTAAATTAGGTCAAAGATCCTTGCAAGTTCTAATCGAACGGAAATCGTCAAAAAAAAGATCCATCGTAATCTTTATTTATGCAGTCGATCATGTCAGGTCGAATCCCTGGATAACCGCCGCGCATCCCCGTCCTTTCGTATGACCACATGGATCGTCGACACCTGTCCTCGATAGCTGGTAAGCATCATCGTGTGTCAGTATGACGTCACGACCTCGTTCCCTTTTCAACTTCTCGTTCAGTTAGAAACGGACCAGTCTAGCTCCAAGGCGATTGAGGTAATTTCTAACTCTTGTCTTATTTCCTATGCGTCTGATGGACAAAATTTAAAACTTAAATTTGACATTCAATTTTCAAAATTTGGGGGCAAACTGTTTGGGAAAAAAAATCACGTCGTACGACCACGACCATAGAAGGTAAGACGCACGTTATAATCCAAATCTTGTATTAAGATAAGGTCTCGACAAGAACCCAGAAAACATCCGTCATCCGTCGTAAAAGGTAAGTCGTACGTCTCCCATGCCGCTCGACCATAGCATCTCCCGTCCCGTACGACCACCGCGTAAGATCATTGCACCTTCGACCAAAACTAACGTTAACCTTGACTGTTACGTTTGTTAAGTATTTAATGCAGGAGTCAAAGCCATTAACAGCAAGTAGCCGTAACGGACGAAGAGCATAATGGATAATCACTCCGGCGACCGTTTCCGGCCGTTGTAGCCGTTGATCAAATCATTAATGGAGCTAATTAATGACGCGAAGACTATAAAAGACAAGCTAAAGCCTCATTTCAAGGGACATCAGTGAATATCCAATATACATCAGCGTACATCACCAAACAGCAGAGAAAATCATCCAAACTCGTAGCAAAGAACATTCAAACTCTGGAGATCAAGTATCGAAAGCCAGAACCTTACAGCGAACTCAAGAACACTTGAAGGAAAGCTCAAGTATCGCTCTCGACGCACGACAAACCGCCCTCGACCAGAAGTTCACACTTTGTATTCACACACGACAAACACATGTTTTTACATTTAAACACTTGTACTTTACATTTCGAAGTATTTCCTTCATTTGTATTGTAATTATCGTACGACCGACGCCAGTACCAAGGACGTCTCCCCTGATTGGCGACCATAGTGCAGCGACAACACCCACTGTCGTCCGCAGGTTTTTTCATCGATTGAGGTTTTTCCTGCGTCATCAAATCCCTTGTCTCGTTTATTTTTTCCCTCGTCGCACGTCTCGTCGAAAGATCCTTTCTTTAGTTGATTAAGTCCGCATCGACCTTAAGTTGTCCCTTTGGTGCGATTTTTGGCATTAACAGCCATTCGTTCAGAATCCAGGCCAAGGATCGTTTGGTCAGAATGGTCCTCGACCATTCGCGCATAATCCAGGTCCAGGATCAGGTCCGTTCGCTCAGAATCAGCATCCAGGTCCGACCATGCAAAACCAGCAGCCGGGACCGTTCAATCCAAATCCCCAATTCGGGACGGTCCCTCCTCATCATATAAAGCCACCACCCATGCATAATGGATCGCAGCCATTTCAGAATGGATCGCAGCCATTTCAGAATGGGTCGCAGACATTTCAGAACGGGTCGCAACCGTATTTTGTTCCTTTCAACGGAGATGCCAATGGCTCGTCGCATGTCAATGGCACCAACCCAGGAATCAATCCGCAAGCAGGGTCAAATCTCAACCCCAATGACCCCGTCGCCCAGCGATTGAAAATGCTAGAAGATCAGAACGAGCGCGTCCTATCTTTGCTCGCCAATTTGCCTGGGGCAGCCGTGCCCGTCGACGTCGAGCCTCGATCAGGATTTCAGGCATCACCATTCATCGATGAGATCGCGACTGTCGAGGTCCCGAAGAAATACAATGTCCCCAACTTCACGCCCTAGTACTCGGGAGAGACCGATCCGACAGAGCACGTCGCGCAGTATAAGCAGCTCATGTGGACGATCTCAATCCCACACATGTATCAGGAAGTCTGTATGTGCAAAAGCTTCGGTGCAACTCTCACTGGTCCTGCTCTCCAATGGCTGATCAATCTCAAACCCAAGTCCATCGGGTCGTTCGCTGAATTAGTCAATCAATTCTCCCAGCAATTAGCCAGCAGTCGCAAGATGGAGAAGCAGACCAGTGACTTGTATTACGTCGTACAGAAGACCAATGAGTCTATCCGTAGTTATTTCAATCGATTCAATGCAGAGATGACCAGCATTCACAATTGTGACATCAAGACCGCGATCGAAGCCTATAAGCGTGGTCTGGACGACAGTTCAGGTTTATACGCTGACCTGACTAAGTATCCTCCGGAGAATTTCGAAGACGTCCGAGCTCGAACCTTAGCATATATGATAGTATAGGACGACGCTGCCTTTTGTCGCAAGCATACCGACGACAAGAGGTCGTTAGACGCAAAGAAGCCAGAGTTCAAGACGAAAGCGATTTCCAAAATAGAGCCCGCCTGCCAGATCTCGAACGTCCGATTCAAGACAAAAGCAGAGGCTAAGACCGCGACCAAATTTCCTCAATACCCCAAGATATCCTCTTACGGATTCAAAGGGTCCACTAAAGATTTAGTCGAAGCTCTGAAGACCGCCCAGGCGACTATTCGATGGCCAACGAAGTCTGGTCAGGACGATGCTAAGAAAGATAAATCTAAATGGTGCGACTTCCATGTCGACCATGGTCATACGATAGATGATTGCATAACTCTCAAAAAGGAGCTGGCGTATCACGTCCCAAAGGGCAATCTCAAAGACATCATCGACAACGTCGTTACCCCAGCTAACGATGTTCGACCGTCAACCCCCGAGCATGCGAAAGTCGTCAATTGTATCACTGGTGGTTCCGACGTATGCGGTCTAACGTATTCCGCAGTCAAACGTCACGCCAGTCAAACGCCAGGCGATAGGCCTATTCCGCGTTCATCAAGGCCCAGAGGAGATTTGGAGTTGGAAGTTATGAAGATCGTATTCGACCAAGTCGACCTCGGCGACTCGTATCAGAAGCATCACGACGGGTTGATCATTCAACTCACGGTTGGTAACTGTCTAACTCATCGAGTCTTGGTCGACGGGGGCAGTTTAGCAAACGTCATTTTTCTCAACACCATCAAAGCCATGGGAATCGATCGCTCGGAAATCATCCGACGTTCGACAACTTTGGTCGGTTTCAATGGAGAAGCGACGAGTACTTTTGGAGATATCGTTCTGCCTGTCTATGCCGGAGGAATCAACAAGCAGACCAAGTTCAGCGTCATCGACTGTGCGTCGGCCTATAACATCATTCTAGGTCGACCATGGATCCACGAAATTAAAGTTGTTCCCTCGACATATCATCAGACCCCGAAGTTCCCTACGCCGTGGGGCATCCAGGAAATCAAAAGTGAGCCGAAAGTCGCTCGTGACTACTATAAATCAACTCTGAAACCGTGAAAGTAAACCGCTTAGCAGATGCGGCACGACAGGTTCGTCTTTCTATCCTTAGAAACAAACTTATGCCTTATCTACAGGAATAAAATGACCATATGGCCCTGTCGTGCGAAAACACAGTCAATGCACACCTAGATGGCATTTCCCAAGATCTCTGTGTCGATCCGTCATTTAAAATCTATCCTCTCCTAGAAAGAATAGGATATTAAATGATGGGGGGCAAATACTCCGTTAATTAAAGAGAAATCTAAGAAGGTACATTTCCTAATTTCTTTTTCTTCTTTCATATGATTTTTTCACGACGACGATTACTGACTTAAGCATCGGAGGGTCGTTGGTTAACCAACGACCAACCTCTGACATTGTTTATTCCGCAGAATCGCACGATAATAATCAAATGACTCTAGTTTCGCCAGGTCGCACGACATAAACGATCAGGTCTATGACTTGATCATCCCTCCACAGGGGCACACAATCCAAGCTCATCATACGACTCAGTCATACGATCATGAAGAATAACGACCTTATGGCCTAAGTTTCTAAACTTAAACACCCACAGTGTATGCTTTAAATCGCACGATCTGCGTTCTAGCTAACATTTCTTTCAGAGATTTTTGTCGCATGTATCTACTGTTATATACATTGTGTCTTACGTCCTAAGCCGTTTTACAATGAATGCCTTAGTCGCATGATTTCCAGATTCAATTTCATAATTGATATGGTATTTGTTTACCAAATATATAAAACGCAAGTTCAAACAAAAGTTCAAAGTTTCATTTACAAACTGTCGATTACATTCAAAAGAACTCGACTACCAACGGTCGAACGACAAAACATAGAAAGTGAATTTTTTAAACTGTGGGAGGAACGTCAGTCGCATCCTTGCCCGAAGTCCCGTCCTGAGGGCCCCCGTCTGTCGCCTCCTTCACGCGATTTGCAACCTCTAGTTCGTGCAAAGCGTCGAAAAGCTGAATGGCCAATTCATCGGCGCGTGCCAAGGCCGACTTCTCCCTGTCCAGAGCTAACTTCTCCCTTTCTAGCACCGCATCTTCTCTTTCGAGAGCCGACGCCACCAGATCTTCGACCCTCGACATCTCAGCGTATAACGCCAAAGAAGACTGAAATGTCTGCAAAAAATTCGTTAATAAATATCCAAATGACGACAGTGATAAATAAATCAAGTCTTGAAAGAAAGACTTACCGAGAATGCCAGACTGGCAACCTGAGATCCTGCTTCCCTGATCGGAGCCCTTTGAAAACGTTCCCTGAAAGACGGGAGCAAATATTTCCCCAGATGAGGAAACAACGCCGTACCGTCTAAGACACCATCCGCCATAAAGCAAGACGGCAACGTAAAGTTGACCGTCATGACTTCGGCCGACGACCCCTCGCCCCTGTCGGCAGACGTTGGGGTCGACACCTTGGACACCGGTTTCGACACCGTCGCCGGAAGCGCAGAACTTGCCGGTGTCGCGTCCATCGCGCCAGGACGGCTGGATGACGCCCTCGCCTTCTTAGGCGTGGCTACTCTCGACGAATCGTCAGCCCTCAAAGACAGTTTTCTCGGGATTGTCTTCTTGGTTTTCTTTGGAATCCTCGACCCAGCTGTCGAGATATTCTTTCTATCACCTCGAAGGGCAAGCATAATCTGTATCCCTCTCTTCCTAGACACCGACCTTTTAACAGACGGTACTGCTGAAGAGACGTACAAAGCGTCAGATAGGGAAAATAAACAAGAAAAATAAAGACTACGGTACGCTTACCAGTCGCTTCTTCTTGCTCATCCTCCCCTTCCTCATCTTCTTCTTCATAGTCTCCCTCACCCACCGCCACGTCCTCGTCCTCGGCCGCCGGTTGTCGCACGACGAAAGATCAATCATCGATACTATGATCCAGGAACCTCTCGATCTTGGCTTGGGAACCTGCGTTCGGCTTCAAGGCGTCGAACTGAATCTCTGGAGACGACAAAAGGCGGAGAGTAAGTAAAAAGCAGAAAAACCAAAGAATGACATATGTTAAAATCAAAGAACGTACCTCCCATGTTCCAGTCAGGACGAATCCAGTTGCTGTTGATATCAAGCGAATCGATACGTACAAATACGTACTGAGACCTCCACCCACGATCATTGACACCGGTTTTTAAAACTAGGGTACGGTCACCCTTGTACTTGGAATATGGGCTATAGCGCCAATTCTTGTCTCTTTTGACTTGATAAGCCAACCAACAATCATTCAGGGTCATAGGTGACTCCCACTTTGCAGATAATCGCTCGATAACCAAAAACACTCACCAGAGTTGGGGCATCAACTGCCCTGGTGACAAACCAAAATATCGCATGAAATTTTTGGATAAAGTCGAATACGGCCACTCAAATCCTATTTTGAATGGGTACTCATATATTACGAAGTATCCTTCAGGACAACTCCCAAGACATGTATTTCTTGGACAAATCAGCTATATCCCCACAGGGATCTTAGCTAGACGTCTAAAGGTATTTAAATCCTCTTGACTCACGATAGAACTCTCTGGTTCGGACGACATTGTTTACCAAAGAAAAAAGAAAGAGCAATGAAAACGAAGGAAGGAAGATGACGCTTTATACCTCGAGCAAACTCCATTGAGTCGAAGATTCTCAAAGATTTGGGACAAGGAAAGGTAAGAAATCGGGGCAAAATCTCTCCTCAAATGAGCACTTCAAATCACAAACAAAAGAAGATCAATCGTAATCATTATTTATGCCGGGAATCATGTCAAGATGAATCTTTGGATGATCGCCATGCATCCCCGTCCTTTCGTATACCCACATAGATCAACGACACCTGTCAAAGACAGCTGGTAAGCACAATCGTACGTCAGTATGACGTCACGACCTCGTTTTCTCTTCGACTTCTCGTTCGGTTAGAATTAAACCAATTCGGTTCCGAAACAACCAAGGTATTTTTTAACGCAAAACCCTGAGCACCCGACGAACAAAATTTAAAATTCGAATTTGCCATCCTACTTTCAAATTTTGGGGGCAAACTGTTTGGGCAAAATTTCACAGGTCTCGACCGCGACCAAAAAATGTAAGATGCATGTCATGAGTTATACCTTGTATTAAGATAAGGTCCCGACGAAGACCCTAAGAACCTCCGTCATCCCTCCTAAAAGGTAAGTCGAGAGTTCCTCACGGCACTCGACCTCGACGTCGCCGGTTCCGCACGACCATCGCATAAAACCGTATGACCTCGACCGACTAACGCGTTATACAAACTGTTATATTTGTTTCAGTGTTTAATGCAGGAGTCAAAGTCATTTATGAACAAACGGCTATAACCGACGAAATCAGTTATGAGCATCTAAACTCACATTGAAGACGACGACCGTTACAAACAATCTTCAAGGCACTTAAAGATTCAATTAAAGTCATTCGAAGACTATAAAATCCCAGCTCAATCATCAGTTCAAGACACCTGATCAACACCGAATAACACAGAGAGAGATAGAACAAGAACATCGAACAACAGAAGCAAACACAAACACTCGAAGAATATTCATTCGAAGCAAAGAGATCATTCATAGAAGATCACTCTCGACGCAAGACTATCGCTCTCGACCAACAGTTTATACACAGTTTTCACACACGACGCACACTGTTTTTACATTCCAAACACTTGTACTTTACATTTCGAAGTCTTTTCTTCATTTGTATTGTAATCTCTGTACGATCGACACCCGGAACACCAAGGACATCGCCCCTGATTGGCGACCATAGTGCAGCGACGACATCCACTGTCGTCCGCAGGTTTTTTCCTCGTTGAGGTTTTTCTTGCGTCATCAAATCCTTTGTCTCATTTACATTTTTGTCTTTGTTGCACGCCTTTGTCGAAAGATTCCTTTCTTTAGTTGTTAAAGTCCACATCGACCTTAAGTTGTCTCTTTGGTGCGGTTTTTGGCATTAACAGGTTTCATGATCGCGAGGTTTCGACAATAAGGGAGACGACGTCATGTATTCTTTGAGCTTTTGCAATGCCTGTTCATGATCATCGGTCCAGTCGAAGCCTCTGTTTTTCCTGAGGACGTTGTAAAATAGGTGACATTTATCTGCAGATCGGGAGATGAACCTGTTTAGAGCTGCTACCCGACCAGTGAGCCTTTGGACTTCTTTGAAATTTTGAGGAGATTTGATCTCGACAATGGCTTTGATCTGGTCGGAATTGGCTTCGATGCCTCGGCGAGTGACCATATATCCTAGGAATTTTCCAGCACTAACGTCAAAGGAACATTTCGCTGGGTTGAGCTTCATGCTATACTTTCTAAGGATATCAAACGATTGCCTCAGATGCTCGACATGGTCGATCGCTTGTTTTGACTTGACCAGCATGTCGTCGATATACACCTCCATCGTGTCGCCGAGATGGTCTTTGAACATTTTATTCACTAGACGCTGGTAGGTAGAACCTGCATTTTTTAGTCCGAAAGGCATAACTTTATAACAGTAAATACCTCGGTCCGTCATAAATGCGGTTTTTTCTTGGTCCTCGACGTGCATTAAGATTTGATTATATCCAGAATAGGCATCCATGAACGTTAGTAGTTCGTGCCCCGCTGTCGCGTCGACCATGGCGTCAATATGAGGTAATGGAAAAGGATCTTTTGGCCAGGCTTTATTGAGGTCTGTGAAGTCGATACAGACCCTCCACTTTCCATTCTTCTTTGCTACAACCACGACGTTAGCAAGCTGTGGATCCCAGATTAACAAGTAACAATGAATATGAAACGATTAATCCTTTATTGATTGAATGCAGAGAGTTACAAGATTAGAATGATGAACAAACTCTCTCTCTAAACTCTGTTAAGCGCACGGCTAATCTCACCACTACTTCTCTAACCTAATTACCACCCTAATCACACATTAAATACCAAGGGCTTGACAGGCCCAAGCCCATTAGCCATAAAGCCCATTATCTTGAGAGGCTTTACAAACCAATAAATAACACTAATTATTTCTTTATATCACTTTCTATTTTATAGGACTTTTAGTCCTAACAATCTCCCCCTAAAGTTATATAAAGAAAAAATACGAACTAGAACTCTTCCGATCTTGATCTTCTCTTCGTCTTGAATCTTTGAAGCACTTTAGTGTTGCTTGTCTTCATATCTTTCACGCTCCCCCTTGAAATATGCTCTTGGTCTTCTTAGTATCACGAGTTGAACCACGAGTTGAATTAGCTTTGAAAACTTCAGCACTTTGTTAAACGGATAGAAGAACCATGCACGTTGTAATATTTTCAGCACAGGTTATAACAGTTACTCCCCCTCAACTTTTGCTTACTCCCCCTCAACTTGATAGTCTGGGTCTTTGAACTTTTATAACGTTTTTCCCCCTCATGATGATGATCTTTGTCTTTGAATTTGTACCAGTTCTCCCCCTCATGATGATTAGGAGCATCCTGAGCATCATGTAACTTCAAAGACAACACTGATGAGTAGCAAAAGTACCAGATAAAATGTTAAGTAGCCAAAATGGGGTAATCATCTAACACAGAAACACAATAGTAACTGTTACCACAACAATTAAAATAATTGTGTGGCCTATGTTCAGAGTTGGCATCGGGGTATCTCTGATAGGACTTCCAGTTATCACTGAAGTAAAATATTAAAAATTACCTCTCAAACTGTTCCGGCAATATCACGAAGATATGCAATGGGAATCACAAAGACTCGTGCATGTGTGAAAGAAATAAATTATATCGATTTGGCTCAAAAAATGATTTAACCTGGGACTCAAGTTAAAAATCAATTGACACAGTGAATAGAATATGAAGTTCGGAGACCGGAGCTGATGTCTTCCTTTTTCAATATCTATGACCTCCGAGTGAGGAATAGATAGATTATGTGCTAAATCTCTGTGCATTTATAAAACAAACATCTTTTGTGAGATGCTTGAGTGGCTAGGTGGGGTGACACAAGTTGTCGACACTGGGTCCATGTCTGTTTCAATATTCATCTCCAAAGAACGAGAATGAATAGATTGTGTGGTTACCCGGCTAACTGACTCGGTTTGGTAAGGACCAATATGTCTTTTAAGTCCTGTCACATTCTCACCATTTTTTTTCACTCCAAACTCGTCTATACATCTAGACCCCTCACTGTTATCTAAAAAGGATGTGTTTCTTGGGTAGGTCCTTCCGGTTCTGGATAGACCATAGAAACGATGTAATTCCTAACACTCTTTGAATGAACCAATAAAACATTAAGCACACATTGAAGTACGAGTTCTAAATTGGCATGTTTAGAAGTCAATCTTTTAAGAACGAGTCCTGATCTGAGTTGATCAGAAGTCATTATAAAATGTGAATGAAGATCAAAGAACAAGGTCAAGCGCGACTAGGATGACTCAGTAAGCACAGTGTTTGCAACAAATGAAACAATTGATCAGAAAGTTTAATTGTGAAGAACAAGTCACAATTAATTTACCAGAGAAGAACTGAATCATTAGTAAGTAAGGACGTACTATGAGAACAAAATTGGAATTCAAGCGGGTGTATTTCCATCGAAAAATCAACAAAATATGTGAGACATGGAAATAACTAAATCAAAGAAAATATAACACGTGGCAATTCTGGAATTTAAAAACGGAGAAAAACAAACTCAAGTATATGTCAAATACCTGATGCTCCCCCTCAAATGTGGCACAACCTTCGAACGCAGTCATGTGAAAATAAAATTCTGTATATTATCACACATGAAATCCCTGCAAAAACAGATCAAAAAGATTTTGGTATCCATGCTTTGATGGATCCTTGGTGGTTAGATGTCTTGACTTTAATATGGGGATTGGGGATGCTATAGGTACCATACCAGTTGTTCACATACCTTGGATGTACAAAGTCACTTTTTCCACAATAAGTGCAGCAGATCTTTGCTCGGTTTAGACTAATTAGCTTAGCTATAGGGTAAACATGAGCACGTGAGCCAGTCTTGGAAGTAAATGTCTTTGTATCAACTACAGGAGAATTATGAGACTTGTTTCCATCACTGTCTTCTGTAGTTGATTTCTTTCTCCAAACCATTTTTACATTTCTAAGAACATGATTATCTGAAGAATCATGAAGCTCACTGTTAGAAGAACTAGAGTAATAAGATTGTCTTTTGTGAGACTTACCGGTTTTCGGGCGTTTCTTTGACCGTCTTTTAGATTTTGAATTTGAAGAATTGGTCTTAGAAACATATTTGGAGTTGGAACATTCTCCCTTTTTAAAATTAACCGGTGAAGGCATTTTCTCAAGAAGGTGAATGTGACTTGCAAGCTTAGGAGCAACATCAATCTTAGAAAAATCATCTTCATGACAAGGAGTGGAATTCATAAGCTCAGAAAATCTTCTTGCAGAATCAGGTGGAGTGTCGCCATCAGAGTCAGACGAGGAGTCATTCGCAAAGGGATTATCAAAAATCAGAAAAAGATTCTTTTGAACAGAATCGGGTTCGATGGCCTTACCTTTATCCTTAAAGCTCAAATCCTTGTCATTTGAGGCATCAGACACTCCGATAAAGGCTTTGCACGAGGAACTATCTGAATAGATCGGAGCTTCGTCAAACGAGATTGTTTCAGGTGTGACCGGCGTCATTGGAGTATCAACAGAATTCCCCTTAGCCATTCTCAGCGTTAAAGCTTCTGTCGCTAGCACGGACAGCTGAGAGGTCAACTTAGCAATCTCGGTTCGATAGATCGCTCTTTCAGATTCGGGTAGTGTCTCGGGTTTAGTCTGTTTGAGCTTTTCAATAGAATCTAAAAGTACAATCCTTTCGGTTTCATAAATGACCTTATCTCTCGCAATTGACTCTTCCAGTTTAAAAATAATATTTTCCAAAATCAGAGGTGGAACATAACGTTTCAACTCTGTTTGATCATTAGAGTCTTCATCTGCGGTTGCCGGAACAGGAGGCGGAGTCTCAACCGTTTTGGCAAGAGAGCAGATGTCAAAATAGTCATTGGGGAGATAAGGAATTTTGCTGTTTAAATACGATGCATTAAGCGTTTCGTACACGAAAGGAATTTGTACATTTATGTTCTTCCTAGGCGGCGCATCATCCGATTTCGTGTTATTTTCCGAAGAGGAATTATCCGTTTTAGGTTTTGCCTCTATTGGAGGTAGAGGTATGGCGGTTTGTCTTTTAAAGTCCTCAAACTCCTCATCTTCCTTAGATGCCTTAGTCCACTTGATTTTGTACTCTGGATATATCTTGTCTAAGCCCATGAAATCAAATTCATAAAGAGTGGGGACCTTCGACAAGACTTTCTTTAGGTAGCACGGATTATCATATCCGAGTCCCCAAAGCGAGTTGTAATATTTGAACTCCTTAGGCTTGTTCAAGTGGATGGTTTGTTCAGATTGACCAAGTTTGTAAAGTTTGGATTCAAACTCCTTAAGCTTAGTGGTCAACTTTTCATTTTCTTTTAAAACATTTTCTTGAACTAAGATGCTTTTAGAATACTCCTCCTGAGACTTCTCTAACTTTTGAGTATATTCAGATATTTGGGTCTCGAGGAGTTTAGCTCTTTCTGAATAGGCCGAGCACTCAGTTTGATAGTTTTCTATCACACATTTGTCCTCAGCCTTTTCAATCGCTAGCCTGCCTATGGCATCATATTTGATTTTAGCCTCGGCTTCTAGTTTAGAGATATGCGCTTCTAAAAGAGAAACTTTCTCTTTGAGCTCAGAGTAAGTCGGATAAGACATTGTTACTTGACAAAAGTGATCGTGAGACAATTCAAGATATCGATCAAAAGCAGACAGGGTTTACTGATCCGGAAATGAAAGCATGTTCAGTTTACTGTGGTGTGATCGAACTCATAGTTGTAGATGTTTTTAGCAGAAAACATTCCCAGAGAATATGTTCAGAATCATATTTTGAGTAACCCTGTAAAATTTCATTGCAAAATACTGATTTTTGAGCGAGTTATGATGATTTGAAGTTATGAAAGTTCAAAAATCACAAAACCTAAAAATCCGAAATTTATAGCTTCCGGTATTAGAGTCCCGCAAAAGGAAAGTCCTGTAATTGAGAAGTCCCGCAACTGGGAAGTCACAGAGAAATACCGGGAGTTGTGATACCAGGACTGGCAAACCAAGTCCCACAACTGAGTAATACCGGGACTAAATTAGGTACCGGGAGATGTAATACCGGGAGATGGAGTACCGGGAGATGTTCACTACCGGGAGATAATTATACCGGGAGTTGTTCACTACCGGGAGATATCAGCACCGGGAGTAATCACTACCGGGAGATATCAGCACCGGGAGTTATCACTACCGGGAGATAACTATACCGGGAGTTATTCACTACCGGGAGATATCAGCACCGGGAGTTATTACTACCGGGAGATATCAATACCGGGACTTCGAAAACAAATCAGATACAAGAAAAACTTACCCGGTTCGATGAATTTCTGCAGTCTTGATGAGAAATAATCTGCAAAACTTAGTACTAACAAGAAAACTAGCCCAAAAATACACGAAAACAATACTAAACCGAATCAACTAGTACTTTTGACAAGAAAATTTGATAATTTTCACAAACAGGGAGCAAAAAACCAAATCAAGAATTTTAAAAATCAGGGATTTTTACTCAACCAAACGATTTGAAAAACGCAGATATATCTTAGAAAACGAATGAGAAGAATTTATCAAGCCTCAATTTTGGGTTTTAACACCAAAATCAAAGCAATCAAAAATTCTTGAGATGAACACAATACGTACTTTGAATGATCAAGAAAAAAACCAGAAAAATACCTTTGAATCGATAGCTTTGTCCTCTGCTCCGATACCAATTGTGGATCCCAGATTAACAAGTAACAATGAATATGAAACGATTAATCCTTTATTGATTGAATGTAGAGAGTTACAAGATTAGAATGATGAACAAACTCTCTCTCTAAACTCTGTTAAGCGCACGGCTAATCTCACCACTACTTCTCTAACCTAATTACCACCCTAATCACACATTAAATACCAAGGGCTTGACAGGCCCAAGCCCATTAGCCATAAAGCCCATTATCTTGAGAGGCTTTACAAACCAATAAATAACACTAATTATTTCTTTATATCACTTTCTATTTTATAGGACTTTTAGTTCTAACACAAGCCAATCGGGGTATTTTACCTCTCGAATCTTCCATGTCTTGAGAAGGTTGTCGACTTCGTCATTTATCACCTTATTCCTTTCAGCAGCAAATTTCCGTCGCTTCTGCTTGATAGGTTTGAACGATGGGTCGACGTTGAGCTTGTGAGAGATGACGTCAGGATCTATGCCGACCATATCTTCATGCGACCAGGCGAAACAATCAGCATGTTCCTGCAAAAAAGATATTAACTTTTCCCTGAGGCAAGGATTGAGAGACGACCCGATTAAGACTTTTTGGTCAGGCTTGCTTGAATCTAGAATGACTTCCTCCAGGCGATAATCGTTGACTGCTTTAAGTGCATCTTGTGCATTTTCGAGTCCTTCATGTGCTGGGTCAGCGGATTGTTCGTTATTCGCCATTTTCCTGAAACAGAGAACAGAAGAAACTCCAAGAAAACGTAAGTAGGACGCACGTTTGTCGAAGATTTTCTCTAGATGGGGTCCCACGGATGGCGCCAAACTAATAATGCCAAAAATTGCACCAAAGGGACAACTTAAGGTCGATGTGGACTTTAACAACTAAAGAAAGGAATCGTTCGACAAAGGCGTGCGACAAAGACAAAAATATAAATGAGACGGAGGATTTGATGACGCAGGAAAAACCTCAACGAGGAAAAAATATGCGGACAACAATGGATGTCGACGCTGCACTATGGTCGCCAATCAGGGGCGATGTCCTTGGTGTTCCGGGTGTCGATTATACAAAGATTATAATACAAATGAAGGGAAAGACTTCGAAATGTAAAGTACAAGTGTTTGAAATGTAAAAACAGTGTGCGTCGTGTGTGAAAACAATGTGTAAACTGTTGGTCGAGAGTGAAAGTCTTGCGTCGAGAGCGATCTTCTATGAATGATCCCTTTGCTTCGAATGAATATTCTTCGAGTGTTTGCGTTTGCTTCTGTTGTTTGATGTTCGATCGTTCAGTGTTCTATCTCTCTTCCTGTATTATTCGATGTCCTGAAACTGAGGATTGAACTTGAGATTTATAGTCTTCGAATGATTTTAATTGAATCATTAAGATCTTTGATGATTGTTGTAACGGTCGTCGTCTTCAATGTGGGATTAGATGCTCATAACTGATTTCGTCGATTATAGCCGTTGTCCATTAATGACTTTGAGTCCTGCATTAATCACTGAACAAATATAACAGTCGTATAACGCATTAGTCGGCCGAGGTCGCATAATTCTACCCGACGGTCGTGCGAAGTAGGCGACGTCGAGGTCGAGTGTCGTGAGGAACTCTCGACTTACCTTTTAGGATGGACGACGGAGGTTTTTTGGGTCTTCGTCGGGGCCTTATCTTAATACAGGATATAGTTCATAACATGTGTCTTACCTTTTCTGGTCGTGGTCGAGACTGGTGAAATTTTGCCCAAACAGCGACTACGTCCTCCGACGAGTATTCCAAAGCACTCAAGAGCTCAATGCAAGTAAGCTTTCCACCAAGTGGGAAGGTCCTTATCGTATTTCAGAAGTCGTGGATAAAGGTGCCTATCGGCTCCAAACCCTCGACAATCAAGATGTCCCACGTAGCTGGAATGCGACACATTTGAAAAGGTATTTCTTCTAAGTCTTTTTCCTTTTCTCATACAATTTTTGTTCATCGCGACGATTACTGACTTAAGCATCGGAGGGTCGTTGGCTAGCCAACGACCAACCTTTGATATTGTTCCGTCGCAGAATCGCACGACCTAAGTTGTTAAGTCTTCTGTACGACTTCAAGATCGCACGACACGAGTAATCAGGTCTATGACTTGATTATCCCTTCGCAAGGACACATGATCTAGATTCATCGTATGATCTAGTTGAACGATCATAAGGTCTAACAACCCCTCGATCTAAGTTTTTTAAACTTAGAAAAATTTCATGTTCTGAATGAACGCTTTGGTCGTATGCATTTATGTTTTTCCACACAATTTAAAAGTCTTACGATTTATGTACTGATCATTGTATTATAATGTATGCCTAAGTCGCGTGTCTTCTTATTCATTCTGTACTTAATAAATTTCGCAATTGATATTATATTTATCTACGACGTGTATGGGTCAAAATAATACACGAGTGCGATTGAAAAGTAAAATTCGTTCATAAAATAATCGGTTACATTCCAGTGGCTCGATCACCAACGATTGAGCAATAAAAAGCAAAAATACTATAAAGAAAATCTTTCCTAAGGCTGAAGAGGAATGTCGGTCGCATCCTTACTTGAGGCCTCACCCTTGGAACCTTCATTCACCTCTTCCTCCTCGATCTCTTTCTCGTCATCAGAGTTGAGATCTCTTTCAGTCCCGACGTCCCGCAAGAAGAAGGCAAGCTCGTCCGACGCCGACGCCAAAGGATTTTTGCCCGACAAGTGTCGTCGCATGATAGCCGCCCGTGCGGTGAATCGAGCCAAGGCAAAAATGGATTTAGCTTCGTCCTTGAGCTCCTTCACCTCCTTTTCCAGCTCCGCCACCCTAGACCGTGAATCCTCAGCTTCTTTTTCATTCACAACCAAGGATTCCTTAGTCCTGTCCAGCTCATCCCTTTGATCGGCGATCATGGACAAAGACTGCTTCAGATGATGGTTTGCCTCGTCCTTTGCACGTCCGACGACTTCTAACTATTTTAGGGCCTCGTCGAGACGTTTGAACATAGCCTCTTCGCGCTCTAGGGCAACCTTCTCCCTATCCAACGCCGCGTTCCCCCTCTCGTAGACAGAAGACACCAAACCCCTTATCTTCACCGTTTCCGCGTGTAAGGCAAGGGAAGATTGGAACGCCTGTAAAAACATAAACGAACATGTTAGTAAACGCTCGACAAAGATTAAAAACACTGAGACACAATTTTTGAAAGAAAAACTTACCATAAACGCCAGTCCGGCTACATGAGATCCCGTCTCCTCGACCGGGAATCCCTCGAAACGCTCCCTGAAAGAAGGGAGCAGATACTTCCCCAGATGAGGAAACAAATCCATCCCGTCCAGGACATTGGTAGCCATAAAGTCTGACGGCAACGTAAAGTTGACCATCGTGACCTTATCCTCTCTCGTCGCATGGCCCTTTTCCTCGTTGGCCGACGAAGGGGTCGACGTGGTAGACGGAGATTTTGCCGTTTTCATCGGAGGCGCCGAACTAATGGGTGTTGCATCGATCGCGCTAGAAGACGTCTTCGTCTTCGCAGGTGATGCGACCGACACCTTTGCCTTCTCAGGCGTGATGACTCTCGACGAGTCATCAACCCTCGAAGACGGTTCCCTCAGAATCGTCATCCTCGTTTTCTTTGGAAACTCAGAACCAGTGGTCGAGGTGTTTTGCCTCTTTTCCTTGCCCTTGCGGGCAAGTTCAAGTTGAGCTGCCCTTTTGGCACTGGCAGTCGACACCTTTGCCTGAGACTCTCCTGGAAACAACGAAGAGAAAAATGTTACACAATGGACGTAAGAGAAAAGATCGAAGTCAAGTAGAGATAAATAAAACGCTTACCAGTCATCTCTTCTTCTTCTCTCTCGACTCTTCCTCTGTCTCCTCTTCTTCCTCCTCCTCCTCACGTTTCTCTCCCCGGTTCTCTCCTAGATACACCACATCTTCGTCGTCGTCGTCGTCCACCAGATGTCGTATGAAAAACGATCGCTCCGCAAAGCTGAATTCCAAGAATGTGTCGATCTTTGCTTGAGAGTTGGCATAGGGCTTCACGTCCTCAAACTTAATATCTGTCGACACATAGAAGACAGGTTAAAAACAAGTTGAAAATTAACACACGACATGCGACAAAAAGCTAAAAAACCTCTCCCGACATATTCCAGCCGACCCTAATCCAGCCGCTCTCATAATCAATAGTCGGCTTACGAGCAAACGCGTACCTGGTCTTCCACTTACGGTCATTTACAACGGTCTTTAGGACCAAGGTGCGATCGCCCTTAAATCTAGAAAACAGGCTATAGCGATGGCACCCATCCTTCTTGACTTGATAAGCCAAGGGGAGGTCACGCACATTCATGAGAGACTCCCATTTTTCGGTAAGGCACTCAATCACCTGTACGACTCGCCAGAACTGAGGCATTAATTGGCCCGATGCTAAATCGAACTCGAGCATAAACGCCTTAGCTAAAGGCGAGTATGTCCATTGGAATCCTATCTTAAATGGGTACTCGTATATCACGATATACCCCTCAGGACACTCATTTGGTCGGGTCTGACCTGCTCTAATTAATTTAATCCCCGCAGGGATTTTTGCTAGACTTCTAAGGTCGTCTAGATCATCTTGTTCTCGGATAGAACTTATAGGTTCAGTCGACATTTCTAAGCAGACTTACAAAAGATCAAGAAATCGTACCTTATATAGGCGCTCTAAAAAAACCTTGAAATTCCTAATCGACTCAAAGATCCTTGCAGATTTAGAAAGGATTTGGCGAAGAGCAGCAAGAAATCAAGAAGAATCTCTCTCTAAAACTCTCTGAAATCGTAAAAAAGGAAAATATCCATCGTGGGTCTCTATTTAAGTAAATAATCGTGTCAGGTCGAGTCATTCGATGATCGACACGTGCTCTTGCCTTTTCGTATGCACACACGGATCGTCGACACCTGGCACTCTTAGCTATTAGGCACGATCGCATGTCATCATGACGTCACAAACTTATCCCCTTTTCGACTTCCCCTTTAGTTAGAATTAGACCGATCCAGTTCCAAGGCAACTGAAGTGACTTTTGACACGTGTCACGAGCATAGACGTCCGTCTGACAAAATTCAAAACTCAAAAAATTGCTTCTTCATTTTAAATTTCGGGGACAAACTGTTTGGGTAAAATTTCACCAGTCTCGACCACGACCAAGATAGGGAGGACATTTATTACACTTTTCCATAATAAGGTAAAAAAATCATAATACTTTATCCCCTGATCAAAGTTGGAATCGAAAGTTACACGAAGCTTTTATGGAGTCAATAAAGGCATTCGAAGACTATAAATACAAGGATTCCATCCTCATTTGCGGATCATCACAGACACCCTGAATCAACTGAACTCTGAAGAACACTAAAAGCAAAGAATTCCCTCTCAAAAGATCGCTCTCGACGCACGGTTCCTACGCACGACACTTAGTTTTTACACACGACGCACCGGTTTTTTACATTTAAAGTCTTCCTTTCATCTGTATTGTAATCACTGTACGGTCGACACCTGAAACATAAGGACATCGCCTCTGTTTGGCGATCATAGTGCATCGACGACCCCCAAAGTCGTTCGCGGGTTTTTTCCTCGTTGAGTTTTTTCCCGCATCATCAAAATCTTTGTCTCATTTACATTTTATGTCTTTGTCGTACGCTCTGTCGAAAGATTCCTATTATTTAGCTGTTAAGCTCCACAATCAACCTTAAGTTATCCTTCATGACGATTTTTGGCATTAACAGTATTTGTTGGTCCCGAAGGCCTATACAAGTTTGTAGAAGGGGGGGGGGGGGGGGGGGGGGTTGAATACAAACACACAAATTTTACTTTTCTAAATTGTTTATTGATAAATCATTAACAATTTACAACTTGTTGCGGAGACAAGATTAAGGATAAACCTAAATCTAAACAAGTTGGAACACTAAGGTTTCTTGCACTAAGAGAGATAAGGAAATTACTAATAATAACCTATCTGAGATAAGAGATTTGAACTTGTCCAGAGTTAGCAAGTTACTTCAAAAGAAGTGAGTTCATCTCTTTATATACTGCATGCATTTAATGCAAGTCAGTATATACTTTACACGTGTCATCAGCTGGTTGGTTGCATGTCATTGACCTTGGTTGACAACCTTAGTAGCCGTATGGATGAATAGTGTAGTATCAGAGTGGTTGTACGATTTCAGATTTTTGGAGGTTCTTTTCTGACATTTCGTACGGAGGCGTGCAAGGGTGGTTAAGACAAAAGTACTTTGTACGGAGGACTTCATGATCAGCTTTCGTTGATTCAGCGATTATCATTTACTATTCAGCAGATGATAAAGTTCAGCGATAGCTGAAGTCTTGTACTTGATACTTCACGTTGAGTGGACAAATCTGAGTCTTCGCTGATCCGCATCAGTTCATTAGGAGACTTGTCGCTGGTTCTTGAGCTTGATCTTCGACTTCAGCGTAGAACCTTTGTTGACGTGAAACTTGTCTTCAGGGATCATAAGTAAACAACTAACTTATCAGCGATCATCATAATGACTGAACAGACTCAGCGCACTAATGATGAACAGTGTTCGCTGAATGTTTAATTTAAAAAGCGAGAGTTCCTATCAGCGGTACTGGAAGATCTTAGTACTTATCAGCGATAGTGAAACTCTGATACATATTGTTTACTTACAATTTTCACTAAGTATATAAGAGAGGGTCATTATTAAATCACTGAGGGTTTGGATCAACAATCTCCCCCTATTTGATTATGACATAGCAACAAAGAGAATTGCTATTTAATGAAAACATAAGGATAAAAAGAACTCATAAAATATTTGTCCCTTTTACTGTTTTCTGGGATCTTTTCAGTACTGATGAAGTAAAGTACGTTCGCTGAAATCTTTCTTTAAAATATTTGAATCAGGTTACAATGAAGAACAGAAAGATTACAAGTACGAGCGAAATAATTTACAAGTACAGAAGGATAACTGATACAATAGAGAAAAAGGAGATTATATCAGTTTTCAAAGGGTTCTTCCTTAATGAGAAGTTCATCAAGGGTCTTTTTAGTGGGGATCATCCAGTCAGGAACCGTTACGCCTTGTTTTCTTTTGTTCAGCGCTTCTTCAAAGATCAAGGGTTTTAGGTGTCGTGCCTGAATGTCTTTTCTGAAGTAACACCAGTAGATAAGATCTCTGAGCTGTTCAATTGGAGTGATTGGAAGCTCAGCGATCCGTTGAAAACATTTACGTCCGTCGTGGTCGAGAAAGAATATTCCATAAGGATTACTGATGACTTTACCAGGGACGAAAAGTTCACATGGTGGCAAAGAAATGTCAAGGGCAGATAGATCAGGGTCAGGACCAAGCACTTCAGCGCGAGAGAAACCAATTCCAGTTTCATTTCGTATGACAGGTCCTGAGTTTGAATCTTGACGTTTCTTCTTTGGAGAGGCCCTTTTTCTTTTCAGCTTAAGATCAGGAAGAGGAGGAATGTCCACACAAGAAGATATCAAATCGATCTGTCTGTTTATCAGCTTTTCGAAATGATCCTTGTACTTAGATTGTGACGATTGGATAGCTAACCTCATCTCCAGCCATTCAGAGAGACCATACCTTTTTACAGTGTCAGCGTGAAAGGTTTCAGTTTGGCCATCTTCTCTGAAAAGTTTGATGTCAACAATAGGTACTCCGATAGAGGTTCTTCCAGAGATGAATACGTTGTTGATCTTCGCTGGACGATATCTGAAGTGAATTTTCTCTTTACACCAGATCAGGGTGGTCTGAGAAACTTCAGTTTTCTTTTCCACGATCTTCTGGGCTTCTTCCCAAAGCTTTCGTTGGATTTGAATGGGAACACGTTTCAGCTTGGGGTCTTTGACAGATTATTGAGTAAGCTTGATTGCGTATTCTCTGTCTTTCTCTTCAGCTTCCTTTCTTTCAGCGATGAGGCGTTCAGCTCTGAGGTGTTCCTTGTATTCAGCTTTTGAAATTCTGAACTTAGGAGGAACTGAAGGCAGTTGATCACGCCTTAGAATGATTCGCTGATCCTCAAATCGCTTTATTATTTCCTCTTTTCTCTTTTGATCCTCTTCACTCAGCTTTTGAGGAGCTGAGGAAGGTCTGTTTCTGTGCGAGAGAGGTTGTTCTTCTGGTTCATCAGTCTCAGAGATCAAATCTAAGACTGGGATTATTTCATCAGCAGCAACTGGCTTTATTTGTGAAGTCGCAGTAGTAGAACCTTCAGCGACATCCTCAAACAGGGGAGAGGACTAGCTGAAACACAACGATCTTACAAATAAGAACATGGGTAGAAGAACTTGGGTAGAAAGAGAAAGATAAATATGTTCAGGTGTAGGCTAGGGTAGTAGAACTTATAGTGTGGAGGAGGGATGGAGTAAGAGATGTTTAGTGTACCTGACAAACCGGCTTTTCAAGCAAGATCATCAGATTGTCATCTTTAGCGACGCTTTTGCCTTTGCCTTTCTCAGCTCCAGAGGCTGAGGGGTTTGTCTTTGTCCGCTCCCCTGTTGGTTCATTTATTGAAATCCCCTTAAGAGCTTTGATCCTTGGGGCAGGTTTGACGATAAAGAAGTCATCGTCATCTTCGTCATCATCATCATCATTATTTGGAGAAGAAGATGGTTCATCATCAGGGATGTCGACGACTTCATCATCTTCTGCTTCAGATTCTTCAGCGTCTTCTTCGAGTTGCTCCCCCTCAGATACAGAGGCGAGCTTCTCGGTTCCCTCAGGGTTTTCATCTCCCTGAGGTCCAGCGATAAGATCTTCATTCTTCTCTCCCCTGATAGATTCATCATGGGAAAGGTCTTCAGCGCTCTTTTCAAGATCTTCAACGCTCTTATCCTCGGGATGTTCAGCGCTCTTCTCAAGATCTTCAGCGCTCTTCTCCCCCTCTTTTTCATGATGACTGGGGGAGGAATGGGTAGACTCAGCATTTGTATTTTCTCTGTCTTCTTGGCCAGAGATTTTAATACAACTTTCAATCGCTGCTAATCTGTCTTCAAGGCCAGATATAGCAGGATTGATCTTTTCCAGCTCTTTGCGATCCGCCGCTGTGAAAGTTTCCAATGCAGGGGCAGGGGTCGGTTCAGGAGCTGGAGTAGTTTCTTTGTTGAGTAGCTGCTGGATCATCGTTTTCATCTCACCAACGTCGGTCTTTACAGAGCCTAAGTCAGTCTTTACAGCTGACATATCACCTTCTAGTGCTCCAACCTATGTCTTCAGCGTTGTTACTTCGCCAGACATGGAGGAAACGGAGTTTTTGAGTGAGGTGTAGTCAGTGTAGATGTCAGCGAGCACTTTGGCGAAATCGCTGAGAGTCTTATCAACAATCTTGATGTCGTCTGTGGAAGCTTTCTTTTCCACCACCGTTGTCAGCTTTGTCAAATTCTCTCCAGCGTTTGTTACAGCTGAAGAGTTGTTGCAAAGAGTAGTGGTGAGATCTGTCAGCTTGGTTTCCACGGACTTCAGAGAGGCGTTGATGTCTCCCAAATTAGGACCTGTAACAGATAAGTACTTGTGAACAAAGGAAAGCTCAGAAGTTTCAGGTTTAGTTACAGTGTATAGGATTTTATTTGTACCTGCAGGAGGATTGATGAACTCGTCAAAGTTGCAAGTTCTTGAAAAATGTTCCATATCCTCTTCGAAAGTACGGTGAGGTATGGTGATCTCTGCAGGTCCTTTCTTCATCATTCGTTGAGAAGCGTCAGCGGTGGCTTCTGGAACGATGGCATCTCCAGTGTTCATTGGAGGAGTGTCCAAGTGAGTGGAGGGAGAAGCGAAGGGTAAGAATAGGGTTCGGGTTCTGAGTTCAGCGTTGGAATCGCTGAGAATCACTTCATCAGTCTTTTGAGAGACTGAGGGAGGTTGGGTAGTTTCCAAGTTTCTAACCTCAGCGTTTGGAGACGCTGAAGTCTGGATTGGAGGGATGGCTTGCACGGGTGTGGCAGAGCGTACCACGGAACTTTCCTTCAGCTCTTCAGAATGAGCTGAGGAGTCTTCAGCATGGAATTGCTGGGGTTGCTCCTTGGTTTTCTTGATCCTTTTGGAATCAAGTTGGGTTGAAGAGTGTTTCCTTTTCTTAGAAGGAGAGGATTTTGTGGCCGGGGTATCAACGATGGGTATTGTCGCTGAAGGAGCCACAGAAGTCGAAGAATTAGGGTTAAGAAGAGAGAGAAGGGTAGAGAGACATACCTCATTGTCGACAGGATTGAAATCGAGCACCTTAGGGCCAACCTGAGAAAGTTTCAGGTCACCCTCTTGAGGATAGCTGTCCTTCAGGCCATATTGGAAGATGGCGCTGATGAAACGGGGGTAGGGAACCTATGCAGGTCTGTCAGCAGCAGAATCTACTCTTTGTATTAGGTCATCATAAATGATAGATGCCCAGTCAATATGTAGACCTTTCAGCAGTGCGTAGCCCATAGCCTGCTGAGGTTGAGCGGCTTGATCAGAGGAGCCGGTCTTTGCTGTCATGCAGCTGATCAGGTGTGCGAAGATGAAATTCATCTCGCTGGGCATTTTGGACTTCTTTATCAGCGTCAGCTTCTTCTCGGGCTTCTTGTCCCTTCCAGTTTCCCAGATGTAACCCATTGCATCAAAAAATGCAATAAGAGCTTCTTTGTCAGCATGCTTCTTATGGTCAGGGAATGGAACAAACAGTTTTTCTTTGGTAGTATTGGGAAGGTTCAGGGCTTTTCGAATGATTGCGGGGGTTATCTTAATTGTGCCATACTCAGTATCGCTGAGTATGCAATCGATGGTTTTGGATGCATCTTTGGCGGAGGGTAGCTGAGTGTGTCTGGCAGAGTACCAGAACTGGGATAGTAGTAGCTGACTTGCGGGAGGTGTGATGGTCAGGGCTGTTGAAATGCAGCAGTTTTTCAGGAAATTCACAGCATCATCCAGATGTGTGACTTGCTTTCGAGGAGGAAACTCGAGAAGCGCAGAGAGGTTGTTGACCTTAGTCCAATCTAGTTGATCCAGCTTGAACTTAACCTGAGGGGCTTTGATGATGTCCACTTCCTCAGAGTCAGCGGAGATGTTCTCAGCAGTTACATTGATCTTTGAAGTTGCCATTTCTCTGTATTATCAGTTCAACCAAAGATGTTAACAAATAAGAATTGTCTTAATATGGAAAGAATTTCCATTAAGATGATTCGAATTTTGTCCATTTCATTCAGACAAAAATGTCTTAATGAAGATTAGGGTTTTTCTTGATTTTTGACAGAAATGTAAAACCCATAAAGTCTTGTATTCCAGTTTCTAAAAGAAAACTGGATACGAATGAAGAACAAGTTTAAGATTTAGATTTAAAACTTGAAGAACAACCATGAAATGGTTGTGTTCATAAAACCATGAAAGAAATGATTTTATTTTACAAAGTTCTGTTGTTTGATCTTGTTTAACACAATGATAAGATCAGAAACAAGTTAAGCATTTGAAAAAAATAAGAACATATTAACCTTGATGTTTGATGAAGAAGATGATGAACAGTTCTTTGAAGATTTGAGAGCACAAATGCAACAGTAATTCTTTTCTTGCGGAGAAAGATTGATCGCGTAAAAGACAAATATAAACCAAGAGTTTGTTTATATAGAGATTTTAGAAAGAGAAAATCTTTGAGCGGGAAAAGATTTTCATCATGACACGGACACGTGTTTGCATTTGATTGGAAGTTTGAACGAAACGTGCAAACGTGTGTCAGAAAGAAATCGTGCCTGGTGTTATCCGTTGCAATGACGTCACAACTGTCCTTTCATATTCTTGGTTGTCTCTGAGGTTTTGAAAAACTCAGGGACTCTTTGAAAACATGAAACACTGAATAGAAATATCAGTGAGGGTTTTAAGAAATTTCAAAAAGTCGTTGTTAAGGAAGAGATATTCAGCGATGCAATTTATTTTGAAATCTTGCATTTTCATGCGTTTGTCAGAGAGAGAAAACATACCTTGATATCAGCGAATCAAGTTTATTCAGAGAGAAGATGATAAAATGGATTATATAAGTTGATTTTATCCTATCGCTGATCAATGTGAACCGCTGAAGATTTTATCCTTCAAAGTTCAGCATTCCAAGCTCGCTGATGAGAAAGTTGAATCTTGTCTCATCAAGAGGTTTGGTAAACAGGTCAGCTAACTGATAATCAGTTGGAATAAAATGAAGTTCTATATCACCATTCATCACATGATCTCTGATAAAATGATATCTGATTTCGATGTGTTTTGTCTTTGAGTGTAGCACTGGGTTGTTTGCTATAGCGATGGCACTAGTGCTGTCGCAATAGATTGGAATTTTGGAGAGCTGAAGATCATAGTCTAGTAGCTGATTTCTCATCCACAAGACTTGAGAGCAACAGCTTCCAGCGGCTACATATTCAGCTTCAGCTGTGGAAGTGGACACTGAGTTTTGCTTCTTACTTGTCTAACTTACCAGCTTTCCACCCAGGAGCTGACATCCTCCTGTGGTGCTTTTCCTATCCATTTTGCAACCTGCAAAATCACTGTCTGAATAGGCGGTTAGATCGAATCCTGAGTCTTTGGGATACCAAAGGCCTAGATTCGCTGTACCCTTAAGATATCGAAAGATTCGCTTTACATCTTTCATATGAGATATCTTAGGTTCAGCTTGATATCGTGCACACAGACATGTTGCAAACATAATATCGGGTCGGCTAGCTGTAAGATACAATAGTGAGCCGATCATCCCACGGTACAGCGTGACATTGACAGGAACACCCTTTGTGTCTTTATCAAGTGTCAGCGGTGGTGCCATAGGGGTTTTCATAGCTGAACTTTCAGTTAAGTCGAATTTCTTCAGCATATCTTTAACATATTTTCCCTGATTTATAAAAGTTCCTTTTTCAGTTTGCTTAATCTGAAGACCAAGGAAATATGTTAGTTCACCCATCATGCTCATTTTATACTCATCTTTCATTCTATCAGCGAAACGAGTACAAAGTTCAGGGTTAGTAGAACCAAATATAATGTCATCAACATATATTTGAACTAGAATGATATGACCTTTCACTTTTCTAAAAAATAGAGTTTTGTCAATTTTACCTCGCTCAAATTTTTCAATATGGAGATAAGTGGAAAGAGTGTCATACCATGCACGTGGAGCTTGCTTTAAGCCATAAAGTGCCTTGTCCTGTTTATAAACATAACCTGGACGCTTAGGATCTGAGAATCCTGGAGGTTGTTCCACGTAAACTTCTTCATTCAGCTTTCCATTCAGAAACGCTGACTTAACATCCATCTGATGTACATTGAAGTTTTTGTGTACAGCATATGCTAAGAAAAGACGAATAGATTCAAGTCTTGCTACTGGAGCAAATGTTTCGTCATAATCTATGCCTTCCTCTTGTCTGTATCCCTGAGCAACAAGACGAGCTTTGTTGCGAGTTATAGTACCATGTTCGTCCAACTTGTTTCGATAGACCCATTTAGTGCCTATCACCGTTTTTTCAGTTGGTCTACGAACGAGTTTCCAAACTTTGTTTCTTTCGAATTCAGTCAGCTCTTCTTGCATAGCGCTGACCCAGTTTGGATCTCTGAGGGCATCATCTATTTTCTTTGGTTCAGTTAGAGAAATAAAGTTAACAAATAAACAAATATTACCTGCACTTCTACGAGTCTGAATACCAGCGTTGGGATCACCAATAATTTGATCGATTGGGTGATTTACAGTCCATCGCTGAGCCGGAGCATACGTCGCTGACTCAGTCTGAACTGGAGAAACTGAAGATGAGGCTTCAGCTACTTCTGGATTATCAGCTAAGAGAGGAATGTTTGCATTTGTCACTTCATTCACTGATTGCTGAGAAATAGATGGAATTTCTGAGACATTTGGATCAACTGCAGGTATAGTGTTTATAGGAACAGCTGAGACCCAAGATGTTTCAGCTTCACTATTCTGCATATCTGGAATGATAGTAGGACCATCATTTTCTACGGTGTGAGCATGAGGAGTGGGAACTTCTTCTGAATCACCAAGATGAGAAAACATCCATTGATTCAGTTCTTCAGTATCAGCGGACGGTTTAGAGTTCGCTGAACAGGATTCGTCAAACGTGACGTGAATAGTTTCTTCTACAGTTTGTCTTCTACGGTTGAAGACTCTGAAGGCTTTGGAGACTGAGGAGTATCCAAGAAAGATTCCATCATCAGCCTTAGGATCAAACTTTCCAAGGGCATCTCTGTTGTTCAGTATGAAACACTGACATCCAAAGATGTGAAGAAAGCTTATTGAAGGCTTTCTCCCATGAAAGAGTTCATAGGCTGTCTTTTTGAATCTTTTAACTATCAGCGACCTGTTTTGCGTAAAACAAGCAGTGTTGACAGCTTCTGCCCAAAACTGAGTAGGCAGGTGAGAATCGCTGAGCATTGAACGTGCAGCTTCAATAATTGTTCTATTTCTTCTTTCAGCGACTCCATTTTGTTGCGGTGTTCTCACTGACGAAAAGTTGTGAGAAATACCCTTACTCTCAAGGAAGGAATCAAGAGAACTGTTTTTGAATTCAGTTCCATGATCACTCCTTATTGAGCGAACAGTCATATTGTTCAGAGTTTCCATCTTCCGAACAAAGGTGATGAGTTCTTCAGGGGTGTCACTCTTAGAACGGAGAAACATTACCCAAGTGTAACGAGAGAATTCATCAACTATGACCAGCGTATATTTCTTTCCAGCGATGGATTGTTTGTTAACAGGGCCAAACAAATCCATATGGAGTAGTTGTAGAGGAGATGACACTGAGGAGACTTGCTTTGACTTGAAGCTTGCCTTGGTCTGCTTCCCTTTTTCACACGCTGAACATAAAGACTATTTGGCGTATAAATGCTGAGGTAGACCAGTGACTAACTCTTTGGAGGAAAGAGTATTCAGTGTCTTGAAATTTAGATGTGAGAGCCTCTTGTGCCATAGCCAGTTAACATCAGAAGATGCCTTTGAGAAGAAACAGGAGTTCTCAGTGGTTGTTGAGTCCATGTTTATTACATAAACATTTTCCAAACGATAACCGCTGAGAGCTATCTTCTCCTTTTTGTCAGTGACAAAGCAAGATTCCTTAGTGAAAAATCACTTTGTTATCCATGTCGCAAAGCTGACTGATGCTCAGAAGATTATGCTTCAGCCCTTCAAAATATGCGACTCTTCTGAAGGAGGTTGTACCATTTGAATGTACACCATACACTCGGGTGTGTCCTTTTCCATTTCCACCGAAAGTCACAGAGGGACCTTTCTCTTCTTTGTATTCAGCGAGCATGTTTTTCTTTCCAGTCATGTGTCTAGAGCATCCGCTATCGAGATACCAGATACCCTTCTTAACCTGCAATACAAAGGAAGATTAGTTTTTCTTAGGTACCCACTTAACCATGTATACACGTTTGTCAGTGGAGGTAGTTGGAATAGAAGGTTCAGCGGTCTTCGCAGCATTTGAAGATTCAGCTTTGTCTTTCTTCACTTTGGTTAATTTCTTAACTTCAGTGGTAGAATTCACCTTGACCTGATTTGCACCAGGGTTGGTCTTCTTTGCCTTGGGGGCAATCTTCACCTTAGCTATCTTTTCAGCTTTGGTGGCTGTGGGGCACTTACTAGCAATATGATCAGTGAGTCCACAGTGATAACATTTCCTATAACTAAAAGTAGTTCTAGGACCACTTGTATGCTGAGCTTTTAATTTAGAATTAGAAGTACCAGCACCAAGTAAGCTATTGGCTTTAGAAATGGGACGAACATTCAGTTCTTCAGATTTCTTACCAAGGACATCCAGTCTGAGTCTAGGAGTAGATCGCTGAATAGATCCAGAGATCATCTTTCTAGATCCAGAGGGGTAGGTCATTGAGGCTTTAGAAGCATTCAGCTTTGGTACTAAGGTACCCTTCTGAGGATTTTGATAAATAACAATTCCTTTACCTTTGTCTTTAGAGACAGAGGTAGGTTTTGAATAAACCATTTTCTCCTTACCTTTTGAGGAGGTAGGAGTTTCCTCAGGGATTGATGTAATGGACGAGGAGCACTGAGATGATGAAGTGTCAACGACTGAGGATACGAACGTTCCAAATTTAAGCATTGAACGTTCAGTGGTTGGTTTTGGAGTATCATATTTATAACCCAGACCACATTTATCACTCAGAGGAATCTGAGCCTTAATTATCTCAGTGATCTTTGTTGAAGAATTACACCATCCTTCAACAGTAGCTTGTTCAGCTCGTTCGATTTTGACTAGCTGATTTAAATAGACTTGATCTTTAAAATCATCTTCAATTTTAGAAAGCTTTTCTATTTGAAGGTGGCAGTTTTTAAGCTTTTCAGCGAGATCAAGATTTTGGTTTTCAACCACAGTTTTGCCGTTCATGGCTTCGTATAAACTTCTAGTCAAGAGATCGATCTTACGGAGACTATCAGCTTCATCAATATTTGCAATATTGGTAAAGAAAGAAGGTGATACCTGAATGGTAGATGTTGAAGTGGAGGGGATGTATGAACTTTCTTCCTCTTCTTCAATCTTGGCCATGAGACATTGATTTGCTTCATCATCTTCAGAGTCAGATGATGATGCTTCTTCATCAGAAGCAGCCCAATCATAGTCAGCCATCAGGCCTTTTCCTTTCTTCTTAAAGCTTTTCAGCTTTGCATACTTCTCCTTCAGCTTTGAGTATTTGTCATCTTTATTCCTTGGAACAAAGTTTTTCTTTGAGAAAGCTGAAGGTCTTGTGACTTTCTTTGACCTGCACTCATTAGCGAAATGACCTGTCTTTTCGCAGTTGAAACAAGTAGCAGTAGCCTTATCAACAAAAGCTGATGATTTAGGCTTGTCAGTTATGGAAAGAGGTTTGTTCTTTCTAAACATTTTCTTCTTGGCGAATCTCCTGAACTCTTTGGTTAGGAGAGCCAAGGATTCATCATCTGAAAAATCAGAATCTGATGAACTTTCAGAGTTACTCTCTAACTCAGTGATAGTGACCGAGGGTCGCTGAGTAGAAGGTTCCTCTGAGATTAAAGCAACAGGGGTGCTTTTGGAATCTTTTACAAGATTCTTCTTAAGATGGCTAGATTGCTCATGATTCAGCAATGTACCATATAAGGTAGAAAGGGTCATTGATTTAAGATCCTTTGACAGCTTGAGACACATGGAATAATTGTCCCAGCTTTCAGGTAAACATTCTAGAAACTTTGTCAGCACTTCAAAGTTAGAATATTCCTTACCAACAGTTTTTAGATCTATAATTAAGCAATTAAAACGTTGGTGAACTTCAGAGAGAGTTTCATTCTTACCAGAAATGAAGCTTTCGTATTGTCTTACCAGGTTGATCTTTCTTGAGTCCTGGACTTCAGACGTTCCTTCATACTGAACACATATTGTGTCCCACATGGCTTTTGATGATTTCAGGTTCATGACGGAATGGTAGACTTCGTCAGGAAGAGCCATGGAAAGTATGGATCTGGCTTTTGTATCTATAGCCACTTTCTTCTTATCTTCATCGGTCCACATGTGTATTTCCTTAGGAATCAGCCTTTCTGGAATAGCAGGTCTATTTGCAGTGGCTGGAACTAAAGGATCAATTGTTACAGGGATGTGTGGGCCGTTTTCAAGATAGTAGGTCATACTAGGGTCTACACCTTCTAAGAAGAGCATCATCCTATTTTTCCATAAGTTGAAGTTATCTCTGGAAAATCTAGGGGGTTTTGCAAGAGAACCATTGTCTATATAATGTGTGTTTGAGTTGGAGGCCATTTTCAGATAATAGCAAGGAAGAGAAATATCTTAGATTAGATCTTGTTTATGAGATTAAACAAATCTGCTCTGATACCACTTGTTGGTCCCGAAGGCCTATACAAGTTTGTAGAAGGGGGGGGGGGGGGGGGTTGAATACAAACACACAAATTTTACTTTTCTAAATTGTTTATTGATAAATCATTAACAATTTACAACTTGTTGCGGAGACAAGATTAAAGATAAACCTAAATCTAAACAAGTTGGAACACTAAGGTTTCTTGCACTAAGAGAGATAAGGAAATTACTAATAATAACCTATCTGAGATAAGAGATTTGAACTTGTCCAGAGTTAGCAAGTTACTTCAAAAGAAGTGAGTTCATCTCTTTATATACTGCATGCATTTAATGCAAGTCAGTATATACTTTACACGTGTCATCAGCTGGTTGGTTGCATGTCATTGACCTTGGTTGACAACCTTAGTAGCCGTATGGATGAATAGTGTAGTATCAGAGTGGTTGTACGATTTCAGATTTTCGGAGGTTCTTTTCTGACATTTCGTACGGAGGCGTGCAAGGGTGGTTAAGACAAAAGTACTTTGTACGGAGGACTTCATGATCAGCTTTCGTTGATTCAGCGATTATCATTTACTATTCAGCAGATGATAAAGTTCAGCGATAGCTGAAGTCTTGTACTTGATACTTCACGTTGAGTGGAAAAATCTGAGTCTTCGCTGATCCGCATCAGTTCATTAGGAGACTTGTCGCTGGTTCTTGAGCTTGATCTTCGACTTCAGCGTAGAACCTTTGTTGACGTGAAACTTGTCTTCAGGGATCATAAGTAAACAACTAACTTATCAGCGATCATCATAATGACTGAACAGACTCAGCGCACTAATGATGAACAGTGTTCGCTGAATGTTTAATTTAAAAAGCGAGAGTTCCTATCAGCGGTACTGGAAGATCTTAGTACTTATCAGCGATAGTGAAACTCTGATACATATTGTTTACTTACAATTTTCACTAAGTATATAAGAGAGGGTCATTATCAAATCACTGAGGGTTTGGATCAACAGTATTAGCACGTAGGTTTTACACCATACCGTCTGTTAATGCCAAAAATCGTCCAGAGGGATAACTTAAGGTTGATTGTGGAGCTTACCAATTACAGAATGGGAATCTTTCGACAAAGCGTACGACAAAGACAGAAAAATGTAAATGAGACAAAGATTTTGGTGACGCGGGAAAAACCTCAACGAGAAAAAAACCCGCGGACGACTCTTGGGGGTCGTCGCTGCACTATGATCGCCAAACAGGGGCGATATCCTTTGTTTCAGGTGTCGAGAGTACAACGATTACAATACAAATGAAAGAAAAGACTTTAAATATAAAGTAACAAGTGTTTCGAATGTAAAAACGAGTGCGTCGTGTGTATAAACTGTATGTCGTGTGTAAATATTATGCGTCGAGCATGGGAGTCGTGCGTCGAGAGCGAACTGTTGAGAGAGATTTCTTTGCTTCGAGTGTTCTTCGGAAAGCAGGTGTTCGCAAATGAGACTGTCATCTTCGTATTTGTAGTCTTCATAGCTTTAATTGACCATCATGATTGTAGGAGTAACGGTCACAATGGTCACTGCTGTTAATGCTCATAATTACTTATGTCGGTTACGTCCGTTGGCCATAAAGGATATTGACCCTGCATTGAATGATAAAAACGTAACAGAAATATTATATGTTAGTCGGTCGACGGTCGAGGGTTATGTCACGACGGTCGAGTGTCGTGAGCAACATTCGATTTTACTTTGGTCAAGAGATCAAGTGTTCATGCTTTTGACTTTATTGTGAGTAAATGTTCGTAGTGTTTTGGTCGTGGTCGAGACTGGTGAAATTTTGCCCAAACAGTTTGCCCCCAAAATTTAAAAAGTGGAGTGGAAAATTCAAATTTCAAAAGTTTTTAAATTTTGCTAGTCGAATGTCTAAGGTTATGACACGTGTCAAAAAATATTTTTGGTTGCCTTAGAACTGGATCGGTCCAATTCCAACTAAAGAAGAAGTCGAAAAGAGAATAAGGTCGTGACGTCACGCTGACACACGATCGTGCATAACAGCTGTAGGCGCCAGGTGTCAACGATCTGTCGAGTATCCAAAAAGGCAGGGCACGTGTCGACCATCGAGAGGCTCGATCTGACACGATCGTTTCCATAAATAGCGACCCTTGACGGATCTTTTCCCCCTTTACGATTTCAGAGAGTTTTTTAGAGAGATTTTCTTCCGATTTCTTGGTGCTCTTCGTTCGATACTTTCCAAACCTGCAAGAATCTTCGACCAAGTTAGAAATTTCGAGGCTTTAGGCGCCTATATAAGGTACGATTTCTTGGTTTTGTCTTAGGACTTTGAGAAACCTTTAAGTTTAGAAATGTCGATGGAGCCTGTAAGTTCCATTCGAGATCAAAAGGATCTCGATGACCTTAGAAGCCTAGCGAAAATCCCTGCGGGGGTTACATTAATTAGGGCAGGTCAAACTCGACCTGATGTGTGTCCTGATAGGTTTGTCGTCATATATGAATACCTTTTAAGATAGGTTTTGAATGGCCTTACTCGCCTTTGGCCAAGGCTTTTATGACCGAATTCGACTTAGCGCCGGCCCAGTTAATGCCCCAATTCTGGAGGGTCATACATGTAATAGAGCATCTTACCAAAAACTGGGAATCTCCCATGAATGTGCGCGAACTTTTCTTGGCTTATCAAGTCAAGAGGGACAAATGCCATCGCTATAGCTTGTTCTCTAGGTATAAGGGCGATCGCACTTTAGTCTTAAAGACCGCTGTAAACGATCGTAAGTGGAAGACTAGGTATGCGTTTGTGCGTAAGTCGACTCTCGACTCCGAGAGCGGCTGGATTAGGGCTAGCTGGAATACATCGGGTGAGATTTTATAGTTTTCTTGTCGTATGTCATTCGTAATATTCGACTGATTTCTAACCTGCTTTGTATGTGTTGACAGATATAAAATTTGAAGACGTGAAGCCCTACGCTAACTCTCAAGCGAAAGTTGACGCGTTCTTGGCGTTTAGCATTGTCGAGCGATCTTTCGTCACGCGACCATTAGTGGACGACGACGACGAAGAATTGGTGTACTTAGGAGAGAATCGGGGAGAGACACGCGTGGAGGAGGAAGAAGAGGAGACCGAAGAGAAAGAGGAAGAGTGGAGAGAAGAAGAGATGACTGGTAAGTGTACCTTCTTATTCCTTTCTGTTCGACTCTGGTCTTTTGCTCTTATGTTCATCTTGTAATACTTCTTTTTATATGTCTTCAGGAGAATCGCAGATGAAGGTGCCGACCATCTCTGCTAAGAGAGCGGCACAACTTGAGCTTGCCCGTAAAGGCAAGGAAAAGAGAGACAGAAGACCTCGACCACTGAGTCGGGGTTTTTACCAAAGACGAGGATGACGATTCCAAGGGAACCGTCTTCGAAGGTTGATGACTCATTGAAAGTCATTACGCCTGAGAAGGCGAAGGTCGCATCGCCTATGAAGACGAAGACGTCTTCTAGTCCGATTGCTGCGACACTTGTCAGTTCCGCGCCACCGGCGACGACAACGAAGTCGGCGAAGTCCCCATCTACCACGTCGGTTCCTTCGTCGACCGAGAAGGGCAAGGAGCACGCGACGGGAGGGGCTAAGGTCACGAAGGTTAACTTTACGTTGCCTTCAGACTTTATGGTCGATAACATCCTATCCGGGATTGATTTGTTTCCTCATCTAGGGAAATATTTGCTCCCTTCTTTTAGGGAACGTTTCGAGGGATTCCCAGTCGAGGAGACGGGATCCCATGTTGCCGGACTGGCGTTTCTGGTGAGTTTCTCTTTCAAAACTTGTATTTCGATGTTTTTAATCTTTGTCGAATGTTTATTAACATGTTTCCTTGTGATTTTACAGGCGTTTCAATCTTCTCTTGCCCTGCGCGCTAAGACGGAGAAGATCAAGGGCTTGGTGTCTTTCGCCCATGAGAGGGGGAACGCAGCGTTGGACCGGGAGAAGGTCGCCTTGGAACGTGAAGAGGTTATGTCCAAACGCCTCGACGATGCCCAAAAAGAGTTGGAGGCCGTCGGTCGTGCGAAGGACGAGGCGAACCATTGTCTAAAGCAGTCCTTGTCCAAGATTGCCGACCAAAGGGAGGAGCTGGATAGGATGAAAGAATCCTTGGCCACAAGGGGGAAGGAAGATGAGGATTTCAATTCCAAAATGGTGGGTCTGGAGAAGGAGGTAGGAGAGCTAAAAGACGAGGCTATGTCCACCTTTGCCTTGGCTCGATTGACCGCTCGTGGTGCTATAATGAGGCAACACTTGTAGGGAAAAAACCCTTTGGCCCTGGCGTCGAACGAACTTGCTTACTTCGTGAGTGAGGTTGGGTCCGCAAGGGATCTCTACTCTGATGATGAGAAGGAAGTCGATGAAGAAGAAGCGGACGAAGGTTCCAAGGGCGAGGCCTCGGGTAAAGGTGCGACCGACGCTCCTCCTCAGCCTTGAAAAATTTTCTTGTTGCGATTTTTGTTTTTCACGCTCGATCGTTGGTGATCGATTTATATTAATGTAATAGTCGATTCGATGAATGGAATTTTATCTTGCATATCGTTCTGTTTGATACGTCTTATAAGTAAACACAACATTTAATCGCGAATTTCACTAAGCGTAGAATGAGCAAGAAAACATGCGACTTAGGCATCCATTGCAAAAAAAAATTAAATTAAGAAACTTAGATCATGGGATCGCTAGACCTGGTGATCGCACAACTAGTTTGTACGACAAAACTCGAATCATGTGTCCCTGTGATAGAATAGTCAAGTCATAGACCTGAACACTTATGTCATGCGACCTTGTGAGATTAAAGTCATGCAATAGACTTAACGATCTTATGTTGTGCGATCTGCGATAAAACAATGTCAGGGGTTGGTCGTTGGCTAACCAACGACCCTCCGATGTTCAAGTTAGTAATCATCGTGGTAAAAATTCGTATGAGAAAAGGAAAAAAGTTTTAAAAGAAATACTTTTCAAATGTGTTGCATTCCAGCTACGTGGGACATCTTGATTGTCGAGGGTTTGGAGCCGATAGGTGTTAATGCCAAAAATCGCACCAAAGGGACAACTTAAGGTCGATGTGGACTTAAACAACCAAAGAAAGAATCTTTCGACGAAACGTGCGACGAGGATAAAAATAAAGAAACAAGGGATTTGATGACGCAGGAAAAACCTCAAACGAGGAAAAAACCAGCGGACGACAGTGGGTGTCGTCGCTATACTATGGTCACCAATCAGGGGCGATGTCCTTCGGTACTGGTGTCGATCGTACAATGATTACAATACAGATGAAGAAAATGCATTGAAATGTACAGTACAAGTATTTGAACGTAAAAACAGGTGTTTGTCGTGTACGAAACAAAGTGCGAACAGCTGGTCGAGGGTTGTTGTCGTGCATCGAGAGCGATACTTAGAATAATGGTTCTTCACTTCAGGTGTTCTTGAATATTGCTTCGGTTGTTAATCGCCGGATATTCGATGTCTTGAAATGTTGATTGAGCTTGATATTTATAGTCTTCGCGTCCTTAGCTTCATCCATAAATGCTCCTTTAATGGCCTTAACGGTTGGAAACGGTCGCCGGAGTAATGATCTTCGTCCGTTACGGTCGCCGAATGTTTAATGATTGCGTCGGTTATAGTCGTTGCTCCTTAATGACTTTTACTCCTGCATTAAACACTTAACAAACGGTCATGGTGAACGTTAGCTTTGGTCGAGGTCGCACGTCCTTATGTAATAGTCGTGCGGATCGGGCGATGCTATGGTCGAGCGTCGTAAGGAACTCTTGACTTACCTTTTATGAGGGACGACGATGGTGTTCTGGGTCTTTGTCGAGACCTTATCTTAATACAAGATATAGTCCTTAATCATACGTCTTACTTGTTTTGGTCGCGGTCGAGCGACGTGATTTTTTGCCCAAACAGTTTGCCCCCAAAATTTGAAAATTGAATGTCAAATTTAAGTTTTAAATTTTGCTTGTCGAATGCTTAGACTTGTGACCTGGGTTGAGGGACTTACCTGGTTGTCGTGGAACTAGACCGGTTCGCCTTTAACTGAACGAGAAGTTGAAAAGTTATGACGTCATACTGACGCACGATGATGCTTACCAGCTGTCGAAGACAGGTGTCGAAGATTCGAATAGGTATGGACGCGTGTTGATCATCAGCGGACTCGACTTGTTGTGATTTCCTGCATAGATAAAGATCACCATGGTTTGTTTTCTTTAGAGATTTTCTTTAAAAGTTTTCTGTTTCTGATGAGGCCTTTCTCTAGAATCTCGACTTTGTTCAAATCTTGGGTGGTTGGAGATCTATCAAGGGTTGTAATACCCGAATCGTTGACGATGTCGGTTACGATGAACACGATGTCTGTGTATTCTGCGCACCTGGCGACGATGTCTTCTGCCACGTCAACCCTTTCGTCAGCCGACAGGGGCGGGGGCGTAAAAACGGGAGAGAACGAGGAGGAACTTATGGTGATCAGTTTTGTGCTGTCGCCGTCCCTCTCGTTTGAATACGTCCTCGTCAGGATGAAGTCACTTTCGCATCTGGGGAAACATCAGCCCTTAGTTTTCGAGGAGTGTTTTCAAATGATCTCTATTGGAGAGATAGGGCTGTGTTTAGCCGAACTGGCGTTCCTGTTTCTTCTCATTAAGTGTGTGAAGGCAGAGAAAATGTTGAAGTGGAGGTCGATCGTCGAGAAGAATATATTCCTTCCTCCAACCTTAACATTAATCTTAAGAGCCACATTCTCAGAGTGTCGAGGCGTAAGGAGTTGGAAGATAACTCCTAATATACTCGTTTGATCCTTGCATCAGTTCTTCGGGATTGATAGGATTTTGAAGATCGAGACTTTTGAACAGAGCTTGCCATCGACGTGCTTCTTTAGCTCTAGGGTAGATTTTTGGGTTTACGAGCTAGACTTTTTATGTTCGGGTTGTTGGTATGCCACGTCTTTTGACTTTGTATTTACTTGTCCGACTATCGGTCGTTCATATGTAATCGTTCAATGAAGTTCCTTCTTTTGCTGAACTCGTGTTTTTAATTACATATGTCGTGGATAAATGTAATATTGATCATAAGATTCGATAAGTATGAAATAAACGGAGGATCGTGCGACTTAGGTTTTTATTGCAATATAACGGTTGAAACATAAATCATGTATTTGGACTGTAATAATAAACACAAATATATATCATCGATGTGTTAGAACATACAAAGTTTTTCTAAGTTCCAGAAACTTAGATCGAGGGATCGTTTAGACCTTACATGTGACTGTATCGTATGATGAAATTCCAGAATGTATGCCCCTGTGGTAAAAACAATTAAGTCATACACTCGGGTACTTATGTCGTGCGTACCTGCGACAAAGTTCGTTAGAGGTCGGTTATCGGATCTCCAACGATCTCACGACGTTCACTATCGTGTAAAAAAAACTTTACATGAGAGGAAGGCAACTCTAAAAGAAATATTTTTTAAGATGCGTCACGTTCCAACTTCGCGGGATTTCTTGATTGTCGAGGGTCTGAAGTCGATAGGCTCCTTTACCAACGAATTCGGAGACGCGGTAAGGTCCTTCCCACTTAGTAGAAAGCTTACCTGCGTTGAGCTCCTGAGTGTTTTGGAACACTCGATGGAGGACGTAATCGCCTTCTTGAAAGACTTTGGCTTTGATGTGCTTATTGAAATATCGTTCGACTGCTTGCTTCTGCGACGCCGTCCTGATCAAGGCGGATTCTCTAAGCTCTTCTAGGGCGTCGAGGTCATGACTTAAATCAACCAAGTTGTGGTCGATGGAAGTGTGCCTCGAAGTCGGGAGATGAACTTCGATTGGTAGGACGGCTTCACAACCGTAGACGAGAGAAAAGGGGGTTTGTCCTGTGGACGTGCGGGGCGTCGTACGATTTGCCCATAGGACTGAAGGGAGCTCTTCAACCCATCTTCCTTTTGCAGCTTTTAATCGTTTCTTGATCGAGGCTACAATAGTCTTATTACTCGACTCGGCAAGTCCATTGGCTTGGGGATATCTGGGAGTCGAGGTCGTCAGCTTGATGTTCCTATCTTCACAGAACTGTTGGGTCCTGTCGCTTATGAATTGGGATCCATTGTCGCAGACAATTTCGGATGGAATCCCAAACCTGCATATGATGTTAGTCTGGATAAAAGAAATAACTTCTTTATCCCTGATTTGGGAGAAAGCAGCCGCTTCGACCCACTTGGAAAAATAATCAGTAAGTACGAGGAGGAATACCTTTTGTCCTGGAGTAGGTGGCAGCTTGCCGACGATACCCATTCCCCATCTCATGAAGGGCCATGGGATAAGTGTCGAGTGCAAAGGTTCTGAAGGTTTATGAGACATACCTGAGTGTCGTTGACAGGGGTCGCAATTCTGGACATACTTGATGGCGTCTTGTCGCAGTGTTGGCCAAAAGTATCCTTGTCGAGATATACGATTAGCTAAACTACGACTTCCTGAATGATTACCACATTCGCCGTCGTGCATCTCTTGGAGGATTTTCTGGGCTTGATTTTTGCTGATGACGCACCTTAAATTTAAGCCCGTCGATGATCGCCGATAAAGCTTATTTTCGATCATGACGTACTTAGATGCTTTGAATCTGAGTTTTCGAGCCTCCATTTTGTCTTCGGGGAGTTGGTCGTGCACGAGGAAATTTCGAATGTCGCGTGACCAATCATCTTCTTCGTCTTCGATCTGGATGACGTCTGTGCTTCCAATGGACGGCGTTGCCAGGTGAATCATAGGAATAACATCAAATATTGGTTCAACTAAAGCGGACCCAAGGTTTGCCAATGCGTCGGCATGAGTGTTCTGGTCTTGCGGAATCTGTTCAATAGAAAAAGATTTAAATTTTTTGGAAATTTCTTTTGCCACGCTTAGATATGCTGTCATTTTTGAATCCTTGGCTGCGAATTCTCCATTGATTTGATTTACTACCAGCAGGGAGTCGCTCTTGACGTGCAGTGCGGTTGCCCCCGAGTCGTAGGCCATATTCATTCCCATGATCAGGGCTTCATACCCAGCCTCGTTATTGGTGGTTTTGAAGTCGCATCGGACCGAGTATACATCTCCCCCCCCCCCTCCTGTGGCGACTTTAAGACGACGCCCAGTCCAGAGCCTCTAATATTGGATGATCCATCGACATGTAGAATCCAAGGTACGTCGTCGCGGGTCGCCACAACGGACACTTCGAGTTCTGCTTGTTTCCCCAATTCAGGGCTGAAATCAGCAATGAAGTCTGCCAAGGCTTGTGATTTGATCGCGGTCCTGGGCTTGAAATCGATGTCGTAACTGCTGAGATATATACTCCATTTTGCCAGGCGACCTGTCAACTCAGGTTTTCTTAAGACAGACTTAAGAGGAAAGTTAGTTACAACAGTAATGGGATGCGACTCAAAATAGTGTCGCAGTTTTTTAGCAGCTGTGACTAGCGACAAGAGCAATTTTTCCATAGAGGAATACCTGGTTTCTGCATCCAGAAGAGATTTACTTACATAGTAGATCGGCAATTGCTGTTTTCCATCTTCTCGTGTCAGAACAGCATTTACTGCATTTGGGCTGACAGCCAAATACAATTGTAGGATCTCATGATCGTGGGGTTTTGACAATAGAGGAGGCGACGCCATGTATTCCTTGATTTTTTGCAAGGCTTGTTCATGATCATTGGTCCAGTCGAAGCCCCTATTTTTCCCGAGGACATTATAAAATAGATGACATTTATCTGAAGATCGGGAGATAAACCTGTTTAGAGCTGCTACTCGACCGGTGAGTTTCTGGACTTCTTTGAAATTTCGAGGAGATTTGATCTCAATGATGGCCTTGATTTGGTCGGGGTTAGCCTCAAAGCCTCGACGAATGACCATATAACCCAGGAACTTCCCGGCACTAACGCCAAAGGAACATTTCGTCGGATTGAGCTTCATGTTATACTTCCGGAGGATGTCGAACGATTGCCTAAGGTGATCAATGTGATCAATCGCTTGCTTCGACTTCACTAACATGTCGTCGATATATACCTCCATCGTGTCTCCAAGATGGTCTTTGAACATCTTGTTTACCAGCCGTTGGTAGGTAGAACCTGCATTTTTTAGTCCGAAAGGCATAACTTTGTAACAGTAAATACCTCGATCCGTCATGAAAGAGGTTTTCTCTTGGTCGTCAACGTGCATTAAAATTTGGTTGTATCCAGAATAGGCGTCCATGAACGTTAATAACTCATGCCCCGCGGTTGCATCGACCATGGCGTCAATATGAGGTAACGGGAATGGATCCTTTGGACAGGCTTTATTGAGATCGGTGAAGTCGATACAGACCCTCCATTTTCCATTCTTCTTGGCTACGACCACGATGTTAGCGAGCCAATCAGGATATTTTACCTCTCGAATCTTTTCTGTCTTGAGGAGGTTGTCGACCTCATTATTTATTACTTTATTTCTTTCAGGAGCGAACTTGCGACGTTTTTGCTTGATAGGTTTGAACGATGGATCGACGTTAAGCTTATGAGCAATGACACTGGGGTCAATACCGACCATATCTTCATGTGACCAGGCGAAGCAATCAGCATGTTCCTGCAAAAAGGATATGAGTTTTTCTTTAATGTGGGTATCAAGGGATGAACCCACAAGAATCTTTTGATCGGGTTTGCTTTGATCTAGAACGATTTCCTCCAAATGATACTCATCGACAACTGTTGGGGAGTTTTGTGCATTCTCTAAGCTTGCGTGTACTGGTATAACGGCTTGTTCTGGATTCCCGTTATCCGCCATTTTCTTGCGACAGAAAACAGAAGAAACTCCAAGAAACTATTAGTAGAATGCACGTTCGTCGAGGATTTTCTCTAGATGTAGTCCCACGAATGGCGCCAAACTGTTAATGCCAAAAATCGCACCAAAGGGACAACTTAAAGTCGATGTGGACTTAAACAACCAAAGAAAGAATCTTTCGACGAAACGTGCGACGAGGATAAAAATAAAGAAACAAGGGATTTGATGACGCAGGAAAAACCTCAAACGAGGAAAAAACCTGCGGACGACAGTGGGTGTCGTCGCTATACTATGGTCACCAATCAGGGGCGATGTCCTTCGGTACTGGTGTCGATCGTACAGTGATTACAATACAGATGAAGAAAATGCTTCGAAATGTAAAGTACAAGTATTTGAACGTAAAAACAGGTGTTTGTCGTGTACGAAACAAAGTGCGAACTGCTGGTCGAGGGCTGTTGTCGTGCGTCGAGAGCGATACTTAGAATAATGGTTCTTCACTTCAGGTGTTCTTGAATATTGCTTCGGTTGTTAATCGCCAGATATTCGATGTCTTGAAATGTTGATTGAGCTTGATATTTATAGTCTTCGCGTCCTTAGCTTCATCCATAAATGCTCCTTTAATGGCCTTAATGGTTGGAAACGGTCGCCGGAGTAATGATCTTCGTCCGTTACGGTCGCCGACTATTTAATGATTGTGTCGGTTATAGTCGTTGCTCCTTAATGACTTTTACTCCTGCATTAAACATTTAACAAACGGTCATGGTGAACGTTAGCTTTGGTCGAGGTCGCACGTCCTTATGTAATAGTCGTGCGGATCGGGCGATGCTATGGTCGAGCGTCGTAAGGAACTCTCGACATACCTTTTATGAGGGACGACGATGGTGTTCTGGGTCTTTGTCGAGACCTTATCTTAATACAAGATATAGTCCTTAATCATACGTCTTACTTGTTCTGGTCGCGGTCGAGCGACGTGATTTTTGCCCAAATAATAGGCACCTTTACCCACGACTTCTGAGATACGATAAGGACCTTCCCATTTAGTGGAAAGCTTACCGGCATTGGGCTCTTGTGTGCTTTGGAATACTCGTCGGAGGACGTAGTCTCCTACTTGAAAATTTTTAATTTTAACATTTTTGTTGAAGTGTCGCTCGACCACTTGCCTCTGCGATGCCATTTTGATCAATGTCGATTCTCTAAGTTCCTCGAGGGCATTGAGGTCATAACTTAGATCAGCCAGATTATGGTCGACTGAAGTATGTCTTGAGGTCAAGAGTTGGACCTCGATCGGCAGAACTGCTTCACAACCATAGACTAAAGAGAAAGGGGTTTGGCCTGTGGACGTACGAGGTGTCGTGCGATCCGCCCAAAGGACCGAAGGGAGCTCTTCGACCCACCTTCCCTTTGCGGCTTGCAACCTTTTTTAATTGAAGTAATGATAGTCTTATTGCTTGACTCAACAAGTCCATTTGCCTGAGGATACCTGGGTGTCGAGGTCGTCAGCTTGATGCTGCGATCTTCACAAAATTTTCGAGTTCTGTTGCTTATGAATTGGGATCCATTGTCGTAGACAATTTCGGATGGAATCCCAAACCTGCATATAATGTTAGTCTGGATGAAAGACATGACTTCCTTATCCCGAACATGGGAAAAGGCAGCTGCTTCTACCCATTTGGAGAAGTAATCTGTAAGTACAAGGAGAAATACCTTTTGCCCAGGGGCAGGTGGTAGCTTACCGACAATATCCATACCCCATCTCATGAAGGGCCACGGGATTAGTGTCGAATGTAAAGGTTCAGATGGTTTGTGGGACGTACCTGAATGTCGTTGACAAGGATCACAGTTCTGGACGTAGCGGATGGCGTCTTGTCGCAGAGTCGGCCAAAAGTAGCCTTGTCGAGAGATTCGATTACCCAGGCTGCGACCTCCGGAGTGATTACCACACTCCCCATCGTGCATTTCTTGGAGGATCTTTTGAATTTGATTCTTACTGATGATGCATCTCAGGTTTAAGCATGTCAATGATCGTCGATAGAGTCTATCTCTGATCACGACATACCTGGATGCCTTGAATCTGATCTTCCGAGCTTCTATCTTGTCTTCTAGGAGTTGGTCGTGCATAAGAAAATTTCGAATGTCGCACGACCAATCATCTTCTTGCTCTTCAATCTGGACGACATCGTCATTTTCGATGGACGACGTCGCAAAGTGGATCAAAGGAATATTGTCGAATATTGGTTCGACTAGAGCGGACCCAAGTTTTGCTAGAGCGTCGACTTGAGTATTCTGATCTCTCAGAATTTGTTCAATAGAAAAAATTTGAATTTTTCTGATTTTTCTTTTGCTACCTTTAGGTACGCTGTCATTTTTGAGTCTTTGGCTGCAAATTCTCCATTCATCTGGTTGACGACCAGAAGAGAATCACTTTTGACATGCAACAAAGTTGCCCCCGAGTCGTAGGCCATATCCATCCCTGCGATCAGGGCTTCGTATTTAGCTTCGTTGTTGGTGGCTTTGAAGTCGCATCGCACGGAATACACCATCTTGCCCCCCTGTGGCGACTTTAAGACGACGCCAAGTCCTGAACCTCTAAGGTTGGATGACCCGTCGACGTGTAAGGTCCAAGGTACGTCATCGTGAGTCGCCACAGTAGACACTTCGAGCTCTGCATCTTTCCCCAATTCAGGACTGAAGTCGACGATAAAATCAGCTAGTGCTTGCGACTTGATTGTTGTCCTGGGTTTGAAATCGATGTCATAACTGCTGAGATGTATGCTCCATTTCGGCAATCGACCTGTCAACTCAGGTTTTCTCAATACAAACTTAAGAGGATAATTAGTAACGACAGTAATTGGATGCGATTCGAAATAATGTCGCAATTTCTTTGCGGCGGTAACAAGCGACAAGAGTAGTTTTTCCATTGAGGAATACATGGTTTCAGCGTCCAATAGGGTTTTACTTACATAGTAAATCGGCAGTTGTTGTTTTTCATTTTCTCGTGTCAGGACGGCACTTACTGCATTAGGACTAACAACCAAATATAGCTGCAAGACCTCATGGTCATCAGGCTTTGATAACAAAGGAGGCGACGTCATGCACTCCTTTAACTTTTGCAGCGCTTGCTCATGCTCGTTGGTCAAGTCAAATCCTTTATTTTTCCTGAGGACATTGTAGAATAAATGACATCTATCTGAAGATCGAGAGATAAACCTATTCAGATCCGCCACTCGACTCGTGAGCTTTTGAACCTCTTTGAAATTTCTTGTAGATTTGATCTCGATAATGGCTTTGATCTGGTCGGGGTTGGCTTCAATTCCTCGACGAGTGACCATGTAGCCCAGGAATTTCCCGGCACTGACACCAAAGGAACATTTCGTCGGGTTTAGCTTCATGCTATACTTTCGGAGGACGTCGAACGACTGCCTCAAATGATCAACATGGTCGACCGCTTACTTTGACTTAACCAGCATGTCGTCGATATAAACCTCCATCGTATCGCCAAGATGGTCTTTGAACATTTTATTAACCAGACGCTGGTAGGTAGAACCTGCAATTTTTAGACCGAACGACATAACTCTATAACAGTAAATACCTCGATCTGTCATGAATGTAGTTTTCTCCTGGTCCTCGACGTGCATTAAAATTTGATTGTATCCAGAATAAGCGTCCATGAACGTCAATAGTTCATGTCCTGTTGTGGCAATGGAAAAGGATCTTTTGGACAAGCTTTGTTGAGATCTGTGAAATCGATATAGACCCTCCATTTGCCCATTTTTTCTTCGCTAAGACCACGACATTAGCGAGCCAATCGGGATACTTTACTTCTCGAATTTTCCCTGTCTTGAGGAGGTTGTCGACCTCGTCATTTATCACCTTATTCCTTTCAGGAGCGAATTTCCACCGCTTTTGCTTGATAGGTTTAAATGACGGGTCGACATTGAGCTTATAGGAAATGACACCAGGGTCTATACCGACCATATCTTCGTGCAACCAAGCAAAACAATCGGCATACTCCTGCAAGAAAGATATTAATTTTCCTTTTAGGCAGGGATCGAGGGACGATCCTACAAGGACTTTCTGGTCAGGCTTGCTCTGATCTAGGACGATTTCCTCCAGATGATAATCGTCGACTGCCACAGGAACATCCTGTGCATTCTCCAGCTCTCCAGGCTTCTGGGCAATGATCTGCTCTTGGTTTCCATTACCTGTCATGTTTCTGAAAAAGGAAAGAAGGAAAACTCCAAGAAAACGTTAGTAAGACGCACGTTTGTCGAAGATTTTCTCTAGATGGGGCCCCACGGTGGGCGCCAAACTGTTAATGCCAAAAATCGTCCAGGAAGATAACTTAAGGTTGATTGTGGAGCTTAACAACTAAAGAATGGGAATCTTTCGACAAAGCGTACGACAAAGACATAAAAATGTAAATGAGACAGATTTTGGTGACGCAGGAAAAATCTCAACGAGGAAAAAAACCCGCGGACGACTTTTGGGGGTCGTCGCTGCACTATGATCGCCAAACAGGGGAGATATCCTTTGTTTCAGGTGTCGAGAGTACAACGATTACAATACAAATGAAAGAAAAGACTTTAAATATAAAGTAACAAGTGTTTCGAATGTAAAAACGAGTGCGTCGTGTGTATAAACTGTATGTCGTGTGTAAAAATTATGCGTCGAGCGTGGGAGTCGTGCGTCGAGAGCGAACTGTTGAGAGAGATTTCTTTGCTTCGAGTGTTCTTCGGAAAGCAGGTGTTCGCAAATTAGACTGTCATCTTCGTATCTGTAGTCTTCATAGCTTTAATTGACCATCATGATTGTAGGAGTAACGGTCGCAATGGTCACTGCTGTTAATGCTCATAATTACTTCTGTCGGTTACGTCCGTTGGCCATAAACGATATTGACCCTTTATGGAATGATAAAAACGTAACATAAATATTATATGTTAGTCGGTTGAGGTCGAGGGTTATGTCACGACGGTCGAGTGTCGTGGGCAACATTCGATTTTACTTTGGTCAAGAGATCAAGTGTTCATGCTTTTGACTTTATTGTGAGTAAATGTTCGTAGTGTTTTGGTCGTGGTCGAGACTGGTGAAATTTTGCCCAAACAGTTTGCCCCCAAAATTTAAAAAGTGGAGTGGCAAATTCAAATTTCAAAAGTTTTTAAATTTTGCTAGTCGAATGTCTAAGGTTATGACACGTGTCAAAAAATATTTTTGGTTGCCTTAGAACTGGATCGGTCCAATTCCAACTAAAGAGGAAGTCGAAAAGAGAATAAGGTCGTGACGTCACGCTGACACACGATCGTGCATAACAGCTGTAGGCGCCAGGTGTCGACGATCTGTCGAGTATCCAAAAAGGCAGGGCACATGTCGACCATCGAGAGGCTCGATCTGACACGATCGTTTCCATAAATAGCGACCCTTGACAGATCTTTTACCCCTTTACCATTTTAGAGAGTTTTTTAGAGAGATTTTCTTCCGATTTCTTGGTGCTCTTCGTTCGATACTTTCCAAACCTGCAAGAATCTTCGACCAAGTTAGAAATTTCGAGGCTTTAGGCGCCTATATAAGGTACGATTTCTTGGTTTTGTCTTAGGACTTTGAGAAACTTTTACGTTTAGAAATGTCGATGGAGCCTGCAAGTTCCATTCGAGATCAAAAGGATCTCGATGACCTTAGAAGCCTAGCAAAAATCCCTGTGGGGGTTACATTATATAGGGCAGGTCAGACTCGACCTGATGTATGTCCTGATAGGTTTGTCGTCATATATGAATACCCTTTTAAGATAGGTTTTGAATGGCCTTACTCGCCTTTGGCCAAGGCTTTTATGACCAAATTCGACATAGCGTCGGCCCAGTTAATGCCCCAATTCTGGAGGGTCATACATGTGATAGAGCGTCTTACCAAAAACTGGGAATATCCCATGAATGTGTGCGACCTTATCTTGGCTTATCAAGTCAAGAGGGACAAATGCCATCGCTATAGCTTGTTCTCTAGGTATAAGGGCGATCACAATTTAGTCTTAAAGACCGCTGTAAACGATCGTAAGTGGAAGACTAGGTACGCGTTTGTGCGTAAGTCGACTCTCGACTCCGAGAGCGGCTGGATTAGGGCTGGCTGGAATACATCGGGTGAGATTTTATAGTTTTCTTGTCGTATGTCATTCGTAATATTCGACTGATTTCTAACCTGCTTTGTATGTGTTGACAGATATAAAATTTGAAGACGTGAAGCCCTACGCTAACTCTCAAGCGAAAGTTGACGCGTTCTTGGAGTTTAGCATTGTCGAGCGACTTGGGAAATTCCCCCGACATAGGATATCTACGACGGTCATACCCAAAGGTAATACCCATTATTGCCATATCCCCGACATACGATAGTTGGTTATTAAAAGACATCTTGTATCAACAATCATTCAAGATAGTGTATTTACATCTCATGATCGCACGTCATGTGTCGCATGTTACATGTCACATGTCTCACATCGTTAGCGACGTGTCGCCAGTCACACGTCACTAGTCTTACGTTATTAGTCTTACGTCACTAGTCTTATGTCGCCAGTTACGTGTCGTCAGTTACAACTCGTCGGTCTTACGTCGACAGTCTCCTGTCGTCGGTCTTATATCGCTCTGGTCTTGTGAAAGCATCGTCCTGACATCTTGGTCTTACGACCTGGTGGTCTTACGACCTAGTCCTACGACATCTTCATCTTGGTCTTACGACCTGGTCTTACGACATTTTCATAAGACCATTTTTATATTGAGATAAGGTCTTACAAGACATTTATAGTCATATACATGGTCTTATATTTCTGCGACGGTCGTATGCTCCATAAGACTGACGTCCAGAACTTAAGACGGTCTTACGATTATACCAACCATTAATGGTCAACATCCGTTTCTCTTGTTCATTAATGCAGGTCTATGGACATTCATGGCATAACGGACAGTAACGGACGAGCTCTTAATGATATTAAAGACTCGACGGCGGTTACAAAACCAAACATTCAAAGCGCATTTAATGCCCAACAGTGGTTACAAGACCAACCATTAAAGCTCATTAATGTCCAGCGAACCCTATATAAAGGCTTGATCCATCTTCGAGGGGGGACATGAGTCTACATTCTTCTGAACATATACGCTTACACTCATTTACACATTTCTTTCACGATACAACAGTGATCAACGAAGCATTCGAACACACATCGCTAACGCAAGTTTCGCACGACAGCAGTTCGAACCACCCGACAACGGCAGTTCAAACCGCACGACAAGCATACTTTTTCGCACGATTTACGCACGACATACGTCATTTGCACACGACTAAGTTTACTTTTTCTATAATTGTAACTTATTGTACATAAAATACTTGTTTCCAAAGAACTGTCGCCCCTAATTGGCGACCATAGTGCACTGTCGACTCTCACAAAGTCGACCGCGGTTTTTTCCCTCATTTTGGGGTTTTCCGCGTCACCAAATCTCTTGTCTCTTTTACGTTTTCCTCGCAATTATGTTGTTTGGCTTGAGATACGTTTCTTTAGTTGTTAAAAGTCCACATCGACCTTAAGTTGTACTTTTGTGCGATTTTTGGCATTAACAGTTCGGCGCCATCCTTGGGACCCCATCTAGAGAAAATCTCAAGCCAACACATATATCGCTCTAACGATCTTGTAAAGTTTTTTCAGGTATATGGCAAATTATCAAGACCCCCTGATTCAACTTCAATCGGAATTGAATACGGCTAGAAGCCAGATTCAAGCCTTGCTAAAAAAAATGCTTCGTCAAAGTATCGCATGTATCGCATCATCCAAGGGACTCGGGGGCTCGGAACACCCTTCACAAACTGAAAAATACCGCATTTGATTTCAAAAGTCCTCGGAAAAAGGCGCCTATCGACTCCGTGTAACGGGTAACTGTGACGTCCCACTTAGAACAACTCTCTATATATACTCTAAGTATATCCTCCTCGTTCAATTATTATGATCTAATATATAAATGCTGATTTAAGCATCAAAGGATCATTGGTCAAACCAACGACCACCCCCGATTTTACATTGCAGGCTCGCAAGATCATATAAATATAGGACTTACGATTTACATCGTGAGTAACAAAAGTCTCTAGGACTTACATCGCAGGTTTTACGATTTACATCGCGAGAAATAAAAAGTCTCTACGACTTAAGTCAGATCTTACGATTTAGATCGTAAGAAACAAAGTCTCCACACGTAGGTTGCAATTTATAGTCGTTAGTAAAAGACGACTTACGTTTTTGCTTATGATCGCCAATCATGGCAAACGCAGGTTGCAACTTATAGTCGTCTCACATTTTTTGTGATCGCCAGTCATGGGAAACACATGTTAAAATTCTCGGTCGCCAATAAAAGCGACTCGCATGTTGAAATCTCATGATCGCTAGTCATGACATATGTCGTCAATAAATGACGACTTGTACATTGAATCTCATAATCACCAGTCGTGGTAAGACGCATGTCAAAACGCAAAAATTGCCAATAAGTGTGACTCGCACATTTTAATCTCATGATTGCCAATAAAGGCAAGTCGCAAGATTAACCGTATAATCACAAGCAAAAGTCTTTCAAGAAGGCGACTACGTCCTCCGACGAGTGTTCCAAAGCACTCAAGAGCTTAATGCAGGTAAACTTTCCACCAAGTGGGAAGGTCCTTATCGTATCTCAGAAGCCATGTGTAAAGGTGCCTATCGGCTCCAAACCCTCGACGATCGAGATATCCCACACAGTTGGAATGCAACGCATCTGAAAAGGTATTTCTTCTAAGTCCTTTTCCTTCTTTCATACGATTTTTTATTCATCACGACGATTATTGACTTAAGCATCGGAGGGTCGTTGGCTAGCCAACGACCAACCTCTGACATTGCTTTATCGCAGGATCGCACAACATAAGTTATTAAGTCTATCATACGACTTCAGTAAAATCGCACGATATAAACAATCAGTTTTATTAGATGGCTCGATTGTATAACTACAGGAACACATGATTCAAGTTCATCGTATGAGCAAATCACACGATCGAAAGGTCTAGCGACCCCACAATCTAAGTTCTTTAACTTAGAAAAATTTCATGTTTTGAATGAATGCTTTGATCGCATGCGCTTACGTTTGCTTATACGATTCAAAAATATGAAAGTCTTATGACTTACGTTATAATCGTCGTATTAAAATAGATGCCCAAGTCGCACGACTTCTTGTTCATTTTTGTACTTAATGAATTTTTACAGTTGATATTACATCTGTCTATGACATGTATAATACGCAGGTTCAATAGAAAGGTAAAAAATTTACCGATTATCGCTAAAGCAAAACTTACAACTAGCTAAAAATGCTAGACACAACGTAACTCAGGTCTCTAACGACCATATCGGTTGTGAACGCCAGACCATAGGTCTCTAACGACCGTATCGGCTATGAACGCCAGATCAAAGGTCTCTGATGACCATATCGGCTCGGAACGCCAGATCATAGGTCTCTAACGACCGTATAGGCTCGGAACGCCAGATCATAGGTCTCTAACGACCGTATCGGCTCGGAACGCCAGATCATAGGTCTCTAACGACCGTATCGGCTCGGAACGCCAGATCATAGGTCTATAACGACAGTATCGGCTCGGAACGCCAGAACGTAAGTCTTTAACGACTGTATCACAAGATTCTTAAACTTTATCTTGGTTCGATCATCTTATGATCGCCGCCAAGCTTTATTTCGGCCCAATCGTCTTACGATTGACTCCCGATCCATACGTCTCATTTTGATTGATCATCGCCAGATCCTTGTGTTTTAAGATCGTCTTACGATCGTCGTTAGTTTTTTATCCTTCACATTAGTGGATGAATACCATAAGTATCTTGCGCATTAAATATCAGCCTTCGATCGCCGCAACTTACTTAATACTATCGACTGGTCTCACGATTTTAGCTGACTAAGTCGATTTTCTTCTAATGATCCAATTAGCAGAAATGACACGACTCATCATTTTACTTTGGTGCGAGATCTGAAATTCAAATGGCTTTGAAATTCAGATCTTGGGGGGCTAACTGTTTGGGTAAAAAATCACACCCTCGACCGTCATAGGATATCTACGACGGTCATACCCAAAGGTAATACCCATTATTGTCATATCCCTGACATATGATAGTTGGTTATTAAAAGACATCTTGTATCAACAATCATTCAAGATAGTGTATTTACATCTCATGATCGCACGTCACGTGTCGCATGTTACACGTCACATGTCTCACATCGTTAGCGACGTGTCGCCAGTCACACGTCATTAGTCTTACGTTATTAGTCTTACGTCACTAGTCTTATGTCGCCAGTTACGTGTCGTCAGTTACGTGTCTTACGTCATTAGTCTTACGTTATTAGTCTTACGTCACTAGTCTTATGTCGACATTTTCATAAGACCATTTTTATATTGAGATAAGGTCTTACAAGACATTTATAGTCATATACATGGTCTTATATTTCTGCGACGGTCGTATGCTCCATAAGACTGACGTCCAGAACTTAAGACGGTCTTACGATTATACCAACCATTAATGGTCAACAGCCGTTTCTCTTGTTCATTAATGCATGTCTATGGACATTCATGGCATAACGGACAGTAATGGACGAGCTCTTAATGACATTAAAGACTCGACGGTGGATACAAAACCAAACATTCAAAGCGCACTTAATGCCCGACAGTGGTTACAAGACCAACCATTAAAGCTCATTAATGTCCAGTGAACCCTATATAAAGGCTTGCTCCATCTTCGAGGGGGGGACATGAGTCTACATTCATCTGAACATATACGTTTACACTCATTTACACATTTCTTTCACAATACAACAGTGATCAACGAAGCATTCGAACACACATCGCTAACGCAAGTTTCGCACGACAGCAGTTCGAACCACCCGACGACGGCAGTTCAAACCGCACGACAAGCATACTTTTTCGCACGATTTATGCACGACATACGTCATTTGCACACAACTAAGTTTACTTTTTCTATAATTGTAACTTATTGTACACAAAATACTTGTTTCCAAAGGACTGTCGCCCCTGATTGGCGACCATAGTGCACTGTCGACCGCGGTTTTTTCCCTCATTTTGGGGTTTTCCGCGTCACCAAATCTCTTGTCTCTTTTACTTTTTCCTCGCAATTATGTTGTTTGGCTTGAGATACGTTTCTTTAGTTGTTAAATGTCCACATCGACCTTAAGTTGTACTTTTGTGCGATTTTTGGCATTAACAACGGTCACTGCTGTTAATGCTCATAACTACTTCTGTCGGTTACGTCCGTTGGGCATAAAGAATATTAACCCTGCATTGAATGATAAAAATGTAACAGATATATTATATGTTAGTCGGTCGAGGTCGAGGTCGAGGGTTATGTCACGACGGTCGAGTGTCGTGAGCAACATTCGATTTTACTTTGGTCAAGAGATCAAGTGTTCATGCTTTTGACTTTATTGTGAGTAAATGTTCGTAGTGTTTTGGTCGTGGTCGAGACTGGTGAAATTTTGCCCAAACACCGTCGATGCCTAAACCGTGCTACAATGAAGGGAAACTAGTCGTCCCGACATTGAACGTAAGAAAATCAAGTGCCTATCGATCCATTGCATTACAAATAAAACATTACATGACCCCAAACGAATGAACTAGCGCATTCAAAACATGTAATTCTCCAATAAGATGCATTAAATGCAAATCATAACCAAACGCCCAACATCGAGCTATCAAAATCGGACAAATGTCCCCAAGACCCAACGAAGTCAAAACCGAGCCATGGACTCAATAAATCAAATGACCATTAGTAAAAGTCATAAAATGAATTAAACATAAACAACACACGTTTATGCGAACACCCGTTTTAAATTCATGAATAACTGTTTGGGTAAAATTTCACCAGTCTCGACCACGACCAAAACTTAGAACATTTATTACACTTCTCCTTAATAAAAGTCAAATCATGAACACTTGATCTTTTGACCAAGGTTAAAGTCGAAAGTACCTCTCGACCTCGACCGTCGTGACATAACCCTCGACCTCGACCGACTAACATATAATATTTCTGTTACATTTTTTTCATTCAATTCAGGGTCAATGTCCTTTATGGCCAACGGACGTAACCGACAGAAGTAATTATGAGCATTAACAACAGTGACCGTTGCGACCGTTACTCCTACAATCATGATGGTCAATTAAATCTACGAAGACTATAAATACGAAGATCACGGTCTCATTTGCGGACCCCTGCTTTCTGAAGAACACTCGAAGCAAAGAAATCTCTCTCAACAGTTCGCACTCGACGCACGACTCCCACGCTCGATGCATAATTTTTACATACAACATACATTTTATACACACGACGCACTCGTTTTTACATTCGAAACACTTGTTACTTTACATTTAAAGTCTTTTCTTTCATTTGTATTGTAATCGTTGTACTCTCGACACCTGAAACAAAGGATATCGCCCCTGTTTGGCGATCATAGTGCAGCGACGACCCCCAAAAGTCGTCCGCAGGTTTTTTCCTCGTTGAGGTTTTTCCCGCGTCACCAAATTTTTTGTCTCATTTATATTTCTCTGTCTTTGTCGTACGCTTTGTCGAAAGATTCCCATTCTTTAGTTGTTAAGCTCCACAATCAACCTTAAGTTATCCTTCTGGATGATTTTTGGCATTAACAGTTTGGCGCCATCCGTGGGACCCCATCTAGAGAAAATCTTCGACAAACGTGCGTTTTACAAACGGTTTCTTGTAGTTCTCTCTGTTTTCTGTTTCAGGAAAATGGCAGTTGTTAATGCCAAAAATCGCACCAAAGGGACAACTTAAGGTCGATGTAGACTTTAACAACTAAAGAAAGGAATCTTTCGACAAAGGCGTGCGACAAAGAGAAAAATGTAAATGAGACAAAGGATTTGATGACGCAGGAAAAACCTCAACGAGGAAAAAACCTGCGGACGACAGTGGATGTCGTCGCTGCACTATGGTCGCCAATCAGGGGCGATGTCCTTGGTGTTCCGGGTGTCGATCGTACCGATATTACAATACAAATGAAGGAAAGACTTCGAAATGTAAAGTACAAGTGTTTGGAATGTAAAAACAGTATGCGTCGTGTGTGAAAACTATGTATAAACTGTTGGTCGAGAGCGAAAGTCTTGCGTCGAGAGTGATCTTCTATGAATGATCTCTTTGCTTCGAATGAATATTCTTCGAGTGTGTGTGTTTTCTTCTGTTGTTCGATGCTCTTGTTCGATCTCTCTCTCTGTGTTATTCGGTGTTGATCTGGTGTCTTGAACTGATGATTGAGCTGGGATCTTATAGTCTTCGGATGACTTTAATTGAATCATTAAGATCTTTGATGATTGTTGTAACGGTCGTCGTCTTCAATGTGAGTTTAGATGCTCATAACTGATTTCATCGGTTATATCCGTTTGTCCATAAATGACTTTGACTCCTGCATTAAACACTTAAACAAACATAACAGTTGTATAACGCGTCAGTCGGTCGAGGTCGTACGGTTTTATGCGACGGTCGTGCGGAACGGGCGACGTCGAGGTCGAGTATCGTGAGGAACTCTCAACTTACCTTTTAGGAGGGATGGCGGAGGTTCTTTGGGTCTTCGTCGGGACCTTATCTTAATACAAGGTATAACTCATGACATGCGTCTTACCTTCTCTGGTCGTGGTCGAGACCTGTGAAATTTTGCCCAAACAGTTTGCCCCCAAAATTTTGAAAGTAGGATGGCAAATTCGAATTTTAAATTTTGCTCGTCGGGTGTTCAGGGTCCTACGTTAAAAATACCTTGGTTGTTTCGGAACCGAATTGGTTTAATTCTAACCGAACGAGAAGTCGAAGAGAAAACGAGGTCGTGACGTCTTACTGACGTACGATTGTGCTTACCAGCTGTCTTTGACAGGTGTCGACGATCCCTGCGATCATACGAAGGGACGAGGGCATGTGGCGATCATCTAAGGGATTCGATCGTTTGCATAAATAGAGACCTTAATGGGTCTATTCCGGTTTACGATTTCGAAGCGTCTTTGAGCAAAGATTTCCCTTTGATCTTCTTGCTGCTCTTTACCTGCTTATTCACAAATCCTGCGAGAATCTGCGACTCAGTTAGGTTTTTCGAGGTCTTAGAGCGCTTATAAGGTACGACTTCCTTGATCCCTCCAATCTGTTTAGAGATGTCGATGGACCCTGAGAGCAATATTCAAGATCAGTCGGATCTTGATGACTTTAGGAGGTTATCTAAGCTCCCTGTGTGGGTTGAATTGATTAGCCCAGGTCAAATTCGATCGAACGAATGTCCTGAGGGGTATATCGTGATGTACGAATATCCCTTTAAGATAGGTTTTGAATGGCCCTACTCACCTCTAGCTAAGGCTTTTATGCTAGAATTTGACATAGCACCGGGTCAATTAATGCCCCAGTTTTGGCGAGTGGTGCAAGTGATTGAGCGTGTCACTAAAAGTTGGGAGTCTCCCATGAATGTGCGCGACCTCCTTTTGGCTTATCAAGCCAAGAAGGACGGATGTCATCGTTGTAGTCTATACTCTAGACTTAAAGGTGATCGTGCTCTGGTCCTCAAGACCGCTGTAAACGATCGCGGGTGGAAGACGCGATACACATTTGTGCGTAAGTCGACCCTTGACTCTTAGAGTGAGTGGATTAGGGCCAGCTGGAATACATCGGGTGAGCTTCGTACTTTTTTGTTGTCTGTCATCTGCATTTTTTGGTTTTTAACTTGTTTTTTATATTTGTCGACGGCCATAAAGTTCGAGGACGTGAAGCCTTACGCTAATTCCCAGGCAAAGATCGACGCGTTCTTAGAGTTCAGCACTGAGGAACGGTCGTTTGTCGTACGACAATTGGCAGACGACGAAGATTTGGTATTCTTAGGAGAAAATCAGGGAAAAAGTCGTGAGGAAAGAGAAGAAAGAGAGATGACTGGTAAGTGTACCCTCTTGACTTCTGCCGCTAATCCTGAACTTTCTTATTTTATACCTCCTTCTTTCCTGGTTTCCAGGAGAATCACAACCCAAGGTGCTGACCGTCTCTGCTAAAAGGGCGGCTGAGCTTGAGCTTTCCCGCAAGGGTAGGGAAAAGAGGTTAAAGAGCTTATCTGCTGGTTTAGAGGTTCCGAAGAAGATGAGGACGACGATCCTGAGGGAACCGTCTTCGGGGGTTTATGACTCGTCTAGAGTCGTTACGCCTGAGAAGGCGAAGGTCGTATCGCCCAAGAAATCGACTTCTGATGCGATTGCTGCGATACCAATTAGTTCTGCGCCTCTGGCGAAAGCAGCGAAGTCCCCGTCAGCCACATCGGATCCTTCGTCGGCCGACAAGGGCAAGGATCAGGCGACGAGAGGGGCCAAGGTCACGACGGTCAATTTCACATTGCCGTCGGACTTTATGGTCAGTAGTGTCCTAGACGGGACGAATTTATTTCCTCATCTGGGGAAATATCTGCTCCCTTCTTTCAAGGAGCGTTTCGTGGGATTTCCTATCGAGGAGACGGGGGCTCATGTCGCCGGGCTGGCATTCATGGTAAGTCTCTATTTCAAGACTTAGTTTTGTCGTTGTTTCGTTGTCGTTGTCGTTGTTCGTTGTCGTATGTATACTAACAATGTTTGTTTTACGATTTTGTAGGCGTTCCAGGTTTCCCTGGCTTTGCGGGGTGAGACGGTGAAGATAAAGGATCTAACGTCTGCTGCGTAAGAGAGGGAGAACGCGGCGTTGGATAGGGCGATGGTTGCCGCAGAGCGCGAAGAGGCTCTGTTAAAACGTCTGGATGACGCTCGAAACCATTTAGAGGTCGTCGGTCGTGCGAAGGATGATGTCAGTCATCGTTTAGCGCAATCCTTATCCATGATTGCCGACCAGAGGGAGGAGATAGAGAGGATTAAAGGATCTTTGGCTGCAGCTACAAAAGAAGCTGAGGATTCCAAATCCAAGGTAGAGGTTCTGGAGAGAGATGTACAAGCTGCTAAGGATGAGGGTAAGTCTGTTTTTGCCATAGCTCGTCTGACTGCTAGGGCAGCGATTATGAGGCGACATCTAGCGGGGAAGGACCCTCTTACTTCGGCGTCAGAAGAGCTCGACATTTACTTGAAGGGCGTCGGGTCGGTGAGAGACCTTGATTCGGACGATGAGAAGGAGATCGAGGAGGAGGTGGTGGATGGAGGTCTTCAGGGCGGGACCTCAGGCAAGGATGCGACTGATGCTCCTCCTCAAGTTTAAATTTTTTTTGTTTTTATTGATCGACCGTTGTAATTGACAGTTTTTTGATGAATAAAATTCGGTCTTCTTTTGAATTTGCGATTTATATATTTGGCAAACAAACATCACATCGACTGTTAAATTCTATAAAGTACAAGGAATCATGCGACTTAGGCATCTATTGTAACACAATAACTGGAACGTAAGCCATAAGACTTTTAAATCGTGTGTATAAACATAAGCACATGCGACTAAAGCATATATTCAAAGTATAAAAAATTTCTAAGTCAAGAGACTTAGATCATGAGATCGTTAGACTTTGCAATCGTACGACTGAGTCGTGCGATGAATTTGAATCGTGTGTCCCTGTGAAGGATGATCAAGTCATAGACTTGGTCGTTTATGTCGTGCGACCTGACGAAACTAGAGTCGTTTGATTATTGTCGTGCGATTCTGCGAAATAAACAATGTCAGAGGTTGATCGTTGGCTAACCAACGACCCTCCGATGCTTAAGTCAGTAATCGTCGTCATGAAAAAATCATATGAAAGAAGAAAAAGAAATTAGGAAATGTACCTTCTTAGATTCCTCTTTAATTAACGGAGTATTTTCCCCCCGTCATTTAATATCCTATTCTTTCTAGGAGAGGATAGGTTTTAAATGACGGATCGACACAGAGATCTTGGGAAATGCCATCTAGGTGTGCATTGACTGTGTTTTCGCGCGACAGGGCCATTGATAACGCCACTTTTTGGCGTTATTTCCGGTTCTCAAACCAATGAGATTGGCTTGTATTCAAGTAAAAAGGCATGTATTTTACGGTTTATCTAGTGATTTACACAGGTTATCTAAAAGGCGGCATTCCTCGAGAAAAGAAGCTAAAAAGAGCCCAAAACGAGTCCAAACGAAGCCTAACGAAAGCCCAAAAGTCAAGCCCAAGACCCGCGACCGAACTAGGACCCGAACCGCGAACCAGAAATCGACCCACGCAGCAAGAATGACACGCGCGACTTGCCACGCGACTTGCAAGTCGCGCAACAAGTCGCGTAACCCACTGTTTCACGTTTTTCAGCTACAACATCCGATTTTAGGTCATTTGTTCGGTATCGAACTTTCACGAGACAGCCAGGGGCGATTTTAGGGCGATTTCCGTCGACTTTTCGGAGCTTTCGGAGTCACGTTAGAGGGCCGATCATGGAGACAATCATCACGGAACGTAGATACAAGCACGATTGAAGGGAGTTCATCACGTTATTTTTCATGTTTTTAATCTTTCGCGTTACCATGTTTACATACGTAGTTTCATCTGTCTCTCTTGTGTTTGAATCCACCACCGACATGAACTAACCGGTTCGTGTTGGGGGTTGGAATGAATTCGGTTTATAAAGCATGTAACCAGATGATTTGAACTTTTATTGGTTTTTCCTTGATTAATGAAGCATGTGATTTTGTGTTTAATGCCTTTGGAAGTCTAGCTAGCTTTTAATTGATTTATTATTTCCAGTTGAGTTCGAGAGAATTAACTGTTAAATAGAACTAGGAATTGCATGCCTAAGACGATAAATCAGTGATAGAGATATACTGAATAAGTCTTAGTCCCAATTAAACCGTTAGGTTGATATCGAGAGATAAAATCTAGCCAATTAACATAAATCGAGCACTTAATGTGTTTTGAAATCCATAGGTGAGATCGAGAGATTAAACTTATCCTTTTCAAAGTAAAACCCGTTGTGGCTTGAATGAGAACAACGGTGACCTTAAGAGATTGGGGAATCATTAAGGGGATTAACTGGTAATTGTTTGAGTTGTTTGTGTGCATGTGTAGAACCGGAGGATTTCCAACCCTCAACTTTTCTCTCTATCGAAGTTCTTAATTTGTTCTTTGTTCCGTTTACGTTTAAGTTGTGATTTGCTAGAATTTAGTTTAAAACCCATCTTCCAAATTTGACAGTTCAGTTAATAGTTCGTATAGTAATTGTGATACTTAGTTCCTAGTTCCCCGTGATTCGATACTCGTACTTCTAAAGTACTATTACTTGACTTCGACCCGTACACTTGCGGTAAGGTTCGCGGGGTGTCAAAACCCCGTGTCAAGTTTTTGGCGCCGTTGCCGGGGAACTAGTTGTAATTAATAGCACTACCATCTATAAGAGTTATTAGATTGGACATTTTTTTATTTCGTATTTTGTTCCATCACTTTCAGTTTTTGGATTACTGACCTTGCTTTCTTTCTTTTCAGGTACCACTTGGTTTATGCCAAGGACGACCCGAGGGAAAGAGATTGAAGAACTCGATCCGGAAATAGAGAGAACTGCATGTCGCCTACGTAAAGAATCGAAAGATAAGAAGAAATTAGAAATGGGCGACGAAAGACCCCGCAATGACCCACCTCGCAATAATCCACCACCACCTCCTAAAAGAGTCCCTATGCGGTCGTTTGCCGACCCAAATGTGGCAGCGGCCCACATAGGTATTCAACCACCTACCACTGCGGCTAACTACTTTGAGATAAAGCCGAGTACCATCGTAATGGTACAACAGAATCAGTTCGGGGGAGCACCAACTGAAGACCCCCACGCGCATCTACGAGCCTTCGAACGGATATGCAACACGTTTAAGATCAACGGAATGGAGGAGAACGCAATCAAGCTAAGGCTCTTCAGCTTTTCCTTAAAGGGTAGAGCTGAAATCTGGATATAGGGTCTACCGTCAGATCTTATCACAACTTGGGCAAACTTGAAAGCAGCTTTCCTTCAAAAGTTTTTCCCACCGGGAAGAACTGCTCAACTGATGGCCGACATTACACACTTCGCGCAATGGGATCAATAGACATTATATGAAGCTTGGGAGCGCTATAAGGAGATGTTGAAGAAGTGCCCGCATCACGGATTGCATGGCTGGGTGATAATCCAAACGTTCTTTGGAGGCCTTCACCCACAATTCAAGAATGATATTACGGCTGCAGCGGGGGGAGCTCTTATGAACAAGACCTATGAAGAAGCAGTCGAGTTAATCGAGAATCTAGCCGAGCATAGCTACTCCACACCACGATCGTCCGTTGCACGAGTAGCGAGTGTTCGGGAATCAGACGAACTCAAAGAGATAAAAACCCAACTAGCAGCGATTACGAGCCATTTGCAAACCGGCGGCCTTCAAGAACCTGGTCAAGTCCATTTTGTGTCAAACCGGAGCCAACCGAGAAACGATCCTTTCTCTAATACTTATAACGAGGGGTGGAAAAGACATCCCAATCTTTCATGGAATCAGTCCGGTCAACCACAATCAGGTAATTTTGCTAACTCTTCTAATTTTGCTCAAACTAATAATGTGTACCGTCCTCCAGGTTTTCAGCAAAGGAATGAAGGACCCTCGATGGAGAAGAAACCGGGATTAGAAGAGATGATGATGAAGTTCATGTCAAAAATGGACAGCACGGTCGGAGAGCTAGCGAGCACGATAAATACGGTAAAAGCTGCAACTGAGCAGAATACGGCTACAATAAAGATTCTCGAGAGGCAAGTGGGGCAGATTTCTGAAGCCATACAAAACCGACCTCGCGGCACCTTTCCAAGCATGGCTGAAAAGAGGAACCAAGAGAACTGTAACGCCATTTATCTGAGAAGTGGAAAGGGACTGAATAGAGAACCGTCATCTAAAGAGACCGAGCCCGAAGAGCGAGACGTAGAAGAGTTGAAGGCGAATGAAGAGACTGTAATTGAAGATAACTCGAGAAGCGATGAGAAGAAGAAAGAAGTGACACCACCGGTCAAGCCGGAAATCCCACGAGTGCCTTACCCGAGCAGACTCAAAAAGAACAAGGATGATGTTAATTTTTCTAAATTTATCGATGTATTTAAAAAGTTAACAATTAACATATCTTTTGCAGACGCATTGGCACAAATGCCCTCTTACATGAAATTCATGAAAGAGATCTTATCCAAAAAGAGGGAAATTGATCACCAGTCCACCGTTGCACTCACTGAGGAGTGTAGCGCAATTTTCCAAAACAAGCTTCCCCCGAAGCTTAAAGATCCAGGGAGTTTTTCTATCCCTATCCAAATCGGGAAGTTTGATTTTAATAAGGTTTTATGTGATTTAGGGGCAATTATTAATCTGATGCCTCTTTCTGTTTTCAGGAAACTCGGATTGGGGGAGGTGAGCCCAACATATATGACACTCAAGCTCGCAGACAGATCAATAAGGTATCCATACGGGGTAATCGAAGACGTGATGATCAAAGTTGGGAAGTTCTACTTCCCAGTGGACTTCGTGGTGATCGATATAGACGAAGATGAAGAAGTCCCACTCATTTTGGGAAGATCATTCCTAGCCACTAGTCGAGCGTTGATTGATGTAGAGGAAGGAGAGGTGATCTTCAGAGTCGGCGGCGAGAGAATGATCTTTAAGATGTTTGAAAAGGCGAGAGGTCAAGGTGAAGAAGAATCTGGAGCTGGTCATGGAAGGCCAATTGTGAAAGAGTCTGCGAAGAACCGTAAGTGTGGACGGTATAATTCCGCGGATACTGAGCCGAGTTGAAACCGCATAGTCGTGCCACGACTTTAAATACGGCGCTGGGTGGGAGGCAACCCACCAAGGTTAGTTCCCGTTCTTTATTTTTAGTTTTACGCGTGTGTTTAAATAATGAAAAAGCCATAAAAATCGAAAAATCGAAAAAATCAAAAATAGCTGAAACAGGGACATACGCGACTTGTCACGCGGTTTGCATACCGCGCATCAAGTCGCGGGGCCATCTGTTGGTTTTCTAAAACAGAAGGTTACGCGGTTTGCCACGCGACTTGCAAGTCGCGGGCTAAACCGCGGGAGTCCCATTTGCCTCATTTTTCATTTTTCGTGCAGTTTTTATTCCTTTCTTGCTTTGTGTGTTTCTGTTTTCTTGTTTTTCTTTCGTCGTTTGTTTGTTTCTTTTGTGTGTGCGTGCTCTCCCCTCCTTCTCCAAATGCTCAATCTTTCAAGAATCTCCTCTGGCCGGGCAAAACAGGTATGTTCTAATCATTTCTCTGCTAAAAGACTGGTGTTTGATGTGTTGTTCTATTTTAATTGCACGTTTGGGGTGCCTCATTTTTGAACCATCTACACACTCACATTAGACCCTGTGCAAACCTCGGTTTTACCGAGGTTTGGGGTTGGCTTTTATTTGGCAAACCTAGGCCACGGCCTAGGTTTGGGGTGCCTATTTTTGGAAACATTGGGTAGTCTTTTTATGTTATGCTATATGATGCCTTGCCTGCTCTTCTTAATAACTGCACAATGACTGCGTCGCATCACCTAAGACTTTACTTGCATATTGGGGACAATGTGTGGGTAAGGTTTGGGGTTGCCCAATCGGGCCCAGGTTATGCACGTAGAATTCCTACACTTCTGAGTGTCGAGATCAAAGTAGCTAAAATTTTTGTTTTGAATGATTGAGACCGACCATTGTGGGAAGAATATTGTGATAGTGACGTGACCGTTAGGGAAGGACCGAGAAAGGACATGACTAGGGACATTAGTGGAGACCACCCGATAGTGAGCTTTGAGCCTAAAAGACGTTTTCATTTCGAGAGATTCATACACTTGAATTCTTATACACCTTTTCGAATTCCTTGTCGTGAATGTAGAATGATCTCGCTACATTATTGCATTGAGTAGCAAAGACGAACATCGGGATATTAGGTAAGGGTATAGTAGACCATATCGTGTGGACCTTAAGATATGATTCCAGGCATTGTGTGTTTTATTTAACCTGTTTTTAGCTATCGTACCTTTTACCCTTCTGCGTATACCCTTAGCCCCTTTGCAGCCAAACACTAACCTTTTCGTTTCTAAACCCATCATTAAACCCTTAGCCATAAGCCTTAGCCAACCCAATCCGAAAGTGTGTCAATCAGAAGAAGTAATGAACTTAGAGAGATAGAGCGGAAAAGAAAGAAATCAGGCCAGTCAAGAAATAGAAAAGAGGGCCAATGATGCCCCAATCAAATAAAGAGGACCAATGAAGTCCCAAAAAAAACCGAAAAGTAAATAAATACCGTTAGTTAGATAGTCTCTAGTAGAGCTGCATAATAAGTGAGTCGAAGCGACTCCAATAGTGACAAATAGGGCCAACTGATAGAGGTTGAAATAGAAAAGTTCAGAACTGCCAATGATTGACACGCCGAGGATTTTTGATCCTTTTACCCTTCGTTTCTTAGCCTTAACCTTAGCCCCGTTACAACCGTTATAAAGACCTGGATGATCTTCTGGAAAACGTGATTAGAGTCTATGACCACCTTTACCGATATTCCTTGTCTTGTTATTTGATTCCTTCTGAGATCAAAAGTTTGGACATTTGTGTGTCTTTCCTTAGAGTTGTCATGTAATAATTTGAGTATTCTTGTACATAACCTCCTTAAACATGACAACACGAGCGATAACCTAGGTTCGAGCGAAATGAGAGTATCCCGTGAGGTAGGGTCGAGGCGAAATGTTTTCCCTAGTATGTTCGGACTTAGTCTAACCCTAATGTAATCGGAACGGTCACGAGTTCAACTCACAATGGAAGGTCATAGGTCAAACGAAATGAGAATGAGGCGAGAGTGAGATAGATATTCACAGGTATAGGAAATCACCGATGCATCACTTGGTACCGATTGGGAATTGTGCAATTATTAAATTTTCACTGCTATGTGCTTTTATTCTATTTTTATCGCTAATTTGCTTGGGGACAAGCAACGCTCGGTTTGGGGTTGTTGATAACGCCACTTTTTGGCGTTATTTCCGGTTCTCAAAGCAATGAGATTGGCTTGTATTCAAGTAAAAAGGCATGTATTTTACGGTTTATCTAGTGATTTACACAGGTTATCTAAAAGGCGGCATTCCTCGAGAAAAGAAGCTAAAAAGAGCCCAAAACGAGTCCAAACGAAGCCTAACGAAAGCCCAAAAGTCAAGCCCAAGACCCGCGACCGAACCAGGACCCGAACCGCGAACCAGAAATCGACCCACGCAGCAAAAATGACACGCGCGACTTGCCACGCGACTTGCAAGTCGCGTAACCCACTGTTTCGCGTTTTTCAGCTACAACATCCGATTTTAGGTCATTCGTTCGGTATCGAACTTTCACGAGACAGCCAGGGGCGATTTTAGGGCGATTTCCGGCAACTTTCCGGAGCTTTCGGAGTCACGTTAGAGGGCCGATCACGGAGACAATCATCACGGAACGTAGATACAAGCACGATTGAAGGGAGTTCATCACGTTATTTTTCATGTTTTTAATCTTTCGCGTTACCATGTTTACATACGTAGTTTCATCTGTCTCTCTTGTGTTTGAATCCACCACCGACATGAACTAACCGGTTCGTGTTGGGGGTTGGAATGAATTCGGTTTATAAAGCATGTAACCAGATGATTTGAACTTTTATTGGTTTTTCCTTGATTAATGAAGCATGTGATTTGTGTTTAATGCCTTTGGAAGTCTAACTAGCTTTTAATTGATTTATTATTTCCATTTGAGTTCGAGAGAATTAACTGTTAAATAGAACTAGGAATTGCATGCCTAAGACGATAAATCAGTGATAGAGATATACTGAATAAGTCTTTGTCCCAATTAAACCGTTAGGTTGATATCGAGAGATAAAATCTAGCCAATTTAACATAAATCGAGCACTTAATGTGTTTTGAAATCCATAGGTGAGATCGAGAGATTAAACTTATCCTTTTCAAAGTAAAACCCGTTGTGGCTTGAAAGAGAACAACGGTGACCTTAAGAGATTGGGGAATCATTAAGGGGATTAACTGGTAATTGTTTGAGTTGTTTGTGTGCATGTGTAGAACCGGAGGATTTCCAACCCTCAACTTTTCTCTCTATCGAAGTTCTTAATTTGTTCTTTGTTCCGTTTACGTTTAAGTTGTCATTTGCTAGAATTTAGTTTAAAACCCATCTTCCAAATTTGACAGTTCAGTTAATAGTTCGTATAGTAATTGTGATACTTAGTTCCTAGTTCCCCGTGATTCGATACTCGTACTTCTAAAGTACTATTACTTGACTTCGACCCGTACACTTGCGGTAAGGTTCGCGGGGTGTCAAAACCCCGTGTCAGCCATACGGTCGTTTTATTCCTGTAGACAAAACATAAGTGTTTGTTTCTAAGGATAAAAGGACGAACCTGTCGTGCCGCATCTGCTAAGCGATTTACTTTCGCGGTTTCAGAGTGGATTTATAGCAATTACGAACGACTTCCGGCTCACTCTTGGTTTCCTGGATGGCCCACGGCGTAGGGAACTTCAGGATCTGATGATACGTCGAGGGAACGGCTTTCATTTCGTGGATCCATGGTCGACCTAAGATGAAGTTATAGGCTGACGCACAGTCGATGACGCTGAACTTGGTCTGCTTGTTGATTCCTCCGGCGTAGACTGGCAAGATGATATCTCCATATGTGCTCGTCGCTTCTCCATTGAAACCGACCAAAGTTGTCGAACGTCGGGTGATTTCCGAGCGATCGATTCCCATGGCCTTGATGGTGTCAAGGAAGATGACGTTCGCTGAACTGCCCCCATCGACCAAGACTCGTCGAGTTAAACAATTACCAACCGTGAGTTGAATGATCAACCCATCGTGGTGTTTCTGGTACGAGTCGCTGAGGTCGTCTTGGTCGAATACGATTTTCATGGCTTCCAATTCCAAATCTCTTTTAGGCCTTGATGAACGCGGGATAGGCCGATCGTCAGGCGCTTGACTGGCGTGATGTTTGGCTGCGGAATACGTTAGACCGCATATGTCGGATCCACCAGTGATACAATTGACGACTTTCGCATGCTCGGGGGTTGACGGTCAAACATCGTTAGCTAGGGTAACGACGTCGTCGATGATGTCTTTGAGATTGCCCTTTGGGACGTGATACGCCAGTTCCTTTTTGAGAGCTATGCAATCATCTGTCGCGTGACCATGGTCGACGTGAAATTCGCACCACTTAGATTTATCTTTCTTAGCGTCGTCCTGACCGGACTTCGTTGGCCATCGAATAGTCGCCTGGGCGGTCTTCAGAGCTTCGACCAAATCTTTAGTGGACCCTTTGAATCCGTAAGAGGATATCTTAGGGTATTGAGGAAATTTGGTCGCGGTCTTAGACTCTGCTTTTGTCTTGAATCGGACGTTCGAGATCTGGTGGGCGGGCTCCATTTTGGAAATCGCTTTCGTCTTGAACTCTGGCTTCTTTATGCCTAACAACCTCTTGTCGTCGGTATGCTTGCGATGAAAGGCAGCGTCGTCCTCTACTCTCATATACGCTAGGGTTCGAGCTCGGACATCTTCAAAATTCTCTGGAGGATACTGTTGATCCAAACCCTCAGTGATTTGATAATGACCCTCTCTTAAATACTTAGTGAAAATTGTAAGTAAACAATATGTATCAGAGTTTCACTATCGCTGATAAGTACTAAGATCTTACAGTACCGCTGATAGGAACTCTCGCTCTTTAAATTAAACATTCAGCGAACACTGTTCATCATTAATGCGCTGAGTCTGTTCAGTCATTGTGATGATCGCTGATAAGTTAGTTGTTTACTTATGATCCCTGAAGACAAGTTTCACGTCAACAAAGGTTCTACGCTGAAGTCGAAGATCAAGCTCAAGAACCAGCGACAAGTCTCCTAATGAACTGATGCGGATCAGCGAAGACTCAGATTTGTCCACTCAACGTGAAGTATCAAGTACAAGACTTCAGCTATCGCTGAACTTTATCATCTGCTGAATAGTAAATGATAATCGCTGAATCAACGAAAGCTGATCATGAAGTCCTCCGTACAAAGTACTTTTGTCTTAACCACCCTTGCACGCCTCCGTACGAAATGTCAGAAAAGAACCTCCGAATATCTGAAATCGTACAACCACTCTGATACTACACTGTTCATCCTTACGGCTACTAAGGTTGTCAACCAAGGTCAATGACATGCAACCAACCAGCTGATGACACGTGTAAAGTATATACTGACTTGCATTAAATGCATGCAGTATATAAAGAGATGAACTCACTTCATTTGAAGTAACTTGCTAACTCTGGACAAGTTCAAATCTCTCTTAAGATAGGATTTTATTAGTAATCTCCTTATCTTTCTTAGTGCAAGAAACCTTAGTGTTCCAACTTGTTTAGATTTAGGTTTATCCTTAATCTTGTTTCCGCAACAAGCTGTAAATTGTTAATGATTTATCAATAAACAATTTAGAAAAGTAAAATAGTGTGTTTGTATTCAACCCCCCCTTCTACAAACTTGTATAGGCCTTTCGGGACCAACAAGTGGTATCAGAGCAGATTTGTTTAATCTCATAAACAAGATCTAATCTAAGATATTTCTCTTCCTTGCTATTATCTGAAAATGGCCTCCCACACAAACACAAACTATATAGACAATGGTCCTCTTGCAAAACCCCCTAGATTTTCCAGAGATAACTTCAACTTATGGAAAAATAGGATGATGCTCTTCTTAGAAGGTGTAGACCCTACTATGACCTACTATCTTGAAAACGGCCCACACATCCCTGTAACTATTGATCCTTTAGTTCCAGCCACTGCAACTAGAGCTGCTATTCCTGAAAGGCTGATTCCAAAGGAAATACACATGTGGACCGATGAAGATAAGAAGAAAGTGGCTATAGATACAAAAGCCAGATCCATACTATCCATGGCCCTTCCTGACGAAGTCTACCATTCCGTCATGAACCTGAAGTCATCAAAAGCCACGTGGGACACAATATGTGTTCAGTATGAAGGAACGTCTGAAGTCCAGGATTCAAGAAAGATCAACCTGGTAAGACAATACGAAAGCTTCATTTCTGGTAAGAATGAAACTCTCTCTGAAGTTCACCAACGTTTTAATTGCTTAATTATAGATCTAAAAACTGTTGGTAAGGAATATTCTAACTTTGAAGTGCTGACAAAGTTTTTAGAATGTTTACCTGAAAGCTGGGACAATTATTCCATGTGTCTCAAGTTGTCAAAGGATCTTAAATCAATGACCCTTTCAACCTTATACGGTACATTGCTGAATCATGAGCAATCTAGCCATCTTAAGAAGAATCTTGTAAAAGATTCCAAAAGCACTCCTGTTGCTTTACTCTCAGAGGAACCTTCTACTCAGCGACCCTCGGTCACTATCACTGAGTTAGAAAGTAACTCTGAAAGGTCATCAAACTCTGACTCTTCAGATGATGATGAATCCTTGGCTCTCCTAACTAGAAAGTTCAGGAGATTCGCCAAGAAGAAAATGTTTAGAAAGAACAAACCTCTTTCAATAACTGACAAGCCTAAAACATCAGCTTTTGTTGATAAGGCTATTGCTACTTGTTTCAACTGCGAAAAGACAGGACATTTCGCTAATGAGTGCAGGTCAAAGAAAATCATGAGACCTTCAGCTTTTACAAAGAAATCCTTTGTTCCAAGGAATAAAGATGACAAATACTCAAAGCTGAAGGAGAAGTATGCAAAGCTGAAAAGCTTTAAGAAGAAAGGAAAAGGCCTGATGGCTGACTATGATTGGGCTGCTTCTGATGAAGAAGCCTCATCATCTGATTCTGAAGATGATGAAGCAAATCAATGTCTCATGGCCAAGATTGAAGAAGAGGAAGAAAGTTCAGACATTCCCTCCACTTCAACATCTGCCATTCAGGTATCACCTTCTTTCTTTACCAATATTGCAAATATTGATGAAGCTGATAGTCTCCGTAAAATTGATCTATTGACTAGAAGTTTATACGAAGCCATGAACGGCAAAGCTGTGGTTGAAAACCAAAATCTTGATCTCGCTGAAAAGCTTAAAAACTGCCACCTTCAAATAGAAAAGCTTTCTAAAATTGAAGATGATTTTAAAGATCAAGTCTATTTAAATCAGCTAGTCAAAATCGAACAAGCAGAAGCTATCGCTGCATTAAAAGCTGAATAAGCTACTGTTGAAGGATGGTGTAATTCTTCAACAAAGATCACTGAGATAATTAAGGCTCAGATTCCTCTGAGTGATAAACGTGGTCTGGGTTATAAATATGATACTCTAAAACCAACCACTGAACGTTCAATGCTTAAATTTGGAACGTTCGTATCCTCAGTCGCTGACACTTCATCATCTCAGTACTCCTCGTCGGTTACACCAATCCCTGAGGAAACTCCTACCTCCTCAAAAGGTAAGGAGAAAATGGTTTATTCAAAACCTACCTCTGTCTCTAAAGACAAAGGTAAAGGAATTGTTATTTATCAAAATCCTCAGAAGGGTACCTTAGTACCTAAGCTGAATGCTTCCAAAGCCTTAGTGATTCATTCATCTGGTTCTAGAAATCAGACCTCTGGATCAGTTCAGCGACCTACTCCTAGACTCAGAGTAGATGTCCTTGGTAAGAAATCTGAAGAACTGAATGTTCGTCCTATTTCAAAAACCAATAGTGTACTTGGTGCTGGCACTTCTAATTCCAAATTAAAAGCTCAGCACTCAAGTGGTCCTAGAACTATTTTTAGTTATAGGAAATGTTATCACTGTGGACTTACCGATCATATTGCAAGTAAGTGCCCCACAGCCACCAAAGCTGATAAGATAGCTAAGGTGAAGATAGCACCCAAGTCCAAGAAGACCAACCCAGTTGCAATTCAGGTCAAGGTGACTCCTACCGCTGAGGTCAAGAAATTGACCAAAGTGAAGAAAGACAAAGCTGAATCTTCAAATGCTGCGAAGACTGCTGAACCCATTCCAACTACTTCCACTGACAAACGCGTATACATGGTGAAGTGGGTACCCAAGCAAAACTAATCTTCCTTTGTAAATGCAGGTTAAGAAGGGTATCTGGTATCTTGATAGAGGATGCTCTAGACACATGACTGGAAAGAAAAACCTGCTCGCTGAATACAAGGAAGAGAAGGGTCCCTCTGTGACATTTGGTGGAAATGGAAAAGGACACACCCGAGGGTATGGTGTACTTTCAAATGGTACAACATCCTTCAGAAGAGTCGCATATGTTGAAGGGCTGAAGCATAATCTTCTGAGCATCAGTCAGCTTTGCGACATGGATAACAAAGTGATTTTCACTAAGGAATCCTGCTTTGTCTCTGACAAAAAGGAGAAGATAGCTCTCAGCGGTTATCGTTTGGAAAATGTTTATGTAATAAACATGGACTCAACAACCACTGAAAACTCCTGTTTCTTCTCAAAGGCATCTTCTGATGTTAATTGGCTATGGCACAAGAGGCTCTCACATCTCAACTTCAAGACGCTGAATACTCTTTCCTCCAAAGAGTTAGTCACTGGTCTACCTCAGCATTCATACGCCAAAGAGTCTTTATGTTCAGCGTGTGAAAAGGGGAAGCAGACCAAGGCAAGCTTTAAGTCAAAGCAAGTTTCCTCAGTGTCATCTCCTCTACAACTACTCCATATGGATTTGTTTGGCCCTGTTAACAAACAATCCATCGCTGGAAAGAAATATACGCTGGTCATAGTTGATGAATTCTCTCGTTACACATGGGTAATGTTTCTCCGTTCTAAGAGTGACACCCCTGAAGAACTCATCACCTTTGTTCGGAAGATGGAAACTCTGAACAATATGACTGTTCGCTCAATAAGGAGTGATCATGGAACTGAATTCAAAAACAGTTCTCTTGATTCCTTCCTTGAGAGTAAGGGTATTTCTCACAACTTTTCGTCAGTGAGAACATCGCAACAAAATGGAGTCGCTGAAAGAAGAAATAGAACAATTATTGAAGCTGCACGTTCAATGCTCAGCGATTCTCACCTGCCTACTAAGTTTTGGGCAGAAGCTGTCAACACTGCTTGTTTTACGCAAAACAGGTCGCTGATAGTTAAAAGATTCAAAAAGACAGTCTATGAACTTTTTCATGGGAGAAAGCCTTCAATCAGCTTTCTTCACATCTTTGGATGTCAGTGTTTCATACTGAACAACAGAGATGCCCTTGGAAAGTTTGATCCTAAGGCTGATGATGGAATCTTTCTTGGATACTCCTCAGTCTCCAAAGCCTTCAGAGTCTTCAACCGTAGAAGACAAACTATAGAAGAAACTATTCACGTCACGTTTGACGAATCCCGTTCAGCGAACTCTAAACCGAACGCTGATATAGAAGAACTGAATCAATGGATGTTTTCTCATCTTGGTGATTCAGAAGATATTCCCACTCCTCATGCTCACACCGTAGAAAATGATGGTCCTACTATCATTCCAGATATGCAGAATAGTGAAGCTGAAACATCTTGGGTCTCAGTTGTTCCTATAAACACTATACCTGCAGTTGATCCAAATGTCTCAGAAATTCCATCTATTTCTCAGCAATCAGTGAATGAAGTGACAAATGCAAACATTCCTCTCTTAGCTGATAATCCAGAAGTAGCTGAAGCCTCATCTTCAGTTTCTCCAGTTCAGACTGAATCAGCGACGTATGCTCCTGCTCAGCGATGGACTGTAAATCACCCAATCGATCAAATTCTTGGTGATCCCAACGCTGGTATTCAGACTCGTAGAAGTGCATGTAATATTTGTTTATTTGTTAACTTTATTTCTCTAACTGAACCAAAGAAAATAGATGATGCCCTCAGAGATCCAAACTGGGTCAGCGCTATGCAAGAAGAGCTGACTGAATTCAAAAGAAACAAAGTTTGGAAACTCGTCCGTAGACCAACTGACAAAACGGTGATAGGCACTAAATGGGTCTATCGAAACAAGTTGGTCGAACATGGTACTGTAACTCGCAACAAAGCTCGTCTTGTTGCTCAAGGATACAGACAAGAGGAAGGCATAGATTATGACGAAACTTTTGCTCCAGTAGCAAGACTTGAATCTATTCGTCTTTTCTTAGCATATGCTGTACACAAAAACTTCACTGTACATCAGATGGATGTTAAGTCAGCGTTTTTGAATGGAAAGCTGAATGAAGAAGTGTATGTGGAACAACATCCAGGATTCTCAGATCCTAAGCGTCCAGGTTATGTTTATAAACTAGACAAGGCACTTTATGGCTTAAAGCAAGCTCCTCGTGCATGGTATGATACTCTCTCTACTTATCTCCATATTGAAAAATTTGAGAGAGGAAAGATTGACAAAACTCTATTTTTTTTAGAAAAGTGAAAGGTCATATCATTTTAGTTTAAATATATGTTGATGACATTATATTTGGTTCTACTAACCCTGAGCTTTGTACTCGTTTCGCTGATAGAATGAAAGATGAGTATAAAATGAGCATGATGGGTGAACTAACATATTTCCTTGGTCTTCAGATTAAGCAAACTGAAAAAGGAACTTTCATAAATCAGGGAAAGTATGTTAAAGATATGCTGAAAAAATTCGACTTAACTGAAAGTTCAGCTATGAAAACCCCTATGGCACCACCGCTGATACTTGATAAGGACACAAAGGGTGTTCCTGTCAATGTCACGCTGTACCGTGGGATGATCGGCTCACTATTGTATCTTACAGCTAGCCGACCCGATATTATGTTTGCAACATGTCTGTGCGCACGATATCAAGCTGAACCTAAGATATCCCATATGAAAGCTGTAAAGCGAATCTTTCGATATCTTAAGGGTACAGCGAATCTAGGTCTTTGGTATCCCAAAGACTCAGGATTCGATCTAACCGCCTATTCAGACAGTGATTTTGCAGGTTGCAAAATGGATAGGAAAAGCACCACAGGAGGATGTCAGCTCCTGGGTGGAAAGCTGGTAAGTTGGACAAGTAAGAAGCAAAACTCAGTGTCCACTTCCACAGCTGAAGCTGAATATGTAGCCGCTGGAAGCTGTTGTTCTCAAGTCTTGTGGATGAGAAATCAGCTACTAGACTATGATCTTCAGCTCTCCAAAATTCCAATCTATTGCGACAGCACTAGTGCCATCGCTATAGCAAACAATCCAGTGCTACACTCAAAGACAAAACACATAGAAATCAGATATCATTTTATCAGAGATCATGTGATGAATGGTGATATAGAACTTCATTTTATCCCAACTGATTATCAGTTAGCTGATTTATTTACCAAACCTCTTGATGAGACAAGATTCAACTTTCTCATCAGCGAGCTTGGAATGCTGAACTTTGAAGGGTAAAATCTTCAGCGGTTCACATTTGATCAGCGATACGTTTATACAATCTTGTATAGCCTTCGGGATAAAATCAACTTATATAATCCATTTCATCATCTTCTCTCTGAATAAACTTGGTTAAACTGATATCCAGGTATGTTTTCTCTCTCTGACAATCGCATGTAAATGCAAGATTTCAAAATAAATTACATCGCTGAATAACTCTTCCTTAACAGCGATATTTTGAAAGTTCTTTAAACCTTCACTGATATTTTCTATTCAGTGCTTCATGTTTTTTCAAAAGAGTCCCTGAGTTTTCAAAACCTCAGAGACATCCTAAAAGAATGTGAAAGGACAGTTGGGACGTCATTGCAACGGATAACACTAGGCACGATTTCTTTCTGACACACGTTTGCACGTTTCGTTCAAACTTCCAATCAAATGCAAACACGTGTCCGTGTCATGATGAAAACCTTTTCCCGCTCAAGGTTTTCTCTCTCTAAAACTCCCTATATAAACAACTCTTGGTTTATATTTGTCTTTTACGCGATCAAATCTTCCTCCGCAAGAAAGAATCCTCTGTTGCATTTGTGCTCTCAAAAACCTCAAGAACTGTTCATCATCTTCTTCATCAAAACTTCAAGGTTAATATGTTCTTATCTATTATCAAATGCGTATAACTTGTTTTCGATCTTATCATTGTTTTACACAAGATCAAACAAAAGAACTCAAAAATAAAATCATTTCTTTCATGGTTTTATAAACACAACCATTTCATGGTTGTTCTTCAAGTTTTAAATCTAAATCTTAAACTTGTTCTTCATTCGTATCCAGTTTTCTTTTAGAAACTGGAATACAAGACTTTATGGGTTTTACATTTCTTTTTCAAAAATCAAGAAAAACCTTAATCTTCATTAAGACACTTTTGTCTGAATGAAATGGACAAAATTCGAAAAATCTTAATGGAAATTTATTTCCACATTAAGGCAATTCTTATTTGTTAACATCTTTGGTTGAACTGATAATACAGAGAAATGGCATCTTCAAAGATCAATGTTACCGCTGAGTCCATCTCCGCTGACTCTGAGGAAGTGGACATCTTCAAAGCCCCTCAGGTTAAGTTCGAGCTGGATCAACTAGATTGGACTAAGGCCAACAACCTCTCAGCTCTTCTCGAGTTTCCTCCTCGGAAGCAAGTATCACATCTGGACGATGCTGTAAGTTTTCTGAAGAACAGCCCCATCTACACAGCCCTGACCATAACACCTCCTGTCAGTCAGCGGCTCTTATCCCAGTTCTGGTACTCTGCCAGACACATTGAGCTACCCTCTGCCAAAGATCCATCCAAAACCATCGACTGCATACTCAGCGATACTGAGTATGGCACCATCAAGATCACACCCGCCATAATCCGCAAAGCCCTGAACTTCCCAAATGCTACCAAAGAAAAACCCTTCGTCCCATTCCCTGACCACAAGAAGCACGCTGACAAAGAAGAAATCATTGCTTTCCTTGACGCAATGGGTTATATCTGGGATATTGGAAGGGACAAGAAGCCTGAGAAGAAACTGACGCTGATAAAGAAATCCAAGATGCCCAGGGAGATGAATTTCATCTTCGCTCACCTGATCAGCTGCATGACAGCGAAATCCGAATCTTCTGATCAAGCCGCCCAACCTCAGCAGTCCATGGGATACGCACTGCTGAAAGGTCTACACATTGATTGGGCCTCCATTATTTATGATGACCTGATTCAACGTGTCGATTCTGCCGCTGACAGACCAGCATGGGTTCCTTACCCAAGATTCATCAGCGCCATCTTTCAATATGGCCTAAAGGACAGCTATCCTGAAGAGGGTGATCTGAAACTTTCTCAGATTGGCCCTAAGGTTCTCGACTTCAAGCCTGTCGCCAATGAGGTACGTCTCTCTACTCTTCTCACTCTTCTAAATTCTCCGCTTTCTGTGGGTCCTTCAGCGACAATACCCATCGCTGATACCCCGGCCACAAAATCCTCTCCTTCTAAGAAAAGGAAACCCTCTCACACCCAACTTGATTCCAAAAGGATCAAGAAAACCAAGGAGCAACCCCAGCAATTCCATGCTGAAGACTCCTCAGCTCATTCTGACGAGCTGAAGGAAAGTTCCGTGGTACGCTCTGCCACACCCGTACAAGCCATCCCTCCAATCCAGGCTTCAGCGTCTCTAAACGCTGAGGTTAGAAACTTGGAAACTACCCAACCTCCCTCAGTCTCTCAAAAGACTGATGAAGTGATTGTCAGCGATTCCAACGCTGAACTCAGAACCCGAATCCCAATCTTATCCTTCGCTTCTCCCTCCACTCACTTGGACACTCCTCCAAAGATCACTGGAGATGCCATCATTCCAGAAGCCACCGCTGACGCTTCTCAACAAATGATGAAGAAAGGACCTGCAGAGATCACCATACCTCACCGTACTTTCGAAGAGGATATGGAACATTATTCAGGAACTTGCAACTTTGACGAGTTCATCAATCCTCCTGCAGGTACAAATCCCACCTTAAACACTGTAACTAAACCTGAAACTTCTGAGCTTTCCTTTGTTCACAAGTACTTATATGTTACAGGTCCTAATTTGGGAGACATCAACGCCTCTCTGAAGTCCGTGGAAACAAAGCTGACCAGTCTCACCACCACACTCTCCAACAACTCAACAGCTGTAACAAACGCTGGAGAGAATTTGACAAAGCTGACAACGGTAGTGGAGAAGAAAGCTTCCACTGAAGACATCAAGGGACTTGATAAGACTCTCGCCGATTTTGCCAAGGTGCTCTCTGACATCTACACTGACTACACCAGCCTCAAAACCTCAGTTTCGACCGTGTCCAGCGAAGTAACAACGCTGAAGACATCGGTTGGAATATTAGAGGGTGATATGTCAGCGGTCAAGAATGACTTAGGCTCTGTAAAGACCGACGTTGGTTCTATGAAGACGATGATCGAGACGCTGGTCAACAAGGCAAATAATCCAGATCCTGCTCCTGCCCCTGTCCCTATTTTGGAATATTTCACAGCGGCGGATCGCACAGAGCTGAAGAAAATCACGCCTGCTATTTCTGGCCTAGAAGACAGAATAGCAAAGCTTGAAGGTTGTGTGAAAATCTCTGGCCCAGAAGACAGAGATAACACCAATGCTGAGTCTACCCATTCCTCCCCCAGTCATCATGAAAAAGAGGGGGAGAAGAGCGCTGAACATACCGGGGAGAAGAGCGCTGAAAATCTTGAGAAAAGCGATGAAGATCTGAACAAGAGCGCTGAAGACCTTTCCCATGATGAATCTATCAGGGGAGAGAGGAATGAAAATCTAACCGCTGGACCTCAGGGAGATGAAAACCCTGAGGGAACCGAGAAGCTCGCCTCTGTATCTGAGGGGGAGCAAGTCGAAGAAGATGCTGAGGAATCCGAAGCAGAAGAAGATGAAGACATCGACATCCCTGAAAATGAACCATCCTCCTCTCCAAGGAATGATGATGATGATGATGAAGATGACGATGATTTCTTTATCGTCAAACCTTCCCCAAGGATCAAAGCTCTTAAGGGAATCTCAATAAAAGAACCATCAGGGGAGAAGACAAAGACAAAGCCCTCAGCCTCTGGCGCTGAGAAAAGCAAAGGCAAAGGCCTCGCTGAAGATGAAAATCTGGCGATCTTGCTTGAAAAGCCGGTTTGTCAGGTACACTAAACTTTACTTATATTCCTTCCCTGAACATCTCAATACACAATCAGTTCTCTACTCTACAACCTCTCTACACATCCACATTCTTTTTCTATCTTTTCTACCCAAGTTCTTCTACCCAGTTCTTATTTGTAAGATCGCTGCGTTTCAGCTAGTCCTCTCCCCTGTTTGAGGATATCGCTGAAGGCTCTACAATTGCGACTTCACCAATAATTCCAGCTGCCGCTGAAGAAATAATCCCAGTCTTGGATTTGATCTCTGAGACTGATGAACCAGAAGAACAACCTCTCTCGCACAGAAACAGACCTTCCTCAGCTCCTCAAAAGCTGAGTGAAGAGGATCAAAAGATAAGAGAAGAAATAATAAAGCGATTCGAGGATCAGCGAATCATTCTAAGGCCTGATCAACTGCCTTCAGTTCCTCCTAAGTTCAGAATTTCAAAAGCTGAATACAAGGAACACCTCAGAGCTGAACGCCTCATCGCTGAAAGGAAGGAAGCTGAAGAGAAAGACAGAGAATACGCCATCAAGCTTACTCAACGATCAATCAAATACCCCAAGCTGAAAAGAGTCCCCATTGATGTTCAACGTCAGCTCTGGGATGATGCTCAAGAAATCGTTAGAGAAAATACAAAGGTCTCTGATACAACCTTGGAATGGGCTAATCAAATGCTGACCTATCGATCAAGACCATCCAAGATAATCAAGGCCAACATCAGAGGAAAAATATTCGTTGATGTTCCTGTTGTTGAAGTGGATATCTACAGAGATGACGAAACCAAGCAAACCTTCTATGCTGCTTCATTAGAAAAGTTTGGTCTCTCTGAATGGTTAGAAACGAAATTAGCCATTCAGGGATCACGCTCAAAATTCAAAAGCCATGTTGAGATGATCTTAAGCAAACAGATCGACTTGCTTTCATCTGCTGTGGATATTCCTCCTACTCTTCCTCAACCGAAGAAAGCCTCTGCTAAGAAGAAGAAAGTTTCTGATTCAGGTCCAATCATTCGAAATGAAACAGGTATTGGTTTCTCTCGTGCTGAAGTTCTTGGCCCTGATGCTGATCTTTCAATGCTTGACACCTCCCTACCACCTGGAGAAATTTTCATCCCTGGCACTGTGGTAAATGATCCATATGGTATATTCTTCTTAGACTATGATGGAAATCATCACTTTCAACGTGTCTCTGAGCTCCAAATCGCTCCCATCGAACAACTCAGAGATCTCGTTCACCGGTGTGAAGTCAGACGCAACATAAAAGCTAGACACCTGAAGCCCTTGATTTTTGAAGCTGCTCTGAAGTTAAAGAATCAAGGAGTAAATGTTCCTGACTGGATGATCCCCACTGAAAAGATGACCCTTGATGAACTTCTCATTAAGGAAGAACCTTTTGAAAACTGATATAATCGCCTTTTTCTCTATTGTATCAGTTATCCTTCTGTACTTATAATTTATTTCGCTTGTACTTGTAATCTTTTTGTTCTTCATTGTAACCTGATTCAAAGATTTAAAGAAAGATTTCAGCGAACGTACTTTACTCCATCAGTACTGAAAAGATCCCAGAAAACAGTAAAAGGGACAAATATTTTATGAGTTCTTTTTATCCTTATGTTTTCATTAAATAGCAATTTTCTTTGTTGCTATGTCATAATCAAATAGGGGGAGATTGTTGATCCAAACCCTCAGTGATTTGATAATGACCCTCTCTTAAATACTTAGTGAAAATTGTAAGTAAACAATATGTATCAGAGTTTCACTATCGCTGATAAGTACTAAGATCTTACAGTACCGCTGATAGGAACTCTCGCTCTTTAAATTAAACATTCAACGAACACTGTTCATCATTAATGCGATGAGTCTGTTCAGTCATTGTGATGATCGCTGATAAGTTAGTTGTTTACTTATGATCCCTGAAGACAAGTTTCACGTTAACAAAGGTTCTACGCTGAAGTCGAAGATCAAGCTCAAGAACCAGCGACAAGTCTCCTAATGAACTGATGCGGATCAGCGAAGACTCAGATTTGTCCACTCAACGTGAAGTATCAAGTACAAGACTTCAGCTATCGCTGAACTTTATCATCTGCTGAATAGTAAATGATAATCGCTGAATCAACGAAAGTTGATCATGAAGTCCTCCGTACAAAGTACTTTTGTCTTAACCACCCTTGCACGCCTCCGTACGAAATGTCAGAAAAGAACCTCCGAATATCTGAAATCGTACAACCACTCTGATACTACACTGTTCATCCTTACGGCTACTAAGGTTGCCAACCAAGGTCAATGACATGCAACCAACCAGCTGATGACACGTGTAAAGTATATACTGACTTGCATTAAATGCATGCAGTATATAAAGAGATGAACTCACTTCATTTGAAGTAAATTGCTAACTCTGGACAAGTTCAAATCTCTCTTAAGATAGGATTTTATTAGTAATCTCCTTATCTTTCTTAGTGCAAGAAACCATAGTGTTCCAACTTGTTTAGATTTAGGTTTATCCTTAATCTTGTTTCCGCAACAAGCTGTAAATTGTTAATGATTTATCAATAAACAATTTAGAAAAGTAAAATAGTGTGTTTGTATTCAACCCCTCCCCCTTCTAGAAACTTGTATAGGCCTTTCGGGACCAACAGATACTTAGTCAGGTCAGTGTATAAACCTGAACTGTCGTCCAGACCATGCTTATAGGCTTCGATCGCGGTCTTGATGTCACAATTGCGAATGCTGATCATCTCTGCATTGAATTGATTGAAATAAATGCGGATAGACTCACTGGTCTTCTGAACGACGTAATACAAGTCACTGGTCTGCTTCTCCATCTTGCGACTGCTGGCGAATTGCTGGGAGAATTGATTGACCAATTCAGCGAACGACCCGATGGACTTGGGTTTGAGATTGATCAACCATTGGAGAGCAGGACCAGTGAGAGTTGCACCGAAGCTTTTGAACATACAGACTTCCTGATATATGTGTCGGATTGAGATCGTCCACATGAGCTACTTGTACTGCGCGGCGTGCTCTGTCGGATCGGTCACTCCCGAGTACTTGGGCGTGAAGGCAGGGACATTGTACTTCTTCGGGACCTCGACAGTCGCGATCTCATCGATGAATGGTGACGTCTGAAATCCTGATCGGGGCTCGACGTCTACGGGCACGGCTGCCCCAGGCAGCTTGGCGAACAAAGATAGGACGCGCTCGTTCTGATCTTCTAGCATTTTCAATCGCTGGGCGACGGGGTCATTGGGGTTGAGATTTTCCCCTGCTTGCGGATTGATTCCTGAGCTGGTGCCATTGACATGCGACGAGCCATTGGCATCTCCGTTGAAAGGAACAAAATACGGTTGCGACCCGTTTTGAAATGGCTACGACCCATTCTGAAATGGCTGCGACCCATTCTGAAATGGCTGCGATCCATTCTGAAATGGTTGCGATCCATTCTGCATGGGTGGTGGCCTTATATGACGAGGAGGGACCGTCCCAAACTGGGGATTTGGATTGAATGATCCCTGCTGCTGGTTTTGCATGGTCGAACCTGGATGTTGATTCTGAGCGAACGGACCTGATCCTGGACCTGGATTATGCGCGAATGGTCGAGGACCATTCTGACCGAACGATCCTTGGCCTGCATTCTGAACGAATGGCCTAGGACCTGTTTGGGCAAAAAACCACGTCGTACGACCACGACCAAGACAGGTAAGACGCACGATTATGAACTAAATCTTGTGTTAAGATAAGGTCTCGACAAGAACCCAGAAAACATCCGTCGTCGCCCGTAAAAGGAAAGTCGTACGTCCCCCATGACGCTCGATCATAGTATCGCCCGTCCCGTACGACCATCGCGTAAGATCATTGTACCTTCGACCAAAGCTAACGTTAAACTTGACAGTTACGTTTGTTAAGTGTTTGATGCAGGAGTCAAAGTCATTAAAGAGCAACGGACATAACCGACGCAACCATTAACGATCGATAGCCGTAACGGACGAAGAGTATTATGAACATTCATCTCGGCGACCGTTTCCAGCCGTTGTAGCCGTTGATCAAATCATTAATGGAACTAATTAATGACGCGAAGGCTATAAAAGACAAGCTAAAGCTTCATTTCAAGGGACATCGGTTAACATCGAATACACTCCAGCGAACATCACTACACAGCAGAGAAAATCAACCCAACTCATAGCAAAGAACATTCAAACTCTGAAGATCTAGTACTGAAAGCCAAAATCTTACAGCAAACTCAAGAACACTCGAAGGAAAGCTCAAGTATCGCTCTCGACGCACGACAACAGTCCTCAACCAGAAGTTCACACTTTGTATTCACACACGACAAACACCTGTTTTCACATTTAAGCACTTGTACTTTACATTTCGAAGCATTTCCTTCGTTTGTATTGTAATCATCGTACGACCGATGCCAGTACCAAGGACGTCGCCCCTGATTGGCGACCATAGTGCAGCGACGACATCCCTTGTCGTCCGCAGGTTTTTTCCTCGATTGAGGTTTTTCCTGCGTCATCAAATCCCTTGTCTCGTTTATTTTTTCCCTCATCGCACGTCTCGTCGAAAGATCCTTTCGTTAGTTGATTAAGTCCACATCGACCTTAAGTTGTCCCTTTGGTGCAATTTTTGGCATTAACGGACCACTCGGAGGTCCAAAGGGATTCCTTAACCGTGCAATCTCTTCAGCTGCTCTACGGCTTTGCTCCGCCATGGCGTTGATTTGATTTCGGGCGACTTCAAGCTCCTGGTACATCTGAGCAATGACATGCTGCTGATCTCCAGGGGCTGCCATTTTCCTGCAACAGAGAACAAAGAAAACTCCAAGAAACCGTTAGCAAGACGCACGTTTGTCAAAGATTTTCTCTAGATGGGGTCCCACGGATGGCACCAAACTGTTAATGCCAAAAATCGCACCAAAGGGACAACTTAAGGTCGATGTGGACTTTAACAACTAAAGAAAGGAATCTTTCGACAAAGGCGTGCGACAAAGACAAAAATGTAAATGAGACAGAGGATTTGATGATGCAGGAAAAACCTCAACGAGGAAAAAACCTGCGGACGACAGTGGATGTCGTCGCTGCACTATGGTCGCCAATCAGGGACGATGTCCTTGGTGTTCCGGGTGTCGATCGTACCGATATTACAATACAAATGAAGGAAAGACTTCGAAATGTAAAGTACAAGTGTTTGGAATGTAAAAATAGTGTGCGTCGTGTGTGAAAACTAGGTATAAACTGTTGGTTGAGAGCGAAAGTCTTGCGTCAAGAGTGATCTTCTATGAATGATCTCTTTGCTTCGAATGAATATTCTTCGAGTGTTTATGTTTTCTTCTGTTATTCGATGCTCTTGTTCTATCTCTCTCTGTGTTATTCGGTGTTGATCTGGTGTCCTGAACTGATGATTGAGCTGGGATCTTATAGTCTTCGGATGACTTTAATTGAATCATTAAGATCTTTGATGATTGTTGTAACGATCGTCGTCTTCAATGTGAGTTTAGATGCTCATAACTGATTTCTTCGGTTATAGTCGTTTGTCCATAAATGACTTTGACTCCTGCATTAAACACTTAAACAAACATAACAGTTGTATAACGCGTCAGTCGGTCGAGGTCGTACGGTTTTATGCGACGGTCATGCGGAACGGGCGACGTCGAGGTCGAGTATCATGAGGAACTCTCGACTTACCTTTTAGGAGGGATGGCGGAGGTTCTTTGGGTCTTCGTCGGGACCTTATCTTAATACAAGGTATAACTCATGACATGCGTCTTACCTTCTCTGGTCGTGGTCGAGACCTGTGAAATTTTTCCCAAACAGCAGCTCCTGGAAATCAAGAGCATCTCATTGCCCAGATGTATCAGGAGTTGGAAGTTGCGCAAAATCAAATCAATGCCATGGCTGAGCGAAGTCGAAGAGCAGCTGAAGAAATCGCGCGGCTGAGGAATCCCTTCGGACCGCAGAACGGTCCAAGACCATTCGTTCAGAATCCAGGTCTAGGATCATTCGGTCAGAATCCGGGATCCGCTCCATTCGTCCATAACCCTGGTTCGGCTCCGTTCGTCCGTAATCCGGGACTAGGTCCATTCATGCAGAACCAGCAGCAGGGGACGTTCAACCCAAATCCCCAGTTCGGGACGGTTCCTCCTCAGCATATAAGGCCACCGAATGGGCCTCTGTCATTTCAGAATGGGCCTCAGCCTTTTCAGAATGGGCCTCATCCATTTCAGAATGGGTTTTGTCCCCTTCAACGGGGACGCCAATGGTTCGTCGGACGGAAATGGCACCAGTTCAGGAGTTAATCCTCCTGCAGGTGCGAATTTCGATCCTAACGACCCCGTCGCTCAGCGGTTGAAGATGCTAGAAGATCAAAATGAATGTGTCATGTCCCTGCTCGCTAAGTTACCTGGCGCAGCCGTGCCCGTCGACGTCAAGCCTTGCTTAGGATTTCAGGCGTCGACTTTCGTCGATACGATCACGACGGTCGACGTCCCGAAGAAGTACAACATCCCCGCCTTCACACCCAAGTATTCGGGGGTGATCGATCCAACGGAGCACGTCGCGCAGTATAAGCAGCTCATGTGGACGGTCTCGATCCCGCATATGTATCAAGAAGTATGTATGTGCAAGAGTTTTGGGGCGACCCTCACAGGTCGTGCCCTCCAGTTGTAACGACCCAATTCCCAAACATACATAATATACATCAATTAACATATTTTACATATCATAGTTTCATAACAAAAGATACATAATAAGTCACGTACGGTCCCTTAGTCTCAAAACTATACAATACAAGACATAAGCATTTCCTAATCTTCGTCAGCTATCAACCGCATACTACACTTTATCCTTCCCTTTGCTATTAAAAGTTCCTCGACCTGGAATACATATTTTTGAAAACAAAATGAGGGTTAGACCAAACGGTCTAGTGAGATAATCCCTGTCAGTTTAGTAAACCTTTTGTAAAACACAAATATACAACAAGTATTTAAATACCAAATAAGACTCGTGCATTGTGTACAACTCATCCTTCACCTGGCCATGTTAGTTGGTTGCGAGCCAACTAATCAATTTACTCCGCTGCACTTACATACAGCCAACTCCGCTGTCCTTCCGTACAGCCAAACTCCACCGGTCCTAAGCCCGGCCAATGTGCACTTGTGTAGTGTAATGCTCATGTAAATACAATATACATCTCAATATATTATATTTCAAACATAAACACATAATCACACCATCTATCACATTCTCAATCCACACATATATGTATTCCAGTTTGAAAACATTTTAATGTAAAACTCACCTGCTAGTAGTCACTTCACTTCTTATTTTTCAAAGTCGTAAGAATCTTTGTCACCAACTTCACAAAAATCTGAAATACCCATATATACATTGTACCGGTATTAATCTACTGTACATGACCCTTAATCTACTGTACAGGATCCTAAACTAATAGTAAGCTTAATACACATAAGGAGAGTAATTTAAATAGAAACATACCTTTACTTCCAATCACTTGATGTACTTAATCCCTTGCTAACATCCAGCTTTCTTCTTCCTCTTTTCTTATGGTTCTCCCTCTCTCTCTTGTGCTTGCCGAAAAACACACACACACATACACTAAAAATATCTAACTCTCTTGGTCTCTCCTTCTCTCTTTCTCTTACCGTATTCAACACACACACACACACACACATATTTAAGAGGTTATCTCTTAAAAATGAGACACCTTACTCTATTAATGAAAATGGGGCGGTGGATGTGATAAGTTTAATCACATCAACCAAACAAACCCCAAACTTCTCTTATATGGCAAAACATACCCCCAAACTTCTAAATTAAAATTAAAGTCTACCCCTTAACTTATAACTCCATAAAATTATTCCCAAAGTTACCTTAAAACCAAAATAAAAAATTTAAGTAAACCAATAACGTACCCGGTTATTACAACATCTCCCCCTTAAAAGAATTTCGTCCCGGAATTCGGTTAAGCAAAAAGGTATAAATACTTAGTTTTCACTACTACTTCGAACTCAATCAAAGCCATAGGAACTAACTGAATAGGCACCCCACACCCATCTATATCTCTAGAACAATTATCAAATACTTTTCTAATGCAGATAAACAACAAAAGAAGAAAACACAGTTCATCGATTTGCACCGAAGTCAAATAGCACTTTAGTACGTGTAGAGTTTATAGGAATATACCTGTCTTCATCTCTATCCATACGTCGAGTCCGACTTGCCACTTTGTTGATTTTTATAAAGTTAATATACACATAAGCACATACCCCATATAATAAGGTATTCCAGTTCAAACATGTACTTGTAAGTTCACAATTACACTGGCCAAATGTAATTTGAAATTACCTTACATGATGTTCCTTCGACCTTTTATATGTAATACCCCAAGGTTCTAATATATCAAGGACATCCTACTTCACATGCAGTTTAAGTCTAGGTATGGATCCGAATACCTAAATCCTTTAAACTAGGGCTCTGATACCATCTGTAATGACCCAATTCCCAAACATACATAATATACATCAATTAACATATTTTACATGTCATAGTTTCATAACAAAAGATACATAATAAGTCACGTACGGTCCCTTAGTCTCAAAACTATACAATACAAGACATAATCATTTCCTAATCTTCGTCAGCTATCAACCGCATACTACACTTTATCCTTCCCTTTGCTATTAAAAGTTCCTCGACCTGGAATACATATTTTTGAAAACAAAATGAGGGTTAGACCAAACGGTCTAGTGAGATAATCCCTGTCATTTTAGTAAACCTTTTGTAAAACACAAATATACAACAAGTATTTAAATACCAAATAAGACTCGTGCATTGTGTACAACTCATCCTTCAACTGGCCATATTAGTTGGTTGCGAGCCAACTAATCAATTTACTCCGTTGCACTTACATACAGCCAACTCCGTTGTCCCTCCGTACAGCCAAACTCCACTGGTCCTAAGCCCGGCCAATGTGCACTTGTGTAATGCTCATGTAAATACAATATACATCTCAATATATTATATTTCAAACATAAACACATAATCACACCATCTATCATATTCTCAATCCACACATATATGTATTCCAGTTTGAAAACATTTTAAAGTAAAACTCACCTGCTAGTAGTCACTTCACTTCTTATTTTTCAAAGTCGTAAGAATCTTCGTCACCAACTTCACAGAAATCTGAAATACCCATATACACATTGTACTGGTATTAATCTACTGTACAGGACCCTTAAAGACTAAGAATCCTAAATAATCCAAAATCCTCGACTGTTATCGCAACCAACTAGTTGCGATAACCCTTGTCGCAACCAACTACTTGCGACATAGCATCTTGTCGCAACTCACTATTGCGACATCTCTTCATATCGCAACTAACTGTTGCGATACACCACTTGTCGCAACGAACCGTTGCGATACTAATGAGCTTGTCGCAACCCAAGGTTACGATACTCATGATTGTCGCAAATCACCATAACTGTCGCAACCCACTACTGCGACATTCATAACTATCTCAGTCAACTAAGTTCATACTTAACCTAGAAATTTATAGTTTTAGACCATGAATGTTGCTGAAATTTTGCAGATATGTTTAAGACTACTTTTAGAACACAATTCTAAACCCAGATTTCTCATATTCTTCCAAAAATATCAAGACCCATTTCTAAACTCATAGTAAGCTTAATACACATAAGGAGAGTAGTTTAAATAGAAACATACCTTTACTTCCAATCACTTGATGTACTTAATCCCTTGCTAACATCCAGCTTTCTTCTTCCTCTTTTCTTACGGTTCTCCCTCTCTCTCTTGTTCTTGCCGAAAAACATACACACACACACACACTAAAAATATCTAACTCTCTTGGTCTCTCTTTCTCTCTTTCTCTTACCGTATTCAACACACACACACACATATTTAAGAGGTTATCTCTTAAAAATGAGACACCTCACTCTATTAATGAAAATGGGGCGGTGGATGTGATAAGTTTAATCACATCAACCAAACAAACCCCAAACTTCTCTTATATGACAAAACCTACCCCCAAACTTCTAAATTAAAATGAAAGCCTACCCCCTAATTTATAACTTCATAAAACTATTCCCAAACTTACCTTAAAACCAAAATAATAAAATTAAGTAAACCAATAACGTACCCGGTTATTACACCAGTGGTTGATCAACCTCAAGCCCAAATCCATCGGGTCGTTCGCCGAGTTGGTCAACCAGTTCTCCCAGCAGTTCGCCAGCAGTCACAAGATGGAGAAGCAAACCAGCGATTTGTACTATGTCGTGCAAAAAGCTGGGGAGTCGATCCGGAGTTATTTCAATAGGTTCAATGCGGAAATGATCAGCGTCCGCAACTGTGACGTCAAGACCGCAATCGAAGCTTATAAACGTGGTCTAGACGACAGTTCGGGTTTATACACCGATTTGACCAAATACCCCCCAGATAATTTTGAAGATGTTCGAGCAAGAACCCTAGCATATATGAGGGTTGAGGACGACGCTGCCTTTCGTCGTAAGCACACCGACGACAAAAGATTGTTAAGCGTAAAGAAGCCAGAATTCAAGGTGAAGGCGGTATCCAAGGCAGAGCCTTCGCGACAAATCTCGAACGTCCTATTCAAGACAAAAGCAGAGTTCAAGACTGCGACCAAACTCCCACAGTACCCTAAGATATCCTCCTACGGATTCAAAGGGACCACTAAGGATTTGGTCGAGGCGCTGAAAGCCATCCAGGCGACCATCCGGTGGCCAAAGAAGTCCGATCAAGACGATGCTAAGAAAGATAAGTCGAAATGGTGTGACTTCCATGTCGACCATGGTCATGCGACAGATGATTGCATAGCTCTCAAGAAGAAGCTAGCATATCACGTCCCAAAAGGAAATCTCAAAGGTATAATCGACGATGTCGTTACTCCAGTTAACAACAACCGACCGCCAACCCCCGAGCATGCAAAGGTCGTCAATTGCATCACTGGTGGTTCCGACGTATGTGGTCTGACGTATTCCGCAGCCAAACGTCATGCCAGCCAAGCACCTGACGACCGACCTATCCCGCGTTCATCGTGACCAAAAGGAGATCTGGAATTGGAAGATATGAAAAGCATATTCGACCAAGATGACCTCGGTGACTCATATTAGAAGCATCATGACGGGTTGATCATTCAACTCACGATTGGTAATTGTTTAACCCGACGAGTCTTGGTCGATGGAGGCAGTTCGGCGAACGTCATCTTCCTTGATACCATCAAGGCCATGGGAATCGATCGATCGGAAATCACCCGACATTCGACAACCTTGGTCGGTTTCAATGGAGAAGCGATAAGTACCTTTGGATAAATCATCCTGCCAGTCTATGTCGGAGGAATCAACAAGCCGACCAAGTTTAACGTCATCGACTGTGCGTCGGCCTATAACATTGTTAATGCCAAAAATCGCACCAAAGGGACAACTTAAGGTCGATATGGAATTAATCAACTAAAGAAAGGATCTTTCGACGAGACGTGGGACGAGGGAAAAAATAAACGAGATAAGGGATTTGATGACGCAGGAAAAACCTCAATCGAGGAAAAAACCTGCGGACGACAGTGGGTGTCGTCGATGCACTATGGTCGCCAATCAGGGGAGACGTCCTTGGTACTGGCGTCGGTCGTACGATGATTACAATACAAATGAAGGAAATACTTCGAAATGTAAAGTACAAGTGTTTGAATGTAAAAATAGGTGTTTGTCGTGTGTGAATACAAAGTGTGAACTTCTGGTCGAGGGCTGTTTGTCGTGCGTCGAGAGCGATACTTGAGCTTTCCTTCAAGTGTTCTTGAGTTCGCTGTAAGGTTCTGGATTTCGATACTTGATCTCCAGAGTTTGAATGTTCTTTGCTACGAGTTTGGATGATTTTCTCTGCTGTTTGGTGATGTTCGCTGATGTATATTGGATGTTCACTGATGTCCCTTGAAATGAGGCTTTAGCTTGTCTTTTATAGTCTTCGCGTCATTAATTAGCTCCATTAATGATTTGATCAACGGCTGGAAACGGTCGCCGGAGTGATTATCCATTATGCTCTTCGTCCGTTACGGCTACTTGCTGTTAATGGCTTTGACTCCTGCATTAAATACTTAACAAACGTAACAGTCAAGGTTAACGTTAGTTTTGGTCAAAGGTGCAATGATCTTACGCGGTGGTCGTACGGGACGGGCGATGCTATGGTCGTGCGTCATGGGAGACGTACGACTTACCTTTTACGGAAGACGACGGATGTTTTAGGGGTTCTTGTCGAGACCTTATCTTAATACAAGATTTGGATTATAACGTGCGTCTTACCTGCTCTGGTCATGGTCGTACGACGTGATTTTTTTGCCCAAACAAACATCATCTTAGGTCGACCATGGATCCATGAAATGAAATCTGTTCCCTCAACGTACCATCAAACCATGAAGTTCCCTACGCCGTGGGGAATCCAGGAGATCAAAAGTGAGTTGAAAGTCTCTCGTGATTGTTATAAGACCACCCTGAAGCCGCAGAAAAATCGAGGGTAAAGATGTCCATCAATTCCGAACCCTCGACAACCGAGGTATCTCCTACAGCTGTAATGCAACACGTCTGGAAAGGTATGTCTTCTAAGTCCTTTTCTATCTCTTCGTACGATTTTTTACCAAGACGATTACTGACTTAAGCATCAGAGGGTCGTTGGCTAGCCAACGACCAACCTCTGACATTGTTTTATCGCAGATCGCACGACATAAGATCGTTAAGTCTATTGCACGACTTTAATCTCGCAAGGTTGCATGACATAAGTGTTCAGGTCTATGACTTGACTATCCTATCACAGGGACACATGATTCGAGTTTCGTCGTACAAACTAATTGTGCGATCACCAGGTCTAGCGATCCCATGATCTGAGTTTCTTAACTTAGTTTCGTGTTCTGAATAAATGCCTTGGTCGCGTGTACCTATGTTTGCCAACGCAATCTTAAAATATCAAAGTCTTGTGACTTGTGTGCTCGTCTTTGTAATTACAATGGATGCCTAGTCGCACGATTCCTTGTTTGTTCAATACTTAATGAATTTCACGGTTGGTATTTTATTTACCCACGACATAAATAACACACGAGTTCCACAGAAGAGCAAAATTTCGTTCATAGAATGTGTGATTACATATAAGTAACTCAACCACCAACGGTCAAATACTCAAAATCAAAGATAAAAATTCTCTAAAGATTAGAAGGAGCGTCAGCAGCATCCTTGCCCGAAGCTTCACCTTGGAGGCCCTCGTCCACAACCTCTTCTTCCTCGGCCTCTTTCTCATCGTCAGAGTCGAGATCTTTCTCAGACCCGACTTTGGCCAAGAAGAAGGCCAGCTCCTCAGTCGCGGACGCAAGGGGATTCTTCCCCGACAGGTGTTGCCTCATGATAGCGGCATGCGCAGTTAATCTAGCCAAGGCAAAGGTCGACGCGGCCTCTTCCTTAAGCTCCCTCACCTCCTTCTCCAGGACCGCCACCTTGGACTGGGATTCCTCGACCTTATTCTCTTTCACGTCCAAGGATGCCTGCCTCTTGTCCAACTCCTCTCTCTGGTCGGCGATTATAGAGAAGGATTGCTTCAGACGAGCGTTCACGTCATCCTTCGTATGTCTGATGGCTTCTAGCTCGTCCGGAGCATCATCGAGCCGTACCGACATATCCTCAGCACGTGCCAGAGCAGATTCCTCCCTCTTGAGGGCCTAAGATACTAGGCCCTCAATCTTCGTTGTCTCGGCATGCAGGGCCAAGGAATACTGAAACGTCTGAAATACATAAAAACTCGTTAGTAAAATACATGACAACGACAACGACAAACGAAAAACAAAGTCTTGAAAGATAGACTTACCATAAACGCTAGTACTGCAACGTAGGACCCCGCACTCTCCATAGAGACCCCATTAAAGTGCTCCCTAAAGAGGGGAGCTGAAACTTATCCAAGTGGGGGAACAAGCTCTTCCCGTCCAGGACATTGTCAACCATGAAATCCGACGGCAACGTAAAGTTTACCGTCTTTTCTTCTTTCTCACCCTCTCCCGTTTACGCGCCCTTGCCCTTCTCGGTCGTCGAGGGGCCCGATGTGGAAGCAGGAGACACCGTCGACTTCGCCAAATGCGCAGGGTCGACGGATGTCGCATCGATCGCGTCGGAAGTCTCCTCGACGGATGCGGTCGATGCCTTCGCCTTCTCAGGGGAGACAAATCTCGATGAGCCTCCCGTCTTCAAAGATGGTTCCTTTAGAATGGACGTCCTCGTCCTCTTGAGGACTCCCGACCCAGACGTCGGTGCCTCTTTTCTCTTAAGAACCCCCGACCCAGCTGTCGGGGCCTCCTTCCTTTTCTCCCTCGCCTTGCGAGCCAGTTCGGTCTGAGCCGCCCTCTTGGCCATCGCCGACGACACTTTTGGCTGGGATGGCAGAGATTCTCCTGTGAAACAGAGAAGAAGGAACAATTAAAGTACTGAAGCAAGAGAAGGAATGTGTTGAAACAGAGTAAGGTACACTTACCAGTCATCTCCACCTCTGTCGACTCCTCCTCCCTCTCTTCTTCCTCAGTCTCCTTCTCCTCTTCTTTCTCCTCTCCTTCTTTCTCTCTCTCCTCTCGACCCAACTGTAGCCTATCACTCAAGAAGATTACGTCGTCGTCCTCGTCTACTAAGTGACGTGTGACGAATGACCGATCGTCAGGACTGATCTCCAAGAACTTCTCGATTTTAGTCTTGGAGTCGTTGTTGGGCTTTACGGCATCAAAATTAATAACTGAGAATGCAGAGAAAGGAGGTTAGCCAAAGAGCAAAGCAATAAAAATAATGAAAAAGACGCTCGACCGAAGCTAAAACTCACCCGCCATGTTCCATCCGGACCTGATCCAGTCGCTGTCAGGGTCCAGTGTCGTTACCCGAACGAAGACGTATCTGGTCTTCCATTTGCGATCATTGACCGCAATTTGTAGGACCAGAGTACGGTGGCCCTTATGCTTCGAGATTAAGATGTAGCGACGATACGTATCCGTCTTGACCTGGTAAGCGGTCAAGAGGTCTTTCACGTTCATCGACGACTCCCAGTGTGAGGTAAGTCGCTCGATGACCTGAATAACATGCCAGAACTGGGGCATCAGTTGCCCTGGCGATAGGTCGAACTCACACATAAACGCCTTAGCTAAAGGAGAATATGGCCATTGGAATCCTATCTTAAATGGGTACTCGTATATCACGACGTACCCATCGGAACACATCTCCGGTCGAATCTGACCGGCCTTGCTCACAGTAATCCCCGCAGGGATTTTCGCTAAACTCCTAAAATCGTCAAGGGCATCTTGATCCTGAATGGTACTTGTTTGGGCAAAAAACCACGCCGTACGACCGCGACCAGAGCAAGTAAGACGCACGTTATAATCCAAATCTTGTATTAAGATAAGGTCTAGACAAAAACCCAGAAAACATCTGTCGTCTCCCGTAAAAGGTAAGTCGTACGTCTCCCATGACGCACGACCATAGCATCGCCCGTCCCGTACGGCCATTGCGTAAGATCATTGCACCTTCGACCAAAGCTAACGTTAACCTTGACTGTTACGTTTGTTAAGTGTTTAATGCAGGAGTCAAAGTCATTAAAGAGCAACGGATATAACCGACGCAACCATCAACGATCGATAGCCGTAACGGACGAAGATCATCATGGATAATCACTCCGGCGACCGTTTCCAGCCGTTGTAGTGGTTGATCAAATCATTAATGGAGCTAATTAATGGCACGAAGACTATAAAAGACAAGCTAAAGCCTCATTTCAGAGGACATCAATTGACATCCAGTATACATCAGCGAACATCACCAAACAACAGAGAAAATCATCCAAACTCATAGCAAAGAACATTCAAACTCTGGAGATCAAGTACTGAAAGCCAGAACCCTACTGCGAACTCAAGAACACTCGAAGGAAAGCTCAAGTATCGCTCTCGACGCACAACAACAGCCCTCGACCAGAAGTTCACACTTTGTATTCACATACGACAAACACCTGTTTTTACATTCAAACACTTGTACTTTACATTTCGAAGTATTTCCTTCATTTGTATTGTAATCATCGTACGACCGACGCCAGTACCAAGGACGTCGCCCCTGATTGGCGACCATAGTGCAGCGACGACACCCCTTGTCGTCCGTAGGTTTTTTCCTCGATTGAGGTTTTTCCTGCGTCATCAAATCCCTTGTCTCGTTTATTTTTTCCCTCATTGCACGTCTCATCGAAATATCCTTTCTTTAGTTGATTAATTCCACATCGACCTTAAGTTGTCCCTTTGGTGCGATTTTTGGCATTAACAGTTTGGCGCCATCCGTGGGACCTCATCTAGAGAAAATCCTCAACGAACGTGCACCCTACTAACAGTTTCTTGGAGTTTTTTCTGCTCTCTATTACAGGAACAATGGCAGCCTCTGGAAATCCGCAGCAAGATGTTGCTCAGATGTATCTGGAGCTCGAAGTCGCCAGGAATCAGCTCAATGCAATGGCAGAGCAGAATCGCAGAGCAGCTGAGGAGATCGCGCGGTTAAGAAATCCTCTTGGGCCTCAAAATGGTCCTAGGCCGTTTGTGCAGAACCCAATTCCAAGATCGTTCGACCAGAATGGCCCCAGACCATTTGTCCCGAATCCAGGTTCATCCGCGCAGAATCAGCATCCGGGCCCGTTCATGAAGAATCTACAGCCAGGGTCGTTCAACCCAAATCCTCAGTTTGGGACAGTTCCTCCTCAGCACATAAGGCCACCACCCGTGAATAATGGGTCTCAGCCATTACAAGGGTTGCAGCCTTTCCAGCAGGGGTCGCAACCATTTCAGCAGCCATTTCAGAATGGACCTCAAGGTGGATCTCAACCGCTCCACGGTGGATCGCAACCTTTCCAGCAGGGACCACCATCGTTTCAGAATGGACCGCAGAAATTCCAATATGGATCGCGGCCATATACTGTTCCGTTCAACGGGGACACCAATGGTTCGTCGCATGGTAATGGCACTAGTCTAGGGACCAATCCCTCGACAGGGGCAAATCCTGATCTTAACGATCCCGTCGCCCAGCATTTGAAGATGTTAGAAGACCAAAATGAGTGCGTCCTGTCCTTGCTCGCCAAGTTGCCTGGGGCAGCCGTGCCTGTCGACGTCGAGCCTCGCTCGGGTTATCAGGCATCGCCCTTCATCGACGAGATCACCACCGTCGAGGTCCCAAAGAAGTACAACATTCCTGCCTTCACTCCCAAGTATTCGGGTGTGACCGATCCGACTGAGCATGTCGCGCAATAAAAGCAACTCATGTGGACGATCTCGATTCCGCACATGTACCAGGAAGTATGCATGTGTAAGAGTTTCGGAGCAACTCTCACTGGTCCAGCTCTCCAATGGTTAATCAATCTCAAACCCATGTCCATCGGGTCGTTTGCCGAGTTGGTTAATCAGTTCTCCCAGCAATTCGCCAGCAGTCTAAAGATGGAGAAGCAGACCAGCGACCTATATTACATCGTACAGAAAGCCAACGAGTCTATTCGAAGTTATTTCAATAGATTCAATGCCAAAATGATCAACATCCGCAATTGCGACGTAAAAACCGCGATCGAAGCCTATAAGCGTGGTCTGGACGATAGTTTAGGTCTATACATTGACCTGACCAAGTATCCCCCAGAGACTTTTGAAGACGTCCGAGCTCGAACCTTAGCATATATGAGGGTAGAAGATGATACCGCCTTTCGTCGTAAGCACACTAACCCGTTAGGTGTCAAGAAGCCAGAATTCAAGCCGAAAGCCATATACAGATTAGAGCCAGCGCGTCAAATTTCAAATGTTCATTTCAAGACGAAAGCAGAGGCCAAGACCACGACTAAGTTCACTCAGTACCCTAAGATATCCTCTTACGGATTCAAAGGATCTCCTAAGGACCTAGTCGAAGCTCTGAAAAGTTCCCAAGCTACCATTCAATGGCCAAAGAAGTCCGACCTGGACGATGCTAAGAAAGACAAATCAAAGTGGTGCGACTTCCATGCCGATCATGGTCATGTGACAGACGACTGTATCGCATTGAAGAAGGAACTAGCATATCATTTCTCGAAAGGAAATCTCAAGGACATCATCGACGATGTCGCTGTTCCAGCTAATGGCCATCGACCGTCGACTCCCGAGCATGCAAAAGTTATCAATTGAAATTCCCTACGCCATGGGGAATCCAGGAGATCAAAAGCGAAAATAAACTGAAGTCGTAAGATCAAGCTCTCGACAGGTTCGTTCTTCTATCCCTAAATTAACAATATCTTTTCCACAGGGATAAATCTACTATGGTGCCTCGTTGCACGACAAAATAGTCGACCGCATGACAATATTTCTCCGTGTCATTCTGTCATTTAAAACCTATCTTTTCCTCCCAAAAAGAGTACGGTAATAAATGACAGGGGGCAAATAGAGAGAGTCTGAAATGGTACGTTCTCTAACTCTTTCTCATACGATTTTTTCTCGCAAAACATTTACTGACTTAAGCATCGGAGGGTCGTTGGCTAGCCAACGACCAACCCTCGACATCATTTTATCGCAGGATCGCACGACAATAATCACTAAGTCTACTATATGACTTTAAATTCGCAGGGACGCAAGACATACATGATCAGGTTTGTGACTTGATCATCCCTCCATAGGGGCATACGATACAAACTCATTATATGATCTAATCGTACGATCGCAGAGTCTAAACGATTTTACCCCTAAGTCTCTTAACTTAGAAAATGCTTTAATCGCGTGTTCACATATTTGTTTTACTCATCGTATTACAATGTATGCCTCAGTCGCATGATTTCCTGTGTGTCCTATGTTCAAATTCATAATTAAACATGGTTTGTATAAAGCGTAAAGTTCAAATCGACCACTAACGGTCGAGCAGCACGAACAAACAAATACATTTTTTCTAAGGCTGTGGAGGAGTATCGATCACAACCTTGTCCGATACCTCATCCCAAAAACCCTCATCAGCCACCTCCTCCTCAGCGTCCTTCTCGTCATCTAAGTCGAGATCCCTCTCGGTCCCGACTCTCTCATAAAAGAGACGCAGCTCATCTGACGCTGAAGCCAAAGGATCCTTGCCCTGCAGGTGACGTCGCATAACCGCCGCACGCGCAGTAAGTCGAGCATAAGAAAAGAAATACTTATTTTCATCCTTCAATTCATCAGACTCCTTCTTCAAATTAATCACCTGAGCCTTGATTCCCTCGACTTCCTTCCTCTTCGCGATTACGGATTCCTTCATCCCCTCCAGCTCCTCTCTCTGGTCGCGCATCAAAGTCAGGGACTCTTTCAAACGAGAGTTTATCTCGTCTCTTGTATGGCTGAGGGAATCTAATTCGTCCAGAGCATGGTCAAGGCGCACCGACATCGCTTCTTCATGCTCCAAAGCAGCTCTCTCTTTAGCTAACGCTGCATCTTCATCTTTGGTAACAGAAGCCATTGAAACCTCTATATTCGTCGCTTCGGCATGCAATGCCAGGGAAGCCTGGAACACCTGAAGAATCATAATATGAGCGACATTAGTAAACAACGACAACGATAACAACAACGACAACGACAACGACAAACGACAAGTCTTGAAAGAAAGGCTTACCAAGAATAAGAGTCCAGCTGTATGGAACTCTTTCTTCTCGAAAGAAAACCCGTCAAAACGCTCCCTAAAAGACGGAAGAAAATATTTTTCCAAATGGGGGAACAACTTCGTCTCGTCCAAGACATTGTCGTCCAGAAAACCCGACGGCAACGTAAAGTTGACCGTCGTTTCCCCCAAAGGTCCCTTCTGCGCGCCTTTGCCTCTGTCGGCCGATGAAGGGCCAGATAGGACGACGGGAGACATCGTCGCCAGTTACGCAGTATCCACAGATTTTGCGCTGGTCGCAGCCGACGCCTTCGCCTTCCTGGACAAGGCAACCCTCGATGGGTTACCCGTCTTCAAAGACGGTTCCCTCAGAACGGACACCTTTGTCCTCTTTAAGAGGCCTGACCCGGCTGTCGGGACCTCTTTTCTCTTCAGGACTCCCGACCCAGTTGTCGAAACGTCCTTCTCCCTCACCTCGCGAGCTAATTCGACTTGGGCCATCTTCCCAGCAACAGAAGACGTCGCCTGTGCTTGAGAGACACATGTACGGTAAAAGAAAGAAACTAGACGATTCAGAACAGAGAAAGACCAGGTCAAGCGAAAAGAAGACAAAAGGATACTTACCAATTATCTCTACCTCTGGTTCTTCGCTCTTCTCTTCCTCCTCAGTCTTTTCAGAGCCCTCCTCTTCTTCTTTCTCCTCTCGACCCATCCTCATTCTATCGCTCAAGAAAACGGTGTCATCATCCTCATCTATCAAATGACGCGTGACGTACGACCGGTCTTCAGTACTAAATTCCAAGAACTTTTCGATCTTAGCCCGAGAAGCATCATCCGGCTCTACCTTATCGAAATCAATATCTACGCATAAAAATGAAGATCAGTCGAAGAAACAATCGAGCAACAGAATAACATGAAAACATATAATCAAAGGCTCACCCGTCATATTCCAACCCTCCCTAATCCAGTCGCTATCAGTGTCCAGCGTCGACGTCCGTATGAATACATACCTCTTCTTCCATCCATGGTCGTTGACCGCAATATTTAAAACCAGGGTACGATCACCCTTGAACCTTGAAAACAAACTATAGCGACGGTACCGGTCATTCTTGACCTTATACGCCGTCAGAAGGTCCCTCACATTCATCGGTGGATTCCTGTTGGAGGTAAGGCGTTCGATGATCAAAATAACTCGCCAGAACTGGTACATCAGTTGCCCCAGCGAAAGATCAAACTCACACATGAACTCTTTGACTAAAGGCGAATATGGCCAGTGGAAGCCTATTTTGAACGGGTATTCGTATATAACAATGTACCCCTCGGGGCACATTTCCGGTCGAACTTTTCCAACCTTACTTACGGTAATCCCCGTGGGAATCCTCGCTAGACTTCTAAAGTCGTCGAGATCTTCTTCGTTTTTAATGGTGCTTCTAGGTTCTGTCGACATTGCCAGCCCCGCTAAATTGATTTGCACTTCTGAGAGGCCCCAGATATCCTAGTTTTTTCCAGGCTTTCTAGCAATAGACTTGCAACGCATACGCAAACCGGAGGGTCGTATCTTATATGATCTCAGAAAATTAGGAAATCGCCAAGAAAAGATCCATCGTAATCTTTATTTATGCAGTCGATCATGTCAGGTCGAGCCCTTTGATGATCGCCACGCATGCCCATCCTTTCGTATGACCACAGGGATCGTCGACATCTGTCCTCGACAGCTGGTAAGCATCATCGTGTGTCAGTATGACGTCACGGCCTCGTTCCCTTTTCAACTTCTCGTTCAGTTAGAAATGGACCAGTCTAGCTCCAAGGCGATTGAGGTAATTTCTAACTCTTGTCTTATTTCTTATGCGTCTGATTGACAAAATTTAAAACTTAAATTTGACATTCAATTTTCAAATTTTGGGGGCAAACTGTTTGGGCAAAAAACCACGTCGTACGACCGCGACCAGAGCAAGTAAGACGCACGTTATAATCCAAATCTTGTATTAAGATAAGGTCTCGACAAGAACCCAGAAAACATCTGTCGTCTCCCGTAAAAGGTAAGTCGTACGTCTCCCATGACGCACGACCATAGCATCGCCCGTCCCGTACGACCATCGCGTAAGATCATTGCACCTTCGACCAAAGCTAACGTTAGCCTTGACTGTTACGTTTGTTAAGTGTTTAATGCAGGAGTCAAAGTCATTAAAGAGCAACGGATATAACCAACGCAACCATCAACGATCGATAGCCGTAACGGACGAAGATCATCATGGATAATCACTCCGGCAACCGTTTCCAACCGTTGTAGCCGTTGATCAAATCATTAATGGAGCTAATTAATGGCACGAAGACTATAAAAGACAAGCTAAAGCCTCATTTCAGAGGACATCAATTGACATCCAATATACATCAGCGAACATCACCAAACAGCAGAGAAAATCATCCAAACTCATAGCAAAGAACATTCAAACTCTGGAGATCAAGTACTGAAAGCCAGAACCCTACTGCGAACTCAAGAACACTCGAAGGAAAGCTCAAGTATCGCTCTCGACGCACGACAACAGCCCTCGACCAGAAGTTCACACTTTGTATTCACACACGACAAACACCTGTTTTTACATTCAAACACTTGTACTTTACATTTCGAAGTATTTCCTTCATTTGTATTGTAATCATCGTACGACCGACGCCAGTACCAAAGACGTCGCCCCTGATTGGCGACCATAGTGCAGCGACGACACCCCTTGTCGTCCGCAGGTTTTTTCCTCGATTGAGGTTTTTCCTGCGTCATCAAATCCCTTGTCTCGTTTATTTTTTCCCTCATTGCACGTCTCATCGAAAGATCCTTTCTTTAGTTGATTAAGTCCACATCGACCTTAAGTTGTCCCTTTGGTGCGATTTTTGGCATTAACAGTACTCCTAGGCTCTGTCGACATCGCTAATCCCGTTAGCTCAATTTGCAGGTTAGAAAAGCCCCAAATGTCCCAGTTTCTCCTGGGTTTCTTAGAGATAGACTTACGACGCATACAAAGACCGAAAGATCGTACCTTATATGGGCGTCAAAAATCCTCGAAATCTCTCACTTGAACAAAGATCGTTGCAGGTTTGGAAAGTATCGAACGAGGAACACCAAGAAATCGGGAAGAAATCTCTGTCTAAACACTCTCTGAAATCATAAAAGGGAAAAGATCCATCAAGGGTTGCTATTTATGGAAACGATCGTGTCAGATCGAGCCTCTTGATAATCGACACGTGCCCTTGCCTTTTCGAATGCTCAACAGATCGTCGACACCTGGCGCTTACAGCTGTTGTACACGATTGTTGCATCAGTGTGACGTCACGACATTATTCCCTTTTCAACTTCCTCTTTAGTTGGAATTGGACCGATCTAGTTCTAAGACAACCAACAAGATTTTTTGACACGTGTCACGACCTTAGACGTCCGACCAACAAAGATTCAAAATTCAAAATTTGAAAATTGCTTTCTCATTTTAAATTATGGGGGCAAACTGTTTGGGTAAATTTCACCAGTCTCGGCCACGACCAAAATTCTGAACATTTATTACACTTCTCCTTAATAAAAGTCAAATCCTGAACACTTGATCTTTTGACCAAGGTTAAAGTCGAAAGTACCTCTCAACCTCGACCGTCGTGACATAACCCTCGACCTCGACCGACTAACATATAATATTTCTGTTACGTTTTTTCATTCAATGCAGGGTCAATGTCCTTTATGGCCAACAGACATAACCGACAGAAGTAATTATGAGCATTAACAGTAGTGACCGTTGTGACCGTTATTCCTACAATCATGATGGTCAATTAAAGTTACGAAGACTATAAATACAAAGATCACGGTCTCATTTGCGGACCCCTGCTTTCCGAAGAACACTCGAAGCAAAGAAATCTCTCTCAACAGTTCGCTCTCGACGCACGACTCCCACGCTCGACGCATAATTTTTACACACGACATACAGTTTATACACACGACGCACTCGTTTTTACATTCGAAATACTTGTTACTTTACATTTAAAGTCTTTTCTTTCATTTGTATTGTAATCGTTGTACTCTCGACACCTGAAACAAAGGATATCGCCCCTGTTTGGCGATCATAGTGCAGCGACGACCCCCAAAAGCCGTCCACGGGTTTTTTCCTCGTTGAGGTTTTTCCCGCGTCACCAAAATCTTTGTCTCATTTATATTTCTCTGTCTTTGTCGTACGCTTTGTCGAAAGATTCCCATTCTTTAGTTGTTAAGCTCCACAATCAACCTTAAGTTATCCTTCTGGACGATTTTTGGCATTAACAATAACCCAAAACACAACATTGGGTGGGACATCCCATTTTCCAAAGGAACTCATATTGTTTACACTTTCAAACCGTCCCATAACGTAATCTATGCATATTTCCAAAACATATGTTAAAAGGGCATTTATACAAATCTCCATCTATAGGACAAAACATTTAAATACTTTCATGCATGTTTCATTTATTCAAATCTCAAAATCCTACACGTTCGTATTTTCAAAACGTATCATAACATAAACTATGCATATTTCCAAATAAGCACTAGAAGTGCATTTTCACCAAATGATCTCCATCTATGCAATAAATCATCAAAATGCTTCCATTTAAAATTCATTTATCAAATTTCCCAAAAATCCCAAATGTGTGTGTTTTACAAGGTTTATAAAGTCAAACACTTCAATTAATCAAAACTCCATCAACTATCCTAACATTTGATAATTTCATGTAAAACATTCAAACATCTTAAAATGAACATTTTTGGCATGTACAACGTTTTCACAAATCAACTTGAACTCACCTTGCTATATTTAGGATAAATCTAGATTTTCCCCAAACTTGAGCTCCTTTGAATAAACTTGCATCTTCAAGCAAAATTTCCAAAACCTAGATCCACAAGTTTTCAACCATGAATATTAATATTCAACCACTTTAAAACCATTCCCCAAACATCTTATATGAAAATCTCCATTTTGACCAAAACCCCAATATTAACCTAACTTCCCTAAAATCATCCAAACCAAGATTTGATAAGCATACAAACTACGAAGCCAACAATGGAGCATTTATAACTCATATGAAAGTATAGAAGCTGGGAGGATGAACTTACCACTTAGGTTTTGATGAAAACCTAGGAAACCCCAAAAATCTCTAGTGTAGAGTATGAAACATGCTCTTGCATCAATAAATGAAACCACTAGCATAAAATGGAGAAGGAACACAATAATCTCCATGAAAAAACCCCAAGATCAGTTAGGGTTTGTGAGAGAAAGAGGGGAAACGATTTAGAGAAAAGAAAAGAGATTTGAGAGTGAGAAATGAGAAATGAGAGACTTACCACCACCAAACACCCTTGAATCTTCCAATGAACTTCAAAACAAACACTTTATCCTTGAAAATCTCTAAAAATCGAAACCATGGCACTTTGAATCACCAAAAACGGAGGTGAAATGAGTGAGATATGAGGAAATGAAGTTTAGGGCTAAAAATCCCGTATTTATGCTCATCAGAGGCTCCGCGCGGATCGCCGCACAGATGCACTAGCGCCAACATCAGCGCCAAGCACTGGTCATTAGACGCTCCGCGCGGATCCACTAGCGCCAACACTAGCACCAAGCACTGTCACCCGGTTTCTTCCTAAACACTGTTTTGGCCATAACTTCTTCGTTTTAGCTCCGTTTTCGCTCCGGAAAGGACCGTTGGACTCGTATTTGAATTCTCCATCCAACAAGACCATAAAATCTAGGATTCAATCCAAAATCCTATTTTTCATATTTATCTTAAAAGATCGATTCTTTTCAGAAATCGGGGTGTTACAATCCTCCCAACGTTAAAAGAGATTTCGTCCTCGAAATCTAGTTCCCATATACTCAAGTGAACACTTAACTCACTAAAGTAGCTTCCAATCAACAGACTTTGGTTGTCTCCCAACCTTAAGTGATTCATACTTCCCCAAAAGCAGATCTCGACTACCAATCAGTACATATCTACCCTCTTATAAACTTTTTCTCGTACCATCCCAAAGTATGTTTGTCATAGTAAATAACATTAAATTCCCCAGTTCAGTTGTTCTCACTATCGAACTGTCATCTACCTCTAACGAGTGCTATTAGACTCCAAAACAGACGGTCGTTCTTGATCCATCGATTATTCGACTCTACGAATACGTCCAATTATCAATAATCCAATCGACATATTCTTTCACCATTAAAGTAAAGTCGTTCAAGTAAAGCCACTTATCAAAATTCGAACTTCTTAAAATCACTACAACAAATTTCATTCTCCCTTAATATTGGAGTACAGCCCTCCAAATACACTAACGGTTCCTGGCCTCGAAATCCCAAATGTTGACACCTAGTTATACCGCCAAGCTTTGAACCACAACAGAACTCCACCCACATGAGTTCCATTCGTCGAGCATACCCACAAAACCAAGGTTATCAGCGTGGTGTCAAAAGGGTCCTACACATCCTTTATGCAAAACTGGCCAAGACCCAAACAAGGTTGCCGAAATGAACGGTTACTATAAGCATTAGTAGAAGGTACCGCGTACCTCACCCTTAACCGAGGTTGCTTAAACATCCCAAGCCTAATGAGTTCAAGGTTTTTAAGTGATAGACTCAACAATTATGCCAATCAAAATTTTACAGAAATTTTCAACACGAAAGTTTTCATAACAATTAATCGTACGTATAAAATCTACCACCATTTCCTCAGTAGTTGTGCAAAATGGGCACACTCGTCCCACATATGAAAATCATTTGAAAATTACTCGATCACTACTCGATTTATTAGCAATGCAAAAGTATATTCAACAAACTTTTAAAATGAAACGCTACGGTCCTAACACAGATCTATTTATGCCATGAGCGTAAAGTGGTTTCCTGCAGTAAAATAGTGTACAACCAAATGTTTGTACGAATTTCAAAAAGGAAGTTTAAATGACATCCAACTCCCAAAACTTCTCCTATAACCATAAGACGACACGAAATGAAATTCACCAACAAAATTCACAAGTGTCAGTCTATTTCGCAAAAACGGTGAAACAATCAATATATGTACTTTGGTTAAAATACAAAATGATTTGTGTCGGTTCCGAGTTTAAAGCCAAATAACAATCATGTTTTCATCATTTGAAAATATCGACTAAAATATCGCGAAGGAATCTCAAATCAGATTATGCATGCATATTTGTAACACTCTCCTTGTAGTCTTTCTGAAATAATATAAAATGTAATAAATATTTCATACTAAATTTTCAAAGGAGAAGATTCATTAAATCAAATTTCAAAATTTTCCCATTTAGCTTTATAACGACATGGAAGTAAAACCTTCTGACAAGACTCACACATATTAATGTATTTTCTCAAAACTTAGGAAAACAGTAAATGCTTGAAATTTCGTTAACACATAGGAGATTTTAAATCGACTTCAAAATTTCGGACCGTACAAACGATGCTCATTAAAGCTCCAAAAATAGTGGCTGCAAAGTTATGCATACCCATAGGTCAATATAATGCATTTGCGTGAAATGATAACAAAATAAACAATTAACCGAAAATGCATGAAGCAAATCATTAAGATAAACTGTCGCGATGCTCTTATATGCATTACCCACGCCACGTATAAATCAATTCGTACAATACACAAGATGCAACGAAATATGTTAGCACAAAACTCAAAAGAGAAAACCATGCGACATCAAAATTCCGAAAACTACTCTTTTTGGATGCAATACGACGTAAAGTAATATCTCTTAGTAAAACTCGCATGAGACACAATACTCAACAAAACCCATAGATAAATGCACGCAATGACTCAAGTATGCACATTACAAAGTGTCAATCATGCACCGCAAAACGTCGTAAAACAAAACTCCATAATACTCCACAAAACTTCCATAAAACTCGATGAAACTCAACGACATACAGTCAATTAAATGGTGCCAAAAGTTTTCGTTTCCAATAATCAAATCGCATAAAGCAAGGTTGTGACCAAAATGTCATAATTCCAAAAATTTCCCATTTGTTGCAATACGGTATAAAGTAACACTTTTCAACAAAACCCATATGGAACAAAGTTCCCAATAAAACTCAAACACCGAAATAATGGAAGGTAACTCTCCATCCAAACTTTAACATATGTGGAGGAGATCCAATGTTAAAGTCATAAGTTGTAGTTACATGTCCAACACCCTAAACAACATTAAAATATGGATACCACGGTATCCGAAAGTAGCTTTGGACAACAACAAAACAAAGAAAGTCCCGACAAAGTTGCAATCGTCTGCAATAAAATAATTTCATGCACGTTTAAAATCACGGTTTAAATTTTTTTGTGTGCTAAACGTTTTTCCAAGATTTTGTAATACAACCCACATGACGATTTGAAACACAAGGAATAATCGATGCAATTTATTTTCAAAATAAATGTTGTGCATGAATTTAGTCGGCACTCAACGTCTCAAAATCACACTCCTTAAATTCCTCCGGTCACACTATCTTCATCTGGATTCTCAAACATCTTAAGACAATAACCAAAATTCCATCAGTTCACCTTACAATTTCACCTCAAATAACCGTCGATTCCACATGCCTATGGTTCTAATCCAACCAACAATTTCGACCCGAACGGTCCACTTAATGCGATCAACATGCTTACTGTCACTCCAAGTGACGAATGCTAAAATCATCAACTCCTTCTAACGGTTACTCGCTTAGAAACTATTTTACTACCCCAACGGTCTTCACATCAGAGTTGCCCAATTACTCACATGTAACTTGTAGGTTCACTATAACACTGGCCAGGTGCAATTTTGAACGTACCGTACATGATCATCCTTGTTACCCTAGACGTGATTCTCGTTCCTAGTGACTCCATCGACCTCAAAACATCCTATCTTAGAGTGCCTAATGGTTCAATTTCACTCTCATTCACTTAAAAGAATGCTAGTTTGAGTCTGGGTATCCAAAAATAACACCTAAATCTCTCAAACTTATGCTCTGATACCAACTTGTAACACCCTCTAATTTGGAAAGAGCAATACATTTAAAACTTTCGATAATACATCAAATAAAGGTTAAAATTCCTTTTCTACATTCAATACTTGGATCACCTCAATTGTAACTCTAGGTTTAACCTCGACAAATAATAAACCAAGTCTATATATATAAGGTCGGGTGTTACTAAACCCATACAAGTTGCTATTCCCAATTGCGGAAGACTTTGCCAAGCTACTCTGTTCTCGAGCGTACAACTAGCACTCATCTCTTCATAGTGTCACTAGTACCATTTCCCATCCGGAACCTGATGCACATGTCGACAAATAAAAAGGTTAGGCTAACGCCTAGTGAGTTCAAGAGTTTTCATCATGATTATATAAATCGTTAAAAGGAAAGAGTGAGACTCTAATCATAATTCCCAAAATGATTTACATTAAATATGAAAACAATCTGATTTCCAAGAATACGTAATTTAGATTATGGCAACGCCACGTAAAACATTTCTTTAAGATGTAAGCTCAAACCCAAAACTCACTCAAAATGTGAATAAACAGTAAATTCCCAAATAATATAAACGTGAATAAAACTCCATTATTCAAAACATCTCAACAAGGATTAGACATAATACATTGCCCATAAATCATGGAAAACAATCCATTTAGATATATAATTACGTCACGGAAAATATGAATAAAAGTAAATACCCAAAACAACACCTTTCGGTGACGGGGGAGACCCGGTTCCATCGAATGTAACGGGCACGCAAAGTTAGGTCACTTATCAATGTTATCTAGATTTCATGTATTAGTACGTAAGACTTACACCATACCGTCGATGCCTAAACAGTGATACAACATACTAGCACGCAGGACTTACACCACACCATCGATGCCTAAACCGTGCCTCAATGTGGAAAACTAGCGTTCCATCATTGGACATAAAAATGTATTAGCACGTAGGTCTTACACCATACCGTCGATGCCTAAACCGTGCTACAATGAAGGGAAACTAGTCGTCCCGACATTGAACGTAAGAAAATCAAGTGCCTGTCTATCCATTCCATTACAAATAAAACATTACATGACCCCAAACGAATGAACTAGCGCATTCATAACATGTAATTCTCAAATAAGATGCATTAAATGCAAATCATAACCAAACGCCCAACATCGAGCTATCAAAATCGGACAAATGTCCCCAAGACCCAACGGAGTCAAAACCGAGCCATGGGTTCAATAAATCAAATGACCATTAGTAAAATTCATAAAATGAATTAAACGTAAACAACACACGTTTATGCGAACACCCCTTTTAAATTCATGAATAACCCAAAACACAACAGTGGGTGGGACATCCCATTTTCCAAAGGAACTCATACTGTTTACACTTTCAAACCGTCCCATAACGTAATCTTTGCATATTTCCAAAACTTATGTTAAAAGGGCATTTATATAAATCTCCATCTATAGGACAAAACATTTAAATACTTTTATGCATGTTTCATTTATTCAAAGCTCAAAAATCCTACACGTTCGTATTTTCAAAACGTATCATAACATAAACTATGCATATTTCCAAATAAGCACTAGACGTGCATTTTCACAAAATGATCTCCATCAATGCAATAAATCATCAAAATGCTTCCATTTAAACTTCATTTATCAAATTTCCCAAAAATCCCAAATGTGTGTGTTTTACAAGGTTTATAAAGTCAAACACTTCAATTAATCAAAACTCCATCAACTATCCTAACATTTGATAATTTCATGTAAAACATTCAAACATCTTAAAATGAACATTTTTGGCATGTACAACGTTTTCACAAATCAACTTGAACTCACCTTGCTAGATTTAGGCTAAATCTAATTTTTTTTTTCCCCAAACTTGAGCTCCTTTGAAAAACTTGCATCTTCAAGCAAAATTTTCAAAACCTAGATCCACAAGTTTTCAACCATGAATATTCATATTCAACCACTTTAAAACCATTCCCCAAACATCTTATATCAAAATCTCCATTTTGACCAAAACCCCAATATTAACCTAACTTCCCTAAAATCATCTAAACCAAGATTTGATAAGCATACAAACTAGGAAGCCATCAATGGAGCATTTATAACTCATATGAAAGTATAGAAGCTGGGAGAATGAACTCACCACTTAGGTTTTGAAGAAAACCTAGAAAACCCAAAAAATCTCTAGTGTTGTGGATGAAACTTGCTCTTGCATTAATAAAGGAAACCACTAGCATAAAATGGAAAAGGAACACATTAATCTCCATGAAAAAGCCCTAAAATCAGTTAGGGTTTGTGAGGGAAAGAGGGGAAACGATTTGGACAGAAGAGAAGAGATTTGAGAGTGAGAAATGAGAGACTTACCACCAACAAACACCCTTGAATCTTCCATTGAACTTCAAAACTAACACTTTATCCTTGAAAATCTCTAAAACTTGAAATCATGGCACTTTGAATCGCCAAAAACGGATGTGAAATGAGTGAGATATGAGGAAATGAAGTTTAGGGCTAAAAATCCCGTATTTATGCTCATCAAACGCTCCGCGCGGATGCACTAGCGCCAACATCAGCGCCAAGCACTGGTCATCAGACGCTCCGCGCGGATCCACTAGCGCCAAGCACTGGTCGCCCGGTTTCTTCCTAAACACTGTTTTGGCCATAACTTCTTCGTTTTAGCTCCGTTTTTGCTTCGGAAAGGACCGTTGGATTCGTATTTGAATTCTCCATCCAACAAGACCATAAAATCTAGGATTCAATCCAAAATCCTATTTTTCATATTTATCTTAAAAGATCGATTCCTTCCAAAAATCGGGGTGTTACAATCCTCCCAACCTTAAAAGAGATTTCTTCCTCGAAATCTAGTTCCCATATACTCAAGTGAACACTTAACTCACCAAAGTAGCTTCCAATCAACAGACTTTGGTTGTCTCCCAACCTTAAGTGATTCATACTTCCCCAAAAGCAGATCCCGACTACCAATCAGTCCATATCTACACTCTTATAAACTTTTTCTCTTACCATCCCAAAGTATGTTTGCCATAGTAAATAACATTAAATTCCCCAGTTCAGTTGTTCTCACTATCGAACTGTCATCTACCTCTAACGAGTGATATTAGACTCCAAAACAGACGACCGTTCTGGATCCATCGATTATTCGACTCTACGAATACGTCCAATTATCAATCATCCAATCGACGGATTCTTTCACCATTCAAGTAAAGTCGTTCAACTAAAGCCACTTATCAAAATCTGAACTTCTTAAAATCACTACAACCAATGTCATTCTCCCTTAATATTGGAGTACAACCCTCCAAATACACTAACGGATCCTAGCCTCGAAATCCCAAAAGTTGACACCTAGTCATACCGCCAAGCTTTGAACCACAGCAGAACTTCACCCACATGAGTTTCATTCGTCGAGCATACCCACAAAACCAAGGTTATCAGCGTGGTGTCTAAAGGGTCCTACACATCCTATATGCAAGACTGACCAAGACCCAAACAAGGTTGCCGAAATGAACGGTTACTATAAGCATTAGTAGAAGGTACCGCGTACCTCGCCCTTAACCGAGGTTGCTTAAACATCCCAAGCCTAATGAGTTCATGGTTTTTAAGTGATAGACTCAACAATTATGCCAATCAAAATTTTACAGAAATTTTCAACACGAAAGTTTTCATAACAATTAATCGTACATATAAATCTACCACCATTTCTTCAGTAGTTGTGCAAAATGGGCACACTCGTCCCACATATGAAAATCATTTGAAAATTACTCGATCACTACTCGGTTTATTAGCAATGCAAAATTATATTCAACAAACTTTTAAAATGAACCGCTACGGTCCTAACGCAAATCTATTTATGCCATGAGCGTAAAGTGGTTTCCTGCAGTAAAATAGTGTGCAAAAAAATGTTTGTACGGATTTCAAAAAGGAAGTTTAAACGACATCCAACTCCCAAAACTTCTCCTATAACCATAAGACGACACGAAATGAAATTCACCAACAAAATTCACAAGTGTCAGTCTATTTCTCAAAAACGGTGAAACAATCAATATATGTATTTTGGTTAAAATACAAAATGATTTGTTCCGGTTCCGAGTTTAAAGCCAAATAAAAACCATGTTTTCATCATTTGAAAATATCGACTAAAATATCGCGAAGGAATCTCAAATCAGATTATGCATGCATATTTGTAACACTCTCCTTGTAGTCTTTCTGAAATAATATAAAATGTAACAAATATTTCATACTAAATTTTCAAAGGAGAAGATTCATTAAATCAAATTTCAAAAGTTTCCCATTTAGCTTTATAACGACATGGAAGTAAAACCTTCTGACAAGACTCACACATATTAATGTATTTTCTCAAAACTTAGGAAAACATTAAATGCTTGAAATTTCGTTAACACATAGGAGATTTTAAATCGACTTCAAAATTTCGGACCGTACAAACGATGCTCATTAAAGCTCCAAAAATAGTGGCTGCAGAGTTATGCATACCCATAGGTAAATATAATGCATTTGCGTGAAATGATAACAAAAGAAACAATAAACCGAAAATGCATGAAGCAAATCATTAAGATAAACTGTCGCGATGCTCTTATATGCATTACCCACGCCAGGTATAAATCAATTCGTACAATACACAAGATGCAACGAAATATGTTAGCACAAAACTCAAAAGAGAAAACCATGCGACATCAAAATTCCGAAAACTACTCTTTTTGGATGCAATACGACGTAAAGTAATCTCTCAGTAAAACTCGCATGAGACACAATACTCAACAAAACCAATAGATAAACGCACACAAGACTCAAGTATGCACATTACAAAGTGTCAATCATGCACCGCAAAACGTCGTAAAACAAAACTCCATAATACTCCACAAAACTTCCATAAAACTCAACGACATACAATCAATTAAATGGTGCCAAAAGTTTTCGTTTCCAATAATCAAATCGCATAAAGCAAGGTTGTGACCAAAATGTCATAAATCCAATGTTAAAGTCATAAGTTGTAGTTACATGTCCAACACCCTAAACAACATTAAAATATGGATACCACGGTATCCGAAAGTAGCGTTGGACAACAACAAAACAAAGAAAGTCCCGACAAAGTTGCAATCGTCTGCAATAAAATAATTTCATACACGTTTAAAATCACGGTTTAAAAATTTTGTGTGTGCTAAACGTTTTTCCAAGATTTCGTAATACAACCCACATGACGATTTGAAACACAAGGAATAATCGATGCAATTTATTTTCAAAATAGGTTTTGTGCATGAATTTAGTCGGTACTCAACGTCTCAAAATCACACTCCTTAAATTCCTCCGGTCACACTATCGTCATCTGGATTCTCAAACATCTTAAGACAATAACCAAAATTCCATCAGTTCACCTTACAATTTCACCTCAAATAACCGTCGATTCCACACGCCTATGGTTCTAATCCAACCAACAATTTCGACCCGAACGGTCCACTTAATGCGATCAACATGCTTATTGTCACTCCAAGTGACGAATGCTAAAATCATCAACTCCTTCTAACGGTTACTCGCTTAGAAACTTCTTTACTACCCCAACGGTCTTCACATCAGAGTTGCCCAAGTACTCACATGTAACTTGTAGGTTCACCATAACACTGTCCAGGTGCAATTATGAACGTATCGTACATGATCATCCTTGTTACCCTAGATGTGATTCTCGTTCCTAGTGACTCCATCGACCTCAAAACATCCTATCTTAGAGTGCCTAATGGTGCAATTTCACTCTCATTCACTTAAAAGAACGCTAGTTTGAGTCTGCGTATCTAAAAATAACACCTAAATCTCTCAAACTTATGCTCTGATACCAACTTGTAACGCCCTCTAATTTGGAAAGAGCAATAAATTTAAAACTTTCGATAATACATCAAATAAAGGATAAAATTCCTTTTCTACATTCAATACTTGGATTACCTCAATTATAATTCTAGGTTTAACCTCGACAAATAATAAACCAAGTCTATATATATAAGGTCGGGTGTTACTAAACCCATACAAGTTGTTATTCCCAATTGCGGAAGACTTCGCCAAGCTACTCTCTTCTCGAGCGTACAACTAGCACTCATCTCTTCATAGTGTCACTAGTACCATTTCCCATCCGGAACCTGATGCACATGCCGACAAATAAAAAGGTTAGGCTAACGCCTAGTGAGTTCAAGAGTTTCCATCATGATTATATAAATCGTTAAAAGGAAAGAGTGAGACTCTAATCATGATTCCCAAAATGATTTACATTAAATATGAAAACAATCTGATTTCCAAGATTACGTATTTTAGATGATGGCAACGCCACGTGAACATTTCTTTAAGATGTAAGCTCAAACCCAAAACTCACCCAAAATGTGAATAAACATTAAATTCCCAAATAATATAAACGTGAATAAAACTCCATTATTCAAAACATCCCAACAAGAATTAGACATAATACATTGCCCATAAATCATGGAAAACAATCCATTTAGATATATAATTACGTCACTGAAAACATGAATAAAAGTAAATACCCAAAACAACACCTTTCGGTGACGGGGGAGACCCGGTTCCATCGAATGTGACGGGCACACAAAGTTAGGTCACTTATCAATGTTATCTAGATTTCATGTATTAGTACGTAGGACTTACACCATACCGTCGATGCCTAAACAGTGATACAACGTACTAGCACGCAGAACTTACACCATACCGTCGATGCCTGAATCGTGCCTCAATGTGGAAAACTAGCGTTCCATCATTGGACATATAAACGTATTAGCACATAGGTCTTACACCATACCGTCGATGCCTAAACCGTGCTACAATGAAGGGAAACTAGTCGTCCGGACATTGAACGTAAGAAAATCAAGTGCCTGTCTATCCATTGCATTACAAATAAAACATTACATGACCCCAAACGAATGAACTAGCGCATTCAAAACATGTAATTCTCAAATAAGATGCATTAAATGCAAATCATAACCAAACGCCCAACATCGAGCTTTCAAAATCGGACAAATGTCCCCAAGACCCAACAGAGTCAAAACCGAGCCATGGGTTCAATAAATCAAATGACCATTAGTAAAAGTCATAAAATGAATTAAACGTAAACAACACACGTTTATGCGAACACCCCTTTTAAATTCATGAATAACTCAAAACCCAACATTGGGTAGGACATCCCATTTTCCAAAGGAACTCATACTGTTTATACTTTCAAACCGTCCCATAACGTAATCTATGCATATTTCCAAAACATACGTTAAAAGGGCATTTATACAAATCTCCATCTATAGGACAAAACATTTAAATACTTTCATGCATGTTTCATTTATTCAAAGCTCAAAATCCTACACGTTCGTATTTTCAAAACGTATCATAACATAAACTATGCATATTTCCAAATAAGCACTAGAAGTGCATTTTCACCAAATGATCTCCATCTATGCAATAAATCATCAAAATGCTTCCATTTAAACTTCATTTATCGAATTTCCTAAAAATCCCAAATGTGTGTGTTTTACAAGGTTTATAAAGTCAAACACTTCAATTAATCAAAACTCCATCAACTATCCTAATATTTGATAATTTCATGTAAAACATTCAAACATCTTAAAATGAACATTTTTGGCATGTACAACGTTTTCACAAATCAACTTGAACTCACCTTGCTAGATTTAGGCCAAATCTAAAATTTTCCCCAAACTTGAGCTCCTTTGAAGAAACTTGCATCTTCAAGCAAAATTTTCAAAACCTAGATCCACAAGTTTTCAACCATGAATATTCATATTCAACCACTTTAAAACCATTCCCCAAACATCTTATACCAAAATCTCCATTTTGATCAAAACCCCAATATTAACCTAACTTCCCTAAAATCATCCAAACCAAGATTTGATAAGCATACAAACTAGGAAGCCATCAATGGAGCATTTATAACTCATATGAAAGTATAAAAGTTGGGAGAATGAACTCACCACTTAGGTTTTGATGAAAACCTAGAAAACCCCAAAAATCTCTAGTGTAGGTCTAAAAATCGAAACCATGGCACTTTGAATCTCCAAAAACGGAGGTGAAATGAGTGAGATATGAGGAAATGAAGTTTAGGGCTAAAAATCCCGTATTTATGCTCATCAGACGCTCCGCGCGGATCGTTGCGTGAATGCACTAGCGCCAACATCAGCGCCAAGCATTGGTCATCAGACGCTCTGCGTAGAGGACAGGGTGCTACTTGTTTTATCCATGTTGAATTTGGATGAAATTTATTGGTAGGATGTTGAAATCGGATGCAATTTATTGTTTAAACTATGGCTTTAATACCAGTTGTAACGACCCAAAATCCGAAATGACAATTCATAAACTATAATCAATGGTCCCAAACATCTAAACCAAAACAATACAATAATCTCAAGGTTTAGCATCGGGTACACACATCCACAACTGAGATATTAATCAAACTAGAGGAACTAAAAGAAAACTATCTCTATAGTTCGACACTTCTAAAACTTCGAGCATTCTACTTCCCTTTGGAAGGACCTCCAATCACTCTCTTACCTGAAAATGGTTTTTAATTTTGAAAAACGAGGGTTAGACCATGAGGTCTAGTGAATTCCTTCTCAAAGAATAGCTTAACAAAATCTAAGCAATAATATTCAATCTACCATAAAGACCCAATAATATCAGTTAAACAAATCAAAACACATCATGGGTAGTTGCACAATGTTCATAGCCACCCATCACTCTATCGTGATGTCCGCATTCGGGTCCCTAGTAGATCCCAATGGCCCTAGTAAATGTCATGCCTGTGTGCAAAAACTTCCATAAGTGCAAAACATGCCATAATGATCAAAACCATATTCAATAGTTTGAAACATTTGCAAATCATTTCATATGCATAAAGGTGTTACGGTAACTCACATGAGCTTCGACAAATCACCACACATCTTAGAATTTTAAATGCGATCAAATCGAATACCTGAATTGGATGACATAAGAATGGTGTTAAACCATCTAAATCATCTTTAAATCATCTATTTCAGTACCTAGGACAATCCCCTAACCGATACCTCAATCCTAACCCCTAACGATAAACGAAGCAAAGCCGAAGAAGTTACCCAAACAATAACTTGCACGACCTGGTTCGCAACTTTAGGCCACGCTAGAACCCGTACAACATGTTGGTGTCTAGTCCTCAAGCCTGCTTGAAGCCTTCCTAAGAAACCACATAAAACTTATATTAAAACGTCATTTTACACAATCAAAGTCCATATCTTGAATCATATTTTAAACCCAAATCTTAAACCCTTGACCTCTTTGAAGCCACCATGGAAAAATTGATGCTTGAGCTCAATAAACAATAAGAATATCATCAAGACTCAATCCTAAAACACTTTTTCTATTCATTTAGAACCGAGAGACCAAATGGATGAGAAATTCCCCAATTAAAAAACAAAAATCCAATACTAAAACGACATAAAATGAATAGAAGGGGATTACGTTGGAGATGGAGATTCCTAAACCTTAAATAGAGCTTCTTCTTTAATCTTCTCAAAGGAAGCCATCAATTTCTCAACCTCTTTTCTCTCTATTTCCCTTCCAAACCGTAAGCAACAAATGAGGTGAAGAAGAGGGGTTTTCCTCTTTTTTTCCTCTTACTTAGGCTCAAGTCTCTGAAATTAGCAAAATTGCCATTACCCCTACACTTCTATAAAATCATATTTTCAAACAAGAGGTTATTACATTTTACGCCGAAGCAGTTGAGTTGGTTTATCAAATGTCTCCAACCTTCCCAACCCAACCTATGTTCACCCTTTAGAGATGCATATTACTAGGTCTAGATTAGTTTGAACATCTGATCCTTTTTGGCCCCACCAGGCGCCAGGTGAGCAAATAAATTTCCCGATTCAGAGTGAGGGAAAGTTCGTAGGTTGGGCCTCACATCCCTTGATAAGTCCCCAATAGACCTAATATTTTGTTGTTTTAATTAATTTTTCTCCAGAGAAAAAAGTCTACTGTTGCTTTTGCTAAAATAAGTCCAAACATGTGAATCTTTAAAAATAGGTTTTTGATGGAACATGATTCTTTTCTAGATTGGTTATTATATGAAAAATGCGACAGAGTTGGACCCGAATGACTGAACTGGCCCTATCAATATAATCCACGATCCAAATTCGAAAATCAGTCATTTCACATCTATAGTGAGGACTTGTGTAGTTGTGTTCTAAACCATAACAGTACAAATGATGAGTCATCGGTATACTTATTAGTGCATCTTCAACAACTTCTCTAAAATAGAGAAAATTGTAATTTGTTCTCTATATTGCTCCAACAACTTTTCTATATTGTTCTCTAAAATAGAGAAAACTAGAGAAAACTCTAAATTTAGATAATTCTCTAAAACTTGTTAGATGGAGAGAGAAATTATTTTTTTATTCATTCCCACCAATAGGATTGAGTTATCATTATTTTATATAAATTCTTCTTAAAAATGTATTGAGATGGTAAATTTAAATAATATTTTAATAATATAATGAATGTTGACTGTTGAGTTTTCTAAAACAAAGAATTTGTTAGAACTAAATATCATTCATTTTAAAGATTTTGACTTTAAATTCTCTACTTTAAAAAAAATTATAAAAAATCTATTGAAAATAGTCTTCGAGTCATTTGGCAAAAAGTCACCTAGTGGTCCACAATCCATGTTGATACGTTGAAAGTCGAGATCCCATTTGGTGTTTACATTTTATTGAAAGCTTATGTGATTTGATTGCATTAAATAATGATTTTACTAGATTATAAACTAATGCAGTATGCATATATCTAAGTAAAAAAAAACTGGCAGAATATTTTAAAGGTAAAGAAAAAGTTCAAGAAGCTGGATCAAATACCGTATAATACCATTTTGTCAATGTTGCAACTCACTTCTTTTGTAAAGAATTCTGATTGATAATTTCTTAGGCAATTATCGATTTTAACGTCTATAAGACTATCTCAGTTTTTCAGATATGAAAAGTACATTCATGTACTACTCTTCTCTTCTCTTCTCTAACATTTTTGTTACCAACCAGATTGTATAGGATCATGTCTTACCCAGTGTTCAAAAAGACGCGTCATGGCGCGATATGGCGCAAGACGCGTCTCTGCCGTTACGAAATGGCTCATAGCGTTTCTGTAAGGCGTGACTCACGCTATGGTCATGCTATGGTGCCATAAGGCGCGCCGCCGCGTGTTTTTTTAAGCCGTGATTTTTTAAATTTTTTTTATCTTTTGTGTTTTTACATTTTTAACTTTATATTTAACACTTTTATAGATTTATCTAATCACATCACTCATAGTTTTAACGAAGTCATAAACGTTATGGACTCACTATTAAAACGAAGTTGTAAAATTATCTTTCTAACTTATATTTAAAATATCCAATCAAAAACTATTTTAATACTAGTAAGCTATATGGTTTTTATCTTTCAATATGAATGTACATTTTTAATATAAGTTAAAAATGCCTTCGCTAATAGTTACTAAATTTTGTGTAACAATCATGACCTCAAAAAAGGGTGTGAAGTTTTGTTTGATTATAAATATTACTGAAGAAAATGAGTTTTGGTTTTCTGCTACAAAAATTAAACACAAGATATATTGTTCAACTTATATGTATCTTGTGTTCATACTTTTTATGTCCATCATCCCATTTCCATGCCAAAAAAATCATGATATAATTGTTGTCTTTGTATAAACTAAATTTTGTTCTTGCATATCAAGAATAGATTGTGCAAAAGTATTTGCTTTCAATTAAAAAATAAGATCAAGACATAAAAGATGATCACAACATGATAAATAGGTGAATGTTCAAATGAGAACATTTTTATTTTGTGAAAACGCAAGAACACTTCTTATCTCATGTGGTAATATACGTGAGGGCATACCCGGTGGGTGCAGACAAATTGGCTCATAACCTAAAGTCGCACCTAAGGTCGTTTGCGTCACCGTTTTGGTATCACATGTATGTGATGGATTACAGTATCACATCGAGAATACCTTATCACATGTAATAATACACGTGAAGGGGCCTAGTGGTGTGTGGCGACTTGGCCCGCAATCTAGATTGTGTCAAACGTCGTCCGCGTCTCCATTTTAGTATCACGTGTTTATCATATGTGATAAACTATAGTATGATATGTGATTGACTATAATAAAAAAAAGTGTTATCGGGTTCTCGTAAAACAAGGGTGTTCTCGTTTGAATCCTTTCCTAACAAACAATATACAAATAGACAAATGTGATTAATGTTTGGAAAAAAAAAACTAAACCGGACAATCAAGTAATATGCAGTTTTTAATCTCTAACATAAGAGTTAAACATATACATAAATGACTTATTTAGGGGGTGTTTGGGATTGCTTATTTTAAGGACTTTTTGACTTATTTCGGTGCCAAACCGGTGATAAGCACCTTTGAGTGTTTGGATGAGGAAAAAAAGTGTTTATACCGGTGCCAAACCGATGATAAACATTTTTTAATAAGTCAAATGATTCTAACTTATTGAAAACAACTTATTAGCCTTAAAACCTAATTTAGTTTTTATATAAAGCTCCAATTTAACATGTGATAAGTTAACCAGCACTTTTGTTAAAAATCATAAATTGTTTTAAATAAGGAATCCCAAACACCCCCTTAAACTTATAAACATAATTATATAAGAGCATCTCCAATGCAAGGTTCTTGTAAGCAAAAAATGATGTAGCTTATAGGAATTACCATTATGGAGAGTTCTTATAAGAACATCACCCCCTTTAGATTCTTATTTAAGAACCTCACCCCCTTTAGATTCTTATTTAAGAACCTTGGTTCTTACCATGAAGTTTGTGTGAAGTGACAATATCCTCATTTTTATTGGTGTTTAAATTAAATATTTGATTTTTATTTATAAATATATAATAATTATTGATGTTGACAAATACATGGAACCCACAAAAATGAGGTTTTTATAAGAACTACCATGTGGATTTCTATATGAATTTTTAATTTAATGAGTTAGAAATAAGATGAAATCAAAAAGTATAAAAAGAAAGTTCTTATATGCTCTAAAGATCATAAAAACGGTTGATGATTACAATTTTGACACAAAGTTTTGGATTAGAGCATCACATAATTGATAGGCCCACAAAACATTTCTATCGAGAGTGACTTGAAACCTATAAAGCTATCAAAATGGACTTCACAAAATATTATTATTATCTTGATATAATTATTTATCTAAATAAATGACTTATTTTATTCCCTCATATTCAAAAGAAAAACTTGATTGATAAAGTCAGATAAATAATGCCTTCACAAAATTTCTAAACAATAAAAAATCAAAGACTAAATTACGGATTTGATCCTTGTGATATGTCGGATTTATGGATTTCGTTCCTAAACTTCATTAATTATGGAAATGATACCAGTGGTATGCAGTTTCTGTTTTGTTGTCATTCGGCCTAACGACCGTCTACTAAATCTCTGTTAAAATCGAGGGCAAAATGGTCTTCTCCATTTTCCATTTTTTAAAACATTTTTAATAACCCAAGTCATATTATATATATATACACGATGACAACTTTATCCAACACCCCACCTACCACCTCCATCCACCATCCCACCAACACCCTCTTCCTCTTCCTCTTCCACCCACCTCTATCCACTACCACACCATTTCTTGTTTTCTTGATCAATCAGATGATCCCTTTTTCAAGAAAAAACGGATTAGGCCAAAAGTCATGGATATCAAGAATATTAACAGGACCAAGAGAAACCGAATGGAGATTGCTCATAATACACCAGTCACCAAGTTGCCAATTCGAGTGAGAGAAACATGAAAGGGGAGTCAAGTCTTGATTGCTTTCCAAAGATGGGGGAGTTTTCGACCCAAACTGAGCACAACTGAGTCGGTGACCGACGACTTCCTCCCCGCACCCACCTAACTTTGTTCCTATCAGTTTGGTCTTGTTTGTGGTTTCTTACTCCAGTAAGTGACTGTTTCGATGGTGCAGGGAGCAGTGGGTGATGGAGATCGTCGATCGGAGAAAGTGGTGGAGGATGGTTGCAGACCAAATTGCAGGTTGAAAGGAGGGATGAAGGTAGGAGATGTGGAAGGGGAAGAGGGTGACATGGGTGGGGCAGGAAAGGGTAAGATTGTTCACCGGAAAAACGGGTTTCGTCGGAAAATGGGTTTCGCTGGAAGTTCACCGGCTCAATGGTCGTTAGGCCCAAGGACCAAAAAAATAGAAACGGCATACCAATACCATTTCCATAATTAATAAAGTTTAGGGATGAATTCCGTAAAAATCGACATACCACGGGGACCAAATCCGTAATTTTACTCAAAATAAAATTAAACCAAATATATTTTCTAATATTTGGAGATAGAATATATATATATATAAATATTTCCTCTATCCAAAAGAGGCATATAGATACTCTTTTAATGAAAACCAGAGTTATCGGTATGTGTAAGTGTATACAACTTACATTACTTTACCGAATGAATATGATAAAAACCAAAAATCTTACTTGGTAAGAGCGACAAATGAACCAATGGTCTCACCTGGTAAGTGAGGACGAAGACTTTAACCACGGTTATCACTTACCATGTATATTATTGCATACAATCTCGTTTGAAGTTGAAGACAGTCGTGGAGACGATGAAACAGGGCCTTAGGGCCCTAAGCGACCAGGATGCTGTCCGTGTATGCTTGGTGGCGATCGTGGATATGGGCTTCATGGGCCGTGAGTTGAGTCAGACTGCTTCCGAGACGGTCCTTAGGGCCGTCGAGGACTTGGATTTGTTTAACAGGTACCCATGGGGCCCCTTCCTACTCCCATCCGATCGATATCAACCGCCCCTTTTCGATCCATATGAGGCGACCCCTTCCTACTCCCATCAAGATCCGACACACGTCTACGGGCCAGTTCGGGGCAGTCATGATGATCTGTGGGACTACGTCCACATGCCCCAAGACACACGTTTAAACCATCTGGAGGCATTCGTCAGACAGTTTCGCGCTGTTCATGTTAGTGTTTAACTTAATTTGTCGGCCACGATCTTTTAGTTTGTATATTAATATTACGTTCTAAATTTGTTTTAGCTGTCGAGTACGACGCCGATCCCCGCTCCGTTCGGACACGGGGCACATGCGACGTTTGGCACCACATCCTATTCGTCAATCCCGGAGAGTGTAAGTCACACTGAGTAACCATTATAGTTAGATGTTAGTTCCTAAATTTGTAGGACTAATAATGATCAATGTCACGCAGGTCGGGATGTCGGGGGCAGGGGGATACACATCCCAAATGCCACCGTTTGTCACCACATCCTATTTGTCAATCCCGGAGAGTGTAAGTCACACTGAGTAACCATTATAGTTATATGTTAGTTCCTAAATTTGTGGGACTAATAATGATCAATGTCACGCAGGTCGGGATGTCGGGGGCAGGGGGATACACATCCCAAATGCCACCGTTTGTCACCACATCCTATTCGTCAATCCCGGAGAGTGTAAGTCACACTGAGTAACCATTATAGTTATATGTTAGTTCCTAAATTTGTGGGACTAATAATGATCAATGTCACGCAGGTCGGGATGTCGGGGGCAGGGGGATACACATCCTAAATGCCACCGTTTGTCACCACATCCTATTCGTCAATCCCGGAGAGTGTAAGTCACACTGAGTAACCATTATAGTTATATGTTAGTTCCTAAATTTGTGGGACTAATAATGATCAATGTCACGCAGGCCGGGATGTCGGGTGCAGGGGGATACACATCCCAAATGCCACCGTTTGTCACCACATCCTATTCGTCAATCCCGGAGAGTGTAAGGCACACTGAGTAACCATTATAGTTATATGTTACTTCCTAAATTTGTGGTACTAATAATGATCAATGTCACGCAGGTCAGGATGTCGGGTGCAGGGGGTCGTTGTTCATGGACTTCCTTGGCCTTTCGGACGCAGACTATTACAAGCCGGAAATGTCGGGGTCGTCGTACGTCACACCGCCAGCTTACACGCAGACTGTAAGTTATTTTGGTATTTTTGGTTTCATTGTGAACATGATGAAATTGTACTTAAAACATCTAATAACTTAATTTTCAGTCGATGGGGTTGGGACAGGACTTCCGTCAGCCAGAAATATTCGAGGAGCACTTCTCGGAGCCGGAAGATGACCCGATGGATGTTGTAGATCCACAGGAGGAGGTTGCATCCCCGTCTAGGCGGGAGACGAAACGTTCACACTATTTTGGTACCCCATGGACACGGCAAAAATCTACCACACCGCCCCCTCAAAAGAAAGCAAAGAAAGCAGGAAAGAAAGCGGGAAAGAAGGGGGAAAGAAAGCGGGAAAGGGAAAGATGGCTTCACCGGAGCGTCTTCCGGCCGAGGATATATTTAACATGTGCCAGACTGGTAACCTCCCAATCCTGGTATTCATCCCTTTCCTCAACCTGAACATCACCCCCTCGTTTTTCAAAGTATTGCTGGCAGTTGACCCTTTGGAGTCTGAATTTGAGGATGTGGTTAGTATTGAAGTTTAACTATAGTCATATAATCAAATATATTTATATTACATGTCTAACCATCTATTTTTTGTGTATAGCACATCGATTGTTGGGTCGGCATTCTCCAACGTTCCCGTCTGCCAGACACGAGGTGGACCGTGAGGCACACTACTTTCTTTCAGTTCATGGTGCTTGAACATCAAGGTCCCGTGTCCATGGCTAACTCATGCAATGGCATGGAAGGGGTGAATTGGCAGTTCCTCGATACTGTATGTAAATCGTTTTACTCTTATTTTATTTAAGTTGTTTGGTTGCTAACTAAGTTGTCTAATATTGTAATATTTCAGGTGTACATCCCTATATGCATTCATCCTAAACATTGGCTGCTCGGAGTGTTTGATCTTCCAACTATGGTGATGACCATATATGACAGCGACGCTGCCAATCTCTTCAAAGACGCTATGGATGAGCAGCTTGCCAGATTTAAAGCTGTACTGACGAAATTCTTTAGCCGGATCGGGGATGTGCGCCATCGCGAATGGTCAGTGAACTTCCGTCACAGGTTAGCCAAGAATGCACCACAACAGAAAGGGATGAATGCGGATTGCGGTGTCTGGGTATGCCGTAATGCCAACATGTTGATTAATAACGATGTGGTAGATTTACACCCTTCTCGCACCGAAGATGAGGCCAGGGAATTTCGCGTACATATGGCGGAGTCCATTTATGCGCATTGTCAAACACAGCAACATTAGGTTGTTTATGTAACATTAAATAATTGTTATTTTTAGTGTTAACTTATTATTGTGATCGATATCTCATTCACACATACTCCGTTTTGGACGCATTATATATCGTTTCGAAGCTCTCATATAGGAGAACATAAACCTACTAAGAGTTAGTTATATATAGCACACACACACACATATATATATATATATATATATATATATATATATATATATATATATATTTAAATGTGTCCAAAGTTTAGTAAAACCCATATTTTTACTAAAATTTTCCAACACCTAGTAAGTAGGTTTATGAAACTTGCGGTAATCCTAATACAGAGATTATTGGATGAACAAGCATTTATTTCTTGCTTCACATGTGCATTAATCCTTAGATTACTTAAAGACTAATTTTCAGCCTAATGAAAGACCTTTATTCAAGATCAGAATTCCTGTTACAGTCATATACAACAAACAGTGAGAAAGTTCAATAATGTGACAGCATCCAAAGGTGGTCAAGGAGATTAGGAATTGACCCCAAAGGAACTGGATGATCCATGTTTCATGCTACTGAGTGAACTCAATGAACCGGCGAAGGGGTTTTTGTTAAATGGAAGTCTTATTGTCGAAGCCGAGTTTTCTTTGTAACTAGTACTGTATTGGTTCTTGTTGTCTGGAAATGATTCATATGATGCAAAAATTGGTATTATGTAATGTAGAACAGTATCTATATTATAGAAACTTACATTTGATAGTGCCATATAAATCTGATCTAAATTCTCATTAATTAGTTATGTTTAGCTTCAATTCAAAAAAGTTGGAAAATAAAATGTTGATGAAACTGATAATATTTGGTAGGCCCGTTCCCCAAGAATTGTTATATATTGTAGTTACTTTTTCAGTCGAATCTTACAGGCTCTTTTCAGACGAATCTTGCAGTGAACTATTCAGACGAATCATGCAGGCAACTTTTCAGACGAAATCTTTGACCATATCCACATCCCTGATGAAGAACATACATTTTCACGGCTATAAGTAGATGGCATGATGAAGTAGTAATTCACAACTTGCTATCTATCTTTTATACATTCTTTTACACCGTTTACAAATATTCTCTCGCTTTTCTTAACACTATGGCTGGAGGTTCAAGATCAAGGGGGAACAGGTCGGTGAATGAGGCTGGAACTTAACGTTCGGCAGCCTACCAACCACTGAACGATGGAGCTCGTCGGAGTACCTGGAAGGTACCGGAAACAAACGAGGAGTGGAGAAACTATGGGCGAACTGCAGCCGATTATTGATAACGCCACTTTTTGGCTTGTGTTCTAGCAAAAAGGCGGAATTTTACGGTTCATCGAGTGAAATGTGCAGGTAATCCGAAGGAAGACAAACATCGAGAAAAAGAAGCGGAAAAGAGCCCAAAACGAGTACAAAACGAAACCAACGGAAGCCCAAGACCCGTACCCAAACCTGACCCGGAATCACTTTTGTAAACCGCGCGGTTTACCCCGCGGTTTGCAAACCGCGGGTAAAACCGCGGAAGTGTCTGTTTCGATTTTTTAAGTCATGTTTTCGGATTTTAGGTCATCATCTCGCACACGACGACGGCCAGCGACTTGGGGGCGATTTTCAGAGGTTTTTCGGAGCTTTTGGAGCCACGATTGAGGATCGATTGAGGAGGAAGTCACGACGTGAAGCGGATTAGAGCCGAGAGAAGGGAGTTCGTTATTACATTCACCACAATCACGTTTACTATGTTTACATTGATTGTTTCATTTCCTTCTCTTGAGTTTTTATCCACCACCAACATGAACTAATCTTTAGATGTTGGGGGTTGGATTGAATTTGGTTTAAACTTATGAACAGATGACGTGATTCTTTTACCAGTTTTCCTATTTTAATGAAGCATGTAATTTGGGTTTTAATGCTTTTGTGAGTTTGGCTAACTTCCAATTGTTTTGTTGTTTCCGGTTAAGTTCGAGAGAATTAATTGTTAACTAGAACCAGAAATTGCATGCCTAAGGTGAGAAATTGGGTAGAGATATACCAAGGTAAGCTTTAGTCCCGTTTAAATCTCGCTTTTAATGTGTTTTGAGTGTCATAAGTTAAGATCGAGAGATAAAGCTTGTGTCTTCAAAATAAAACCCGTTGTTGCTTGAGAGAGAACAACGGTGATTTTCGAGATTAGGTATTCATTAAAGGGAATAACTTGGTAATTGTTTTAAGTCAAATGTTCGTACGTGAAAACCTTAGGATTTCCAACCCTCAACTGTTTTCTCTATCAAAGTTTCATAAGTTGTTTACTGTCCCGTGTGTGATTTGTTTACTTGCAATTAATTAAGTCATACCAACCACTCAATTTGCGATCGTTCAGTTAATAGAGTTTATAGTCATTGTGATACTTAGTTCCTAGTTCCCTGTGTTCGATACTCGTACTTTTTGTACTATTACTTGATTTCGACCCGTACACTTGCGGTTAGATTTAAGGGGGGTGAGAACCCGCTTATCAATTTTTTGGCGCCGTTGCCGGGGAACTAGTTGCAACTGATAGCACTACCAGCTATAAGCGCTATTAGATTGAACATTTTTATTTTTGTTATTTTATTTTATCACTTTCAGTTTTTGGATTGCTAATTTTGTTTACTCTCCGTTTCAGGTACTAATTGGTTTATGCCAAGAAAAACCCGAGGGGAGAAAATCGAACCGATCGATCCGGAGATTGAAAGAACCGCTCGTCGATTACGCAAAGAATCAAAAGCTAAAAAACATATCAAGATCGAGATGGGTGACGAAGCTCCTCCTGAGAGACGCCCTATGCGGTCGTTTGCCGATCCGAATGTGGCAGCGGCACGCATAGGAGTCCAAGCACCCACCACTGCGGTAAATTATTTCGAGATCAAGCCGAGTACCATCGTGATGGTACAGCAGAATCAGTTTGGGGGAGCGCCAACTGAAGATCCCCATGCACACCTTCGTGCATTTGAACGGATCTGCAATACGTTCAAGATCAATGGGGTGAACGAGGATGCCATCAAGCTAAGACTGTTCAGCTTCTCACTCAAGGGTAGAGCTGAAATATGGATAGATGGCCTACCATCGGATCAGATCACTACATGGGCAGGCCTGAAAGCTGCATTTCTCTAGAATTTTTTTCCACCAAGTAGAACCGCCCAACTCATGGCAGAAATCACCCATTTTGCTCAATGGGATCAAGAGACATTGTATGAAGCTTGGGAGAGATACAAAGATATGATCAAGAAATGCCCTCATCATGGGTTGCAAGGTTGGGTCATCATCCAAACCTTCTTCAGTGGACTTCACCCGCAGTTCAAGAACGACATCACAACTGCATCGGGTGGAGCCCTAATGGATAAGTCTTATGAGGAAGCATGCGAGCTGATCAATAATCTGGCTGAACACAGTTTTTCTACTCCAAGATCAGCCGTTAGAAGAGTTGTGAGTGTTCAAGAATCGGATGAGCTGAAGGAAATAAAAGCTCAACTAGCTGCGATCACGAACCATTTGAAAGGAGGTAGTCCGGAAGAACCCGAACAAGTTCAGTTTTTACAGAACCGGAACAACCAACCGAGGAACGACCCTTTCTCGAACACGTACAATGAGTGGTGGAAGAAACACCCTAACTTTTCATGGAGTCAACCCGGACAACAACCACAAGGTAATAGCTCCAACTTCTCTAATTTTTCTAATACTAACAATGTTTACCGTTCTCCAGGTTTCAACCAAAGGAAATTCGATGAAGGACCATCCGTAGAGAAGAGATCAGGGCTAGAAGATATGATGATGAAGTTTATGACAAAGATGGATAGCACGGTTGAAGGTTTGGCAAGCACGGTGAGTACAGTGAAAGCTGCAACTGATCAGAACACCACATCCATCAAGATCCTTGAAAGACAAGTGGGGCAAATTTCTGAAGTCTTACAAAACCGAGCCCTAGGAACGTTTCCGAGTCAGACTGAAAGGAAACCAAGAGAAGAATACAATGCCATTTATCTGAGAAGTGGCAAGGAGCTGATCAATGAGCATATACGAGAGCCGTCATCAAAGGAAGTCGAGCCCAAAAAGCAAGATGTGGAGATCGTAGATGTGGACGAGTTGGATGCTGATGAAGATATTGTGATTGAAGAGAGCAAGAAGAGTGAAGAGAAGAAGCTAAAGGAACCACCGGTCAAGCCGGTAACTCCAAGCGTGCCATATCCGAACAAACTTAAAGCGCAAAAGGATGATGTTAATTTTTCTAAATTTCTTGATGTATTTAAAAAGCTACATATTAACATTCCTTTTGCAGATGCTTTGGCACAAATGCCTTCATATGTGAGATTCTTGAAAGAAATCCTCTCCAACAAGTGGAAGATTGAGGAGCAGGCAACGGTGGCACTTACTGAAGAGTGTAGCGCGATCATCCAGAACAAGCTTCCCCCGAAGCTTAAGGATCCAGGGAGTTTTTCGATCCCTATTCAAATAGGAGATCTTAATTTTGATAATGTGTTATGTGATTTAGGGGAAAGTATTAATTTAATGCCTCTATCTATTTTCAGGAAACTCGGCTTGGGGGAAGTGACGCCAACGTACATGACAATCTGACTTGCGGATAGATCTATAGTATATCCATATGGAGTGATAGAGGATGTGCTCATCAAGACTGGCAAGTTCTACTTTCCGGTGGATTTCGTGGTGCTGGATATTGATGAAGATATAGAGGTCCCGCTGATATTGGGAAGATCCTTTCTGGCCACGAGCAGAGCGTTGATCGACATGGAAGAAGGTGAAATGACCTTAAGGGTTGGTGGTGAGAAAGCCGTGTTCAAGATGTTCGAGAGGGTGAGAGGTCGAAGTGAAGAGGAACCCGATTACCATGAGAACTCAGATTGGGAAGAAACTGCGGAAAACCGTAAGTGTGGGCGGTTCGAGTCCGTAAATTCCGAGCCAAGTTGAGAGCCACATAGTCATGCCACGACTTTAACTGAGGCGCTGGGTGGGAGGCAACCCACCGAGGTTTGTTTCCTTTTTTTTAAGTTACGTTTTAGAGTGTTTTTATTTACAAAAAAAATGAATGAAAAAGTTAAAAAGTCAAAACAGTGGCTTACGCGGCATAGCCCGCGGCTTCCAAGCCGCATGGAAAACCGCGGGTGTCCCTGGAGTGTGTTTTGAAACAGAGTGTTACGCGGTATATCCCGCGGTTTGCATACCGCGACATAAGCCGCGCGTTTCCTCTGATGCTTCTAGTTGTTTTTCGTGCAGTTTTTGTGCCTTTCTTGCTTTGTGTTTTCCGTTTCTTGCGTTTTTTTTTTCGTCTTTTGCTTTGATTTCTTTCGTTTGTGCATTCCCTCTCCATCTTCTCTGAACGCTCAAATCTTTCAAGAGAGTCTCCTCCGTCCGATCAAACAGGTATGTTCTAACTCTTATGTTAACGAGTGGTGTAAGATGTTTGCTTCTTATTAGTTAAATGAGATGCAACAAACCTAAGTTTCACTTAGGTTTGGGGTGCCTCATCTTTCAACATCTACACACTCACTTTTAATCCTGTGCAAACCTCGGTTTTACCGAGTTTTGGTGTTGACTTTAGTTGGCAAACCTAGGCCACGACCTAGCTTTGGGGTGGCCATATTTTGAATAACTTTGGGTTCACTTTTAGTTGTTGTGTTAATGCTTTGCCCGCCCTTTTTTATGACTGTAATAACTGCACAATGATTTGTGTCGCATCGCCTACACCGACACTTACACATTGGGGACAATGCGTGGGTAAGGTTTGGGGTTGCCCAATCGGGCCCACGTTTATGCACGTAGATTTCCTGCACTTCTGAATGTTTAGATTATAGTAGCTAAATTTTTGTTTTGATTGATTTAGACCGACCATGGTGGGAACAATCTTGTGATAGTGACGTGACCATTAGGGAAGGACCGGGAAAAGACATGACTATGGACATTAGTGGAGACCACCCAATAGCGAGATTTGAGCCTAAATGACGTTCTTCACTTCTTGGGATTTAAACACAAAATTCATATACACTTTTCCGAATTCCTTGTCGTGATTATAGAGTGATCTCACTATAATATTGCATTGAGTAGCAAAGACGACCATCAGGATATTGGGTAAGGGTATAGTAGACCATATCGTGTGGACCTTAAGAGATGATTCCGGGCATTGTGTGAAATTTAACCCGTTTTTAGCTATCGTTCCTTTTTACCCATTGTGTGTACCCATAACCTTTTTGCAGCCAAACACTCACCCTATTCATTTCATGACCCACCATTAAATCCTAACCAAAAGCCTTAGCCAACCCTTATCCGAAAGTGTGTAAATCAGAAGCAGTAATGAAGGGAAGAAAATAAATAGTACAAGCGAGTTATGAAAATAAAGAGGGCCAATGCAGCCCCAATCAAATAAAGAGAGCCAAGGTTGCTCCAAAAAATAAAATAAAAAAAATAGTTAGATAATTTACAGCAGCTAAATAAGAGAGTCAAAGAGACTCCAGTAGTGATAAAGAGGGCCAACTGATAGAAAGCAAAGTCAATAAGTTTAGAACTGCTAATGATTGACACGCTGAGGATTTTTGATCCTTTTACCCTTCGTTTCTCAGCCATAACCCTAGCCCCGTTACAACCCTTGTAAAGACCTGGATGATCTTCTGGAAAATGTGATTAGGGTATACGACCACCTTTACCGATATTCCCTGTCTTGCTACTTGATTCCTTTCTGAGATCAACTTTTTGGACACTTGTGTGTCTTTCATTAGAGTTGTCATGTAATTATTGAGTATTCTTGTACATAACTTCCTTATACATGACAACATGTGCGACAACCTAGGTTCGAGTGAAATGAGAGTATCCCGTGAGGTAGGGTCGAGGCGAAATGTTTTCCCTAGTATGTTTGTACCTAGTACGACCCTAATGGAATCGAAGCTGTCACGAGTTCGACTTACAATGGAAGGCCATAGATCAACAGAATAAGGATGAGGCGAGAGTGAGATAAGCATTCACGGTGGGTATGGGAAATCACCAGTGCATTACGTGGTACCAATCGGGAGTTGTGCAGTTATGATTTCTCCGATATATGTTTTGATTCTATTTTATCGCTAATTTGCTTGGGGACAAGCAACGCTCGGTTTGGGGTTGTTGATAACGCCATATTTTGGCGTTATTTTCAGTTCTCAAACCAATGAGATTGGCTTGTGTTCTAGCAAAAAGGCGGAATTTTACGGTTCATCGAGTGAAATGTGCAGGTAACCCTGACCTTTGTCGCCCGTTCATCCTCTCGAGCTATAAGCTGGCCCTCTTGTGCCCGCTGAAGCTCCTCAGCGACGGAAGGGTTGACCTTCTAGAGCTCCTCCAGTTGGCCAAAAAGGCACAACGACGCCTGAAACGCCTGTAGTCGCACGAAAAATTTAAGGTAAGTCTATCTTATCAGAGAGGAAAAACCATACGACATAAATTAAAAAGGACATACCAGAAAGGATAATCCTGCGACATGATCCAAGCCCAAGACCCGTACCCAAACCTGACCCAGAATCACTTTTGTAAACCGCGCGGTTTAGCGGTTTGCAAACCGCGGGTAAAACCGCGGAAGTGTCTGTTTCGATTTTATAAGTCACGTTTCCGGATTTTAGGTCATCATCTCGCACACGACGACGTCCAGCGACTTGGGGGCGATTTTCAGAGGTTTTTCAGAGCTTTTGGAGCCACGATAAAGGATCGATTGAGGAGGAAGTCACGACGCGAAGCGGATTAGAGCCGAGAGAAGGGAGTTCGTTATTACATTCACCACGATCACGTTTACTATGTTTACATTGATTGTTTCCTTTCCTTCTCTTGAGTTTTTATCCACCACCAACATGAACTAATCTTTAGATGTTGGGGGTTGGATTGAATTTGGTTTAAATTTATGAACAGATGACGTGATTCTTTTACCAGTTTTCCTATTTTAATGAAGCATGTAATTTGGGTTTTAATGCTTTTGTGAGTTTGGCCAACTTCCAATTGTTTTGTTGTTTCCGGTTAAGTTCGAGAGAATTAATTGTTAACTAGAACTAGAAATTGCATGCCTAAGGTGAGAAATTGGATAGAGATATACCAAGGTAAGCTTTAGTCCCATTTAAATCTCGCTTTTAATGTGTTTTGAGTGTCATAAGTTAAGATCGAGAGATAAAGCTTGTGTCTTCAAAATAAAACCCGTTGTTGCTTGAGAGAGAACAACGATGATTTTCGAGATTGGGTATTCATTAAAGGGAATAACTTGGTAATTGTTTTAAGTCAAATGTTCGTACGTGAAAACCTTAGGATTTCCAACCCTCAACTGTTTTCTCTATCAAAGTTTCCTAAGTTGTTTACTGTCCCGTGTGTGATTTGTTTACTTGCAATTAGTTAAGTCATACCAACCACTCAATTTGCGACCGTTCAGTTAATAGAGTTTATAGTCATTGTGATACTTAGTTCCTAGTTCCCTGTGTTCGATACTCGTACCTTTTGTATTATTACTTGATTTCGACCCGTACACTTGCGGTTAGATTTAGGGGGGTGAGAACCCGCTTATCAATTATCCATTCACGGCTGAGGAGGAAGAAGACTGGGAGATGGCATGTGATAACGCCACTTTTTGGCGTTATTTTCGGTCTTCAATCCAATGAGATTGGCTTGTGTTCTAGAAAAAAGGCGAGATTTTACGCTTTATTTAGTGAAATGTGCAGGTTATTTAAAAGGCAGTAATCATCGAGAAAAGAAGCTAAAAAGAGCCCAAAAATAGCCAAAACGAAGCCCAACGGAAGCCCGAGATCCAAGCCCAAGAACCGCGCCTGAACCAGGACCCGAAGCTGACCCAAACCACATCAGAAAAACGCGCGGCTTTCCACGCGGTTTGCAAACCGCGGGACAAGCCGCGTAACCCTCTGTTCCAGCATTATACTTTGGCGTTTTTCCGGATTTTAGGTCATTCTCGACACAGCTCTCACACGACGAAAGGGAGCAGTTAAGGGGCGATTTTCAGAGGTTTTTCGGAGCTTTTGGAGCCACGATAGAGGATCGATTGGAGTCACGTTCAACACGTAAAGTAGATACGAGCATACGAGAAGGGAGTCACCATTACATTCATCGTTTCCATATTCATTATGTTTGCACACGTTTTTCATCTTCTTTCTTTGTGTTTGAATCCACCACCAACATGAACTAATTTCTAGATGTTGGGGGTTGGAATGAATTTGTTTTATAGCATATGAACATGTGATTTGATCTTTTATCAGTTTTCTTATTTAATGAAGCATGTGATTTGGTTTTTAATGCTTTTGTGAGTTTAGCTAGCTTTCAATTGTTGTGTTGTTTTCAATTAAGTTCGAGAGAATTAATTGTCAACTAGAACTAGAAAATTGCATGCCTAAGGTGAGAAAGGGGATAGAGATATACCGAGTAAGCCTTAGTCCCATTACAATCTCGAGCTTAATGTGTTTTGAATTACATAGGTTGAGATCGAGAGATAAAACGGCAACTGAAGATGGGTGATGAAATACCTCCGAAAAGACGTCATATGCGGTCGTTTGCCAATCCTAATGTGGCAGCCGCACGGATAGGCGTCCAACCGCCCACTATTGGGGCGGACTCTTTTGAGATCAAGCCGAGTACCATCGTGATGGTATAGCAGAATCAGTTCGGGGGAACGCCAACTGAAGATCCCCATGCACATCTTCGCGCGTTTGAACGGATTTGTAATACGTTCAAAATTAATGGGATGGATGAGAATGCGATCAAACTAAGGTTATTCAGTTTCTCCCTAAAGGGTAGAGCTGAAATTTGGATAGAGGGTTTGCCAGCGGATTTGATCACTACATGGGCAGACCTAAAAGCCGCATTCCTCCAGAAATTCTTCCCACCGGGAAGAACCGCTCAATTAATGGCTGACATTACTCATTTCGCGCAATGGGATCAAGAGACCTTGTATGAAGCGTGGGAGAGATACAAAGACATGATCAAGAAGTGCCCTCATCATGGATTGCAAGGTTGGGTCATCATTCAAACGTTCTTCAGTGGACTTCAACCGCAGTTCAAAAATGACATCACAGCTGCAGCGGGTGGAGCCATAATGGAGAAGTCTTATGAGAAAGCATGCGGGCTGATCGAGAACCTAGCCGAACATAGTTTTTCTACTCCACGATTAGCTGTTAGAAGAGTTTCAAGTGTTCAAGAATCGGATGAGCTGAAAGAAATAAAAGCTCAATTAGCTGCGATCACGAACCACCTGAAAGGAGGAAGTCCACAAGAACCTGAGCAAGTTCAGTTCTTACAGAACCGGAACAACCAACCGAGGAATGATCCTTTCTCGAATACCTATAATGAGGGGTGGAAGAAGCACCCGAACTTCTCTTGGAGTCAACCCGGTCAACAACAGCAAGGTAATTTTTCTAACTTTTCTAATTCTTCCAATACTAACAATGTTTATCGTCCTCCAGGTTTTAACCAAAGGAATTTCAATGAGGGACCATCTATGGAGAAGAAACCGGGGCTGGAGGATATGATGATGAAGTTCATGACCAAGATGTACAGCACAGTTGGAGAGTTAGCGAGCACGGTTAATACGGTAAAATTTGCAACCGATCAGAACACCGCATCCATCAGAATTCTAGAGAGGCAGTGGGGTAGATTTCGGAAGCCCTACAAAACCGACCCCCCGGAACCTTGCCGAGTCAAACCGAGAGGAAAAACCAGGAAGAATGTAATGCCATTTATCTAAGAAGTGGCAAGGAGCTGAATGGAGACCCTACAAGAGAGCCATCATCAAAGGAAACCGATCCCAAAGAGAAAGAGGTTGAGACCATAGAGGTGGACGAGTTGGAAGCCGAGATAGAGTTTGAGATGGAGGAAAACCCGGAGGATGAAGAGAAAAAGAAGGAGCAATCAAGGGTCCTAAAGTAACTACCGGTCAAGCCGGTAGTCAAATCGTTCGTGCCACCGCTACCATTTCCAAATCGAGTGAAGGCACGCAAGGATGAGGAACAGTTCAAGAAATTCCTCGACATATTCAAGAAGCTTCACATCAACATCCCATTTGCGGAGGCACTTGCTCAAATGCCGACGTACCTCAAGTTTATGAAAGAGATCCTATCCAAGAAAAGGGCAATCGAGCACCAGTCCACCATTACACTTACTGAAGAGTGTACTACGATCATTCAGAACAAGCTTCCCCCGAAGCTCAAAGATCCAGGGAGTTTTTCGATCCCTATTCAAATTGGGAAGCTTAACTTTGATAAGGTATTATGCGATTTAGGAGCTAGTATTAACCTAATGCCTTTATCTATTTTTAGGAAACTTGGCTTGGGAGAAGTGAAGCCAACGTACATGACACTTCAACTCGCGGATAGATCACTAATATATCCATATGGAGTGATAGAAGACGTACTGATCAAAGTTGACAAGTTCTACTTCCCGGTAGACTTTGTGGTGCTGGATATGGATGAAGACGAAAAGGTTCCGCTGATATTAGGAAGATCCTTTCTAGCCACGAGCAGAGCGCTGATAGATATGGAGGAAGGAGAGATGACATTGAGAGTCGGAGGCGAGAAAGTAGTGTTCAAGATGTTCGAGAGTGGAAGGCGTAGAGACGGATCTGGTCAAGGAGAGCCAGATGTGGAAGAATCCGCGAAGAACCGCAAGTGTGGGCGATTCGATTCCGCGGATACCGAACCAAGTTGAGAGCCACACAGTCGTGCCACGACTTTAACTACGGCGCTGGGTGGGAGGCAACCCACCGAGGTTTGCGTTTTCTTTTTCTAGCTATGTTTGTGAGTGTTTTTATTCAAAAAAAAATCGAAAAATGAAAAAAGTGAACAGAGACATACGCGACTTTCTGCGCGACTTGCAAGTCGCGTGGAAAGTCGCAGGACCCTCTGTTGGGTTTTTCCCTTCTTGCTTTGTGTGTTTCGTTTCTTTCTTTCTTTCGCTTTTTGCTTTGTTGCCTTTTGTTTGTGCAGTCTCTCTCTCCCTTTTCCTCCGATGTCTCTGATTGGCGCTCGAATCTTACAAAAATTTCCTCCATCTGGGCAAACAGGTACGCTCTAACTTTGTCTGTTTAACGAGTGATGTATGATGTTTGGCTTCTTAGTAGTAAACGAGATGCAACAAACCTAAGTTTCACTTAGGTTTGGGGTGCCTCACTTTTTCAAACATCTACACACTCACTTTTAATCCTGTGCAAACCTCGGTTTTACCGAGGTTTAGGGTTGGCTTTGTTTGACAAACCTAGGCCACGGCCTAGGTTTGGGGTGGCTACATTTTAATGAGAATAACTCTTTGATGTTTGTGCTTTAAATGTTATGCCTTACCTGTCTGATACCTGTAATAACCACACAACGATACGTGTTTTTGTATCGCCTACACCGACACTTTCACATTGGGGACAATGTGTGGGTAAGGTTTGGGGTTGCCCAATCGGGCCCACGTTATGCACGTAGATTTCCTGCACTTCTGAGTGTCTAGATCACTTTAGCTAAATTTTTTTGTTTTGAATGATTGAGACCGACCATTGTGGGAAGAATCTTGTGATAGTGACGTGACCATTAGGGAAGGACCGGGAAAGGACATGACTAGGGACATTAGTGGAGACCACCCAATAGCGAGTGTTGAGCCTAAAAGACGTTATTCATTTCGAGGGATTCATACACTTGATTCATATACACTTTTTCGAATTCCTTGTCGTGAATATAGAGTGATCTCGCTATATTATTGCATTGAGTAGCAAAGACAACCATCGGGATATTGGGTAAGGGTATAGTAGACCATATCGTGTGGACCGTAAGACATGATTCCAGGTAATGTGTGTTTTGTTTTAACCCATTTTTAGCTATCGTACCTTCCGACCCATTATGTATGTACCCATAACCCATTTTTGCAGCCAAACACTTACCGTATTCGTTTCTAAACCCACCATTTAACCAATAGCCAATAAACCTAGCCAACCCTTATCCAAAAGTGTGTCAATCCAAAGCAGTAAAGGCCAGTTATGAAAATAGAAAGAAAAGAGGGCCAATGCAGCCCCAATGCAAATAAAGAGGACCAATGAAGTCCCAAGTTAAAAAAAAAACAATTAGTTTAGATATTATCTACAGCAGAAAATAAGAGAGTCAAAGCGACTCCAGCAGTGACAAAGAGGGCCAAATGATAGAAATAAAGTTAGAAAGTTCAGAATTGCTAAAGTTTGACACACCAAGGATCTTTGAACCGTTTTCCCATTCGTTTCTTAACCATAACCCTAGCCCCATTATAACCCTTGTAAAGACCTGGATGATCTTCTGGAAAACGTGATTAGAGTATGCGACTACCTTTACTGATATTCCCTGTCTTGCTACTTGATTCCTTCCCGAGATCAACTTTTTGGACATTTGTGCGTCTTTCAATAGAGTTGTCATGTAATTATTGAGTATTCTTGTACATAAAATCCTTAGACATGACAACATGTGCGACAACCTAGGTTCGAGTGAAATGAGAGTATCCCGTGAGGTAGGGTCGAGGCGAAATGTTTTCCCTAGTATGTCTGGACCTAGTACGACCCCAATGTAATCGGAGCAGTCACGAGTTCAACTCACAACGGAAGGCCTTAGATCAAATAGAATAAGGATGAGGCGAGAGTAAGATAGGCATTCACGGGTATGGGAAATCACCAGTGCATTACGTGGTACCGATTGAGAGTTGTGCAGTTATTATATTTCACCGATGTGTGCTTTTATTCTATTTTATCGCTAATTTGCTTGGGGACAAGCAACGCTCGGTTTGGGGTTGTTGATAACGCCACTTTTTGGCGTTATTTTCGGTCCTCAATCCAATGAGATTGGCTTGTGTTCTAGCAAAAAGGCGAGATTTTACGCTTTATTTAGTGAAATGTGCAGGTTATTTAAAAGGCGGTAATCATCGAGAAAAGAAGCTAAAAAGAGCCCAAAAAGAGCCAAAATGAAGCCCAACGGAAGCCCGAGATCCAAGCCCAAGAACCGCGCCCGAACCAGGACCCGAAGCTGACCCAAACCACATCAGAAAAGCGCACGACTTTCCACGCGGTTTGGAAACCACGGGACAAGTCGCGTAACCCTTTGTTCCAACATTATACTTTGGCGTTTTTCCGGATTTTTGGTCATTCTCGACACAGCTCTCACACGACGAACGGGAGCAGTTAAGGGGCGATTTTCAGAGGTTTTTCGGAGCTTTTGGAGCCACGATAGAGGATCGATTGGAGTCATGTTCAACACGTAAAGTAGATACGAGCACACGAGAAGGGAGTCACCATTACATTCATCGTTTCCATATTCATTATGTTTGCACACGTTTTTCCATCTTCTTTCTTTGTGTTTGAATCCACCACCAACATGAACTAATTTCTAGATGTTGGGGGTTGGAATGAATTTGGTTTATAGCATATGAACATGTGATTTGAACTTTTATCAGTTTTCTTATTTAATGAAGCATGTGATTTGGTTTTTAATGTTTTTATGAGTTTAACTAGCTTTCAATTGTTGTGTTGTTTTCAATTAAGTTCGAGAGAATTAATTGTCAACTAGAACTAGAAAATTGCATGCCTAAGGTGAGAAAGGGGATAGAGATATACCGAGTAAGCCTTAGTCCCATTACAATCTCGAGCTTAATGTGTTTTGAATTACATAGGTTGAGATCGAGAGATAAAACTTGTGTGTTCAAGATAAAAACCGTGGTTGCTTGAGAAAGAACCATGCTTTTAAAATAAAACCCGTTGTTGCTTGAGAAAGAACAACGGTGATCTAAAGATTGGGTATTCATTAAAGAGAATGACTGGTAATTGTTTTGAGTCAGATGTTTATATGTGAGAACCGTTGGATTTCCAACCCTCAACTGTTTTCTCTATCAAAGTTTCTTAAGGTGTTTACTGTTCCGTGTTTGATTTAGTTTGTTTGCAATTAATTAGTCATAAACCACAACTCAAAATATCAATCGTTCAGTTAATAGCAATTGTAGTCATTGTGATACTTAGTTCCTAGTTCCCTGTGTTCGATACTCGTACTTTCTAGTACTATTACTTGAATTCGACCCGTACACTTGCGGTAAGATTTAGGGGGGTGATACCCGCCTATCAGCATGCGACAATTACCACTTCGATAATGACGGAAAAAACCCACCAATGTACCATTGTACCCAGCCAACGGTTCCACAAAGTCAACGAATTACTCCCTTAGTGCAAAAATCCATTGACGAGGCGAACGCCGGTATCGAAGAGGTAAAAGGTATGTGGAACCATAACAGGGGGATTCAGCAGGGGAAAATGGAGTATCTAACGGAGAAGAAACGAGAACTGGCCATGACTAGGGCTCACGTTCGGGAGATGCAACGACAGATTAAGGAAGTAGAAGAGGAACTATAAGAAATCGAAGACGACTACACGGGAATGGAGGACGTCATCAAGGAAAAGGTTGACTTCATCACCGGAATCCAGGACGCATTCCAGTCATAGATTTCTTTGTTTACCTGCACTGTATCCGTTTCGGTTGGGAAGATGATTTGCAATAACTGATCTTTTAATTAATTTGCTTATTAAATAACTTAAAATGGGGAAAACATTTTCTTTAATTAAGTTCTATATTAAATACATTAAAATGGAAAGGAAACAATACATTAAAAACCTCAACTACATAAAATGATAACCTAAAAACTACAGGGACTAAAAATGTAATTTTTTTGCCCCAAACTTGAGGGGCCAAAAATGTAATTTCAACTTACCGCGGGACCACCGCACCTCGCGGGCAGGGACCAAAAGCGTACCGCGGGCATAGTTGGGGGGCTCCGCGGGCAGGGACCAAAAGCGTACCGCGGGCATAGTTGGGAGCTCCGCGGGACTTTTGGCCAAAGAATCGTGACACGTAGGTGTGGGCCAGCGATCGCGGGGCCCACCGTGGAAATTTTGGATATTTTGGTAAAGTCTCTGAGATTTTGGGTATTTTGGTAAGTCAGGGTCAAACTTTGGGTATTTTAATTAATTTCTCTTTATATTAATAGTATTTTTTTTAAAAAAAATTGAAGGTGTAACGAGAGCCATATTTGCAAAAAAGTGGAGTTGCTTTCAGCGTCATTTCGTCTAAGATTCTCTCACCATCTGTTTCGATAAGAACCCTCTCCTCCTTCACCCCCGAAATCTCAAATATCTTCTCTCTTCTCTCTTCTCCTCTCTCCTTTACGCGGCTTTTCATCTAACAGGTTAATCTTCCTTTATGAATATGATCATTACATATAAATCTCACATCTACATGCATATGATTATTGAATTAAGATGCCTGATTTCTATGTTCTTCAATCAGATCGCAATATCGCTAGCTTTTGTTTCTCCTAAAAACGTTTCTTTAGCTTAGGTGCTGATTTTGACTAACCGTGAGTTGATTTCTCTTTCGTATGGTTTGATCTAAGTATATGTCTCAATTTTCTTTGATTTAGCTAGTAGTAGTTGTTTTTACTCAATTAGTGTTTGCCTTAAAATATTCTGTCACTGATTTTGGTGCCCTAATTTTGACATACGATGCTATGTTTGTTGGGTTTTATATGGTTTTTTTTTATGGGTTCTGGAAATAATCTGGTCCTATTTATTATTTATTTACCCTGTGTTTGTTCATCTTCTTCAATTTTGAAAGCTCTATTTGGGGGGACACAGTTTTCCTCGCTAGCAATCTGTGATTAGTGTACAGATTTTGAGATTGGTAGTGAAATTCTGTTTTCTTCCAGATTTAGATTCTTGTTTTGTTGCTAGCTTCATTAAATCTACCATGTAATCATCAACATCACAGGATCTTGCTTGTGAATGTCCTTGTTTTCCCTCTTCGCTTTCTTGTAATTCCCCTTTGGGGGTAAAGGTGAGATACAATCGTTACAATATTTAAGCAAGACCGTAAGGGTTCTACAATTGGGTATGGAGCTTGTTTTGGATTCTAACATTTTGTGGACACAAATTTGTAAGAAAATGGTTATGTGCAGTATATATATTCTGTATGAGCTCTTATAAAAGGGGTCAATCTTCATTTTTTGTCGTGTGCTACCGAAATAAAATCTTTGTATATGAACATTGATGTAGTCAAATTGGTGAACCAAGCAAATATTGTCTTCAATTTTATGTTTCTTGCAATTCACTAATTTTGTGCTTGTCACGTACCCCTCTCACCTGAACCTTAACAGTTCCATATTTCAAAGACACCATAATCTGACCATTCTATTTTTCAGTTGTTTAATCGCTTTAAGTTCTGTTTTATAAAGGTAACTATATATATATATATATATGAATATTAGTTTCTTATTGTACTGTGCTATAACGATTAAACTGTTCAAAGTTAAGGGGAAACAAAGGGGGTTAGCAGGATGCTAATGTATTTTGAATGTGAGTTAACTTTGGTTTTTTTTATTGTAGTGAAGGTATAATGATTAAATTGTTCAAAGTTAAGGAGAAACAGAGGGAACTTGCTGAAAATTCTAATGGGAAGCCTCCAGTTAAGAAGCAAAGTGCAGGCGAGTTGCGTCTTCACAAAGGTAAAATTCATTCTTATTTAGCAAGTCAAATTCAAGTAATAGTTATTACAGCTTCAAATCATGATTATGCTTCACCAAGTTCACCGTCATATTCTTAGGAAACTAGCTTCTTGCTACCAAGTTTTATTATTATTATTATTATCGTTATTTTGGTTAGTTTCTTGATGTTGTTACTTGTAGATATAAGTGAACTAAACCTACCCAAGACATGTAGCATATCGTTCCCAAATGGAAAAGATGACCTCATGAACTTTGAAGTAACTATCCGGCCTGACGACGGATACTACTTGTAAGTATATATTTTCAGTTTTTTTTTTGTGTTGCAAACTCAATTGTAAGTATATAATCTGATGTATGCTTATATGTGTGTGTAAAATAACAATAATAACCATCTGAAGAAATTAGCATTAAGCATTAGTACTAAACAATGGTCTATAATCTTTAAAATAATGCACATGAATTGGTATTATTATATCTTACATTTGTCTAACAAATCATCTGCTTCCAGAGGTGGAACATTTACGTTTACGTTTCAGATTTCGTCCATCTATCCGCATGAGGCACCAAAAGTCAAATGCAAAACAAAAGTGAGAAAACACTTCATAACTGTTGGTGTTGTTGATCTTTTTTGGCAATTCCTCATTCAACATATAATTATTATGCCATTTGTAGGTTTACCATCCCAACATTGACTTGGACGGAAACGTGTGCCTTAACATTCTTCGTGAAGACTGGAAACCGGTCCTTAACATAAACACTATCATTTATGGCTTGTATCATCTTTTCACGGTAAACTTTATCATCTATTACCCTTTCTGGCACTACAATAAAACCTACTTTATAGAACACCAAATATGTCTAAATGTCCTAATAGATGGCTTTATTGAAATTAAATTTATAGGACCAAACAATTGTGCGTAACTTTTGTTATAAATTGTCATATTAGCTTTTTGATAGGATATTTTTGAGAAGTGTTCTATGAACACATCTTTTTATAGGACACTTGCTTTTATAAGACCTTTTTCCAAATAATGTCATAAAAAGACTAGTATGTTTGGCAGTTGCTGAATGGTTTTGTGAAGGATGATTAAGTGGTCAGAATGATTAAGAGGTTCTTATGATATAGTGCAAAATGAAATATAGTTCTTTGGTAATTGCTAAGTATGAAATTAGGGCTCTGAATGGTTAAGAGAGGCCCAATATATAAAATCTTTCAGAGGGTTTTAGAACCATTAAGAGGTAGATTTTTTTTTCCAAACAAGATTCACCTCTTAACGATTCATAGGTTGCCTCTTAATGGAATTATTAAGAGGTGAACAAACAGCCCTTTATTTTCAAATTGTTCTAAAGAACTTTTTGGGTGCCGACAATCAACTTATTGTCACACCTTCTGGTTTGGTCTTATAAAGCAGTTTATTAGGACATATTTTACGTCCTATAAAGCCAATTTTGTTATAGTGTGGTTGGATATCTTTGTGGACTTGTGTTGACTTATTGTGCAGGAGCCAAATCATGAGGATCCTCTGAACCGAGAAGCAGCTGCAGTGTTGAGAGACAACCCAAAGATGTTCGAATCAAACGTGAGAAGAGCAATGGCAGGCGGGTATGTTGGACAGACATTCTTCACCAGGTGCATATAAACTGTTGCACAACCACAGCAGAAATAAGGTGGTGGATGATTGTGGTGATGTGGTTGCCAAAATGTGTGGATCCAAAACTGTGGGTCTTTTTGCAAAATGGGGAGGGGTTAAAGTTGTTTTAATGCAAAATGATCTGTTTGTATGCTCTATGTGTCTGTCTGTCTGTGTGTCTAATGCCATTGTTTAGGGTTACTTGTTATGTAAAACTCTTGTGTTTCTGGGAAGATAAAGAATCTACTGCTGTTATATTCAAGATTGCAAAAAACCATTGGCAACGATGCTTTTTGTTCTGTTAGTTGTGTCTGAATGCTTGATGCCACTTGGGTCTGAGTATTTTGATGCTATCGTGTTTTATGGTATGACTCGTTATTTGGTTTATGTTTGATCAAAGTGTTTATATAATCAGTTAAGCATTGCTGGGTTAAATGTTACAACTTTATGACGTTGCTTGTTTGTTATCGTGTATGAGTTGGGGTATTCGTAATCTAATTTACGGCTCAATTTGTGATTTTGTAGTTGTTAATATACATTAATTATGATGTATGACATGGAAAGAATGGTAGTCTTTCTGCCCTCAGAATAAAATTTCACAATGAATAAACAGAATTGTAAGAATGTGTAATTGTTACGCTTTTTAATTAACTAAAGAACACTGTTTTAAAAAACTCGCCGCATAATCACCATGGTGCTAAGGCTTGTGTCTCACGTCACGTTAAGCCTGTGACACGCTATGGCTTAATACGCAGTTTTCATAATGCGATTCTTTGTGCTTTTACCGTCTTATTTGCAAGTTTTATAATATATAACATAATTTAACTTACTTATTACTATTGACTCATTGAGTAACACTACAAAACATATGTTTTTATATATGACATTATATATGAATTAGGAATTTGACGTCACAAGTCACACCTTGAAAACGTCATGACTTCGTCGTGGCTCCTAAGGCTTGAGACCACGTCTCACGCCATTTAAAACCTTAGTAAAGAACAACTTTACACTTGTACATACAGATTTTTTTACATTTTATAATTAAGGATAAAATGAAAAAATAGACATTCTTGAACACTTTTTTAGGACAAATTAAAATAGAGTTATAGACATTTATTTTAGGAAGTTTATTCAATTGGGTAAGAATTCATGGAATCATAGGTGTGAAAGGAAATAGATGAAATGTTGAGGATAGTGATGGTAATATAAGCATTCATAACATACATTGATTGTGAAGATTTTAATAGGGCTTTAGTTTTTAATAGGGCTTTAGTTTTTAAATGGGTGTGAAGATTTCGAGTTGACCAAGAGGCGGTGTAGGTTAAAGTGATCCAATCAATACATGGTGCAAATGCTTGAATTGGATCGGTTTTATCTGTTGTGGGTTCAAATTCAACATGGTTGGCGATCTTGAAGGCTTTTATCTATCTACAGGGTAAAAATGTTGATCTTTTGTCGTTTTGTAAGAAAAAAAGTGTATTAGCTACTTCATTTTGGCATGATACTTTGTTGGGAAGTGGGCCTTTGAAAATTGAATATTCATGCTTTGGAGCTTGATAAAGAGGTAATGGTCAAAGAGCAGGTATTGAACGAGGATTGGTTTGGTTATTTTCGTAGGGAACCGAGGGGGGAGCAGAATTAGCACAATTTTCTGCCTTGAGGGATAAGTTGCAGTAGTTTGTGATTTCTCATCAGAAATATCGGTGGGTGTGGTCGTTGGATGAATCTGATTCTTTTACTGTTGCGTCCACTATGAATTACATTGATTCCAAAATGTTGGTTGTGGACTCGATTGTGTACTAGATGGAACCAATTAGTACCTATTAAGGTTAATGTTTTTGGTTGGCACTGGGTTTGAACAAGATAGCCACTCGGGATAATTTGGATAAGATAGGGATTGATGTTGGCTCTTTTCTTTGTTCGCTATGTGATGTGGGTTTGGAGTCATATGATCATTTGTTTTTTTTCGTGCTCTTTGGCGACAAAGATTTGGAGACATATTGGTAGATGATGGCATTTGGATATCGCAGCGTTTAGTTTCTATACGACTTGGATTACATGGTTTTCTAATTTGCGGTTGAAGAGTGGGGAGAAGACGTGCTTTGAGAATGTTATTCTTACTATAGTCATATGGTTGTTCTGGAAAGTGACCATTTTTGCGAGACTAAGTTGAAGAAGGCGAATATCTTTGACAATTTTTGACAAGAGCGTGGCTCAAGATTTATTTTTTGGTTTCTAATAAGAGCAACAAGTTTAAAATTAGTTGGGTGGTTTGGCTTCATAACCCTCCCCTAAGTATATCATGTATGTAGTATTTAATTAAATTTCGCTGTTGTTCAAAAAAAAAAATTAGGGTCAAATTAAGGGCAAGTAGTACCATACCTGAACCTGCTTTGGTATGAAAATAAACCCATGTCCCCACTATGTTACCCACCAAAGCGGGAAATACCCTCCCCAAGGTAGGGGGTACCCCTATGGTAGAAATTTCATTTCCTATTGAACATCATATAATTGAACACTAAAAAAGACCACAACAGAACCACTTGGGCTGTGGTGCACTGATAAAATATTTAGGGAATGTAGTGGAAAATCTCATCTACTCTGGGTTTAAATCCAAACACTATCAAAACCCTTATGGCCTTGTGTCCTTGTATTGATTTCCCAATATAATGAATTTCCTAATCAAATAATTTAATGTTCAATGAGTTATCAACAACATACATTACTAAATTACCTTTTTATGTTTATTTAAATAATAAATTTAAATAGATCAAATGAGTGGATTATGAAACTTATAAATCTTGGGAGTTTTCAAGGGATTAACCCTTACTTTATAAGATAATAAAGGGTTTATATGCTTACTAACAGTGTTAAAATTGACACATAGTTTGATGCTAGAAGTATACTCGTTTAATAGAACCCAACACGTCTATATTTCGTCTTTTTCGGTTTTACTTTGGATTTGTGTGATTTTAAGAAAACAAAAAGGTATTCTGTTAGTTATCAATTTTATGGAATGTTTTACATCTATACATTAACTAATATAAGGAGCAAAAAAAGGGAAATTGACTCAAATAGCTAAACCACCAAGAAGAAGTGACAAAATAGTCACATTCGCTCCCGGTTTACAAAAATAGCCAACGGGTCCGCACTCTGACCTGACCCAGTGAGTGCGGACCGCAATGGGATCACAAAAAGACAAAAAAAAAATTGTAAACGGTTGGTCCGCACTCGTACCCGGCCCGACCCGGTGCGGACCGCAATATATGCCACGTGTCGCATGGCTGGTGAAAACCTAATTAGGGTTCCCAATGGGGTCGCAATTGCGGACCTGCGGACCCGGGTCGCAATTGCGGACCCAGAGTTTTCTTTTTTCCTTTTTTTGACGTACGATTTGGGTATGCAATTGCGTATATTGTTTTAAATTAACAACTCCTTAATAATGTTCAGTGGTTGAAGAGCAAGTATCAGTTCTCACAGTATCCCATCCCCTGAATTGTGTATATATAATGGTGGCTAGTTTCACTGATGAAGAGCACATTGTCTGAAATCAATTTTCCAATTGTGTAGCATTTTCTCTCTTTTCTCTGTTTTCTTAAAAATGAGTTCCTTACCTGATAAAATTAAGCTACGTATTTTGGCTGGGGGTTCTTGGCAACAGATCGGGCCGGAGTGGGAGTATGTTTCCGCAATCCCGATGATGCGAGTCATGGTGTCAACCAGCATTACACATTCTAGGTTGGTTAGCTATGTTCAACTCAAATGTGGAATCAACCCGTATGTTGGTATGACTAGAATAACGTACAAATATTCTGGCCAACTTTATGAGTTACGAGACAGTAACGATGTCCAAGGTTTCATGCAATTTGCTGCGGCTGTAAGAAATCCACCAACACTTTTTTTTATGTCGATCTTGCGGGCTTCGACACAAGCAATGTTGGTGGTGGTTCAAACAGCGTACGGGAGCCAAATGTGTCTGCTGCTGAGGAGAGTCAATCTTCTTCTTATGTTGGTGATGGTTCGAACACCGTACGGGAGCCGGATGTGTTTGCTGTTGAGCAGAGTCAATCTTCTTCTTATGTGCCTCATTTTCAGTCTGAAGATGAGCATGTGTATGGGTATAATCCTGATTTTCTTACTGAAGATAATTATGGTTTTAGTGACTATAACTCCGAATTTGTTCCGGAGACCGAAGAACCGGTAGAAGAACGACATGAAAAAGAAGAAGACGACGACGAGTCCCATGTTTACCATTTGGATATTCCTGGTATTGATAGAGATGAAGAAGACGATGAATAAGATGAAGAAGAAGAAAGTAGTTCTGTTAAATCATATGGTGCAATAAATGATTTTTTTGGCCAACCTCCTCCCCTTCCAGATAGGGAAGACGATTTCATAACACCTAACCAAGAGCCCGTAGCTTATAACCGTAGTACCAGAGTGAATATGAGGGATATATTCGGCACGAAAGACAATCTGACCGGGTCGCGTTGGGTCTGAGTGCGGACCAACCATTTTAAACTCGTTTTTTTTGTCTTTTTGTGATCCTATTACGATCCGCATTCACCGGGCCGGGTCAGAGTGCGGACCCGTTGGCTATTTTTTGTAAACCGGGAGAGAAAATGGCTATTTTGTCACTTCTTATTGTGGCTTTAGCTATTTGAGTCAATTTCCCCAAAAAAGAAAGAGCAGTCCAGTGTACTCCCTACGTGATCCCTACATTAGTTTACATTATTTCACTCACTACATATAGGGAACTCCTTACATTATGATTACATTATTATATTATCATTAGTTTTATTAATGATTAGAAAATATAAATAATATACATTGAAGTACACGATGAATTCATAAAATGTTATGTAGATACAAATGTAGGGAGGCTGGAGCAAGTGAGCAACAATGTTATGTGATATCTTTAGACGTTTCGATGAAACAATGATCATCTTTCTACACGATTCTACAAAACAACCTGTTACTAGATCCTTTTTTAAAATGCTAAAAAGAAACAACGGTATAAGAAGCTCACACTTTTACTCGGTTCCAACAACCAATCTTGAAAAAAGATCATGTATTTACTTAGTCTTACGATACAACCGTGTACGAAGGTCACGTTTTGCACGCTATGACAAAACAATGATCACCTTTCTACACGGTTCTATGAAACAACCTGTTACTAGGCAATTTTTTTACAATGCTAAAAGAAACAACGATATAAATGTTTGGGTAAAATTTCGCCAGTCTCGACCACGACCAAAACAAGGAAAACATTTATTACACTTTTCCATGATGAGACAAAATCATAAGCACTTTATCTTTTGACCAAAGTTGAAATCGAAAGTTACTCACGACACTCGACCGTCGTATGGAACCTCACGACCTCGAACGACTAACATACATTGTTACTATTATGATTTCGCTGTTTAATGCAGGGTCAACACCATTACTGACCAACGGACATAACCGACAAGGACAATTATGAGCATTAAACCCAGTGGCCGTTATGACCGTTATCAGAAGTTTTTATGGAATCATTCAAGACGTTTGAAGGATATAAATACAAAGCCTCAATCATCATTTCAGATATCTTGAATCATCTGAACTCTCAAGAACTCTCAAGAACACTCGAAGCAAAGAACTCTCTCTCAACAGATCGCCCACGACGCACGACTTACTCGCACGACACTTAGTTTCTATACATGACACACTTGTTTTTCATTCGATACACTTGTTTACTTTACATTTAAAGTCTTTCCTTCATTTGTATTGTAACCTTTGTACTCTCGACACCTGAAACATACGGACATCGCCCCTGTTTGGCGATCATAGTGCAACGACGACCTCCACAGTCGTCCGCGGGTTTTTTCCTTGTTGAGGTTTTTCCCGCGTCACCAAATTCCTTGCGTCTCATTTACATTATTTGACTTTATCGCATTGCTTTGTCGAACGATTTCCATTCTTTAGTTGTTAAGCTCCTCAATCAACCTTAAGTTATCTTTCTGGACGATTTTTGACATTAACAGTTTGGCGCCCACCGTGGGGCCCCCATCTAGAGAAAATCTTCGACAAACGTGCGTCTTACTAACGGTTTCTTGGAGTTCCTTCTTTTTCTGTTTCAGGAAAATGGCAGGTAATGGAAACCCAGAGCAGATCATTGCCCAAATGCATGGGGAGCTTGAGAATGCACAAGATGCTCCTGGGACAGTCGACGACTATCGCCTGGAGGAAGTCGGCCTGGATGAAACACCCTAAAAACAGGGTCAATTTAAACCTTGAAATTTACCATAAGTTATGATCAAAAACTTTCAAACTTATATAACCTGAGGATCAAATGTAAGGTTTCTATATACAAACGTCATTACTTAAATAACTTATTAATCTAATCATAACATAACAATTAGATTAAACCAGTTATCTAAACAACCGTCCCAAAAGCATCAGAATCTCTAGATCCTCCGGTATCTCTAGGTCTGAATCTTTCCAAAAGTTCTCGTCTCTCATTCCCGCTATTTCCCGGAGCTTGTACCTGGTAAGAAGATTCAACTTGAAACATTAGGCTTTCGCCTAGTGAGGATACTCAAATCAGAATAAAATTTAATAATTAAAACATGAACAGATAACTCAAACTTGTTCTCACCCATCTTACCGTACGACAACTCCTTTTCAAATCGGGGAAATCTACCCCACTCCCAATTTCCTACGACTAACTCATTTAATCGCAACAACAACATAAGAGTTAACTCTGAATCATTCCAGATTCACAATCAATAATCACACACAAGAAATTACAAGTCAAAACCTGCCTATTTCTTAATCAGGAAGTAGAGATTACAAATTACTTTATGCCTATCTCTAATCTTCCTCTCATCACAGGGAAATCTCCGATCTTCCCGAAACAATGGAAATCTCTGATCTTCCATAAATCGAAATGGGAATTACAAATCAAAATCTGCCTATTCCACATTCCACCTCTGCATCAATGGTCCCAATGGGATTATAATATCGCGATACTCAATCGGGACTCACGATGGTTCGAGGTTCACCCAATTACTAAAATTACATCCCTTTGGTCTATGGCGAGTAATCGGTTCCCATTATACCGTACCCAAGTGCCCTCAGTGACCGGATGCCTATTTTAGTAAAAGCACATAATATAATACAATCGATACTACTATATGCGTCCAACATAGAATGTATCATTTCTCTGAACATATTCTATATATAAAATAAAGAATATTATTACTCCACATCTCAATCTCTTTATTACCCTTTCTCTGAAATCTGATATGATGATCACCATCTCAATAGTTATTTATATTTTCGAACTCATAGATAGGCCTTTATAATATATCTCCATTTGGCTTCTCAATCACATTTAGAGTTCATAATCATCTAACATATTGCATATAATAGATAATCCTGCTCATTATAAGGAATATGAATAATTCCTGTTCATCAACTTCTTAACTATCCCCTCATAGTAATTTAACACGAGAGTTAATATATATCAGTTGTTAATCTATATCTTTAAACTCATGGATGGATCTTTATAGTTTATCTCAATAAAGCTTCAAATCATATTTAGAGTTCATAACCACATAGTAATTTCATGTAGTAGATAATCAAACTTAGAATGCAAGATTAATAATAAATACTAGTTCATCAACTTCATAGATAACTCATCTTAGAAGTTTTAGCATGGAAATCCACATAACACAACTTTTAATCGCCCTCTTGGCTTATCTCTAATTTAATCCAATCCGCATAAAACATATTCATGCATATATATAAAGCATCTAATTCAAGATTAATTACTGAATTTTAAAGAGAGTTGAATAAACTCACCTGATGCGTTATTACTTCTTTTAGTCCTTTTTAACACGTAACGGCTCCTTTCTTCACTACCACAACTTACTGTATTATTCAATTACATATACTGACATTAATCATCAAAACAGAACCCTCTACAACTGAAAATCCTTAATCTCTTAAAATCACATCTCAAGTCGCAATGAACTGAAGTCGCAATCACCTATTGCGATTTCACTTCCAAATCGCAACTAACTGAAGTCGCAGTCCTCTATTGCGATCCCAAATCCAAATTGCAGTCAATGGTTGCGATTCCAACCTCAAATCGCAACTCACCATTGCGATTTCACCCCCAAGTCGCAGTGAACTGTTGCGACTACAGTACCAAGTCGCAACTGCCCATTGCGATTTCGACCCAAGTCGCAACCAACTGTTGCGATTCCAAAACCAAGTCGCAATGGTCTGCTGCGACTCCAACTCCAAGTCGCAGTTGCCTATTGCGACAATCATGAATGTCGCAACTCATGGTTGCGACTTCGATGATATTCAACCAAGTCTCAGTCCACTAAGTTCATTCTAAACCCGGATTTTTGTACTTTTAATCTATGTTTGATTATGATAATTTGCAGATATGTTTAATACACTTATCTTAACATATCCTAAAACTCAAATTCTCATTATTATCAAATTTTACCACAACCCAAACTAAAACTCCATAGAACATTCTAACTAAGAAGATGAAGAATTCTATGAGATAATTACCTTTTTGATGTCTTCAATTACTTCTAAGATTCAACTGAAAGTCTTTGTTTTTTTCCCCTTTTGTTTCTTCCTCTCTTCCACGCCTTTCTCTCTCTCGGCTTCTCTTTCTTTCCTTTCTCAATACCGAAAACACAACACACTCACACACTCACTTAATCTATATCATTAACTTAATGACACCCCATCCTTAAATTGTATGAGTCATAATGTATAATACCAAATGAACCCCCAACTTTAAGAGAATGACACTTCAAACCCTCAATCTTTTAAAGAATAACATAACACACCAAGTAAATAAAATCATTATAATAACCCTTAAGTTAATATTCTCAAAAATCTTTAAACTTTCAACATTTGTATTTTAACCTTAATTGAATTATAATACTCTATATAATTCAAGGTCACTCCAAATACAAATACATTCTAAACCTTATTAAAATAATACTAACAAAATTTAGGATGTTACAATACTCCCCAACTTGAAAATGATTTCGTCCCCGAAATCAAAGTCAGGTAAACAAATGAGGATACTTAGCCCTCATACTCTCTTCTGACTCTAAAGTCACATTAGTACCTCTATGGTGTTTCCACTGTACTTTCAACATAGCTACCTCTTTACCACTACGTAGCTTTCTAACTGATCTTTCTAAAATTGCCTCTGGTTCCTCTACACAACGACTCTTTTCATCTAATCTCACATCTGTGAGTGGAATCACATTTTCCTCTTCGGCCAAACACTTCCGAAGATAACATACGTGGAAGGTATTATGAACCCCTTCCAATTCTGGTGGAAGATCCAAATGATATACTTATAAACCGATCTTTTTAAAGTAATTGTTATCATCAAATCCATATTTGACTACTTCTTAGTCTAGCATACCAATATTATTCCTCTCTTGTTTACACAGAATATCCACCACACAACTACAGTCCAAAAGGACAGTTTTTCTAAAAACGTCAGTTGAGATCTCTAACCAAATCCTCGCAACATCGAGAACTGCATTCGATGTATTTCTTTTACATTTACAGAATACTCCAATACTATAGCTTAACGGTTACAGTATCCTCTTCACCTAAAACCAATGGGATTGAGAAGAACAAGAGTCTTTCTTTCGTTCCATCATCATCACAACTCACTCTCCAGATTTCAAAATAACATTTACATGTACTATCTGAAATTTCCACGTACACTATAAGCTAAACATACCCATTACTATTAATACTTCAACAACCACGGCAGTTCATTATTACATCCTTGACTTACACGTTTCTTCGGTATAGAATGTTATCATTTCTTTACATCACTATCTCATCGTACCACCACAATACAACCAAGCACCAAAGTATCGAACATCAAAAGTGAGAACTCTATTGAGCCTGCTATAAGATTACATTCTTAAGTCAAATCTTTCTATCATTAGAAGTAACTCACACAATCAAAATCACCTTGGGTAGACACCCAATACCATTCCGACATTCTGTTTCGATATTAGCCATATCATTTCTCCATCTTACAACTACATGCCCCAAAAACTTTAATGACCACGTGGTACTCTTCATCCGAAATCTCCGAAAAGACTTCCATCAGATGCTTCCTTGTTCTAACTTCATAAAACCTACTAGTTGACACATTTATCTTGGCAGTTGATACCAATACTCACTCGTATATTTCCCACACATAACCTTTCACCACAGACCAGGTTTCTCACAATCATTCATACACATATTACTCGAGTTTATTTCACTAAATATCTCCTCCCCAACTTTAGTTGAACTATCACTCTCGATTTGCTAAAAAAAATCTTGAACTTATTCGTTCATAATATCTCCTTGTGATTCCAAACCAATACCAAAACACGGTACAATCCTTCACAGCTCAACATTTTCCATACCTCACTTCATTTGTGCCTAATACTTTCTCCTTTGTAAACCATCCACATCGCAAGTAAAACACTTCTATAACACAACAGTCTTTCATAATCTTATTATTCTTACAAAGTGGTCCTTCAGCTTTTTATTCTTCTGATTTAAGACTTAACAATAATTAAATCCGAAAGAGTACTCAAAACGTTCACATCATGCAGCTTCTATTTTAATACAATCCTTGTAATCCCAACCCAAGCCTACAACAAGCTTATTAAATCGGGTCAATGCTCTTAAGACTCCACTGAATTCAAAACCGAATCATCTACTCCAAGGATCAATGATCCTTATGCAACATATGTTCCGAGGCATGATAAATCTATGACTCCTTCATTGCTACTTTCCCAACAAAGTCAGTTTATATAGGTATATGTAACTCTTATATACTTCACAAAGAATATACTCCGCCAATGTTCGTTAGTTCCAAAAAGTATTAAAACACGAGAATTATCAAACAGTCTTTACACTTAAGACCGACACTTATTCAAGTAGAATGCAATTAGGCATATAACACAACCAAGACTCCATCTCGAGTCATTAAAACTGACAAACATTCAAAAGACTCATTTGAATACCAATCAGGCTTTTAAGGCCAAAACAAACGTTTGGTTAAACACATGTCACTCACATGGTTACGTAAAACCAAAATGCCTCTTTACTCAAAATCTTTACTTTATTAATCCCTTAATTGGCCATCGACCCCAAAATAAAAGTTTATCACTCTCAAAACATTCACATTTTCAAAATGTAACACGTCAAAAATATTGCACAACCACAAAATACTAAAAGCGTGCTTTGACCACATAACTCTCACTTATGCTATAATTAATCAAACTCAAAATTCCCCAACTGTGTCGCACACACTAATATCCACTTAGCGCATACTCTCTGCATAACAGCATACCGGTATCGCTCACGATTTTGTTCCCACTCGCACAGGCATACGCGAGACGCACCCAAACCGCACCCAAACCGCACCCAGTGACTGACAAAAGGACTCATACACATTACACAACTCTCGCCTTCAAAGTCAAAACTTGACATCTCAATACTTCCTTAACTCCGAACCTAATTCTTCCTCCAGACACGACCGACCCTCGGCAACTGTATTACTAATCACCGAACAAGGGTACAGACCCTCGTTTTATTTATACTAAAGTCCACTTTCGACTTTCTCACTGTTCATCTCTCATTGAATACAATTACCAAAACCACAAATTTTCTCCCAAGGTTTATCCAACACCTCTCCACTCTTGGAGTTCATTCTTAGCTTATAGCGTAATACTCTACGATCTAGCGAGTTCATAGCCTTCATGCATGATAATATAATAAATAACTCAATCCACACTTTCCTCATTTAAATAAATAACATTCGAAACAACATGAGCACACACGCCCCAATCATTTTTATAACTCCCATGTACTACACAACGATCTCAAAACCGTTTGTCTACAAATTTCCGTAAAACTCAATCTTTCTTAACCCAAAATGTTGTTACAACAGTAATTTCTTAAATGAAAATCTTTTCATACGACAAAAGTTTAAAATTTACTGACATAGAGTAAACTAGTCGTTTCTCACACTCTTTTATATGACATCATCAAATCAATACTTTTGTTGTTTATAAAAAGTTTACTGATCAACACTTTCTTGACCTATTTGCTATCATACAACTTTTTATGTAAAGTATGAAGTATTTTGCAAGTTGCTAAGCCCCAAAATTTCGTTAGGCAGCGTAATTGAAATTGCCTTTTTTTTTCTTTAAATACATACTTGCACATACTAACTCATCCTTAAATAAAATTGTTATTTATGCATTTGATTTGAAATCAAGAAAAATTCATGTAACACACACTAAAACATCATGCACAAAATTTACTCGCAATGAAGGCTATTTACTCAAACAAGGTCAATCGTTTTACTTACGTAACTTATCATTGACGCCTTACTTTCGACCCGAAATCGCCCTCTCGGCCTTATAATAATTGCTACATCTGCATTCCATGGCTCCCATACTCAACCATGTCATACTAATTCTGTATTAACCAATAATCTCATACTCTATCTCTGCACCTATCAAATCACCTATTAAAGACTGCTTTGGCAGACTTTCATGAGTCCCACCAATTTCCAGGTTGTCCTTCAAAACCCCAATCATATACTGCTCTGTCCTTTAAAGGACCTTGGTGATAAATTCACCATCACTTTACTATAACTTATAGAGATAACCATGCTAAATGATTATGCACTTACATACATACAACAACGTACTTTACCGATCGATAGTCACTGTAACAATTCAGAAATAGACATGCTCGTGTAACAATGTATTCATAATAAAGTAGCTAATTGTAATTGTGAACATATCATACAGGAGAATCCCCATTATCATTGTCATAGCACTAATTTCACGTATTTCCGTTAACTCTAAGGCTATCCTGTCTTAACACTTCTACCCAGAACTCACGGATCATAACTTAACTCATCTCAGCTTAAGTCTAGGTATCTCAAATTCGTACCTAGTTCGCTTAAACTAAAGCTCTGATACCATACTGAAACACCCTAAAAACAGGGTCAATTTAAACCTTGAAATTTACCATAAGTTATGATCAAAAACTTTCAAACTTATATAACCTGAGGATCAAATGTAAGGTTTCTATATACAAACGTCATTACTTAAATAACTTATTAATCTAATCATAACATAACAATTAGATTAAACCAGTTATCTAAACAACCGTCCCAAAAGCATCAGAATCTCTAGATCCTCCGGTATCTCTAGGTATGAATCTTTCCAAAAGTTCTCGTCTCTCATTCCCGCTATTTCCCGGAGCTTGTACCTGGTAAGAAGATTCAACTTGAAACATTAGGCTTTCGCCTAGTGAGGATACTCAAATCAGAATAAAATTTAATAATTAAAACATGAACAGATAACTCAAACCTGTTCTCACCCATCTTACCGTACGACAACTCCTTTTCAAATCGGGGAAATCTACCCCACTCCCAATTTCCTACGACTAACTCATTTAATCGCAACAACAACATAAGAGTTAACTCTGAATCATTCCAGATTCACAATCAATAATCACACACAAGAAATTACAAGTCAAAACCTGCCTATTTCTTAATCAGGAAGTAGAGATTACAAATTACTTTATGCCTATCTCTAATCTTCCTCTCATCACAGGGAAATCTCCGATCTTCCCGAAACAATGGAAATCTCTGATCTTCCATAAATCGAAATGGGAATTACAAATCAAAATCTGCCTATTCCACATTCCACCTCTGCATCAATGGTCCCAATGGGATTATAATATCGCGATACTCAATCGGGACTCACGATGGTTCGAGGTTCACCCAATTACTAAAATTACATCCCTTTGGTCTATGGCGAGTAATCGGTTCCCATTATACCGTACCCAAGTGCCCTCAGTGACCGGATGCCTATTTTAGTAAAAGCACATAATATAATACAATCGATACTACTATATGCGTCCAGCATAGAATGTATCATTTCTCTGAACATATTCTATATATAAAATAAAGAATATTATTACTCCACATCTCAATCTCTTTATTACCCTTTCTCTGAAATCTGATATGATGATCACCATCTCAATAGTTATTTATATTTTCGAACTCATAGATAGGCCTTTATAATATATCTCCATTTGGCTTCTCAATCACATTTAGAGTTCATAATCATATAACATATTGCATATAATAGATAATCCTGCTCATTATAAGGAATATGAATAATTCCTGTTCATCAACTTCTTAACTATCCCCTCATAGTAATTTAACACGAGAGTTAATATATATCAGTTGTTAATCTATATCTTTAAACTCATGGATGGATCTTTATAGTTTATCTCAATAAAGCTTCAAATCATATTTAGAGTTCATAACCACATAGTAATTTCATGTAGTAGATAATCAAACTTAGCATGCAAGATTAATAATAAATACTAGTTCATCAACTTCATAGATAACTCATCTTAGAAGTTTTAGCATGGAAATCCACATAACACAACTTTTAATCGCCCTCTTGGCTTATCTCTAATTTAATCCAATCCGCATAAAACATATTCATGCATATATATAAAGCATCTAATTCAAGATTAATTACTGAATTTTAAAGAGAGTTGAATAAACTCACCTGATGCGTTATTACTTCTTTTAGTCCTTTTTAACATGTAACGGCTCCTTTCTTCACTACCACAGCTTACTGTATTATTCAATTACATATACTGACATTAATCATCAAAACAGAACCCTCTACAACTGAAAATCCTTAATCTCTTAAAATCACATCTCAAGTCGCAATGAACTGAAGTCGCAATCACCTATTGCGATTTCACTTCCAAATCGCAACTAACTGAAGTCGCAGTCCTCTATTGCGATCCCAAATCCAAATCGCAGTCAACGGTTGCGATTCCAACCTCAAATCGCAACTCACCATTGCGATTTCACCCCCAAGTCGCAGTGAACTGTTGCGACTACAGTACCAAGTCGCAACCGCCCATTGCGATTTCGACCCAAGTCGCAACCAACTGTTGCGATTCCAAAACCAAGTCGCAATGGTCTGCTGCGACTCCAACTCCAAGTCGCAGTTGCCTATTGCGACAATCATGAATGTCGCAACTCATGGTTGCGACTTCGATGATATTCAACCAAGTCTCAGTCCACTAAGTTCATTCTAAACCCAGATTTTTGTACTTTTAATCTATGTTTGATTATGATAATTTGCAGATATGTTTAATACACTTATCTTAACATATCCTAAAACTCAAATTCTCATTATTATCAAATTTTACCACAACCCAAACTAAAACTCCATAGAACATTCTAACTAAGAAGATGAAGAATTCTATGAGATAATTACCTTTTTGATGTCTTCAATTACTTCTAAGATTCAACTGAAAGTCTTTGTTTTTTTTCCCTTTTGTTTCTTCCTCTCTTCCACGCCTTTCTCTCTCTCGGCTTCTCTTTCTTTCCTTTCTCAATACCGAAAACACAACACACTCACACACTCACTTAATCTATATCATTAACTTAATGACACCTCATCCTTAAATTGTATGAGTCATAATGTATAATACCAAATGAACCCCCAACTTTAAGAGAATGACACTTCAAACCCTCAATCTTTTAAAGAATAACATAACACACCAAGTAAATAAAATCATTATAATAACCCTTAAGTTAATATTCTCAAAAATCTTTAAACTTTCAACATTTGTATTTTAACCTTAATTGAATTATAATACTCTATATAATTCAAGGTCACTCCAAATAAAAATACATTCTAAACCTTATTAAAATAATACTAACAAAATTTAGGATGTTACACTGGACCAGAGCAAGCCTGACCTGAAAGTCCTTATAGGGTCGTCCCTCGATCCCTGCCTAAAAGCCAAGCTAATATCTTTCTTGCAAGAACATGCCGATTGTTTTGCCTGGTCGCACGAAGACATGGTCAGCATAGACCCTGGCGTCATTTCCCATAAGCTCAATGTCGACCCGTCATTTAAGCCTATCAAACAAAAGCGCCGCAAATTTGCTCCTGAAAGGAATAAGGTGATAAATGACGAGGTCGACAACCTCCTCAAGACAGGGAAAATTCGAGAAGTAAAGTATCCCGACTGGCTTGCTAATGTCGTGGTCGTGGCGAAGAAAAATGGCAAATGGAGGGTCTGTATCGACTTCACAGATCTCAACAAAGCTTGTCCAAAAGATCCTTTCCCATTGCCACATATCGATGCCATGGTCGACGCGACAGCATGGCATGAACCATGGATGCTTATTCTGGATACAATCAGATCCTGATGCACGTCGAGGACCAGGAGAAAACTGCGTTCATGACGGATCGAGGTATTTACTGTTATAAAGTTATGCCTTTCGGACTAAAAAATGCAGGTTCTACCTACCAGCGCCTGGTGAATAAAATGTTCAAGGATCGTCTTGGCGACACAATGGAGGTTTATATCGACGACATGCTAGTCAAATCAAAGCAAGCAATCGACCACGTCGATCATTTGAGGCAGTCGTTCGATATCATTCGAAAATATAGCATGAAGCTCAATCCGACGAAATGTTCCTTTGGCGTCAGTGCAGGAAAATTCCTAGGTTCTATGGTCACTCGACGAGGAATCGAGGCCAACCCCGACCAGATCAAAGCCATTATCGAGATCAAATCCCCAAGGAATTTCAAAGAAGTCCAAAGGCTTACTGGTCGGGTGGCAGTTCTAAACAGGTTTATCTCTCGATCCTCAGATAAATGCCATCTATTTTACAATGTTCTCAGGAAAAACAGAGGCTTCGACTGGACCGACGATCATAAACAAGCATTGCAAAAACTAAAAGAGTACATGACGTCGCCTCCTTTGCTGTCAAAACCTTACGACTACGAGGTCTTGCAGCTATATTTAGTTGTTAGTCCTAATGCAGTAAGTGCCGTCCTAACACGAGAAGATGAAAAGCAGCAACTGCCAATCTATTATGTAAGTAAATCTCTCTTGGACGCAGAAACCAGGTATTCCTCTATGGAAAATTTCTTGTCACTAGTCACACCTGCTAAAAAATTGCGACACTATTTTGAATCGCATCCTATTACCGACGTGACTAATTTTCCTCTTAAGTCTGTCTTGAAGAAACCTGAGTTGACAGGTCATTTGGCGAAATGGAGCATATATCTCAGCAGTTACGACATCGATTTTAAGCCCAGGACCGCGATCAAATCGCAAGCCTTTGCAGATTTCATTGCTGATTTCAGCCCTGAATTGGAGAAAGAAGCAGAGCTCGAAGTGTTTACTGTGGCGACTCACGACGACGTGCCCTGGACTCTGCATGTCGACGGATCGTCCAACGTTAGAGGCTCAGGACTAGGCGTCGTTTTAATTTCGCCACAGGGGGGCAAGATGGTGTATTCCATTCGATGCGATTTCAAAACCACCAACAACGAAGTTGAGTACGAAGCCCTGATCGTGGGAATGAATATGGCCCACGACTCGGATCAACCGTGCTACATGTCAAAAGCGATTCTCTCCTGGTCGTGAACCAAATGAAAGGAGAATTCGCGGCCAAAGATTCCAAGATGACAGCATACCTGAAGGTAGCAAAAGAAAAATCCGAAAAATTCAAATTATTTTCTATCGAACAGATTCCAAGGGACCAGAACACTCAAGCTGACGCTTTAGCAAACCTTGGATCTGCCTTGGTCGAACCAATATTCGACAGTATTCCTATGATCCATCTGGCGACGTCGTCCATCGAAAATAACGAAGTCGTCCAGATCGAAGACCAAGAAGATGATTGGTCGTGCGACATTCGAAATTTCCTTGTGCACGACCAACTCCCAGAAGACAAGATGGAAGCTCGAAAGATCAGATTCAAAGCATCCAGGTATGTCGTGATCAGAGATAGGCTCTATCGACGATCATCGACAGGCTTAAACCTGAGATGCATCGTCAGCAAAAGCCAAGTTCAGAAGATCCTTCAAGAGATGCACGATGGAGAGTGTGGCAATCGCTCATCCAATGAATGGAACTTTCATTTCTCTTGAATTTATGCAATACACTTTGTGAATATCAACTATGACATACGTCGTATAAAAATGAACAAGAAGACATGCAACTTAGGCATTCATCATAACACAACGATCATAACATAAGTCGTAATACTCTTATGTTTTTAAATTGTGTAAGCAAACAGAAGTACATGTGATCAAAGCATACATTCAGAACATGAAATTTTTCTAAGTTAAAACACTTAGATCGTGGATCGATCGCATAATTAAATCGTGCGATGAATCTGAATCATGCGTCCCTGCGATAAGATAATCAACCCATATAGTAGACCCGATTACTTATATCATGCGATCCTGCGAAAGTGTACTGATGTTATATGACAGACTTGGTAACTTATGTCGTGCGATCCTGCGATAAAATAATGTCAGAGGTTGGTCGTTGGCTAACCAACGACCCTTCGATACTTAAGTCAGTAATCGTCGTGATGAATAAAAATCGTATGAGAGAAAAGGGTTTAGAAGAAATACCTTTTTAGATGTGTTGCATTCTAGCTACGTGGGATATCTCGACCGTCGAGGGTTTGGAGACAATAGGCACCTTTACCCACGACTTCTGAGATACGCTAAGGATCTTTCCATTGACCATGACATTAGTAAGCCAGTCGGGGTATTTTACTTCTCGAATTTTCCTTGTATTGAGGAGGTTATCGACCTCGTCATTTATCACCTTATTCCTTTCAGAAGCAAATTCTTGGCGCTTTTGTTTGATAGGTTTAAATGACGGGTCGACATTGAGATTATGGGAAATGACGCCAGGGTCTATGCCGACCATGTCTTTGTGCGACCAGGCAACACAATCGGCATGTTCCTGCAAGAAAGATATTAGCTTGTCTTTAAGACAGGGATTGAGAGACGAACTTACGAAGGCTTTCTGGTCAGGCTTGTTCTGGTCAAGACGATTTCCTCGACCCGTAACTGCTAGACGACCTACTTCTACGGCTTCAGGGTGGTCTTATAGCAGTCACGGCGTAGGGAACTTCATGGTCTGATGATACGTCGAGGGAACAGCTTTCATGTCATGAATCCATGGTCGACCTAAGATGATGTTATAGGCCGACACACAGTCAATGACGTTGAACTTGGTCTGCTTGTTGACTCCCCCGGCATAGACAGGAAAGGTGATCTCTCCAAAGGTACTCGTCGCGTCTCCATTGAAACCGACCAAGGTTGTCGAGCGTCGGATGATTTCCGATCGATCGATTCCCATGGCCTTGATGGTATCAAGGAAGATGACGTTCGCTGAACTGCCTCCATCGACCAAGACTCGCCAGGTTAAACAATTACCAATCGTGAGTTAAATGATCAACCCGTCATGATGCTTCTGATACGAGTTAGCGAGGTCATCTTGGTCGAACGTGATTTTCATGGCTTCTAACTCCAGATCTCCTTTGGGTCTTGATGAGTGCGGGATAGGTCGATCATCAGGTGCTCGACTGGCGTGGCGCTTGGCTGCTGTTTGGGCAAAAAATCACTAGTCTCGACCACGACCAAGAAAGGTAAGACACATGTTATGAACTATATCTTGTATTAAGATAAGGCCCCGACAAAGACCCAAAAAACCTCCGTCGCCCCCCCTAAAAGGTAAGTCGAGAGTTCCTCACGACACTCGACCTCGATGTCACCTAGCTCACACGACCGTCACATAAAACCATGCGACCTCGACCGACTAACGCGCTATACGACTGTTATGTTTTGTTCAGTGTTTAATGCAGGAATCAACGCCATTAATGGACAACGGCTATAACCGACGAAGTCAGTTATGAACATCTAAACTTGCATTAAAAGATGGCAACCGTTACGACAGCTATCAAAGTCCTTAATGATCCAATTAAAAGTGCCCAAAGATTATAAATTCCAAGCTCAATCCTCAGTTTAAGGGACATCGAATAACACAGAGAGGAACACAGATACACCGCAGAACATCAGACGCAAGCACTTGAACTCCGAAGAACACTTGAAGCATAGAAATCGCTCACAGAAGAATCGCTTTTGACGCACGACATCAGCACTCGACACACAATTTAAACACACGACGCACACTGTTTTACATTAGAAAACACTTGTAACTTTACATTTCGAAGTCTTTCCTTCATTTGTACTGTAATCTTTGTACGATCGACACCTGGAACACCAAGGACATCACCCCTGTTTGGCGACCATAGTGCAGCGACGACATCTACTGTCGTCCGCAGGTTTTTTCCTCGTTGAGGTTTTTCCTGCGTCATCAAATTCTCTGTCTCGTTTATATTTTTGTCTTGGTCGCACGCCTTTGTCGAACGATTCCTTTCTTTAGTTGTTAAAGTCCACATCGACCTTAAGTTGTCCCTTTGGTGCGATTTTTGGCATTAACAGTTTGGCGCCATCCATGGGACCTCATCTAGATAAAATCTTCGACGAACGTGCGTCTTACTAACAGTTTCTTGGAGTTTTCTTTGTTCTCTGTTTCAGGAAAATGGCAGCCCCTGGAAATCAGCAGCATGTCATTGCCCAGATGTACTAGGAGCTTGAAGTCGCTCGAAATCAAATCAACGTCATGGCAGAGCAAAGTCGCAGAGCAGCTGTGGAGATCGCACGATTAAGGAATTCTTCTGGACCTCAGAATGGTCCTAGGACATTCGTTCAGAATCCAGGCCAAGGATCGTTCGGACAGAACGGTCCTCGACAATTCGCGCATAATCCAGGTCCAGGATCAGGTCCGTTCGCTCAGAATCAGCATCCAGGTCTGTTCATGCAGAACCAGCAGCCGGGACCGTTCAATCCAAATCCCCAGTTCGGGACGGTTCCTCCTCAGCATATAAGGCCACCACCCATGCAGAATGGATCGCAGCCATTTCCGAATGGGTCGCAGCCGTTTCAGAATGGATCGCAGCCATTTCCGAATGGGTCGCAACCGTTTCAGAATGGGTCGCATCCGTATTTTGTTCCTTTCAACGGAGACGCCAATGGCTCGTCGCATGGCAATGGCACCAGTTCAGGAGTCAATCCGCAAGCAGGGGCAAATCTCAACCCCAATGACCCCGTCGCCCAACGATTGAAAATGCTAGAAGATCAGAACGAGCATGTCCTGTCTTTGCTCGCCAAGCTACCTGGGGTAGCCGTGCCCGTCGACGTCGAGCCCCGATCAGGATTTCAGGTGTCGCCCTTTATCGATGAGATCGCGACCGTCGAGGTCCCGAAGAAGTACAACGTTCCCGCCTTCACGCCCAAGTATTCGGAAGTGACTGATTCGACAGAGCACGTCGCGCAATACAAGCAGCTCATGTGGACAATCTCGATCCCACACATGTATCAGGAGGTCTGTATGTGTAAGAGCTTCGGTGCGACTCTCACCGGTCCTGCTCTCCAATGGTTGATCAATCTCAAACCCAAGTCCATCGGGTCGTTCGCTGAATTGGTCAACCAATTCTCTCAGCAATTCGCCAGCAGTCGCAAGATGGAGAAGCAGACTAGTGACCTATATTATGTCATGCAGAAGACCAATGAGTCTATCCGAAGTTATTTCAATAGATTCAATGCGGAGATGATCAGTATTCGCAATTGCGACGTCAAGACTGCAATCGAAGCTTATAAGCGTGGTCTGGACGATAGCTCAGGTTTGTATACTGATCTAACCAAATATCCTCCGAAGAATTTTGAAGACGTCCGAGCTCGAACACTAGCGTATATGAGGGTAGAAGACGACGCTGCCTTTCGTCGCAAGCATACCGACGACAAGAGGTCGTTAGGTGTAAAGAAGCCAGAGTTCAAGACGAAAGCGATTTCCAAAATAGAGCCCGCACGTCATATCTCGAACGTCCGATTCAAGACAAAAGTAGAGGCTAACACCGTAACCAAATTTCCTCAGTACCCCAAGATATCCTCTTACGGATTCAAAGGGTCCACTAAGGATTTGGTCGAAGCTCTGAAGACCGCCCAGGCGACCATTCGATGGCCTAAGAAGTCCGACCAGGACGACGCTAAGAAAGATAAATCTAAGTGGTGCGACTTTCATGTCGACCATGGTCATGCGACGGATGATTGCATAGCTCTCAGAAAGGAGCTAGCGTATCATGTCCCGAAAGGAAATCTCAAAGATATCATCGATGACGTCGTTACTCCAACTAGCGACCATCGACCGTTAACCCCCGAGCATGCAAAGGTTGTCAATTGCATCACCGGCGGTTCAGACGTCTGTGGTCTGACATATTCTGCAGCCAAGCGTCATGCCAGTCAAGCACCTGACGATCGGCCTATTTCGCGTTCATCAAGGCCCAAAGGAGATTTGGAGTTGGAAGCTATGAAGATCATATTCGACCAAGACGACCTCGGTGTTTCGTATCAGAAGCACCACAACGGGTTGATTATTCAACTCACGATTGGTAATTGTTTAACCCGACGAGTCTTGATCGATGGGGGCAACTCAGCGAATGTCATTTTTCTTAACACCATCAAGGCCATGGGAATCGATCGTTCAAAAATCACCCGACATTCGACGACCTTGGTTGGTTTCAATGGAGAAGAGACGAGCACATTTGGAGATATTATCTTGCCCGTCTATGCCGGAGGAATCAACAAGCAGACCAAGTTCAGCGTCATCGACTGTGCGTCCGCCTATAACATCATCTTAGGTCGACCATGGATCCATGAAATGAAAGCCGTTCCTTCGACATATCATCAGACCCTGAAGTTCTCTACGCCGTGGGGAATCCAGGAGATCAAAAGTGAGCCAAAAGTCGCTCGTGATTGCTATAAGACCACTCTGAAGCCGCGAAAATAGACCTTCTATTGTGGCGACTCACAACGACATTTAGTGTATCGTCTTAAAATTGCCACAAGGGGGCAAGATGGTAGCAATAATCAAGACGTCCCACATAGTTGGAGCACGATGCGTCTGAAAAGGTACGTCAACCCCTTTTCTATTTTTTCATACGATTTTTCACAACGACGGTTACTAACTTAAGCATCGGAGGGTCGTTGGTTAGCCAACGACCAACCTCTGACAATGTTTTATCGCAGAATCGCACGGCATAAGTCACTGAGACTGTCGCATGACACCAGCACGATTTTGCAAGGTCACACGACATAAACGATCAGGTCTATGACTTGATCATCCTTCTACAGGGACACACGATTCAAGTCCACCGCATGACTTGGTCGTACGATCACAAGGTCTAACGATCTTATAATCTAAGTTTCTTGACTTAATTTTTTTTTCACACCCTGAATGTATGCTTTGATCGTATGTGCTTATATTTATATACATGATTTAAAAGTTTTATGGCTTACATTCCAGTTATTGTGTTGCAATGATGCCTAAAGTCGCATGATTTCTTGGTTATTCTTTACTTAGTGAATCTTACAATTAACATTGTATTTATTCATAAAATCGCAAGTTCAAGCAGAAATCTAAGTTTCATTCATAAACTGTCGATTTACAATCAAAAGGAAAGTGGTTCGACCACTAATAGTCAACAAAAGCAAGGAAAGATTAAAATTTTCCTAAGGCTTAGGAGAATCGCCCGCCTCCTCCACGCGATTAGCGGCCTTTAGCTCGTGCAAAGCATCATAAAGCTGAATGGCCAACTCATCGGCGCGCGCCAAGGCCGACTTCTCCCTGTCCAAAGCCGCCTTCTCCCTTTTTAGCGCCAGATCTTCAACTCTCGACATCTCTGCGTATAACACCAAAGACGACTGAAACGTCTGAAAACATATGAAAACACATTAGCAAAGAATACGACGTCGACAACAGATAAAAGACAAAAGTCTTGAAAGACAGACTTACCATGATTGCTAGTCCAGCAACATGGGCCTCAGTATCCTCGAGAGAAACTCCGTCAAAACACTATCTGAAAGAAGGGAGCTGATACTTTCCCAAATGAGGGAACAGTTTCGTCCCGTCTAGGACATTATCATCCAAAAAATCCGACGACAACGTAAAGTTCACCGTCGTTTCAGAGCCCGTTTGCACGCCCTTGCCCTTGTCGGCGAAAGAAGGGCCTGACGCGGCAAGAGGAGACATAGTCGCCGGTTGCGCCGTATCAACGGACCTTGTGTCAGAAAACTTCTCGATAGACACGGTCGATACCTTCGGCTTCTCAGGCGAGACGACTTTCGACGAACCACCCATCCTGGACGATGGTTCACTCAAAACGAACATCCTCGTCCTCTTTGGGAGATCCGACCCAGATGTCGGGACTTCTTTTCTCTTTAAAACCCCCGACCCAGCTGTCGAGGTATCCTTCCCCCTGTCTACCCTCGCCTTGCGAGTTAGCTCTACTTGAGCCATCTTCTCGGCGGCTGCAGGTGTCAACTTCGCCCGAGATTCTCCTGTATGGTAAAAGAAAGAATTAGATGATTGAGAACAAAGATAGATTAGGACGAGCAGAAGCAAAGAGATACTTACCAGTTATCTCTACTTCCTCCTCCTCCCTCTCCTCGGTCGCCTTAGAATCCTCTCTCTCGTCTTCTTCTTTCTCATCTCGACCCATCCTAACTCTGTCGCTCAAGAAAACGGTGTCATCATCCTCGTCTACCAAATGACGCGTGACGTACGACCGGTCTTCAGTGCTAAACTCCAGGAACTTTTCGACCTTAGCCCGGGAAGCATCGTCCGGCTCTACCTTGTCGAAATCAATATCTGCACATAAAAAAGAAGATCAGTCGAAAAAACAACCGAGCAACAGAATAACATAAAACATACGATAAACAATTAAAAGCTCACCCGTCATATCCCAATTCTTCCTAGGTTTCCAAGCAATGGATTTGCGACGCATACGCAAACTAAAGGGTCGCACTTTATATGGTCGTTCTAAACCTTGAAAATCCTAACCGAATCGAAAATTCCTACGGTTCAGGAAAGACTGGACGAAGAAAGACAAGAAAATCAAGAAAAACATCTGCGCCTAAAAACTCTCTGAAGTCGTAAACAGGGAAAGATCCATCATAATCTTTATTTATGCATTCGATCATGTCAGGTCGAGTCCTTTGATGATCGCCACACGTCCCCGTCTTTTCGTATGACTACACGGATCGTCGACACCTGTCAAAGACATCTGGTAAGCACAATCATGCGTCAGTATGACGTCACAACCTCGTTTCCTCTTTTGACTTCTCATTCAGTTAGAATCGAACCAATCCAGTTCCAAGACAACCAAGGTAACTTTCGACACATGTCACGATCCTGAACACCCGACAAGCAAAATTTAAAATTTGAATTCGCCATCCTACTTTCAAATTTTGGGGGCAAACTGTTTGGGCAAAAAATCACTAGTCTCGACCACGACCAAGAAAGGTAAGACACATGTTATGAACTATATCTTGTATTAAGATAAGGCCCCGACAAAGACCCAAAAAACCTCCGTCGTCCCCCCTAAAAGGTAAGTCGAGAGTTCCTCACGACACTCGACCTCGACGTCGCCTAGCTCACACGACCGTCGCATAAAACCATGCGACCTCGACCGACTAACGCGCTATACGACTGTTATGTTTTGTTCAGTGTTTAATGCAGGAATCAACGCCATTAATGGACAACGACTATAACCGACGAAGTCAGTTATGAATATCTAAACCCGCATTAAAAGATGGCAACCGTTACGACAGCTATCAAAGTCCTTAATGATCCAATTAAAAGTGCCCAAAGACTATAAATTCCAAGCTCAATCCTCAGTTCAAGGGACATCGAATAACACAGAGAGGAACACAGATACAACATAGAACATCAGACGCAAGCACTTGAACTCCGAAGAACACTTGAAGCACAGAAATCGCTCGCAGAAGAATCGCTCTCGACGCACGACATCAGCACTCGACACACAGTTTAAACACACGACGCACACTATTTACATTAGAAAACACTTGTAACTTTACATTTTGAAGTCTTTCCTTCATTTGTATTGTAATCTCTGTACGATCGATACCTGGAACACCATGGACATCTCCCCTGTTTGGCGACCATAGTGCAGCGACGACATCCACTGTCGTTCGCAGGTTTTTTCCTCGTTGAGGTTTTTCCTGCGTCATCAAATTCTCTGTCTCGTTTATATTTTTGTCTTGGTCGTACGCCTTTGTCGAACGATTCCTTTCTTTAGTTGTTAAAGTCCACATCGACCTTAAGTTGTCCCTTTGGTGCGATTTTTGGCATTAACAGCTGCGGAATATGTCAGACCGCATACGTCGGACCCACCAGTTATGCAATTGAGGACCTTCGTGTGATCGGGAGTCGACGGTCGAACGTCGTTAGTTGGAGTAACGACGTCATCGATGATACTCTTGAGATTGCCCTTCGGGACGTGATATGCCAGCTCCTTTTTGAGAGCTATGCAGTCGTCCGTTGTATGACCGTGGTCGACATGGAAGTCGCACCACTTTGATTTATCCTTCTTCCCGTCGTCTTTGTCGGACTCCTTCGGCCACCGGATGGTCGCCTGGACGGTCTTCAGAGCCTCGACCAAGTCCTTAGTGGTCCCTTTGAATCCATAGGAGGATATATTAGGGTACTGAGGGAATTTGGTCGCGGTTTTGAACTCCGCCTTCGTTTTGAATCGGACGTTCGAGATTTGTCGGGCATGCTCTGACTTGGATACTGCCTTTGTCTTGAACTCTGGATTTTTTACACCAAGCGACCTCTTGTCGTCAGAGCGCTTACGACGAAAGGCCGCGTCGTCTTCCACCCTCATATAAGCAAGGGTTCTGGCTCGGACGTCTTCAAAATTCTCTGGGGGATACTTGGTCAAATCAGTGTATAGACCCGAACTGTCGTCCATACCACGTTTGTAGGCTTCGATCGCGGTCTTGACGTCACAGTTACGGACACTGATCATTTCTGCATTGAACCAATTGAAATAGCTCCGGATCGATTCTTCAGCCTTTTGTACGACATAGTACAAAGCGCTGGTCTGCTTCTCCATCTTGCGACTGCTGGCGAATTACTGGGAGAACTGGTTTACTAACTCTGCGAACGTCCCAATGGATCTGGGTTTGAGGTTAATAATCCACTGGAGGGCAGGACCCGTAAGAGTCATGCCGAAGCTCTTGCACAAGCACACTTCTTGATACATATGTGGGATCGAGATTGTCCACATCAGCTGCTTGTACTGCGCGATGTGCTCCGTTGGATCGGTTATTCCCGAATATTTGGGCGTGAAGGCGGGGATATTATATTTCTTCGGGACATCGACGGTCGTGATCGTGTCGACGAAGGGTGACACTTGGAATCCTGAGCGAGGCTCGACATTGACGGGCACAGCTGCCTGTTTGGGCAAAAAATCACACGTCACGACTACGACCAGAAGAGGTAAGACGCACGTCATAAGTAACATCTTGTATTAAGATAAGGTCCCGTCAAAGACCATAAATACATCCGTTGTCTCTCGCAAAAGGTAAGTCGTACGTCTCCCATGACGCACGACCATGACATCGCCCGTCCCGTACGACCATCGCGTAAGATCATTGCACCTTCGACCAAAGCTAACGTTAACCTTGACTGTTACGTTTGTTAAGTTTTTAATGCAGGAGTCAAAGTCATTAAAGAGCAACGGATATAACCGACGCAACCATCAACGATCGATAGCCGTAACGGACGAAGATCATTATGGATAATCACTCCGACGACCGTTTCCAGCCGTTGTAGCCGTTGATCAAATCATTAATGGAGCTAATTAATGGCACGCAGACTATAAAAGACAAGCTAAAGCCTTATTTCAAAAAGACATCAATTGACATCCAGTATACATCAGCGAACATCACCAAACAGCAGAGAAAATCATCCAAACTCATAGCAAAGAACATTCAAACTCTGGAGATCAAGTACTGAAAGCCAGAACCCTACTGCGAACTCAAGAACACTCGAAGGAAAGATCAAGTATCGCTCTCAACGCACGACAACAACCCTCGACCAGAAGTTCACACTTTGTATTCACACACGACAAACACCTGTTTTTACATTCAAACACTTGTACTTTACATTTAGAAGTATTTCCTTCATTTGTATTGTAATCATCGTACGACCGACGCCAGTACCAAGGACGTCGCCCCTGATTGGCGACCATAGTGCAGCGACGACACCCCTTGTCGTCTGCATGTTTTTTCCTCGATTGAGGTTTTTCCTGCGTCATCAAATCCCTTGTCTCGTTTATTTTTTCCCTCACTGCACGTCTCATCGAAAGATCCTTTCTTTAGTTGATTAAGTCCACATCGACCTTAAGTTGTCCCTTTGGTGCGATTTTTGGCATTAACAGTTTGGCGCCATCCATGGGACCTCATCTAGAGAAAATCCTCGACGAACGTGCACCCTACTAACAGTTTCTTGGAGTTTTTTCTGCTCTCTATTACAGGAACAATGGCAGCCTCTGGAAATCTGCAGCAAGCTGTTGCTCAGATGTATCAGGAGCTCGAAGTCGCCAGGAATCAGCTCAATGCAATGGCAGAGCAGAATCTCAGAGCAGCTGAGGAGATCGCGCGGTTAAGAAATCCTCTTGGGCCTTAAAATGGTCCTAGGCTGTTCGTGCAGAACCCAACTCCAAGATCGTTCGACCAGAATGGGCCCAGACCATTTGTCCTGAATCCAGGTTCATCCGCGCAGAATCAACAGCCAGGGCCGTTCAACCCAAATCCTCAGTTTGGGACAGTTCCTCCTCAGCACATAAGGCCACCACCTGTGAATAATGGGTCTCAGCCATTACAAGGATCGCAACCATTTCAGCAGCCATTTCAGAATGGACCTCAAGGTGGATCTCAGCCGCTCCACGGTGGATCGCAACCTTTCCAGCAGGGACCACCATCGTTTCAGAATAGACCGCATCAATTCCAATATGGATCGCGGCCATATACTGTTCCGTTCAACGGGGACACCAATGGTTCGTCGCATGGTAATGACACTAGTCCAGGGACTAATCCCTCGACAGGGGCAAATCCTGATCTTAACGATCCCGTCGCCCAACGTTTGAAGATGTTAGAAGACCAAAATGAACGCGTCCTAACCTTGCTCGCCAAGTTGCCTGGGGCAGCCATGCCTGTTGACGTCGAGCCTCGCTCGGGGTATCAGGCATCGCCCTTCATCGACGAGATCGCCACCGTCGAGGTCCCAAAGAAGTACAACATTCCTGCCTTCACTCCCAAGTATTCGGGTGTGACCGATCCGACTGAGCATGTCGCGCAATATAAGCAACTCATGTGGACGATCTCGATTCCGCACATGTACCAGGAAGTATGCATGTGTAAGAGTTTTGGAGCAACTCTCACTGGCCCAACTCTCCAATGGTTAATCAATCTCAAACCCAAGTCCATCGGGTCGTTTGCTGAGTTGGTTAATCAGTTCTCCCAGCAATTCGCCAGCAGTCGTAAGATGGAGAAGCAGACCAGCGACCTATATTACATCGTGCAGAAAGCCAATGAGTCTATTCGAAGTTATTTCAATAGATTCAATGCCGAAATGATCAGCATCAGCAATTGCGACGTCAAAACCGCGATCGAAGCCTATAAGCGTGGTCTGGACGATAGTTCAGGTCTATACATCGACCTGACCAAGTATCCCCCAGAGACTTTCGAAGACGTCCGAGCTCGAACCTTAGCATATATGAGGGTCGAGGACGATGCTGCTTTTCGTCGCAAGCATACCGATGACAAAAGGTCACTAGGCGTGAAGAAGCCCGAGTTCAAGACGAAGGCTATTTCCAGAGTCGAGCCCGTGCGACAAGTCTCAAATGTCAGGTTCAAGACGAAAGCAGAGGCCAAGACCGCGACCAAATTTCCTCAATACCCCAAGATATCCTCTTATGGATTCAAGGGGTCCGCTAAAGATTTGGTCGAAGCCCTGAAGACTGCCAAAGCAACCATCCGGTGGCCGACGAAGTCCAATCTGGACGACGCTAAGAAAGATAAATCAAAATGGTGCGACTTTCATGTCGACCACGGTCATGCGACGGATGATTGCATAGCCCTAAAAAGGGAGCTAGCTTATCATGCCCAAAGGGGAAATCTAAAAGATGTTACCGGCGATGTCAATCATCAACCGCCAAGCCCAGAATATTCGAAAGTCGTCAATTGCATCACTGGCGGGTCCGGCGTATATGGACTAACGTATTCCGCTGCCAAGTGTCACGCCAGTCAAGCACCCGACGATCGACCTATTCCCCGATCATCAAGACCAAAAGAAGATTTGGAGTTGGAAGCTTTGAAAATTGTGTTCGATCAGGTTGACCTTGGCGATTCATATCAAAAACATCATGATGGGTTGATCATTCAACTCACGGTCGGTAATTGTTTAACCCGACGAGTCTTAGTCGACGGGGTGAGTTCAGCTAACGTTATTTTCCTCGATACAATCAAATCCATGGGAATTGATCGCTCAGAAATCACCCAACGTTCGACAACTTTGGTCGGTTTCAATAGAGAAGCGACGAGCACCTTTGGAGAGATAATCTTGCCCGTCTACGCTGGAGGAGTCAACAAGCAGACCAAGTTCAGTGTCATCGATTGTGCATCGGCCTATAACATCATCTTAGGACGACCATGGATACATGATATGAAAGCTGTTCCTTCGACGTATCATCAAATGTTGAAATTCCCGACGCCATGGGGAATCCAGGAGATCAAGAGTGAGCCAAAAGTCGATCGTGAGTGCTACAAGTTTACCTTGAAGCCGCGAAAATAAACTAAAGACACAAGATCAGGCTCTCGACAGGTTCGTTCTTCTATCCCTAAATTAACAATATCTTTTCCACATGAATAAATCTACTATGGTGCCTCGTCGGACGACAACATAGTCGACCGCAGGACAATATTTCTCCGTGTCATTCTGTCATTTAAAACCTATCTTTTCCTCCCAAAAAGAGTACGGTAATAAATGACAGGGGGCAAATAGAGAGAGTCTGAAATGGTACGTTCTCTAACTCTTTCTCATACGATTTTTTCTCGCAAAAACATTTACTGACTTAAGCATCGGAGGGTCGTTGGCTAGCCAACGACCAACCCTCGACATCGTTTTATCACAGAAACGCACGATGAACCTTGCAAAGACATTTCGACATCAGCGATCAATCATGTGACTCGACTATTTTATCACAGGGGGCATACAACTCAGGTTTTTACATATGACGAGACGATTATCCAAGTCGTGCCACCACATGTCTTGAGTATTCTTAGCTTAGAAAAATTTCATGCTTTAAACGAACACCTTAATTGTGTGTATTTATATTTTCGCCGTAATCGCACGTTCCTACGTTTATTCTACGATCTGGTTACTGTATCTCTAGTAGATGCCTTAATCGTACGATTACTTATATATTTTATGGTCAAATTCCATAATTAATGTAACGTATGATACATTAACACAAAAAGATATATTCATCAAATAAAACCATCAGAAACATAAGCGACCATCAGAAGGTCGAAAGGTGGAAACAAAGAGAAAATTCTAAACTACAGGAGGAACGTCGGATGCATCCTTGCTTGAAGGCCCGTCCTGAGGATCTTCATCTACCACTTCCCTCGTACGACGGAGAGCCTGTAGTTCATATTGAGCATCGAAGAGTTGAACAGCCAGTTCGTCAGCACGAGCCGAAGCCAACCTCTCTTTCTCTAACGCCGCCTTCTCTCTTTCCAAAGCCGACGCCACCAGTTCCTCGACTTCCGACATTTCGGCGCACAATGCCAAAGACGACTGGAACGTCTGAAAATACACGAGAAAATGTTAAGACAACGTCGAAACAACGAAACAAGTCATGAAAGATTGACACTCACTGAGAACGCCAGATTGGCAACTTGAGATCTTATCTCACCGTCCGGAACTCCGCGAAAACGCTCCCTGAAAGATGGAAGTAAGCACCCCTCCAAGTGAGGGAACAACGACGTCCCGTCTAGGACACCGTTCGCCATAAAATCAGACGGCAATGAAAAATTGACCGTCAAAACTTTGGCCGACGACCCCTCACCCCGGGCGGTAGAAGATGGGGCTGACATTCTGAACACCGGTCTCGTTGTTGTCGCCAAAGGCGCCGAACTTACCGGTGTCGCGTCCATCACGCCTGGACGGCTAGATGATGCCTTCGCCCTCTTAGGCAAGATGACTCTCGACGAGTCATCAACCCTCGACGACGGTTACCTCAAGACCGTACTCCTGGTTCTCTTCTGGCTCGACCCAGCTGTCGAGACATCTCCTCCTCGAAGGGCACGCATGATTTGCTTCCCTCTCGACCTAGAAACGGATTTCCTTTCAGTTGGCACTGACCAGGAAAAATGCGAAGCGTCAGACAGGAATAAGAAATAAATGGTAAAAGAAAGGAAACCATAATACACCCACCAGTCGCCTCTTGTCGTCCACTTTCCTCTTCTCCTTCTCCTTCTTCCTCCTCCACAACGTCCACCACCACGTCCTCGTCCTCGGTCGCCAATTTCCATGAGGCGAAAGATCGGTCCTCGACGCTGTAACTAAGGAATCTGTCAATCTTGGCACGAGAACCTTCATTCGGGTGCGGAACGCCGAACTGAATCTCTGAAGACAACAAAAGGAGAAGAGTAAATAGAAGGTTAGAAAAACCATACTATGATGTAAATCAAAAAAGAACATACCTCCCATATTCCAGTCGGGACGAATCCACTTGCTGGCGGCATCCAGCGAATCAACGCGTACGAACACATATCTGGACCCCCACCCCCGATCGTTCACTCCAGTATTCAAAACTAAGGCACGATCGCCTTTATATCTGGAATACGGGATATAATGCCTACGCTTATCTCCCTTAACTTGGTACGCTGCCAAGAAATCATTCAAAGACATAGGGGGTCCCAATCCGCAGACAAACGCTCAATAACCAAAAGAACCCGCCAGAGTTGAGGCATCAACTGCCCCGGCGACAAACCAAAGCATCGCATCAAATTCTTAGTCAAAGTCAAGAACGGCCATTCGAAGCCAATCTTAAAAGGATATTCGTATATCAAGAAATACCCCTCGAGGCAATCCTTAGGACGAACAATCCCCGGACTTGTTAGCTCTACTTCTACGGGAATCTTCGCTAGACGCCTAAAGTCGTCCAAATCTTCCTGGCTAACGATGGAACTCTCTGGGTCAGTCGACATTTCTTACCAGGGGAAAGAAGGCAGTGAAAGCTGAAAGGAAGAAGCAATGCGTTATATAAACACCCTAAATCCCAAACAATCTCCGCTAAATCAAAGGGATTCGGAAGAAGAATGGCAAGAAGAGCAAAGCGGAATTTCTCTCCAAAATAAACTCAACGTAAGAAAAGAAAGGACTCATCGCAACCCTTATTTATGCATCGAATCAAGTCAGATCGAGTCCCTTGATAGACAAACACGCGTCTTCGCCCTTTTGTATAACCACTCGGATCGTCGACACCTGGTAACAACAGCTGGTAAGCGCAATCGTACGTCGTCATGACGTCACGACCCTAGTTGCCTTTTCAACTTCTCGTTCGGTTAGAGGCGGACCAGTTCAGTTTCATGGTGACCAGGTAAATTTCTCAACACATGTCTCAAAGTCTGAAAATTCAACAAGCAAAATTTAAAACCAGAATTTGGTATTCAATTTTCAAATTTTGGGGGCAAACTGTTTGGGCAAAAAATCACAGGTCACGACTACGACCAGAAGAGGTAAGACGCACGTCATAAGTAACATCTTGTATTAAGATAAGGTCCCGTCAAAGACCATAAAGACATCCGTCGTCTCCCGCAAAAGGTAAGTCGTACGTCTCCCATGACGCACGACCATGACATCGCTCGTCCCGTACGACCATCGCGTAAGATCATTGCACCTTCGACCAAAGCTAACGTTAACCTTGACTGTTATGTTTGTTAAGTGTTTAATGCAGGAGTCAAAGTCATTAAAGAGCAACGGATATAACCGACGCAACCATCAACGATCGATAGTCGTAACGGACGAAGATCATTATGGATAATCACTCTGGCGACCGTTTCCAGCCGTTGTAGCCGTTGATCAAATCATTAATGGAGCTAATTAATGGCACGAAGACTATAAAAGACAAGCTAAAGCCTCATTTCAAAAAGACATCAATTGACATCCAGTATACATCAGCGAACATCACCAAACAGCAGAGAAAATCATCCAAACTCATAGCAAAGAACATTCAAACTCTGGAGATCAAGTACTGAAAGCCAAAACCCTACTGTGAACTCAAGAACACTCGAAGGAAAGCTCAAGTATCACTCTCGACACACGACAACAACCCTCGACCAGAAGTTAACACTTTGTATTCACACACGACAAACACCTGTTTTTACATTCAAACACTTGTACTTTACATTTCGAAGTATTTCCTTCATTTGTATTGTAAGCATCGTACGACCGACGCCAGTACCAAGGACGTCTCCTCTGATTGGCGACCATAGTGCAGCGACGACACCCCTTGTCATCCGCAGGTTTTTTCCTCGATTGAGGTTTTTCCTGCGTCATCAAATCCCTTGTCTCGTTTATTTTTTTCCCTCATTGCACGTCTCGTCGAAAGATCATTTCTTTAGTTGATTAAGTCCACATCGACCTTAAGTTGTCCCTTTGGTGCGATTTTTGGCATTAACACTGCCCCCGGAAGCTTAGCGAGTAGAGACAGGACGCGCTCATTCTGGTCTTCTAACATCTTCAATCGCTGGGCAACGGGGTCGTTAGGATCAGGATTCGCACCGGTTTGAGGATTAACCCCTGAGACGAGCCATTGGCGTCCCCGTTGAAAGGAACAAAATACGACTGGGACCTGTTAATGCTAAAAATCGCACCAAAGGGACAACTTAAGGTCGATGTGGACTTAATCAACTAAAGAAAGGATCTTTCGACGAGACGTGCGACGAGGGAAAAAATAAACGAGACAAGGGATTTGATGACGCGGGAAAAACCTCAAACGTGGAAAAAACCTGCGGACGATAGTGGTGTCGTCGTTGCACTATGGTCGCCAATCAGGGACGACGTCCTTGGTACTGGCGTCGGTCGTACGATGATTACAATACAAATGAAGGAAATACTTGGAAATGTAAAGTACAAGTGTTTAAATGTAAAAACAGGTGTTTGTCGTGTGTGAATACAAAGTGTGAACTTCTGGTCGAGGGCGGTTTGTCGTGCGTCGAGAGCGATACTTAAGCTTTCCTTCAAGTGTTCTTGAGTTCGCTGTAAGGTTCTGGATTTCAGTACTTGATCTCCAGAGTTTGAATGTTTTTTGCTACGAGTTTGGATGATTTTCTCTGCTGTTTGGTGATGTTCGCTGATGTATATCGGATGTTAACTGATGTCCCTTGAAATGAGGCTTTAGCTTGTCTTTTATAGTCTTTGCGTCATTAATTAGCTCCATTAATGATTTGATCAACGGCTACAACGGCTGGAAACGGTCGCCGGAGTGATTATCCATAATGCTCTTCGTCCGTTACGGCTACTTGCTGTTAATGGCTTTGACTCCTGCATTAAATACTTAACAAACGTAAAAGTCAAGGTTAACGTTAGTTTTGGTCGAAGGTGCAATGATCTTACGCGATGGTCGTACGGGACGGGCGATGCTATGGTCGAGCGTCATGGGAGACGTACGACTTACCTTTTACGACGGACGACGGATGTTTTCTGGGTTCTTGTCGAGACCTTATCTTAATACAAGATTTGGATTATAACGTGCGTCTTACCTGCTCTGGTCGTGGTCGTACGACGTGATTTTTTTGCCCAAACATGACCCATCGTTCATGGGTGGAGGTCTCAGATGCTGAGGAGGAACCGTCCCAAACTAGGGATTTGGGATGAACGATCCCGGCTGCTGGTTCTGACCGAATGGAACTTGCTGCTGACTCTGACCGAATGGTACTGGCCCTGGATTCTGAATGAATGGACCTGAACCTGGGTTATGGACGAAGGGATCGGATCCTGGATTCTGACCGAACGGTCCTGGACCTGGGTTTTGAACGAATGGTCTTGGACCGTTCTGTGGTCCGAACGATCCGCCTGGATTCTGATTTCTTAGCCGTGCGATTTCCTCAGCTGCTCTCCGAGTCTGATCAGCCAGGACATTGATTTGATTGCGCGCAACTTCCAGCTTATGATACATCTGGGCAATGAGCTTCTCTTGATTTCCATGGGATGCCATTTTCCTAAAACAGAAAAAGAGGAAACTCCAAGAAACCGTTAGTAGGACACACGTTTGTCGAAGATTTTCTCTAGATGGGGCCCCACGGTAGGCGCCAAACTGTTAATGCCAAAAATCGTCCAGAAGGATAACTTAAGGTTGATTGTGGAGCTTAACAACTAAAGAATGGGAATCGTTCGACAAACCGTACGAGAAAGACAAAAAAATATAAATGAGACAGAGAATTTTGGTGACACGGGAAAAACCTCAACGAGGAAAAAACCCGCGGACGACAGTGAGGTGTCGTCGCTGCACTATGGTCGCCAAACAGGGGCGATATCCTTATGTTTCGGGTGTCGAGAGTACAACGATTACAATACAAATGAAGGAAAGACTTTAAATGTAAAGTAACAAGTGTATAGAATGTAAAAACTGGTGCGTCGTGTGTAGAAACCAAGTGTCGTGTGTGTAAGTCGTACGTCGAGAGTGATCTTCCAAGAGAGAATTCTTTGCTTCGAGTGTTCTTGAAATTTCAGTTATGCCCAGATATCCCTAAAATGATGATTGAGGCTTTGTATTTATAGCCTCCGAACGTCTTGAATGATTCCATAAAGACTCCTGATAACGGTTGTGAAATCCCAAATCTAGCAAGAAATCAAGAATGATGTAGAGAGAGAATCTAAAAAGAACTTGTCATCCATATATTGATCTTCAAAGTACAAATGACTAATGCTACAAGTTGTTCCTAAAGGGATCTAGATTCTAATCTAACAAAGAACTAGACATGCCTATTTATACCCATAACATACAAGGTATAAAGGCACTAGCAACTAAAACAGTACATTGACTTTACAGTAAATCTTGAATACAACAATGCTCTAACAATCTCCCCCTTTGGATTCAAGATTTAAAAAATATGACAACAGTCTTCAGCTCTTTGTAAAGTTAATCTTCTCAAACAGACCCTCTATCAAACCATCTTCAAATAGCTTTATCTCCACTAGTTCACGGCGAACTATATGCTTTGACACTCTTTAAGAACTCAGCTTTGAAGAATCTTCAGACAAACATGAAAAGTCATTGTCTTTTTCTTTGAAAAAATCAACCTTCTTCAATACAATCTTCAACAGATTGTCTTCAAGTCTTGAACATGGATTTCATATCTTTATATAGAACCATCAATTCGGAACAAGATAAATCAGAAACGATTAGAGTTTGGATCAGAAAGATGTGAAACCATCCACATTGTTGAACTTTTAGGTGTAAGCGCATTCCGAGAACCACTCAGAACTAAGATAACCAAATTCGGTGTAAGCGCATTCCGAGAACCACTAAGAACTAAGATAACCAAATTCAGCAACATTTTGACTTCACATGATCCTTCTCCCCCTAATCTTCAGTCTTTGTTCACGAATCTTGGACTTGAAATATCTTTGATTTGAAAGCTCTTTGACATGAAATTGAAATTAAACTTTTCTCCCCCTTTTTCGATGATGGTGAGCATCATAATCATCGAAAACCACTTTCAATTTCAGTCGTGTCTTTGAGTATTGCTAACAATCTCCTCCTTACAGAATAACCTTGCTCCCCCTCAAAATAAGAATTCTGGAGCAATTTATTTTCTCCCCCTGAAAGTATGCATATATTTCAATAACGTACAGTATTTGAAATTGTAGCACAAATTTTAAAACAAATTTACACAAGGAAAATAAAATTCATTGAATTTCATTTTATAACTACAAACATTTGATCATTTGAAAACTTTACAAAAGAAATTCAACTTAATGAAATTTAACAGATTTTTCAATCAAATGAAATCAAATGCATGTGTTTGGATTCAAGAACAAGTCATCATTGCATATCAAGTTAAAAATGTTCAGTTTCAACCCCTTTATTAAATCTATTTGGTGTGCTAGCATGCGAAATATGATTAGCTTCAAGCATATGCAATTCTAAAACATGTAAGAATACTTTGCTCAAGTCACACTATTTGTCCAAAATCAGAATTTCATGAATTTACGGGTTTATCGCGACTTTGTATTTTCCCAAGTTTCAAGAGATGTGTGCTCATTGGCATCTTTTCGTTTGTGCTCATTGGCATCTTTTGATTTGTGCACATTGGCATCTTTTGATTTTGTGCTCATTGGCATCTTTTGATCAAAAAGTTTAGTAAGAATAAGATACACCGTTAAACATGACTTTCTATCTGGTTCTATAGCAGGATTTGGTTTAGCATATCCCATACCAGTTGGCCTTAGGTACTAGGTGTCGAGCACCCCTTAGAACTTAATTTCCCAAACCAGAAAGGCCACATCGATATATCTTAAACCCATTTGTACCAGTAGAACATGGCTTTCTATCTGGTTCTATAGCAGGATTTGGGTCAGCCGATCCCAGACCAGTTGATCTTAGGGACTAGGTGTCGAGCACCCCTTAGGACTTACTCTCCCAAACCAGAAAGGCCACAGATACAAACTTTCAAACTAAATGATATTCTATATAAGCTTGGATTTCCATCACAAAATATGAATGAAATCTCAATCACTTGCTTCTAAAACATAGTGCTTCTCCCATATTTTCATTACCATCCATCATTCTGACATATAGGCTTTTTGAGCATTATATTCTATATATATCCAGATTCACATAACTTTGAGCATTCAGCATAATTTCATTCATGTTTTGCTGACCTTTCGATTATTTCAGAGGTGAAAATTGAAGCAAATCCAACTCAGATAATACAAAGTTTCTTGTAAAAGCATCTTTTAGCACACATTTGATTTATTGAGTGAAGATTGAAAATTTCATGTCATTGAATTAAATTTGTAAAGTTTCAAGTTTTCAAAGTAGTAGAAACAAAATATAATCCAATGTTACCTTTCACCACTTGTTCCTTGAATTAAAAAGATATAACAGTTAAGGATATTACCTGAGAATTGTGAGTTCTAAACTGATTTGTTTAGAAGTCTTAGTCTTTGAAGTACGGGTCCTGAACTGAATTGTTCAGAAGCCATAGTCTTTGAAGCACGGGTTTTGAACTGATATGTCCAAAAGCCAAAAACATTGAAGCACGAGTCCTGAATTGATGTATTCAGAAACCAAAATCTCTTTTAGTGCGGGTCCTAAACTGATATGTTTAGAAACCATTGTCGTTGAAGCACGGGTTTTGAACTGATATGCTCTGATACCACTTGTTAGGTCCATGATCTTCATACAATCCAAGTATTGTGTAACAAGATGATGAAGAACATTATTGAAAAGGAAATCTAACCTAGAGAGAACACAAAGTGATTAGAGATCTACATCTTGTATTAATGAATTCACTTCTTACAAACTACAAGTAAAGACCTATTTATAGTCTTCATCACTTGCTACAACAATTAAGCATAAGCCCTTTAACACAGCTATTGCTTTACAAAACCTTCTATTATAAAGGACAACTTCAGTGTCCTAACAACGGTCGTAACGGTCGCTGTGGTTAATGCTCATAATTGTCCTTGTCGGTTATGTCCGTTTTCCATTAATGGCATTGACCTTGCATTAAATAGTGAAAAAAGTAACAGTAATATCGCATGTTAGTCGGTCGAGGTCGTGAGGTTCCATACGACGGTCGTATGTCGCGAGTAACTTTCGATTTCAACTTTGGTCAAAAGATAAAGTGCTTATGATTTTGTCTCATCATGAAAAAGTGTAATAAATGTTTTCCTTGTTTTGGTCGTGGTCGAGACTGGTGAAATTTTACCTAAACAATAGACATAAGTGAAAAGATCGAAGCCGAGCAAAAAAAAAAATACTTACCGGTCATTTCTTCTTCTTCTTCTCCTCTCGACTCTTCCTCTTTCTCCTCCGTCTCTTATTCTTCCTCCTCCTCACGTTTCTCTCCCCGATTCTCTCCTAGATACACCAAGTCTTCGTCGTCGTCCACCAGATGTCGTGTGAAAAACGATCGCTCAACAACACTGAATTCCAAGAATGCGTCGACCTTTGCTTGAGAATTGGCGTAAGGTTTAACGTCCTCAAACTTAATGTCTGTTGACACATTGAGGATAGGTTAGAAACAAGTTTAAATTAACACACGACATGCGACAAAAAGCTAGAAAGTCTCACCCAACATATTCCAACCGGCCCTAATCCAGCGGCTCTCAGAATCGAGCGTCGGTTTACGCACGAACGCGCACCTGGTCTTCCACTTACGGTCATTTACAACAGTCTTCAAGACCAAGGTACGATCGCCTTTATACCTAGAAAACAGTCTATAGCGATGGCATCCATCCTTCTTGACTTGGTAAGCCAAGAGGAGGTCGCGCACATTCATGAGAGATTCCCAGTTTTTGGTAAGGCGCTCGATCACTTGTATGACTCTCCAGAATTGGGGCATTAGTTGGGCCGATGATAAATCAAATTCGACCATGAATGCCTTGGCCAGAGGCGAATAGGGCCATTCAAAACCTATCTTAAAAGGGCATTCATATATAACGACGAACCCATCATGACACATATCAGGTCGAGTCTGACCTGCTCTAATCAATGTAATCCCCGCGGGGATTTTTGCTAGATTTCTAAGGTCGTCGAGATCCTATTGATTTCGAATGGAACTTATAGGCTCAGTCGACATTTCTAAACTTATTAAGCAGATTTGCAAGTCTGGAGAAAACCCAAAAATCCCAGTTTTTTCTAAGTTCTCTAGCGACACATACAAAGATCAAGAAATCATACATTATATATAGGCGCTCTAAAAAAACCTCGAAATTCTTAATCGAATCAAAGATTCTTGCAGGTTTGGAAAGAATATTGACGAAAAACGGCAAGAAAATCAAGAAGAAATCTCTTTCTAAAAGCGTAAAATGGAAACGATCCACCGTGGGTCTCTATTTATGTAAACGATCGTGTCAGGTCAAGCCTTCCGATGATCGACACATGGGCGCATCTCTTTGAAAGCTCGACGGATCGTCGACACCTGGCGTTTACAGCTGTTTAGCACGATCGTGCGTCAGCATGACGTCACAATCTTATCCCCTTTTCGACTTCCCCTTTAGTTGGAATCAAACCGATTCAGTTGCCTAGCCAACGACTTTCGACACGTGTCACGACCCTAGACGTTCGACTGACAAAAATTTAAAATTCGAATTTGCCACTCTATTTTTAAATTTTGGGGGCAAACTGTTTGGGTAAAATTTCGCCAATCTCGACCACGACCAAAACAAGGAAAACATTTATTACACTTTTCCATGATGAGACAAAATCATAACCACTTTATCTTTTGACCAAAGTTGAAATCGAAAGTTACTCACGACACTCGACCGTCGTATGGAACCTCACGACCTCGACCGACTAACATACATTGTTACTATTATGATTTCGCTGTTTAATGCAGGGTTAACACCATTAATGACCAACAGACATAACCGAGAAGGACAATTATGAGCATTAAACCCAGTGGTCGTTACGACCGTTATCAGAAGTTTTTATGGAATCATTCAAGATGTTTGAAGGATATAAATACAAAGCCTCAATCATCATTTCGGATATTGATAAGTGCGTATTTCGACATATATTTTATATTAAATCTCTTTAATATTAATATTAATTAGATGCTTAAAATACCCATTTTGTTATGTTTTAGTATTTTATCGTTTATAATTATGTTTATTTAAATAATTGCGTATTATGGTGTTTTTATGCCAAGGAAATTACAACGCATCGAAAACGGGATCGAGAACGGAAGACCGAGCGAAAAACGACAAAACGGCAAAACAATCCAGGAGACCCGCGCCGATCATGGCGCCGATCCATCGGCGCCGAGCATCGGCGCCAAGAGCCTGCAAGTGCAAAACTTCAATTTTGCTTCCTCTTCTTCCTTGGACACCTCATGGTCGACTCTTGGCCGATTTTTCTGGTCTTTGATGAGTTGTTTGGACACCTTAACCCTTGTAATGATGCTATGTTGCAAGGTGTCACCCTCCTTGATTAATCCTAAGCCTATATATAGAGGTGCAATGGTTGTTGTTCATCTCATCCCATCATATATCTTATACACACACATACACCATAGTTCTTAGTTCTTGCATAGCTTTCATCCAAGAACACAGGTATTGTATTTATTTTCCTAGTTAATATTCTCACACAATGAGTGTGTAACCTTTTGGTTAGGATTGTGTTGAGACTTGTTAATATTCAATATCATTTGGTTTCTATTTGTGCAATTCTTGTTTTAAACATTATATCATTGTTAAGTTATTGATATAAGCAAATCTCTTATGTCAATTAATCTAATCGTGATTTGCTACACGAGATATGGAATCCGTAATTGTTCAATGTCTTGTGAAGTGGTAACACAACACCTCAATTGATTGGGCGTCTGATTAATTTTAGTGTTGTAGAATTGTATAATCTAACTTTAATGATCGAGCGTTCGATTATTAGTTAGGATTGGTGTTTGTTTGCTTTTAATGCAATTGACAAGTTAAGTTTGAGTTCTTGACCAAACTTAGCTTTGTCAATTAGGAACTAGTTCATCGAGCTTCTCATGCTAGTTTAATAATAAGAACAAACGGAGTGTTTGGCGCATGTCGACACTTACGACCAATCTAGAATAAAATGAGAAAATGCCTTTGTAAAACAATTCTATGATACACAATCCAATCAAGGTTTACACTCATTGTCGTTTTATATTTATTATTATTTTCAGTTTTTATTTATTTATGTCTAGTTTAAATATCTTTAAAACCCCCCCTTTTTTATATAAAGCGTACGAATTAACATCATTCACATCCAGTCCCTGTGGAATCGACCTGACTTACCGCTATTGCAAATTATTGTGATTTTGGAAAAGTTAGAAACAAAATTATTATTCTTTGACGGATTCGACACCTGTCAGATATCTTGAATCATCTGAACTCTCAAGAACTCTCAAGAACACTCGAACCAAAGAACTCTCTCTCAACAGATCGCTCACGACGCACGACTTACTCGCACGACACTTAGTTTCTATACACGACACACTTGTTTTTCATTCGATACACTTGTTTACTTTACATTTAAAGTCTTTCCTTCATTTGTATGGTAACCTTTGTACTCTCGACACCTGAAACATACGTACATCGCCCCTGTTTGGCGATCATAGTGCAACGACGACCTCCACAGTCGTCCGCGGGTTTTTTCTCGTTGAGGGTTTTCCCGCGTCACCAAATTTCTTGCGTCTCATTTACATTATTTGTCTTTATCGCATTGCTTTGTCGAACGATTTCCATTCTTTAGTTGTTAAGCTCCACAATCAACCTTAAGTTATCCTTCTGGACGATTTTTGGCATTAACAATAAAAAGCTCACATTTTTACTCGGTTCTAACAACCAACCTTGTAAAAATATTGTTATACGATATAACCGCGTACGAAGATCACGTTTAGCACAATATGACAAAACAACCGTGTGAAATACCCATGTTTTTATGTTGTTTTTTAAAAAATTTGGTAAAAAGCTCACGTTTTATCTGGACAAATCCCTACATTAACTTAATGTAGGAAGCATGATTAGAGATGCTCTTAGTAAGGTTAAACATTTATCTTGTATTTGAATATGTATATCAGTTGCTTATGAGTTAATTTTATAAAGTTCAAACGTTAGTTGTCTACATCATACCTTAAACCAATACTATGAGGGATAGCAATATGTAGAAATTTATTGTCGTCACATCATATCTTTTAGAACACTAACAATTGGAAATACATATTTTAAAAAACACACACACACACACACACACATATATATATATATATATATATATATATATATATATATATATATATATATATATATATATATATATATATATATATATATATATATAGCGAAATTCTCCATTGCAAACCATTCAGATCATACAAACTCTACAAACCATTCATAGCCATTAGATTTAATTGTTATTAATATTATTAGTTATTATCGAAAAGGGTAGATTAGTCATTTGATTAATCATGTTTATTTAATAGCAGCCGGTATTATTATGTTATTCGGTTTGGTAACTGCCGATTTTCAGGGATTCAGTTTCTAAATCGTAGGCAGTTAACATGTTATCCCTTTTATCGTTCATTGTTTGCATATCGAAGTTATCTCCTCGATTTCACCGGTTTTCTTTCTTGTTGTCGCCGGAGTTTTGGTATTTGAGCAATGGAAGATTCAGCCACTATGAACGAAGTATCTGTTAATGATGTTTACGGATCGTGTTCGGGACGAGGAACCCATATTCGTTGAAGCCGATCATGTGAACTCCCCGGACAAAACACAGTTGTGCGACAAAGAAACCTATGGAAGAAATACAGTTGATCTTAATCATGATGGTATCGAGAGTATACTTGCTGTTGTAAATTTTTTGTTTGATGTTCTTCCTTAACATCCTGTTTTTTTAAGTGTGTGTTGTATTTTTTTGTTTGATGTTCTTACGCAACACATTGTATTATTTAAGGGGTTGCTGTTTTATTTTTCTTGTTTGATGTTCTTACACATCAACTTGTATTGGTTAAGTATAGACTGCAGTTTGGCCCGTGAGGGTCACAGTTGACCCCTGTTTGCTGTTTGCTTCTTGCAAACTTTAATTTGGTCTCCATGCTTTTGTGCATTACATATGGCGCATGGCCAATGCTGTTGTGATTCTTGTTTGGGGCGTCACCCCCACTTTTTGTTTCTCATTAATATATACTATTTTGCCTTGCAAAAAAAAATTCAACTTGTATTGGTTAAGTGTTGCTGTACATTAATATGAATTGAACTGTCTGTTTGTTTGTATATTTTACGTGTTATTTTAAGTTTGTAATTTTTTGTTGTTGTTGTTGTGTATTCATGGTTTTAATTTGTCATGAATGAGATGATGAGATTTAGGCTTTAATCCGAAATATAGTTTTCACGTGCATTTTATTTTTGTTAATACTGTATTCAATGATACATTACCTGTTAATACTGCATTTTAATAGTAATAAAATTCATTTTATTTTTGTTCATATATTGTATTTCAATGATTCATTAGCTATTGATTGTAGTTTTGTTAACTGCACCTTTTTTTTGTTTTCTATAGATGTCATTGATGATGAGATTCCAGAAGATGTTGATGGTTCTAAGTATTTCATGCCTGATGTTCCTAGTGAATGCACTCCTAAGATTGGTGATTTTTCATCAATCTCATAGCAGCCGAAAGGTGTTATATGAATTACGTTGAAAAGGCTGGGTTTGATGTTAGGCTTTCTAACAAGAAAATCAATAGGCAAGGTCTAATTACAACCAGGTATCTTGTTTGTTGCAAACAAGGTATACCTATGCCTAAGATATATGATTCACTAGAATTTCGATCTGGGTCTCGCAAAAGACGTAATACTAACTTAAAAAGGACTGGATGTAAGGCTTGTTTTAAGGTTCATTTTGTCAAGGAAAGAAATAGGTATGAGGTTTATAGCTTTGTAGAGTGGCATAATCATGTCTTGTTGAGTGAGCAAGAAATGAGATTTTCACTTAGTAGTAGGACACTTACCTATGCGGAGCAAAAGAATGTGTTTCATTCATGTGCTAACAAGGTTGGTGTAAACAAAGGTCATAGAATTCGTAATGCTTTGATGGGTGGGGTTAGAAACTCGGGTGGAACTGTGAGGGATTATCACAATTATAGGCATGGCATGAATACGTTTGTTGGCAACAAGGATGCACATATGTTGATCAACACTATGCAAAATAGGCAACAAATATGTCCGGAATATTTTTTTGAGTATAAAGTTGACGGTAAAGAGTTATATGCTATTTTTTGGGTTGATGAAACTGCATGCATTAATTATCGTGAATTTAGAGACGTTATATCATTCGACGCCACATTCCGGACTAACATGTAAGTTATTATTTGCATTTTCCCTTTATAATTAATCTTTTATCATGTGATTGTATTGACTTCTAATTATATACCTTTATAATTAATTTCTTATTTGCATGTGATAGGCATGCAATTAGTTTTGTACCGTTTGTTGCCGTTGACAATCACAAGAAAAGTGTGGTTGTCGGTGCTGCTTTGATATCTGGTGACACTGCTCATCATTACACTTGGATTTTGAAGGCTTTTTTGAAGGCATACGGTAGACTGCCTGTATTTATAATAACTGATCAGTGCCTCGCGACGAAGAAGGCTATTCCTGAAGTTTTTCCCGAAAGTAGGCACCGTTTGTGCATGTGGCACATAATGAATAAAGTGGATGATAAGGTATGCATAACATTTTGTTTTTCATATTGTTGTGATTACATTTTTTTTATGTAGATGTATTTAATTTGTTAATATAAAATAGTACTATCATTTTATTTTCGTAGATTAGTGTTTATTTGAAGTTCAAGACGCCGTTTAAAGTGGAGTTGAATAATTTGGTTTGGGATGTGAATATGGATCCTTCTGTATTTGAGGCTTCCTGGAATGAATTGATGGAAAAGTATTCACTGGTCGGAGATTCATGGTTTGAGGAGATGTTCAATATTAGGGAATCTTGGATTCCGGCTTACTTCAAAGATTTTGCCATGTCTGGTTTGATGAAAACAACATCTCGATCTGAGAGCATAAATGCGTTCTTTAATGTGTTTCATATTTTTCACCATGATCTTATGTTGTTTCTTCATTCATTTGATAATGCAATTGATATCCAACGTAATGCTCATGCTGCTGATGAAGTTAAGATGAAATCGACCGTTCCTCGCATGGTGAGTCTAAGTAAGATCGAAGAGAACGCTGCATTAGTTTACTTGCGTACTATATTTTTCGATTTCCAAGAGGAGTTAAGTCAAGACATGAATACATGTATTTGGGAGGGTTTTGTTATTGTTGGTGGCACAAAGGTCTACACAATTAGTGAAGACATATCAGGTTACGACGAAGATACCAAATTCACGGTAATAAGATTTCTTTTAATAAGTATGTCTTCTTTATTTTATATATAGTATTGGTTTACTTAATTTTTTTTAGGTTGTTCGTGATTTTGATCTCGACACTATTGAATGCTCGTGTAAGCATTTTGAGCGTAATGGTATATTGTGCCGTCACATATTGAAGGTTTTGGTCAATGAGAAAGTGAAAATAATCCCGGATCGTTACGTGCTTCGACGTTGGAAATGTGATTTAATTCCAGTACAATGGTTACCTGCGAAGGTTCGATATGGTGAGGTTGATGGGGAAGTTGAGAAGTTAATGGGTGATGCCTACAAGTTGTTTGAGGGGGTTGTTGATCGATTGAGGAATAACAAAGAGTCATTGTCTGAATTTGTGAGCGTTCTTCAGAAATGGAATTCCGAAACTCATGTTGATGAACCCCAACCGAGTAAGAGAGAACGAAAAAAGTCCAACATTCAGGAATTCATGGGGGCGGCCAAAGTTGATGTCGTTCAAGTTTTACCTCCGACTGGTGTGCGCAATAAGGGTTGTGGTACTGGCAAGAGGTTGATTGGGATTCGAGAGAAGGTGGCAAAGAAGATGAAAAAGGCTAAGCGGGCTTGTCGTAAGTGTGGACAAAAGTCCGGGCATGATTCACGAAATTGCCCCGATGCATGATTTCCAGTTTAATTAGTTATTTTTTATTTTTTTAGTTAGTTTTCTTTCAGCAGTTAAGATGGATTATTTATTGAGCATATTTGCAACAGGTGTTTATCATTTTAAATTCATTATTACTAATGACATGCCTTTGTTTTAAAAATGAGTTAATTGAAGTGTTGGTTTTATTTATTCAGTATATTGTTTATTAAATTTTTGATAAATATTAATCATTACCTTCCTGATGGTCATTAAATGCACTCCGGCTGTGCATCACACCTCGTCGCCGATTTTACTCTGTTTGGGAGTTTTGATGTGTTTTCCACTCATTATCGTTTAAGTCTTCATCATATAAGATACCAATAACCTAACACTTCCACTTACACCTCATTAGTTTATTAGAAACCCTAAAGCTTCATTCATCCGTAACCATTTCGGTGTCTGCATCATCTGAATCAAATTCGAGTGAAGAAGTTTGCCCACGATCTTTTATCAAGATTATCATTGGTCATCACATGAGGCTCTTACACGATATTCATGATCTTAAGAAGGAGTTGAAACAGCTTCGTGCTGTTCATAAGGATCTTGTCGAGAAGCACGACAAGACTATGGAAGATCTGATATCAGCCTTGGCGGAGATTCAGTCGCTTAAAGCTAGCTTCAGCGCCGTTGATATGTACAATGTTCCGTAGATTTTATTGTATTCAAGTGTTTCCCCCCTTTTGTTCATATATATTAGTTTTTTGGTGAATGATATTTAGATATGGTGTAATGGGTGGGTTCTGTGAATGCAGTTCATGTGTTCGTTGACTAGGACCAAACAACTGTGCTTTTGGGTTTGATGAATGTGGGGTTACACTAGTTAATGTTTAGTAGGCCTTTTGTATTTGGATGATATATAATTTCAATGTTCATATGTCGAAGATTATGAATTTCAATGTTTGTATAGCTTGTGTTTTCAGAAAATTGTGCATGTAGTGAATATCCTATTCTATATATATGTAATAGCCTGCTAATTGTGTTGGAAGAGCATGTGATTGTGAGTTTGGGGATTTGCTGACATTCGGTAATTTGCATTAAATCTGTCTGACCTTTTTATGTACTCAAATGTAACAGATGAATATTTAGATCTGTTAGGTGAATCATATAATTATATTGTACATTTAATTTTATTGTTGGTAATAATGTGTTTTTTTGTATGTTCATAGGAATAATATTCATCCATGCATTGATATGTTGACAATATATGTGAAGTCAATAGTCAATTTAAAACCAATCACGTTAATAAAATTAAACACAACTAAACCAATCAGTGCAATTAAATCCATAAAAGAAGTAGTGTCAAGGTAAATTACATTGAATAATAGAGCTATCTTATTATGTATCATAATGTAGTGTTAGTAATTCATATAATTATGGCAAAACATGATTCAAAAAACTTAAGTATGTTATATTAATGCAATGGTTATTGTGTTATTGTTTTATGCGAATGCTCTTCTACGATAAAATTATAGTAAAATAGTCTTCGGTAGACAAAATAAACCAAAACACGATCCCAATTTAACATCCTCAATAGGGTTAAACAAGATTCCCAAAAAAATAACTTATCAAATCTGTCAAACCGATTGTCTAGGTGAAGCCCAAAACACAAAGAGTTTTTATCAACCTGAATCTGATGATCTTATACCTTAGGTGAGACGTTCCCACCGACTGTCATTGATCGCTGTACGGAGAACGTGGTTCCGGAGCTCGTCATTCATCGTGTAGAACCTTTGGACTTCCTTCGCCATTCCATCCTTTAAATTGTTATTTGCATGTAAAGTAATCTTTGAAACATACTTTTTCCGGAGATCTTCGAGTTGTGATTCCTGCTTCTGACTTTCATCTGCTAAACCGCATTTCCATTTTGTGTCGCCCATGAACGTCTCCATATGTCGCATTGTGAATACGCCACTGTCGTATGAATTATTAGTAGTCTGCCAATCTAATACCAATCTTTCCATCTCCACCTCTTTAAACAGTTGTGTAGCTGGATGCCGAACAACAATTAAAGGCTGTCGCATTACCTTCAGCTGAAAAACGCAGATTTGTTAAATGTATATTCTAGTTAATTTCAAAGATGTCGTGTATAAAATCACTAAATTCATGCTGACGCACCAACGTCTCTGGAATGTAAGAGTACTTCCTCAAAATAGCCTCATTAGACATTTCCTTCCATTTTCGATTGTCGACTATGATGAATGCTGGATTCTTCAGGTTTACCACAACTAAATAGTAGAAGCATCCATCTTTCATCAGAAAGAACACCTGCATTTTACGTGTAAGTTACTGTTATGTATAACCTGTTAAATATAATACACAACATAATCATATAACCATTATCAACTTACCAAATCATAATTTCGCATGCTAATAACTACTTTATTTTTCCTGCTAGATGTTGATAGGCTTTCTATGAACATGTCGTAATGAGTCTTCAGATCAAGGCATCTCATACTCAAAATTGGGTCCGCCTGTGTCAATGATTTTATGTAATACCCCGGGTAAGTTCGTTAGTTAAATTCTAGTTCCGTTAAATTTAATTAACTTTATAATTAATGTTTAGGGTAAATTTGGGTTAAATTATAAGTTTAGGGTGTGTTGGTCATTAGTGATTAGCTCAAGGACCAAAATGGTAAATAATGGTTTGATAATATCCATTAGACTATTCATATATTATCACAACTCAGAAATATCCAGATTAAGGTGTGTGTGTGTGTTTTGAGACAAAAGAAGAAGAAAGCTAGGGTTAAGGCTTCAATTGAATTGCTTGGAAGTGATTTAAGGTATGTTCCTTGTGTATTTTATGTGTGTAATTGTATTTAGAAGGTTTCTATCGGAGTAAAATAGTCAAATTCATGTCTGGTAATGAATCAGTCGATTTCTGGGTAGATTTTGGGTAAACAGTCAGAGGTTTCCGGATGAATTGAATGTATCCGGGTACTTTTGTTGATAGTGTCCGGATGATGTTCTAAAGGTGTCCGAACGAATCTTTTATCTGGGTAAGTCTCTCTTTTCAAAGGTTTCCGGATGATATAAGATACCGGATGGTATCCGGGTTACCTTGGTTTCCGGGTGTCGTCCGGATTGTTTATGCTGTCTAGGAAGTTGCGTTAGCCGGATTGTTTAAGTTATCCGGAAAGTCTTGTTGTCCGGATAGTTTTGTGGTATCCGGGAACTTTGGGCTATTTGGTCACTTTTGAGAGTTCAGATACTTTTGAGTATCCAGTAACCTGTGTTTTGTTGACTATTGGATACGGAATGAGTAAGGACTGAATATACTGTGAACTCGACTTAAGTTCGGGTTTGGGGGAAACATTTGAGGATAAGAGTTAGATAGATGTATCTAAAGTTCTTAGTCCTAATAAGTCTTATGTGTTCTATATGGTGAAAAGATACTTGTATCGAATTGTTTCAGATACTGTGAATTTGGAGTGAAAGCTGAAATGTTTTTGAGAAAGGATTGGAAGCGTTTTGATAAGCAAACAGGTGAGTTTTACTTTAAAACGTTTTTAAACTGGAATACATATATGTGTGGATTGGGAATGTGATAGATGGTGTGATTAAGTGTTTATGTTTGAAATATAATATATTGAGATATTGTATTTACATGAGCATTACACTATACGAGAATACGTTGGCCGGGCTTAGGACCGGTGGTGTTGGCTGTAATATTCGTACAACGGTGTTGGCTGTAATTGTCGTACAACGGAGTTAATTTATTAGTTGGCTTGCAACCAATTAATATGGCCAAGAGAATGAGACAGGAAAGTATATGGTGCATGAGTCATAATTGGTAATTGTATTTGTGTTATGTATATGATGGTTGTGCAAATGGTTTTAAAACTAACAGGGATTTTCTCACTTAGACCGCTAGGTCTAACCCTCATTTTGTTTTAAAATATGTATTCCAGGTCGTGGATCAAGTAAGGGCAAGTAAGAAGGGTAATCGGTAAATAGCTTTTGGAAGACGTATGTTTTTGAAGATCATGACATGTTTTACAGTTATAACTTTGTTATTAGTTATAATGTAATTTAATTAGCAAAAGGTTTGTAATGAATTATGTATTATGGGTATAAAGACTAAGGGACCGAATGTGTATTTTGATCTATCTTTTGAATGAACGGCGTTATGCAATATATGTTACTTGATGCTTGTTTGGGAATTCGGGTTGTTACAGGTGGAATCAGAGCCCTAGGTTAAGGGATTTAGGTATTCGTATCCGTACCTAGACTTAAACTGCATGTGAAGTAGGATGTCCCTAATAATTTTAGAAACCTTGGGATGTTAAATATAAAAAGGTAGAAGGAACATCATGTAAGGTAATTTCAGATTACATCTGGCCAGTGTAATTATGATCTTACAGGTACATGTTTGAACTGGAATACCTTGTTATATGGGGTATGTGCTTATGTGTATATTGACCTTGTTTGAATCTATAGAATGGCAAGTGGTACTCGACAAACGAATCGAGAGGGAGGAGGAAATCCTAATAGAACAAATCCAACAGTTGGGACAAGGGGAAGAGGGGGAGAAAGAGGTAGAGGCAGAACAGGCGGCCAAGTTCAACCGCGAGGTGCATAATTTGTTACGAGGGACGACTTAGCGGATGAAATGGGAAGATTACAGGCAAATATCCAAGCTATGTTCAACCGAACTCATAATACTGAAACAGAAATACCAGATCCTAGTCTGGAAGACGAAATGCCCATTACACCGACTGTTATACTGGTACCAAGAAAGTGTGATTACAAAATGTTTTTAAGTTGTAAGCCTCCAACTTACTAAGGAGATAGAGACCCAGTGAAAGCTATGAGGTGGCTAAAAGAGATAGAAGCTATCTTCAAGACCAGTAAGTGTGCTGATGAAGATAGAGTGCTATACGGAACAACAATGTTGAAGGCAAATGCTCTATACTGGTGGGAAGCTCTTATTTCTTCTGGAGGATCTGACATATATTCTACTTTCTCTTAGGAAGAATTCGTTATAGCTTTCAGGAAACCGTTTTGTCCCCAAGCAGCAGTTAAACAATTGGAAGGGGAGTTTATGAATTTGCAGCAAGGGAATTTATCAGTTCGGGACTATACCGCTCGTTTTCTGGAAAAGTCTCGTTTTGCGGAATACTACGTTGCCACGGAGGCAATGAAGATTGAAAGGTTTATCTTTGGGTTGAATTCAGAAGTCAGAAGTCTGGTGATTGCTAAAGGACCAGAAACTTTCTCAGCCGCAGTAGACGCCGCAGAAACCGTGGAACAGGATAAAGGGAGAAACGTTAATGATAAAGGTATGGGAAAAAGAAACTGGGAAGGACCACAGTATGATCCAAAGAAGTCCAGGTTTCAGAGGTTTGATAACCGTCCGCCTTTCGACCAGCGGAAAGACCTTGTCTGAAATGCAACCGTATCCACCAAGGAAATTGTCAAGTTGATCCTCGGGTTTGTTATAGGTGTGGGAAGACCGGACATGTTGCTAAAGATTGTCGAGTAACGCGGTTTTGTTTCTTATGTAATTCTCCGGATCACATTCAGTCTGATTGTCCGAGGGGAAGAGTACAGCAAGGGGGTACGTCGGGGAGACCAGCGGGTGTTAGACCAGTAGTACAAAGGCCAGAGCAACCAAAAGCCAGGGGCCGTGCATTTCAGATGACATCACAAGAAGCGGAGGAAACTCCGGATGTGGTTACAGGTACATTTTTAATAAACTCTACACGTGCTAAAGTGCTGTTTGACTCCTGTGCAAACTGATCCTTTGTGTCTCCTTCATTTGCTGGTTATATGCATTTAAAGCCTAAAGTGTTAGATCATGCTTTAATGGTAGATACTGCAAATGATAATCAAGTATCCGTTAAAGAGGTTTTTGATAGTCGTGTGATAAATATAGAGGGGTGTGGAGTACCTATTCAATTATTTCCTATAGCCTTGATTGAGTTTGATGTAGTAGTGGGGATGGATTGGTTAGCCGAGAATCAGGCTAACATAGTTTGTGATAAGAAGTTGATCAATGTTATCTTACCTGAGAGGGGACCGGTAGTGATTTATGGTGACCGTAGAAATCATCAGTCTTGCCTTATATCTATGTTAAAGCTCGTAAGTGTGTCAGCAAAGGTTGCCCGAGTTACTTAGCTTACGTGATAGATACTAAGCTAGAAAAGAATAAGTTGGAAGATATTCCTATTGTTAGTGAATTTCCAGAAGTTTTCCTCCCGTTAGACAAGTAGAGTTTGGTATAGATCTGATTCCTGGAGCCGCTCCTGTTGCTCATGCACCGTATCGTTTAGCGCCACCAGAGATGAAAGAAATGATGACGCAACTGCAAGATCTTTCCGATAAGGGCTTCATTAGACCCAGTTCTTCGCCGTGGGGTGCACCAGTCCTGTTTGTGAAAAAGAAGGATGGTTCGATGAGAATGTGTATTGATTACCGGGAACTGAATAAGCGCACGATCAAGAACAAGTATCCGCTTCCCAGAATTGATGACCTCTTCGATCAATTAGTTGGAGCTTGTTATTTCTCCAAGATTGAACTAGGATCTGGTTATCACCAACTGAAGGTTAAAGAAGAAGACGCTCTGAAAACTGCTTTTCGCACAAGGTACGGTCATTATGAATTTTTAGTAATGTCGTTCGGACTGACGAATGCTCCAGTTGCTTTTATGGATCTAATGAATCTGGTATGTAAGCCATATCTCGATAAATTTGTTATTGTATTTATCGATGATATCCTTATATATTCCCGATCCAAAGAGGATCACGCACAACATCTTCGTTTGATTCTGGAATTGCTGAAGAAAGAAAAGTTGTATGCTAAATTTTCAAAATCTGAATTCTGGCTACGGGAAGTTCAATTTCTTGGGCATGTAGTCTCCGAGAAAGGCATTCAAGTTGATCCGATGAAAGTAGAGGCAATTGAAAAGTGGGAACCGCTGAAAACGCCAACCAAAGTATGAAGTTTTCTGGGTTTAGCCGGCTACTATTGAAAGTTTATAAAAGATTTTTCTCGTATCGCTATGCCTCTCACTAAGCTGACCCGGAAGAATCTAAAGTTTGAATGGAAAACAGAGCAGGATGAAGCATTCCAAATATTGAAAGAGAAACTCTGTAGCGCGCCGATACTAGCATTACCTGAAGGTCCGATGATTTTGTTGTTAAAGTGATGCTTCCAAACTGGGATTGGGCTGTGTACTAATGCAGCGTGGCAAGGTTATCGCTTATGCTTCTCGTCAACTAAAGGATCATGAACGGCAGTATCCTACACACGACATGGAACTTGCAGCAGTTGTGTTCGCGCTAAAGATTTGGAGACACTATCTCTACGGTTCTAAATGTCAAATTTTTACCAATCATAAGAGTGTCCAACATCTTTTCGATCAGCGGGAATTGAATATGAGGCAAAGAAGATGGCTACAGCTGGTGAATGATTACGACTGTGAAATTCTTTATCATCCGGGAAAGGCGAATGTGGTAGCTGATGCACTGAGTCGTCAAGAAAGAAGTGGGACAATAAACGCCATTGCACTACGAGCTGAACTTCTACCTAGCATCTTTGACGAATTGAAGAAGTGTCAAGAGGAAGCTTTTCAAGAAGAACATTTGAAATCAGAACGGTTAGTGGGAATATCAGCATCACTCGTAAAAGATGATCGTGGGTTACTGTGTCTGGGAAACAGAATCTGGGTGCCTCGTTTGGGTGATTTACGTGATCGAGTACTACAAGAAGCTCATCAATCTCGTTTCTCTATTCATCCAGGTACGAATAAGATGTATAAAGATTTAAAACAATTTTATTGGTGGCCGGGAATAAAAAGAAGCATTGCTCAACATGTGGAAGGTTGTACTACTTGTAAGAAGGTAAAGATTGAACATCAAAAGCCGTTTGGTCAGTTGCAACGTTTAGAAATACCTATGTGGAAATGGGATCAGATTACTACGAATTTCATCACGAAGTTACCAAGGACTCCGAAGGGATTCGATGCCATTTGGATGATCGTTGACAGATTGACGAAGTCTGCTCACTTCCTGCCAATAAAAGAAACTTATTCGTTGGAAAAGTTAGCCAAGTTGTACATCGACGAAATAGTAACTCGACATGGAGTTCCAATCTCGATTATTTCTGATCGGGATAGTCGTTTTACTTCAAGATTCTAGAGGAGTTTTCAAAAGGAAATGGGAACGCAAATAAAACTAAGTACAACATATCATCCTCAAACCGATGGTCAGAGTGAACGAACAATCCAGACTTTAGAAGATATGCTACGGGCCTGCATTGTTGATTTTGGGGGATCGTGGGATAAGCATTTGTCGTTGATCGAATTTGCCTACAACAACAGTTATCATTCCAGCATACAAGCGGCACCGTTTGAAGTTCTGTATGGTAGAAAATGCCGAACGCCTCTGTGTTGGAATGAAGTGGGAGAGAAACAGTTAGCGGGACCAGATATAGTTCAGTTAACCGCGGATAAGATTACTCAGATTCGGGAACGATTGAAAGTGGCTCAAGATAGACAGAAAAGTTACGCTGACCGATGCCGAAAAGCGCTAGAGTTTCAAGTTGGAGATTTGTATTGCTGAAAGTCTCACCTTGGAAAGGAGTCATTAAATTTGGAAAGCAAGGTAAACTTAGTCCGATGTACATTGGACCGTTTTCAATTACAGAAAGAATCGGGGAAGTAGCTTACCGGTTAGATCTCCCGCCAGAATTAAGTCGTATACACAACGCCTTTCACGTATCGAATTTTCGAAAGTGTTTGGTTACACCGAATCAGGCCATATCTCTACCAGATATACAAGTTGATGAAAAGCTGAATTATGTGGAGGAACCTGAAGCCATAGTTGACCACAAAGTTAAAGTGTTGCGGAACAAAGTAATCAAGCAAGTAAAAGTACAATGGAGACACCATAGGGGCCAGGATGCTACTTGGGAATCAGAATCCGAAATGAGAACCAAGTATCCGTACCTTTTTGCTTAACCGAATTCCAGGACGTAATTCTTTTAAAGGGGAGATGATGTAATACCCCGGGTAAGTTCGTTAGTTAAATTCTAGTTCTGCTAAATTTAATTAACTTTATAATTAATGTTTAGGGTAAATTTGGGTTAATTTATAAGTTTAGGGTGTGTTGGTCATTAGTGATTAGCTCAAGGACCAAAATGGTAAATAATGGTTTGATAATATCCATTAGACTATTCAGATATTATCACAACTCAGAAATATCCAGATTAAGGTGTGTGTGTGTGTTTTGAGACAAAAGAAGAAGAAAGTTAGGGTTAAGGCTTCAATTGAAATGCTTGGAAGTGATTTAAGGTATGTTCCTTGTGTATTTTATGTGTGTAATTGTATTTAGAAGGTTTCTATCGGAGTAAAATAGTCAAATTCATGTCTGGTAATGAATCAGTCGATTTCTGGGTAGATTTTGGGTAAACAGTCAGAGGTTTCCGGATGAATTGAATGTATCCGAGTACTTTTGTTGATAGTGTCCGGATGATGTTCTAAAGGTGTCCGGACGAATCTTTTATCCGGGTAAGTCTCTCTTTTTAAAGGTTTCCGGATGATATAAGATACCGGATGGTATCCGGGTTACCTTGGTTTCCGGGTGTCGTCCGGATTGTTTATGCTGTCCGGGAAGTTGCGTTAGCCGGATTGTTTAAGTTATCCGGAAAGTCTTGTTGTCCGGATAGTTTTGTGGTATCCGGGAACTTTGGGCTGTTTGGTCACTTTTGAGAGTTCAGATACTTTTGAGTATCCAGTAACCTGTGTTTTGTTGACTATTGGATACGAAATGAGTGAGGACTGAATATACTGTGGACTCGACTTAAGTTCGGGTTTGGGGGAAACATTTGAGGATAATAGTTAGATAGATGTATCTAAAGTTCTTAGTCCTAATAAGTCTTATGTGTTCTATATGGTGAAAAGATACTTGTATCCAATTGTTTCAGATACTATGAATTTGGAGTGAAAGCTGAACTGTTTTTGAGATAGGATTGGAAGCGTTTTGATAAGCAAACAGGTGAGTTTTACTTTAAAACGTTTTTAAACTGGAATACATATATGTGTGGATTGGGATGTGATAGATGGTGTGATTATGTGTTTATGTTTGAAATATAATATATTGAGATATTGTATTTACATGAGCATTACACTATACGAGAATACGTTGGCCGGGCTTAGGACCGGTGGTGTTGGCTGTAATATTCGTACAGCGGTGTTGGCTGTAATTGTCATACAACGGAGTTAATTTATTAGTTGGCTTGCAACCAATTAATATGGCCAAGAGAATGAGACAGGAAAGTATGTGGTGCATGAGTCATAATTGGTAATTGTATTTGTGTTATGTATATGATGGTTGTGCAAATGGTTTTAAAACTAACAGGGATTTTCTCACTTAGACCGCTAGGTCTAACCCTCATTTTGTTTTAAAATATGTATTCCAGGTCGTGGATCAAGTAAGGGCAAGTAAGAAGGGTAATTGGTGAATAGCTTTTGGAAGACGTATGTTTTTGAAGATCATGACATGTTTTACAGTTATAACTTTGTTATTAGTTATAATGTAATTTAATTAGCAAAAAGTTTGTAATGAATTATGTATTATGGGTATAAAGACTAAGGGACCGAATGTGTATTTTGATATATCTTTTGGAATGAACGGCGTTATGCAATATATGTTACTTGATGCTTGTTTGGAAATTCGGGTTGTTACATTTTATATTTAACTACTTTATTTAATAAAATCGTGAACATTGATTAAACGTGTTGGTTAATTGTTTCATGCAAATTAATATACTTACCATGATATCAATTTTGAAGAAATAACGTCTCATTGAATCACGGTTTCTGAAGCGTTCCTCGTAGTTTAGTATCGATGCCCACGCGTTGATTACCGCTGGTTCTGCTTTAATGTTTATGACAGCTAACGTCTCCACCTATGATCGATCGATGTATGTCAACTCATCCGAATGAAAGACGTTGTCGCTAACAATAATAATGTACAAGTGTTGTTACTATTTTTTTATTCAAATATATCATTGTATTAAACTATAGATATGTAGATTACTTACAACTTGCTTCCGAACATAGCTGTTGTCCATTCATGAACTTTCTTGTCTTATGTTGAAATATTAAAGTCAACCACTAGGTTATAATATGGTGATTTTAGTTGTTCCCCAGGTTTCACCAGTCACCATGTTCTTCTATGAAATAGATTTGCATCGTCATGATCCTCATGGTTGTGTCCCCCTGTATTATCTTCAATGCAATCTGTCGCCTCTTGTTTGGGGTTAACAACACCAAAGATTTGGGTTGGAACATATGCTTGCCGTTTAGATTCATCACCTGGGACCATTTGCACAGGAATTGGATCCTTAATTGGGCTGAATCCAATATCAAATGTAGGTGCTTCATCGTGCATGTTTTCATCAATAATTTTCCCTTTTCCCTTGTTGTCAACTGCTGTGTTGAAACTTTTTCCAGACTACATGCTTACGCCACGTGGGATGGTCTTAAGAAGGCTGTCTCGCATATCAAAATTCACAGGTTCCTTAATATTCAATGATTTTCTAGCTTTTGATCGCTCCACTGATTCACGCATTGCCTCATCAACCTCGTTCACATAGGTTGGACTTTCCCATAGCTGGCCAAATGGGTCTTCAACGACTTGACTAAGTACGATAGCTGTTGATGGATTTGTGAAATCATTCTCACCGGATGATTTTTTTGTAGTCTTTGGAGTGTGTGGCTTGTTGAACATTGATTCCAATTCTGATTTCATACTCAGGAATTGTTCCTTTTCCCCGAACTTTAACAGTGCAACGGATATGTCGTATTCTGTTGCTTTCCTTATATCTTTGATACGACTGATTCGTCCACTGATTGTTTGAAAGAACACCTGTTATGTTGATGACAGTTGGTATCAATTATATTTAGTTCATTAAATTTGCAATAATTCCAATCCTGTAACTTTAAATAACCTTACATCTTTTGATGAGTTCGTATCCAATGGATGATCCGTGTCATCTATGAGATTTTTGGCATCCGGTTGGTTCACCTTACTTTTTAATGGTAGCAATCCAATGCCTCTGTCTTCTAATTCTGTTGCCTGTCTCTTCTTAAGCTGAAGTAAGTCCCAGACGGATGATGGTGGTGAGCGTTTTTCAACTTCCACACGGGTGCTGAATGTTGAGTGCACATAAAGTAACTACCAAAACAATAAAGTGTAAGTCATCTAAATTACCTTTTATTTATGTTGAATTATGCAGATTATTAAAGCTAATATTTATACCGTTTGGTTCGTTAGTGGACCGGTGTAGAAGCACATAGCGTTGTCTCGTCTCCAGTATAGTTTGCTTCCCCTAACCTTGTCGTACATGAACTTGCACCAGCCTATTTTTGACATCATATCCTCGTTGCATATCTTCGCTAGAAATTGCAAGTTACAGGTGCCCATGCTATTACACTCACACATCAGATTCACAAACAGTGCTAGGAAACTGCTAATGCCAAAAATCGTCCAGAAGGATAACTTAAGGTTGATTGTGGAGCTTAACAACTAAAGATAGAATCGTTCGACAAAGTGATGCGACAAAGACAGAAAATGTAAAAGAGACGAAAGATTTTGGTGACGCGGGAAAAACCTCAACGAGGAAAAAAACCCGCAGACGACTGTGGTGGTCGTCGCTGCACTATGATCGCCAAACATGGGCGATATCCTTATGTTTCGGGTGTCGAGAGTACAACGATTACAATACAAATGAAAGAAAGACTTTAAATGTAAAGTAACAAGCGTATCGAATGTAAAAACTGGTGTGTCGTGTATAGAAACTAAGTGTCGTGTATGTAAGTCGTGCGTCGTGAGCGATCAATTGAGAGAAAATTCTTTGCTTCGAGTGTTTAGTTCTTGGAGTTGTTTCGAGAGTTCCGTTGTTTCCAGATGTCCAGATGATGATTTTGCCTTTGTATTTATAGTCTTCGAGCGCTTTAAATGATTCCTTAAAAGCTTTATATAACGGTCGTAACTGACGCTGAGTTTAATGCTGTTAATGGTCTTCGTAGGTTATAGCCGTTGGTCATCAATGATATTGACCCTGCATTAAACAGTGAAAAAGTAACAGTAATATCGCATGTTAGTCGGTCGAGTGTCGTGAGTAACTTTCGATTTCAACTTTGGTTAGAAGATAAAGTGTTTATGATTTTATCTTATTATGGAAAAGTATAATAAATGTTTTCCTTGCTCTAGTCGTGGTCGAGACTGGTGAAATTTTACCCAAACAGTTTGCCCCCAAAAATTAAAAATGGAGTGCCAAATTCAAATTTCAAATTTATAAATTTTGTTGTCAGTCGGACGTCTAGGGTCATGACACGTGTCGAAAGTCGCTTTAGTTGCCTAGGAACTGGATCGGTCCAATTCCAACTGAATGGGAAGTCGAAAAGGGGATAAGATCGTGACGTCATGCTGACGCATGATCGTGCTAAACAACTGTAAGTGCCAGGTGTCGACGATATGTGTGGTCATACGAAAAGACACGGGCACGTGTCGATCATCGGGTGACTCGACCTGACACGATCGTTTACATAAATAGAGACCCACGATGGATCTTTTCTATTTTACGCTTCCAGGGGTTTTTTTAGAGAGAGATTTTTTCCTGATTTTTGTTGTTCTTCGTCAAATTCTTTCCAAACCTGCAAGAATCTTCGACTCGATTAGAAATTTCGAGGTTTTTAGGGCGCCTATATAAGGTACGAACCTTCATCTTTTGTAAGTCTGTCGCTAGAGAACTTAGGAAAAACTGGGATTTTTGGGTTTTTTCAGACTTGTAAATCTGCTTAACAGGCTTAGAAATGTCGACTGAGCCTATAAGTTCCATTTGAAATCAAGAGGATATCGACGACCTTAGAAGTCTAGCAAAAATCTCTGCGGGGATTACATTGATTAGAGCATGTCAGATTCGACCTGATATGTGTCCTGATGGGTTCGTCGTGATATACGAGTATCCTTTTAAGATAGGTTTTGAATGGCCCTATTCGCCTCTGGCCAAGGCATTCATGGTTGAATTTGATTTAGCACCGGCCCAATTAATGCCCCAATTATGGAGAGTCATACAAGTGATCGAGCGCCTTACCAAAAACTGGGAGTCTCCCATGAATGTGCGCGACCTCCTCTTGGCTTATCAAGTCAAGAAGGACGGATGTCGATGCTACAGCTTGTTCTCCAAGTATAAGGGTGATCGTACCCTGGTCTAGAAGACGGCTGTTAATGACCGTAAGTGGAAGACCAGGTACGCGTTTGTGCGTAAACCGACGCTCGACTCTGAGAGCGGCTGGATTAGGGCCGGTTGGAATATGTCGGGTGAGATTTTCTATCTTTTTGTTGCGTGTCGTATGTTAATTTCAACTTATTTCTAACCTGTCTTCTATGTGTCGATAGACATTAAGTTTGAGGACGTGAAGCCTTACGCCAACTCTCAAGCAAAGGTCGACGCATTCTTGGATTTCAGCGCTGTTGAGAGATCGTTTTTCACACGACATCTGGTGGACGACGAAGACGAAGACTTGGTGTATCTAGGAGAGAATCGGGGAGAAAAACATGAGGAGGAGGAAGAAGAGGAGACAGAGGAGAAAGAGGAAGAGTCGAGAGAAGAAGAAGAAGAAGAAGAAGAGATGACCGGTAAGTATACTTTATTCTTTTCTACTCGACCCCGATCTTCTCACTTATGTCTATCGTGTAACATTTCTCTCTTCTTTGTTTCCAGAGGAATCTCAGGTAAAGGTGCCGACTGTCAATACCAAAAGAGAAGCTCAACTTGAGCTTGCCCGTAAGGGCAAGGAAAAAAGGAAAGGGACCTCGACCACTGGGTCAGGGGTTTTAAAGAAGACCAGGATGACGATCCCGAGGGAACCGTCTTCAAGGGCTGATGACTCGTCGAGAGTCGTTATGCCTGAGAAGGGGAAGGTATCGGTCGCATCTCCTGTGAAGACGAAGACGTCTTCTGGTGCGATCGATGCGACACCTATCAGCTCGGCGCCTCCGGCAAAAACGGAGAAGTCCCTGTCTACCACGTCGATCCCTTCGTCAGACGACAAGGGCAAGGGTTATACGACGGGAGGGGCTAAGGTCACTACGGTCAACTTTACGTTGCCGTCGGATTTTATGGCCGATAATGTCCTAGACGGGACGAATCTGTTTCCTCATCTGGGGAAATATTTGCTCCCTTCTTTCAAGGAGCGTTTCGAGGGAGTCTCGGTCGAGGAGACGGGATCCCATGTCGCCGGACTGGCGTTTATGGTAAGTTTTTCTTTAAAAACTTGTGCTTCGATGCTTTTAATCTTTATCGGTCATTTTCCTAACATGCACTCTTATGTTTCACAGGCGTTCCAGTCTTCCCTTGCCTTGCACGCTGAAACGGTGAAGATAAGGGGTTTGGTGTCCTCTGCTCATGAGAGGGGGAATGTGGCATTGGACAGAGAGAAGGTCGCTTTAGAGCGTGAAGAGGCTACGTCCAAACGTCTCGATGAAGCCTTGAATGAGCTAGAGGTCATCGGACGTGTAAAGGATGAGGCAAACCACCGTCTGAAGCAGTCTTTGTCCATGATCGTCGATCAAAGGGATGAGCTGGATAAGATCAAGGAGTCTTTGGCTGCGAGTAAAAAAGAGGCTGAAGACTCCAAATCTAGGGTGACGAAGTTAGAGGATGAGGTGAAAGAGTTGAAGGACGAAGCGAAGTCTGTCTTCGCTTTTGCTCGATTCACTGTGCGGGCGGAGATTATGCGGCGACACCTGTTGGGCAAGAATCCTATGGCTTTGGCGTCGGACGAGCTTGCCTTTTTCTTGAGGGACGTCGGGACCGAAAGAGACCTCGACTCAGATGATGAGAAGGAGGTCGAGGAGGAGGAGGTGGACGAAGGATCCAAAGGCGAGGCCTCTGGCAAGGACGCGACTGATGACCCTCCTCAGTCTTAGAAAAAGGCTTTATTATTTTTTCTTTTTACTGCACGACCGTTGGTGGTTGAGCCTTTTTGGGATGTAAATGACCGATCATTCAATGGATGAAACTTACATATCTTTCGAACTTATGTCTTATACATTTTATGAATGGATACAATATCAATTGTGAAATTCATTAAGTACAGAAGTGAACAAGAGGACGTGCGACTTAGGCATCCATTGTAATACAACGATTAGAACATAAGTCATAAGACTTTTATACTTTTAAATCGTGTTGGCAAACATAAGCACATACGATCAAAGCATTCATTCAGAACATGAAATTCTTCTAAGTTAAAAAACTTAGATCGTGGGACCGTTAGACCTTATGATTGCACAATTAAGTCGTGCGATCTTGCGAAAAAGTCGTATAGTAGACTTAGCAATTGATGTCGTGCGATCCTGCGATAAAATAAGGTCAGAGGTTGGTCGTTGGCTAACCAACGACCCTCTGATGCTTAAGTCAGTAATCGTTATGACGAATAAAAATTGTATGAGAAAAGGAAAAACACTTAGAAGAAATACTTTTTCAAATGTGTCGCATTCCAACTACGTGGGACATCTCGATTGTCGAGGGTTTAGAGCCGGTAAGCACCTTTACCTACGACTTCTAAGATACGATAAGGACCTTCCCATTTGGTGGAAAGCTTACCAGGATTGAGCTCTTGAGTGCTTTGGAACACTCGTCGGAGGACGTAGTCACCTTCTTGGAAGACTTTAGCTTTGACATTCTTGTTGAAATATCGCTCGACCGCTTGCCTCTGCGACGCCATTCTGATCAAGGCTGGTTCTCTGAACTCTTCCAGGGCGTCGAGGTCATAACTTAAATCAACCAGGTTATGGTCGACGGAAGTATGCCTCGAGGTTGGGAGGTGGACCTCGACCGGCAAAACTGCTTCACAACCATAGACCAAAGAGAAAGGGGTTTTTCCTGTGGACGTGCGGGGTGTCGTGCGATTCTCCCACAGGACCGAAGGGAGTTCTTCGACCCATTTTCCCTTCGCAGCTTTTAATCTTTTCTTGGTCGAAGCAATAATGGTCTTATTGCTCGACTCAGCAAGTCCATTTGCTTGGGGATACCTGGGTGTCGAAGTCGTCAGCTTGATGTTGCGGTCTTCACAGAACTGTCGAGTCCTGCTGCTTATGAATTGGGATCCATTGTCGCAGACAATTTTGGATGGAATCCCAAACCTGCATATAATGTTAGTCTGGATAAAAGAGACGACTTCCTTGTCCCGAACTTGGGAAAAGGCAGCTGCTTCTACCCATTTAGAAAAGTAATCTGTAAGTACGAGGAGAAATACCTTTTGCCCTGGGGCAGGTGGTAGCTTGCCGACAATGTCTATCCCCCATCTCATAAAGGGCCATGGGATTAGTGTCGAATGCAAAGGTTCATAAGGTTTATGGGACGTACCTGAATGTCGCTGACAAGGATCACAGTTCTGAACATACCTGACGGCGTCTTGTCGCAGTGTTGGCCAAAAGTAGCCCTGTCGAGAGATACGATTAGCCAAACTGCGGCCTCTTGAGTGGTTGCCACACTCCCCATCGTGCATTTCTTGAAGGATCTTCTGAACTTGGCTTTTGCTGGTGATGCATCTTAGGTTTAAGCTTGTCGATGATCGTCGATAGAGCCTATCTCCGATCATGACATACCTGGATGCCTTGAACCTGATTTTTCGGGCTTCCATCTTGTCTTCTGGAAGTTGGTCGTGCATAAGGAAATTTCTGATGTCGCACGACCAATCATCTTCTTGGACTTCGATCTGGACGACATCGTCATTTTCGATGGACGACGTCGCTAGGTGGATCATAGGAATACTGTCGAATATTGGTTCGACTAGAGCAGATCCATGGTTTGCTAGAGCGTTGGCTTGAGTATTCTAATCCCTTGGAATCTGTTCAATAGAAAACGATCTGAATTTTTCTGATTTTTCTTTTGCTACCTTTAGGTACGCTGTCATATTTAAATCTTTGGCCGTGAATTCTCCATTCATCTGGTTCACGACCAAAAGAGAATCGCTTTTGACATGTAGTGCGGTTGCCCCCGAGTCGTGGGCGATATTCATTCCCATGACCAGGGCTTCGTACTCAGCTTCGTTGTTGTAACACCCTCAAAATTGGAATGAGCAACTAACTTTAATTTTAATAAATTAAACTAAAAGATGATAAAATTACTTCTACATATCATCCTTGAATATACCTCAAACTTTAAACATCACAAATTAAACAGCTAACAACTCTAGGCGGGTGTTACTTAACCCAAATAAAAGTTGCTAATCCCAAAAGTGCGGAAACTTCGCTAAGCATCTCACTTCCCGTGCACTCTACTAGCACTCATCACTTCGCAGTGTAGCTAAATTTATTCCCAACTTGAACCTGTTGCACATGCCGACAAATAAAAAGATTAGGCTAACGCCTAGTGAGTTCAAGAGTTTAAATCATGAGCAAATCATTTGATAAATCGACATCTTCAACTTAATATATGATTTTCTAAAAGGGTTTGTATAAAAGACATCGACAACCCATTTTTCAAACGCACACAATTTCTGAGAGGAAAGCTTCCAATGAAAATCGTTTCTCTGCAAAGGACTCAAATCCAAAATTCACTTCAAGAGTTAATTAATAATAATTTCTCAAATAATCACCACCGCGAATAAAACTCCAACAGTTAAAACATCCAATAAGGATGTAACATAAATCCGTGAAAACAATCCATATGCATGTAATATAACCTCAACAATGCGAATAAATAAAATACCCGAAAGCAACACCCTTCGGTGATGGGGGAGACCCGATCTCATCGAATGTGGCAAACACATAAATTAAACCACAATTAATAAACGTAAGTAAGCTTCTTGGATGTGGAAAGCAGATGACATCAACCAAACTAGGTCTTTAGTCAATCTTCGACATCAACCATACTAGGTCTTTAGCCCGTCTTAGACATCAACCATACTAGGTCTTTAGTCCATTTCCGGCATCAATCATACTAGATCTTTAGCCCATCTTTGACATCAACCATACTAGGTCTTTAGTCAATCTTCGGCATCAATCATACTAGATCTTTAGCCCATCTTTGACATCAACCATACTAGGTCTTTAGTCAATCTTCGGCATCAACCATGCAAGGTCTTTAGCCCATCTTAGAAATCAACCATACTAGGTCTTTGGTCCGTTTAAAACTACCAAGTTCAACCATACTAGGTCTTTACCTTGGAAACCCACCATCCAAAACAAGCTTACTTGACGTAAATATATACATAACCCTAAAAGAATAACTAATGCATTCAAATCATGTAAACATCAAATATAATGCAATTCATGCAACTCAAACCCCAAGCCCACGTCGAGCTTATTAAAAATTGGGCGAATGCCCTCGAGACTCAATCGAGTCCAAAACCGAGCCCTGTGCTCAAAAGATCTAAGACAATGCATATAACTCACTAAGGTTCATTAGTCCCAAAGGTACTAAGAATAAATCATCAAAACGGTCTTCACACATAAGACCAACACTTAAACCAACACGTATTCGAATAAAATGCAATTAAGCATATAACACATCCAAGACTCCATCTCGAGTCACTAAAACCGGCAAACACTCAAAAGACTCATTTGAGTATAAATCAAGTCTTTAAGGCCAACATAAATGTTTGGTTAAATACGTGTCACTCACACGGTTACGTAAACCCAAATGCATCGTTACCAAAAATCTTTATCTTTTAATTCCTCAATAGGCAATCGGCCCCAAAATAAAGGTTTACAACTTTTAAAACATTCACATGGTCGGATTGACCAAAATCCTCAACTCACACGTTAACACTTTAAAATGTGTCACATCCTAGTTATCACATAATCACAAAACACTAAAAGTGTATTTTGACCAAATAACCTTCACTTATGCAATAAATTAACAAAACCTCATTCACTCGTGATTTATTCATCAATCACTCAAAATCCCTAAATGTGGGTGTTTTTGCAAGATTTGTAAAGTCCAACACTTTGATTAATCAAAACCCACTAATTAACTCAACAAGTGATAATTTCATATAAAGCACACAAATACTTTAAAAGAAACATTTTGGCATGTACAAAGTTTTCACAAAGCAACTTGAACTCACCTTGCTAGATTAGGCTAAATCTAGTTTTTCCCAAACGTATGCTCCTTTGAAGAAGTCCGAATCTTCAAGTTCAAATCTTCCAAAAACCTAAATCCACAATTTCCAACCATAAATAATTATCCCCAAACACTTAGAATCACTTCCCCCAACATCTTATATCAAAATCTCCATTTTGACCAAAACCCCAAAGTTAACCTAACTTCTCCAAAATCATCCAAACCGAATTTGAAGAGACAAAACACTAGGAGATCATCAATGGAACATTTATAACTCATATGAAAGTATAGAAGCTAGGAGGATGAACTCACCACTTAGGTTTTGAAGAAAACCTAGAAAACCCCAAAAATCTCTAGTGTTGTGGATGAAACTTGCTCTTGCATCAATAAATGAAACCACTAGCATAAAATGGAGAAGTAATACATTAATCTCCAAGAAAAACCCCAAAATCGGTTAGGGTTTGTGAGGAAGGAAGGAAAAACGATTTAGGAGAGAAAGGAAAGAGATTTGAGAGACTTACCACCACCAAACACCCTTGAATCTTCCTATGAACTTCAAAACTATTTCTAGATCCTTGAAGAGCTCTCAAAATCGGAACCATAGCAACTTGAATGACCAAAATCGGAGTTGAAATGAGAGAGATATGAAGAAATGAAGTTTGAGGGCTAAAAATCTCGTATTTATGCTCAAGGTACCCGACGGCTAAAGTGACGTGCGAGAGTGACACAAGTGTCACTTTCGATGGGCACTTTCGCCGGGCTCAAATAGCTCTCGGTACAAAACCGGCGAGAGTGACACAAGTGTCACTTTCGCTGGTCACTTTAGCCGAGATTGAAAGTTGTTTTGGCCCTAACTTCTTCGTTATAGCTCCGTTTTCGCTCCGGAAAGAACCGTTGAACTCGTATTCGAATTCCTCATCCAACAAGACCATAAAATCTAGGATTTAATCCAAAATCCTATTTTCATATTTTTCTTAAAAGATCGATTCCACACTGATTCGATATTGTACTTATCCGAAAATTACGGGTGTTACAATCCTCCCAACCTTAGGATGATTTCGTCCTCAAAATCTACATCCTTTTCAACCCAAGGCTAACTGACTCAACGCCGAATATAATATATCAGTTCCTAACTGGGACCTAAATTCTCTCCACACAGTCTATAAAGACAAATCCTCGAACAATTGCTTATCAACAAAGCCCCTTCACGTACAATGTACTTATGTCCGGGAGAATACTCCGAGAACTGGAATAATTCCTAGTCAGACGACTTCAGTTGTCTCCCAACCTTAGATGTTCCATACATCCCGACAACGAATCCCGACTCTAAATCAATCCGTGTCCACTCGCTCTTAATTTCACCAATTAGTCCACGGCTTGATTACATCTAAAATCAACGAACCTCCAAATCTAAGGTTCTCACTGTCGAACCGGCACTTACCTCTAACGAGTCCCACTAGACTCCAATACCGACGGTCGTCACTGACTTATCAGTTACACCATTCCCAAAACACGTGTAACTCCGATCATCTAGTCGACAACTACTTTTACCACAAGCAGAGAGTCATCCCGCTAAACCGTTCGTCACAATCGAACTTAAGTTCATCATAACCGATACCACCATTTATCAAAATTGGACTACATTTTCCAATCACACTAGTGGTCCTTGGCCTCGAACTCCAAAATTTGACACCTAGTCACACCACCAAAACTCGACTCATCACATAGTTCCACACACGAGTTTCATTCCTCAAATAGCCCCACCAATCCATGTTCATCCCCACGGTCTAAAGGGTCCTACACGACCTTCACGCAATACAGACAACCCAAGACAAGGTTGCCGAAGTGAACGGTTACCAAAACACTAATAAGGGACACCGCAAGTCCCACCTTTTTGTTGTTCATACGAAATGATTCATCCCCGCAAACAACGTCATACGGCTCACGACAATCACACGCGTTAGAAATCCGATCTTTCATCGAAAGGTTCTACACGCCCTCACCCCTAACTGGGGTTGCTCAACCTCATCAAGCCTAAAGAGTTCAAGGTTTTCAAGTGACAGACTCAATAAATATGTCAATAAAGTTTTCACTAGATTTTTCAACACAAAAGTTTTTATACTAACATCATATACGTACAAAAACTTACCACTACTCAGCTAGTGGATGCACAAACATGGAGACACTCGTCCCATGTATGAAAAATAATTTTTGAAAACCTTTGCATCACAAATTAGTTTACTACCGAAACGTAAAAACGTACTCAACAACCTTTAAAACGAACCACCAGGGTCCCATCATGAATTTACTTATGCCTCATGCGCAAAGTAAACTCCGACATTTTAAATAGTGTCTAGCAGCCTGTTTATACGAACTTCAAAAAGATTTACACGACATCGATTTCCAAAATTCTCTTTTTAACTATAAAACGACATGAACCGCAATTCATTAACAACTTTGCATATGATAGTTTGTTCACAGAGACACGAAGCAAATCATCTACACACCTTGGTTAAAACACGTCATGATCTAGGCCATCTCCCAGATTTTTTAAATCAAGTAACAAGACATTTTCATCATTTGGAAATATCAGTTTAAACATCGAAAAGAAATCTCAAATCAAAATTTTGCATGCCAATCTGCGACACTTTCTTAGTAGTCATTCTGAAATGGTATAGCACATACCGGGTAGTCAATACTAATTTCTCAAAGTAGAAGTTCATTGACTCAAATTCCAAAACCTCTCATTCAGTCGTATAACGACAAGTAAATAAAATCTTTTGACCGGGCTCGCACACCTCAATTTGTTTTTCTCAAAATTTCAGAAAACCATACGTACACATAATTTGATTGACACACCAAATAATTCAAGTCAACTTTAAACCTCAAACCACACAAGCGATGCACACTAATGCCTTAATATAGTGGCTACAAAACTACTCCTGTCAATCAATCAATATAGTGCATGTGCGAGAAATAATACCAACAATGTCAACAAATGAGAGTGCATAAAACAAAACATTAGAGATGTACTATCATGATGCTCTTATATGCCTTACTCACGCCACGTATAAATTAATTTGCACATCTAGCAAGTTGCAACAAATATTCTACCACAATCCTCAAAAGAGAAGCCACGCGGCATTAAAACTCCAAAACTACTCTTTTTGGTGCAATACGACATAAACGCATTTTTTTAACAAAATTCGCACGAGGCGCAATACTCACTCTAACCCATGTATTAACGCACACAAGCATTCAAGTTATGCACACAATAAAGTGTCACCCATGCACCGTAAAACATCGTAAAACGAAACTCGGTCATACTTCACAAAGCTTCCATAAAACTCAATGGAACTCAACCGCATCAAACCAATTAAATGGTGTCAAAGTCTTCGTTTTCAATAGACAACTCGCATAAAACCACGCTATGATCGAATCATACAAATCATAAAACCTCCCTTTTTGTTACAACACAAAAGTAAAATGACACTCTTTCATCAAGACTCGCAAAATCGAAATTCCCATTAAAGATCAATACTAAAACAAGGGAACGTAACTCTCCGTCCAAGCCTTAACACATGTGGAGGAGATCCAACGTTAAGGTCGCAAGTCGCGGTTACTTATCCAAAATCATAAACGACATTAAAACATGGACATCACAACATTCGAAAGTAGTAGTGGACGACTACAAGGAATACAATAAATCCCAACCAGGTTCACAACCGCCTGTCGTAAAATAATTTCATGCATCTTCCAAAATCATAGTTTAAAAATCTTGCGTATGTCAAACTTTTTCCCAGATTTAGCAGTACCGTCCATCCGACGATTCGAAACATAAGAAATAATCGATGCAATTTATCTTAAAAGCAAAATAAATTTCGTGCATGCATTTTGTCGGCACCTCAACGTCTAGGTCACATTCCTCCAATTTCTCCGATCACACTATTGTCATCCGGATTGACCAAAATCCTCAACTCACACGTTAACACTTTAAAATGTGTCACATCCTAGTTATCACATAATCACAAAACACGAAAAGTGTATTTTGACCAAATAACCTTCACTTATGCAATAAATTAACAAAACCTCCTTCACTCGTGATTTATTCATCAATCACTCAAAATCCCTAAATGTGGGTGTTTTTGCAAGATTTGTAAAGTCCAACACTTTGATTAATCAAAACGCACTAATTAACTCAACAAGTGATAATTTCATATAAAGCACACAAATACTTTAAAAGAAACATTTTGGCATGTACAAAGTTTTCGCAACACAACTTGAACTCACCTTGCTAGATTAGGCTAAATCTAGTTTTTCCCAAACGTATGCTCCTTTGAAGAAGTCCGAATCTTCAAGTTCAAATCTTCCAAAAACCTAAATCCACAATTTCCAACCATAAATAATTATCCCCAAACACTTAGAATCACTTCCCCCAACATCTTATATCAAAATCTCCATTTTGACCAAAACCCCAAAGTTAACCTAACTTCTCCAAAATCATCCAAACCGAATTTGAAGAGACAAAACACTAGGAGATCATCAATGGAACATTTATAACTCATATGAAAGTATAGAAGCTAGGAGGATGAACTCACCACTTAGGTTTTGAAGAAAACCTAGAAAACCCCAAAAATCTCTAGTGTTGTGGATGAAACTTGCTCTTGCATCAATAAATGAAACCACTAGCATAAAATGGAGAAGTAATACATTAATCTCCAAGAAAAACCCCAAAATCGGTTAGGGTTTGTGAGGAAGGAAGGAAAAACGATTTAGGAGAGAAAGGGAAGAGATTTGAGAGACTTACCACCACCAAACACCCTTGAATCTTCCTATGAACTTCAAAACTATTTCTAGATCCTTGAGGAGCTCTAAAAATCGGAACCATAGCAACTTGAATGACCAAAATCGGAGTTGAAATGAGAGAGATATGAAGAAATGAAGTTTGAGGGCTAAAAATCTCGTATTTATGCTCCAGGTACCTCGACGGTTAAAGTGACGTGCGAGAGTGACACAAGTGTCACTTTCGCTGGGCACTTTCGCCGGGCTCAAATAGCTCTCGGTACAAAACCGGCGTGAGTGACACGCGAGAGTGACACAAGTGTCACTTTCGTTGGTCACTTTAGCCGAGATTGTACCGAAAGTTGTTTTGGCCCTAACTTCTTCGTTATAGCTCCGTTTTCGCTCCGGAAAGAACCGTTGGACTCGTATTCGAATTCCTCATCCAACAAGACCATAAAATATATGATTTAATCCAAAATCCTATTTTTCATATTTTTCTTAAAAGATCGATTCCACACTGATTCGATATTGTACTTATCCGAAAATTACGGGTGTTACAATCCTCCCAACCTTAGGATGATTTCGTCATCGAAATCTACATCCTTTTCAACCCAAGGCTAACTGACTCAACGCCGACTATAATTTACCAGTTCCTAACTGGGACCTAAATTCCCTCCACACAGTCTATAAAGACAAATCCTCGAACAATTGCTTATCAACAAAGCCCCTTCACGTACAATGTACTTATGTCCGGGAGAATACTCCGAGAACTGGAATAATTCCTAGTCAGACGACTTCAGTTGTCTCCCAACCTTAGATGTTCCATACACCCCGACAACGAATCCCGACATTAAATCAATCCGTGTCCACTCGCTCTTAATTTCACCAATTAGTCCACGGCTTGATTACATCTAAAATCAACGAACCTCCAAATCTAAGGTTCTCACTGTCGAACCGGCACTTACCTCTAACGAGTCCCACTAGACTCCAATACTGACGGTCGTCACTAACTTATCAGTTACACCATTCCCAAAACACGTCTAACTCCGATCATCTAGTCGACAACTTCTTTTACCACAAGCAGAGAGTCATCCCGCTAAACCGTTCATCACAATCGAACTTAAGTTCATCATAACCGATACCACCATTTATCAAAATTGGACTACACTTTCCAATCACACTAGTGGTCCTTGGCCTCGAACTCCAAAAGTTGACACCTAGTCACACCACCAAAACTCGACTCATCACATAATTCCACACACGAGTTTCATTCCTCAAATACTCCCACCAATCCATGTTCATCTCCACGGTCTAAAGGGTCCTACACGACCTTCACGCAATACAGACAACCCAAGACAAGGTTGCCGAAGTGAACGGTTACCAAAACACTAATAAGGGACACCGCAAGTCCCACCTTTTTGTTGTTCATACGAAATGATTCATCCCCGCAAACAACGTCATACGACTCACGACAATCACACGCGTTAGAAATCCGATCTTTCATCGAAAGGTTCTACACGCCCTCACCCCTAACTGGATTTGCTCAACCTAACCAAGCCTAAAGAGTTCAAGGTTTTCAAGTGACAGACTCAATAAATATGCCAATAAAGTTTTCGCTAGATTTTTCAACACAAAAGTGTTTATACTAACATCATATACGTACAAAAACTTACCACTACTCAGCTAGTGGATGCACAAACATGGAGACACTCGTCCCATGTATGAAAAATAATTTTTGAAAACCTTTTCATCACAAATTAGTTTACTACCGAACCGTAAAAACGTACTCAACAACCTTTAAAATGAACCACCAGGGTCCCATCATGAATTTACTTATGCCTCATGCGCAAAGTAAACTCCGACATTTTAAACAGTGTCTAGCAGCCTGTTTATACGAACTTCAAAAAGATTTACAGGACATCGATTTCCAAAATTCTCTTTTTAACTATAAAACGACATGAACCGCAATTCATTAACAACTTTGCATATGATAGTTTGTTCACAGAGACACGAAGCAAATCATCTACACACCTTGGTTAAAACACGTCATGATCTAGGCCATCTCCCAGATTTTTTAAATCAAGTAACAAGACATTTTCATCATTTGGAAATATCAGTTTAAACATCGAAAAGAAATCTCAAATCAAAATTTTGCATGCCAATCTGCGACACTTTCTTAGTAGTCATTCTGAAATGGTATAGCACATACCGGGTAGTCAATACTAATTTCTCAAAGTAGAAGTTCATTGACTCAAATTCCAAAACCTCTCATTCAGTCGTATAACGACAAGTAAATAAAATCTTTTGACCGGGCTCGCACACCTCAATTTGTTTTTCTCAAAATTTCAGAAAACCATACGTACACATAATTTGATTGACACACCAAATAATTCAAGTCAACTTTAAACCTCAAACCACACAAGCGATGCACACTAATGCCTTAATATAGTGGCTACAAAACTACTCCTGTCAATCAATCAATATAGTGCATGTGCGAGAAATAATACCAACAATGTCAACAAATGAGAGTGCATAAAACAAAACATTAGAGATGTACTATCATGATGCTCTTATATGCCTTACTCACGCCACGTATAAATTAATTTGCACATCTAGCAAGTTGCAACAAATATTCTACCACAATCCTCAAAAGAGAAGCCACGCGGCATTAAAACTCCAAAACTACTCTTTTTGGTGCAATACGACATAAACGCATTTTTTTAACAAAATTCGCACGAGGCGCAATACTCACTCAAAACCATGTATTAACGCACACAAGCATTCAAGTTATGCACGCAATAAAGTGTCACCCATGCACCGCAAAACATCGTAAAACGAAACTCGGTCATACTTCACAAAGCTTCCATAAAACTCAATGGAACTCACCGCATCAAACCAATCAAATGGTGTCAAAGTCTTTGTTTTCAATAGACAACTCGCATAAAACCACGCTATGATCGAATCATACAAATCATAAAACCTCCCTTTTTGTTACAACACAAAAGTAAAACGACACTCTCTCGTCAAGACTCGCAAAATCGAAATTCCCATTAAAGATCAATACTAAAACAAGGGAACGTAACTCTCCGTCCAAGCCTTAACACATGTGGAGGAGATCCAATGTTAAGGTCGCAAGTTGCGGTTACTTATCCAAAATCATAAAAGACATTAAAACATGGACATCACAACATTCGAAAGTAGTAGTGGACGACTACAAGGAATAAAATAAATCCCAACCAGGTTCACAACCGCCTGTCGTAAAATAATTTCATGCATGTTCCAAAATCATAGTTTAAAAATCTTACGTATGTCAAACTTTTTCCCAGATTTAGCAGTACCGTCCATCCGACGATTCGAAACATAAGAAATAATCGATGCAATTTATCTTAAAAGCAAAATAAATTATGTGCATGCATTTTGTCGGCACCTCAACGTCTAGGTCACATTCTTCCAATTTCTCCGATCACACTATTATCATCCGGATACTCACGCATCTTAACGCAAAGTGGAAGGTCACATCGACTAACCCCACATTTCTCCTCGAATCAAGTCACTTCAATAAGTCTACGTCTCCAATCCAACTATCAAGTCTGACCAGAACGGTCTACTTAATACAATCAATCATGCTTACCGCCACTCCAAATGGCAAATGCTAAAGTCGTCAACCTCTTCTAACGACTATTCGCTTAGAACTCCTTCACTACCCCAACGATCATCACGCTAGAGTTGTCCGAGTACTCTCATGTAACCGGTAGGTTCACCATAACACTGGCCAGGTACAATTATGAACGAACCGTACATGATCATCCTTGCTACTCTTGACGTGACTCCTCGTTTCTAGTGACCCCAACAACTTCCGAATATCCTATCTTTGAGTGCCTAATGGTGCAATCTCGCTCTCCTTTACTTAAAACAACGCTAGTTTGAGTCTAGGTATTCAACAATCAACACCTAATTCTATTAAACTTATGCTCTGATACCAACTTGTAACACCCTCAAAATTGGAATAAGCAACTAACTTTAATTTTAATAAATTAAACTAAAAGATGATAAAATTACTTCTACATATCATCCTTGAATATACCTCAAACTTTAAACATCACAAATTAAACAGCTAACAACTCTAGGCGGGTGTTACTTAACCCAAATAAAAGTTGCTAATCCCAAAAGTGCGGAAACTTCGCTAAGCATCTCACTTCTCGTGCACTCTACTAGCACTCATCACTTCGCAGTGTAGCTAAAGTTATTCCCAACCTGAACCTGTTGCACATGCCGACAAATAAAAAGATTAGGCTAACGCCTAGTGAGTTCAAGAGTTTACATCATGAGAAAATCATTTGATAAATCGACAACTTCAACTTAATAAATGATTTTCTAAAAGGGTTTGTATAAAAGACATCGACAACCCATTTTTCAAAAGCACACAATTTCTGAGAGGAAAGCTTCCAATGAAAATTGTTTCTCTGCAAAGGACTCAAATCCAAAACTCACATCAAGAGTTAATTAATAATAATTTCTCAAATAATCACCACCGCGAATAAAACTCCAACAGTTAAAACATCCAATAAGGATGTAACATAAATCCGTGAAAACAATCCATATGCATGTAATATAACCTCAACAATGCGAATAAATAAAATACCCGAAATCAACACCCTTCGGTGACGGGGGAGACCCGATCTCATCGAATGTGGCAAACACATAAATTAAACCACAATTAATAAACGTAAGTAAGCTTCTTGGGTGTGGAAAGCAGATGACATCAACCATACTAGGTCTTTAGTCAATCTTCGGCATCAACCATACTAGGTCTTTAGCCCGTCTTAGACATCAACCATACTAGGTCTTTAGTCCATTTCCGGCATCAATCATACTAGATCTTTAGCCCATCTTTGACATCAACCATACTAGGTCTTTAGTCAATCTTCGGCATCAATCATACAAGAACTTTAGCCCATCTTTGACATCAACCATACTAGGTCTTTAGTCAATCTTCGGCATCAACCATGCTAGGTCTTTAGCCCATCTTAGACATCAACCATACTAGGTCTTTAGTCCATTTAAAACTACCAAGTTCAACCATACTAGGTCTTTACCTTGGAAACCCACCATCCAAAACAAGCTTACTTGACGTAAATATATACATGACCTTAAAAGAATAACTAATGCATTCAAATCATGTAAACATCAAATATAATGCAATTCGTGCAACTCAAACCCCAAGCCCACGTCAAGCTTATTAAAAATCGGGCGAATGCCCTCGAGACTCAATCGAGTCCAAAACCGAGCCCTCTGCTCAAAAGATCTAATGATCATTTATCAATAGCAGTTCATGCAAATGAAATGCATCTAACTCACATCATGCAACACACACTCCGAGGCATGATAATCTCACAACCCCTTCATTGCCACCTTCCCAATGAAGTCAAATCATATATGCATCTATATGTACACGTATATACAACTCTTTTATAACTCGACAATGCATATAACTCACTATGGTTCATTAGTCCCAAAGGTACTAAGAATAAATCATCAAACGGTCTTCACACATAAGACCAACACTAAAACCGACACGTATTCGAATAAAATGCAATTAAGCATATAACACATCCAAGACTCCATCTCGAGTCACTAAAACCGGCAAACACTCAAAAGACTCATTTGAGTATAAATCAAGCCTTTAAGGCCAAAATAAATGTTTGGTTAAATACGCGTCACTCACACGGTTACGTAAACCCAAATGCATCGTTACCAAAAATCTTTATCTTTTAATTCCTCAATAGGCCATCGGCCCCAAAATAAAGGTTTACAACTTTTAAAACATTCACATGGTCGGATTGACCAAAATCCTCAACTCACACGTTCACACTTTAAAATGTGCCACATCCTAGTTATCACATAATCACAAAACACTAAAAGTGTATTTTGACCAAATAACCTTCACTTATGCAATAAATTAACAAAACCTCATTCACTCGTGATTTATTCATCAATCACTCAAAATCCCCAAATGTGGGTGTTTTTGCATGATTTGTAAAGTTCAACACTTTGATTAATCAAAACCCACTAATTAACTCAACAAGTGATAATTTCATATAAAGCACACAAATACTTTAAAAGAGACATTTTGGCATGTACAAAGTTTTCACAAAGCAACTTGAACTCACCCTGCTAGATTAGGCTAAATCTAGTTTTTCCCACACGTATGCTCCTTTGAAGAAGTCCGAATCTTCAAGTTCAAATCTTCCAAAAACCTAAATCCACAATTTCCAACCATAAATATTTATCCCCAAACACTTAGAATCACTTCCCCCAACATCTTATATCAAAATCTCCATTTTGACCAAAACCCCAAAGTTAACCTAACTTCTCCAAAATCATCCAAACCGAATTTGAAGAGACAAAACACTAGGAGATCATCAATGGAACATTTATAACTCATATGAAAGTATAGAAGCTAGGAGGATGAACTCACCACTTAGGTTTTGAAGAAAACCTAGAAAACCCCAAAAATCTCTAGTGTTGTGGATGAAACTTGCTCTTGCATCAATAAATGAAACCACTAGAATTAAATGGAGAAGTAATACATTAATCTCCAAGAAAAACCCCAAAATCGGTTAGGGTTTGTGAGGAAGGAAGGAAAAACGATTTAGGAGAGAAAGGGAAGAGATTTGAGAGACTTACCACCACCAAACACCCTTGAATCTTCCTATGAACTTCAAAACTCTTTATAGATCCTTGAAGAGCTTTCAAAATCGGAACCATAGCAACTTGAATGACCAAAACCGGAGTTGAAATGAGAGAGATATGAAGAAATGAAGTTTGAGGGCTAAAAATCTCGTATTTATGCTCCAGGTACCCGACGGCTAAAGTGACGTGCGAGAGTGACACAAGTGTCACTTTCGCTGGGCACTTTCGCCGGGCTCAAATAGCTCTCGGTAAAAAACCGGCGAGAGTGACACGCGAGAGTGACACAAGTGTCACTTTCGCTGGTCACTTTAGCCGAGATTGTACCGAAAGTTGTTTTGGCCCTAACTTCTTCGTTATAGCTCCGTTTTCGCTCCGGAAAGAACCGTTGGACTCGTATTCGAATTCCACATCTAACAAGACCATAAAATCTAGGATTTAATCTAAAATCCTATTTTTCATATTTTTCTTAAAAGATCGATTCTACACTGATTCGATATTGTACTTATCCGAAAATTACGGGTGTTACAGTTGTTGGTGGTTTTGAAATCGCATCGAACGGAATACACCATCTTGCCCCCCTGTGGTGACTTTAAGACGACGCCTAGTCCTGAACCTCTAACGTTGGACGATCCGTCGACATGTAAAGTCCAGGGTACGTCGTCGTGAGTCGTCACAGTAGACACTTCGAGCTCTGCTTCTTTTTCCAACTCAGGACTAAAGTCGGCGATGAAATCTGCCAATGCTTGCGATTTAATTGCTTTCATGTGCTTGGAATCGATGTCGTAACCACTAAGATATATGCTCCATTTCGCTAATCGACCTGTCAACTCAGGTTTCCTCAAAACGGACTTAAGAGGAAAGTTAGTCACGACAGTAATAGGATGTGATTCAAAATAATGTCGCAATTTCTTTGCGGCTGTTACTAGTGACAAAAGCAACTTTTCCATTGAGGAATACCTGGTTTCGGCGTCCAAGGGAGATTTACTTACATAGTAGATCGGCAGTTGCTGCTTTTCATCTTCTCGTGTTAGGATGGAACTTACTGCATTTGGACTAACAACTAAATATAGCTGCAAGACCTCATGATCTTGAGGCTTCGACATCAAAGGCGGTGGCGTCATGTATTCTTTCAGTTTTTGCAGTGCTTGTTCATGATCGTCGGTCCAGTCGAAGCCTTTATTTTTCCTGAGGACGTTGTAAAATAAATTACATCTATCTGAGGATCGAGAGATAAACCTGTTCAGAGCTGCCACTCGACCAGTGAGCTTTTGGACCTCTTTGAAATTTCTAGGAGATTTGATCTCGATAACAACTTTGATCTGGTCGGGATTAGCCTCGATTCCCCGACGAGTGACCATGTAGCCCAGGAATTTCCCAGCACTGGCACCAAAGGAACACTTCGTCGGGTTGAGCTTCATGCTATACTTCCGAAGGATGTCGAACGACTGCCTCAAATGCTCGACGTAGTCGACTGCCTGCTTTGACTTGATGAGCATGTCATCGATATAAACTTCCATAGTGTCGCTAAGATGATCCTTGAACATCTTATTCACTAGACGCTGGTAGGTAGAACCTGCATTTTTTTTGTCCAAAAGGCATAACCTTATAACAGTAAATACCTCGGTCTGTCATGAATGCAGTTTTCTCCTGGTCCTCGATGTGCATCAGGATCTGATTGTATCCAGAATAAGCATCCATGAACGTCAATAGTTCATGTCCTGCTATCGCGTCGACCATGGCATCGGTATGTGGCAATGGAAAAGGGTCTTTTGGACAAGCTTTGTTGAGATCTGTAAAATTGATACAGACCCTTCATTTGCCATTTTTCTTCTGAACGACCACGACATTCGCAAGCCAGACGGGGTACTTTACTTCTCGAATGTTCCCTGTCTTGAGGAGGTTGTCGCCCTCGTCATTTATCACCTTACTCCTTTCAGGAGCAAATTTCCGCCGCTTTTGTTTGATAGGTTTAAATGACGGGTCGACAATGAGATTATGGGAAATGACACCACGGTCTATGCCGACCATGTCCTCGTGCGACTAGGCAAAACAATCGACATGTTCCTGCAAGAAAGATATTAGCTTGTCTTTAAGGCAGGGATCGAGGGACGATCCTACAAAGACTTTCTGGTCAGGCTTGCTATGGTCCAGGACGATTTCCTCCAGGCGATAGTCGTAGACTGTCCCAGGAGCATCTTGTGCACTCTCAAGCATCCCATGCATCTGGGCAATGATATGTTCTTGGTTTCCGTTACCTGCCATTTTTCCTCAAAAAGAGAAGAAAGGAAACTCCAAGAAAGCGTTAGTAACACGCACGTTTGTCGAAGATTTTCCCTAGATGGGGTCCCACGAATGGCGCCAAACTGTTAATGCCAAAAATCGTCCAGAAGGATAACTTAAGGTTGATTGTGGAGCTTAACAACTAAAGATAGAAATCGTTCGACAAAGCGATGCGACAAAGACAGAAAATGTAAAAGAGGCGAAAGATTTTGGTGACGCGGGAAAAACCTCAACAAGAAAAAAACCCGCGGACGACTGTGGAGGTCGTCGCTGCACTATGATCGCCAAACAGGGGCGATATCCTTATGTTTCGGGTGTCCAGAGTACAACGATTACAATACAAATGAAGGAATGACTTTAAATGTAAAGTAACAAGCGTATCGAATGTAAAAATTGGTGTGTCGTGTATAGAAACTAAGCGTCGTGTATGTAAGTCGTGCGTCGTGAGCGATCAATTGAGAGAAAATTCTTTGCTTCGAGTGTTTAGTTCTTGCAGTTGTTTCGAGAGTTTCGTTGTTTCCAGATGTCCAGATGATGATTTTGCCTTTGTATTTATAGTCTTCGAGCGCTTTAAATGATTCCTTAAAAGCTTCATATAACGGCCGTAACTGACGCTGAGTTTAATGCTATTAATGGCCTTCGTCGGTTATAGACGTTGGTCATCAATGATATTGACCCTGCATTAAACAGTGAAAAAGTAACAGTAATATCGCATGTTAGTCGGTCGAGGTCGTGAGGTTCGTTACGACGGTCGAGTGTCGTGAGTAACTTTCGATTTCAACTTTGGTTAGAAGATAAAGTGTTTATGATTTTATCTTATTATGGAAAAGTATAATAAATGTTTTCCTTGCTCTGGTCGTGGTCGAGACTGGTGAAATTTTACCCAAACAGTTTGCCCCCTTGAACATGAATCCATCATCTTTCGTCTCTAATATGTAATCCATTACATGCTTTGGCCTTATGGATTTCTTCTTAATTTTTGCTCTCCATTGGGGGGGTGATGTTCAACTTCATTTCTACGTCATCTTCTGCGAGCAAGTCAATACCCCCGATTGGCAAGCCAAGGATTTTGTTCACAGATTCAACAGTTATAGGTATAACGTCATCCTGAAGTGTAATCACCATTTCCCCCGTATCTAAGTTATCTACCACATAGTATCCTAATTTCGAAGGAACCCCGTCAACTTTCATACCAAGAATTGATTCTAAGCCCAGCTCTTTAACTGCCTCCTTCTGTTCCATGGTCAATCCAAAGATGGTGTCATGTAAAGCACGTGGGGAGGTTCACGCCCTCAGTACATCAACTCCAACTCTTGTAGTATCCTCTTCATGAATCTCATCATCTGGTGGGTTATTTTCGTTGTTATTCTTTTCTGGTTCTTCCATCTTCGTCGAACATTCACCCATGGGTTACATTCATTATGTTACGTCGCTATTTTATAGTCGGTATGTTATTAGTTATTTGGGGCACAAGTCCGTATTTTTTTAATGAATATAGTTTTGATGTATACCTTTTACTTTTTGTTCAGCTGCCAAATGTGAGTATGGAGTTTCCAAGTTTATGACATTCCTGGTATGACTCCTTGTAACCCTCGAGGAACTTCCGATCTCAATCCTTGAACCTGTTTAAAAAAAATCCCGATTAGTTTGACGATTGTTAATATGTGGTGGGACAACAGATTTCAGTCGTTTGTTAATCTTACTTTTGCTGCATGTTGTGTAGTGTGTTTGTCCCTTTTCATGATTAGGGATAGTGGGGCCACCTGAAAGTTGAATCACCAACATTTGTCCTGTTATTAATGTTTTCCAAAAAAGAGTCATGTATGTATAAGTTTAATTTAACATTCATGTTTTCGATTTACCTTCATTGATCTTTATTTTTTCATAAGAATCTTTTACGGACAGTTCTTGTAATAAAATTTCCACTCCTTCTATTGTGTTCAAAAAATCCAAATAAAGTAATCAACTGTTCGTTAGAACATGGATTCTACTTTAAGTTTGTGAAATATCATACCTGTCACTTTCTCATCTACAGAATCATAATATATGCTTATTCCTCCGATATCTGCAGGCCAATAAATAAAATAATCAATGTTTTCATATGTAAGTTGCTATGTATTCATAATCATTACCTTTGTGTTTTCTTCCTCTTCTTTTTGTGTTTGTCTCTGGTGATGGGGTGTCCAGGACCATTGGGCCCACTACACCTGTTTGTCCCCAACTCAATCAAATAATTGGGCTTAGCTTGTTTAAGACTCCGTCCATTGTTAAATAAGTATATGCTTATACAAAATATAATTCATATCATATAAGTATTAGTTTCTATACGCTTATGTAACTTAGGCTGGTGGGGTAAAAAGTTATCATGAATCATGTTTGGCAGATATATTGATGCCATTCATTATTGCAATATTTTGACATGCAGATATGCTACATTCATGATTAGCACGGTATTAATATGGGATTCATGAATAATCAAAATATACTCCTGATCTCCCACATTCATGATTAACATGTTTTGTGAATTACAGCAACAATGACTTAATTTCCTTTTTAATCTTCATGAATGCACACTAATTCATTCATGTTTACATGAGTGAAGAATGTGCTTGATTGACAATCATTTTCGTGTATGCAAACATATAATCATTATAAGAAAGCACCATGCATATAACAACAAATTACTTATCCTGTGTTATTCATGAATGCCCTATTTTTCCATGCCCATCTATTGCATTCATCATTAGCATTTTTAGGGAATCACATGAATAATCGTTAAGCTATTCCCCGATACTACTAAACAACAAAGTCTCCTATTTAAAAATAATTCTTATCTGTCCACTAGCTAGTTTATGTGTGCAAGAGTCAACCATTTTTATTTATTTCCATTATTTAACACATTTATCGAAAAGACTACCCAACAAGTTGTCCTTTTCCAGAATAAAAAGTTTTGTAAATTGAATCTTAACAAAAAAAATTAAAACTTGGCAACTAGTTAGTGTAATCTTCAAATGTTGGCGAATAACATGATTTTTTCATGTTACTTATTAACTTTATTCACTTAATTTTAAAGCCTAAATATGTTTATTTCATTTATTTTGCAATCTTACAAATACAAAAACCCTAATCCTCAGAGCAAGCGGGTTGCATTACCTTCATCCTCGCTTTTTAGATTCTTCAAAGGTGTTTGACGGTTAGGTGATTTTATCCGTCTGTCTTCCATTTTTACTTGAATATCTTCTTCCAGATCTACCTCAACAGGGTTGTCGGCCGTGTTTTTGAAATTCTAGAAAGAGGTTTTGAGTCGTATCCTTTCGCTGGGGCGTCTAACTGTAAGAACCCTAAATCGTTAGTGCGTAATCGACAATCGTACAATCATGAATCGCCGGAATTTATGAGATTACAGAATGTTACCTCTGTCGGGATGCATGTTCTTCTGTTTGTTCTGATTTCAGTTGAAATAGGTCGCCGATGAGTATTCAGAATGAAGATCGAACTGATTATTGTCAATAAAAACCGTCTATAATTCATCTGCGATAAAGATGAAACCAGAATCTCTGAAAATCGGCGGTCGCTTTTCTTAACATTGCCACCGGCATCATTTGACGAAATTACCCTTGAGGCGTGTGGAGATTCATTTAAAAAACCAAGAAATGAATCATAATTACAAGATTGCCACCGTCCTTATATTGACCGTGGATTTAAAAATTGGAAGGATATGATTGGTTTGTAAAGTTTGCATGAATGGTGTGGTTTGCAACGGATACCTCCCCTATATATATATATATATATATATATATATATATATATATTATCTGAATTCTGAAATACAATGTTATAACACATAATGGATACTACAAAACTGATTGTCTGATTATTGATTTCTAACACACCCCATCCACGCACCCTATGAAACACATGAAAACTAATTATTCTAAATTCAAATACCAAGGCATTGTTTCACAAGAAAAAACTAGCTTATAAGCTAGCTTATTTTCTAGGTACATGTTTGGATAACCATAAACTAGCTTTTTTAAAATGCTAATTGGAGTAGCTTTTTCAGTAGTTTTTTATGAATATATTTCAATATTGCCCTCATTAATATTAATTATTATTTATTAAATATTATTATAAATAAATATTAATTTTTTAATTTAATTATTATCAACTAATATTAACTGAAAATTATTAAATTAAATTTTAACTATATATTGACATATTTTTTTTAATTATTTAGAGTTATTCTCAATCATATAAATTATTTTTATTTATTATTTAATATAATCAATATACTTATATTATTTGATTTTTTTCATATTGTAAGTAACGATTATTTAAATCATAAGTTAATATACATTTTTTTTCTAAAACTTGTTTTAACAAATTCAAAATTTATAGTTTATTTGTAATAATAAATTTTAAATTCTTTTTATTAACATTATATATTATTTAATTTTTCTTTACTACATTAGTTTATTAATTAACAAATTATATTGTTACAAATTTGTTTTAAATATATAATTAAATATTGTAATTGATATTTTTTTTGAAGATGTCTTTTTTGATCATTTTATAAGTTAGTTTTGTCAAACGTGACTTCTTCATCAGTTAACTTAAGCTACCGACTAGCTTATAAGACTATGTTTTGCAAACTAGCTGATTAAGAAGTCACGTTTGACAAAAACTAGCTTATAACATGTAAAATGACCAAATAGAGAATTTTCAAAAAATTATCAATTACAATATTTAATTATATAATTAAAACAAATTTATAGCAATATAATATATTAATTTATACAACTAATGTAGTAAAAAAAATTAAATAATATAACATGTTAATTAAAAGAATTTAAAATTTATTATTACATATATACTATAAACTTTGAATTTGTTAAAACAAGTTTTAGAAAAACCATACATTACTTTATGATTTTAAATAGGGAAATTAATTTAAATGCCCAAACTTGACTTCCAACTTACAAAAATACCCAAAATATCTTCCAGTTTGCCAAAATACCCCGCGTTCCCGCGATGGGCCCCACGATCGCGGACCAGGCCCATGTGGCCCGTGATTTGCACCCGCGATGGTCCCGTGATTGGCCGAAATTTACAGTTTTGGCCCCTCCCTCGATGGGGGCCGCAATTTGGGGCGAAATTTTCATTTTTGGTCCATTTTTCATATTTTTTTGCATTTTTTCTGTTTTTCCACAATTATTGTACTTGGAAGACCAAATTGTGATTGCAATTCACTGGCTTGTTTCATCAATGTTGAATTATTGTACTTGGAAGACCAAATTGTGGTTGCAATTCATCTTCCTCAATTAAATTTCATCCATAAATATCAGTAAAATGCAATCCATAATCATTCATCCATTCCATTGTGGCTGCAATTCACATCCATTCCATCCTTCTTTCATGCTTTCTTTCTTCATCATTTCAGTATTTTCTTTCTGAGATACTACTAAAAAATGAGTTCATCTGTTGCAAAAGCTAAGCTATATTTCTGTTACGACGGTGAATGGGTGCAAGACAACAATGAGTGAAATTTTGCTTATAAATCTAAGCACGGTGTAAAACTGCCAGTAAACTTTACTCATCAGAAGTTTGTTGCATACGCCATGCAAAAATGTGGAATCGACCCTTCTGCTGTTTGCAAGTTAGTGTTTAAAAATGGTGATGGGTCAATTGTGGAGTTATCCAACGATGGAGATATCTCTGGTTTTCTGCACTTTGCAGCCCAGTCAGAAAGACCTCCATCACTTTTTGTGTATGCCGATTCATCGGTGCGCGATGAAGGTGATGACGATGACGATGACGAAGACGAAGGTGACGACGAAGACCTCCAACTGGAGAAGCCTGATTCTCAATTTTAGGCGTCCTACGAGCCAACAGTTTATTCGGATCATACATATGGTCTTAACGACTGTTATCCTGATTTTGTTTCGGAGACGCAACAAGAAGAAGAAGAAGAAGAAGAAGAAGAAGAAGACGAAGAAGGACGTTTTGCTAGAGTTGCTGATGACGAAACCCATGTTTTCACAATGGGTAGATCTGATATAGACAGGTCAGGTACCGATAGTGATGAGGACGAAGAAGGAGGAAAATATACCCCTAGTAATAAATCATTTAGTCAATTAAATGACCTTTTTGATATGCCTCCTATTTTTCCAACCCTAGATACCCATACACAAACCTACGAACCTGCACTTTATAATCGCAGTTCAAGGATACAAGTAGGTGAAATATTTGATTCGAAGGATGAGTTGACCACACATCTAGGAATTAAGTTCATAGAAGAGTGTTTCGAAAGTAACACGAAGAAATCCGACAAAACCAGATACGAAGTTGTATGTGGGAGAGAAAATTGTAATTGGAGGATGTACGCGAGTTTCGTGGGCTCTAAAGGAGGGATGTTTGTCATTAGAAAGTTGCACGAAGAACACACTTGTACGAGGACCCAACTGAATCCCAACCACCGACAAGCCAACAAAAGGACTTTGGGTGCAATACTGAAAGGCAAATTTGTTGATGCTAGCAGGGCATTTCGTCCAAAGGACATCGTCAACGATATAAACTAGCAGTACGGGATCACAATTGGTTACCACCAAGGTTGGCGTGCGCGATGCAGGGCACTGCTAATGGTCAGAGGCACTCCCGAGGAGTCGTATGAACGACTCCTTGCTTATTCATATAATTTGGAGCTGCAGAATCCAGGTACAGTTACCAAGATAAGGACCGATTCAAAGGGGCGTTTTAAGTTGTGCTTCGTTGCTCTTGGACCCACGGTACGTATATTAACACTCCATATGTTTACACATTATAAATTATAACATTTACAAAGGGAAACCACCTACATTTTTGCAGATCCGCACATTTCTGGCAAATCAGTGTCGTGTCTTGGTAATAGACGTTGGCCATTTAAAGGGGCGTTACTTGGGCATGATGTTCCTGGCGGTTTCCATGGACGGGAATAACAACATCGTGCCCGTAGCTTTCGGAGTAGGCAAGTCCGAGACCGGGGAGGAGTGAACTTGGTTTATGTCCATGTTGAGTCAATCTATCGGAGACCCGGAAGGGTTGGTGTTTATGTCTGACAGGGCTGCTTCTATAAACGCCGCAATCTCTGCCACGTACCCAAACGCCCCTCACGCCTTATGTTGTCGACATTTGGAGATGAACGCTAAAACCAAGGACAGGCGTATTACAACTCACCACACCGTCTATTGGAAGGCATGCAGAGCGTATACGGTTCGGGAGTTTAACCGGTACATGAATGCACTACGAGTTACTGCCAAGGATGCAGCACAAGTTATGGACGATGTTGGACCGGAGAGGTGGTCGATGGCCCATTTTACTACACAACATTATGACATTCTGACCTCCAATAGTGCAGAGTCGGTGAACGCATTCTCCCGTTTTGCTCGTAGATTACCGATTGTACAACTTATGGAGTACTTCCGGACCTTTCAACAAAAGTGGTACCAACTTCGACGCCGAAAAGGAGGTGAGATGCGTAATATACTCACACCAAAGACGGGGGAGATAATTCTCCTCAGGGCGGGAAAGGATTCAGCATGGAGGGTAAGCGAAATAGGGTATGGGAAGTACTAGGTTCGGGATAACCATGTTGACGCGATTGTCGATATGACCGACCATGTTTGTTCATGTTTTCAATGGAAAAAATCTGGGTTACCGTGCGGTCATGTCATCGTTGCTGCAAGGCATATGGGTCGTAGAGATTGCAGCGACTTGGCTGTAAATTTATTCACATCCGAAACTTTCTGGGCAACATACCGGGAGGTAATAAATCTAACTGGACCCCCTGAATCATGGGTGTCTCCACCCGACCCCCTTCCGCCATGCTATCCACCGTTAAACACTAAGAACAGAGTCGAGAGACCAAGAAAGAACGATCGAAGTCCATCACGTGGTGAAGGTCCGATACAGCGAAAATGTACTCGGTGCCAAGAAGTAGGACATACTCGTGGAGAGTGTCCAACTCCCGCCCCTTCAAGCGTGCCAAGGAGTAGACGTTCAGTCAGCCAACAAAATAGCACGCATGGCCCGTCGGAGCTTGAACCACACGGAAGTATAAGATATGATAGCGTTGATCTGAATTGGGACGATAAATCTTGTAGGCTTAGTGCTCTTGTTTTATATATAACATGATTTTATCTACTTTATCGTCCCGTGTAATTTATCAAACATAAGTGATCTACGTTGTAATTTAGCAAACATAACGGACCGAAGTTGTAATTTAACAAACAAAAGAGACCCAAGTTGAAATAAGGGACCAAAACTGAAAATTTTGGCCCCAAATCGCGACCCCCGTCGAGGGAGGGGCCAAAACTGTAAATTTCGGCCCAATCGCGGAACCATCGCGGGTGCAAATCGTGGGCCACGTGGGCCTGGTCCGCGGTCGCGGGATCGCAGGGTATTTTGGTTAAACGAGAGAGATTTTGGGTATTTTTGTAAGTTGGAAGTCAAGTTTGGGCATTTTAATTAATTTCCCTTTTACATAACCATTACGTACAATATAAAAAAATTAAATAATAATAGAAAAGATAAATAGTAATTGATAATTAAAATATATTGATTAATATTAAAATCAAATAACAATAATTTATATTATTAACAATAACTCTAAATAATTAAAAATTAATATCAATGTTTAATTAAAACTTAATTTAATAATTTTCAGTTAATATTAATTAATTAATATTTATTAATTAATTATAATTAAATTAAAAAATTAATATTTATTTATAATAATAATTAATAAATAATAATTAATATTAATAAGGGCAGTATTGGAATATCCATAAAAAACTACTGAAATACTACTATACGTAGCGTTTCAAAAAGCTAGTTTATGATCATCTAAACATGTACCCAGAAAAAAGTAAGCTTTTTTCTTGCCAAACAATGCTTAAGTTATCAGCCAGCTTATCAGTTAGTTTGGCAAAAAAATAGTCTTATAGCATACACAATGGTATGTATTGGGGGCTTTGAGTTTTTTCATGTAAAGAGATGTATTTTAGGGGTGAGCAAAACCCGACCGACCCCGATTGGTCCGAACCCGAAAATAGACCGAACCCGAATGGTCCGAACCCGAACATGGTAATCGGGTAAATCGGATCGGGGCGGGTGGGGGATTTTTCAGGCCGAACCCGCCCGAAACCCGAACTATATATATATACATTTTTTCTTAAATATTATTTATATTATATATATATATATAAGTTGCTGCGACTGTATATATTGCTGTGTATATATATATATATATACCTCTACCTGCTGTGTATGTTGTGTGTGTGACTGTGTGTGCAGTGTGTGTGTGTGCAGTGTGTGTATGCATATATATATATATATATATATATATATATATATATATATATATATATGTTGCTGCGGGAGATAGAGAAAGAGAGAGACTGTATATATACCTGTGTATATATATATATATATATATACTTATATATATTGCTGCTACCTGCTCTGTATGTTGTGTGTGTGTGCAGTGTGTGTGTACAGTGTGTGTATATATATATGTTGCTGCGAGAGATAGAGAAAGAGAGGGACTGTATATATATACCTATATATATTGCTGCTACTGTTGTGTATGTTGTGTGTGTGTGTGCAGTGTGTGTGTGTGCAGTGTGTGTAGAATTGCAGAAAGTTTGATCGAAGAAGAGTGCAGTATTGAGGGAGTCGCAACCCGAAAAACCCGATCCGAAAACCCGAACCCGATCCCACCCGAACCCCGATCCCCGAACTATAGTTTGGGCGGGTTTCGGGTTCCACATATCCCACCCGAAACCCGATCGGGTGGTGGGTTTTCGGCCCCGACCCGCCCGAATGCTCACCCCTAATGTATTTCATTAATGAGATGTCAAAACGTTTTGATAAGAATTAACATATTCTGTACCTTTTTTTCTCTCTCTCTCACTATCTATCATTATATATATATATATATATATATATATATATATATATATATATATATATGCCTAATCAAATGAGAACTATGTAATTTGTGGTAACTGTGAGATCCAATATTAACCACTCATTTAGTTTAACTAACTTTATTTTTTTGTTAAATATAAAAGGGCAATTTAGTAATTTGGTGTTTTTGACAACTCATTATCTATTATAATAGGAAAGTAATTATCACAAATTCTTTAGGAGATTTGTGTTTTCTTTTGACTATGGTTCTCATTCTATATTTATTATGGATATAGTCCCTATGGTATGCAATATATTGTGGCTAGGGTCCCTCAACACTAACATCGTTAAGTTTGAAATGTTTAAACTTCAATTTTGGTCCCTATGGTTTATTGAAATCTTTGAAAGTGGTCCGTGTGGTTTATTATTATTTTTACATTTTTCCTTTAAAAACTAATATAAATATAAATATTTTTTAGATAATATTTTTAATATATATATATATATTAATATATATTAAATATTCATTAGATAATATATTTTTATTTTTTAATAATATTTATATTTATATATATATAATATAAAATATATAATTATATTTTATTAATATATATAAATAAGTTTTTATATTTTTAATATTTTTAATATATATATATATATATAATTATGTTTTTATTAGTTTTTAAATGAAAAATATAAGAATAATATTAAACCAAAAGGACCACTTTCAAAGATTTTTATAAACCATAGGGACCAAAATTAAAGTTTAAACCTTTCAAACTTAACAGTGTTAGTGCTGAGGGACCCTAGCCACAATATATTGCATACCATAGGGGACCATATCCATAATAAACAAAGAATGAGGACCATAGTCAAAGAAAACACAAAACCACAAGGGACTAAATCCACAATTCACTCTTAACAAAATTATATATTTTTTCAATTTAAACCAAAATTCCAACACACACTCTCTCTCTTCCACTCAACCATTGTTGTCGCCTCAAACTCTAAAGAACATCACTGTATACAAGACTCCGACTCCTGCATGCTTTTTTCCTTCTATATCGAATTCCCGAGCAACCATCACCATTGCCGTGAAACTTCGACAAACACTCGCGTACAAAAAAACTTAAGCCTTCACATGGTTTTCTCCTCTCTCGATCTCACTACCAATCAACCGTCACATGGTTTTCGGTTTTCTTTGGTGCCCTTCCTTTCTCCCTCAATTGATATGCCAAAATGATTCCAGATCTTGATGGTTCCGGTAAACATCTCTGGCCAACATTTTTTGGATTGTGGGTTTGATTTTGATTTTAGATTTAAGGTATCACAGTGGGTATGAGTGGGTATCACAGTGCATCTTGTATATGTTTATTCGATTTTTTTGGGGCTGATCTGGGTTATCACAATAGGTATCACAATGTATCATAGTAAGTTTCTTTCTTAAAGTTTAGAATTATTTCGTTGTTTACAAAGTGTATCACAGTGTATCTTCGTTGTTTATAAAGTGTATCACTGTGTATCTTCGTTGTTTTACGAGAGTATCACAACATTTCTTATTTATTTTCGTTATTTTCGATGTTTACGTAAGGGTATCACAATACGTATCACGTATTTTCGATGTTTACGAAGTGTATCACAGTGTGCATCATGTATTCGCCGTAATAATGTTCGTCAAAGAGGGGAAAGAGGAGACAGGAGAGAGGAGAGAAGATATTTCTAAAATACCTAAAATACCCTTTAATTAAAATTTAATCAAAATTAACAAAATTAATGATTTCCTAATTATCCTCTGATTGTGGTCAAGATTGGATTGTTAGCCATATCTTCTATATTTCTTATCATCCATTGACGACTCAAAGTTTGGATCAATCTTTCTCAAGTCACGATATGGGTGATTCAGATGGACCTCCTGCAAAACAGAGTATGATGAAATTGTTAATCACATCAGAAAATGAAGAAGACATCGATTCATATGGGATTGATGATATAATAGACGGAAACGGGAATTATGCGGTGTCGGGCGAACCTAATGTTCACGATGTTCTTGAAGATATATCCGGTATTGTTAATAATTTTTCTAAATGTCAGACGCCTAGTACCGTCACATATGAACATTTGATTTGCTTCATAAATTAGTTTTTGTTTCCAAGTAGTCATGTTCATATGTGTTACATATGAACGTTCAAAAAAACTTAAAAAACCATTCCAATGTTCATAAGTGTTAAACAATGTTCATAAGTGTTATACGTGCACTTACGTTTGTTTGCTTCCAACACATATGAACTTCATTCATTTTTATTCCACACTACGTAATATTAAATGTTCATATGTGTTACATTACAGAAAAAAAACAAAATATACAATGTTCATAAGTGTTACAGTATTATTAAAAATCCAAATATACAATGTTCATATGTGTTACATTATAGCAAAAAATACCAGCTATACAATGTTCATAAGTGTTATACGTGCATATTATGTTAATTCATGTTCATAAAACTAATATAATTTTACTTTTGTTTATTTGTTTAGAACACATATGAACATCATTCATTTTTATTCAACAATACGTAATATTAAATGTTCACATGTGTTACAGTTTACCAAAAAAATACCAAATATACAACGTTCATAAGTGTTACAGTAGTATAACAAATAACACAATATTCATAATCTTCCATAACTTTTTTGATGATCGGCCTCTTGATTCGGAGTGGAAGACGATGGGATGAAAATCGAATTTGATATGCTGTCATGAAAAGTGGGTTTTTCCATATAAGATTTGATATGCTGCCTTCAAACCCTTCCATATAAGATTTTTCCAATCAAAGAATTTAATAATGGTTTGACAAAATTGCCCTTTTCACATGTGTTTTGAACTACCGGCGTGTTATTTTCTAATGGTTTTATTAATTAATTAAGATTAAATGACATCCATAGATTAAATAGATAACGGATGAGATCGGTTTCACACGGTTAACACTAATTACTTGGTTAATACAAGAAGGGGACCCTATATATATATATATAATATATATATATATATATATAGAGGCGGGTTCATACGAGGAGCGTACCTATTTAAGAAAACGTGAGGAGCACCGTCCATGTACAAAATCATATGTGATTCACAACACAAACCGCGGGACAAGCCGCGCGCTTTCGCAAACCGCGTAACAAACCGCGCGTGTAATCACATATGATTTTAGTCCTTGTGTTGGTGAATCACATGTGATTTTGTACATGGGAGGTGCTCCTCACGTTTTCTTAAATTGTTACGCTCCTCGTTTGAACCTTTCTCTCTCTCTCTCTCTCTATATATATATATATATGTGTGTGTGTGTGTGTGTGTGTGTGTGTGTGTGTGTAATTTTTATAAATATCTATTTCATTCAATTATAGTTGGGTGACATTTTTTTGTAGATATCTATTTCATCATTAAATGATAGTTCTATAAATTTAAAAGAAACCGTCCATTTAAACTAATTTTACATCATAAAATGATAATTCTATGAATATTAAATGTCAATAATTGTCGTATAACTACATCGAGAACATTTACAATTATTATGCATTATTCACGTCACTATGCACTATTCATGTCACTATTCACATCACTATGCACGTCACTATTCATGTCACTATTCACATCACTATGCACGTCACTATTCAGGTCACTATGCAGGTCGTGATATTTCAATTTATCGGTTTAAAACACTTAAAAATGGCGAATTGGGGTGAAAATTTTCAATGGTATCATAATTCAAATAATGAGGTATTTCATCCACTACTTTATATATATATATATATATATATATATATTATGTTATCCCGTTTCATATTTTTATGTGTTTGTGTAGGATGTTAATGTTAATTCAAACAAATCAACAGAAGCTTGTGAAATCCCTCAACCATCCGCATTTTCTACTGATATGGTATCTTTATGTTTCCATTTTATCTTGTTAAATTATCTGGTAAAGTTAGTAGTTTGTAACAAAAAAAAAGTCAATTTCAGGTGTTTAATCTCGTAAATGTAGTAACCAAGACCAAATTTTTAGAGTTTCAAGTCTTGGGGAAGAATTTAATAATGCTGAAAGTTGAGGGGCCATTCTGTTAATAAGGGATAGGGTTAATGACCAAATGATTGGCACAAAACCTAGGTGTGCATTTCTCTTGTGGTTGGCGGCTGTAGAGAGATTTTGGGAGCAGAGAAAGAATTTTCTTTGGAGTTCAAGAGCAAGGGAAGAAGAAGGTTTTCAAGCATCAAATTGGAAGTAGAGGTGGTGTAGGAGTGCATTCATACAAGTATTTCGGCCAGGTAATTCCTTAACCAAAACCTATATTGATTGTTTAGATTGGATCATTTGGTTTTTGAGGGTTCTTTCTTGTTAAGTCATTTGAGGCCTAAAAGGGAGATTTAAGCACCCTTAAATCGTGGTTAGTTAGTAGAGCCTTGTGGGAGATGGTTATAGAACATGTATGTGGCTAGTTATCGCTTTATCATCCTGTTTGTGGAGCGTTTAGCAATATTTTGGCCTCTGAACTAGTCCAGCGTTTCGTCCGGAAAGCTTCAGGTTATGAAGGTGTCCGAGTGAGTGTCCGGTAGGTAGATATGTCCGGTAAGCTTAAGCGTCCGGAAAGCTTAATTTCCCGGTAAGTAGAAAGTATCCGGATGTAGAGTCATCCGGAAAGAAGAGTCATCCGGGAAGTAGAGTCATCCGGACAGTAGGGTTATCCGAAAAGCTGAAATGTCCGGGAAAGTGACTGTGTCTGGTAAATTTAGTATCCGGATAGTAGGTTAGCCAGCTTATAAGTTTTATGCTTTCACTCAGGTAGATCGTTTGGAAGTGCGGACCAGAGTAGGAAAGGGAAGTAAGCGTATCAGGTGAGTTTTCTAACTAAAATACGTGCCTTTTAAACGTGTTTTCTAAAGTGAATACATGATGAGAAATGCCATGTTTTATTCTTATGCTTTTATCTGCATGAAAGTTGTTAAAGTTTTATATGAGATGTATGCGTACATTGTGATAGACGTAAATTGGCTAAGTCGGGGGGAGGTTCCGCCAGTACTCACGCCGGGGGGAGGTTCCGTTTATGCCATGGGAAGTGTGACCCAGTAAGGCAGCGTGATACTGACTCGTTGTCACTCTTGAGTGACTTCAGGGTGCCATTTACGGGAGCGGATTTATCCGCGAACGATTTTAAATGTTCAGCTATGTGGAAGTTTATTATTGAAAGTTTTGACATATATGAAAACTATGAAAAGTTTTAAATGATTTTGAGAACTGTCAAGAGGGACTCACTAGACCTCATAGTCTAACCCTCGCATTTTTTAAAAATTAAATCCTTTTCAGGAAAGCAGGTAGCGAAGGGCTCTGGCAAGTGACCAGGGCAGTTAGTGGATAGATGCTGTAGAGACAGAGACACTTTTATTTATAGCTCTAGTATTTCTCAGATGTGTAATAGGTTGTTTCCGCCAACCTGAATTTTGAGACTTATGTAAGAATTTTGGGACCCCGTTTTTGGGACGTTTCAGTTTTTATACATTGCATGCTTTGTTTTAGTTTGGGTTGTTACAATTGGTATCCGAGCCATAGTTTAAGGGATTTAGGTGACCGGACGGGCCTAGACTTAAACTTTGGAAGTAGAAATCACAACTGAGAATCAGGAAATGCGTTAGGAGAACACTAATGTAGAAATAGGACTAATAGGGGTACCGAGGACGGTCATGTAAGGTAAGTTTGGGGTTACACCTGGCCAGTGTAATTGTGAACTTACAGGTACATGTATGTGCTTAAATTGCCTTATTATTCCGTTGTTGTAGTATTAAAGGGATTTTATTGTTGTGTATCAGTAATCAAGAATGTCTGCGAGAACTTTGAGAAGTAGGTCGATACCGATCGTGGAGGAGGTATCGAACGATGACACTACGCCACATGAGGAGGCGGTGCGAGTCGAGGGATTAGCGAAGGATGGACCAGTGAATCGTCCAAGAACGGCGGCCACTCGTGGGAGAGGTAGAGGCCGCGGGAGGGGTAGAGGAACGATACCGAGAAAGGCCGTTACTGAGTTGGGGGCAGCAACCACTAAAGGCAAGGGTAAGAAAAAGAAAACGACGGTTAGGCGCAAAGCAAGAAGTGTTGAGGAACCAGAAGTACAAGCAATATCTGAATAGGAGAGTTCAGCTCCTGTAAAGAAAACAAAAGCTAAGAAAGGACGTCATACTGACGCCGCACCGGCTTTTGTAACCGAAGAGAAGTTCACAACAGAGATGGTTAAATTGCAAAAGTGATAACGCCACTTTTTGGCGTTATTTTCAGTCCATAAACTAACGAGAATGGCGTGTGTTGAAGTAAAAAAGGCGGAATTTTATGGTGTATCTAGTGAAATGTGCAGGTTATCCAAATAAGACGAGCATCAAGAAAAGAAGCGAAAAAGAGCTAAAAGAGAGTCTAAAACGAAGCCAAACGGAAGTCCGAGATCCAAGCCCAAGAACCGTACCCCAGATCCGCGAACCAAATCTGACCCGGGAGCATCAGAAAAAGCTGCGCGGCTTTCCACGCGGCTTGAAGCCGCGGGACAAACCGCGCAAGTGCCTGTTTCGTTCTATACTTGATGTTTTCCGGAATTTAGGTCAGGAGCTCGGACACGTGCAACGGTAGGCAGCGGATGGGAGATTTTTAGAGCTATTTCACGTACTTTGGAGCCACGATAGAGGTTTGATTGAGGACAGTTCATCACACGAAGTGGATTAGAGCCGAGAGAGAAGGGATTTCATCGTACATTCTTAACATTTATGATCACCATGTTTTCACACACCACTTTATACCTTAATTCTTGTGTTTTTGTCCACCCCAACATGAACTAATCTTTAGATGTTGGGGGGTTGGAGTGACTATGGATTTTACGATGGATGACGTGTAACCGAATGATAGTTTTTTATTGATTTGATCTATGAAGCATTTGAATTCAGTTTTTCAATATCAGTTGTAGCTTGATCACCTTCAATTGACTTGCATGGTTTTTGATTAAGTTTGAGAAAATTGATTAAAAGCTAGATCAAGTAATCAAGTGTCGGAACGGAGATTCGGGTAGAGATAGCCGAATCACTTTCTGCTCGGAATAGTTTAACCTAATGTATTTCAACTCCTAGGTGTAGATCGAGAGATAAAACCTACGGGTCTTGAAATAAAACCTGTTATTGCTTGAGAAAGAATAACAGTGACTTTTACAAACTAGGGTTCATAGAAATAATCTGTAATAATCATTGTTCGGGTATTCGCTCGTCAGTAGTATTTCCATAGGAAGTCCAACCCTTAACCTTTTCTTTATCAAGAGTCCTTTCCAAAAACCTTCCGTTAATCGATTGTCATTCTTATTTAGTTTTTAAAACAAGTTTCATACCAACAACTCAAAATGCGATCGTTCAGTTAATAGATTTTATAGTGATTGTGATACTTAGTTCCAAGTTCCCTATGTTCGATACTCGTACTTCAGTACTATTACTTGATTCGACCCGTACACTTGCGGTTAGATTTAGTGGGGTGTAAACCCGCCTATCAACTTTTTGGCGCCGTTGCCGGGGAACTAGTTGCAACTGATAGCACTACCAGCTATAAGCGCTATTACATTGAACATTTTTTTATTTTATTTTTGTTTTTTTATTTCATCACCTTCAGTTTTTGGATTGCTAATTTTGGTTATTTTCCATTTCAGGTACTAACTGGTATATGCCAAGGAAGAACCGTGGGGAGAAAATCGAACCGATCGATCCGGAGATTGAAAGAATCGCCCGTCAATTACGACAAGAAGCAAAAGCTAAAGAACATATCAAGATTGAGATGGATGACGAGAGACCTCCTCGCAATGACCCACCTCCAGAAAGACGTCCTATGCGGTCGTTTACCGATCCGAACGTGGCAGTCGTACGCATAGGCATCCAAGCGCCCACTACTGGGGCGAACTACTTTGAGATCAAACCAAGTACCATCGTGATGGTACAGCAGAATCAGTATGGAGGAGCCCCAACAGAAGATCCTCATGCACATCTTCGTGCATTTGAGAGGATTTGCAACACGTTCAAGATAAATGGGGTGAACGAGGATGCCATCAAACTGAGACTGTTCAGCTTTTCACTCAAAGGCAGAGCCATAACTTGGACAGAAAGTATCCAACCGGATTCGATCACCACCTGGGCGCAACTGAAAGCGGCCTTCCTCCAGAAATTTTTCCCACCAAGAAGAACCGCTCAACTCATGGCTGAAATCCCCCATTTCGCTCAATGGGATCAAGAGACATTATATGAAGCTTGGGAGAGATACAAAGATATGATCAAGAAGTGCCCTCACCATGGGTTACAAGGGTGGGTTATTATCCAAACGTTCTTCAGTGGAATTCACCCGCAGTTCAAAAACGACATCACAGCTGCGGCAGGTGGAGCCCTAATGGATAAGTCCTATGAGGACGCATGTGAGCTGGCCGAGCATAGTTTTTCTACTCCGAGATCATCAGTTAGAAGAGTTGCGACCGTGCAAGAGAATGACGAGCTGAAAGCCATAAAGGCTCAATTAAACGCACTCACAAGTCAGATGAAAGGTTCTTCTCTTCAATCCGCATTTATGATGGACGAGGGTATGCCGGATATGGCACCACCCATGAATGAGCCAGAACAAGTTCAATTTCTGCAAAATCGGAACAACCGGCCAAGGAACGATCCATTCTCGAACACGTACAACGAGGGTTGGAAGAAGCACCCAAATTTCTCATGGAGTCAACCGCAAGAGCAACAAACCATGGCCCAACAACAGCAGCAACAATACGGTAATAACTCCAACTTTTCTAATTCTTCTAATGCTAACAATGTTTATCGTCCTCCAGGTTACAACCAACGGAAATACGATGAAGGACAATCCGGAGACAAGAAGCCGGGGCTAGAAGACATGATGATGAAGTTCATGTCTAAAATGGACAGCATGGTTGAGGGATTAGCCGGTACAGTCAAAACGGTCAAGGCGGCTACTGATCAGAACACGGCATCTATTAAGCTCCTTGAAAGGCAAGTGGGGCAGATTTCTGAAGCCCTACAAAACCGAGCCCCCGGAACCTTTCCGAGTCAAACCGAAAGGAAAAACCGGGAAGATTGCAAGGCCATTCATCTGAGGAGTGGCAAGGAGCTGATTGGAGACCCAACACGAGAGCCTGCATCAAAAGAAACCGATTCCAAAAGGGAAGATTTTGAGATCATAGATATGGATGAGTTGGATGCTAAGGAAGAAGTTGTGATTAAAGAGAACTCAAAGAGTGAAGAGAAGAAGCAAGAGCAGTCAACCATGCCAAAGCAAACACCGGTCAAGCCGGTAGTTCCGAAAGTGCCATATCCGAGCACGCTTAAATCGCATAAGGATGATGTTAATTTTTCTAAATTTCTTGAAGTATTTAAAAAGTTACATATTAACATCCCTTTTGCAGATGCTTTGGCACAAATGCCCTCATATGTGAAATTCTTGAAGGATATCCTTTCTAACAAAAGGAAGATTGAGGAGCATGCGACAGTTGCATTTACTGAGGAGTGCAGCGCAATCATCCAGCATAAGCTTCCCTCGAAGCTTAAGGATCCAGGGAGTTTTACTATCCCTGTTAATATAGGCAATTCTGAATTTAGTAAGGCTTTGTGTGATCTTGGAGCGAGTATTAATTTAATGCCTTTGTCTATTTTCAGGAAACTCGGACTTGGAGAGGTGCAACCGACCAATGTGACATTGCAGCTTGCCGACAGATCCATCAAGTACCCGTATGGTGTAATTGAAGATGTGCTAGTCAAGGTGGACAAATTTTATCTCCCAGTCGACTTCGTGATCCTTGACATGGATGAGGATAAAGAGATACCATTGATACTTGGCCGACCATTTTTGGCCATGGGAGGAGCACTGATTGACGTGAAAGGGGAAAGCTCACCTTGAGAGTGGGTGACGAAGAAGCTGTCTTCAATGTTTTCCGGGCAGCAAAGCAAAGCATGGGACCAAATGAATGTTATCGGGTAGATGTGATGGACTCATTGATTAAAGAAACGTGTGGCATGCAAGTTTTCGATGACCAATTGAACAATGTCTTGATGGGTACCGATACTGATCCGGAAAGAGAGAGTGTGATGCAATTAAATGCATCGCCATCATACAAAGGCCTGAGAAGACCGATCATTGAAGATTTGAGAGAGCCAATTCCCAAGTTCGAACCTTCATCGAAGATACCACCAAAGCTTGAGCTCAAACCGTTACCCGATCATCTCGAGTATGCATACTTGGGAGAAAAAGACACGCTTCCGGTGATTATCTCGTCCAAACTGAGTTCCAAGAATAAAGAGAAGTTACTAAGAGTTTTGAGAGAGCATCAAACGGCTATTGGATGGACGATAGCTGATCTGAAGGGTTTAAGCCCAACATTTTGCTTGCACCGCATCAATCTTGAAGAAGAGCATCGACCGGTAGTTCAACATCAACGTCGGCTCAACCCAAATATGTAAGAAGTAGTCCGAAAGGAGGTTCTAAAACTCCTTGATGCTAGAATTATCTATCCGGTTCCGGATAGCCCGTGGGTGAGCCCGGTCCAAGTAGTGCCAAAGAAGGGTGGAATAACCGTTGTCCGAAACAACAATAATGAGCTGATCCCTTCCCGAACAGTTACCGGTTGGAGGGTGTGTATTGACTACCGAAAGCTGAATGATGCAACCAAGAAAGATCACTTCCCACTCCCGTTCATTGATCAGATGTTGGAACGGTTATCCGGGCAAGAATACTACTGTTTCCTAGATGGTTATTCTGGGTACAACCAAATTCCTATTGCACCCGAGGACCAAGACAAGACGACTTTCACTTGCCCATACGGAACATTTGCATACCGCCGGATTCCATTCGGATTATGCAATGCTCCGGCCACCTTCCAACGATGCATGATGGCAATATTCTCGGATATGGTGGAGCGGACCATAGAGATCTTCATGGATGACTTTTCGGTGTTTGGACCATCTTTTGACACATGTTTGGAACACCTAGAAGTTGTATTACAAAGATGCAAAGAGACAAGTCTTGTCTTGAATTGGGAGAAGTGTCACTTCATGGTGACCGAAGGGATCGTACTTGGTCATAAGGTGTCAAAGGCGGGTATTGAAGTGGACAAGGCAAAGGTCGCGGTGATCAAGAATCTTCCTTACCCGAACTCCGTCAAGGGAGTCCGAAGCTTCTTGGGGCATGTCGGGTTTTACCGGCGGTTTATTAAGGATTTTTTCTTAAATTACTAAACCTTTGTGTTCTTTATTGCTTAAAGATGCTAAATTCGAGTTCACTGATGATTGTATATATGCTTTTGATAGGTTAAATAAGGAGTTGATATCCGCACCGATCCTCATGTGCGATGCAAGTGACACCGATGTTGGAGCGGTATCGGGTCAAAAGAAAGATAAGCGGATGCATGTGATCTACTATGTGAGTAAGACTTTGGATGATGCTCAGCTTAACTATGCGACTACCGAGAAGGAACTGTTAGCGGTTGTCAATGCTTGCGAGAAGTTCCGGTCATATCTAGTGGGGGCCAAGGTAATTGTCTACACCGACCACTCCGCTTTAAAGCATCTAATGGCCAAGAAGGATGCTAAACCGAGACTCATCCGATGGGTATTGTTACTCCAAGAGTTTGACTTGGAAATTCTGGATAAGAAGGGTTCCGAGAACACGGTGGCGGATCACCTCTCGAGACTTGAGGGAGGTGAGGAGCAAAGGAAGGATAAGACCATCATCAACGATTCGTTTCCGGATGAGCAGCTCTTCAAGGTTAGTCATTCTGAGCCCTGGTTCACGGACATGGTAAATTATTTGGTGGGGGGAGTAATACCATATCAGATGAACTCCCACCAAAAGAAGAGATTTCTCTTTGAGGCCAAGAGGTATTATTGGGACGATCCTTACCTCTATAAGATGTGCGCCGACGGTATGATTCGGAAATGTGTCACGGATGACGAGAAGGCCGACATTCTAAACCACTGTCATACCTTAGAATGCGGAGGCCACTTCAGCACCGATAGAACAGTGGCAAAGATTCTTCAGTCGGGTTTCTTTTGGTCGTCTATGTTCAAAGAGACTCGCGAATTCATCTCTAAGTGTGATCGGTGCCAAAGAACGGGGAACATGTCCAAGAGAGATGAGATGCCAATGCAGATTTTCATGGAAGTCGAACTTTTCGACGTACGGGGCATAGATTTCATGGGACCGTTCCCGAACTCATTCCGGAATGAGTATATTTTAGTAGCGGTGGACTACGTATCTAAGTGGGTAGAAGCGATCGCGACTCCTAAAAACGATTCTAAAGTAGTGATTAATTTCCTACGGAAGAATATCTTTGCGAGGTTTGGAGTTCCGAGAGCACTGATCAATGATGGGGGTAGTCACTTCTGCAATAGATATTTGGAAGCGTTGTTAAAGAAATATTCAGTGAAACACAAAGTCACGACGCGATATCACCCACAAGCCAACGGCCTCGCGGAAGTGTCCAATCGGGAACTAAAGCAGATTCTGGAAAAGACAGTGAATTCATCTCGGAAGGATTGGTCATTGAAGTTGGATGACGCATTGTGGGCGTATCGGACAGCGTATAAAACCCCTCTTGGTACAACTCCCTACCGTCTAGTGTATGGCAAGTCATGCCATCTACCAGTGGAACTCGAGTGTAGAGCGTTCTGGGCGATCAAGAAACTGAACATGGAGTTGGATGCAGCCGGAAAAAGGAGATTACTACAGCTGTGCGAATTAGAGGAAATCCGGTTGGATGCATTCGAGAACGCGACCATCTACAAGGAGAAAACGAAGAGATTCCATGATCAGCGACTCCGTGAGAAGGTAATTATTTCTGGAATGCAAGTTATTCTTTTTAACTCACGATTACGTCTGTTTCCAGGTAAACTCAAATCAAAATGGTCCGGACCGTACACCGTCAAGGAGGTGTACCCATACGGATCGATTGAATTGCAAGGAAAAGATGGGGAAACCTTCAAAGTGAACGTCCAACGAGTGAAGCCCTATTATGGAGGAGAGACGATGGTATCTGACGCCACGTATTTGGATGAACCGACGGAGTGATCAGAAGGAAGGTCGAGCCACGACCGAAACCAAGGCGCTGGGTGGGAGGCAACCCACCGAGGTTTGTTTTCTTGTTAATTTTTGTTTTGGAGTGTTTTGATTTACAAAAAAAATAATTGAAAAAGTTAAAAATAATGGAACAGGGACATACGCGGTATATCTCGCGGCTTCCAAGCCGCGTGGAAAGCCGCGGGGGTCTCTGAGTGAGTTTTGAAACAGTGACTTACGCGGGATGTTGTGCGGCTTCAATACCGCGGCCTAAACCGCGGGTGTCTCTGGAACGATTTTCAAACAGTGACTTACGTGGTATGTTACGCGGCTTCCAACCCGCATGGAAAACCGCGCGTCCCGTCTGACAGCTAGGGTTTCGATTTGTCTTTTTGTGTGCAGTCTTCTTTTCTTTTATGTCATTTCACCTCTTTCTTCTTTCTTTTCTTCTACTTTTTCTTTCACTTTCCTTCAACTCCCTCTCTCTCACGACTCTCTCCCTCTCTCTACACGATTTCTCTATCTCTCTATCTCCATCGATTTTTCAAGGCTTCCATCTCCATTTTCAGATTTTGTGCTTAGATTCTTCAGGACCAAGGTATGTCACTCCCTTCTTATTCCTTTTTGGTCTTCATATGTGATGGTATAATGTAAGTGGGTTTCTCTTTTCCTCATCTTCCAGGTTATTTTACATGTTTGTTTCCTTAATGTTGATTTCTCACAACTGTGATGCTTTTTTGTTGATTTATGCTCAAAATGTGACTACTTCTTGTTGTGTGTTGAGACTGTGCTATTATGCTTTTATGCAACTGAGTATGTCATTTTTGTGAGAATATGCTTAGTATATGTGATGGGGAACTTTTTGGGGAAGAAAAATGGGGATAAATGTGTAGGATCAGTAGGTTTTTGTGGAACACTCCCATTTTTGTGCATAAATGTTACGTGAGGAATTTCTTGGCAACATGAAGTCCCTACGTTAATTTTGTGGGTTTTGTCTTTTAGTGCAAGCATAGCCAAACCTAAGTTTCACTTAGGTTTGGGGTTCGATTATTTATCCAACAGTACAAACTGTTGAGGGATTTTAGATGTATGCACTAGGGAAATATGTGGTGGTTTTAGTCAAGATGCATGAGCTAAACAGTATTTTATTGGTAATCTGCATGCATGGGATTTGTGAGTTTTAGCTGGACATGCACGTAAATAAAAGGAGATGCAAAAAACCTAAGTTTCACTTAGGTTTGGGGTACCTTCCTTTTCAGCATTCACACACTCACATTTAACCCTTTTGCAAACCTCGGTTTTACCGAGGTTTGGGGTGGCTATGAGCGCGATAACTCATTTGAGTTTAATTTTTTTTATTATGCAGATATAAGGACCCATCCAAGCACCTACTTATCCTTTCCGGAATACGAACAGATTCATCCAAACAACCGGAGGCAAATGTTTGATCACGGAAACCCCGATAAGAACGAGCGGCACGAGCAGATGAGGGAGAATGTATGCAATCCCTTCGGGGAGCGAGGCATCCAGATTGTAGAACTACCAGCCGGTTCCAGGGTGCCGGACATCATACAGCAACAGTCTTGGGAAGGATTCATCCGACCCCCCCCCCCCATGTATTGCATTGGAACGGTTAGAGAATTTTTTGCCTGTATGATCCCAGCTGTGTACCACGATCGCTGTGTGGTAAAGATGGATGACAGGGAAGTCCGGATCTCTCCGGCCGACATAGATGCATACTTCCACGCCCCCCGCCGGCCCGAATTGAATGCCACCTATGGCCTATCTCCTCACCCGGCCTTCCGGGAGCAATTAAGGTAGACCATCGCCGCATCTCTACGGCGAGATGGACGCACGGGGTGGAACAAACGGGATCACCATATCTTGAAAAGCGAGATGCACTATGATATTGCCTTCCTCATGCTGTTCGTCAAGGCTTCCTTAAAGCCTTCTACTCACAACACCACCGCCGACAGCCAAGTGGCGGAAGTCTTATACTCCCTTCACAACAACCTCCCGATGGATATCGGGCGTATCATATGGATGGAGATTTTGGACGCAGGTATGACCCTCGACGGTATCTTACCGTTCCCTTGCTTGATAACTCATTTTTGTAGGGAAGCTGGTGTCCCGATAGGACACCTCACCGCATCCAAATGGGACTTCCGGAGCACGCAATATTCACACCAAATCACGGCGGGGACAAAACTTGAGGAGAGAAGGCGAGCGGATCCCGATTACCAAAGGCGTCGTCTTGCCGAACCGGTCCATTTTTCGTCCGAGAGTGCCTCGGACAGTGATCCCGACTTTGACCCGGAGGCACCACCAGCGGAGGCGGCCGTGCATGGCGGAGACACACCCCCTTTTGGCGTTATTTTCAGTCCATAAACCAACGAGATTGGCTTGTGTTGAAGTAAAAAGGCGGAATTTTATGGTGTATCTAGTGAAATGTGCAGGTTATCCAAAATAAGACGAGCATCAAGAAAAGAAGCGGAAAATAGCTAATAGAGAGTCTAAAACGAAGCCCAACGAAAGTCCAAGATCCAAGCCCAAGAACCGTACCCAGATCCGCGAACCAAATCTGACCCGAGAGCATCAGGAAAGCGCGTGGCTTTCCACGCGGCTTGAAGCCGCGGGACAAACCGCGCAAGTGCCTGTTTCGTTCTATACTTGATGTTTTCTGGAATTTAGGTCAGGAGCTCGACACGTGCGACGGTAGGCAGCGGAGGGGCGATTTTCAGAGCTATTTCACGTACTTTGGAGCCACGATAGAGGTTTGATTGAGGATAGTTCATCACACGAAGTGGATTAGAGCCGAGAGAGAAGGGATTTCATCGTACATTCTTAACGTTTACGATCACCATGTTTTCACACACCACTTTATACCTTAATTCTTGTGTTTTTGTCCACCCCAACATGAACTAATCTTTAGATGTTGGGGGTTGGAGTGACTATGGATTTTACGATGGATGACGTGTAACCGAATGATAGTTTTTTTATTGATTTTATCTATGAAGCATTTGAATTCAGTTTTTCAATATCAATTGTAGCTTGATCACCTTCAATTGACTTGCATGGTTTTTGATTAAGTTTGAGAAAATTGATTAAAAGCTAGATCAAGTAATCTAGTGCCGGAACGGAGATTCGGGTAGAGATAGCCGAATCACTTTCTGCTCGGAATAGTTTAACCTAATGTATTTCAACTCCTAGGTATAGATCGAGTGATAAAACCTACGGGTCTTGAAATAAAACCTGTTATTGCTTGAGAAAGAATAACAATGACTTTTACAAACTAGGGTCATAGAAATAATCGGTAATAATCATTATTCGGGTATTCGCTCGTCGGTAGTATTTCCATAGGAAGTCCAACCCTCAACCTTTTCTTTATCAAGAGTCTTTCCAAAAACCTTCCGTTAATCGATTGTCGTTCTTATTTAGTTTTTAAAACAAGTTTCATACCAACAACTCAAAATTGCGATCGTTTAGTTAATAGATTTTATAGTGATTGTGATACTTAGTTCCTAGTTCCCTGTGTTCGATACTCGTACTTTCAGTACTATTACTTGATTCGACCCGTACACTTGCGGTTAGATTTAGGGGGGTGTAAACCCGCCTATCAAAAAGACATTGCAAGCGGTGTTAGACAACCAGCATAAGACTACGGCTGAGGGAGGAACCAAGAGCAGTACGAGGAAAAAGACTGAGGAAGGTAGTGTACCGCGGACTGGAATAGGAAAAAATTCAGTGACAACTCCAGTTGTTGCTTCTGAACCAAAGGCAGTGAAAAAGTGCTCGTTCAAAACCGTCGCTTCATGCAAACCTCCAACGTTCAACGGGGAGCGCAATCCCGTTCTATCTTTGAAATGGGTTCGTGAAATGGAGTTGGCATTTGATACTAGCAAGTGCGCCGAGGAAGATAAGGTACTTTTTGCAATGTCAATGATGAAGTCTGAGGCCATTTACTGGTGGGATGTTGAGACCGGGGGTAGGGGATTGGAGGTAGCAAAGAGCACATCGTGGGAATCATTTGTTAAGAGGTTCCGAGCACAGTTTTGTCCTTTGGCGGAAGTTAAGAAATTAGAGGAGGAGTTTGTTATTCCAAGATCAAACAAGAATAGAGATAGAAATCTAGAGAGAGAAGTATGTCATCTATTACTCTCAACATGTGAACTGTTAGATACAAAAGCTTAACACAAGGGTTTATATACCCCTTGACTAGACAAAGTCAAACTACACTTATTACAAAAGCATTACATAATAAGCCTTGATTACAACATAAAAGTAGCATTAACAATCTCCCCCTTTGTAATTAAGGGCGCTCGAATCTTCTGTGTTGGCGATTCTTGCCAATCAAAATTTCCAAGCGTCTTAGAGTTTTCCTGAAGTTCAGTCTTGTGTCGATTGTTTCTATGGCTCTCCTCAAGAGTCTGATCTCAACATTACTCTTCAAAATAATGACCCGTGAAATCTCTCCCTTGGATTCAGAATTTAAAACAATTGAGAACATCAGTCTTTGGCTTTATTTGATCTTCAGAACTTTAGCATTACAGCACTTTAAACAAACTCCCTCTTTGAGCTGTCAGAAAATCAATTCAAGAAAATAGTTCAGAAGAATCTTTGGTCTTTATCATGACTTGTCAAAGTCAAATTGTCACAAAATCTTCAGATGGGGATCTGACGGAGATTTTCTTTAAAAGATATGGAGAATTTGATTCTTCACACAAGGCACTTTGGTACTGAAAAACATAAATTTAAGAGAAAGAGATCACTGGATGATAAATCTATTTTTCTTAAACTCTTGAAGAAGAATTCTCCCCTTTTACTATCTTAAGATGGAATCTTCTTTAAACATTTCTCCCCCTGTCATGAAATTGAATCTTTGCCTTGAAAGCTCTTTGACATGAAATTGAATTAAACATTTCTCCCCCTTTTTTCGATGAAAGTGAGCATCATGATCATCGAAAACCTTCTTCAATTTCAGTCGCGTTTTTGAGAATCATTAACAATCTCCTCCTTAAAGAACAATCTAGCTCCCTCTCAAACTAAGAACTCTGGAGCAATTTGTTTTCTCCCCCTGAAAATATGCTGTTTTTCTTTTGAACTCACTCCCCCACAGAATTAGCTTAACTTTTGAAACCGCCCCCCCTCAAAATCACACACAGTATAACTCCACACATCACAGTATGAAACATTTCACGTAAAACATCAATTATGGAAACAGAAATACATTAAATTATATAACATAACTACTAACTATAGAATGTTTGAACACCGAACAAATAAAATTCAACTCGGTGAAAGTAGACATGTTCTTCAAACAAATGACATCAAATGCATGCTTTTGGATTCAGAAACAAGTCATGCTTGCATATCAAGTTACAATTTGTTCAATTTCAACCACTTATTAAATCTATTTGGTGTGCTAGCATGCGAAATATGATTTGCAACAATCAAATGCACTTCTGAAACCTATAAGAATACTTTGCTCTTACTCACACTATATGACGAAATCAGAATTTCCACAAATTTATAAGTTTATCGCGACATTGTAATTTCCCCAAGATTTAAGAGATGTGTTCTCATTGACATCTTTTATTTTGTGCACATTGGCATATTTTTATCAAAAAAAGGTTTATTAAGACTAAGATACACCGTAAACGTAACTTTCTATATGGTTCTATAGCAGGATTTGGATCAGCCAATCCCAGACTAGTTGGCCTTAGGGGCTAGGTGTCGAGCACCCCTTGGAACTTACTCTCCCAAACTAGAAAGGCTACATCGATATATCCTAATCCCATCTGTACCAGTAGAATATGGCTTTCTAACTGGTTCTATAGCAGGATTTGGGTCAGCCAATCCCAGACCAGTTGATCTTAGGGGCTAGGTATCAAGTACCCCTTGGGACTTAATCTCCCAAACCAGATAGGCCACAGGCACAAACTTTCAAACCTAATGATTTTTTTTATTTTTTTAATTTTTTTTTGCATCTCAATCACTTGGTTATAAAACTTTGTGCTTCCCTCATATTTTCATTTTCATTCTTCATTCTGACAAATAGGCTGTGTGAGCATCGTATTCTTTATAAGTCTAGATTTACACAATTTTGCGCATATATCAAAAATTTCATTCATGTTTTGCTGACCTTTCGATTTATTTCAGAAGCGAAAGTTGAAGCAAATAAAACTCAGATATCACAAAAAAACTTGTAAAATCACCCTTGACACATTTTATTCATTGAATGAAAATAGAAATATTTTCACTTCATTGAATTAAATTTGTGAAGGTTCAAACTTTCAAATTCAACATGCCGAGTTTTGATAAAAGAAAATTAAAACGCTTTTCATCCAAAGCCTTGGTGAAAATATCGGCAAATTGATAGTCAGTAGGTACGAAATATAATTCGATTGTACCGTTCTCTACATGATGTTTTATGAAATGATATCGCATGTCGACGTGTTTAGTCTTTGTATGCTGAACCGGATTCACTGAGATGGCGATTGCTGATTTGCTATCACAATAGATCGGTATGGTTTTGTACAGCAATCCATAATCTTGTAACTGTGTCTTCATCCAAAGAACCTGAGAACAGCAACTGGCGGCGGCCATATATTCAGCTTCAGCCGTTGAAATTGACACACAGTTCTGTTTCTTTGACGCCCAACTAATCAGACTATCTCCTAGAAATTGTACATGACCCGATGTACTTTTCCGGTCCAGTTGACTTCCACCATAATCTGCATCAGAATAAGCAGTTAGTTTATAATCTGAACTCTTTGGATACCACAAACCTAAATATGGAGTTCCTTTCAGATATCTGAAAATTCGCTTGACTGCCATCCGATGAGATTCTTTGGGTTTAGCTTGAAATCTGGCACACAAACATGTAGAGAACATGATGTATGGCCTACTAGCTGTTAAGTACGTTAACGATCCAATCATCCCTCAGTATTCTCGAACATCAACTTCTTTACCATCTGGATCTAGACCAAGCTTTGCACCATGGGCCATCGGAGTGCGAATTGTAGTGCTCTTATCCATTTTGAATTTCTTCAAAATATCAAAGACATACTTTGACTGGTTGATAAAGATTCCATCAGGTAATTGCTTAACTTGAAGTCCAAGGAAAAAATTAATTTCCCCCATCATGCTCATTTTAAACCTGGAAGTCATGAGATCAGAAAACCATGTACTCAAAGATTTGTTAGTAGCACCAAAAATAATGTCATCTACATAAATTTGTACTAAGCAGATATCATGATTTTCAAGATAAATGAATAAAGTTGTGTCAATAGCTCCCTTGATAAATCCGGATTCTAGCAAAAAGGTTGACAATTCGTCGTACCACGCGCGCGGTGCTTGTTTCAGACCATACAAGGCCTTATCAAGACGATACACAAAATCAGGTTTATCTTGATCAATAAACCCCTCTGGTTGGGATACATAAACTTCTTCTTTAAGTCCCCCGTACAGAAAAGCTGTCTTGACATCCATCTGATATACGGTAAAGTCTCGATAAGCTGCAAAAGCAAGAAACATTCTGATAGCTTCTAAGCTTGCAACCGGCGCGTATGTCTCATCGTAATCTATACCTTCTTGTTGTCGATAACCCTTCGCTACCAAACGAGCTTTATTTCTCACAACAATACCATCTATATCCTTTTTGTTCTTGAAAATCCACTTAGTGCCAATTATGCTTTTTCCTTTCGGCCTTGGAACAAGTCTCCACACCTTCAATGCTTCAAACTGATTTAGCTCTTCCTGCATGGCAATAATCCAATCCGGATCATTCAATGCTTCAGATACCTTCGATGGTTCAACATTGCTTAAAAAACAAGCGAATAAGCATTCATTAGGAGTCGCGGACTTGGATCTTGTAGAAACAGATGAAGATGGATCACCAATGATTTGATGAATTGGATGTGCTTGTGTCCATTTTGCTGTGTGAGGGAGAGGATCAACTGCCTCTTGAACACTTTCCAAAACTTGAGAAGGAGGTTCAGGTATTTCTGCTTCATTTGAAGAAACAGGTATCACTTCTGGAGTTGGAGGAGATAACTCAATGACACTCTCAGATTCAGATTCTGGAACTGACGAATGATCAACAATCGGATTTTGGATCACTCATTCATTAGGTTGAACAACATCAGTTTCTTCTTGAGTCTGTGGTGAATTGATTTCATCGTTTGTCACTGGCTCCACAACTTCAGGAATCACTTGTGGTTCTTCAGTAACCACTGTTTGATTATCAGTTGCCTCGTCTTCAGGAACGACTGGAACTACATCATTGACAGAGTTAGTTGCAGCGGAATTAGAAGTAGATGCATTCACAGTTTCCTGATTTGACACATTAGAAATAACATCAGTATTAGTAGAAGGCACATCATTATAAAAATACTCAAATAACAAATCAAGATCAGAAAGTGTATTAGAAATCAAATTCGGATCTTGAGTTATTGGTTGTGGAACAGGTTCTGAACCGATTTGTTCAGAAGCTAAAATTCCTGTTAAGTCGGGTTCTGATCCTGTTTGGCCGGAAACCATCTCTTCAGATTGATCAAATTTGACATTTACGCTTTCCACCACCTTTCTAGCTGAAGTTAGATACACTCTGTATGCGGCTGAAGTAAGAGCATAACCAAGAAAAATTCCTTCATCAGCTTTCGGACTGAACTTGTTCAGATTTTCCCGATCATTCAACACAAAACATTTGCACCCAAAAGCTCGGAAATATTTGACATTCGGTTTGATGCCGTTCATAAGCTCATAAGGAGTTTTGTTGAATCGTCGATGAAGGATAGACCTGTTTTGAGTGTGACATGCTGTAGACACTGCCTCAGCCCAATGAGATAAAGGAAGACCTGAATAAGCAAGCATAGTACGAGCAGCTTCAACCAAGGTTCTATTTCGTCTCTCCACAATACCGTTCTGTTGAGGGGTTCTTGCGGCAGAAAACTGTTGAGTAATACCATTTTCTTCATAGAACGCTTGTAGAACACTGTTCTTGAATTCGGTACCGTTTTCGGATCTGACGACTTTCACTGCCTTTTGCTTATTAGTCTGAATGGTCTTGATGAGATTGATAAGGATTGCTGGAGTTTCATCTTTTGACTTCAGAAACTTCACCTAAGTATATCGTGAGAAATCATCAACCACCACCAAAACATACCTTTTATTCCCAATACTTTTAGTCTTCATTGGCCCACACAAATCGACATGTAAAATATCAAGAATATCCTTCGTGCAAAAATCAAGTTTCGGCTTGTGAGGAACTTTCTTCATTTTGCTCTTTTCACAATCTTGACAGAGATGATCTTTTTCAAATCTCAGTGATGGAAGACCTCGAACCAATTCACTTTTGGCTAACTTATCCATGTATCGAAAGTTGAGATGAGCTAGTCTTCTATGCCATAGCCAGCTTTGTTGTGATGTTGCTTTTGACAAAAGACAGATATCCGAGGGGGTGTTAATAGTTGAGAAATCGATGGTGTATAAATTGGATTTCCTTTTTCCAACTAATAACTCTTTTCCGTTGTCATTCTTCACAACAACTCTTTTGGACTTGAAGCTGACTTCTAATTCTTTGTCGCAAAAGTGTCCAATGCTGAATAAATTGTGGCTTAGACCTTCAACATAGCTCACTCTTTTCACTATGATATTTCCTTGAACGAGATCTCCATATCCAAGAATGGGTGATGTTGCGCAATTACCAAACTTGACACATCCACATGACTTTTCTTTAAAGTTAGATAATAAAGACTTATTTCCAGTCATATGTTTGGTGCATCCAGAATCAAGATACCATAAACGACTTGGCTGCAATTAAGCACATCAAACAGATTTAGGTACGCATATAGATTTGGGTCCTTTCTTGTTAGTCCTTTTCTTTTTAAAATCTTTATTATTATAATATGCATGTGAATTATAAAACGAATCGTGAACAGAATCAGAATCGGAATTATAAAAATTACCACCAGAATTACAACTTGAGGAGCAACACAAACCATCATTTGCAATTTGAATCATTTGCTTTATTGAATAACGCAAAGAATTATTACAATTCTTATTATTACAAGCAAATGAATTGTTATTACAAACATTGTCATCTATGTCACTCGAGTCAGTTGTTGAAAATTCTGGAGGTATGCTTTTGATTTTCCAGATTTGCTTTCGCCGCTTGTTCACAACCCTATCTGAAAAAGTAGAATAAGAAGAATCAGAGACATTTTCAGAAATAGGGGTTTGTGTTGGGTCTTCACAGATTTGAAATTGACTCACTTAAACCCTCTTAGGTACTTAGAATATTTTTGGATTCTTTTGTGTAACTTGTACTGTCATATCAATTGTTCGGTGAAGTCGAAGATCAACCGAAACCAAATGCGAAGACTATCTCATTGCGGAAGTGAGAAAATCGGCAGCAACTTTCTACAAGTTACACCACCACCGATATGCTTGTGCTATCGGTGGACAAGCATCACCGAATTAAAGAAATTCGGTGAGAAGCTCAAGAAGACTTCCACCGATATCTTTTCAGAAATCGGTGGGAGTTCAAGAAGATTTCCACCGATATGTGTTCAGAGATCGGTGGGAGTTTAAGAAGACTGCACCGAAATATTCTACACTTCGGTGAAGGATCTCCCTTCTCTAAATAAGTGAGATTTCAAATTGGTGCAGTTTCCAATACAGGAGGTCGGTAGCCTTATTCTCTGAAGACAAAAGAAAAGATCATTTATTATGAGACAATATCCTATTGTCAGATAAAAGTGGCAGTTTGTCATTTTATCTATTCTCAGATAAGGTCTTTTTCTGGTACGACTGTCCTCCTGGTTCTTTGGATAAGTTAAAAAGGAGATATCAGCTTTTCAGAAGTCAACCTCTGCAATGAATGGTAGAGTGACAAGTGTTCCAAGCATTAAATGATGCATGGACTATAAATAAAGGTGAAGACTCCCCATGCAAAATACGCTTCTGAAGATTACTAAGTGCAAGCTCCTTTCTTACTGAAACTGCATCTTGTGTCTAAGTGCTCAATTTGTTCAAAGTGTTTTTCAGTTTACTTTGTGTTAGATTGTTAGAATAGTTTAACTGTTCTTTTCCGCAACAATCTTTAGTTTTCTATGTGTAATTCTTGTTGAAAGATTTTCAATATAAAGAATTAAAATTGTGAAAAATCTGAGTATTGTATTCAAACCCCCCTTCTACAATACTTGTTGAGCCATTTTGGGACCAACAAGTGGTATCAGAGCGGAAAGTTTAAGTCATAAACTTGATCCGCAATGGCTTCCTCTTCTTCATCCCTAACTGTTGAAAACACTGGTCAAAATAATTTTGCTGAAAATGGTTCCATTTCAAAACCTCCCAAGTTTAATCCTAACAACTTTTCTCTATGGAAGAGCCGTATGATGCTATTTATGGAAGGAGTGGATACTAGATATCCAACCATTCTCAAGGAGGGACCTATCATCCCGAGAGTTTGGGCTCCCTATGAAAAGCAGAGGCCTGGTAAGGAACCAGTCGATAAATCAAGTGACTCTGATGAATCTGAACCTTCCGACATAGAAAAAGCAAAGGCTATTGGTCGTTACATTCTAAAAAACCCAAGAAAATATTCTGATGAAGAAAAACGATTAGTGTCTCTGGATTCTAGGCTTAGAGCAATTATTGCTCTCTCACTTCCTGATGAAGTCTATCACTCTCTTGTTAACTTCGGTACCGCTAAAGAGATGTGGACTACTTTGTGTGTACTTTATGAGGGTACAGAGGAAGTAAAGAAAAGCAAAAAGATTGGCCTCATTCGAAAATATGAGCTCTTTGCCTATGAAAAGGGAGAATCTCTTCCAAGCTTTTATAACCGGTTTAACTCTCTGTTAAATGATTTAAAATTACTAGGTAGAGTCTATGACAATGAGGAAGTTCTATGCAAGTTTATGGATTGTCTTCCTGACTTTTGGGAAAACATTTGCACTTGCATAAAGACTACCAAGGACTTGGAATACATGCCTTTAACTGTTTTGTATGGAACTCTGTTCAACTTTGAACAAACCAAGCTTCATAGGAAAACCATCTTCAAAGAGATAAAGAGCTCTTCAATAGCTCTTATTTGCGAAAGTTCTAAGAAAAGTCATAATGTTCCTTGTATCACATATCCCTCATCAGACTCTGATACCGAAAATCAGAACAAACCTTCTCACCAAACGGAGGCATATCTGAGTGATGCCGATGATGAAGGTGATGAAATTTCGGTAGACCGAATGACTGATGAAATGGCTATGATGGCTGGTTTTAAAAATAAATCTCGAAATTTCAACAAACCCAGAAGTTTCAGAAAACCTTCATTTTAAAAAATGTCTTCGTCTGACAAGACAAATGAGGAATGTTTCAACTGTGGTAAGAAAGGACACTTTGCAGCTGAGTGCAGAAGCAAGCGTGTGTCAAAAGTCAATTCCTCGTCCTCTGACAAATATCCTTCTAAAGTTGAGAAATCCTATTTCAAGAAAGATTCTCAATCATCCTCACTCTCACATCAGGAACGTGCTGAAAAGTACAAGGCAAAGTACAAGAAAGAAAAAGAAAGAAATGAAGGATCTCAAAGAAAAGGAAAAGGATTGATAGCAGAGGCTCATGACTGGGAAGAAGAAGAAACCACTGACAGCGATTCTCCAAATAAGTGCTTTGTGGCCATATCTGAAGAGGTGGAAGAAGAGGAAGAAGAAAAGGCCAAATCTCCAATGGCATTAGTTTCTACTGAAGGCTCATCATCATACTCTCAGGTACATCCCTTCAATGACATGACTGATATTGAAAAGATAAATGCTTATGAATCTTTAACTCAAGACTTTTACACTGTCAAAGATAGCAAGAGAAGAAAATCTGCTCAAGTTAAAGCTCTTACATCTCAACTTGAATCTTCCTTGTCTAAACTCGAAAAATTTGAAGAAATAAAAGCTGAGCTTGAAAATCTAAAAGTCATAAATCATGCAATTGAAAAGGAGAAAAATAAACTGTTCAAAAAGTTAAAGAAAGAACAAGAAGTTGTCAGAAAATGGACAAGCTCTTCAAGGAATCTTGAACAAATCTTTCAAGATCAAATCAGTGGTGGTAACAAGTCTGGGTTAGGATATGAAAAATCCATGCTTGAAAAATCTACTCATGCACTTGTTCCCATCACCGATACCTGGGAAGATGACTCTGAGACAAACTCTTGTGATTCCATTTCTTTAAACTCTATTGATCTTGGTGAAGCTTTGAAATATGGAATGTTCATAAAAGCCAAAGAATCTTCATCAGATCAAACCCATAAAGTACAAGATGTGGTCAAACCTATTCATGATGTGTTCAAAGGTCTAGCCATTGACAACAACTCTTCTAGTCTTACAAAACCACAATCTATCAAAGAAAACCACACCACCGAAAAACCCCTCGCCGATTTTGTGCAAAAGGGAAAGTCCAAAGCTTTTTCAAGAGAGATCCCTGACCATGCTTCAACCTCAAGAACCAAACTTTTTAGAGGTCCTCGCAATCCTCTTCTCGGTCCAAAGATTAAAGTTGATATAATTGGAAAGGAAAAAGGAAAGGAACAAAAACCCAAAATAACTTTCATCTACCGAAAATGTTATAATTGTGGTGATACCTTTCATCTGGCTAAAGACTGTCCAAAGGAAAGAATTGACAGATCTAAACCCAAGGTTTCTCACACCTCTAACCCAAAAGGACCCATTACCAAATGGGTACCTAAGAACTGATTTGATGTTGTTTGCAGGTTTTTAAGCACCAACAAGTTTGGTATTTAGATAGTGGGTGCTCACGCCACATGACTGGAAACAAACATCTTCTTGTAAACTATGTGTCAGAGAAGGGTCCTTTTGTAACCTTTGGGGACAACTCCAGAGGTCATACTAAAGGATATGGAACTCTCACAAACGGAACCCTCACCTTCAATAAAGTAGCATTTGTTGAAGGTCTCATGCATAATCTCCTCAGTATAAGCCAACTGTGTGATCTTGGATACAAAGTCATCTTTGAACTACGTATCTGTACTGTTGTTGACAAGAATATGAAGGTTGTCCTCTCTGGAAGAAGGCTAGATAATGTGTACATCATTGATATGAGTCAAAACAACTCCTCAAATGTCTGCTTTGTGTCTGACGATACAGTCAAAAGAAACTGGCTGTGGCATAAACGGTTGTCTCATCTCAACTTCAAAACCCTTCATAAAATATCAAACAAAGAGCTGGTGACTGGCATGCCTAAGTTAAACTTCGTCAAAGAAAAGCTGTGTGATGCATGTGAAAAAGGGAAGCTCACCAAATCCTCTTTCAAAACCAAGCAATGCTCTTCCATCAATCTTCCACTTCAGATGCTGCATATGGATCTATGTGGACCAGTCAGCACTCCCAGTCTAGGAGGAAGAAGGTACATTCTTGTTATTGTTGATGAATTTTCTAGATATACTTGGGTGTCTTTTCTCAGGTACAAAAGTGATGCAACCGAAGAAATCATCAACTTTGTCAAAAGGAATGAAGTTCTGAATGGTCAGCTTGTGAGATCAGTAAGAAGTGACAATGGCACCGAATTCAGAAACAGCAGTTTAGAAGACTTTTTCAATGAAAAAGGAATCTCTCAAAACTTCTCTGCTGTCAGGACTCCACAACAAAATGGTGTTGTAGAAAGAAGAAATCGAACTCTATGTGAAGCAGCAAGGTCTATGCTGAGTGAAGCAAATCTGCCAACCTATTTTTGGGCTGAAGCTGTCAACACTGCCTGTTTCACTCAAAACAGGTCGGTGATAACAAAAAGGCATGAGAAAAACCCGTATGAAGTTTTTCATGGAAGAAAGCCAAACATTGGTTTCCTTCATGTCTTTGGCTGTGTGTGCTTTATTCTAAATGACAGGGAAAATCTTGGGAAATTTGATCCTAAGGCAGATGAAGGAATCTTTGTGGGATATTCCTTGACTTCCAGAGCCTACCGAGTTTACAATCTTCGGAGAGAATGCATTGATGAATCTATCCATGTAAAGTGTGATGACTCAAGATCATCTTCTCTGACAAATGATGATGAAGAACTACATAGATGGATATCATCATGCATCGGGGAATCTCCCATTTCAACCTCCACCGATCCACCCTGCATTCCAAATATTTCTTCTGTTCCAAACAATCAAACTGGGTCATCGTCTTTAACACTTGAAACCCCCTCTGCCGAAATTGTCTCCACCGAACCCTATCCATCATCCACCGAAATTAACCCCATTACCGAATCTCTTCCTACCGATAATCCCTCTAACAACCCACCTTCATCACATCATGCCAACACTCCAGCCTCGAACTTTCCTTCCACTTCAGCCATTCCTCCACCGATGCCTCCTGCTCTTAAATGGACCAAAGATCACCCCATTGATCAAATCATCGGTGATAAGCTAGTTGGTGTTCAAACAAGGAGAGGCACCAGTAACATCTGTCTCTATGTGAATTTCCTCTCTCTTGTTGAACCTAAAAGGATTGACGAAGCCCTAAGTGACCCATGTTGGGTTTCGGCCATGCAAGAAGAACTCTCCCAGTTTCAAAGAAACAAAGTCTGGAGACTTATGCCTAGACCTTCAAGGAAAACAATCATCGGCACAAAATGGGTCTTCAGAAACAAAATGGATGAAGATGGTACTGTCATCAGAAACAAAGCCAGACTCATAGCTCAAGGCTACCGACAGGAAGAGGGTATTGACTACGATGAAACATTTGCTCCAGTTGCCAGACTTGAAGCTATCAGGATCTTTCTTGCTCATGCTGCTCACAAGAACTTCAGGGTATTTCAAATGGATGTGAAAAGTGCTTTCTTGAATGGAGAACTAGCTGAGGAAGTCTATGTGAAGCAACCTCCAGGCTTTGAAGATTCCACACATCCAGATTATGTGTACCGACTTGACAAAGCTCTGTATGGGCTCAAGCAGGCTCCTCGGGCCTGGTATGACACTCTCGCCATCTTTCTACTCAAGCATGGCTATACTAGAGGTACCATTGATAACACTCTCTTCCACAAGCAAACATCAGGTAATCTCATTCTTGTTCAAATCTATGTGGATGACATTATTTTCGGTGCCACCGACGAGTCTCTGTGTGATGACTTTGCCTCTCTCATGAAAAGTGAATATGAGATGAGCATGATGGGGGAGCTAACTTTTTTCTTAGGTCTTCAAGTAAAACAAATTTCAGAAGGAATATTCATAAACCAAAGCAAGTACATTAAAGACCTTCTGAAGAAATTTGGCTTTGAAAACTCATCCCCCATGAAAACTCCCATGGCACCACCTTTGAAACTTGACACCGATTTAAATGGTGAATCTGTGGATGTTACTCATTATAGAGGCATGATTGGCTCATTGCTTTATTTAACTGCTAGCAGACCAGATATCATGTTTGCTACTTGTCTGTGTGCTCGTTATCAGGCAAATCCAAAGAAATCTCATTTGGATGCTGTGAAACGGATTTTCAGGTATCTAAAGGGTACCATGCATCTGGGTCTTTGGTACCCCAAAGACTCAGGTTTTGAACTCATGGGATATTCAGATTCTGACTTTGCAGGTTCCAAAAATGATAGAAAAAGCACTACAGGCAGTTGTCAATTCCTTGGTGGAAAACTGGTAAGCTGGTCCAGCAAAAAGCAAAACTCAGTCTCAACATCTACTGCCGAGGCTGAATATGTTGCTGCTGGAAGTTGCTGCGCACAGATTCTATGGATGAAGAACCAGTTGAGAGACTACAATCAGTTTTACTCCAAGATACCCATCCTATGTGACAATTCAAGTGCAATTGCAATTGCAAACAATCCTGTTCTCTACTCAAGGTCCAAACACATCGATATCCGATATCATTTCATCAGGGACCATATCTCCAAAGGTGACATTGAGCTGCATTTTATTCCAACTGATCTTCAACTTGCAGATTTGTTTACTAAACCTCTGGATGAAGCCAGGTTCACTTTCCTCATCGGTGAACTTGGCATGTTGTACTTAGAATAGGTTTCAAAAAAAAAAAAAAAAATCGGTCTGGTAACTTTCAGTGGATTCATCGCTCGGTGATTCATCCTTTCGGTGGATTCATCTCTCGGTGATTCATCCTTTCGGTGCTTCATCTTTCGGTGATTTCTCTATCGGTGATTCATCCTTTCGGTGAGTCATACTAAGTGATTTTTCGGTGATTCATCCTTTCGGTGGATTCATCACTCGGTGATTCATCCTTTCGGTGGATTCATCTCTCGGTGATTCATCCTTTCGGTGCTTCATCTTTCGGTGATTTCTCTCTCGGTGATTCATCCTTTCGGTGATTTTTCTCTCGGCCTTTCTCGGTGTCTCAACGCCTCGGTGTTTCCGCACCAACTACCTATACTTCTGTGTGTTTCCCACCGATATCCACCGATCGTCCCCTCACCTTTCTCACCGATGTCTACCGAAGTTCAATCCTATCTACACGTCACCCCTACCCCTAGCCTGTCAGAACCGTTTCACCTCCTCGTTTCGTGAAACGGATTCCTGACCACATTTTCCAAGTTGTCATCATTACCTTTTTTTTATTCTATTCTCTTTTATTTTATAAACCGTTCCCCCATTTTTTTTGAAACCCTATATATACTCGAACATCCATCTCTTTCTTCCTTTCCATTTTCTATTCTCCTTCGTGCTTCCTCTATAACCTACAACCACACCATCCTCGTGCTCGCTCTCTTGTTCATCCATGGCATCCTCGAAGAACATCTCCCCTACGTGTTTTGCTGATCTCAAGTTCAACCCTTGCAATCACGTTGCCAGATTTGACACCGATCCCTCTCATCCTGAATTTACCCATGTGATCAAGTTCCTCACTCGATCTCCCCTCCTTCATGCCTTCACTTGCAATCTCAAAATGAGCAAAATGCTCGTTAGGACATTCTGGCTCTCCTGTGTGTATGACCCCTCCAATGATGCGATTCATGCATCCATACTTTCTAGCGACGAGGATGATCACGACCTCACCTTTGGGGTCGATGATGTTCGCTCTGCCCTGAAGATCGATGCTTTCGATTCCTATGACGATTGGCATTCCGATACTGTTCTCGACGATGTTCTCAGTGCCACAGGATACGTGGTCGATGATACCTCCAAAAGCTCCAAAGGTCCTGGAACTCTTCTTCGGAGTCACATGGGTGGTGTATGGAACTTCTTCTTTGCCCATGTGATCCACTGCCTATCCCGAAAGACGAGCGGCCATGATCAATCCCCCTCATACATCACCAAACTTGCCCATGCCTTAATCTTTCAACGCCGAGTGGATTTCGCCCAGTACTTCTTCACCGAATTAGTGGAAGTGATCTCCCATCCAAAGAAGGGCCATGTTGCCTACCCCCGATTTATCTCTATGATCATCCATCACAAACTTGGCAAGGCTCTGGACAAAGACCGCAAGTCTCCCACTCCCCGATTCACCTATGACTGGGCTCCACCGATCGTCGGCAGCAAAACTCTCAACGTCGGTGCTCTAGACATCGACCGTCCTTTACGCCGAGGTATGATCACTCTAGCCATCTCTCCAGAGCTTCAATGGGGCGATTCTGAAATTCCAGGGTTTCACCACCCCGATATCCCCGAAGTCCTTGCTGCTGCAGTGACATCTTCCCCCCGTTCCAGAGCAAAGTCAGTCGGCGCGAAGAGGAAATCGGCCGCCGACACCTCCGCCGCTGCTTCCAGGACCATGACACCGATTAACCCATCGGTGGCTGCCCCGGTCCAAAAACCTTCTAAGCGGAGGCACTCTTCATCCCCCCCCCCCCCAAAAGTCATTTAAAACGATCTCGGGGCCCTGTCCGTGAGTCTTCCCCTTCCGAATCCTTTTTGTTCACCACCGACCATTTGGTCATCCCTAAGGCAGCTCTAAATATACCTCTTCCAACACATTCTCTGAGTGACCATGCTGCTTCTCCCGCCGAATCCCTAGAATCTCCCTCCGCCAGCCTGGACCCTGCACTGCACGCCCTTTCACCTGGTCAGTTCTTGATCGATGATGATGCACAACTCGATCAGAGTTCCCCCCATTACATCCCCCCCATGACTTCTTTGCAGGTCTCTTTGACGACACTGGTTCTCCCCGAACCTCCCCGTCTGACGGAGCGATCCTCATTGAGTCCGGTTCCCCCTCACCGATGAAGTCTCCTGTGAACCAAACTTCTCCCCGAAGTTCCCCCCGGGTTCACTCTCCCCGAAGACCGCCTACGCCACACCGATCGCCCTCCCCGATTCAGGAATCTCCCCGACGATCTCCCACTCCGCCACCGAGACCGCTATTCCCCGATGAAATGTTATATCCCAGCAACATTCCCATCCCGGTGGAGGATCCCTTTCGCATCTGTTACATCGTTCCTAGGGATATCGGGGGTCACACAACTGTTCAAGAACCCTCTCTCATTGAAGACTTACAGGAAAGTGCTCGACAGTGTCGGCTGGTCGGCACCCAATTTGAATCCTTCAAACAGGCCACCCTTACCATGATCGCCATGACGAGCTCCCGAATGTCCACCATCGAGTCTCGGCTGCCACAGATTATTTCAAATGCTATTATCGATGCTATCAGGCCTCTTACCACCGACATCTCCACTTTGGTTCCCAAGGTGGACTCCTTGTCCCGATCTCATGGGGACCTTGCCTTCTCCTTCGGTGCTTTCAAGGCGGCCTCCGATGTCAAGGATGCTGAACTTCAGAGGTTGCTTCAAGAAGCTAAGTCTCATCAAGACTTTGGCCAGGCCACTGCCAACTCTCTACGTGCTATCAATACCAAACTTCGGGAATTCGGTAACCTGGAGATGGATCTCGGTGACTTCACCATGGTCTCTGATGAGGTACCGAATCATCTTTCCTTCCTTCATGACAAATTCGACTACATTTTCCGACAGATGGGTTTGAAGATTCTGGCTGGGGCTGAGGGGGAGAAAAAGACAACCCATCCCAAGTTGCCATCCCTTAAACAATCGGTCATCCCCAAGCCTCCATCTTCCACCGATGACATCCATGTAACCACCGAAACCCACGCTGAAACCGCTGATATTGAGGGGGAGCAACTCTCTAAAGAAAAAGAGTTGAAAGACAAATCAACTACTGAGGGGGAGAAGCTTTCTACGGCCGAAACTGACAAAGGAAAGAAACGACTTACTGCCGATCAATTGGCCGAACAAGAAAGACTAGAGAAAGAAAAGATGAAGTATGGGATTCGTCCCACCGATGCAGACAAACTCAAGCTCAAACCTCCTCCATCGCATCCGCAGGAATCCAATCTTGGTCTGACTCCTCAAGAAATTGAGGAAGCCAGATTAGCCCAAAAAGCCCTTGATGATACCAAGGCCCTCTCTCTAAAGGTTGCAGAGGAAGAAGCCAAGAAAGCCAAGTCCTCCGATGCCGTGTCGGCACAGCAATCGGTGCTGAGTGAATTTGAACAAGAGAGAAATGAAGAGGTTAGATGGTACAAGTTAAAAATGCACCACCGATCCGACAGAACCCCAATCTCAGGTGTCAAGATCGCAACCTCCAGATCCAATCCAAAAGACATCAGGCTTATCATTGATTGGGAAGATGGCTCCTTAAAAAGTGTGAGAGACTACCAACTCAGAACCTACGGTCTCCCCGAATGGTACGATATCTCTCGACACTTGGCCAAAAATCAAAACCCAAAGAAGGATATCTTTGTCAAATACATTGATGATCTAATGGCAAAGATGAAGGAGATCAAAAAGAAGTATAGCATCGTGCTTACCACCGATGAAAGATCGAAACTGCAATCCTTGAAGGAAGAAGTGTGTCTTCCTAAAGTTCAGAATCCCCCCGACACTGTCTTCAAGGATATGGCAAAGGAAGGAAAGATACCGAATGTAAGTAACTTAAGTCTTTCTCTTCCCTCTTCGGCATCATATCCCATGACAACTCTGGGTCTTTCACCGATTCCTGGACTATATTTCAACGATGGATTCGGCAAACGAGCCTTCTTCAGATTCTCTCAAATTCCCGTTGCCGACACCATGTTTCTTGAAGGCCTCCACAACTTGTTCCCTCACATCCCCGAAGCTCAACCCTACTACCGAATCTTAATGGACGAGATCAAACGCCGACAATCGTCAAAGAAGTAGGTCTTTTCTTTTTACCTTTCGGCAGTTTTGATAATCTGTTGTTTACCGATGTATGAGAATGACTTATGCAATTCAAAGTGCTTCTCTTGTTTATATTTTGCTGCACATACCTTTATTTCCCTGCTTTATATATACTGTATAGATATACTCAAAGAAACATAGATAAAAAAAAAGGTCTATGTGAAAAAGAACCCAAAAGAGTAAAAAGGGTCAAAATGCATTTCTTTTCATTTACTCTTTAATATTCTAAGGATAGAGATCAAATTCAAATAGGGGGAGATTGTTGGGTCTTCACAGATTTGAAATTGACTCACTTAAACCCTCTTAGGTACTTAGAATATTTTTGGATTCTTTTGTGTAACTTGTACTGTCATATCAATTGTTCGGTGAAGTCGAAGATCAACCGAAACCAAATGCGAAGACTATCTCATTGCGGAAGTGAGAAAATCGGCAGCAACTTTCTACAAGTTACACCACCACCGATATGCTTGTGCTATCGGTGGACAAGCATCACCGAATTAAAGAAATTCGGTGAGAAGCTCAAGAAGACTTCCACCGATATGTTTTCAGAAATCGGTGGGAGTTCAAGAAGATTTCCACCGATATGTGTTCAGAGATCGGTGGGAGTTTAAGAAGATTGCATCGAAATATTCTACACTTCGGTGAAGGATCTCTCTTCTCTAAAGAAGTGAGATTTCAAATTGGTGCAGTTTCCAATACAGGAGGTCGGTAGCCTTATTCTCTGAAGACAAAAGAAAAGATCATTTATTATGAGACAATATCCTATTGTCAGATAAAAGTGGCAGTTTGTCATTTTATCTATTCTCAGATAAGGTCTTTTTCTGGTACGACTGTCCTCCTGGTTCTTTGGATAAGTTAAAAAGGAGATATCAGCTTTTCAGAAGTCAACCTCTGCAATGAATGGTAGAGTGACAAGTGTTCCAAGCATTAAATGATGCATGGACTATAAATAAAGGTGAAGACTCCCCATGCAAAATACGCTTCTGAAGATTACTAAGTGCAAGCTCCTTTCTTACTGAAACTGCATCTTGTGTCTAAGTGCTCAATTTGTTCAAAGTGTTTTTCAGTTTACTTTGTGTTAGATTGTTAGAATAGTTTAACTGTTCTTTTCCGCAACAATCTTTAGTTTTCTATGTGTAATTCTTGTTGAAAGATTTTCAATATAAAGAATTAAAATTGTGAAAAATCTGAGTATTGTATTCAACCCCCCCTTCTACAATACTTGTTGAGCCATTTTGGGACCAACAGTTTGATTCTTTGACTTCTTTGACTTTATTCTTTTACGAAAATTAGAATTATAAAAATTTGTATTTATCGTAAAAGTATCATCTATTTTCTCCGATTTAATTACAGATTCAGAAGAGAGAATTTTATTTAAAAACTCAATCTTTGAAACAGTTTCCTTCTCTTTTTCCTCGGAGTTATTTTCTTTCTCATTTTCAGATTTATTGGTCTCAGAATCAGTTTCAATCTTAGAAGAAGAAAAATTTTGGTTTTGATCAACATCCATTTTATCATCTTTAGAATCTGCTTGTACATTTCTTTTATTTAAAATTTCTAGCTTGGATTGAAGATCAACGATTTTATTTTCAAGACTAACGATTTTAGTTTCTAATACTAAAGGAGGAATATATCTTTTAGTATCATACAATACTTCGGATTTATTCTCCTTATTAGTATTATTTGCATATATATCAAAATAATCGTTTGATAAAGAATATTTGTTAGAATTTTTAGATTTAGAAGTGTACTTCGCATTTTCACGAGTATAAACAAATGGAAGTTGCATTTTAGTAGTAAGTTTCCTTTTCTCTTCTTCTATTTTTGAAACTTCCTCATCATTTGTCCAATTAATCTTAAATTGAGGAGCATATCTACCAAGATGTAAAAAATCAAAATCATATAAAGTAGGAACTTTTGTTTTAGCCTCATCTAAAAATGTGGATTTTCAAATCCGAGTCCCCATTTCTCCTTTATAGACGTATAACTCCTCGGTTTATTTAAATAAACTGTTTGTTCCGATTGACCTCTTACATATAATTTCTCTTCTAATTCTGAAATTTTATCAGAAAAAGTATCTTTCATTTCGGTCATAGTCTTCAAAGATTCAATGCACGGTCTGTTTGTCTCTTCTAATTCTTCTATTTTCTTTTGCATTTTATCTTTTGTGTCAACCAAAATCATCTTTTCATCTTGAAGATTTACATTAAGCTTTTTGATTGATTTTGATTGATCATTATTAATTTCTTTTTCAGAAATAAGTTTTGAACGAAGCATACGAATAGCATTTACGATCATGTTCATTTAAGATAAAAGAAAGTCATAATCAAACTTAGAAGGTACCTCAGATTCATCGCTTGAGCTCTCTTGGTCATCCACCTCATCATCACTTGCATCATCTCCAATAAAGCATAAATCGGCCGTTTCCTCATTCTGGGTTTCATCATCAGAATAATCCAAAAAGTATTCTTCTTCAACAAGCAAGGTTGTTCCATTCTCCTTCTTCTCGGCCAATTCCAACTTCTTCTTGTAATAAGATGAGTCACGAGCCACTTTGATTTTGCATTCTCTAGCCATATGCCCCGTTTTGCCACATCTAAAACAAGTAACTACCTTTTTCTCATCTTCCTTCCTTTTCTCAGATTGATTGGTAGTATCGAATTTTGGGACATAAGGTTTTGCATTACCACTTTCTTGATTAAATTTCCTTGAACCTGAAGTATATCTGTTAAATCCAGATCCGTGCAACAATATAGAAATCGAAATAGATGAACAATAAGAACAAATGATTTCAACTGGTCATCCCTGTCATTCACTTTCAGAGAGAATTTACAATAAAGTTCAGAAAGCTAAAAGGATGATTAGCTTGTTTTTCCAAGCTAATCTCACATTAAATACTATGGGCCCGTGGCTAGCAAGCCCACGGCCCGTTCACTAATAAGGCTCAAAATGAATTAATACAAAACAACCCTTGAACTTTAAATCAACATTAAAACCTGCCCTAACAATCTCCCCCTTTGATTTGAAGTTCGAGTTGGCGCTCTAGATCTCCCCAGTTGAAGACATATCTTTTGCGGAGCGCGAAGTGTACCTCGAACAATCTGATGGCGCGGCGATAGTCGATGCGATCTTCAATCATTTCCAAGGCATTCCGAGCAGTTACTTCATTCGGATTCGGAACATAAGAATACCTTGGATTTTCAGACTCGTGTTGAATAATCTTTCGAAGAGCATCTCTGACCTTTAGAAGCGCGCCGTCACAAAATCTGTCTACCTGACTGAAACGCATGAATTTCTTCTCCTTTTGCTATTTGAGGTAAACAATCCCGAATTCTGGTTCCAGAAGCATAGCGTTCTCGGGATACATGTTTAACTCAGGTGCTTTCAGATTCGGCTTGATCAGATTTACCTTTTTCGCCTTGTTCTCGATAGCCATTTGGAAGTCCGTTAGATAAGACATCATGATGGTGCGGACCAGGTATCAACGAACAGCTTCGAGTGCCTTTGTAATCTCTAGCGGTCGGATGGTTCTTGTACGTAAGTCTTTCAGAATAACCAGAAAGTCGAGTGGTCAGAGGTTCTTGAAATCAGCTTCTAAAAATTTCCATTCGTTCCCATCTTCATGTCGAACAATGAAAACTGGGTAGACGATCCTCATAATACGTCTTGAATAGATATTGATTACCTCTGTGATTCGAAGTTTGGTTCTGACCTGGTTGACTGGAAGACACCGCTGCATTGTGCTGATATATCGGCGTTGAAATTCTGGGTCAAGGTTGTAGATACCCAGACAGAAGGTCGGCTCGATCGGGCGAAGCTTGTGTACGAACAGCTTCTTCAAAGATTCCTCCAAGTGAGGGATAAGTACCATGATCTTCTCCCAACGGATTTATTGCTGTTGAGGAGGGGGAGGAAGATCAGAAGCTGTCGTGGGAGGAGCAGTTGTCGGAAGATCGAAAGTAGTAGACTCGGGTCTTGTTGATGATGTTTCGGCGGGTTGAGCATAGTGAACGGGGGTTGCTCCATATAAATTTTGGAGCAGGAACTGATCGTAGTCATGATTGTCGTCCTCATCAGTAGGGAAGACCAAATTTACCTGGAGATTTACGGCACTGGCGGCTTTTTCGTACCATGCGTCTTCGGTCTCCGGGTTGGTCTCACACTCTGGATCTATCATATCCAGTATCGGTCTATCTGACGAGTCAAAATAGACCAGTTCCTGTGTTGAACCCTCGGGCTTTTCAACCGTCGGGTCTTCTTCATCTGAAATCTCCATATCTATGACCATATCTGCTAGTGGCAACTCGGCTTTGGGTGCTTCTGATGTAGTTGCCGCAGTTGGGGTTTCCTGTTGAACCATTGTTGTAGTTTCGGCAGTCATGATCTGGGTGGTCTCGGTTTGGCGTAGACGTTTCTCCCCCTCACGGTGATCAGGATCATCCTGGTCATCGTGCTTGCGTTTGAGACCGCCGGCTTGACTCTTACAAGTGTCTTCTAGTGAACGGACCATCTCAGACAGCGTGGTTAACGCTTTGTTGTATTCGTTGAGGGTCGAGTCGATGGAGTCGAGGCGAGAGGTAATGGATGAAGACGGAGCAGTGACCTGTGATCGGAGAACAGAGATCAGGTCTGCTTCGGTAGATGCGGTGGTGTCGGATTCCTGGAGCAGTTGGGCCAACAACATCGTCTTCAGGGTCTCCACCGAATAGATTAGTTGCTGTTGAATCGGTGGAGGTACAGAGGCGGTTTCAGTATCGACGAGGTGGCCTTTACCTTTGATAGCGCACATAGCATTGGCAAGTTCAGCGGCTACGTGTTGCTGAATCAGTTGCTCCATATCCTGGCGGACAGGCTTAAGGGTGCTGTCCAGAGACCCTGGTGACACGAAGTCTGGGTTACTAACTCTGGGACCACTTAGGTTACCCGTTGAGGCATCTACCGCGGGGGTAGAGCCACCTACGTTCACAGTTGGGGTGATATTAGATGTGGTAGGATTTTCGTCCGATCCTCGTGTTCCGGTAGACGGAGACACTACAGACGTTCCGGTCGGGTCACTTAGAGCCGCGACTTGGTGTTGTTCCGCATCAAGTGTCCTAGTCAAAGAATCTTTAATAAAAGTGGAACTAGACTCGATGGTGCACTGAAAGAAGTCGAGACCGGGTTTGCTGGTCTCTTGTTTCAACACCAGTACCCTCCGAGTGAGAGACCGGTGGAAGTTGTGCTATATCCCCATGTGAGACTGAAACGTCCGTCTTTTGAGAGACGGATGAGTGGCTGAGGGGGTCGTGCATTTGCTCCGCTGGGTCCACGGAGGCTTCTTCAATACCCCGTCCCAACGTATGAGACGGGATAGTAGATGTGGCTACCCGAATATCGCTCGGTTCGATCCGCTCAGGAGCCTCGTTATCTTTACGGCTCAATCTTTCCTGGTTCAACTTTGAACGCAGTTCTCTCCGGCTCGCATGTCCTAACTCCTCTACTTGTTCTCCCTCAGATGTCCTAATAGGTTCGGGTCCAGTATGTAGAGGTGAGTCAAGTGGGATTCCAACGGTAAAATCAGGGTTGGGTCCGATACCGTGAGGTATTTGTCTCAAGCGTACGTTTCGGTTGGTATCAGAGTCCGTGGAGTCAGATTCCACGTCTTCAACATGTGGACTGGGAGAGGGGGGTTCGGTGATATATGGCTCGGTTGAGTGATGTAGTCTCGGTCTTGAGGATGGACCGGCTTGGGTTGAGCTGGAACCGGGTTGCGATTCCACTGCACCACCTACTCTCGTTTCCCTTCCTCTCACAACTAACGTTCCCCGCCCGACAGCACCTGCTTGTCGGGCCCTTCCACCTCTTACTCTCGGACCCTCACGTCTCTCGGGTCTAAGTCCCTGGGCAGGTCCCTCCGGCTCTAGGTGGACCATGGGATTTCCTAACGCTTCCCTGTATGCTACTACCCCTGGTGCAGTGGGATCGGCAATGGCTAGTAGTGGTTCAGGGATGGGCATGGCTACCGCATCAGATGGATTGCGTATAACCATGAACTGTAAGTGGTGATGGGGACATACCGGATGGTTCAGGCGGCGAGGAATGGCAGGATTCGCGTCCATGTGTTGACGCACCGCAAGCGAAAGGAAACGCGGATACGGAAGAAAGTTCTTCTGTTTGGACCCTCCGATGTGGCGAATAGCGGTGACGAGCTCCCTCCAGATGATCATTGCGAAGTCGATGTGGCGGTTATAGCATACAGCATGAACTAGGCGAAGTAAGTCGCCGGTGCACTGATCAATGCCTCTCCATCGCGAGGAAAGACAGCGGTTTAGGATTGTAAAGAGAGTGTACCATATCGGAGCCAGGTACTTGCGATTGAATGCAGACGGTCGGTTGAGGTCATGATTGTAGCCAAGTGCGCAGATTTGAGCGCACAGTGTGTCATCATTTACGGCAGAATCGTACCGTTTGTGATTGTTGGCGGTGGCCTCCGGAAGAGATAGAAGTCGGCGGAATGAGTCCGGTGTGAGCATGAAAGGTTGGTTATCGATTTGAGCGGTGATCGACTGCGAGTTACCAGCTGTGACTACTCGGGCGGTGAGCCATACCTGCAGAACATACAGGACTGGGACGTCGGCTGTGCTGGTAAGGGCCTCACGGAGAGGGTGATTCATAAGGATTTCCAGAAGGACCCGATGGTGTGGCTGGGGCCTGAATAGTGTCGGGTCCAGGTGGTGATTATGGCCTCCAGTTCAGTACCATGGTCAGGGTCAACCAAGGCAGCATCGGCTTCGTCGTCAATAATATCCTCCTCTTGAGGTATTTGCTCTTGAGGAGGTGGTTGTGGGTCTCCATGTTGTTCGGGAAGAGGTTGTTGTTGATCCGCCATAGATAATCTGTAAAATAAATACACAGTTAGAAATTGGGACGGATGAACAAGTGTTGGCGCGTACCTTTGCTGTGATTGGCTCAATCTGAGACAGATCGAGGACTGGCAGTGACAAAACAGGTATAGAAATGGCAACAGGGATGTCCGGACAAAAATGGGGAAGCCAAGTTTTCCGGACCGAGTTGTTTCCGGACAACACATGTGTCCGGATGTCGGAGGTATCCGGATGAAAAGGGGAGTGTCCGGATAAAGTGGGGACTCCGGACAAGGGAGTCCGGGTGTCAGGGGTGTCCGAGTACACTCTTCTTCCGGATAACATTAGAGTCCGGACACCAAGCTACCCGGTAGTTGAACTTACCGGAAACCCTAAGGTATCCGGACAACTAGGTCTCCAGGTGATGTTGGTTTTCGGATGGATCAGCATGTGATTGAACGTGTCCGGATAAACTAGCATCGGTTTGAACGTGTCCGGACACGAGGAACGTGTCCGGACGATGACTCAAGCAGTCCAAAAACAGAACAGGCAATCCCAAGTACGTAGTAGGCCACGGATGTTGTCGAGAGTCACTAATTAGGTTATAAGGGCATCGATGTAACTCGAAACCCCACACATTTGGCCAAAAATGACAAAACCCTTAATAGGTATTTGGACACTGTTCTATCAACGAATCGCGTGGATAAATCGGGCATTTAAGTGATTAAAGCATGGGTAAACATTAACACGATGTGATATTGAGAAGCATACCTGGATATGGGACTAAACGAAATGCAAATCGAGTGAGTGGGGCGAGTCCGGGCGAGAGAGAAAGTCGTCGAGGGTTTTAGGGTTTTAGGGCGAATTTCCGGATAAAGAAAAACAAAAAAGGAGTCCGGGTGGCTTATATAGCCGGATGGTGTCCGGATTCTTGGCCGACCCGGATTCATCCCGGATCCGGATACCGTCCGGAAACTTTTGGGTTTCCGGATACTGTCCGGATAACTCCAACCGGTCCTTTCCCTTGGAATTTTGCAGGAATCAGAACCGGATGATGAATTTCTCTCGCTCCCCCTCAAACTGAGCATGGGGATTTATTGCTCCCCCTCGGATAGTGCAGTAGAGTGTAGTGGAGGAGTCCGACACACAAAGACTTTTAGACTTTTCAAGAAAAAACTTGTGCCGCTCCCCCTCAAACGATGACCATAACATGCACACAGGAGTGCCCACACACACAAAAACTTTTGACATTTAAGAGAAAAACTGTGTGTGACGCTCCCCCTCAAATTATGAGAGATATTACCTGATACCGCAAGGTGCTCCCCCTGAACACAAGAACATATGGTGAAAGCACAGAGATAGTGAACGGAAATCAGACGACAGTATGAAATAAGAGAAACACGCGAAGAAAGAAAAATACACGAAATCTACCTAATAAATACAGAGACAATGGTCGAAATGTGTAGCTAAAACAAGTAGAATACATGTGCGAGAAAGTGTATGCTCAGTCATCAGGAGTGAGAACACCGGATGATGAGTATACAGTTGCTCGTATATGTATGGAACTCGTAAAAGGCACACATTCGGATTAAGTCTTCAGATTTAGCATACCTAGCTTGAACACAAGAAATTTGAAACGTTTTTCGTCCAAGGCTTTGGTAAATAGGTCTGCTAACTGATGCTCAGTATTTACGAAATAGAGTTCGACTGTACCTCTTTCGACGTGATCCTTAATAAAATGATACCGAACGTCGATGTGCTTCGTCTTGGTGTGTTGGACCGGGTTGCTTGAGATGGCAATTGCGCTCTTCGAGTCACAGTAGATCGGGACTTTGACATACGTAAAGCCGTAGTCTTTGAGTTGCGTTCTCATCCAGATTACTTGGGAACAGCAACTTGCGGCGGCTACATACTCCGCCTCAGCAGTTGATGTTGAAACACATTGTTGTTTCTTCGAAGCCCAACTTACCAGGCTATCTCCCAAGAACTGAATGTGTCCCGAGGTGCTCTTGCGGTCCAACATGCATCCTGCGTGATCCGCATCAGAGTAAGCGGATAGGCCAAAACCTGTCTCTTTCGGGTACCAAAGGCCAAGATCAGCAGTACCACGTAAATAACGAAAAATTCATTTAACAGCATTGTAATGAGACTCTTTAGGGTTTGACTGATAACGGGCGCAAAGAAATGTCGAAAACATGACGTCCGGTCTACTGGCAGTTAGGTACATTAAAGAACCGATCATTCCCCGATACAATTTGGCGTTGACAGCCTTTCCGTTAGGATCGGCGTCAAGCTTTGTATTGGTTGCCATGGGAGTTTTCATTGGTGAGGACTGGTCCAATTGGAATTTCCGAAGAATATCCCGAATGTATTTGGACTGGTTTATGAAAATTCCTGTCGACAGTTGTTTAACTTGAAGACCAAGGAAAAAGTTCATCTCACAAAGCATACTCATTTTAAAAAAATTCCCCATGAGAATGGCAAAGTTCTTTGCATATAAAGGACTAGTAGAACCGAAAATGATGTCATCGACATATACCTGGACTAGAATTATGTGGCCCTTTTCGTTCTTGATAAACAGTGTGGAATCAATGGCACCTCGAGTGAACTCGGCTTCTAACAAGAACTTGGACAGTGTGTTGTACCATGCTCGCGGAGCTTGCTTTAAGTCGTATAGTGCCTTGTCTAAGATGTAGACATGATCAGGCTTCGAGTCATCCACAAATCCGTCGGGTTGCGACACGTAAACTTCTTCTTGGAGGTCGCCGTAAAGAAAGGCTGTCTTCACATCCATTTGGAAGACTGTGAAGTTCTTGTGCGCGGCATAAGCGAGAAACATATGGATTGCCTCGATGCATGCTACCGGAGCGTAGGTCTCATCATAGTCGATCCCCTCTTGTTGTCGGTACCCTTTGGCCACAAGACGCGCCTTGTTGCGAACAACGATACCATCTTCGTCCTTTTTATTTTTGAAGATCCATTTGGTGCCGATTACCGTCTTGTGCTTAGGACGTGGAACTAGTCGCCATACCTTTAGAGCCTCGAATTGATTTAGCTCTTCTTGCATGGCGATGATCCAGTCTGGATCTTTGAGCGCTTTGAGTACGTTCGTCGGCTCAATCTTGCTCAAGAAGCCGGAAAATAGACAGAAGTTGGCGGAAGCGCCTCGTGTACGAACAGGAGTCAAGGGATCACCGATGATCTGATGTAGGGTATGGGCCTTCGTCCATTTGGTGGAGTGCGGAAGCGGCTGCTGGGTAGAGTGAGATGTGTCCGGATCCACGTATGAACCTGATGGAATGTCCTGAACTTGTTCAAGAGTAGCAGTCGTGTTCCTTGGAGGAAGTGGGGGAGGATTCGTCGATGGTCGAGCAACTTCTGGTTCCGAGGAGTTCAGAGAATGAGCATCGGTTGTAGCAGATGACGAATCAGTAGGAGCGATCTCCGAGAGTATGGGTTCCTCCAGGGGGGTTACAGTACCAGGTGCATGCGTATCTGATGATGATGGTTGAGCTGTATCTATAGATGTTGACGGCGTACCCGTAGAAGGAGGCAGACCGGATAGAGCGGCCGAATCCTCATTGCGAGCAGCTTCAAGTCGAGGTTGCGCTGAGACAGGAGCAGAAGAGTTAAGCATGTCATCATAGAAATATTGAAACAGTAAATCTAAATCAGAAGAGTCATCATTCGATGAAGATGCATGATTCGGATTTACTGTAGCTTGTGCAGATCCCGAACTCGAAGGTCCGGAAGCTAGCACTCCAGTTAAACCGGGTTCTGAACTGAGTTGTTCAGAAGCCAAATCTGCGGCTTCGTCGAATGTCACGTTTATGCTTTCAACAACGGTTTTGGTCCGTTTGTTGTAAATGCGATACGCCTTAGCCTACATGGAGTATCCAATAAAAACTCCTTCATCCGCCTTGGGGCTGAATTTGCCGAGATCATACTTGTCATTCAGCACGTAGCACGAGCATCCGAAGGCGTGAAAGTAGCCGATGGTTGGAACGTGATTATTCAAGATCTCGTACGGTGTCTTGTTGAACCGCTTGAGAAGGATAGAGCGGTTTTGCGTGTAGCATGCCGTAGGCACCGCTTCAGCCCAGAGATACAGCGGTAGATTTGCTTGCGAAAGCATTGTGCGGGCAGCTTCAACGAGATTACGGTTCCGTCTTTCTACCACTGACCTCAAATAGTCATCCTCCTTTTGATTCTTGAACTCCGTCCCGTTGTCAGTTCTGATGGACTGAACGTGTTGAAGCTTGTTCTTCTGGACAGTCTTCAGGTGATCAATAATGAGCTCCGGAGTTTCGTCCTTCGAGCGTAAGAACATCACCCAAGTGTAGCGTGAGTAGTCGTCCACCATCACAAGCACGTATTTGTGCTTATTGATGCTCGGAACACGCATTGGACCACACAAATCCATATGAATGAGTTCGCGGGTCTGGGACGTGCTCGGAGTTGCCTTCGGCGGATGTGTTGCGCGCTTCATCTTTCCCTTTTCGCATGCCCCACAGAGACGATCCTTCACGAACGGAAGTTGGGGCACGCCTCTGACGTGTTTGCCTAGCACCAGTTGATTGATACTTCTGAAGTTGAGGTGCGAAAGACGTCTATGCCAGAGCCAAACTTGATCAGAGTCGGCTTTTGACAAGAGGCAGACAGGTTTGTCGAATTTGAGTGCTGCGAGGTCAATGGTGTAGAGATTGGTCTTTCGAGTCCCAACCAGTAGCTCTTCTCCGTCGTTGTTGAGGATTCTACACCTTGTGGCTTTAAAGCTGACCTCGAGATCCTTGTCGCAGAATTGACCGATGCTGAAGAGGTTGTGTCCTAATCTTGCGACGTGGGATACCTTCTTGATTGTTATCTTGTCTTGTACGATGTCGTCGTAGCACACGATCGGCGACTTCTCGTTATCCCCAAATCTCACGTGTCCGCCGTATTCTTCTTTGTAGTTCGCGAGAACCTCCCTCCTTCCGGTCATGTGCTTGGAGCATCCAGAATCTAAGTACCACACATGACCGTGCTGCAAAACAAGATTAATGTTGTTTAGGTACCCAAATTTGTTTGGGTCCTGGAGGGTTAGGTTTGGCACCGTTTGGGGAAGATTGCTTTGTTCCAGCTTTCCCTTTAGGTGTAAGATTTACACTGTTAGAGAGAACTGGTTTTGGCACTTGTTTCCTCTTAGGTGTAGAGTGTACACCTTTTGGAGGAACAGGTTTTGTAGCAGCTTTCCACCTGGGTGCCGGTTTAACCCCAATAGGAGCAACTCGTATAGGAATGGGGTGAGTCTCCCGCTGTGGTTTAACCTTTTGATTGGTACCCCTTTTGAAATGGTGTTGTTGCATATTCTTATGGGGTTTGCGCTTATTAAATAGGTTACCAACAAAGTAAGGCGCATACCAATCATTATTGTGAATATCATCAAACTCATTCCAGCCACAATTAGAACAACATAAACAATCAGGCGATAACTGAATCAATTGATTAAGAGAGTTAACTTTAACGGGAAAAGAAATATCAAAATGGTTCCAATGATTCCAAGCATAATTGTCTTTGTCTATTCTAGAATTGAAAACAGGTGGGGAAGACGCATCCTTCTTGACAGATTCCCTCTTTAGCCACTTTGGTGTTTCTTTATTAGCGCGACCATTTTTATCTGAAACAGCAGGGATAGTATGATCAGTGACTTTTGAGGAAACAGGGGTCTTAGTGGTCGGTTGTTCGGTCTTTTGCTTCGGCTGAGAGTGTTTTTGAACATTGGAAGCATTTTTAAGAATCTTGATCACAGCCGGAGTCTTGGATTGTGAACAGTCGCCCTTTAGAAAATTGACCGAACGATTAACCACTGGAGACAAAAATCAGGTTGACTTGGAGAAACAGTAGTGCTGGCAGGCAATGGTCCAGTCGCTTGCCTTGGCTGTGATTGACTTTTGGAAACGGGTTTCGAGGTTGGTTTTGACTGAGAAATCTTGATCACAGCTGAGGCCTTTGTTTGAGAACAACTTTCTTTTAAAGAATTAACCGGATGATTAACCACGGTGGATAAAAAATCAGTGTGACTTGGAAGAGGTTTGTCGAAGGGAAACGAATCAAACTCTTCTTCACTGTTACCTTCGGAGTTCATGTACACTGAAAAAATTATCTTGGGAAGTACTGGACTTGGATCAGGTGAGGAAGGCGAGGAACTCTTTATGCTTGAGTGTTTTGGGGAATTTGGTGCGGAAGCTAAGAAAAAATCAGAGTTTAAATTCCGTAAAACACTCTCGTCTTGAGAATCTTGATCGTCTTGTGTTGAAAAAGTTTTTTCCTAAGAAATCTTTACACGAAGACGTGTCCGATGAGTTAGAGGAAAGTTCGGGTGAAATCTGCTTTTCAGATAGCAGTTGGTCAATTTGCTCTCGAAGCTGACCATTCCTCGCGTACTCTTCCATCTTTTCTGTTGCCAAGGCAGACAGTTGTGATGTGAGTCGATTGATTTCATTCCGAAGGATTTCCTGTCCTTCACCAGACACATTGTCGGTTTTGACCGATTTTAGATTCTCAAGCTTTGTAAGTAAAACTTGCTTTTCCATTTGAAACATTGACCTTTCTTTCTCAATGGACTCCTCCAACTCGACTATCTTTGCTTCCAAGATGAGAGGGGGAACATAGAGTTTAAACTCATCCGTCTCAGTCTTGGTTGCAGGTGCTAGATCCTCATCCTTTTTGGAGGAATCCTTGGGACTATCTACCTTGTAGGGGTCGAAGTAGTCATTGGAAAGGTACTTTTTGTCCTTTTGATATGAGTAGTTTAAAGGTTCATAACAGAATGGAAGTTGAATTCCTCGTTTTTGTGTGCGTTTGTGTTCCTCGGTTTCCTCCTCCTTCTCTGGTTCAAGAGGACCAGTCCATTGAATTGCGTACTATGGATACTTTTTATCTAACCCATAGCAAGCAAAATCATACAGGGTTGGGACTTGATATCTTCACCTTTTTAAGTATGTGGGTTATCATATCCGATTCCCCACTCTTTGTTGAAGTATGTGAACTCTTTGGGTTTGTTCAAAAAAATGGTTTGATCAGTTTGACCCCTTTTGTGGAGTTTGGTTTTGAGGTCAATAATTTTAGTAACAAACTCTTTGTGCTGAATTTGAAGAGAAGAACATTGATAAACAATTTCTTCTTTCTCATTCATGCACTGATCAAACTGACGCTGAAGATCAGATAATTTGGCTTTTAAGTCTTTGGGTGCTAATGACAAAATTTTGCATCTCTCAGTTAAATTAGCACAATCAGACTTATATTTTTCTGTTTTTCTCTTTTGAACATCAAGCTTTTCATTTAGTGACCTAATTTCAAGCTTTTGTTGTTTAGAGGTGGCCTGGAAGGAATTTGCCTGATCAGTAAATGCTTGCATTTTATTTAAGAATTCGGGTTGGCAAGAATCACATACCTGACTTGTAGGAGCCGTTTCTTCTTCGGCGGAGGAGTGAAATCCCATGAAGGCATCAGCAACATCAAAATTGCCTTCATCATCAGATCTTTCCAACCAGTAGTCGTTTTCAGCAAACATAGCTTCTCCAGCCTCCTTCTGACGAGACAATGCAAGCTTGGCCTCGTAGTAGTGAGAGTTCTTTACTGTTGGTTGGCGACAATCCTTCGCAAAATGACCAAGTTTCCCGCAGTTGTAACACTTTACGGGTTCATCTCTCTTCTTCCCTTCTTCTTTCTCTGGCTTTCCCTTCTTCTCAGACTTGTCGTGCTCACTGACCTTCTTTTTTCCTTCGTATCGGTCTTTGTAGTCATGGTGCTTATTGGAGGAAGTGGAGTAGCGCTGACTATTGGATGAAGGCTTCTTGTAGTACCTTTGTTGTTCGAATGATTTGGTAAGCAAAGCTATGGCCTTTTTGAATTCGGCAACCTTTTCATCATCAGAATTTTCGTCTTGCTTATCTTCAGCTTCTGACTCAGAAGAACTTTGCTTTGGAGCACGTCTGGAGTGACTTCTCGATGATTTTTCTTGCTTTGAGGAAATGAGAGCAATAGGATCAGCAGATGGCTTTGGTTCAGTCTTTTTCTCGCCTAGGAGCTCATTCACTTCATCTTCATCTTGAAGAAGTGTCTCATACAGTTCATTGATGCTGATATTCTCAATCAAATTGTTGTGCTTGACATGAGAAGCAAACACCTTCCATTCAGGTAACAGATTGTTGAGAAACTTGAGCGCGTTTTCCGTATTAGAACGAACAATCTTGTTCTTGTTCAGTTCATTGAGAAGTATACAAAACCGTTCATAGGTCTGGGTGAGGGATTCACCGTTGCGCTGCTTGAACCCATCGAACTTCGTTATCGCGCTATTTATCTTCAACTGATTTCCTACAACGCTCCCGCGCATCATTCTGGCTACTTGGTCCCACATGCCCTTAGCCATCTCTTTGTAACTATCTATGGCAGTGTAGATGGAATTAGGAAGAGCTTGAATCAGATATCTCTTTGCATGCTTTTCACCTTCAATCATGCCTCTTTCAAAATCTGTCATCTCAGCCAGAGTCTTTTCCTCACGTCGAGCTACTGCAGTTGAAGTTGCAGCTATGTCCTTCATTGGCTTGGGAATTGGGCCATTATCCAGAGCTCTCTTGATGTACTCATAGTTGTCCTTGGACTCTATGAAGATCATGAACCTATCTCGCCATTGGCTGTACTCGTTCGGATAGAGACACGGTGGCTTGGTGTCAGTGCCAATTGCGAGAGCATCACGAGAAGTAGACATCTTCGGTTGCAACGGAGTGATCGTCAGACGTGTAGATTGATTCAAAGGGTAAACCTAACGCAAGGCACTAAGAGTGAAATCCTAACGCATGGTCTACGAGTGATTTGACTAACCTGAACTTACTGGATAGGAATCCAAAATAAGTGATCTGATCTGGAAGTGTCCGGATCAGATTTGATGCAAATTGAGCAATAAACAAAAACAGAAGTATCCGGATAAGAGAAGATACCGGATAATTGAATTGTCCGGATAACTGAAAGAGTCCGGATATCAGAAAGAATCCGGACAGAGTAAGCTTTCCGGATAACAGATACCACACACTTTCCGGATAACTGAGGTTACCGGATGTGAAATGATTCCGGATACACTGAAGTTTCCGGAGACAATGGAGTGTCCGGATAAGATATGTCCGGAAACACTGGGTTTCCGGATACAAATGTTACCCGGATTGAATAAGGAAAAATGACTTACCCGGATGCAGTACTTACCCGGAAAGGAGGACGAATCCGGATGGAAACACAATCGTCCGGACAAATTGGACTTGTCCGGAAACTGCGGCTGAGTTTGTCCGGACTCTGTGGCTGTTTACTCAATTCAATCGATTTCTTGATTAGGGTTGCACACGAAGGTTCCTGAAAGATTAGAAACAATCCCAAACACAAAAACAACACTAACCCAGTCGATTTTAGAGCAAAAACAACAAGTTTTGATAGTAAAAATTCGATTTTTGATGATGAACACAACCAAAACTTTTTGAGTTTGATTTGCTAAATTGACCACTGAAACGATTGAATTATGATGCGTAATTTTGCAGAAACACTAATGGTACTAATGCTAACACAACCTGTAACACCCAGATTTTCGTTATGAGTAGTTATGTATTTGCTTTGCATGTTCAAGTATTTTATTGATATAGCATGACTCGTACCTCGTTAGAATCTATTCAAGGGCTAATAAGGGGATCAAATGAGGCTTGGAGCCCTCTGGGCGATAGTGACCGGATAGAGTGCCCTTGTCACTATCGCGGGTGTCACAATCGCCGGGTTTGTACCGCAAGATTGAACTTTCAGGCATTTGGGTTTCAGGCGAGTATGCCTTGGGCGATAGTGACAGTGTCACTATCGCATGGTCACAATCGCTCGTTGTGTACCGAGACTTTTGGAGTGTTGAGCGAGAGTGCTCCGGCGATAGTGACAGTGTCACTATCGCCATGTCACAATCGCACCGACCTGTTTTGGTATAAAATGAGAGTTACGGATTTCTAGTTCATTGGATGAAATTAGAACACTTTGGCAGCCGACTTCTTCTTCCAAAAAGGTAGGGTTTCGTTATTACTACTCCCTTCCATTAATTGTTAGTTGTTGGAGAGTGTTTATGAACATTTATGGTGGGTATTAGGTGATCAATCTCAACTTCAAGTACTACTAGCTAGAAGGGGTCAAGATCAAGGGTTTCCATTTCTAGGGTTTCCATATTTGGAGCTTTAAGGTGAGTAACTTTGATTTAAAAGTATACTTGTTACATAATTTACTCTATCATTTCATTTATTTCTAACAAGTTTGCCTTGAAGTATACTTTGAGCCAATAAGCTCTCATTTCTCTAAAGAGGAAATTAAAGGGACTTAATGGTAAGATAAAGGTGATGTAGTATTTTATTCTACTTGGAAGTGTATCTTTTATGATGGTGATCATTTGAAATTGGTTAAACCTAAATATTAGGGTTTGGAGCTTAATGGATTAAGCTATGTCTTAATGAAGAAATTATGACTATAATAGAAGTGACTTAATCTGCTAATTTAGTATGTGTTGCCATGCTAAATGATGAACTCATGATATCACTTATATGTATGTGGATAATTGGAGGATTTCTTGTATGTAGAAATCATGTGCTCAATGAGATAGTTGGACTGTCTTTTGATGAAGTTAATGTTTGGATTTATGAACTGCTTGGAGTAGTTGTTTGTTGGTATTCACAAATTGGAGGAGTCTCTAAGTAGGCATTAGGAAGATATAATCTTGGGCACTTACCTTGGAGGTTTGTTTATCGATCCACGCTTTCGGGATTTATACCATATAGGTAGTCCCGATGTGCCGGGCCTTGAGGCGTTACCTTGGAGGTGAACGCTAAGGTGTATCTTCAAAGATGATGTAACTTGAGTTGATGTTTGGGGTCTTCCCATAGAGTTCGATTTGTGAATGACCAAGTTAATATTTCTTATATGACCTAACTGCATGTTTTATTATATGTTTGACTCACTAGGCATTCCATGCCTAACACTTGTTGCATGTCTGATGTGTGTGTCACAGGTTCTAGTGGTGCCATCCCTAAGGAGGCATAGTTGGGGATATGTGAGCGTGGGATACAATTGAGATGCCAAAGATAGAAGACCAAAGTTAGTCTAATGATGACACATTTTGTAATCTTATTTCTATGGTAGAGATTAGATTAGTCGGTTGCCATTTAGTTGTAGATATTACACTTTGTTTGTAAACCGGCATGTGTAATCCCCCTCTTTTGTGAGCTCGTGCAATGGCATTATATATCACTCTTCCGTTTTATGGAAGTTTTTGTTGACCCTATTTTTGGGGTGTCACAAGTTGGTATCAGAGCATTAGTTTAAGTGAACTAAGTATGCTGAGGAGATACTTAGACTTAAGTTGTGATGAATTAAGTTATGACTTGCGAGATTTGGGTAGAAGTACTAAGACAGGATAGTCTTAGAGTCGACGGAAATACATGAATTTAGTATTGTAGCAATAGCAACGAGAATTCTCATGTAAAGTATGTTCGCAATTTCAATTAGCTACTGTTATTATGAATATGAGTTACACGAGCATACTTGTTTCTAAATTGTCACAGTGTCTAATGATCGGTAAAGTACGTTTTGCATGTTTATACTCGTATAACCACTTTATGGCTATCTCTTTGTGTTAGAATAGAACGATGGTGGGTACGCCACCAAGGTCCTTCAATTCTTTGGTGATAAGATCAGTAAATGATTGGAGGTTGGGAAGACAACCTGGAACTGGTAGGACTCATGAAAGCCGCTGAGGCAACCTGAAATAGGTGGATGGAAATGTGTAGAGATAGAATGAAAGATGATTGATTAAAAAGAAAATAATATGAAATGATTGAGTAAGTGGGTCGTGGAACGCATGGATAGCAAGTATTACAATGTCAATAGGACGACCACTAGTCGGAAGTAGAGTGTTAATGATAAGTGGGGTGAGTTGTCACAATAGCCGTGTCATTTTGAGAATTATAAAGGTGTGAGTCCTTTGGGAAAACCCTTTTTGTTTAACCCGTGATGAGTTTTGGGGTTAATGGTGATTTTGAAATATATCTTGCCTAAACAAAGTTTAAATGTATTTTGACCAACGTATGGGTCTAACAAGCTTGGAGCATTTTGCTTGGTTTTGACTGTGAGTAAGTCTTGGGGACAATTGTCCGGCTTAACGGGCTCGGGTAGAGTCTTGTTGATGGGTTGCTTTTATTGCACCGTTTTACATTTATTGCACGTTTGAATATTTACACGCTTGGGTGAGTGAGTCATTCCGGGATAGGCATGATATTTGTAGACTATATTGCATTGGATTCATAGGCATGTTAGTCAGTCGTTGGTAATGGTCGGTTGGGTATTTCGGGGTTTGACCTCGGTATTCACGTTTTAATATCTACATTGTGAAGTGGCAAGTGCTAGTAAGGTGCATAAGAGGTGAATAGCTTAAGTTATATTTCCGCATTTACCCTTGGGAAATAGCACTTGTATTTAGAGTAAGTGATGTCTAAAGCGGGTTTAGGTTTGGGAATAAGACTTGAGTAGTATGCGTTGTTTGGAGATAACCACAGTTTGTAATTTGAGGTATTTTACATATTGTTTCGGATGTAATATTGAAATTTTAATTTAGTTGCTCTTTCTAAATTCGAGGGTGTTAATACAAGTGGGGTGAGTAAAACGATTGACATTGTTCGAGTAAGCAGCCTTCATTTGCGAGTAAAGTTGTATGCAAAAGGTTCTCAAGATCGTTGTGCAGTACACTAAAGTTATGAGAATGTTAAGGTCATGTGTGCCCAAGTTGTTTCAAGCATCGTCCGTTAAGATGAGAAAATGTGTGAAATGATTTATTTATCACGTTGCCATGCATGAAGGCTATGAACTCACTAGATCGTAGAGTATTACATACTAAACTAAGAAAGAACTCCAAGAGTGGAGAGGTGTGGGATAAATCATGGGAGAATGTTTATAGTTTTAGTATTTGCGTTCAAAAGGAGAGGTGAATAGTGAGGGGATCGAAAGTAAACTTTAGTGTCGATTGTAAGAAGATCAGTACCCTTGTTTGATAATTAGAAATACAGTTGCCAAGGGACGGTTGCGTCCGGAGGAAGGATTAGTAGTCGTTAAGGTGATGAAATTAGTAACTCGCTATGAGTAGTGTGGTGAGATAGAAAGAAAAAAAAATATCCTTAAGATTGAATCAGAATTTATAGTGATCGTGTATTCCTAGTACCTAGGGTACTAATGAACTTTAGTAAGGTAAATATATATTGTTGAGTATAAAAGAGGTTGTATACACGTGTACATATAGATACAGATATGGATTGACTTCATTGGGAAAGTAGCAATGAAGGGGTTGTAAGATTATCGCGCCTCGGAGCGTGCGTTGCATGATGTGAGTTAGATGTATTTAATTGCATGAGTAGATGTTGATAAATAATCTTTGGATCCTTTGGGTGGAAGGCTTGGTTTTGGACTCGGTTGAGTATTGGGAGTATTCGCCCGGTTTAAATAAGCCCGACGTAGGCTTAGGGTTGGAATTATATGAATTGTATTATGATTGAAGTTTACATGATATGAATACATTTATTTTCTGAGATCAAGTATGAATATTAAGCCTGGAATCAGAAGATTAAAGGTTAAAGGACCACCTTGTAAAGGTGTTAGAATATTGAAATACTGTGTGTCAGGATCGAATCTTAACAAGACTAAAAATACTTAGAACTCAGAATTAAAGAATCTGCGGAATAGAACTTTAATTCACACAATCAAAGAACAATATATCAGAAAACACACAGTTGTTTGTATTCACTGATTCAACTCACAAGCTTACAACCAAACCTCAATCTTGATGAACAGGCTCAATCAAGACGACTTCTACTTCTCTAGAAATAGGGTTCTAAACCTTGAGGTTAATTCTCTCTAAAACAGAATGTATTCTCAAAAACTCTCGTATATCGCGTATTTCGTATTATTTTAATAGCTATCTATCAACATCTATTTATACTAAATAGTTACAAGATAACTATCAAAAATAAATTGATCTTCTGAATCTTCTTTAAGCATATCTTCATCCATTCCATCTTTATCTCCAAAATCTTCGCATACCAAACTTATCACATCAGCAGTATTAACTTTATTCAGCATGAGCAGTACTAATATTCTCCAGCAGCATTAATTCATTCCAGCAGCATTAACATGACTCAGCAGTACTAACCTTGCTTCAGCAGTATTAATCTTGACAAGCAGTACTAACCTTGTTCCAGCAGCATTAATGCATCAGCAGTACTAACATTCTTCCAGCAGTATTAACTTTGTCTTGCAGTAGTAATTTTGTTCTGGCAGTACTAACCTTTACTGGCAGTAGTAACTTTGTTCTGGAAGTAGTAATGTTGTTCTGGCAGTATTATCCATACTTAGAAAATCTTCAGTTCCCAACACTGTGGTTTTAAATAAGTGCCTTATTTACAAAGTGGATGATTAGTAAGGACTGAAGTAATTGAGACGAACGAAAGGAGTACATAGATTGTGTTGATCTGTGAAAGAGTATGTCCGGTTTATGTAAAGGTTTGGAATCACCAAGAATTAGAAAGTAACGAGTAGGTATGAGTTAATTAGAAAATCGTGAGTTGTGGTCCAACTGAAGTTGGGAAGAGATAACGTAGCAAAATAGACTCAGTTAAAATATGCGAAAGAATATGAAGGTAAGTTGATTTATGTATGAATGATCATGAGAGACCTGATCTGCTGTGAAATGTTATAGTTGTAGAATGTACGGACGAGTAGTGGGATAAATTGTCGATATAAATGTGTCAACTAATGTGTAAGGTGAGGCTAGAAGGAAGAAACTTCAAATGGAAGTCTTTTCGGGGATTCCAGATAAAGAGTACTAGTTATCAATAAAGTTTTTGGAGTATGTGGTTGCGAGATGGCGTAGTGATACGGCTAATATCGAAATAGAATGGCGGAAAGGTAGTGGGTGTTTATCCAAAGAGATGATAGTTGTGTGAATTGCTAAGTAAGTTTATGATTTTGAATCATAGGAAGTTTAACAAAGATGAGGAGGGTGTTAGTCAAATTGTGGTGAAATAGATGCAAAATCCTTGAGGAATGAGAGTTGCTTCTTATATGTGAAAGGATTGTCCGAAGAAGTATTAGTTGCAGGTTAAAGAATGTGTAGTACCTTGGCACGGTATGTCGTTTCAAGATAACTTAGTTGATTGTCTTAAGTAGAATTTTGGTACAACTGTTTTGTTATGTATAGTAATGAGAGAATGTTATCAGTATGTGGAAAAGTTGAGAGAAAGAGACAAGTAATGTTTGGAGGATAGCACTCCATACTAACGTGGGAAGTAAAGATAAAAAGATCGGACCTAAGAATGTATTTATACTACAGGTTCAATGGAATTATCACCCTTGTTGTACAACGCTTTAGTATTTGGTTGTATTATGGTCGCATAATGCGATAGTGATGGGAGGAAATAGTAACACTTTGTACTAAAGAAACGTGTGAGTCGTGGATGTAACAAAGGTTTGTCGTAATTTTTTAAGTATTCAATAGTGGTGAGTATGCTCAATTTAAGGCGAGTGTAGATTTTCAAGTAGTAGATGGTAATATTCTTTTGAGACCCGGAGATCGATTTACGATTAATGTCGGTATGGTAGACCAAGAAATAGCCGGGTAAAGATTTGATGATGAATAATTACTCTAAGGAGGTTTGTAAATCCAAGTTGGGGAGCGGATACTAACGAAAGAGGTAAGGTTCAGAAATTATGAAAAGATGAATTCTGGTTCTTTCTGGACTTTTAATTGTGATTAAGTATGTAAGACTTAAAGGGAAGAGATGTACAAAATATTTCATGTTGATACGATGAGATCTCGTTTACTAAAGTAAGAGTGGGAGAGAAGAATTGTGGTGTAGAAGAACCAGAGGCAATCTTCGAAAGGTCAATTAAGAGGTTACGAAGTGGTAAAGAGGTGTCTATGTTAATAGTGCAATTGAAACACCGTCATGGTGCCAATGGGACTTGGGAACCGGAAGAGGACATAAGACGTCAATATCCGTACTTATTCGTACAATCTTAAATTTCGAGGACGAAATTTTGTTCAAGTTGGGGAGGATTGTAACACCCCGATTTTTGTTATGAGTAGTTATGTATTTGCTTTGCATGTTCAAGTATTTTATTGATATAGCATGACTCGTACCTCGTTAGAATCTATTCAAGGGCTAATAAGGGGATCAAATGAGGCTTGGAGCCCTCTGGGCGATAGTGACCGGCGAGAGTGCCCTTGTCACTATCGCGGGTGTCACAATCGCCGGGTTTGTACCGCAAGATTGAACTTTCAGGCATTTGGGTTTCAGGCGAGTATGCCTTGGGCGATAGTGACAGTGTCACTATCGCATGGTCACAATCTCTCGTTGTGTACCGAGACTTTTGGAGTGTTGAGCGAGAGTGCCCCGGCGATAGTGGCAGTGTCACTATCGCCATGTCACAATCGCACCGACCTGTTTTGGTATAAAATGAGAGTTACGGATTTCTAGTTCATTGGATGAAATTAGAACACTTTGGCAGCCGACTTCTTCTTCCAAAAAGGTAGGGTTTCGTTATTACTACTCCCTTCCATTAATTGTTAGTTGTTGGAGAGTGTTTATGAACATTTATGGTGGGTATTAGGTGATCAATCTCAACTTCAAGTACTACTAGCTAGAAGGGGTCAAGATCAAGGGTTTCCATTTCTAGGGTTTCCATATTTGGAGCTTTAAGGTGAGTAACTTTGATTTAAAAGTATACTTGTTACATAATTTACTCTATCATTTCATTTATTTCTAACAAGTTTGCCTTGAAGTATACTTTGAGCCAATAAGCTCTCATTTCTCTAAAGAGGAAATTAAAGGGACTTAATGGTAAGATAAAGGTGATGTAGTATTTTATTCTACTTGGAAGTGTATCTTTTATGATGGTGAACATTTGAAATTGGTTAAACCTAAATATTAGGGTTTGGAGCTTAATGGATTAAGCTATGTCTTAATGAAGAAATTATGACTATAATAGAAGTGACTTAATCTGCTAATTTAGTATGTGTTGCCATGCTAAATGATGAACTCATGATATCACTTATATGTATGTGGATAATTGGAGGATTTCTTGTATGTAGAAATCATGTGCTCAATGAGATAGTTGGACTGTCTTTTGATGAAGTTAATGTTTGGATTTATGAACTGCTTGGAGTAGTTGTTTGTTGGTATTCACAAATTGGAGGAGTCTCTAAGTAGGCATTAGGAAGATATAATCTTGGGCACTTACCTTGGAGGTTTGTGTATCGATCCACGCTTTCGGGATTTATACCATATAGGTAGTCCCGATGTGCCGGGCCTTGAGGCGTTACCTTGGAGGTGAACGCTAAGGTGTATCTTCAAAGATGATGTAACTTGAGTTGATGTTTGGGGTCTTCCCATAGAGTTCGATTTGTGAATGACCAAGTTAATATTTCTTATATGACCTAACTGCATGTTTTATTATATGTTTGACTCACTAGGCATTCCATGCCTAACACTTGTTGCATGTCTGATGTGTGTGTCACAGGTTCTAGTGGTGCCATCCCTAAGGAGGCATAGTTGGGGATATGTGAGCGTGGGATACAATTGAGATGCCAAAGATAGAAGACCAAAGTTAGTCTAATGATGACACATTTTGTAATCTTATTTCTATGGTAGAGATTAGATTAGTCGGTTGCCATTTAGTTGTAGATATTACACTTTGTTTGTAAACCGGCATGTGTAATCCCCCTCTTTTGTGAGCTCGTGCAATGGCATTATATATCACTCTTCCGTTTTATGGAAGTTTTTGTTGACCCTATTTTTGGGGTGTCACACAACCCAATAAACAAAATCGAGCAATTCTAACAGAATCAAGGATTTGAAAATTCAAGAATACGGCAGACGTGAAAAAGTCAAATTTTACCAGAAATCAATATGAATGCTCTGAATCGAATCCGTCCGTCTGCTCTGATACCAATTGTTAAATCCAGATCCGTGCAACAATATAGAAATCGAAATAGATGAACAATAAGAACAAATGATTTCAACTGGTCATCCCTGTCATTCACTTTCAGAGAGAATTTACAATAAAGTTCATAAAGCTAAAAGGATGATTAGCTTGTTTTTCCAAGCTAATCTCACATTAAATACTATGGGCCCGTGGCTAGCAAGCCCACGGCCCGTTCACTAAAAAGGCTCAAAATGAATTAATACAAAACAACCCTTGAACTTTAAATCAACATTAAAACCTGCCCTAACAATATCTCAGATTGTTCGATCCCGATCTATTTTGATACTTCTTCTGAAAATGTTGAGTGAGAAGTATCATGGCTTTCTCTAGCTCTTCACCATCATCTTCGACATTCCCATCATATGCACTTTCCATCAAGTTCTTCTCGGCTAACTGACTTGCTAGTAAAGCAATCGGGTCAATCGTCTTTCCTTTGTTTTTCTTGTCCATCTTAGTCTTCTTTTCCTTGACCATCTCTTCATCAGTCATCAGAATCTCGTATAACTCTTGAATCTGCATTGTTGAAATCCTCACATCATTTCGAAGCCTATGACAAGATTTGTTCCACTCCGGTTGAAGAGCATTTAAGAACTTCAAGTTCGCCTCTAACTCAGTCTTGGTAACTTTGATCTTATAAAGATCATTCATTACCGCCCAAAATCTATCAAAGACGCTCTTCAAAGACTCATTCTCTTTGGCTTTAAAACCTTCAAAATTATTCATGAACCGAGTTTGTCTAAGTTGTGTAGCAACCGCGGATCCTAGCATAATCTTCTCAAGTTGAGACCACATCATTGTTATATTATTCTTGTAACAATCGATTCTATTGTAGATGTGATTTGGGAGAGCTAGAATGAGGAATGACTTTGCGTCCCTATCTCCTTGAGATCGCAAATTTTCTTCCGGCGTATAATCTTCGGGTTTCTTAAGAGTTCTTGAAGCCGGAGTGGTTGCGGTTGCCGGAACATTCACATATGGTTTGACAAACGGACCTTCCAAAAGAGAACGCATGATGTTTTCTCCATTGTTTTGTGTCTCAACAAAGTTAATGAAACGGTCTTGCCATTGAGAGAATTCGTTTTCGTTAATAAGAACCGGACGCCTCGTGTTAGACCCCAATGACATCATAATATCGTTCTTATACTGATTTTCTTGAAAAGCCATGGTCAAAACAGATTGTAGAAACTGAAAAATCCCGAAAAAATTCTAAGACATAAACTCTCCATAGGCAGTGGCGCAAAGCTCAAAATGCGCCAAAGAGGGTGGCGCAAAGTATGAAATGCGCCAAAGAGGGTGGCGCAAAGTTCACTTAGAAAAAAATCGAAACTCTGAAACTACCAAATGCGCTATAGGCAGTAGCGCAAAGTGTCAAAAATCGCTTCAGTTGGTGGCGCAAAGTGTGGCGAGATTCTCACTTGATTGCTTCAAAAGAGACTAGTACTATGGATGGCGCAAAGTAATATGAACTGGCGCAATACTCAGATCTGGCGCAATACACACTGAATCGATCAAAAACGCTATGAATCTCAAAATCACTTAAACTAACTGAGACAGAAGTGTTCGAAAACCAAAACCTAGCACAAGATCTTCAAGAAACTAACAGTGTGCTTATTGAAATTTCCTTGTACAGTGAGTGGCGCAAAATGAGCTATGTGGATGGCACAAATGAAGGCGCAATACAGGTTTGTTGATAGTGCAATTCAGATGATCAAATTATTGAATCAAGCAAGCAAGTTGGTGAACCAAGCAAACAAGATGGTGAAACAAACTAATTTCATGCCGTAATTGTTGACTTCTAAGCTCACACACATAGCATAAGCATACACTCATGTAGCTCAAAATAAAAATCAATGGGTGGCGCAAATTGGCTTCTTCAGGTGGCGCAATTCAACTTCAGTTGGTGGCGCAATGTTGGTCCAGTTGGTGGCACAAATTGAATTTTGAGGAAGCAGCTATGTTTGACTTTCTTCTTCCATGCGATTGACTTTGAAGAATTGTTGTATGTTGCAAACTAGAATCACAAAACACTTGTAAACAAATGTTAAATTTTGGATCAAAATCAACAACAAACAAATTTTAACAACATCTCAACAACAAAAATGGATCAAAAACTCATATTTGAATGATTTTTCACAAGAACAACTCAAGAACACCAAGAACTCAAAAGTTTCAAAAATGAGATTTAGACATAAAAACTTGAAACAAATGATTGAATCATGTCTAAAATATGTTTTTAGAAAGGATTTTGCACAAAAACGAATCAAAATATCAATATTTTGCAAAATCACAATCCAAAAAAGATCACAGTAAACTTTTTTCTCAAGAACACCAAATTTTCAAAAATCCTCAAATTGAACAATTCTTGATGTATTTTTGTGAAATTGATGATGCAAATCTTGTTTAGAATGATGGAGAAACACTTTGCAATCAAAATCAAACACAAAAACACACTAAAAATTCATAACCCATTTGTGTTCTTCAAGTTCTTCAAATATGGTGAATTTCTCTAAAAATCTTCAAATCTTCGAATTAATCAACCAAACTTTGTAGAAATGTTAGAAAATCAGTTTCTAACACGATGATGTGAACCAATTTCGCTGAAAAACGCTGAATCGAAATCTGAAAAACCGATCAGACTGTTACGAACGAACCGAACAAAATCTGAAAAATCTTCAAATTGAACCTCAAATCTTTGAAATTAGCTCTCGATCCTTGAATAAGATTTGTTCCTCTATCAAAAACGAATTTAACGAGCCCAAGAACAAGATCAAATTCACACAAATTTGTAGAAAATCAAGAAAAAGAGACTTTCTTGAAAAAATCAAGAAAATCGATCAATTTTTCTTCAAATTCACAAATTTGATAGATGAATTTGTGTAAATTCTTCACTAGATCTTCAATAACGTGCTCTGATACCAATTGTTATTCCAAGATCAAACAAGAATAGAGATAGAAATCTAGAGAGAGAAGTACGTCATCTATTACTCTCAATATGTGAATTGTTAGATACAAAAGCTTAACACAAGGGTTTATATATCCCTTGACTAGACAAAGTCAAACTACACTTATTACAAAAGCATTACATAATAAGCCTTGATTACAACATAAAAGTAGCATTAACAGAGTTTCTGGGGTTAGAGAAGGATCATTGTCAGTCCAAGAATACACGTCTAAGTTCATCGAGAAGGCCCGGTTTGCTGAGTTGTACGTGCCTACTGAGGAAAGGCGAATAGAGAGGTACATTTATGGGCTAAAGAGCAGTATGAGGGAGTTGGTGCAGGTGAAAGATCCAGCTACTTTTCAGGCTGCGGTAGATACTGTAGAACTTACTGAAAAAGAGAAGAACACACAGATAGCTGAGAGAGTAGGGGACAAGAGAAAGTGGGAAGGACCAAGCAGAGACGGAAAAAGGTCAAGTGCGCCCAGACCCGAGCTGCGGGTGGGGCCTAGATCGGGGGAGAAGCCTTGTGGTAAGTGCAACGGAATGCACAAGGGGGAGTGTTTGGCTGATAAAGACGGATGTTACAAGTGCGGAAAATCAGGGCATATGGCTCGGGATTGTCGCAGTTCAAAATCGTGTTTTCAGTGTGGATCGCCAAACCATATCAAGTGGGACTGTCCGTAGTTGAAGAAGGGTTATGTTGGGGGTGAAGGCGGTGGTAGCGGAGGAAAGAATGGAGAAAGGAGGGTAGAGCCGGCTCGCGCGAGGGCGAGGGCTTTCCACATGTCTGCTGAGGAGGCGGTGAATACGCCTGATGTGGTAACAGGTACCTTTCCTATAGACTCGACTCTTGCTAAAGTATTGTTTGATTCGGGGGCCAATCGTTCGTTTGTGTCGCCCAATTTTATTCAAAAACTGCAAGTGAAACCCATGAGGTTGAACTTTGGGTTTGAAGTAGAAGTAGCGGATGATAGTCGAGTCTGGGTGAAAGAGGTCTATGAGGGATGTAGCATAGACGTAGATGGTCACTTGTTTTTTTTGAGGTTGCATCCGATGAGAATGGGGCAGTTTGATGTAGTCCTAGGAATGGACTGGTTAGCGGAGAATGATGCTAGTATAGTATGTAATAAGAAGCTAATTCGGATCGCCTTGCCCGATAAGAAAGAAGTGATAATTTACGGAGATCAGCGGAATAGGAAGTCGTGTTTGATATCAATAATGAAAGCTAGGCGGTTGTTTGGGAAAGGGATGTCTGGGATATTTAGCTTACGGGCTAGATGCTAAGAAGGAGAAGAAGAGCGTAGAGGATGTACCTATAGTAAGTGAATATCCGGAGGTGTTTCTGGATGATTTGACGAGTCTACCTCCAGATCTTCAAGTAGAGTTCATAATAGAACTGTTGCCTGGGGCGGCACCGATTGCGCGTGCGCCCTATCGGTTGGAACCGGCAGAGATGAAGGAGATGATGACTCAGTTACAAGAATTTCTCGACAAAGGTTTTATTCGTCCGAGCTCATCGCCTTGGGGAGCGCCGGTACTTTTCGTTAAGAAGAAGGACGGATCTATGCGAATGTGTATAGATTACCGTGAGCTCAACAAGGTGACCGTGAAGAACAAGTACCCACTTCCAAGAATCGATGATCTCTTCGACCAGTTACAAGGTGCGAGTTATTTCTCGAAGATAGATTTGAGATCGGGTTATCACCAATTGACGGTGAGAGAAGAGGATGTGCCGAAGACGGCTTTCCGTACGAGATATGGGCATTATGAGTTCTTAGTCATGCCCTTCGGGTTGACTAATGCGCCGGCGGTGTTCATGGATCTGATGAACAGAGTGTGTAGCTCGTTGTTGGATAAATGTGTGATCGTCTTCATTGACGATATCTTAATTTATTCTCGTACCCGAGAGGATCACGAGAGACACCTTCGAGCAGCACTGGATTTGCTAAGGCGTGAGAAGCTATATGCGAAGTTCTCAAAATGCGAGTTTTGGTTGCGAGAAGTGCAGTTTTTAGTCCACGTGGTGTCGGCGGACGACATCAACGTAGATCCCGCTAAGATTGAAGCCATCAAAGATTGGGAGGCGCCAAGAACTCCATCGGAGGTGAGAAGCTTTCTCGGATTAGCGGGTTATTACCGAAAGTTTATCCAAGACTTCTCTCGAATAGCTTCACCACTGACCTCTTTGACGAGGAAAAACGTCAAGTTCAGTTGGACTGAAGTGCAAGAATCTGCGTTTGATGGAACAGAGGGTTTTGTAATATACAGTGATGCGTCCAAGCTTGGGCTGGGGTGTGTATTGATGCAGAATGGGAAGGTGATTGCCTACGCTTCCCGACAGTTGAAAGATCACTAGAAGAACTACCCTACCCATGACATGGAGTTAGCAGCGGTGGTGTTCGCTTTAAAGATTTGGCGACATTACTTATATGGAGTAAAGTGTCAGTTTTACACCGATCACAAAAGTCTGAAGCATCTGTTTGATCAGAAGGAACTAAATATGATACAGAGGAGATGGATGGAATTGTTGAATGATTATGACTGTAAGATTCTTTCCCACCCGGGTAAAGCTAATGTGGTGGCCGACGCGTTGAGTCGGAAAGAGCGAGGAGATCAGACCAAAGTTGTGGCTTTCAGAGTCGAGGCAACCTCGAATCTCCTTGAGGAAATTAAGAAGTTGCAGGAGGAAGCGTTACTAGAAGAGAACGTGAAGGTCGAAAGAGTCGTCGGAGTTACATCAATGTTCGGAGTCAACAGTGGTGGGTTGATGTGTGTGAAAGACCGGGTGTGGGTGCCCAAGTTGGGTAACTTAAGAGTAAGCATTTTAGAAGAAGCACATAAGTCGCGGTATTCCATGCACCCGGGAACGAATAAGATGTACCGAGATTTGAGACAGTTTTACTGGTGGCGAGGGATGAAGAAGGATATCGCTCATCTGGTGGAGCGATGTGTGACATGTTTGAAGGTTAAGGCAGAACATCAGCGACCATACGGAGAACTTCAGTCTACGGAAATTCCAGTGTGGAAATGGGATAATATCACCATGGATTTCGTCACGAAGTTACCAAGGACCCCGAAGGGTAATGATGCGATTTGGGTGATCGTGGATATTCTCACCAAGTCCGCGCATTTCTTACCTATTAAGGAGTCAGATTCATTAGAGAAGTTGGCCCGATTGTACATTAATGAGATAGTGTCTAGGCGCCGAGTGCCGCGATCCATCGTGTCTGACCGTGACAGTCGGTTCACGTCAGCATTTTAGAGGAGTTTGCAAAGGGAGTTTGGTTCGCAATTGAAGCTAAGCACGGCTTATCATCCTCAAACAGATGGTCAGAGTGAGATAACCATTCAGACGTTGGAAGATATGCTACGGGCGTACGTCATCAATTTTAAGGGGTTGTGGGAAGTGCATTTGCTGTTGATAGAATTCTCCTATAATAATAGTTACCACGCAAGCATCCAAGCGGCGCCATTCGAAGCATTGTACGGACGGAAGTGTCGTACGCCGCTGTGATGGAATGAAGTAGCAGAAAGACAGTTGGACGGACCAGAAATTGTAAAACTAACGACAGATAAGATTGAAGTAATCCGTGAAAGGATGAGGATCGTGCAAGATCGACAGAGGAAGTATGCGAATAGAAGAAGAAAGCCTATTGAATTTCAAGTGGGAGACAAGGTAATGTTAAAGGTCTCGCCTTGGAAAAGAGTAGTGCGTTTCGGGAAGAAAGGAAAGCTGAGGCCGAGGTATGTTGGGCCTTTTGTTGTTATTGAACGAGTTGGCGCGGTAGCTTACAAGCTAAAATTGCCAGAGGAGTTAAGTAGGATTCACCCGACATTTCATGTGTCAAATCTAAAGAAATGTTTGGCCGAGGCCAATGTGGCCATTCCATTAGAAGATGTCAGTATTGACGAGGATTTGACGTACGAAGAAGAACCAATAGAGATTGTGGACAGTAAGTTCCGGAAAACAAGGAATAGAGAAGTCCGTTTGGTTAAAGTTCAGTGGAGGTATCATAAGGGGCGAGAGGCAACGTGGGAAGTAGAATCAGATATGAAGTCCAGATACCCTCATCTTTTTGAGAATAGAATTCCGGGGACGGAATTCTTTTGAGGGGGGAGTGTTGTAGTAACCGAGACCAAATTGCTAGAGTTTCAAGTCTTGGGGAAGAATTTAATAATGCTGAAAGTTGAGGGGCCATTCTGTTAATAAGGGATAGGGTTAATGACCAAATGATTGGCACAAAACCCTAGGTGTGCATTTCTCTTGTGGTTGGCGGCTGTAGAGAGATTTTGAGAGCAGAGAAAGAATTTTCTTTGGAGTTCAAGAGCAAGGGAAGAAGGTTTTCAAGCATCAAATTGGAAGAAGAGGTGGTGTAGGAGTGCATTCATACAAGTGTTTCTGCCAGGTAATTCCTTAACCAAAATCTATATTGATTGTTTAGATTGGATAATTTAGTTTTTGAGGGTTCTTTCTTGTTAAGTCATTTGAGGCCTAAAGGGGAGATTTAAGCACCCTTAAATCGTGGTTAGTTAGTAGAGCATTGTGGGAGATGGTTATAGAACATGTATGTGGCTAGTTATCGCTTTATCATCCTGTTTGTAGAGCGTTTAGCAAGATTTTGGCCTCTGAACTCGTCCAGCGTTTCGTCCGGAAAGCTTCATGTTATGAAGGTGTCCGGGTGAGTGTCCGGTAGGCAGATATGTCCGGTAAGCTTAAGCGTCCGGAAAGCTTAATTTCCCGGTAAGTAGAAAGTATCCGGATGAGATATGTCCGGTAAGCTTAAGCGTCCGGAAAGCTTAATTTCCCGGTAAGTAGAAAGTATCCGGATGTAGAGTCATCCGGAAAGAAGAGCCATCCGGGAAGTAGAGTCATCCGGACAGTAGGGTTATCCGGAAAGCTGAAATGTCCGGAAAGTGACGGTGTCTGGTAAATTTAGTATCCGGATAGTGGGTTAGCCAGCTTATATGTTTTATGCTTTCACTCAGGTAGATCGTTTGGAAGTGCAGACCAGAGTAGGAAAGGGAAGTAAGCGTATCAGGTGAGCTTTCTAACTAAAATACGTGCCTTTTAAACGTGTTTTCTAAAGTGAATACATGATGAGAAATGCCATGTTTTATTCTTATGCTTTTATCTGCATGAAAGTTGTTAAAGTTTTATATGAGATGTATGCGTACATTGTGATAGACGTAAATTGGCTATGTCGGGGGGAGGTTCCTCCAGTACTCACGCCGGGGGGAGGTTCCGTTTATGCCATGGGAAGTGTGACCCAGTAAGGCAGCGTGATACTGACTCGTTGTCACTCTTGAGTGACTTCAGGGTGCCATTTACGGGAGCGGATTTATCCGCGAAAGATTTTAAATGTTCAGCTATGTGGAAGTTTATTATTGAAAGTTTTGACATATATGGAAACTATGAAAAGTTTTAAATGATTTTGAGAACTGTCAAGAGGGACTCACTAGACCTCATGGTCTAACCCTCGCATTTTTTTCAAATTAAATCCTTTTCAGGAAAGCAGGTAGCGAAGGGCTCTGGCAAGTGACCAGGGCAGTTAGTGGATAGATGCAGTAGAGACAGAGACACTATTATTTATAGCTCTAGTATTTCTCAGTTGTGTAATAGGTTGTTTCCGCCCACCTAAATTTTGAGACTTATGTAAGAATTTTGGGACCCGTTTTTGGGACGTTTCAGTTTTTATACATTGCATGCTTTGTTTTAGTTTGGGTTGTTACAGTAAAGATCTAATTGTTTGGGTACGCAATATGGGATATTCACTTGGTTTCGTTATTGTTATTAAAATAAGCAACAATTATAAAGTAGAATTTCAATGTGATTGTGGTGGTACGCACAGGAGTAACAAAACCTCTAGTAAACATACCAGGAACCACCGAGACACAGTTCTTTCATGGGCAAAAACTATAATGCACATCCATACATTAATCAATTTCCAAAGATGTTTCACCCTTATATTACGCATGTACATGATGTGAGAGGTGATGGAAATTGTGGATTCCGAGCAATAGCTGTCTGTCTCGGTCTTCATGAAAATGCATGGCCCACAATTCAGTTTAACTTGATGGAAGAGTTAGATACACACAAGACCGAATACATCAACGCTTTTGGAGGTCAATATTGGAATATTGTTTACAACACTTTAAACTTCTTTCAATCAGATCAAGGTGCATCAGTTGAACACTGGATGACAATGCCTGAAATAGGTGTCTTGATTGCTTTAAAGTATAATGTGATATTACACGTTATAAATATAGGAGGTTGTGGGACGTACTTGCCGCTTAGGTCCACTCCGCCAGCGTGGTTTCAACATGTTACTTTTACAATTGGGTACGTTAATGGTAACCATTATGTGAAATTAGATATGGCAGAAGGATACCCGTTCCCTACTATCGTAACACATTTTTTCCACTACAGTTATCCGTGTGCTGCAGGATGGGCTACCCCGTATTCAGATCGAATACAGAAGTACGAGCGACTTTTACGTGTTAATTGTACTACGGATAATGTTATTTTAAAATAATCGAATGTAACATAGATTATTTTATGTTCTATTTATATGTTAAATCGCAATGTTTATGTTTTATTTTTATAATTATATAATTATAAAAAATTAGTAATTTTTATATTTATAAATTTTTATTTATTTTTAAATAAAACCAAAAAGTAAAAGAAAAAAAAACCTTTTTAAACTATATAATACAAATAAATAAAATAGAAAAAGAAAAGACAACAAAAAGACAAAAAACAAAAAAACAAAAAAATAATAGTAATCATAAATTGGTGCCCTTAGTATTATTTTTGGTGCAATTAGTCTCCCCTTATTTTACTTTATGTGTAGGAGCTTCCCTTCTCCATTTCATGATTATTTTAGTTTATGTGTATATGGAGGGAGTTTACAGTAGTTTACTTTATCGTTGAGTTGACTACATGAGGAGTGAATTGGATTCCCCCAAACTTTCAAAATTCAAAAATTATTTTCAGGGGGATAACTCTTCTATAAAGGAAAACTAATTTCTCTTCACCTTCCTCATCTAAAAATGGTGAAATCCTTTCTTTAATACTTTCTCTCCCTCTCCACTTGCATTAGATGTCTGAATGCAGTTTATGGTTTCAAGACCTAGCTGTTACTGATTCAAAAAATATATGCTCACCATTCTCTCTCTATCTCCTCCGTCTTCCTATTTCAGTATTTTTTGGTTTTTGATGTTTCAATCGTACAACAGCTCAGGTTTGCTGATAAAAGTTTGTTGAAGAAAGTTGTCAGGATGCAGAAACAAGGTTTTGATTGTTCTTGGAGTTATTATCTTACTGTTCTACTTCTGGGCTAGAAAGAAGATATGGTGATCATGGCTTCATTGTTTCATTTAGAGACCATATCTTCCATTATGTAATTAATTACATATATTGTTATTGTGGTTTCAACCTAATTTAACAGAGCTAGAGTTTACAATGGTAAAGGCAAAGGGTTCATTCCATAATAAAAGAGTGACTATAAATGCAATTATTTTGTTTACGGACCCACCTAAATTTATATATAACCGCAATGGTGTCGTGTATGAAATGCTTATCGGGTCATTTACCTTACCGGATGAACGTGGCAAGGACCCAGAATCGTACCCGGTAAATGTGATGATAAGAATAGAGTCTTAACCGATAAGTGACTTATATATAATACCATTTTAATGGACTATTCTTACCCGGTAAAGTAAGTTATAGTGTTAATTAATCTTAGTGATAAATGCTTATTGAGTAAGCGTTTGGGTGAACATCCCCGTGTCTAAATATAGCTACCTTAAAATCTCCTCTAACAAAACTATCAAAACTTCAAAATTGTTTACATTTATACATCTCGTCGCATTGCACGGGTACACAACTAGTATATATATATATAGAGGCTCACTAAATTGTAACCATTGAAATTGGTGTAAACTATGAAACCTAATCTAAGCCATTGATTGTTTCAATCAATGATCAAGATTAAGGCAGTGGCAAATTTGTAATTAATTATGAATTCGGGGGCATGATTGTCAGGCTGGAAGTATGAAAAGGGCAAAACTGGTAGAAGACATACGAAATCGATATGGAAAGGATTATCTAAACCGCAAAATCAGGGACCACAATTATCCTGTTCCAGATTCCACGCCAATATATCGATTTCGAAAGCATTATTCTATGAAAACCTAAATAGAGACAAAAGCATATGAATATTCCAAACCTTTATTGCGATTGAAAGCGATGGAAGAAGGACGAAGGGGTGTGAGAGGTTAGGGTTTCATAAAAAACTTCTTTTGCAATCGATTTTGTTGATAATATCGATTTGTTTCTGTAGCAAGAAAGAAGAGTGATCGAATTCGCTTGAAAACTTCGTTTTCAAAGTTTACAAACACCAAAGAAAACCCAGTTGACATCGACATGGAAGGAATTTCAAGTGATGCTCTGCAAATTCAAGGTATGAACAAATTAATTTTCATTAGCGTTTTGGGTGTTTGTTTGACATCTGAATAGGGTGTACTCACACTAATTCTTTACAAAATTGAAAACAAGTTTTATAGTTCACCATTTTTTTAGGTTTCATATTTCACCAATTTTTTTATGAAAACATGTGTACATGTGTAGTTGTGAAACTGTGAAAACATGTGTTTTAGGTTTCATAGTTCACCATTTTTTAATGAAAACATGTGAAAACATGTGTACATGTGTAGTTGTGAAACTGTGAAGACATGGGTACATATTTGTGAAACTGTGTAGTTGTGAAACTGTGAAAACATGTGTACATGTGTAGTTGTGTTTTAGGTTTCATAGTTCACCATTTTCAACGCGAGTATATGTATATGTATTACACCCGAGAAAACATGTGTAGTTGTTAACCTTGTGGACACATATGTGCATTTGAATAAATTAATCCTGTGAAAACATTTGTAACTGGTAAGCCTGTGAAACATGTGTATATATATAGATTTGTAAACATGTGTACATACATTAATCCTGTGAAAACTGTAAGCAACCGTTTTATTCAACATAAGAAATTGTTAAACCAGTGAAATTTTGTGTTGTTGTTATTCCTGTCAACCATGAGTAGATTTTAAACCTGTTAAAATCTGAGGAAAAGAGTGTAATTGTTAACTTTGTGAAAAAATGTGTGGATGTGTGGACTGTAAACCTGTGAAAACAAGAGTTTCAAGCGTCCAAGAAACCTAGCATTTGAATTACTAACTGAACTTTAACTCAATAATTTCACAAGTTATTTAACAAGGGAGTCCCTAGAACTCTTTGATGTGTGGATGTGTGAAACTGTTATTTCACAAGTTATTTAACAATGTGTGGATGTGTGAAACTGTGAAGACATGGGTACATATTTGTGAAACTGTGTAGTTGTGAAACTGTGAAAACATGTGTACATGTGTAGTTGTGTTTTAGGTTTCATAGTTCACCATTTTCAACGCGAGTATATGTATATGTATTACACCTGAGAAAACATGTGTAGTTGTTAACCTTGTGGACACATATGTGCATTTGAATAAATTAATCCTGTGAAAACATTTGTAACTGGTAAGCCTGTGAAACATGTGTATATATATAGATTTGTAAACATGTGTACATACATTAATCCTGTGAAAACTGTAAGCAACCGTTTTATTCAACATATGTAATTGTTAAACCAGTGAAATTTTGTGTTGTTGTTATTCCTGTCAACCATGAGTAGATTTTAAACCTGTTAAAATCTGAGGAAAAGAGTGTAATTGTTAACTTTGTGAAAAAATGTGTGGATGTGTGGACTGTAAACCTGTGAAAACAAGAGTTTCAAGCGTCCAAGAAACCTAGCATTTGAATTACTAACTGAACTTTAACTCAATAATTTCACAAGTTATTTAACAAGGGAGTCCCTAGAACTCTTTGATGGAAATATGCACAACCATACTATTTGCACATTAGAATAGTAAAAGCTTTAATTACTAACTGAACTTTAAGTGTAGATGTAGATAGCCAGATGGAGATTTTTGCTTTCGAGGTTGAATAGGGACTTAAGTACAAGGTTTCTTTGTATGGTAGGTGTTTGGTCCAGTATGGACTTTTCATGACATCTTTCTTAAAAGAAGCCTGATACATACTAAGGCTAAGTTATACTTGATGACTTGCTGTTTCTTTGCTGGACTTTTCATGACATCTTTCTTAAAAGGCTAAGTTATGGACTTATCATGACATCTTTCTTAAAAGGTTTCTTTGCTGTATTATTCAATAACTATAACTACAGGGATGTAATTTGTCATCTTGCATAACTCATCACATATAAAATGACATCAAAAAATCATTGATATCAAATATTTATAGAGCTCTACGGCTTGTAAAGACATTAGAAGTATGCAATCTGTGCCATTGATGCAAGAACAAAACAACTTGTTGTTTTTCAAGATTGGCATAGAAGATAGTAAAAAACATGTGTATATATATATATTTTTTAAACGTGTTTAGATGTCTCGCTGTTAAGCATGTGAGAACATTTGAAGTTGTTAGACCTGTGAAAAGATATGCATTACCGTATGGACGTTGTATTAATGTATAACGCATCTGTATGTCCAATAATGTGAGTATTTATTATCAACTCAAGAGAATATTAAAATTTGTCAAGGGGCGAGAACGAGAAGTTTTTCTGGTACAAAGGACAGAAATATGAGCCAGCGCGAAGAAGGTAAACCTCCTATATCTAATGCAACAACTTGTTTATCAACTTGTTTACCATAGTTTTTAAATCCATGTATTAATGAAACTCAATAAATAGCATTACCAGAACATCAAAAGGACGGCACAGATGAGGAGATAATTGACATCCCGGGGCGTGGAAGAAAAAAATCAAAACGGACAGGTATATAACAGTTATTAATACGGGTGAAGTCAACATACATTGATGTTTTTTGTATGAAAATGTGTATGACAACATGTACGTTATTTCATAAAATGAATTATTAAATGCTTTATTATGAAAGACTGACTTGTGTTGTTTTCACATAAGGAACTGACCGGGGTGCAGAGTCGTCAAATGATAGAGCAAGTAGGGCAAGTGGTAAGGGAAAGAAACGAAAGAGATCTAAAGGACCAGGTATGATTGCACCTAAAAAAAACACATACATGTTTGTTATGAAAACTGGTTTGATGGAACTACAAATAGGTATACCTCTACTTACACTTTAAAACTGTAATCAAACCGTCTAATATTGAGTTAAGCTAATATAGATCGACCAGAAAACACGCGAACACCAAGAAGTGGAACAAAAAAGGCCGTTGGGGTGAAAAAAGATTCAAAAGGTAATGAATGATGCCTAACATTTTACCACTAACAACTTGACATGCACAAAGCCAGGAAATATTAAGAAACCTTATTATGTTAGATTTTTCACGGACGAAACGGCGTGATGACTTTATGGATGACGACGACTTTGTACAACGAGTACCCGTAACAAATTTGGGTAAGTATTTTAAGTTCTGGAAATCTGAAACAAAATGTGTTACTATTTGTGTGCATTTCGAGAAAAGTTTTGTTTGTTTTCATGTAGCGGTGGCTGCCATAAAAGCAGCAAGTGCATCACCCAAAAAAAGGGGAAAAAGAGGAAAAGGGGAAGAAAATGGGTAGGAAGCCTTCTGGGGTTAAGGGAATTAGGACTCGAACGGCACCAGGAACTTTACATCAGACATGCTGTTTTCTAAATGAGGAACAAAAGGCAGTTGTTAGGGAAATGGGGTTTGAGTCGTTGCTGCAAATGACGGTTAATGGGATCCCATCAAAACTTGGTTATTACGTGGTCGACAATTTTGATCCAGAAAGTATGGAACTGGAGTTAGAGAAGGCATCAATCAGGATCAACGGGGAGACTGTTCACAAGATTTTAGGTCTAAAGTTGGGAGGAATCAACCTAGACACGCAAGATGTGGACCCAAGAAGTTCTGACATGATAAGACGATGGGAGGCAACTTACAAGAAAGATAGGCCGAGACCGTTGGATGTGTCACACGCAATATTTGATTCACCTGACTCAGGAGAGATGTTCAGGTTAAACTTCCTGGTACTTTTTGTGAATTCCATGGCAGAATGCAGTCCATCTGGAAACTGCCATAATCTTTTTTTTTTTAAGATTAGCAACACTGGTATGATACCGAGAATAAATTGGTGCCGTTACATCATAGAAAGTCTTCGCAGAAGCAAACGGAAGTGGAAGCGTGACACATACCACAGCTTCTACTCGGGGCCCCTCACATTCCTAACGGTATTATTTATTGATTTCATGATGTTTTCATCTTTTTTAATAAAAACGCAATAACTATATGCCTTCGGTACACAGCTGTTGTATGTCCATATGACGTCATGTCCATCTGTTGAAGTTGATCGGACTCTGCTACCGTTGCATACTTGGACAATGTCGAAGCTTCGTGACAGGACGAAATACGGTTTCGCTAATGGGGGATTGCGTAAGGCCCAACTAGCAAGTCTTAAATCAAACAAAAAAACGGTTTCAAAAGGTAGAAAGAGGAATGCTCCGGTTAAACATGTGAATAAGGATACTTCAACGCACATATCTGCTCATACGAGTACCGATAATCAGGTACAATGTTAACTGAAACTAAGTTTATTGTATTTCGTATTTATGATCGTATTTATATTTACTATACGGTTTTGTTTTGAAAAATACTAAACAGTCAACTGAAATGGAGACTGTAAAGACATATGAAAAGGAAGGTGAAGGAGTTGTTGTGAACGAGATGGTAATGACTAACTATTAACTAACTGATTGATCGTGTGTATATGGTTTTAGAAAATAAATTTAACACAAATCGGTTATTTTAGGGTGATGCTCGAATCGCACAAACGAATGGAGTAGATAAAGATGTAACAGTTGTGGCGACAAAAACTGAGGAAAAGGTATTGTATCAGTTTGATTGATTATTATTTTCGTAACAAACATATTATGATCGTTTAACAAAAAAATCATAAGGACCTGCATTTTTAATTGGAAAAACTAACATTTAACACTCTCTAACATAGGTTACAAAAGGGATTGAGATATCAGCACACAAAGAGGGTAACAATGAAAATGGTAAATCAAACAGAAAAGACAAGGTATGTTACTGTGAAAACATGGGTGTTTGGCAAATAGTCGTTTTTAATTAAAAAAACCCACACATGGGTATAAATTATATAAAAACATGTGTTTCACTACAGGGAGCTGATGGTGTTTATATTGATGTGGCTGATGGGTTTGACATACCGAATGAGGATATCAGTCTAGCATTTGATGTGGTGCATGCAGTAAACGAGTCGGTCACAGGTGGCGAACCACTTGAAACAGGTGGTGGGTTTGTGGATGATGATGACGAAGGCGAAGGTTTTGAAGACGAATATGAACTAAGGAAGGTATATATGTATTTCATAGTTTTGTTAACGATGTTGTTCATATTAATTTTTGAATTTCATATATTCTATGTTGGCAGATATATGTATTTCATATGTTTTATGTTGACTAATCTACTTATTTCATAATTTGGATGTTTGTTATTATGCAAATGAAGCAACTCAAATTACTAATAAGTATCATCTTATGTGAAAACAGGAATATATGGCGAAAATAGATGCACACTTGGATCACATATATTGCACTAAGCATGATGTCAGCAACTTGATAAAGGAGGCGATGGATTTGTTTCCGGAGGATGTGAATTTCGACAACTACAAGGAACAATTCGATACGATTTTCAGAAATGATGCAAAGACAGATGACGAACGTGAGACGGAAAGCTATGAGGAGGAACAAGGAAAGAATGATAGCTACGCGGGGGTTACACCAACAAAGCTGGAGTTTGAAGTTACACTGACACCGATTTCACAGATATGGTGCACTCAAACGTTCAATAAAATAGACGAAGACATAGTTCACAGATCTGTGCGCGCGGGATCAAAAAATGCAGTTCCATCTTCGTTAAACTGTGATGCGTCAACTCCTGACTTGGAGAATAACAAGGTTGTTCAGTACATGGCGGAAGACAAAGGGGAAGAGATTATGGTAGGTGGTGACATGAAGCGTCGGGCAAGCCAACGGGAGACAAAACTTGGGGATCAGATGAGGTCACCATACGTTAATCGCTCTGTCGATGTTCGTATGGCATTGACAAATGACGAAAAGAAAGCCCACGAATTTTGCTTGGCTGGATATGGTGGCATGGAGTAAGTGCATTAAAATTATTAATTTTTTACCTTTAACAAAATTTGCATGAATTATTAATATTTATAAAATGTATGACGTTCTGGAAATGTAGTGACATGATGTACTGGTCAAGTACGGATCAAAAAATAGTTCGTGCGGGAATGGAAAGCTTGGCTGCCAGTGAGCATATACTTACCAACGTCGTTGATGGGTGGGTAGACATTTTGAACTACGAGGAGAAATACAGAAGCGTCTATTCCCCGAGACGGTTCTTCTTCAAAACATCGGTTCTGGTGAGTATTTATAACAATTTTTGAATCATTACCATTTATTGGTGTTTCGTATTCTAAAAAAGATAAAAAAACGTTTTCAGGAAGGTGGGGTCTTGTTGGGAAATATATACGACTATAATAAGCGATATGAATGGTTCTTAAGGAACATCGCAGAGGCAACAAAACACCAAGTTGATAACGTCAACATGAAAAACGTCGATCTGGTATGAAAAAAAAAGTATTTTTGATAAATTGTTTGTTCCTGTTTTAATTGTGTTATTTTACATTACGTGACTAATAAAATAAATATGATCAGATCTTCTTTCCCATCATGCAAGATCGACACTACTACTGTGTGGTGTTCAACCTAAAAGGTAACCTAATTGAAATAATAGACAACCAACAGCAGCCGTCTTTGGGAAGCGGTATAAGTGAGAAGTGCGAAAGTGATGTCAACATTTTGGTAAGTATATTTTTTCCATAACACATAATCAATCTTGATTTAACCGCGCCGATGAATAATGTACAAGTATATTTGTCATGTAAAGCAAATAATGATGGCGACACACATGAAAGATACACGTCATCCAGCTTCTAAAGTTATACAGAACTTCCCAAAAGTTAGACTTGTCACAAGTTGGCAGACAAGAAGCAATTACGTGGATTGCGGTGTTTTCGTGATGAGGCATATGGAATGCTACATGGGTGGAGGGAGCAGATGTTTAGTCACACATCTTGAAAGGGAGGGACCAGCACAAGCAAGGCAACTGGAGGGACTACAGAAAAAATACACAGCAAAAATACTCTTGAGCGACTGGAACATTAGGCGGGATTACGTGCAATCGGAGATAGCACGGCTCTACGGTATGGACAGGCGATCACAATTGCAGATCCTTGATTGTGCGAAATCTACTCGGTTAGATCGACTTGATAAGTATTGATGCACATTGGCTGTTTACTTTGGACAACCTATTGAAAAAATTGATGGATGTTTGTTTAGTTTGGATAATTGTTGGTGTTTTGGTTTTTGATTACTTTGGATATTTGTTGGTGTTTTGGATGTTAGTTGGATATTTGTTGGTGTATTGGTATTTGAATGGTTTATATTATATATCAACTATTTCATTTTTCGTAACTATAGTTTTTACAACTATGTGGTTGTCTGATGTCTCTGTGTTTAATTGTTTTCATATTAATTGTTATGTTATGAAAAAATATTATATGTTATGAAAAATATTAATTGTTTAAGGGTTTTTTTGCTGTTTTCTGATTATTAACACTTGAAAATGTCTGGATTTTCACATTTGGTGTTTTGTGTTAGTTAGACTTTTTATCTATGACGCGCACATTCTTTTTATGAGTATATTTTGTTTACATTCATGTTTCATATCATTAAAAAGAATCTACTGTCATTACACACACATTAACGATTAGATGCTCCACTTAAAAACACTTAATAAACACAACACACAAAACATGAGACACATAAAATGATACGAAACAAATATGTAGCATACTAGAACTGGAGATATAAGACACTACAACATTTGCGAATTCATACAAAAACAATTTGGATAATTAGCTTTTGAAAAAACTCTATGAATAACAGTAAATACAAAAACACACAACACACATCACGATATGAAATGTCATAGCATTAAGTAATAAAAACTATGGAACAATAATAAAGAAATTATGTTCAATAGACATACTAAAATCAGTTTGCATCACCAATAGCCAAAACCAACAAGAAAATAGTATAAATATGAAAATCTTGTGAAAAAAAGCAGCATCCCCTATCGATTGTTTTTTCGCGTTGGACAATTCCTTAAATCATGTTCGGCCAGACTATTACACCCCCTACACATACGTTTCTGCTTCTTGGACTTCTTGACCGCTTTCTCCAGCGCACCTACCAATCGTTTTCCGGTACCGCAACCTTTGTTTCGTATCCCAGCTGGTGGTAACACCTTAACCTCCTTAGGAACGTCTACACCATAGCATTCCCTAAGCGCTTCGGCTCTATCCGCGGACGCAGATGGAATTATATCATCGAATTGGAACTCAAGTTTCATATTATCCATCATTTCCGTTAGCACATTCATCTTGCTTTTATCGTTTCTAATTCGGCTAACCAACAAATCAAGCCTCGAATACAAACCGTTGATCAAACGCTCCTTCTCTACGTCAACCTCACCATACCGTGCACGGGCAGCCTGAACTTCAACAGGGACCAAAGACCGGGTCCATCGACGAGATATGAGAATATCAGGTATTTCAATAAAGTCATAGTTAAGCAGAATCTTGAACATGTGGCGACACGGGGTACCATTACGGGGAAAAAAATTGCATTCGCATTCCATCATGTCCGTCAAAGTGTTGTGTGAAACCTGTGAAACACGATAAAGAATTGATTATACTTATAAAAATATCATACGAAATTGGTGTTCAGTATTTAATGTAGGTCGACTACATTGTGAAAACGAAAAATACAATTAAACATACCTGATACGAATACTTGGTAATACCCTTTATATTTTTGTATAACACCTTGTACTTTCTGATATCACCATCTTCTCCAAGATACACGACACCGCAATGATACGCGGCTTTCTTAATCTCTTTTTGAACCTCTTTAAAAACAGTACGTGTATATATCTCCGAAGTATGCCTCTCAATCACCAACGGGGTAGCACATCGAGGGAAAGTGTTTCTTGTGATGAACTCGAGGATGCGATGCTTGTTCCTTTGCTTTTCGATAGCACCGTCAAATGCATGTATAAACTTGACCAGGTCATTGCGGTAATATGCATATATGCGGAAAAAGGCGTGCGCACTCTCAGATCGTGACGTTGTCCTCATCAACCCGGACATGGGGACGTCCCTATAATACGCAGATATCCATGATTGCCTAATTCGGAACATCTCTGATAGCCAATCGTTTCCATGGAGTTCATAATCGTCAATTATACTACACCACTCCGACTCAAATTCATTCGGACTCATATGACTATTCCATACCATCTTATTGAATCTTCTTTTGAATGATATGTTTGAATCAAGATCAGAGGTTATCTACAACAAAATAAGTATACTTTAAAAGGATATAATGGCTACGACTATTATATTACTGATACTATAAGAAACAGAACAGACCTTGCCGGGAAGTTTCTTCATAATGTGCCACATGCACAAACGATGTTTCGATTCTGTGAACACAGCAGGAACTGCTTGTTTCATAGCCGCGCATTGATCGGTTATAACAAACGTAGGTTGCTTCTCATGCGCTTTCAAAAATGCAGACAATACCCACTTGAAATTTTCTACGTTCTCGTGGCTTATCAATGCAGATCCAACAACAACTGACCTCTTATGGTTGTCGATAGCTATGAACGGAACAAAATTCATAGCATGTCTGTGCAAAATAAAAAGTTTCAACAGTTAGTACATTTACCATGAAAATTAATCACACAAGAAAAAAGGGAACCTTGTCTGTCGTACATATCGTTTCGTACGGTATGTTGCATCAAATGATATAGTGTCGCCAAACTCTTTGTAATTTAGTCTAGCGATCTCATCAGCCCAAAAAACAGCCTGCAACTCCCCATCATTAACCAATATATCGAAGAAATAATCAGAAATAACCGTTCTACGTTTACACATCAAATCAACCAACATTTGCGCGTCTTTCTTCCCGACAAATGTGCCCATGGCAGTCCTCGCGTTCTGGTAGTCAACTTGAGTCTGACTAACATGTTCGTAACCACCTTTAAGAGCCGCCTGAATATTATAAGACTTTGCACCCCCAACACACGATGATGACCCATTATACACATTCCTGAAATCCGTGTATTGCAGTCGTCGTTTGGAACGTAACATCCGCTTGTCAACAGAGTTGTATAGAGCATGGTTGTGCCTTTCTTCAAACTTATAAACAACATATGTACCAGTTTCCTTCCTAAGACGAAACTTAATACATGCTCTACAATTAGTGCGTTTCACGTTTGAATTCCTAGTCATTCTCTCAACGTCTTTCCTAACCGGAATCCCTTGCTTACTACATAGTAGGTAACGTGTTTGCACTTGATCAAACTTGTTTTTTTTCTTATTCGATTGTCGAACATCAAAGCCGGCTTCTTCGGCATATTTCATATATGCCATGTCGGCAAGATCAATAGACCTAAATTCATATCCAAGTCCTATCTTTAAAGTTTCATCGACAAGTACTGGTATCCAATATTTCGTACCAGCGGGTGAAACAAAGGTCTCGTGGTGTACTACAACAAACATATTAACACCAAATTAAAAATAACAAAAAGAATTAATAAGGGATACTCATACCACCAATTTATATAAAAAGGGAAGCAACAATGTTTATCCTGTTTTTCATATGATACAGGAAACGGCCTATTTCATATAACATAGTCCATCGGGTTTTCGCATATAAAATGTGTTATGATTTCAAATTATAATACGTTGTTTCAATCGAACGTATGTTCATACTAGAATTTCATAGCAAATTATAATACAAATTCCCAACTATCATACAAAAGAATTCCTAAAATTTCAGACCCTATAATACTATGAAATATAATATGAACAGCACCTTATTGCCTGCATAATATACATATGAAAAAAATAAAATCGGAGCAAAACAAATTTCGTACAAACTTCTAAACAAGCAATGTTAGAATATCACGAGAACAATTCGTTCGTTTGTGACCTGTTTGTTAATACATTTTACAATTTATTTCACCATTTTTTAATTGATATTGTGACAACGGTTTCACCATTTTTTTATGAAAACCGTGTGTAGTTTTGACACTTATGTATATGTGGATTTGGATAAATTAATCCTGTGAAAACATTTGTTAATGTTAAGCCTGTGAAACATGTGTATATATATAGATTTGTAAACGTGTGTTAAACAGTTTAATACTATGAACTATAAAATGAACAGCACCTTATGGACCGCATAATATACATATGAAAAAAATAAAATAGGAGTAAATCGGAACAAAACATATTTCGTACAAACTTCTAAACAAGCAATATTAGAATATCACGAGAGCAATTCGTTCGTTTGTGGCCTGTTTGTTAATACATTTTACAAATTTCATAAAAAAATGGTGAAATTTCATATAAAACTTACCTTTCTTTATTGGTGTGACGTCCATTGCATCATCAAAAACCTCGAGTAAATCTTCCTCACGTTCTTCGTCCTCGCAATCTTCATCTGAAGGAAGCGCGATAAAAAAGTCAGTAAAGTCGTTGTCGACCTCCATTGGATCATGCAGTGTTCGTTCTTCGTCATTTTCATCTTCGTTGTTATACGACATAACTACAATCAATCGATCTACCACAAACTACAGATTTCCTATTGTATTCTTGATAGAACACGATTATGAATTTTCATAGAATTATGGCCTTTGATTGCTAATCTTGATTAATCTATATAACACGGTTATGAATTTTAATTGTATTATGGAAGGAATTAAGGATGAAGATGATCATGAACAAATCAGAAATAACCGAAACAAATAAAAAATTGATTAACATCAATCATTTCCTTAAATAATGGGTTAATTTAATTAATAGATAACTACCGAAAATAAACTGATATATGAAAATGACAGAATTGCCCTTTTAAGTAGATTAATCAAGATTATCAATCAAAGGCTAGGATTAGTTTACATAGTTTACACCATTTTAATGGTTTACAATTTATTACCCCTATATATATATATATATATATATATATATATATATAAAAGAAGGAAACAACAACAACAAAGGAATAAAATAATATTCACATAGAAAAACCCTAGGGTTTTCAGCAGGCAGCGGCGCAACTCATTGGAGTTTCAGCAGGCAGCGGCGCAGCTCCGACGTCTTCTCCGACGACTTGTCTACGGCCTCTCATCGATCAACCAGTTAGCATCTTGGATCTATTCTTTTGGTTAGACCTATTTCATCAGAAAGGGTTCGCCGCTGCCGCTGACTGCTGCTACGCTGCCGCCGTCGGCTGCCGCTGCCTAAGGTCGCCGCTGCGCTCCGCTGCTGCCGACTAACGCCGCTGCAACCTGCTGCCGCCGCTGCTGCCTGCTGCCGTTGTGACTCTCTCTCCTTGTCTCTCTCAGATCTCAAAATTAAACCCACCTTCAGTGAGTTCTCCGTCATCAACGTGCTTCGGTTTATAGAAGTTTCAACTTCTAAATCCCTCTGTGGCTCTTATATCTGAGAAGAAGTCGTTCGGCTACACTCCGACGACCATAACTACGTTTATCGGTGATACAATGGAAGATCTCCCGACCATCGCCACCAAACTCCGCGACTTTTACGACGAAGCCTATGGTGAAATTGTCAAAGCTTCTGGAGAGTACTTGGTAACGTTAAGGGTAGCAAAAATGTGGAAATACCGAAAACGTTGGAAATTCCGATACCCCTACAACCAAAGTAAGAAAAATAATTTCATTTCGGTTACTTGGCATGATCAGCAGATAGAAAAAATCAAGAAAGTAAAGTGGACCATACCCACTTTCAAAAAGAAGGAAATCGTCAAAGAAAGGTGGCACCTTCCCACTATTTCTCCTTACCTTCAGGCTGTGATTTTGCAAAAAAGAAGAGGAATCAATTCATTGATCGCCTCCAGTTGGAACTGCAGGGTTGCCTTGCCTTTCCTCGGGAAGTTCAGGTTCGTCGGGAGATTATCTCGATCCATGCGGTGGATAGACAAGCTAACGAAGCGGCTCACTTGACTACGAGACACTTTCGTTTTTTATCTTGTCTAAAATGTTACGGTGTTTTTCTGCCTTTCATTTCGCTTTGTATTAATGTTTTCTGTAACGGTTTAAAGTTTAATGATAGGTTTGTTCCCCTGATCGGGTGATGGCTTGGCCGAAGCACGATCGTGATGCAATCATTTCTTTTCAAAAAAAAAAGAAGGATGACGTGAGAATGACATATTTAAACTAATATGCATGTTTTTTATTAATTTTTATGATCTATTTAAATTGTATCAATACATAATTAAATAATTATATTTGCTTGATATATTTAGAGTTTTACGAGCAAGTTCCAACATTACTTACAAAGAAATTACAAGATTCGTTTAAACAAACTTGGTAATTTGGAGCATCTCCAACAACGACTCTAAAATTTCTTTAAAATAGAGAATGAAAAATGAAAATCTTTAAAAATGAATTCTTTCAACTCCAACAACTTCTCTATTTTAGATAACCAATCATTATTTATATTATTAAAATATTCAATATAATTCCCTCCCATCTTTAAAATAATATTTCCTTTTCATTTTTTTGAAAGAGAATCATTAAAATAATATTTTTCTCTCATCTTTTTGGTGGAAAATCATTAAAATAATATTTCGCTATCATCTTTTTGGAGATATAAATAATTCTTTATATTGGTAGTTTTTCCCATGTTTCTCTATTTTAGAGAATGGGATAGAAATTCCGACTTAGTTGAAGTTTGATCGTAAACTACCCTTAATGAATAATCTTTATAATTTTAAAATTTTATAATTAAATCAGTAACTTTATAATGTGTTATTCCTAAACTACCCTTAATGAATAATCTTCCAGATCAGCCCCCTCCCTTTCTTCTTCGTCGGACCCATCTTCCCCAAACCCTCTTCCCTAAATCTGCTCCCTCCCCCTTCTCCAGCTCAACCCCCTCCCTTTCTTCTTCGTCGGACACCTCTTCCCCCTTCTCTTCTTCTTCGTTGGACTATGGTTCTGCCTCCTCCCTTTTCTTCGTCAGACAGTGGTGGTGGTCGAATCGAACGGTGGTGGTCGGAGCATGATGATCCGCCATGAAAGTTGCTTCTGCTAGGGATAGGACAATATGGTCATTTAGTTGTTAAGAGAATAAAAGGTCATTTTGCAAAATAAATGTTTCTGGAAGGTTATATACCTAAATCACTCATAATTTCATACATGATTACTAACCCAAGTTTAAACATACCAAACAAACAAAAATTCCACAAGAACTTAAATTTAAATCGATAAATATGCATATTGATGAACATAAAATAAATGGATCACCAAAATCAAAATATAAATACAAAATTTGAAGTTGTCTGCCCAAAACCTGGAAGTTGTCCTCCCAAACCGTCGCCCCTCCCTCTTCTTGAACCCCCATATCTCCAGCGAACCCCTCTTTTCCCTACCCTTTCTCTGGCCAAATCTCACCCTTAACCAACACTTTTCGTCTGCAAACCAGAACCCTATCAGAAGCAGAAGCAGAAGCATTTACAAGAATTGAAGGAGTGAAAGCCTATACATTCATTGCAAATGTGGAACTCAAAGTTGAAAACCAAAAGCTTCACCAAGAAGCGTTAATAGCTAATACCCACTATTCAGGTGTCTTGAAGACGATTTACTTTGGGTTTATTGTAACAACCCAGTCAAAATAAGCATGCAATTCATATAAAATGAAACATCCCCAAATCGGGTCTCAAAATTTCTTACATCATTACAAAAATCTGGTTGGCGGAAACAACCTACACAACTGAGAATGATACTAAACTAAATAATAGTGTCACTACACTACCGAGCTTCCCCGCTAACCGTCTTGCTCACTTGCCAGAGCCTTTCATTACCTGTTTCCCTGAAAAGGTTTTAATTTGAAAATACGAGGGTTAGACCATGAGGTCTAGTGAGTCCCTCTTAACAGTTATCAAAGCATTTAAAACGGTTTGTAATTTTCAATATAAATCGTCCACAATTATGTTCATATAAAATCATTCACGGATAAAGTCTGCACCCGTAAATTGGCACCCTGAAGTCACCCTAGGGTGACAACGAGTCAGTCTCATGCTGCCTTATAGGGTCACACTTCCCATGGCATAAACTGGTCACACCTCCCTGCACGAGTTGGTGGGCCACCCCCCCCCCCCCCCCCCCGGACTTAGCCAATTTACATCTCACTCAATGTATGCATACATCCCATATAAAACTTTAAACAACTTTCATGCAATTAAAAGCATAATAATAAAACATGGCATTTCTCATCATGTACTCGCTTTAGAAAACACGTTAAAAGTCACGTATTTTAGTTAGAAAACTCACCTGATGCTCTTACTTCTCTTTTCTAATCTGTTCCCGACTCCCAATCGATTTTCCTGAATGAATGGACAAAACATAAGCTCATTACTCATCTTTCCGGACACAACCTTTTCCGGACAACCACCCTTTCCAGACGACATAACAATCCGGATAGCTCTACATTCCGGACAACACTATAATCCGGGTACTTCCTTCTTACCGGACTCTTATACTTACCGGACACATCTCACCCGGATAGCTTCCCTATCCGGACAGTCTCCCCATCCGGAGACCCTCAAAAGGATCATCGTGTCCGAACATCCAAGAGACTTACCGGACGCCGACTCAGACTCCTTTTGAACCGAAAATCACAGATACGATCAAAACCCCATGGATTAAAGATTAGCAACCTTATTCAGATTTGTTAGGTTCATAAAGTACTAAAATCTTAGCTGTAATAACACATTAAGACACTTAATCTCATCCATTAAGCTTCAACTCAACCAATACACCAAAACCTTAGAAAACATAACTTAGCAACAACAACACAGATTAAGGATGTAGAGGGGTGATTACCTGCAGGTTTGAGGTTGTGGAATCTTCCTCTTCTCCCAACTAAATCGGAAGACTCCTTCTCTCTTTCTTGCTTCTTCTCTCCTCCTTCCTTCTTGCCCTTTCTCTCTTTCTTTCTTTTGCTCTTTCTCTCTTTCTTTTCTTTCCTCTAATCAGCCGCCAACAGCATAAAGAATGCCCTCCTAGGGTTTTGTGCCCCAATCATTGGGTCCTTACACCTTATCCCTTATTTACCAACTAGTCCCTCAACTTCCAGTTTATTAATTTAACCCCAAGACTTAAAACTCTTCCACTTTGGTCTCGATTATTACATTTATGAAGACGATTTCATAGACGAAGGTTCTTGTTGTTCTTGATGTCGAAGCCGAATGTGTTGTTCTTGATTTATGAAGATGATTTTGATGCCGGAGCTGGTTATCAGATTCTGTTTTTGCTTTTGGGGTTGTGAGATGGAATGGTTTCTTTTGTTCTTGATTTATTGTTTTAGAATCAGTTGTGAGATTGTGTTTTTGATTTTGGGGTTGTGAAATGGAATGGTTTCCAAATCTTGTTTTCTGGGTTGCAAATTTACATGTTCTCAAAAATGTTCTTGTTTTCTTATCTTAATGTCTTCATATTTTGTTTTTGTGGCGATGGTGTGGTAGTGGTTAACAGTGGCAAATTGGTAGTGGATGGTGTTCTTGACGAGGAAGGATGTTGGAGAAGAAGATGGGTAAAAGGACAAAAATGCCCCTCACATGACGGCCATGTGATAGAGTTAGCGGAGCCCCATCGAACAGTGTTATTGGGAGGGACTAATTTAGACTACAAAATATGATTTTTAGACCACCAGTGTACTTTATGAATTCGAAAGACAAAAACCAAAAAAAGGCATTCATGAGGGACAAAAATGTAGTAATTCACAACTCGTATAAATGGAAACATCATTATTTCATTTTATTTAAATATTGTAAATAATATAAAGTATCGTTTAATTTATCACTATTTTAAGTGCTTACATGTTTTATAATAAGAAATTTATATGTAACATATATTATATTAATATTTTTAAATAAAACATTAACATAAAATAAATATATAACTAATAACAATATTAATATATTTTATATAATAATATTAATTAAAAACAAAGAGAGTGACAAATTTAAAAAAGTGATGAAAAAGTTAGAGAGATTCCATTCCAAGAATACATGAAAAACATGAAAATGGAAGTAATTCTTTTAACTCCAAACATACACATTGATGATGAGGCATACAACAAGGCCCAACCTTGTTTTTCAATCATTGTTATACACATGAGTTTCTCACACACACATACACACACACTCAACAAATCACACACCCAGACACAAAAAACACACAGATTCTTCCAGATAGAAGAAAAAGGGTTGGGGGGAAGCAATTTCCTTGTGACTAGTGTGTGAAATACACACACACACACTTTCTCTCCTGACTCCCACAATATATATATATATAACACCCACAGAGATAAAAATAAAAGAAGGGTGTGTCTCTGTTATTGGAAATGATGAGGGAAGGAGGGTCGTCATCGGTGGTTGCGGCGGCGGAAGGAGGAGGGCGGAGGAAGCCGTCGTGGAGAGAGAAAGAGAATAATCGTCGGAGAGAGAGACGGCGGAGAGCGATTGCGGCGAATATATTTAATGGGTTGAGAGCACAGGGGAATTATAATTTGCCGAAACATTGTGATAACAATGAGGTTTTGAAGGCTGTTTGTAAGGAAGCTGGTTGGGTTGTTCTTCCTGATGGCACCACCTTTCGCAAGGTTTAATTTTTCATTCTTTAAATTCATATTCAAATATTCATTTAATTGCATCTAGTAGTTTGTTTTTTTTAAGAATTTGCCCTCTTAAATCCAGATTATGTCATTGAAATTTTGTGTTTTGATTTGGGAATTTTGATGGATGTTCAAATTTATGAGATTTTCTCTTGAATTATGGATTTAGGGGTTTTAACTTTTAATCTGTAGATCTACCCCTTTAGTTACAATTTTCTGTGTTAAGAACTTGAATAATCAAGAAAATTTCCAAGATTTCATAATTGGGATCCTAAATGTGATTATCATATTTTTAGTGACAATTTTCTATGTTAAGAACTTGAATAATCAAGAAAATTTCCAAGATTTCATAATTGGGATCCTAAATGTGATTATCATATTTTTTGTTACAATTTTCTATGTTAAGAACTTGAATAATCAAGAAAATTTCCAAGATTTCATAATTAGGATCCTAAATGTGATTATCATAATTGAATTTGTGATTATCAAGTTTTATGACATGAATCTTGATCATCATCACAGGGTTCCAAGCCACCACTACCTTCGGTTGACACCGGCTTCGGCACATCAACCACCACAACTCCATCTTCTTCCCAGAAACCGAGCCCAATTCCTTCGTATCAATGCAGCCCATCATCATCATCGTTCCCCAGCCCATCCAAGCCCGATATGAACAACCCGTTTGCATATCTTCATAACGCGATTCCATTGTCACTCCCACCTCTGCGAATCTCAAACAGTGCCCCTGTCACCCCACCTCTCTCCTCCCCAACTTCAAAGTTTCCCAAAAACAATAATAATAATAATATCAACTGGGAATCGTTCAGCAACCAGTCGATTACCTCATTCAACCTGCCATTTTTCGCGTCTTCTGCTCCAACAAGCCCAACAAGGTACCAGCGGATCGCGCCTGCAACTATACCGGAGTGTGATGAATCTGATTGCTCCACCATTGATTCGTGTCAATGGGTGAGTTTCAAGAAGTATGAGCCGATGATGGTGATGAACCCTAACTCACCCACGTTTAACCTGGTGAAACCGGTGGCTCAGGTGGCTGCAACCATGGATGCAGGGTTGGAGAAGGGGAAAGGGAAGATGGAATTTGAGTTTGAAAATGGAGGAGTGAAGGCTTGGGAAGGGGAGAGGATTCATGATGTGGGATTGGATGATTTGGAGCTCACTCTTGGAAGTGGGATTGCTAAAACATGATGATGATGATGATGATGATGATGATGATGATGATGATGACGATGATGATGATGATGATGATGTTGTGTGTGAAAGATTAATGTTCATTTTTACAGTTTTAAAGATTTAGAGGTTAGGAGGGATTTACAGTTTATGTTGAAGATGCATGCACATGAAAATGAGTAGAGTTTTATGAGATTTGATTTCAGTCTTTTTTAATCCAGTGATTGCAAACCCATTTTACATTTGTGAGCAAGACTGGATCTTTTCTATAAAGAGTCAATGGATGTTGTGTTTTTGTCAAGATTCTTTCTTTTATATGTGGTTTTACCTTCTTAGTGGCTTCATTTTAAAAGTGTTGTTTGTAATGGCATTCAAAGCTTTGAGCTTGGTTCATGAAGGTTTGGCCTTAAACCATTATTATTCTTTTTTTCTTTTCAGTAACAATGGGTGTTCAGATCATTTTTCACGCCTTTTGAGGAAAATTCCCAAGAATTAATTTCATGAGGCATTAGAGAACGGCCACGGAAATCCCTAATGACCTCAGAGGGACTCTGTAACTCGACTAACCACATGGGACCCGGAGAACAGTCCCTAGTGGCCTTTGAGACACTCGGTAACGACTAATCCCATTGAAGGATTCTGCATCTCGGCAAGAAGACATGGCAAAGTGAGGTGGATACCAACCCGAGCAGAAAGACATAAGATATCTCAACTCCTCACCTGCTATTCATGACAACCTTAGAGCATCTCCGATAGATTTTTTGAAATGAAAATTTTTAGGGACTTTTACTCAAACAGATTCTCCAAAAATTCTCCAAAATGGAGAAACTAACAGAGAGAACGAAAATCTCCAAATTTAGAATTTTCTCCAAAAATAATTTCTTACAAGAAAAAATGATTTTTTAGTCATTATACCAATTAAATTGTCTCAAGTTATTAATATTTTATGAGTTATTAAATATTTTAATAATATAATTATTATTTTTTTAAATTGAAAATGGGTTATTTTTCTTATGAGACCATCTTTAACAACAAATCAAACCAACCCATATTTGAATAAGACAAAAAAATTATTTAAAAAAAAAAAAATCATTTACTTCAAACCAAACTTCACCGCCAAACTATGTTCGAACATTATTTAATTAATAAAATTAGATTTTTTAGATAAAGGATATATTAGGTGTCAAATTGTAATTGGTTGGTTTAGATTTTATTAGAATAAATCTTATCTGATTAAAAAGATAATTTTAATAAAAAATTAAAAATTAAAAAATATACCAAAATTCATATTTTTCAATTCTCTACAAATAGAGACCAGTCTTGACATATTTTCAACACACCAATCTTTCTCTTCATTTCAATACTCTCATCCTCTTGAAAATTTCAAAGATCTTGATTTTCTTTTCAAGTTTTCTTCTATGGATCCAAACCAGCAAAATTTTTGGATTAACTCTCAACATCCTGATAACTCTCAGTATATCCCTTCTCAATATATCCCTGAAAATGTTCAAACCTCACAAAAAACCTCAAGAGCCGACCATCCATGGGACACTAAAGAAGATATGGCTTTAATGTCAGCATGGGTTTTTGTTAGCGAAGACGCTACTTGTGGCAAAAACTAAAAGAAAGGAGCGCTTTTTTCACGAGTGAAAAAATTCTATGATGCAACTCGAGAAGAAAATCCAGAAGGAATGCGCGAAAGGAACGAAAATCAAATGAAAGGTCGTTGGACTCGACTTAACGAAAATGCAAACAAATGGATTGCTGCTTACAAAGAAGCATATCGTCAAAAAAGAAGTGGAATGAGTATGGCAGATGTTGAGAAAGGAGCTCATGCAATTTATGAGGCGGGTGGGAAAAAATATTCGGACTTGCTTATATTTAACCAAGTTATGTGTAAACATCCCAAGTGGGAATTAAAGTTAGATCGTGACACAACACGTTCTCGTTCGGAATATGAAGTGGGTTGTGAAGATAGTGGTGGAAGCACGAAAAGGTCTAAAACTACGGAAGAAGATAGTGGTGGAGCCACAACAAGGGAAGCTCTTATCAACTTCGTAAATGGAGTCATCTCATGTTTTGGTGACGAGTACCTCAGAAAGCCTACCAAAGATGATTTGGCAAGACTACTCTATGTTGGGGATCAACGTGGATTCCCGGGTATGATAGGTAGTATTGACTGCATGCATTGGCAATGGAAAAATTGTCCCAGCGCATGGGCAGGACAATATGCTGGAAGAAGTGGAAAACCAACAATCATTTTGGAAGCCGTCGCATCATTTGATTTATGGATATGGCACGCTTTCTTTGGAACACCAGGTTCGTTAAATGATATTAATGTACTTCACCGATCTCCTATTTTTGATGATATATTAGCAGGCCGAGCACCAAGGAAGCTCCGTAGAAGATGATAGTTAGCTGCCTGGATTCTCCGTTGAACGAATTGCAAGCCTATCAAGGTATATGGCTAATAGGGAACAACTTCGCAATAGGGAAACTCATAACGCTCTAAAAAATGATTTGATTGAGCATATATGGCAAAAATTCGGCACTAATAATTAACTATGTTATTTACTTCTTTTAAATATGTAATTTCGTACTTCTTTATATGTATTTTTTTTTATTTATTTTCAATTGTAAGTTTTTTATATTTATAATTATGTTTTAAAATATGAAATTATTTTTATTTATTTTAATTGGAATTAAAAGATATATATATATATACATATATATATACTAAAATATTAAATATATAATTTTTATAATATAATTTTTAAGTTTGGTTTGGATTGTGAATAAAGTATAAAAAAAGTTAGATTAGATTGGAATTGAAGATTGGATAGGTGGAAGAGAGAGAAATTAGTTTTTTAATAAAGATTGGTTTGGTTTGGTTTGTGAATAAACATAGTCTGAGGGCTCCGCCTTCAAGCGGGTAAGGGTGGACTCGTTAAAAGCTCGAGTCGTGGGGCTCCGATTGCAGGGACGGACCTGATGAAGGGCAAGTGGTGGCACGTGCCACCGTATTAGTTCTCTGGCGAAGGGTAAAAAATTCAATTTTCGTGAAGGTGCTACCGTATCGATTTAGGAGGTGTTACCGTATTCATTTAGAAACTACAAGGGGTGCACCTAAACTGAAAAAAGGCCCAAATCTTATACCCATTCAACCAAAAGAACCGAAAAATCTCTTGAAATCAACAAAAAATACCGAAAAAATATTTCGAAATCGATTAATAAACTTAAAATTTCCCCGAAATCAAGCAAAAAGCGTTAAAAATATCTCGAAACGCCGGAATTTGGCTAAAAACACATCGGACGATATTAAACGTTGATAAAAAGACGAGAGACACTTCGATGAAAACCATATGAAAAAATATGGTGTCACCGTATGAAAAAAATTCTAGGTCCGTCCTTGCCCGCTCGGCTCATATGTGTTGCTTTGGTATTAAAATAATTTAACACAATCTATAAAATCAAGTTCTGCAAATCGGAATATAAATGATTATACTTTATTTTAAATTTACTTTATTTATATAATATTAGTTTCATTATTTTATTTGAAATTAACAATAAATTATTTTCCTTTTAAACAGAAATAAATAAATTAGAAAACAAAAACCATATGAAGAATAATATCTATAAATATTAAAAAACTTAATTAAAAAATAAAACTATTAAACTATTATGTATAAATTAACAATGATTAGGGAATATTTCAATTTTTTTATAATACTTTTATTTGACCTATTTGTAAATAATAAAATAGAACGGATCAAATTTTAGAAACTCGCTTAAGAATAATACTAAGTTACTAAGAGGATTTTCAACAGCTTCTCTATAATTTATCTAAAATAGAGAATGAAAAGTCAAAATCTCTAAAACAAAAAATTTCCAACTCCAACAGCTTTTTTATTTTAGAGAACCCATCATTACTTATATTATTAAAATATTCAATATATTTTAACAATCAAATTAACTTTTAAATAAACTCTCAAACCCATTAAAATAATATTTCTCTCTCTTCTTTTCACTTCTTTTTAGGCATATAGAGAATTCTCTATATTGAGAATTTTTCTCATTGTTCTCTATTTTAGAGAATGAGATAGATAACCTGTTGGAGCATTTTATAGAACAAAAAAGTGTTTTTCTCTATTTTAGAAAACCTGTTGGAGATGCTCTAACATTCTTTAGAAATGGATTATTTCTATTTTAAAAAACTAAATCTATACGATATTATAAACTACTTGAAGAAAAAAATTCAAAAACAAATTTTTATGCATCAAATATTATTTATTGATGCATATTATTTACAATTCAAGATTACAAGAAGATAATGCATGAATATAACTTTTTAAAATTGCATGTTTGAATTGATAATTAACTGATAAACATAATCAAATACATGATGATTGTTTTGGTAAAACAGATTGCTTTAGGGAACGTGCCTCGAGTCAATGCATGTGAGTTTTGCTCGTCCGTAACACACCCGTCATTGAACATTTTGATTAATAAATCGTAGAGTTTGGTTTTTTATGGTTTATTGCATATGATGGAAATTAATTGATATTAGTTTTATAAATCATTTGGAAAATGCATATCATTGGCTTACGAGGCATTTTGAAAATACAAGTTGTATGATTTCTTTTGGAAGTAGATTTATCCCAACCAATAATGACTTTTTGAATAAATCATACTTTTGGAGCATGAGTTTGCCTGAATATTGAGCAAATGCCTTTAATTGATTTATGTTGGCTTTTGTTTGTGTAGTCAAATAAGTTGTGGAGTTTATTGATTTGATATTGGTTCTAATGAGTTTTTGGGACTTTGCTCGACTTAAATTACTAAATGTCGATCTTTGGCTGTGATTTGCATATATTGCATATTTAACGGGATTACAACTTTTGAACATCTAATTGGAGTCGTGTAGCTTGGATTGTAATGCAATGGATTTATAGGCATATGAGTCAGTCGTGTTTCATAAATGGGGTGTTTTGATGTTTTTACTTGGTGACCCGTGCTTGAATACACTTGGTGTAAAAACAAATTAAAAAGAATTATAAAAATAATGAAATTACGTTTTTATTTACTGATTATTACAAAAATCGTTGTTTTTAATTAAAACCCCATTGTTTCTAATTAGTCATGTTTAAGATAACTAGAAGTGTACTCGTGCAATGTAGCGCGATACATCTCAATTTTAGTGTTTTGTTTTATATTTTGTCTTTGTCGATTTGATAATACGATTTCGTGTTTGAAAAAGCGATAACTTTTTTATAAATTTGTTTAATTTAACTTTTATTTTAATTTAATTTAGATTTATTAATGATGTAATTTGTTTTACGTTTAATAATGTTATATTTTTTTATAAAATAATAATTAAATATTATGTTATAATTCATGTACCTCACTAGCACTCCGACTAATATCGGTTCTTGGTCCGAATTGCTTTGAATTATCCGCCATGATGTTGATCAACGTCCTCGCTTGAGTCGGGGTCATGTTCACAATCGTTCCTCCGTTAGCGGCATCCATCATCTTCCTCTCCATCAGCAGCAAACCTTCATAGAAATATTGAATTAGTAATTGGTCGGAAATACCTTGTTGAGGGTAACTTACACATAGGTGCTAGAAACACTCCCAATACTCATGAAGTGACTCCACATCTTTCTGCTTAAATCCACATATCTCCCTTGTAACACCCTCAAAATTGGAAAGAGCAACTAAATAAAAACTTCGGTAAAATAATCAAATAAGGATGAAATCCCCTTCTACAAACCATCCTTGGAAATACCTCAATAAAAAGAACATAATAACTTCAACATTCAATACCTAAGTCATACGCCAAGACTACAAAAGGTTGGGTGTTACTCAACCCAATACAAAGTTGATATTCCCAAAAATGCGGAAGACTTCACCAAGCCACTTACTTCTTGAGCACACAACTAGCTCTCCACTCTTCACAGTGTCACTAGAACTATATCCCCACCGGGTCCTGTTGCACATGCCGACAAATATAAAAGGTTAGACTAACGCCTAGTGAGTTCAAAAGTTTTTATCATGGTTATATAATTCGTAAGACGAGAAAGGTGCAATTTAAATCATGAGTTCCAAAAAAGATTTACTTTACATGCAAACCACCCATTTTCCCACGAACACAAATTACGTGACGAATGCTCCCATATAAAACGAATCTCAAAAGTGGACTCAACCCAAAACTCACTTGAAAGGTGGAATAGTATTTGATTTCCAAAATTATAAAAACATGAATAAATCTCTATTATTCAAAGCATCCCAAACACGGATGAAGCATAAATCACAACCCATAAAATATGGAAAACAATCCATATAAATAAAATACGTCACTGAAAACATGGATAAAATAAATACCTAAACAACACCTTTCGGTGACGGGGGAGACCCGATTCCATGGTATGTGGCGGGACACAAAGTTAAGCCGCATAATCATGCTATTGAACTACACCTCAGATCGTGACTATATTGCCTGCTTTAATAAGCTCCAACTCGAGTAGGAATTTATTGCCTGCTATAAATATAGCTACACCTCAAGTCCCACACCCAACAACGGGTGGCACCATCGTATCCCCTATTGCCTGTTGTGCCCAGCTACACCTCAAGGATACACGACCTTATTGCATGTTCATTCTCTGGTAAGTTACACCTCAAGGTTTCCATTGGACCCATATTGCCTACTTACCAGCATTCAAGAATTGGAGTCTCGACTCCTTACTTGATAACCCAAGATGTTCACCCCTCGTGCACAAGTGTTAGAACATCAAACCACAAACCAAAAATTCCGGAGTACAACCCAAATACGCTTCCTCTCCACAACACCAGGAATGACCAAAATCCAATAACCCACATGTTCGTATTTTCAAAACGTACCACAATATAAATTATGCATGTTTCCAACAAAACACTAAAAGTGCATTTTTACCAAATAATCTCCAATTATGCAATAATTATCAAAACACGTCCATTTATACTCATTCTATCAAATTACCCAAAAGTGAGTGTTTTTCAAGATTTATAAAGACAAACACTTTAAATAATCAAGCCCACCAAATAACTCAATAATTGATAATTTCATGTAAACCATATAAACATTTTAAAATGAACATTTTTGGCATGTACAACGTTTTCACAAATCAACTTGAACCCCCTTGCTAGATTTAGGCTAAATCTAGATTTTTCCCCAATTTGAGCTCCTTTGAAGAAACTTGAATCTTCAAGTCCAATCTTCCAAAACCTAGATCCACAAGTTTCCAACCATAAATATTCATCTCCAAACACTTACCCAAACGTATTACATCAAAATCTTCATTTTGACCCAAAACCCCAATTTGACCTAACTTTTCTCAAAATCATCCAAACCGAAATTGGAGAAATAAAACACTAGGAAGTCAACAATAGAGCATTTACAACTCATAACAAAGTTTAGAAACTAGGAGGATGAACTCACCACCTAGGTTTTGGTAAAAACCTAGAAAACCCTAAATTTCTTGAAGATGGAGGTGATGATGATGATGAGCTCTTGATATTTTCTTCAACTCCACCACCAAATACTCTTGTATCTTCCCAAAACTAACACTTTATCCTCAAATAGATCTCAAAAACGAAACCATAGAAACTTGAATCAACAAAATCAGAGTTGAAATGAGAGAGATATGAAGAAATGAAGTTTGGGGCTGAAAATCGCGTTTTTATGCAGGTCAGCGCTCGGTGAGGTTTCCCGCGTGGCTACACCCGCACCAAGACCCGCGCGCGACTCTGGTCGCCCGGTTTCTTCTTAACACTGTTTTGGCCATAGCTTCTTCGTTTTAGCTCCGATTTCGCTCCGAAAAGAACCGTTGGACTCGTATTTAAATTTTCCATCAAACAAGACCATAAAATCTAGGATTTAATCAAAAAATACTGATTTCATATTTATCTTAAAATATCGATACCTTCCAAAACTCGGGGTGTTACAATCCTCCCAACCTTAAAAGAGATTTCGTCCTCGAAATATAGTTCCCTTACACCAAAATTCGGATTTTCCTTCTTGACATAACTGTTGTGGCAAACCCCATGCTGATACTCACAATGAATGTCCGCTTAGGCACATTGCACTTACATCCAAGTGAACGCTTAACTCACTAGAGTAGCTTCCAACCACAAAACTTCGGTTGTCTCCCAACCTTAGGTGTCCCATACTTTCCTAACGGCGGATCTCGACTTTCAATCAGCCCGCGTCTACACGCTATTAAACTTTTTCTCCAATCCACCCAAGGTTTGATCACTACCGATCCTAACGAAATCTCCAAATCCAACTGTTCCCGCTGTTGAATTGTAACTTTACTCCAACGAGCACTATTAGATTCCAAAACAGACGGTCGTCCCTGACCCATCGAATGTACAACTTCAAGAATACGTCCAATTACCAATCATCCATTCGATAGATTCTTTTACTATTCCAGGAATGCCATCCCACTAAATCCACTTATCACAAATTTAACTTCTTAAGACCACTACAACCGATACAAATATTTCTTAAGATTGGACTACCACACTCCAAATACACCAACGATTCAAGGCTTCAAAATCCGAAAGTTGACAACTATCCATACCACCAAGATTAGAACCACTGTAGAACTCCATACACGAGTTCCATTCGTCGAGCATCCCCACAAAACCAAGGTTATCCACATGGTGTCTAAAGGGTCCTACACGTCCTTTATGCAAAAACTGACAAACCCAAAACAAGGTTGCCGAAGAGAACGGTTACCACCATCGTTAACATAAGTTACCGCGAGCCTCACCCATCCGTTACAACGAAAATACGCCGACCTTGCAAACGATACCACTCGGTTTACGGTACTAATAAGCGTCAGAACACCCATCCTTCCACCGATAGGATTCTATACGCCATCACCTTTAACCGGGGTTGCTTAACCTTCCCAAGCCTAATGAGTTCAAAGTTGTTAAGTGACAAACTCAACAATTATGCCAATCGTAAATTTTATAGAAATTTTCAACACCAAGGTTTTCATAACAATCAATAGTACATGTAAAAATTTACCACCACTTTACCCGGTAGTCATGCAAAATGGGCACACTCGGCCCACAAGTGAAAACTCGCTTTGGAGATTATTTGATCATTAATCGAGTTACTAACAAGTGCAAAAGTAGGCTTAACAAATTTTAAAATGAACTGTTATGGTCCTAACATGAATTTATTTATGTCATGTACGTATAGAAATTTCCGCAATAAGATAGCGTGCAACATGTTTGTACGAAACTTCAAAAGAGGAAATTAAACGACATCAGTTTCCAAAATTCTCTTTTTAACCATACAACGACATGAAATGAAATTCACTAACAAAAATTCACATGTGTCAGTTTGTTCGCAAAGAAACGAAGCAATCCATATATACACCTTGGTTAAAAACATGAAATGATTTGTGTCAGTTTCAAGTTTAAAGCAAACTAACAATATGTTTTCATTGTTTGAAAATATCATCTAGAATATCATGAAGGAATATCAAATTAGAACATGCATGCAAACTTGCAACACTCTCCTGGTGGTTTTCCTGAAACAAATTAACATGCAACAGATAGTCCATACTAATTTCAAAAGGGGAGACTCATTAAATCAAATTCCAAAAAAATTCTCGTTTGGCCATATAGTGACATGGAAATAAGATCTTCCAACGAGACTCACACACATTAAAGTATTTTCTCAGAACCTAGGAAAACGGTAAGTGCATGTAATTTGGTTGATAATTAAATAAATTTAAATCGACTTCAAATTTCAAATCTTACAAACGATGCGCATTAATGCTCCAAAATAGTGGCTACAATGCTATGCATACCAATAAATCAATATAATGCATTTGCGTGAGATGATAACAAAAGAACCAATTAACCGAAAGTGCATAAAGCAAAACATTAAGATAAACTATCATGATGCTCTTATATGCATTACTCACGCCACGTATAAATCAATTCGTACACTAAACAAGGTGTGCAAATTAGGCTAGCACAAATCTCAAAAGAGAAAACCATGCAACATCAAAGTTCCAAAAGCTACTATTTTTGGTTGCAACACAACATAAAGTAATATTTCTCTACAGAATTCGCATGAAACAAATGCTCCTTAAAACCCAAAACTTAACGCACACCAATAATTCAAGTATGAACATTACAAAGTGTCACCCATGCGTCGTAAAATTTCGTAAAATAAAACCCCATAAGACTCGACTAAACCACCATAAATTTCAATAGAACCCAATGGCACCCAAACACTTCAGCCGTGCCAAATTTCCCATTTCCAATAATCAAATCGCATAAAGCAAAGTTATGGCTAAAATGTCACACTTTCAAAAATTCATCTTTTATTATAATATGATATAAAGAAACACTTTCAATAAAACTCGCAGAAAATAATTCCCAATAAAGTTCCACACCAAAAATAATGGAAGGTAACTCTTCATCCAAACCTTAACATATGTGGAGGAGATGAAGATCCAATGTTAAAGTCACAAGTCGGAGTTACTTGTCTAAGACTCTAAACAACATTAAAATGTGGATAACACAGCATCCGAAAATAGCATCGGAAAATCAACGAAAATAACGAAAGTCTCAACAAAGTTTGCAATCACCTGCGGTAAAATAATTCCGTGCATGTTTAAAATCATGGTGTAAAATCTTGTACATGCTAAAATGTTTTTCCAAGATTTCGTTACTTAACCCATATGATGCTTTGGGAACAAGAGAATGATGCAATTTATTTCAAAAATAAGTTTCGTGCATTAGTTTAGTCAGCACTCAACGTCTTAAAACCACGATCCTCAAATTCCTCCGGTCACACTATCGTCATCCGGATACTTAAACATCTTAAGGTGATAATTGAAAATTTCATCGGTTCACCCTATAATTGAAAATTTCTCCTCGAATAAGATCGATTCCATAAGCCTATGGTTCTAATCCAACCAACAATTTCGACCCGAATCAGTCCACTTAATGCAATCATCATGCTTACTGTCACTCCAAGCTACAAATGCTAAAATCATCAACCTCGTCTAACGGCTACTTGCTTAGAAACTCCTTCACTACCCCAACGGTCATCACATCAAAGTAGTCCAAGTGTACACATGTAACTTGTAGGTTCACCATAACATGGCCAGTTGTAATTATAAACGTACCATACATGATCCTCCTTGCTACTCTAGACATAATTCTCGTTCCTAGTGACTCCATCAACCTGAATATATCCTATCTTAAAGAGCCTAATGGTGAAATTTTACTCACACCCACTTATATGAATGCTAGCTTGAGTCTAGGTATCCAAAGTCAACACCTAAATCTCTCAAACTTAAGCTATGATACCAACGTGTAACACCCTCAAAATTGGAAAGAGCAACTAAATAAAAACTTCGGTAAAATAATCAAATAAGGATGAAATCCCCTTCTATAAACCATCCTTGGAAATACCTCAATAAAAAGAACATAATAACTTCAACATTCAATATCCTAAGTCATACGCCAAGACTACAAAAGGTTGGGTGTTACTCAACCCAATACAAAGTTGTTATTCCCAAAAATGCGGAAGACTTCACCAAGCCACTTACTTCTTGAGCACACAACAAGCTCTCCACTCTTCACAGTGTCACTAGAACTATATCCCCACTGGAACCTGTTGTACATGCCGAAAAATATAAATGGTTAGGCTAACGCCTAATGAGTTCAAGAGTTTTTATCATGGTTATATAATTCGTAAGACGAGAAAGGTGCAATTTAAATCATGAGTTCGAAAAAAGATTTACTTTACATGCAAACCACCCATTTTCCCACGAACACAAATTCCGTGACGAATGCTCCCATATAAAACGATTCTCAAAAGTGGACTCAACCCAAAACTCACTTGAAAGGTGAAATAGTATTTGATTTCCAAAATTATAAAAACATGAATAAATCTCTATTATTCAAAGCATCCCAAACACGGATGAGGCATAAATCACAACCCATAAAATATGGAAAGCAATCCGTATAAATAAAATATGTCACCGAAAACATGGATAAAATAAATACCCAAACAACACCTTTCGGTGACGGGGGAGACCCAATTCCATGGTATGTGGCGGGACACAAAGTTAAGCCGCATAACCATGTTATTGAACTACACCTCTGATCGCCACTCTATTATCTGCTTTAATAAGCTCCAACTCGAGTCGGACTTTATTGCATGCTATAAATATAGCTACACCTCAAGTCCCACACCCAGCAACAGGTGGCACCACCGTATCCCCTATTGCCTGTTGTGCCCAGCTACACCTCATGGATACACGACCTTATTGCATGTTCATTCTTTGGTAAGTTACACCTCAAAGTTTCCATTGGACCCATATTTCCTACTTACCAGCATTCAAGAATTGGAGTCTCGACTCCTTACTTGATAACCCAATATGTTCAACCCTTAACCCAAAAATTTGGAGTACAATCCAAATACGGTTCCTCTCCACAACATCGGGACATAAAATGCCATACTTCCCAAAGTGAGAATATCAAGACTCTCCATTATATAAATATGACCGACTCATATGCCTATGGATTCAATGAATTACGGTCTAAAAGTACATGACTCCACTTGAACGACACACACTCAAAGCATGTACTCTTCAAATAAAATGCAAAAAATGCAACTGACGACCAAAGCTCCACATTCAATTGTTAAAATCCGGACAAATGTCCTCAAGACTCAATAAAGTTATAAACCAAGTCATAAGCTCAACCAAAACAATAACTTCTCATAAAAACCAAACGATGCATTAAAACGTATGTAACCCACATTTACGCGAAAATATGCTCCATAGACACGAATTACTCAACACACTCTTAAATTAAGACACGTCATTTCCAAAGTACACATCAAAGAGAATGTATACCAAAGGATTTACAATGGTAAGATAAATCATTTAAAATAACAATACTTAAGATTCGTCCATTAGAATACCCAAAATACATATTTTCTCAAACCAAAAGGTTTACAACTTCTAAAATGTTCACAAGGCCGGGAATGACCAAAATCCTATAACCCACATGTTCGTATTTTCAAAACGTACCACAACATAAATTATGCATGTTTACAACAAAACACTACAAGTGTATTTTTATCAAATAATCTCCAATTATGCAATAATTATCAAAACACTTCCATTTATACTCATTCTATCAAATTACCCAAAAATCCCAAAAGTGAGTGTTTTTCAAGATTTATAAAGACAAACATTTCAAATAATCAAGCCCACCAAATAACTCAATAATTGATAATTTCATGTAAACCACATAAACATGTTAAAATGAACATTTTTGGCAACGTTTTCACAAATCAACTTGAGCTCCTTTGAAGAAACTTGAATCTTCAAGTCCAATCTTCCAAAACCTAGATCCACAAGTTTCCAACCATAAATATTCATCCCCAAACACTTAGAATCGTTCACCCAAACGTATTACATCAAAATCTTCATTTTGACCCAAAACCCTAATTTGACCTAATTTTTCTCAAAATCACCCAAGCCGAAATTGGAGAAATAAAACACTAGAAAGTCAACAATGGAGCATTTATAACTCATAACAAAGTTTAGAAACTAGGAGGATGAACTCATCACTTAGGTTTTGGTGAAAACCTAGAAAACCCTAAATTTCTTGAAGATGCAGGTGATGATGATGAGCTCTTGATCTTTGCTTCCACTCCACCACCAAATACTCTTGGATCTTCCCAAAACTAACACTCTATCCTCAAAAAGCTATAAAAACGAAACCATATCAACTTGAATCAACAAAATCGGAGTTGAAATGAAGTTTGGGGCTGAAATCGTGTTTTTATGAAGGTCCAGCGCTCGGCGCGGTTTCCCGCGTGGCTACACCCGCGCCAAGACCTGCGCGCGACTCTGGTTGCCCGGTTTCTTCCTGAACACTGTTTTGGCCATAACTTCTTCGTTTTAGCTCCGATTTTGCTCCGGAAAGAACCGTTGGACTCGTATTTGAGTTCTCCATCCAACAAGACCATAAAATCTACGATTTAATCTAAAATCATATTTTTCATATTTATCTTATAAGATTGATACCGTCCAAAAATCGGGGTGTTACATCCCTCCTTAGCCCGACGGCTTTAGTATAGACAAGATCTTTTTTATGAGATTAAACAAATCTGCTCTGATACCACGTGTTGGTCCCGAAGGGTTATACAAGTTTGTAGAAGGGGGGTTGAATACAAACACACAGATTTTTTACTTTCTAAATTGTTTATTGATATAATCAAACAATTTACAACTTGTTGCAGAACAAGATTAAGGATTAACCTAATCTAAACAAGTTAAGAACACTAAGTTTCTTGCACTAGAATTAAGACAGAGAGGAGATAAGAATATTAAAGATAAATATTCTAACACTAAGAAAGAGAGAAGAAGATGGCCGAGCACTTCATTTCTGAAGTAGGGTTCTTCTTATATACTGCATGCATTTAATGCATGGAAGTATTACTTTACATGTGGCAGCAGCTGATTGGTTGCATGGGTTGACCTTTGTAGACAACCTTAGTAGCCGCATGGTGTACAGTGTAGAATCAGAGTTGGTTGTACGATTCTGGACAGAAGGGATGTCCGTTCTGACATTTCGTACGGAGACGTGCAAGGGGGAAAGACAAAAGTAACTTGTAGAGTAGACCTCATGATCAGCGTTCGTTGAACAGTTCTTTATCAGCGAATGATAAAGCTCAGCGATCGCTGAGGTCTTCTACTTGAAACTTCACGTTGAATAGACATGTCTTGCTTTGCTGATATCCGCATCAGTTCATTAGTAGACTTGTCGCTGGTTCTTGTGCTTGATCTTTGACTTCAGCGTAGAACCTTTGTTGACGTGACACTTGTCTTCAGAGATCATAAGTAAACAACTAAACTATCAGCTATCACCAAAAGTACTGAACAGGCTCAGAGCTTTATGGTGAACAGAGTTCGCTGAATATTTAAACTTAGAGAGCGAGAGTTCCTATCAGCGGTACTGTAGAGTCATAGTACTTATCAGCGATGGTGAAACTCTAATACATATTGTTTACTTACAATTTTCACTAAGTGTTTCTAAAGGGTCATTATCAAATCACTGAGGGTTTGGATCAACAATCTCCCCCTATTTGATTATGACATAGCAATGAAGGAAAATTGCTAAATATGAAAACATAAGGATAAAAAGAACTTATAACATATTTGTCCCTTTTACTGTTTTCTGGGATCTTTTCAGTACTGATGGAGTAAAGTACATTTGCTGAAATTTTTCTTTAAACTTCGTATAAGGTTACAAAGGGAAGTAGAAAAATTACAAGTACAACAAATAAATTTACAAGTACAAAAGATGTAAGCTGATAAAGATAGAAAGATTACAAGGAAATCCTATCAGCCTTCAAAAGGTTCTTCCTTAACGAGAAGTTCATCAAGGGTCATTGTTGTAGGGATCATCCAGTCAGGGACAGTTTCTCCCTGATTTCTTATTTCTTGTGCTTCTTTGAAGATTAGGGGCTTGAGATATCGTGCCTGAAGATCGCGTCTGAATTCACACCAGTAGATAAGATCCCTGAGCTGTTCGATGGGAGTGATGGGAAGCTCAGAGACACGTTGAAAGAGTTGTCCTTCATCATAGTCGTGAAAGAAGATACCATAAGGCACACTTATGACTTTTCCAGGAAAGAATCGGTCACCAGGAGGCAGAGAGGTGTCAAGCGCTGAGAGGTCAGGTTCAGGACCAAGTACTTCAGCACGTGAAAAACCAATGCATGTTTCGTTCTGGATAGTAGGACCTGAATCTGAAGGTTTAGACTTTTTCTTTGCAGAGGCCCTTCTTTGTTGAGTTGCAAGAGGAGTGGGAGGAGGAATATCCATAACAGAAGATACCAAGTCGATCTGTCGATTTATAAGTTTCTCGACATGATCCTTGTATTTAGAACGTGAGCGCTGAATAGCTATTCTGATCTCCAACCATTCAGAGAGACCGTACTTCGTGATAGCATCAGCATAGAAGGTTTCCGTTGTATCGTTTTCTCTGAATATCTCGACTTCAACAATTGGAACTTTGATGGTCGATTTTCCAGTGATATATACCTTGTTAATTTTGGCAGCCCGATATCGAAAGTGTACTTTCTCTTTGCACCATTTCAAGGTAGATTGAGATACCTTGGTCTTTTCTTCGATAATATTCTGGGAGTCTTCCCACAACTGACGTTAAACTTCGATGGGAGTTCTTTTCAGTGCGGGGTCTTTCACCGATTGTTGGGCAAGCTGAATGGCGAGAGCCTTTTTCTTCAGCTTCCTTTCTTTCGGCGAGTATCCTTTCAGCTCTGAGGTGATCAATGAATTCCTTCTTTGATAGTCTGAACTTTTTAGGAACAGGAACTTTGGAGCGAGGGAGGATGATTCGTTGATCCTCAAGCTTCTTGATCATTTCTTCTCTCCTTTTCTGATCCTCTTCACTTAGCTTTTGAGGAGCTAACGAAGGTCTGTTTTTGTGAGAGAGAAGTTGTTCTTCAGGTTCATCGGTCTCAGTGATTAAATCTAAGATCGGGATTATTTCTTCAGCTCTTGTGGCTGGGATTATTGTTGGTGCAGCAGTGGAGACTTCAGCTGGACCCTCAAGCAGGGGAGAGGACTAGCTGAAACACATCGATTGTTTAAGTAAGAAGAGTTGGGGAAGAAAGAGATAGAGAAAAGAATGGGGTTAAGTGTATAGAGGTTTTATGGAGAGGAGAACTGAGATTGAGAAGGGATAGAGGAGATATTGTACCTGACAAACTGGCTTTATCTGAAGGATGGCCAGATTGCCTTCTGCAGCGAGGCCTTTGTTTTTGCCTTTATCAGCTTCAGATGCTGCAGGCTTTGTCTTAGTCGTCTCCCCTGATGGTTCATTTATCGAAATCCCTTTCACATGGACCTTCTTGGGCTCAACAAATAAGAAGTCATCATCATCATCATCATCATCATTTTTATGAGTTGATGATGGTTCGTCGTCAGAGATGTCGACAGCTTCATCGTCTTTAGATTCTTCTTCAGACTCGTCCTCATCGGCGTAAGGTTCGGTCACATCAGCAACAACTTCCTTATGTTGCTCTTCGAGTTGCTCCCCCTCAGATACAGATGGAGGTTTCTCGGTTCCCTCAGGGTTTTCAACTCCCTGAGGTTTATCAGAAGAAGCAGCAATAGCTTCAGTTTCATTTGTCTCCCCTTCTTCAGCATGGGGAAGACCTTCTTGAACCTTCTCCCCCTCTTCCTCATGATGAGGTGGGGAGGAAACAACAACATCAGCATCAGTATGAGAATCACTGTCTTCTTGGCCAGTGAGTCCCATGCATAATTCAACCACTGCTAATCTGTCATCTAGGCCAGATATAGCAGGAGCGAGTTTTTGAAGATCCTCTCGATCTACCTTAGTAAAATGTGAAGGAGCACAGGTAGCAGCATTCAGTCGATCGAGGATTTGCTGCAGTAGATTGGTGGCGGCGCTGACATATGTCCTTAAGAAGGACACTTCTGTCTTCAGCGATGTCACTTCGCTGGACAGAGTAGTATGGGAGAGATTGAGATTGTTGATGGCTGTAGAGTTTTCAGCAAGAGTAGAAGCAAAATTTGCAATGTTGCCATCCACCTTCTCCAGATCAGCACTGGAGGCTTTCTTATCAACAATCTCGGTCAGCCTTTTCAGATTCTCTCCAGCGTCTGTAACCGCTGAAGAGTTTGTAGAGAGAGTGGTGTTGTAAGATTCCACCTTTGTGACCAGATCTTTCAGGGAGTTGTTGATATATCCTAAATTAGGACCTGAAAAAGTTATTAACTTATGAATAGAGGAAAGCTCAGAAGTTTGGGGTAGTGAGAGAGGAGTATGTGGAGTTATGTGTATACCTGCAGGATGGTTGACGAAGTCCTCGATGTTTCGATGACCTGTAAACGTTTCATAGTCGTCTTCCAGAGAGCCTTTACGCTGGGAAGTTTCCGCAGGTCCTGTAGATTGACCTATCATCCTCTGAAGATGTTCAGCATTAGTATCGCTGAGGATGACGTTTGTTGAAGAGAATGGGGGGAATATTGGTGGAGTGTCCAAAGAAAGAGTGGGAGGAGTGAAGGATGAGAAGATTGGTTGGGTGCGGAGTTCAGTGTTGGATCCGCTGATGAATACTTCTTCAGTCCTTAGAAGGTCTTAAGTAGAGGGGTTCTGTTCCAAGTTTATAACTTCAGCGTTTAGAGACGCTGAAGTTGGGATGGAAGGGGTGGCTTGAGCAGTTGTGGCAGAGCGTACCACGAAACTATCCAGCGACTCTTCTACAAGATGAGTCGTGGAGTCTTTAGCCGTTGATGGCTTGGAGGGTTGCTCCTTGGTTTTCTTGATCTTTTTGAAATCAAGTTGGGAAGTAGAGTGTTTCCTTTTTCGAGAAGGAGTGGAGGGTGCAGCCTGGGTATCAGCGGTGGGGATTACCACTGAAGTAGCCACAGAAGTAGAAGAAGAAGGATTAAGAATCGATAAGAGTTTATAAAGACTTACCGCATTTGGAAGGGGCTTGAAATCTAGAACTTTAGCACCAACCTGAGAGAGACTCAGGTCTCCTACCTTTGGGTATTCATCCCCCAGTCCGTGTTGAAAGACGGCGCTGATAAACCTTGGATATGGAACGTAAGTTGGTCTATCAGCCATGTTCACCCTGAACGCCAAATCGTCGTAAATGGTTGACGCCCAATCGATGTGGAGTCCCTTCAGCAGAGCATATCCCATGGCTTGTTGGGGTTGGGATGTTTGGTCAGTTGACCCGACTTTAGTTGTTAGAGAGCTAATCAGATGAGCGAAGATGAAATTCATCTCGCTGGGCATCATAAACTTCTTGATGGCAGTTAGCTTTTTGTCAGGGTTTTTGTCTCTCCCTGTATCCCATGTGTAACCCATTGCATCAAAGAATGCAATCAGGGTTGCTCTATCAGTAGGGTTCTTTTTGGGATCAGGTAGAGGGACAAAACGGTTTTCTTTGGTACTGGCAGGAAGTTTTAGAGCACGCCTGATATGGTTGGGGTGATCTTGGAAGTACCATGGTCTGTGTCACAGAGAATGACATCGACCATTTTCTTTGGGTCTTTGGGTGAAGGAACCTGAGCTCGTCTGGCAGTATACCAGAACTGAGCGAGAAGAGAACGATGAGCAGGGGGTGCAATGGTGAGAGCATTTGAAATGGGGCAAGTTTTAAGAAAGTTCACAGCATCATCAAGATGTGTGACAGGTTTCTTTTCAGGGAAGTCGAAGAGAGCATAAGGATTATTGTGTTGAAAGGTAACTTTCTTGAGTTCGAACTTAACCTGAGGAGCTTTAGTGAATTCAGTGACCTCAGCAGCAATGGAGGTCTTATCAGCAGGAGATTCAGTAGTAGATGCCATTTCTGTTTATCACATGTAAACATGACGAAGATGAACAAAAACAATCTTAAAGTATTTGAATTTTGTCCATTTTATTCAGACAGAAGATGTCTTAATGAAGATTAGGGTTTTTCTTTGTTTTGAAAAAGAAATACAAAACATGGAGAGTATGTGTTTTCCAGTTTCTATTTGAAGAAGAGATTCTGGAAAAAACGTATGAAGAACAAGTTTAAGATTTTTGTTTCAAACTTGAAGAACAACCATGAAGGTTGTGATCATAAAATCATGAAAAGAAAATGATTTTATTTTAAAAAGGTTTCTTTTGTTTGATTTGTTAATAACAAGAATAAGATCAAAAACAAGTTAATAAAAGGTAAATAATAAGAATATTAACCTTGATTGAAGAAGAAGATGAATAGTTTCTGGAAACAAGAGTTCAAGATGCAACAGTAATTCTTTTCTTGTAGGAGAAGTAGTTCGCGTAAAGGAAAAATATAAGCTCGAATGAGTTTATATAGTGAGAAGTAGAGAGAGAAAAACTATGAGCGGGAAAAGTTTTTCATGATGACACGGACACGTGTTTGCATTTGATTGGATGGGAGAATGAAACGTGCAAACTTGTGTCAGAAAAAGAACGTGCCAGAGTTTATCTGTTTGATTACGTCACAAACGTCCTTTCATATTTTAGGATGTCTCTGAGGTTTTCGAAAAACTCAAGGACATTTTGAAAACGTGAAGCACTGAATAGAAATATCAGTGTTAGGTTTGAGAATTTTCAAAGTATCGCTGTTAAGGAAGAGATATTCAGCGATGCAATTTGTTTTGAAATCTTTCAGTTCTAGGCGAACGTCAGCGAGTAAAGAAAACATACCTTGATATCAGCGAATCAATTTTTTATTTTTCAGAGAGAATTATGAAAGAATGGGTTATACAAGTTGGTTTTATCCTATTGCTGATCAAATGTGAACCGCTGAAGATTTTATTCTTCAAAGTTCAGCATTCCAAGCTCGCTGATGAGAAAGTTAAATCTTGTCTCATCAAGAGGTTTGGTGAACAGATCAGCTAACTGAAAGTCAGTTGGGATAAAGTGAAGTTCTATATCACCATTCATCACACGATCTCTGATAAAATGATACCTGATTTCGATGTGTTTAGTCTTTGAGTGTAGCACTGGATTGTTGGCTATAGCGATGGCACTAGTGTTGTCGCAATAGATTGGAATCTTCGAGAGCTGGAGGTCATAGTCCAGTAGTTGATTTCTCATCCACAAGACCTGAGAACAACAGCTTCCATCAGCTACATACTCAGCTTCAGCGGTTAAGGTGGACACTGAGTTTTGCTTTTTACTTGTCCAACTCACCAGCTTTCCACCTAGGAGCTGACAGCCTCCTGTGGTGCTTTTCCTATCCAATTTGCATGCTGCAAAATCACTATCTGAATAGGAGATTAGATCAAACCCTGAGTCTTTAGGATACCAAAGACCTAGGTTAGGAGTACCCTTAAGGTAACGAAAGATTCGCTTTACAGCGATCATATGAGATTCCTTAGGTTCAGCTTGATATCGTGCACACAAACAGGTTGCGTACATAATATCAGGTCGGCTAGCTGTGAGATACAGCAGAGAGCCGATCATCCCTCGGTATGTCGTGACATTAACAGGTATTCCAGAAGGATCCTTGTTTAGTGTCAGCGGTGGTGCCATAGGGGTTTTCATAGCTGAGCTCTGAGTTAAATCAAATTTCTTCAGCATATCTTTAACATACTTTCCCTGATTAATGAAAGTTCCTTTTTCATTTTGTTTTATCTGAAGACCAAGGAAATATGTTAGCTCACCCATCATACTCATTTTATACTCTGCTTTCATCCTTTTAGAGAAACGAGTACAAAGGTCAGGGTTAGTTGAACCAAATATAATATCATCGACATATATTTGTACGAGAATAATATGACCTTTTACTTTCCTGAAAAATAGAGTCTTATCGATTTTACCACGCTCAAATTTTTCAATATGGAGATAAGTATAGAGAGTGTCATACCATGCACGTGGAGCTTGCTTTAAGCCATAAAGTGCCTTATCCAGTTTATAGACATAACCTGGATGCTTAGGATCTGAGAATCCTGGAGGTTGTTCCACGTAGACTTCTTCATTCAGCTTTCCGTTAAGGAATGCTGACTTGACATCCAATTGATACACTTTGAAGTCTTTGTGTACATCGTAAGCTAAGAATAGACGAATAGCTTCTAGTCTTGCCACTAGAGAAAAGGTTTCGTCGTAATCTATACCTTCCTCTTGTCTGTATCCCTGAGCAACAAATTGAGCCTTGTTGTGGGTTACAGTTCCATATTCATCCAACTTGTTTCGATAGACCCATTTAGTGCCTATCACTGACTTGTCAGATGGACAAGGAACAAGCTTCCAAACTTTGTTTCTTTCAAATTCAGTTAGCTCTTCTTGCATAGCGCTGACCCAGTTTGGATCTTGGAGGGCATCATCTGTTTTCTTTGGTTCAATCAGAGAAATAAAGTTAACAAATAAACAAATGTTACCTGCACTTCATCGAGTCTGAACACCAGCGTTTGGATCACCAAGAATCTGATCAATAGGGTGATTGATAGTCCATCGCTGAGCAGGAGCATAAGTCGCTGACTCAACCTGAACTTGAGGAGCTGAAGATGAGGCTTCAGCAGCTTCTGGTATTTCAGTCAAGAGAGGAAAAGGTGCACATGGCATTTCATTCACTGATTGCTGAGAAGTAGATGGTATGTCTGAGACATTTGGTTCAGAAGCAGGCATAGTGTTTAGAGGAACAGCTGAGACCCATGATGTTTCAGCTTCACTAGTCTGCATGTTTGGGATGATAGTAGGACCATTATCTTCAACGGGATGAGTATGAGGAGTGGGAATATCTTCTAAATCACCAAGATGAGAGAACATCCATTGATTCAGTTATTCAGTATCAGCAGAAGGTTTAGAGTTCGCTGAGCGGGATTCGTCAAAGGTGACGTGGATAGTTTCTTCGACAGTCTCTCTTCTACGATTGAAGACTCTGAATGCTTTAGAGATAGAAGAATATCCAAGAAAGATTCCATCATCAGCCTTAGGATCAAACTTTCCAAGAGCATCTCTGTTGTTCAGTATGAAACACTGACATCCAAAGATGTGAAGAAAGCTGATAGAAGGCTTTCTCCAATGAAAAAGTTCATAGGTTGTCTTCTTGAATCTTTTGACGATCAGCGACCTGTTTTGAGTAAAATACGCAGTGTTGACAGCTTCTGCCCAAACCTGAGTCGGCAAGTGAGAATCGCTGAGCATTGAACGTGCAGCTTCAATGATAGTTCTATTTCTTCTTTCAGCGACTACATTTTGTTGCGGTGTTCTCACTGAAGAAAAGTTGTGAGAAATACCCTTACTTTCAAATAAGGAATCAAGAGAACTGTTTTTGAATTCAGTTCCATGATCACTCCTTATTGAGCGAACGATCATGTTGTTCAGGACTTCCATTTTCCTGACAAAGGTGATGAGTTCTTCAGGGGTGTCACTCTTAGAACGGAGAAACATTACCCAGGTATAGCGAGAGAATTCATCAACTATGACCAATGTATATTTCTTTCCAGCGATGGATTGTTTGTTAACAGGGCCAAACAAATCCATATGCAGAAGTTGTAGAGGAGATGACACTGAGGAGACTTGCTTTGACTTAAAGCTTGCTTTGGTCTGCTTGCCTTTCTCACACGCTGAACATAAGGACTCTTTGGCGTATGAGTGTTGAGGTAGACCAGTGACTAACTCTTTAGAAGAAAGAGTGTTCAGTGTCTTGAAGTTGATGAGGCTTTTGAGAAGAAACAGGAGTTCTCAGTGGTTGTTGAGTCCATGTTTATAACTTAAACATTTTCTAAACGATAACCGCTGAGAGCTATCTTCTCCTTTTTGTCAGTGACAAAGCAGGATTCCTTAGTGAAGATCACTTTGTTATCCTTGTCACATAGCTGACTAATGCTTAGAAGATTATGCTTCAGTCCTTCAACATATGCAACTCTTCCGAAGGTTGTTGTACCATTAGAGAGTACACCAAACCCTCGGGTATAGCCTTTTCCATTTCCACCGAAGGTCACTGAGGGACCCTTCTCTTCCTTATATTCAGTGAGCAGGTTCTTCTTACCAGTCATGTGTCTAGAGCATCCGCTATCGAGATACCAGATACCCTTCTTAACCTGCAAACAAAGGAAGATTAGTTTGACTTGGGTACCCATTTCATCATGTGTACACACTTGTCAGTGGGGGTAGAGGATGTGGAAGGTTCAGCATTCTTCGCAGCATTTGAAGATTCAGCTTTGTCAGTTTCACTTTGGTTAATTTCTTAACCTCAGTGGTCTCCTTTGCTTTGGGAGCATTGATCTTCACCTTAGCTGTCTTTTCAGCTTTGGTGGTTGTGGGGCACTTACTAGCAACATGATTTGTAAGTCCACAGTGATAACATTTCCTATAGCTAAAAGTAGCTTTAGGACCATTTGCATGCTTACTCGTTAATTTTGAATGAGCAGGGCCAGCACCAAGTATACCTTTGGTATTGGAAATGAGAGGAACTATCAGTTCTTCAGATTTCTTACCAATTATATCCACTTTAAGTCTAGGAGTAGATCGTTGAATAAATCCAGGGATCTTATTCTTAGAAGTAGAGGGATAAGTCACTGAAGCTTTAGAAGCATTCAGCTTAGGTACAAAGGTACCCTTCTGAGGTTTTGGATAAATAATTTTCTCTTTACCTTTAGAAACTAAGGTAGAGATTTCCTCAGGGATAGGAGTTTTTTAAAAGGAACACTGAGAAGATGAAGTATCAGGGATAGAGGAGACAAACATTCCAAACTTAAGCATGGAGTTATCAGTGGTTGGTTTTTCAGTGACAGCTTTATAACCAAGACCACGTTTGTCATTCAGAGGAATCTGAGACTTAATTATCTCAGTGATCGTTGTTGAGGATTTACACCATCCTTCAACAGTAGCTTTTTCAGCTTTTAATGCAGCAATAGCTTCTTCGCGTTCGATTTTGACTAGCTGATTTATGTGAACTTGATCTCTCAAATCTTCTTCAATTTTAGAAAGCTTTTCTATTTGAAGGTGACCGTTTTTAAGTTGTTCAGCGAAATCAAGGTTTTGATTTTCAACAACAGTTTTGCCATTCATGGCTTCATATAAACTCATAGTCAGGAGATCGATCTTTCGAAGACTACCAGCTTCATCAATATCTGAATTATTGGTAAAGAAAGAAGGTGATACCTTGGTAGCAGAGACTGAAGTAGAGGGAATGTCAGACTTTTCTTCCTCATCTTCGATTTTGGCCATGAGACAGAGATTGGCTTCATCATCATCTTCAGAGTCAGATGATTCTTCTTCGTCAGATGCAGCCCAATCATAGTCAGCCATCAAGCCTTTGCCTTTCTTCTTAAAGCCATTCAGCTTTGCATACCTTTCTTTCAGCTTGGTGTACTTTTCATCTCTAGACCTGGGGTTAGAGGATTTCTTGGATAAAGTTGAGTTTCTAAAAACTTTCTTTGACCTGCACTCGCTAGCAAAATGTCCTATCTTTTCACAGTTATAGCAAGTAGCAGTAGCCTTATCAACAGGAGTTGATGATCTTGGCTTGTCAGTGATGGCAAGAGGTTTGTTCTTTCTGAAAATTTTATTTTTGGCGAATCTCCTGAACTTATTAGATAGGAGAGCCATAGATTCATCAAGATCTGAAGAGTCAGGATCTGATGAGCATTCAGAGTTAGTCTCCAACTCAGTGATAGTGATAGTTGATCGCTGAGTGGAAGGTGACTCTGAGATTAAAGCAACATGGGTGCTTTTGGAATCTTTTACAAGATTCTTCTTAAGATGACTCGATTGCTCATGATTAAGCATCGTGCCATATAAGGTAGAAAGAGTCATAGATTTAAGATCCTTTGACAGCTTGAGACACATTGAATAACTGTCCCAGCTTTCAGGTAGACATTCTAAGAACTTTGTCAGAAGTTCAAAGTTAGAATATTCCTTACCAACGGTTTTCAGATCTATTATTAAACAGTTAAAACGTTGGTGTACTTCAGAGAGAGATTCATTCTTACCACAAATGAAGCTTTCGTACTGTCTTACCAGGTTGATCTTTCGTGAGTCCTGGACTTTAGATGTACCTTCATACTGAACACAGATTGTGTCCCGCATGGCTTTGGAGGTTTTCAGGTTCATGACGGAATGGTAGACTTTGTCAGGAAGAGCCATGGAAAGAATGGATCTGGCTTTGGTGTCGATAGCCACTTTCTTTTTGTCTTCATCAGTCCACATATGAATTTCCTTGGGAATCAACCATACAGGAATGGCAGCTCTATCAGCAGTGCCTGGAACTTCAGGGTCAATTCTAACAGGAATATATGGGCCATTTTCGATGTAATAAGGCATAGTAGGGTCTACACCTTTTAAGAAGAGTATCATCCTATTTTTCCATAGATTGAAGTTATCTCTGGAAAATCTGGGAGGTTTTGCAAGAGAACCATTATCAATATAATTAGTGTTTGTGTTGGTAGCCATTTTAAGAAATAGCAAGGAAGAGAAAAGATTAGTATAGACAAGATCTTTTTTATGAGATTAAACAAATCTGCTCTGATACCACTTGTTGGTCCCGAAGGGTTATACAAGTTTGTAGAAGGGGGGGTTGAATACAAACACACAGATTTTTTACTTTCTAAATTGTTTATTGATATAATCAAACAATTTACAACTTGTTGCGGAACAAGATTAAGGATTAACCTAATCTAAACAAGTTAAGAACACTAAGTTTCTTGCACTAGAATTAAGACAGAGAGGAGATAAGAATATTAAAGATAAATATTCTAACACTAAGAAAGAGAGAAGAAGATGGCCGAGTACTTCATTTCTGAAGTAGGGTTCTTCTTATATACTGCATGCATTTAATGCATGGCAGTATTACTTTACACTTGGCAGCAGCTGATTGGTTGCATGGGTTGACCTTTGTAGACAACCTTAGTAGCCGCATGGTGTACAGTGTAGAATCAGAGTTGGTTGTACGATTCTGGACAGAAGGGATGTCCGTTCTGACATTTCGTACGGAGACGTGCAAGGGGGAAAGACAAAAGTAACTTGTAGAGTAGACCTCATGATCAGCGTTCGTTGAACAGTTCTTTATCAACGAATGATAAAGCTCAGCGATCGCTGAGGTCTTCTACTTGAAACTTCACGTTGAATGGACAGGTCTTGCTTTGCTAATATCCGCATCAGTTCATTAGTAGACTTGTCGCTGGTTCTTGGGCTTGATCTTTGACTTCAGCGTAGAACCTTTGTTGACGTGAAACTTGTCTTCAGAGATCATAAGTAAACAACTAAACTATCAGCGATCACCAAAAGTAAAGAACAGGCTCAGAGCTTTATGGTGAACAGAGTTCGCTGAATATTTAAACTTAGAGAGCGAGAGTTCCTATCAGCGGTACTGTAGAGTCATAGTACTAATCAGCGGTAGTGAAACTCTAATACATATTGTTTACTTATAATTTTCACTAAGTGTTTCTAAAGGGTCATTATCAAATCACTGAGGGTTTGGATCAACACATACACCAAGACTAAACAAAGTCAGGTGTTACTCAACCCAAATATAAATTGATATTCCCAAAGTGCGTAAGACTTCACCAAAGTATTCCTTTCTCATGCATACAAGTAGCACTCATCTATACACGGTGTCGCTAGCACTATTCCCCAACCGGAAACTGATGCACATGTCGACAAATAAAAAGATTAGGCTAACGCCTAGTGAGTTCAAGAGTTTTCATCACGATTAAATAATTCGTTAAACGAACAAAGTGCAAATTAAATCATGTTTTCCAAAAAAAATTATATTGAATATGCAAACAACCCATTTTTCCAACGCGCACAAATTTTTATGACGAAATCTCCAATCCATAGCATTCTCAAAATGAACTCCGAACCAAAACTAACTCAAACGTGAATATATATTAAATCCCCAAATAAAGTAAACGTGAAAAAACTCCATTATTCGAAACATCCCAACGCGGATGAGGCATAATACTCAGCCCATAAATCATGGAAAACAATCCATATAATACGTCGCTGAAAACATAGATAAAAGTAACGGTGTAACACCCTCAAAATTAGAAATAACAACTAAATAAAATCTTCAATAAAATAACCAAATAAAGGATAAAATCCATCTACAATCCATCCTTGGAAATACCTCAACTTTAAACAAAACAACTTCAACATTCAATAACTTATGTCATACACCAAGACTAAACAAAGTCATGTGTTACTCAACCCAAATATAAATTGATATTCCCAAAGTGCGGAAGACGTCACCAAGCTATTCCTTTCTCATGCATACAAGTAGCACTCATCTCTACACGGTGTCTCTAGCACTATTCCCCAACAGGAACCTGATACACATGTCGACAAATAAAAAGATTAGGCTAACGCCTAGTGAGTTCAAGAGTTTTCATCATGATTAAATAATTCGTTAAACGAAGAGAGTGCAAATCAAATCATGTTTTCCAAAAAAAATTATATTGAATATGCAAACAACCCATTTTTCCAACGCGCACAAATTTTTATGACGAAAGCTCCAATCTATAGCTTTCTCAAAATGAACTCCGAACCAAAACTCACTCAAACGTGAATATATATTAAATCCCCAAATAAAGTAAACTTGAATAAAACTCCATTATTCGAAACATCTCAACGCGGATAAGGCATAATACTCAACCCATAAATCATGGAAAAGAATCCATATAATACGTCGCCGAAAACATAGATAAAAGTAAATACACAAAACAACACCTTTCGGTGGCGGGGGAGACCCGGCTCCATCGAATATGACGGGTACACAAAGTTAAACCACAAATATATGTTACAAGCATGTTTCATGGATGAGAAAAGTCTATGACATCAACCCTATCCAGGTCTTTAGACAATCTTGGACATCAACACAAACCGGATCTTTCATCCATGGAGACATCAACTCAAACCGAGTCTTTAGTCTATTAAGACATCAATCCAAACCGGATCTTTAGTCTATTGTGACATCAACCCAAACCGGATCTTTAGTCAATTGAGGCATCAACCCAAACCGGATCTTTAGACTAGTGAGACATCAACCCAAACCGGATCTTTAGCCTAGAACCACCAAGTTCAACCTTATTCGGGTCTTTACCATGGGATCTCACCATCCAAAACAAGTTTGTTTATTTTAGAAATTAACACATGACTACAAAAGAATAACTAACGCATTCAAATCATGTAATTACCAAATAAGATGCAATACATGCAAATCATAACCAAAGCTCTACATTGAGTTGTTTGCATATTTATATAAACTTTTTCAGAAAATCATGATTTAAATTGTGCTCTTTTCGTTTAACGAATTATTTTGCTCATGATATAAACTCTTGAACTCACTAGGCACTAGCCTAACCTTTTTATTTGTCGGCATGTGCAACAGGTTCGGTTGGGGAATAGTGTTAACGACACTGTGAAGAGTTTGAGTGCTAGTTGTGTGCTCGGGGAACGTTTAACTTGGTGAAGTCTTCTGCATTTATTTTGGGAATAGCAACTTGTATTTGGGTTAAGTAACACCCGACTTTATTTAGTCTCAGTGTATGACTTAAGTTATTATAGGTTGAAGTTGTTACGTTTTAAATTTTGAGGCATTTCCAAGGATGGATTGTAGAAGGAATTTTATCCTTATTTGGTTGTTTTATCGAAGTTTTTATTTAGTTGCTCTTTCCAATTTTGAGGGTGTTACATGATCTCCTCTGCAAACTTCTAAGAGAGAACTCACCGATCCTGTGAAAAGGCATTGGTCAGTTTATCACCGATTCCACTAAGGAGATCGACAGAAGGTTGCCGATTCGGCAGAAGGCTCACCGATTTTCCATTGAGGAATTTCGGTGAGAATAGCTTAGCTTTTGTGAGAAATATATCTTCATTCCGCAATGGTAGACTAACTTATGGTTGGTTTCAGTATATCTTCGACTTTACCGAACATTTGAAAGTTTTACTAAGCTATTACAAATAACCACAAAATTATTCTAAGTATAAAAATGAACATGGGATAATCGGGAGGTCATCTTCAAATCTTTGGTGACCTAACACGGACGTCCACTTGCTTACCTATGCGGACGTCCACTTGACCCCAAAAATAAATTTTCCAAAACTAAACATGTAAGACGAGGGCGCGACATCGGGAGGTTTTAACCATACGAATATTGAATTTTGTCAACACACCTACAAAAATTCGGGGTGTTACAAACGACGACAAAAGTTTGACGGGTGTCGAGTCCGACAAATAGTAAGATTTATAATGAAACCTATTACCTCTAAACACAATGGATTGTGATAGTGATAAGTAGGTTCATCTCCCCAGGGACTCGGAATCAACCGTAAGTCCAAGACGATGTCATGTGCAAGTATTTTAAGACAATGGATAAATAAAGGGGTGGAACTTGTTAATTAATCTAGGCGTAAAAGTATATTAAAGAGGAAATAATAAATGACATATCCTAGCGATGAGCATAACCCTAAGGGTGCGTTTAGTACACTAGACATGACAGGACAGAACAGAACAGGGATCACTGTCCCATGTTTGGCAGGATTTTTATGTGGAACAAAGTGGAACAAGCCTGTTCCACCCCCACCCCATGGAACAAGCTGGAACAGACTTATGTTTTACCAATATAACCTCAAAATAAAATCTAATTCTTTTCTAAAACATCAAATACACGTTCTATTTTATATTTTATTCATTCTTTAAATTTTATTTATTGTATTTTGTCTAATGTTATGTTCTGTCCAGTTCTGTCTACCAAACGCTGAACAACTGTTTTGTCCTGTTATGTTTTTCCTGTCCCGTCCTGTCCTGTTCTATCGTGTCTGCGTACCAAACGCATCCTTATGAAACAATGTATCCTTGACTTGTACACAAACAATTTTTTCTCAATTGATTTCAGACCGGTCGTGAGTGTCGACACATGCCAAACACTCCATTTGTCCCTTACGATTAAACTAGCACGTGGAGCTCGGTGAACTAGTTCCTAATTGACTAAGTTAAGTATAGTCAAGAACTTAGGCTTAACCTATCAATTGTATTATAATTAGACAAACACCAATCCTAACTAATGCCCGGAAGTCCGACCATTTAAGCTAGATTATACGGTCCTGTAATGCAATTCAATTGATTTGGTGGTCTATTGATGCATTACTTGCTACTAAATTGAAATTAAGATCAATTACGTATTCCTAATTACAACTAGAAATTCTAAGTGGGGTGATAGGATTCGAGGGATCCTTCTCAAAACCAAAAATCCAAAATTGAAGAACACATTTTGAACAAGGATTGTATAAATGAAATCTAATTGATAATTAAACACAAAACAAGTCTCAACAAAGTTTAAAAAAAAAGTAGTGACATCTCATCACTAGAGATAAGAAATTAGCCACACATAATTGTATATAAAAACACAAATTAAACTTACAAAATGGTAGAATTCAGAAAATGTTGAAGAACCCTAGGGAAGATTTTCCAAAATCGACTACAATTGCTCCAAAATCAAGGATATCGTCCTTGTGCTCTTGTCCTTCAAAATTGATCGATCCCCTCTAATGGTTTGCCTCCCAATCGACGATTAAAAAACAACATTTATATCCCTCCATAGAAAACCGCTCGAAAAACCCATAAACCCACGATTTTTGGGCGCTCGCGACTTGGGGCGCGGGTTAAACCCACGAGAAAACTTGTCCGGACTGATTTGAGGTTCAACAACAGTGTCTTCCGCGGGAAGTGGCGCGGCTTAAGCAGCCGGAGAACTCGTGACATGAAGACGAAGTCGAACTCGATTGCTGCTGCTGGACTGAATCTGGACGTGAAGCTTCTGCTTTAGGCTTTCTTCTTCCTCTTTTTTTTTCTTTGCAAATTTGGGCAGCGTAATGTGCTTGACCATCTAATGTTATTTGCCCTTTTTTTTGTTTTTCACTTTAATTTAACTACAAACAAGAAACAATAAACTCATATTATAAGGGTACTTTAAGCATCCAATTAACACTAATTGTAGGGAATTTTGACGTATATATATATATAGGGGAGGTATCCGTTGCAAACCAATCAGTTTGTGCAAACTATACACATCACTATATTAGGAAACAATAGATGTATTTATGGATAATCATTATGATTCATTAATTAAGACTTAGATATATATGGAAGATGATAAGATTCATTCATTATGATCATGACTTTAGATTAGGAAACATAATAAAATCAGATATTTATTAGACTTGATCAACGGCTAAGATTGGTTTGTATAGTTTGCACAAACTGACTGGTTTGCAACGGATACCTCCCCTATATATATATATATATATATATATATATATATATATAATTAGTGCTTAACTGCTTATCATCCAAAAACCTCACATGTAAGCTTTTCACAAGATCTTATAAATCAGATGTACCACAAATGTAAATTTCATCAAATAATCAGCACATTTGATAAATATCTAGGAAAACACTTTAAAACTCAAAAATCAATATTTTTGGTATGTACAAACTTTTCACAAAGTAACTTGAAACTTATTCTTGAAACTCTTAATCAAATATACTTCTCTTTTATTTCAATGTTAAGAAAATACAACTTAATGATTTAACAATCAAACCCTAAAATACTAAGTAAGAAACGTGAGAGAGAAAAGAGAAGTTCTCTCAAATTGAAAATAAGAAAATGAAATCTGATGATTCTTCTTGTGAGAAGACTCTCCTTTAAATATATCAGCCATTTACACTTTCAGTCCCTGCTCTTTCTTCAGACTTGAGGTGTTATCCACAGCTTCCAGAATTTTACTCTTTTAGCCTTTGAACTTTAGTTCTAAGCCTTTTATTCCTTTCCACTTCTGAAATATTACAAAATTAAACCAGGTCAAGATTGCACCAATATTAATATACTTTCAACATTTGCCCTCAAACTTGACCTTTGAATAAATCAAGCATTCTCATTTTAGAACATAAAAAATTGTGTTGATTTATTCCAAGAGATTTTGTAAAGATATCAGAAGTATTTTCAGCCGAAGGAATTTTAGAGACTTTTAACACACCCACACTAATTAAACTTCGAAATTGATGAACATCAATTTCGATGTGTTTAGTGCGTTCATGAAAAACAGGATTATAAGCGATTTGAATTGCTGATTTATTATCGCAAAACAGATTTACAGGCAGTAAATCTTTTATATGTAAATCATTTAAAATTTTCAAGACCCAAGTAATTTCACGACCCGTGGCAGCCATAGCACGATATTCAGACTCGGCGGAGGAACAAGAAACAATATTTTGCTTCTTGCTTCTCCACGAGACCATACAATTTCCAAGAAACAAACAATAACCCGTAACAGACCTTCGAGTAGAAAGACACTTACCCCAATCAGCATCTACAAAGCCTTGTAAACAAAAATTATCTGACCTGGTAAAGCTAACACATTTTCCCTGAGAAACCTTCAAGTATCTAAGTACTCTAAGTGCAAGTTTCAAGTGTGATTGTCTAGAAGCATGCATGAATTGGCTAAGACAATGTACGGCAAACGCGATGTCAGGTCGAGTTGCTAATAAATAAATTAACCTACCAATTAAACGTTGATAACCGGAAAAACCAGACAAAGGAGGATCGCTAGAATCGGTAACCACTAGATTCATATCCATAGGGGTACTACATGGTTTACACCCAAGATAACCAAAATCATTAAGCAATTCTAAACAATATTTTCTTTGTGACATACAAACACCATCAATGCAATCCAGAATTTCAATTCCCAAAAAGAATTTCAATTTTCCTAAGTCTTTTATAAGGAACTGACTTTTTAACTGTTCTTTGACTTTATTTATTTCATCTATGCTATTCCCAGTCAATACAATGTCATCCACATAGACTAATAATGCAAGGAAAACAGAACTAGAAAATTTTGTAAAAAGAGAGTAATCACTTTCACTTTGAACAAAACCATAATCAATAACACAAGAGGACAGCTTAGCGTACCATTGGCGGGAAGCTTGTTTCAACCTATAGAGAGATTTAACAAGCTTGCACACCTTATGATCATCAGAATTATAATAACCTTCAGGTAATGTCATATAAACATCTTCGAACAAATCCCCATACAAGAAGGCATTATTAACATCTAATTGATAAAGATTCCATTTCTTCATTCATAGCACTAATCCAATTAGTATCATTACATGCTTCTTTAAACGTTTTGGGTTCAACAGATTTATTAAGGCTAGAAACAAAACAAAAATTCTCATTGCTAAGACAGGAATAATTCACAACCTTTTCTATCCCATATTTAACCTTTCCTTCTACCACAAAGTCATCAAACTTCCTTGGAAGATTTGATATCCTTGTAGATTTTCTAGAAGATTGAGAAGAAGAAGAAGAAGAAGAAGAAGAAGAAGGTTGGGACAGATTACCCTCAGAATTGGAACCCACATTTTGATCATTAGCAAGTTCAACATTAGCATCACATGGCCGACTGGCAGCCACATCGGTGCCACGCAGTGGCTGCCATCCTATTTTATGATCAAGGTCATTTCCAGGTGGAATGGAAGTGCCTTGATTAATGCAGTCATTTGATCTGCAAGGAGGCTGCCTACTATCTGCTCTACTAGGGCTACCAAGCTGACTATGGTCACTAAAAGTTTCATCGATTAAGGGGTTCCCATTTTCATCATTGGGAGGTGAATCATTACAATCATCAGTAGATTCAGAAAGAAAATCAAAGAAATTCAAGGTATTTAACTGTCCATTATTTTGATTAAGCAACTTATCCGAACTCATCTTATATGGAAAAACGTTTTCATAAAATTTCACGTCACGAGAAATTATAATTTTCTTTGAGTCCAAACTAAAAAGTCTATATCCCTTTTGAGAATTTGCATATCCCAAAAGGATACACTTTTCAGATCTAGATGAAAACTTATCAGTCAAATTTGGTATAACAGCAAAGCACAAACACCCACAGTTCCTAAGATGAGTAAGGACAGGTTTAAAACCATGGATAAGTTCATACGAACACTTACCATTTAAGATAGATGCAGGAGTCCTATTTATCAGATAAGTAGCCGTAAGGACACATTCGCTCCACATGTTAAGAGGAACACCCCCCCTGAAACATAAGAGCCCTAGCTACATTAAGTAGGTGACGATGCTTGCGTTCCACCACCCCATTTTGTTGTGGGGTGCAGACACAAGAGGTTTGATGAATGATGCCTTTGGTTTTAAAATACAAGTTAAGTTTGGAATTGGTAAATTCAGTCCCATTATCACTTCTAATAATTTTGACAGATTTTTCAAATTGAGTAGCAATGAGGTTCACAAATTCAACTATGTAATCACCAACTTCATGTTTTCCTTTTAACAAATAAACCCACACAACACGGGTAAAATCATCAACAATAGTCAGAAAATATTTATAACCTTCCCTACTTTGAACATGATAGGGTCCCCAAACATCCAAATGGACTAATTCTCCAAGACATTTAGTTTTGCGCTCACTTAGGTTAAATTTATCTCGTGTTTGTTTTGCCTTATGGCAAATCTCACAGGGAACACTCAAGTTATTTCCAAGATTAAGTTGGTCCTTAAGCACTTTCAACACTAGGTCAGCTGGGTGACCCAGGCGACTGTGCCATAAGTGAGTGGACACAGAGTAAGAAACAACCATGTTACTGCTAGGGAGGGATTTGGTATTAACATTTTGATCAAAGAAATATAACCCACATGCCTCACTACCAGTCCCCACTACACTCTCTGGAAGAGAAGCCTGAAGTTGAGAACATAACAACGAAATTCATCAAAACCTATGAAAAAATTTACTGTCTCTGGCTAATTTGTGAACAGAAAGGAGGTTTACGTGAAAATCGGGTATAACCAACACATCAAACAGAGTTATAGTATTCGTGAGTTTGAGATTTCCGATTTTATTTATTTTGGCTTCTGCCCCATTGGGCTGATTTACCGTGAGATTTAAGTCAGAAACATCAACAACATTTTCAAGTCGAGAAATGTTGGATGCCATGTGCTGGTTTGCACCAGAATCAATAATCCAACCTAGACGAGGCATAGAACTTGTACCTGCCATATTTGCAGATACCCCATCTGGAGTGTTTTTCTGACCAATAAAGTTTAGTATTTTGGCAACCAGTTCCTCAGAAAAAGGATGAGATAAAGTAGAAGCACGTTGTTTAGGAGAAAGAGCTTCAGAGACACGGGCATTTCCAGCGACAGGTTTAAAGTTTGAATTTTTAGTTTTGGATCGAAATTGAAAGTCTTTTGGAAAGCCTACGAGTCTGTAACATCGTTCAATAGTGTGTCCAGAAATTCCACAATGTTTACACATTAGATTGGAAGGTTTGGCACCAGTTTTTCTTTTAATTTCATTTGTTTCGCTTAAAAAGGCAGAGTGTTGGGACTTGGTCTGGGAAGTAGATGTGGTACCCCCACGATGAGATTCCTCTCTAGAAACTAGGGAGAAAGCAGTTTTGATAGATGGGAGGGGGTCACGAGTAAGGATGTTGCTTCTAATAGGTTGATAGATGTCATCAAGACCCATCAAGAATTGCATCAACTTGATGAGTTGACTATGTTCATGAAAATCATGTGATGCATTACATGTACATGAAGGAAGCTTAACAATGGCATCAAATTGTTTCCACAAAGAGTTAAGTTTGTGATAATACTCAGAAACAGAAGTGCCATTTTGAGTTAGTGAATTTATCTTTTGATGCAGGTTAAATGTGACAGATCCGTCCACTTTATCATAAGTTTCTTTTAATTCCTCCCAGACTTTAGAGGATTCTTTGGAAAATACTTGACCTAAAAATAGATCCTCAGTCATAGAACCCAAAATCCAGGAAAGAACAACAGAATTACACCTGTCCCATTGTTTTCCGAGGACAGGGTCATTGTCAGGACGAGGACAGGATCCATCAATAAAACCCAATTTGTTCTTAGTTTCTAAAGCTAATGTCATAGCACATGCCCAAACTCTGTAGTTATCAGTACCGCTCAATTTAAAATTCAAAAGCGGTACCCCACTGGTGTCACTGGGGTGCAGGTACAGAGGATCTCCAAAGTCAAGTTTGGCAACTTTGGATTCCTTTGGACCCGCACCTTCAAGGTCATCAGAAGGGCCAGCCATAACCACAACAAGAAAGCTAGAAAGAAACACACAAGGTAAATATTTGAATAGATTACAGCAGGATTCCTAAAACACTCAGAGGTGCTAGGTCAAGCCCACTATTCATATACCAAAACAGAATAGACACACAACTAACCAAGGAAAAGGACACAAATAGCACAAACAAGGCACAAAGAACAATACTAAATATTAAGAGAGAGAGAATGACTTACAGAGCGCTCCTTGCCATGGTAAAAGAAAATAAGCACAGCGGAAAGAGTAAAGAGAAGAAGACTTACAACGCGTGTTGCAAAGATGGTCCCTAACCGTCTAAGTAGTAATCACAGTAGTGATTTCTTAGACACCTGAACAGAAACATAACCTATACAATAGGCTAACAATGGAACAAAAAAACAGGAATGTATACAGAGAGATCTGAGAGCGTTAGGACCAGATCTAATCATAAAAGTAAAAGCGAAAAAGGACCAGATCTCAGATTTGGACTAGATCTGAGAGTAAACAAAAGGACCAGATCTCAGATTTGGACTAGATCTGAGAGTAAACAAAATAAGAGGAGAGGATCAGATCTCATATTTGGACTAGATCTGAGAGTATACAAAATAAAATAAAAGGACCAGATCTCAGATTTGGACTAGATCTGAGACTAAATGAAGATAAGAAAAAAATTATACACTAAACAGAAACAGTTCTAGAATAGATGTCATTTACAAGTAAAGGAAAGCAACCTAGTGTAGCTACCTAAACAAGTAAACCTGCACAAGTAAACCTAAACAAGTAAACCTACACAAGTAAGCAGATGTGCGATCGTGAAGAGAACTCGTTCCGAGTTTTCTCAACAAAATTTGGTTTCCTGTGAGATACTATCGGAACGTCATCGTTCTTGGTCAACAACTGGTGACAGTGAATAACAAAAAAAACAAGGTGAACAGATCTGAACTCGTTCTATTATTGAAAATGCGAGTGTGAAAACAGAAACCGATCGAACTTAGATCGGTATTAACAACGAGAGCTAAGCTGACGAACCACAGACCTGAACTCGGTGGTTGATAGATGAGTTAAAGAAAACCGAAAACAAAACAGATCCAAAATCGGAATTGACACAAGATCGACGAATAAACCGAAGGATCTATGGAGAAATTCGATTTGTCGAACAGATCAAGGAAAACAGATCTGGAAAAATGACGAGAAAAAACACTTGAAAAACAGAGGATCTTCTCGAACCGATCTGGACACGCAAACCAGATCGATCAGATCTAAATGACTGCAGGTTTTCGAAGAACAAGTTTAGATGAACAATGGTTATTTTCGAACCAAGAAATTATTTATTTTAAAACCGGACCTGTGTGTGTGTATCGAATACCAAACCCAACAGAATTTATTTAAAAACGGACCTGTGTGTGTGTATCAAAAAACAAACCCAGTTGTGTGTGTGTATCGTAAACCAAACCCAGCTGTGTGTATATCGATTTAAACGACAGATGTGTATATTGATCTAAAAAACATATCTGTGTGTATGTATCGTATACCAAACCCAGCAGATAAGAACAGAAGTCAGATCTGTAAAAAAACGAAACTAAAAAAATGATGCGGTGGATCTGGTGAGTCTCGATACTGGTAAAAAAAGGATGAACACGAACTCGTTCCTAGTTTCAGATCAGAAACCAAGGGTTTCATTTGAGACATTTACGGAACTCATTGTTCTTTATTTGAAACAGACCACACCAGATCTGAGACCGAACAAGAATGAAAAAAAACGAACATCTAGCGAACTCGTTCAGTGATTTTCTTCAACGAAAACTATGAGTTTCATTGAGAGGAAACCATAATAGAATTTCATTGTTCTTGAATGTTCAAAATTTGATCAGACTTCAGATTTTAGGGTAAGGAAACAAGAAATAAGAGAAGAGACTTAATTATCAGTGTTGATGATGCTCTTGGATCTCTCCTTAAGCTTTGATACCATCTTGAAACTCTTAATCAAATATACTTCTCTTTTATTTCAATGTTAAGAAAATACAACTTAATGATTTAACAATCAAACCCTAAAATACTAAGTAAGAAACGTGAGAGAGAAAAGAGAAGTTCTCTCAACTTGAAAAAAAGAAAATGAAATCTGATGATTCTTCTTGTGAGAAGACTCTCCTTTAAATATATCATCCATTTACACTTTCAGTCCCTGCTCTTTCTTCATACTTGAGGTGTTATCCACAGCTTCCAGAATTGTACTCTTTTAGCCCTTGAACTTTAGTTCCAAGCCTTTTATTCCTTTCCACTTCTGAAATATTACAAAATTAAACCAAGTCAAGATTGCACCAATATTAATATACTTTCAACACTTATCTTGCTAAATTGTAACACCCTAAAAACAGGGCTAATTTAAACCTCAAAAATTTCACAAGTTATGATACAAGAAACTTCAACTTATATACATATAGCAAGGAATTAACCATCAAGAGTATTTTTACAATACAGAATCCTTCAAATAACCTATCAATCTAATCATATCACTATAATCAGATTAACTAAGTTATCTAAGCAATCCATCAAAATCTCTTCTTGTTAATTGACACCTCTGCTAATCCAAAAATGCTCGTCCCACAACCCTTTACTTTCCCGAGCTTGTACCTGGTAAGAAAACATCATTTGAAACGATTAGGCCAACGCCTAGTGAGAACATTCGTTTCCACAATAGTATTTGCAAAAACAATGTAAACAAGTTATACAAACCTGATTACCCTTTTCCTTACCATACGTGTAACTCTATTTCGTTAACACGATTTTCATCCAATCCCATGAATATGACTGACACACATTCCATCATCATATCATGCCTCAGAGCCACACTACGAATCTTCAATGATTCTAGATTAATGCTCTTATCCAATAAATCACAATTACACATGCCCATTTATCGGAAAGGAAGTAGAGATTACAAGCACTTATGTCAATCCCATTTTCTTCCTTAGAAATTGGGAATAACGATTATTACCACACGCCTATTCCACAATTTCCTCACACACACTGGAATAACGATTATTACCACACGCCTATTCCATGTGATTACCAAACACTAGTGCCACACACATCAGAATAATGACTAACTCTCATCTATTCTACGTGAACATAACTGTTGGTCCCAAAATGGCTCAACAAGTATTGTAGAAGGGGGGGTTGAATACAATACTCTGATTTTTCACAAGTTTTAATTCAATATATTGAAAATCTTTCAATAAGAATTACACATAGAAAACAAAAGATTGTTGCGGAAATGAACAGTTAAACTATTCTAACAATCTAACACAAAGTAAACTGAAAAACACTTAGAACAAATTGGACACTTAGACACAAGATGCAGTTTCAGTAAGAAAGGAGCTTGCACTTAGTAATCTTCAGAAGCGTGATTTGCATGGAGAGTCTTCACCTCTATTTATAGTCCATGCATCATTTAATGCATGGGACACTTGTCACTCTTCCATTCATTGTAGAGGTTGACTTCTGAAAAGCTGATATCTCCTTTTTAACTTATCCAAGGAACCAGGAGGACAGTCGTATCAGAAAAAGACCTTATCTGAGAATAGATAAAATGACAAAATGCCACTTTTATCTGACAATAGGATATTGTCTCATAATAAATGATCTTCTCTTTTGTCTATAGAGAATAAGGCTACCGACCTCCTGTATTGAAAACTGCACCAATTCGAAATCTCACTTTTTTAGAAAGGAGAGAGTTTCACCGAAGTGTTTAATATTTCGGTGCAGTCTTCTTGAACTCCCACCGATTTCTGAACACATATCGGTGGAAGTCTTCTTGAACTCCTCACCGAAGTTCTTCAATTCGGTGATGCGTGTCCACCGATAGCACAAGCATATCGGTTGTGATGTAACTTGTAGAAACTTGCTGCCGATTTTCTCACTTCCGCAATGAGATAGTCTTCGCACTTGGTTTCGGTTGATCTTCGACTTCACCGAACAATTGGTATAAGAGTACAAGTTACACAAAAGAATCCAAAAACATTCTAAGTATCTAAGAGGGTTTAATTGAGTCAACTTCAAATCTGTGATGACCCAACAATCTCCCCCTTTTTGAATTTGATCTCTATCCTTAGAATGTTAAAGAGCAAATGAAAATAAGTGCATTTGGACCCTTTTTACTCTTTTGGGTTCTTTTCACATAGACCTTTCTTTTTGTTTTTTTTTTTTGAACTATGTTTCTTTGAGTATATCTATACAGTATATATAAAGCAAGGAAATAAAGGTATGTACAGCTACATATAAACAAGAGAAGCACTTGAATTTTATAAGTCATTCTCATACATCGGTGAAGTAAGGGAGCAAAAGATTATAAAAAAAACTACCGAAAGGTAAATGAAAAAAAAAACCTACTTCTTTGATGATTGTCGGCGCTTGATCTCATCCATTAGGATTCGGTAGTAGGGTTGAGCGTCGGGGATGTGAGGGAACAAGTTGTGGAGGCCTTCAAGAAACATGGTGTCGGCAGCTGGGATTTGAGAGAATCTGAAGAAGGCTCGTTTGCCGAAACCATCGTTGAAATACAGTCCTGGAATCGGTGACAGGCCCAGAGTTGTCGTGGGATATGATGCCGAAGTGGGAAGGGAAAGATTTAAGTTACTTACATTCGGTATCTTTCCTTCCTTTGCCATATCCTTGAAGACAGTGTCGGGAGGATTCTGAACTCTGGGGAGGCGCACTTCTTCCTTCAAGGATTGCAGTTTCGATCTTTCATCGGTGGTCAGCACGATGCTATACTTCTTTTTGATCTCCTTCATCTTTGCCATTAGACCATCAATGTATTTGACAAAGATGTCCTTCTTTGGGTTTGGATTTTTGGCCAAGTGTCGAGAGATCTCGTACCATTCGGGGAGACCGTAAGTTTTGAGTTGGTAGTCTCTCACACTTTTCAAAGAGCCATCTTCCCGATCAATGATAAGGCCGATGTCTTTTGGGTTGGCTCTGGAGGTTGCGATCTTGACACCTGAGATCGGGGTTCTGTCAGATCGGTGGTGCATCTTCTTCTTGTACCATCTAACTTCTTCATTCCTCTCTTGTTCAAATTCACTCAGCACCGATTTCTGTGCCGACACGGCATCGGTGGACTTGGCTTTCTTGGCTTCTTCCTCTGCAACTTTTAAAGAGAGGGCCTTGGTATCATCAAGGGCTTTTTGGGCTAATCTGGCTTCCTCAATTTCTTGAGGAGTCAGTCCGAGATTGGGTTCCTGCAGATGTGATGAAGGAGGTTTAAGTTTGAGTTTGTCTGCATCGGTGGGACGAGTCCCATACTTCATCCTTTCTTTCTCTATTCTTTCCTGTTCGGCCAATTGTTCGGCAGTAAGACATTTCTTTCCCTTGTCTGGTTCGGCCGCAGAAAGTTGCTCCCCCTCAGTTGTTGCTTTGTCTTCCAAGTCCAACTCTTTTTCTTTAGAGAGTTGCTCCCCCTCAATGTCGGCGGTTTCAGCGTGAGTTTCGGTGGTTTCAGGAATGTTATCGGTGGAAGATGGAGGCTTGGGGATGACCGAATGTTTAAGAGATGGCAACTTTGGTTGGGTTGTCTTTTTCTCCCCCTCAGCACCAGCCAGAATCTTCATACCCAGCTGTCTGAAAACGTAGTCGAATTTCTTATGAAGAAAAGAGAGTTGTTTCGGTACCTCTTCAAAAACCATGGTGAAGTCACCGAGATCCATCTCCAGTTGGCCGAATTCTTGAATTGTGGCATGAATGTCACGAAGAGAGTCGGCAGTAGTCTGGCTGAAGTCTTGATGAGACTTAGCGTCTTGAAGCATCCTCTGAAGTTCAGAATCTTTGACGTTGGACGCTGCCTTGAAAGCACCAAAGGAGAAGGCAAGATCCCCATGAGATCGTGACAAAGAATCCACCTTGGAAGCCAAAGAGTTGATGTCGGTGGTAAAGGGCCGTAGAGCATCGGCAATAGCATCTGACAGAATCTGCGGCAGGCGAGATTCGATAGTGGACATTCAGGAACTCGTCATGGCAATCATTGCAAGAGTGGCATGTTTGAAAGATTCAAATTGGGTGCCGACAAGCCGACATTGTCGAGACTTTCTTGTAAGTCTTCAATCAAAGAGGGTGCTTGAACAATGGTGTCACCCCCGACATCCCCAGTAACTATGTAGCAGATGCGATGGGGATCCTCCGCCGAAATAGGAATGTTGCTGGGATACAGCATTTCATCGGGGAATAGTGGTCTCGGTGGCAGAGTGGGAGCTCGTCGGGGTGAATTCTGACCCGGGGAGGGTGATCGGTGTGGCGTAGGCGATCTTTGGGGAGTTTGAACCAGGGGAGAACTTCGGGGAGAAGTCTGGTTCAAAGGTGACTCTGTCGGTGAGGGGGTTGAGGACTCAATGGGGATTGCTCCGACCGACAGGGAGGTTCGGGGAGAACTAGTGTCGTCAAAGAGTCCTGCAAAGAAATCATGGGGGGGTCTAATGGGGGGGAACCCTGATCGGGTTGTGCATCATCATCGATCAAGAAGTGACCGGGTGAAAGGCCGTGAAGTGCGTGGTCCAGACTTTCGGAGGGAGAGTCTAGACTTTAGATGGGAGAGTCTGCGTGTTCACTCAAGGAACGAGTTGGAGGAGGTAAATTTAGGGATGCCTTGGGGATAATCAGATGGTCGGTGGTGAACAAAAATGATTTGGAAGGGGATGGCTCACGGACATTTCCTCGAGATCTCTTTAGACGAATCTTCGGGGGGGACGAAGAGTGCCTCTGGTTAGAAGGTTTTTGGACCGGGGAAGCCACCGACGGGTTAATCGGTGTCATGGTCCTGGAAGCAGCGGCGGAGGTGTCGGTGGCCGATTTCTTCTTCGCGCCGACATACTTTACTCTGGGACGTGGGGAGGAGGTCACAACAGCAGGAAGGACCTCGGGGATATCGGGGTGTTGAAACCCTGGAATTTCAGAATCACCCCATTGAAGTTCTGGAGAGATGGCTAAAGTGATCATACCTCGGCGTAAAGGACGATCGGTGTCGAGAACACCGACGTTGAGAGTCTTGCTGCCGACGATCGGGGGAGACCAGTCATAGGTGAATCGGGGAGTGTGAGACTTGCGGTCTTTGTCCAGAGCTTTGCCAAGTTTGTGATGGATGATCATAGAGATAAATCGGGGGTAGGCAACATGGCACTTCTTTGGATGGGAGATCACTTCCACTAATTCGGTGAAGAAGTACTGGGCGAAATCCACTCGGCGTTGAAAGATTAAGGCATGGGCAAGTTTGGTGATGTATGAAGGGGATTGATCGTGGCCGCTTGTCTTTCGGGAGAGGCAGTGGATCACATGGGCAAAGAAGAAGTTCCATACACCACCCATGTGACTCCGAAGAAGGGTTCCAGGACCTTTGGAGCTTTTGGAGTTGTCATCGAATACGTAACCTGTTGTACTGAGGACATCTTCGAGAACGGTATCTGAATGCCATTCGTCATAGGGATCGAAAGCATCGATTTTAAGTGCAGTGCGAACATCATTGACCCCAAAGGTGAGGTCATGATCACCTTCGTCTTCAGAAAGGATAGATGCGTGGATCGCATCATTTGAGGAGTCATACACACAGGTAAGCCAGAATTTCCCAATGAGCATTTTGCTCATTTTGGGATTACAGGAGAAGGCATGAAGAAGGGGAGAGCGAGTGAAGAACTTGATTACATGGTTGAACTCTGGGTGAGAGGGGTCGAGTTCAAATCTTGCAACGTGATTGCATGGGTTGAACTTGAGATCAGCAAAACATGTAGGGGGGTGTTCTTTGAGGACGCCATTGATGATCGAGCTCGAAGAAGGATTAGGGTGCAGATGATAGAGAGAGAACGGATAAGAGGATGAAGGAAACGTAAAGGAAAAAAAAGAGAAGGGTTGAGTATATATAGGGTTTTCGAAAAATGGGGGGAACGGTTTAAAAGAAATAAAATAAAAAAGAATTAAATAAAATAAAAAGGCAATCATGACACTTTGGGATTCGTGGTCAGGAAGCCGTTTCACGAAACGGGGAGATGAAGGGTCTGACAGGCTAGGGTTATAGGGGTGACGTGTGGATAGGATTGAATTTCGGTGGACATCGGTGAGGAATATGAAGAGATTATCGGTGGGCATCGGTGGTGAAAGATATGCCGAGATGGAATCGGTGAGGATTTTTTTACCGAAGAGATCCACCGAGGTGTTGAGACACCGAAGAGGACAGATATGTGCACCGAGGAGATCCACCGAGAGGTGAGTCACCGAAAGGATCACTTGGGGTATTTATGCCGAAAGTGGATCTTGGTTCCACCGAGAATTATCTGATCATCGAAAAGATCACTGAAGATGCTCATGCCGAAAAAGGATCTTGTTGCCACCGAAAGTTATCAGACCGAAAGGTTTTTTTTTTGAACCTATTCTAAGTACAACATGCCAAGTTCACCGATGAGGAAGGTGAACCTGGCCTCATCCAGAGGTTTAGTAAACAAATCTGCAAGCTGAAGATCAGTTGGAATAAAATGCAGCTCAATGTCACCTTTGGACATATGGTCCCTGATGAAATGATATCGGATATCGATGTGTTTGGACCTTGAGTGAAGAACAGGATTGTTTGCAATTGCAATTGCATTTGAATTATCACATAGGATGGGTATCTTGGAGTAGAACTGATTGTAGTCTCTCAACTGGTTTTTCATCCATAGAATCTGTGCACAGCAACTTCCAGCAGCAACATATTCAGCCTCGGCAGTGGATGTTGAGGCTGAATTTTGCTTTTTGCTGGACCAACTTACCAGTTTTCCACCAAGGAATTGACAACTGCCTGTTGTGCTTTTTCTATCATTTTTAGAGCCTGCAAAGTCAGAATCTGAATATCCCATGAGTTCAAAACCTGAGTCTTTGGGATACCAAAGACCCAGATGCATGGTACCCTTTAGATACCTGAAAATCCGTTTCACAACATCCAAATGAGATTTCTTTGGATTTGCTTGATAACGGGCACACAGACAAGTAGCAAACATGATATCTGGTCTGCTAGCAGTTAAATAAAGCAAAGAACCAATCATGCCTCTATAATGGGTAACATCCACAGATTCACCATTTAAATCGGTATCAAGTTTCAAAGGTGGTGCCATGGGAGTTTTCATGGGGGAGGAGTTTTCAAAGCCAAATTTCTTCAGAAGATCTTTAATGTACTTGCTTTGGTTTATGAAAATTCCTTCTGAAATTTGCTTCACTTGAAGACCTAAGAAAAAAGTTAGCTCCCCCATCATGCTCATCTCATATTCACTTTTCATGAGAGAGGCAAAGTCATCACACAGAGACTCATCGGTGGCACCGAAAATAATGTCATCCACATAGATTTGAACAAGAATGAGATTACCTGAAGTTTGCTTGTGGAAGAGAGTGTTGTCAATTGTACCTCTAGTATAGCCATGCTTGAGTAGAAAGATGGCAACAGTGTCATACCAGGCCCGAGGAGCCTGCTTGAGCCCATACAGAGCTTTGTCAAGTCGGTACACATAATCTGGATGTGTGGAATCTTCAAAGCCTGGAGGTTGCTTCACATAGACTTCCTCAGCTAGTTCTCCATTCAGAAAAGCACTTTTCACATCCATTTGAAATACCCTGAAGTTCTTGTGAGCAGCATGAGCAAGAAAGATCCTGATAGCTTCAAGTCTGGCAACAGGAGCAAATGTTTCATCATAATCAATGCCCTCTTCCTGTCGGTAGCCTTGAGCTACGAGTCTGGCTTTGTTTCTGATGACAGTACCATCTTCATCCATTTTGTTTCTGAAGACCCATTTTGTGTCGATGATTGTTTTCCTTGAAGGTCTAGGCACAAGTCTCCAGACTTTGTTTCTTTGAAATTGGGAGAGTTCTTCTTGCATGGCCGAAACCCAACATGGGTCACTTAGGGCTTCTTCAATCTTTTTAGGTTCAACAAGAGATAGGAAATTCACATAGAGACAGATGTTGCTGGTACCTCTCCTTGTTTGAACACCAGCTTGCAGATCACCGATGATTTGATCAATGGGATGATCTTTGGTCCATTTAAGAGCAGGGGGCATCGGTGAAGGAATAATTGAAGTGGAAGGGAAGTTCGGGGCTGGAGTGTTGGCAGGGTGTGATGAAGGTGGCTCGTCAGAGGGATTATTGGCAGGAAGAGTTTCGGTGATGGGGTTAATTTCGGTGGATGATGGGTAAGGTTCGGTGGGGGAAATTTCGGCAGAGAGGGTTTCAGGTGATAAAGAAGATGACCCAACTTGATTGTTTGGAACAGAGGAAATATTTGGAGTACAAGGTGTATCGGTGGAGGTTGAAATGGGAGAATTCCCAATGCATGATGATATCCATCTATGTAACTCTTCATCATCATTTGTCAAGGAAGATGATCTTGAATCATCACACTTTACATGGATAGATTCATCAATGCATTCTCTCCGAAGATTGTAAACTCGGTAGGCTTTGGAAGTCAAGGAATATCCCACAAAGATTCCTTCATCTGCCTTAGGTTCAAATTTCCCAAGATTTTCCCTGTCATTTAGGATAAAGCACACACAGCCAAAGACATGAAGGAAACCAATGTTTGGCTTTCTTCCATGAAAGACTTCATACGGGGTTTTCTCATGTCTTTTTGTTATCACCGACCTGTTTTGAGTGAAACAGGCAGTGTTGACAGCTTTGGCCCAAAAATAGTTTGGCAGATTTGCTTCACACAACATAGACCTTGCTGCTTCACAAAGAGTTTTGTTTCTTCTTTCCACAACACCATTTTGTTGTGGAGTTCTGACAGCAGAGAAGTTTTGAGAGATTCCTTTCTCATTGAAGAAGTCTTCTAAACCACTGTTTCTGAATTCGGTGCCATTGTCACTTCTTACAGATCTGACAAGCTGACCATTCAGAATTTCATTCTTTTTGACAAAGTTGATGATTTCTTCAGTTGCATCACTTTTGTACCTGAGAAAAGACACACAAGTATATCTAGAGAATTCATCAACAATAACAATAATGTACCTTCTTCCTCCTAGACTGGGAGTGCTGACTGGTCCACATAGATCCATATGCAGCATCTGAAGTGGGAGATTGATGGAAGAGCATTGCTTGGTTTTGAAAGAAGATTTGGTGAGCTTCCCTTTTTCACATGCATCACACAGCTTTTCTTTGACAAAGTTCAACTTAGGCATGCCAGTCACCAGCTCTTTGTTTGATAACTTATGAAGGGTTTTGAAGTTAAGATGAGACAAACGTTTATGCCACAGCCAGTTTCTTTTGACTGTATCGTCAGACACGAAGCAGACATTTGAAGAGTTGTTTTGACTCATATCAATGATATACACATTATCTAGCCTTCTTCCAGAGAGGACAACCTTCATATTCTTGTCAACAACAGTACAGATATGCAGTTCAAAGATGACTTTGTATCCAAGATCACACAGTTGGCTAATACTAAGGAGGTTATGCATGAGACCTTCAACAAATGCCACTTTATTGAAGGTGAGGGTTCCATTCGGGAGAGTTCCATACCCTTTAGTGTGACCTCTGGAGTTGTCCCCAAAGGTTACAGAAGGACCCTTTTCTGACACATAGTTTACAAGAAGATGTTTGTTTCCAGTCATGTGACGTGAGCACCCGCTATCTAAATACCAAACTTGTTGGTGCTCAAAAACCTGCAGACAACATCAAGTCAGTTCTTAGGTACCCATTTGGTAATGGGTCCTTTTGGGTTAGAGATGTGAGAGACCTTGGGTTTGGATCTGTCGATTCTTTCCCTTGGGCAGTCCTTAGCAAGATGAAAGGTATCACCACAATTATAACATTTTCGGAAGATGAAAGTTCTTTTGGGTTTTTGTTCCTTTCCTTTTTCCTTTCCAATTATATCAATCTTAATCTTTGGACCGAAAAGGGGATTGCGATGACCTCTAAAAAGTTCGGTTCTTGAGGTTGAAGCATGGTCAGGAGTCTTTCTTGAGAAAACTTCGGTCTTTCCCTTTTGGACAAAATCGGTGAAGGATTTTTCCATGGTGTGTTTTTCTTTGAAAGCTTGAGATTTTGAAAGATTTGAAGAGTTGTTATCAATGGTTAAATCTTTGAACACATCATGAATGGGTTTAACAGTATCCTTCAAATTTTGCACTTTATGGGTTTGATCAGATGAAGATTCTTTGGCTTTTAAAAACATTCCATATTTTAAGGCTTCACTAAGATCAGCAGAATTTAAAGAAATGGAATCACAAGAGTTTGACTCAGAGTCATCATCCCATGTATCGGTGATGGGAACAAGTGCATGGGAAGATTTTTCAAGCATGGATTTTTCATATCCTAACCCAAACTTGTTATTACCACCGATTTGGTCTTGAAAGATCTGTTCAAGATTCCTTGAAGAATTTGTCCATTTTCTGACAATTTCCTGTTCTTTCTTTAACTTCTTGAACAGTTTATTCTTCTCCTTTTCAATTTCATGATTTATGACTTTTAGATTTTCAAGCTCAGTTTTGATTATCTCAAACTTTCCAAGTTGACACATGAAAGCTTCAAGTTGAGATTTAAGATTTTTAACTTGAGCAGATTTTCTTTTCTTGCTTTCTTTGACATTGTAAAAATCTTGAGTTAAAGATTCATAAGCATTTATCTTTTCAATATCAGTCATGTCATTGAAGGGATGTACCTGAGAGTATGATGATGAGCATTCAGTTGAAACTAATGCCATTGGAGACTTTTCCTTTTCTTCTTTCACCTCTTCTGATATGGCCATAAAGCACATATTTTGAGAATCACTGTCAGAGGTTTCTTCTTCTTCCCAGTCATGAGCCTCAGCCATTAATCCTTTTCCTTTCCTTTGAGATCCTTCATTTCTTTCCTTTTCCTTCTTGTACTTAGCTTTGTACTTTTCAGCACGTTCCTGATGAGAGAGTGAGGAGGATTGAGAATCCTTTTTGAAATATGATTTATCTTTGGATTTCTCAAATTTGGAAGGATATTTGTCAGAGGACGTAGAATTGACTTTTGACACACGCTTGTTTCTGCACTCAGCAGCAAAGTGTCCTTTCTTACCACAGTTGAAACATTCTTCATTTGTCTTATCAGAAGAAGACATTTTTGTAAAGGATGGTTTTCTGAAACTTCTGGGTTTGTTGAAATTTCGAGATTTATTTTTAAAACCGGCCATCATATCCATTTCATCAGACATTCGGTCTACCGAAATTTCATCACCTTCATCATCGGCATCACTCAGATATGCCTCCGTTTGGTGAGAACGGTTGTTCTGATTTTCGGTGTCAGAGTCTGATGAGGGATATGTGATACAAGGAACATTTTGACTTTTCTTGGAACTTTCACAGATAAGAGCTATTGAAGAGCTTTTTATCTCTTTGGAGATGGTTTTCCTATGAAGCTTGGTTTGTTCAAAGTTGAACAGAGTTCCATACAAAACAGTTAAAGGCATGTATTCCAAATCCTTGGTAGTTTTAATGCAAGTGCAAATGTTTTCCCAAAAGTCAGGAAGACAATCCATAAACTTGCATAGAACTTCCTCATTATCATAAACTCTACCTAGTAACTATAAATCATTTAAGAGAGAGTTGAAACGGTTATAAAATCTTGGAAGAGATTCTCCCTTTTCATATGCAAAGAGCTCATATTTTCGAATGAGGCCAATCTTTTTGCTTTTCTTTACTTCCTCTGTACCCTCATAAAGTACACACAAAGTAGTCCACATCTCTTTAGCAGTACCGAAATTAACAAGAGAGTGATAGACTTCATCAGGAAGTGAGAGAGCAATGATTGCTCTAAGCCGAGAATCCAGAGACACCAATAGTTTTTCCTCATCAGTATATTCCTTTGGGTTTTTGAGAATGTAACGACCAGTAGTCTTTGCTTTCTCTGTATCGGAAGGTTCAGAATCATCAGAGTCACTTGACTTATCAACTGTTTCCTTACCCGGCCTCTGCTTTTCATAGCGAGCCCAAACTCTCGGGATGATAGGTCCCTCCTTGAGAATGGTTGGATATCTAGTATCCACTCCTTCCATAAATAGCATCATACGGATTTTTCATAGAGAAAAGTTGTTAGGATTAAACTTGGGAGGTTTTGAAATGGAACCATTTTCAGCAAAATTGTTTTGACCAGTGTTTTCAACAGTTAGGGATGAAGATGAGGCAGCCATTGCGGATCAAGTTTATGAATTAAACTTTCCGCTCTGATACCACTTGTTGGTCCCAAAATGGCTCAACAAGTATTGTAGAAGGGGGGGTTGAATACAATACTCAGATTTTTCACAAGTTTTAATTCAATATATTGAAAATCTTTCAATAAGAGTTACACATAGAAAACAAAAGATTGTTGCGGAAAAGAACAGTTAAACTATTCTAACAATCTAACACAAAGTAAACTGAAAAACACTTAGAACAAATTGGACACTTAGACACAAGATGCAGTTTCAGTAAGAAAGGAGCTTGCACTTAGTAATCTTCAGAAGCGTGATTTGCATGGAGAGTCTTCACCTCTATTTATAGTCCATGCATCATTTAATGCATGGGACACTTGTCACTCTTCCATTCATTGTAGAGGTTGACTTCTGAAAAGCTGATATCTCCTTTTTAACTTATCCAAGGAACCAGGAGGACAGTCGTATCAGAAAAAGACCTTATCTGAGAATAGATAAAATGACAAAATGCCACTTTTATCTGACAATAGGATATTGTCTCATAATAAATGATCTTCGCTTTTGTCTATAGAGAATAAGGCTACCGACCTCCTGTATTGAAAACTGTACCAATTCGAAATCTCACTTCTTTAGAAAGGAGAGAGTTTCACCGAAGTGTTTAATATTTCGGTGCAGTCTTCTTGAACTCCCACCGATTTCTGAACACATATCGGTGGAAGTCTTCTTGAACTCCTCACCGAAGTTCTTCAATTCGGTGATGCGTGTCCACCGATAGCACAAGCATATCGGTGGTGATGTAACTTGTAGAAACTTGCTGCCGATTTTCTCACTTCCGCAATGAGATAGTCTTCGCACTTGGTTTCGGTTGATCTTCGACTTCAACGAACAATTGGTATAAGAGTACAAGTTACACAAAAGAATCCAAAAACATTCTAAGTATCTAAGAGGGTTTAATTGAGTCAACTTCAAATCTGTGATGACCCAACAATAACCATTAGCACCACACACATCAGAATAATGACTAACTTTCATCTATTCCACGTGTACATAACCATTAGTGCCTATGGATCCATTACACTTTACTAACGTATATGCATAACAACATATTACAGCTCATATCATATTCTCAAATCTAAGAATACTAGATAACCTATTGTATCCTCATCCTCAAATGCCCCCCCCCCCCTTCGGCGGCTTAGCATGGATGGGTCAAGGGGCTACGCCCTTGCGGTGTCTGGGGGCAGCGCCCCTAGAAAATTTTTAGAAAACTTAAACAGACAAAATATCTAGAATCTGTATCCAGACATCAGAACCTAACATTCTCAATTTCACAAAAGTGTCCGGATAACAGGGGTTTCTGGATAACTTTGACTGTCCGGACAACTAAATTTTCCGGATAATACACAACTCTCCGGATACCGATCTAATCCGGACAACACACTAATCCGGACAACATACCCGGATACTATCCGGTAACTATATTCATCAGGAAACTTATATGAAATTAAAACTTACCGGATAACTCTTTTGTGTCCGGATACCTTCTTCACAGAGGTTTCCGGATACGACGTTTCATCCGGAAACCTTCGAACTGCAGCCTAAAATCCAATCTAAATCGGTGTCTGTTTGATTCAGTTCATTCCAGACCACCCCATACAGTTTATAACCAGTTTATACAGCTAATACAAGGTTTAATTTAACATGAAAACACTGATTTAAGCAAACAACAAATGAACTCACCTTGAACTTGCAAAACCCACTTCCTGCACAAATCTGATTTCCCCCAATCTGTTGATAATGATTCTGTAAATTAATCCAATACACAGATTCGTTCATAAACTATCATTACCAACAAATTTTATCAGAAACCAACACAAATTCCTTACCAATTTGATGAACAAAGCCTCTTTTCTTCCTTTTTCTTCTTTTCTTTCTTTTCTCTCTCTGCCTTCTCTCTTCTGCCGACTCAAAACCAATCTGAGATAATATCTCAGATTTCAACCCCTTATCCACACACTTTCAACAAATGACCAACCACACCCCCAAGTTTCATTATTTCCACAATTGACACCAAACCTTGATCCCTTGTATTTTAACCTTAATGAATTACAAAAATACTACATAATTCAAGGTTTAAACCAAGATACAACTAGATCCCAATTCTCATTAAAATACTAATATTGAAAATTTTAGGATGTTACAATACTCCCCAACTTGAAAATGATTTCGTCCTCGAAATCAAGATCAGGTAAACAGATGAGGATACCTATCCTTCATACCCTCGATGGTGTTTCCACTGTACTTTCAACATAGCTACTTCCTTGCCATTACGTAGCTTTCTAACCGATCTTTCCAAAATTTCCTCTGGTTCTTCCACACAGCGACTCTTCTCATCCACTCTTACATCAGTAAGTGGAATCACATCTTCCTCTTCGGCTAGACATTTCCGAAGATAACACACATGATAAGTGTAATGGATCCCTTCCAACTCCGGTGGAAGATCCAACTGATAAGCTTGCAATCCTATCCTCTTAGTAATAGTGAAAGGTCCAAGAAAACGAGGACTTAACTTCCCACGTTTACCAAACCTTATCACACCTTTCCATGGGGATACTTTAAGCATCACACGCTCCCCAACTTGGAATTCTTTTGGTCTTCTTTTCGGATCAGCATAACTCTTTTGTCGATCCTGAGCTGCTTCCATATGCTGCCGAATTTCTTTCACCTTATCTGCTGTTTGTTGTACCAGTTCCGGACCAGCAAACTGTTTCTCTCCGGCTTCTAACCAACACACCAGAGTTCTACATTTCCGGCCATACAAGGCTTCGAAAGGTGCTCTCCCAATACTAGAATGGTAACTATTGTTATACGCAAATTCTACTAACGGTAGATGCGTATCCCAATTACCTCCAAAATCCAATACACATGATCTGAGCATGTCTTCTAAAGTTTGAATGGTCCTTTCACTCTGTCCGTCAGTCTGTGGATGATAAGCAGTACTCAAATTAACTTTCGTACCTAATTCCTCTTGTAGTGATTGCCAAAATCTTGAGGTAAACCGACTATCACGATCTGACACTATCGACACCGGTATACCATGTCTTGTCACTACTTTATCAATATACAATTTCGCCAATTTATCAATCGGTGAAGCTTCTTTCATAGCTAGAAAATGAGCACTCTTAGTCAAACGATCTACAATCACCCAAATAGTGTCGTTACCTTTCTGAGTCCTTGGTAACTTTGTCACCAAATCCATGGTGATCTTCTCCCACTTCCATTTCGGAATCTCCAAAGATTGGAAACTTCCGTAAGGTTTCTGATGTTCAGCTTTCACTAAAGAACATGTTGTACACTTTTCCACTATTCGTGCCACATCTACTTTCATAGCTGGCCACCAATAGTGTAACTTCAAATCCCTATACATCTTAGTACTCCCAGGATGTATAGAATACTTAGATCTATGGGCGTCTTCGAGAATTAACTCTCGATTTCCTCCAGCTTTAGGCACCCAAACACGACCTTGGAATAACTTAATCCCACGGCTATCTTCAGTCAGTTGAAGATGTTGCTTGCTCATCACTTCTCCTTTCAGATTTTCTTCTTGTAATGCTTCCGCTTGTGCCTCTGTTATCCTTTCCATTAAACTTGACACCACGTCAATTCTAGCATTGGTTGTTTTCAAACACCCACTATACTCTTTTCTACTTAAAGCATCGGCTACTACATTTGCTTTACCAGGATGGTAATGCAATTCACAATCGTAATCCTTAAGTAACTCTAACCAGCGTCGTTGTCTCATGTTCAACTCTTTCTGATCAAAGACATGTTTCAAGCTCTTGTTATCAGTATAAAGAGTACACTTCGTCCCATACAAATAGTGCATCCACAGCTTCAAAGCAAAAACAACCGTTGCTAACTCTAGATCATGCGTAGGATAATTCTTCTCGTGCTCCTTAAGTTGTCTTGACGCATAAGCAATTACTTTGCCTCGTTGCATCAATACACATCCCAGGCCCATCTTGGAAGCATCACTGTAAACAACCAAATCTTCTGTTCCTTCTGGTAAGGCAAGAATAGGAGCTTCACATAACTTTTGACGTAAAATTTTGAAAGCCGATTCTTGTTTCTCCGTCCAGACAAACTTCACGTTCTTTCTAGTCAATAAAGTCAAAGCAGAAGCAATCTTTGAGAAATCTTTAATAAATCTCCGATAATAACCCGCGAGACCTAAGAAACTTCTTATTTCAGACGCACTTCTTGGTGTCTCCCAATTCGTCATAGCTTCTATCTTTGCTGGGTCTACCTTAACTCCTTCTGAAGTGATCACATGACCTAGGAATTGTACCTCTTTTAACCAGAATTCACATTTGGAGAACTTCCCGTACAACTTCTCTCTTCTCAATACTTCTAAAACTTCACGTAGATGATGTTCGTGATCTTCTTCAGTCTTTGAATAGACTAGTATGTCATCAATGAATACAATGACAAACTTGTCCAAAAATGGTCGACATACTCTATTCATCAGATCCATGAATATTGCTGGAGCATTTGTCAAACCAAATGGCATTACAAGAAATTCATAATGCACATACCTTGTTCTAAAAGTTGTCTTATGAATATCTTCATTCCTCACTTGAACTTGGTGATATCCTGACCTTAAATCAATCTTAGAAAAACATCCCGCACCTTGGAGTTGATCGAACAGGTCATCAATCCTTGGAAGCGGATACTTGTTCTTAATAGTCACCTTATTTAGCTCACGATAATCAATGCACATCCTCATCGTGCCATCTTTCTTCTTAACTAACAAAACCGGAGCTCCCCAAGGTGAAGAACTTGGTCTAATGAAACCTTTATCTAACAACTCTTGAAGTTGAGTCATCATCTCTTTCATTTCAGCCGGCACTAGACGATATGGTGCTCGCGCAATAGGTGCCGATCCAGGGATAAGGTCAATACGGAATTCTACCTGCCGTTCAGCTGGTAGACCAGGAAGATCATCGGGAAATTCGTCTAGAAAATCACGTACCACTCTGATATCTTCCACTTGCTTCTTTTCTGACTTTACATCTAAAACATAAGCTAGATAGGATGAACATCCTTTCATTAAACATTTACGCGCTTTTGCAACAGAAATTAACGGAACTTCCCCTTTTCTCTTTTCCCCAAAGATGAGTACACCACCCTTATCAGCCATCGGAATCCGGATTAATTTCTTTGCACAAAGTATCTCTGTCTGGTTGACTGTCAGCCAGTCCATACCCACTACCACATCAAATCCCCCAATTTCCATCAACAACAAGTCGATCGGAAATTTCGTCTCTTCTATCGTAAATAAACAACCATCAAGTCTTTCGCGAACCAAGACTTGACCCCCATTAGCTACTTCAACTACTAAGGCATCATCCAAAGTAGTAACAGGCATAGCTAACTTGTGAAAGAACGACTTGGACACAAATGACAAATTTGCACCACAGTCAAATAAAATGCGCGTTGGACAAGAATTAACAAGGAAAGTACCCGAGACGACATCTCTCGATTCTTTAGCTTCATCAGCGGTCATCTGAAACGCCCGACCCGTTGGCTTTGGGATATTTGATTTCTTACTTTCATCTCCACTCTTTTTCAACCTTGGGCAATCCCGGCGGAAGTGACCCGGTTGCTTACACTCGTAGCATGTAATTCCTTGTACCGGACAATTGTTCATCGTATGCCCACTTTTACCACACTTGAAACACTCCAACGCTGTCACCCGACACGGCCCAAAATGTTTACTCTTGCACTTTGAACACCAATTTGGTTCACGACGCGAATCGTAACGAACACCTTTACCGGCTGCCTTAGGTCTCTGAAAAGACTCTGATCGGCCCTCACATTTTCGTTTCTCCCCAACTTGGGTCTTTTCTTCTTTATCCTTGGCGTAGACTTCTTCCATCACTTTAGCTTCTTCAATAGTTTCCCTCAGTGTTGAAGCTTTAGCGTTTCTTACCCTGGACATCATGTCCGCTGGCAAACCCTTCAAGTAAGCTTTAATCTTTTCTTTTTCATTAGGAGCCACATGCCCCCACCAAGTTCAGCTTCTCCAAAAACGTTTCAGTATACTTTCTCACAGACATGTTACCCTTCTTGAGAGTCCTAAACTCTTCTTCGATTCTATCCATCTCATTCTCATTACAGTACTCCTCCAAAACCTTCTTCTTGAATGACTCCCAAGTCATAGCAGTCAATACTGAAGCCGATATTGAAGCTGTTACTATATTCCACCATGTTAATGCATTCCCTTTTAACATTTGAGAAGCAAATCTAACCTTTGACTTTTCATCACATTCACAAGCTCTGAAAGCATGTTCCATTTCCCTAATCCAGTTCATACAGGTTACTGGATTATCTGTTCCTTTAAACTCGGGCGGCTTACAACTTAGGAACGTCTTGTACGAGCAAACTCTTTCCACTCTTCTTTCTGTTTCTGTTACTGGAGTATGAAGTGGATTAATTACTCCAGTCTCGGTTCCTGTTTGCTGCAACTCTGTACTTCAATCGTTCAATGCTTTCATAAACATTTCGGTTTGTTGAGCCATTGCGTTCGTCATCATTCTTGTCATGTTTTCCATCATTCGGGCTTCCATACTTGCTTTTGGTGTTCTTGGGTTGGAAGTACTGGTACTCGTTCTATGTACCTGACTTGGCACTCCTCCAAGAGAAAGAAACCCCGGCGGAGTCTCATGAATTTCTCCTAATCCAGTTTGTCTTTCTCTTGTCCCATCAATCATGGACCTATCCATCGCAGAAATAGGAGATAATGGCGGCGTATTCACCATCGTTCTGATATACACAAAAGGATAACCATAAGAAATGGTTATACACATACGAAACATACTTTACCGATCATTAGTCACTGTAACCATTTAGAAACAAGCATGCTTATGTAACAATATATTCATAAATAACAGTAGCTAATTGAAATTGTGAATATATCATACAAGAGAATCCTCATTACCATTGTTACAGTACTAATTTCACGTATTTCTGTTAACTCTAAGACTATCCCGTCTCAGTACTTCTACCCATATCTCACACATCATAACTTAATTCATCTCAGCTTAAGTCTAAGTATCTCATCAGCATACTTAGTTCACTTAAACTAATGCTCTGATACCATATTGTAACACCCTAAAAACATGGCTAATTTAAACCTCAAAAATTTCACAAGTTATGATACAAGAAACTTCAACTTATATACATATAGCAAGGAATTAACCATCAAGAGTATATTTACAATACAGAATCCTTCAAATAACCTATCAATCTAATCATATCACTATAATCAGATTAACTAAGTTATCTAAGCAATCCATCAAAATTTCTTCTTGTTAATTGACACCTCTGCTAATCCAAAAACGCTCGTCCCACAACCCTTTACTTTCCCGAGCTTGTACCTGGTAAGAAAACATCATTTGAAACGATTAGGCCAACGCCTAGTGAGAACATTCGTTTCCACAATAGTATTTGCAAAAACAATGTAAACAAGTTATATCAAACCTGATTACCCTTTTCCTTACCATACGTGTAACTCTATTCCGTTAACACGATTTTCATCCAATCCCATGAATATGACTGACACACATTCCATCATCATATCATGCCTCAGAGCCACACTACGAATCTTCAATGATTCTAGATTAATGCTCTTATCCAATAAATCGCAATTACACATGCCCATTTATCGGAAAGGAAGTAGAGATTACAAGCACTTATGTCAATCCCATTTTCTTCCTTAGAAATTGGGAATAACGATTATTACCACACGCCTATTCCACAATTTCCTCACACACACTGGAATAACGATTATTACCACACACCTATTCCATGTGATTACCAAACACTAGTGCCACACACATCAGAATAATGACTAACTCTCATCTATTCTACGTGAACATAACCATTAGCACCACACACATCAGAATAATGACTAACTTTCATCTATTCCACGTGTACATAACCATTAGTGCATATGGATCCATTACACTTTACTAACGTATATGCATAACAACATATTACAGCTCATATCATATTCTCAAATCTAATAATACTAGATAACCTATTGTATCCTCATCCTCAAATGCCCCCCCTTCGGCGGCTTAGCACGGGGGTTCCGCTACCCGGTTAGCTGATGGGGTCAAGGGGCAACGCCCTTGCGGTGTCTGGGGGCAGCGCCCCTAGAAAATTTTTAGAAAACTTAACCAGACAAAACATCTAGAATCTGTATCCAGACATCAAAACCTAACATTCTCAATTTCACAAAAGTGTCCGGATAACTTTGACTGTCCGGACAACTAAATTTTCCGGACAATACACAACTCTCCGGATACTGATCTAATCCGGACAACATACCCGGAAACTAAAGTAACCCGGATACTATCCGGTAACTATATTCATCCGGAAACTTATACGAAATTAAAACTTACCGGATAACTCTTCTGCCTCCGGATACCTCCTTCACAGAGGTTTCCGGATACGACGTTTCATCCGAAAACCTTCGAACTGCAGCCTAAAATCCAATCTAAATCGGTGTCTGTTTGATTCAGTTCATTCCAGACCACCCCATACAGTTTATAACCAGTTTATACAGCTAATACAAGGTTTAATTTAACATGAAAACACTGATTTAAACAAACAACAAATGAACTCACCTTGAACTTGCAAAACCCACTTCCTGCACAAATCTGATTTCCCCCAATCTGTTGATAATGATTCTGTAAATTAATCCAATACACAGATTCGTTCATAAACTATCATTACCAACAAATTTTATCAGAAACCAACACAAATTCCTTACCAATTTGATGAACAAAGCCTCTTTTCTTCCTTTTTCTTCTTTTCTTTCTTTTCTCTCTCTGCCTTCTCTCTTCTGCCGACTCAAAACCAATCTGAGATAATATCTCAGATTTCAACCCCTTATCCACACACTTTCAACAAATGACCAACCACGCCCCCAAGTTTCATTATTTCCACAATTGACACCAAACCTTGATCCCTTGTATTTTAACCTTAATGAATTACAAAAATACTACATAATTCAAGGTTTAAACCAAGATACAACTAGATCCCAATTCTCATTAAAATACTAATATTGAAAATTTTGGGATGTTACATAAATTAAGTTAAACCTAGTTTCCAAATCCAAACTCTAGCTTCCAAAAAAGAAGGCTTGAAATCCAAAAGCAAAGTCCTTCCAAGAATCTTCTGCAACCATAACCCAAGGCTAGAGATACACCAATATTAACCACAAGGTTCAAATACACAAAATCCCTAAACATGGATCTCAAATAAACAAATCCCCAAATGTGGATCTCATATACTCAAAAGCTTACCTCTTTAAAATTTGGAGACCTTCCAACCAAAACCCTACGATGAAGCTCTTTAAATCCTGAAGCCAAGCTACCAAACACAAAACCTTGGGGTCCTTAAGTTGAATCCTTACGAAGATGGTCCCAAATGAAGCCAAAACTCCCAAACATCGCCCTAAGGATGAGAGAAATCAATAACTATTATATGTCCAAGGTTCAATATTGAAAAACTTTCAGAGGTTTTCCCTGACTTTGTCCGTGTCAACTAACAATTCGAAATACCTCGACTTTTTAGAACAGGTCCGAGTCAAATAGCAATGATTTGAAGCACTTCTTTTTACACTATTTCGGAAACCCAAGGACTCAATCGTATGGATATGTAAAAAACAGGATTTCCAATCCTAGCAGCAAAAGGAGGGAAACGGATACTCAATTTAAAGTGAGTAAACAGAATTCCATACTCGATCTCATAGATACATATAGAATTCTGCGGAAGCAGCTCCTCTCACTGCCCTGTATAGGGTTCTGGGCCTCGTATTTCAAATAAGGACTATGACATAGGGAAAGCAACCCCCGGATATTGACCTACCGACAACTTCAAAGAGGAGTTCCACGCCTTTTTAACCTGCATAAAAAAAGAAGAAGTCTTGCGTCGGGCATGATCCCGGTGTCGAGCAGAGCGAATGAAACTTTTTTCATGAGAAATCATTTGAAAATGATACTCTATGGTAATCCTACGCCAAGTGATCTAGAATTTTTGGTGGGAAGGAAATGGATGAAACCCTAGCCCAAATGGCTTAAAACCCTGATCCGAAGTGGTGGTGTGACCTTGGCCGCAACTTTAGTTGCAGGTACTTCTTTATCCATGCCCACAAATGCAACATGCAACTTTGGCCTCGACTTTAGTCTTGCGCTAAATCGCGGGACTTACTATTTTGTTCCCTTCTTCGATTCACACTCTGGAGACTTAGGCGACTTTGGTCGTGGCTTAGGTCGCTAGCCAGGTCACGATGACTATGGTGAATCCAAAACCCCAATTTGTATCATTAACACTCGCAAATTAACGAAAGGGCTTAAGCATAGGTTAAACTCCATAACATTACATTTTACCTAGGAATTTTCATCAAATCTCGTAATTGTCCCTATACAAAATTACAGGTATTACATTCTCTTGATAATTGTCCCTATACAATTCTCCAGATTTGGGGAATTCACAAAGTCTCTTCTACTTTCTCGATTTGAAAAATGTTTTAGATAATCCATTAGTGCAAAAACTTGTGCCAAATCCCTAAAATTTTACTAACCATTTTGGAGAATTTGCTAAAGAGGATCTTTTAAGCTGCTCTAGAGCATCCACACTGCTATAGTTTTTCATGTCACGTCATCACTAACTCAACAATTTAAAAGCTTCAACATATCTCCACTAGGACAAAACCTCTTTCAAGTGTTTGCATAACTTTTTCAAAATTTTCAGGTTCCCACCATTATAACTTTATTATATCATTTACGCTCTTATTTATAAAAATCAATATATTAACATTTATACAAATACGTATATATTTATATCATAAAAATATTATCACTTTAATTATGTGCTTATTTTACATAAATTTTGTGTTTTAAATCTATTAATACAGTATATAATATATATGAATTATTTTGCAATATCCTTAAAATTTAAAATTTGTATACAAATGGATTATCAAAAAAATATAGCAAAATTGATATAAAAGTCTGTACGATAAATATTAACAAATTTGAATTTATATAAATTGGGTTTTTTTTATATATATACCAAAAATATAATCACTTTAGTTATGATCAAATACAAAACTTTTATAAAATTCCATAAATAAAATTTGATTGAATACGAAAAAAAAAACTCTTAAAAAGCAGGATGGGTTTAATGTGAGAAATTTTTTATCCATTATAATCCAGTTTATCAAAATAAAAGATAGAGTAAATTACAGATTTGGTTCCTATGGTTTTTTGAAATTTTGGATTGGGTCCCTCTAAGGATTTAATTACGGTCATAGTCATCGTGGTTTATGTTTTGTTGCGAATTGAGTCCCTCACTAACTCCCTTTAGTTAACTCTCGTTAACCCTCTGTCCCAAGTGAGGGGTATTATTGACCTTTTAAAAACCCCCTTTTTAATTCCTTTTCAAAAACGTTTGTTAACTACACGATCAGATAGCAGTACGAGCATTCCATTGTTTGCGAGTTGCGATTGTTTGCCAATGAAAAACAACGACAATCTCAAGAATGATAACCAGGTTCTTCGATTATTGTTTGTTTATTTCGATTTGACTTCGATTTCACTCATCTTTATTGAGTGTTTCTTTCGATTGGTTTCGGTTTCGATTAACCAGGTTCTTCGATTATTGTTTGTTTATTTCGATTGATTGATTTCGATTTCGATTGACTTCGATTTCACTCATCTTTCGATCGATTTCGATTGATTAATTTTGACTTCGATTATTGTTTGTTTATTTCGATTGATTGATTTCGATTTCGTTTGTTGATTACTTTTTTAAAAATCCTTCCAATTTCACCCATCTTTCTTGATTGTTGCTTTCGATTCGGTTTGGTTTCGATATCGATTACTGATAACGAGGTTTATGTTGATTACTTTTATAAAAATCCTTTCGATTTCACTAATCTTTCTTGATTGTTTCTTTTTTATTACTTGATTGTTTGATTACTGTTTCTTTAGAAATTGATAAACCCTAATCTTCTTGCTTGTACAAAATTAGAGATTGTTTTTCTTGGGAGTCATATCTATACTTGAACTCGGTGATATTCATTGATCCAAGGATGAAATGAGCAGATGGTTAACCTGTCATTTCTATAGAATTTGCGCTTGCAGGTTTCTCATAAATTAATTCAGTATTTCAATTCCATTCCATATGATATTAGTGCATCAGGCCAAGTCAATAGACAGGTTTATGGTAAAACATATGCAAATCCCCCCGGTGGCTGCCATCTCTCTCTCTCTCTCTCTCTCTCTTGAGGCTGCAAAATTAGCTCAGAATGATGCCTCACAAGGCATTTATGATGCTTCAGTTGGTATGTTGAACTGATAAACAGTATTATTGTATTTCATGTCTTTACATATGGCTATATGTGCACTTTTGGCGGTTTCCTCAAGGCATGCTCTATCCTTGGCTGAGGATGCATTGTTTCACCCATCCGTAATGTCTTTCACCAGCTCTTATAGAAGGTCATGAAGAAGTTTGACGCACTTTTTAAGATCATTGACTCCCTTGGAAAAAGAATTCAGTCATACGACGGAACTAACAAAATCGTACAAGTACTTGAAGAGCTTTGAGGACGGGGATTCTATATTCTTGGGAATTATGTAATGTTGGGAATTGGAATTATGAAATGTTGTTATTTTTTGATTATTTGCACATGACAATCGTTGGGAATTATGTATTGTTGTTATTTCTTTAATGAAAATGGTTGATTTGACTCTTTATACTCGCTTTGTTCAATATTGAATTTTACGGTTACACGCTTTTTTTTGTTTAGTGTGATTTGAACCTGATTGTTCAATTGTTACACACCTGTGTAATGTCCACCATTTGCAATGTGTAATGTCCACCATTTGCAAAATCTGTCCAAAACCAACAAATGTGCAGCCCCAACATATTTGCACCCTCAATATATTGGCAGTCCCATACAAAACCTGTTTATACACAACCTATATATAAAAAAGATTACATAGGAAAGATTACACGGTACGGGTTACACAAGACATATTGTTGATCAAATAGTAACCAAAACCAGGACGGTCTTGTAACGACCCAAATCCCATAACATACATCATATTACATAACATTCATACATATCATTGATTTACAACAAAAGTTACATAACAAACCAAGTACGGTCCCATTAGTCTTGACATTACAAAATATATAAAAGCTTCCTAATCAACATCCATCAAAAGCTTCCTACACTTCATCCTCTCCTGCCGATCCTTAACCTGGAAAACATATTTTTGAAAACAAAATGAGGGTTAGACCAAACGGGTCTAGTGAGTTAATCCCGGTCCTTTTCAAAATCATTATAAAACCTTTTATGTAAATCCTTTGTATCAAAATAGTTTAGATAAACCTTTGATAATCCTTTCGTAAAATATAAACATACCACACGTATTTAAATACCAATCCAGACTCGTGCATCGTGTACATCTCATTCACCTTATTCCTCCACAAATGGCCATATTAGTTGGTAGCAAGCCAACTAATAAATCAACAACCGGTCCGCTCACCGGAACCCGGCTACCTGTCGGTCCGCACACCGGAACCCGACTACTCACCGGTCCGCACACCGGAACCCGGCTACACACCGGTCCGCACACCGGAACCCGGCAACAAGTGCACTCGTGTAGTGCAAAGCTTATATAAATACAATATATATCTCATTACATCATATTGTCATTTATATACACATAATCATATTCCTACCACATAATCATCTCATATATATATTTATACACATATGTATTCCAGTTCAAAACGTTTTACATCAAAACTCACCTTGAATGCTTAAAATACGCTTCCAAGCCTTTCTCCGAGCTATCCGATCCTTTATCCAAATACCTCAGAATCTGAAACCATTTACATACAAATATCTCCTTACCAACTTATGTATAAGACTTACTAGCAGGTTATGGACTCTAGATACATCTACATAACTTTTATCCTCAAAATTACCCAAACAGCCAAGTTATCCGGAAACCACAAAGTATCCGGACAACTTTCCGGACAACACAAAGAATCCGGACACCACAGACTAATCTGGACAACAAAGGAATCCGGATCCGGACTCTAGATCATCCGGAAACCATCAATCCAATCGTCCGGACTCTATCAATAACTTACCCGGACACTACCCAAGAATCTACCCGGACACATTCAACAAAACTATCCGGACACCTTCATACTGCGTCCGGACACCTCTGTCGGTTTCATCATTTTCGACCCAGAATTAACAGAGATCACTACTGGAAGTGTAATCGGTTATTCTACTCCGATAGAAACTATCTAAACACAATTACAAACACAAAATACAAAGCAACATACCTCAATTTCACTTCCAAAAGTACCAAGTTGAATCCCTAGCTTTACTTCTTCTCTTTTCTTCTTTTTCTCTCAATACACACACTCACACACTGAAATTCTGGATATTTTGGAATTATGAAATATCTGATTTCATCAAAAGGGATATTATCTCAATTACTTACCACTTTAGTCCTTAAACTATCCATGAATGACTAAAACACCTTAAATTCCTAATTTAACCCAAACTTGCCCTAAACTTCCAATTTAAAGTTAAATAATTTTAACGGAACTAACATTTAACTAACGAACTTACCCGGGGTATTACATCATCTCCCCCTTAAAAGAATTCCGTCCCGGAATTCGGTTAGGCAATAAGGTATGAATACCTATTACTACTACTTCGAACTTAATCAAAGCCATAGTAACTAACTGAATAGCCACCCCACACCCACCTATATCTCTAACACAGATAAGCAACAAAAGCACGGAAATATCAATAACCATGTTGCACCGAAGTCAGATAACACCTTAGCACGTATAGAGTTTATAGAAATATACCTGTAACCTCATCATGACTTTCTTCCACCTCTTGTTCCGTCATCTGAAAAACTCGACCCTTTGCTTTCGGTACCTCAGGCCCTTGTTCCTCTCCCGGTCTAACACTCGTTGGTCTTACCGTCATACTACCCTGCTGTGCTTTCCATTGCGGACAATCTGCCTGAAAATGATCCGGGGAATTGCAAACGAAACATAATCGAGTTACCCGACAGTCTCTAACTATGTGACCAGTCTTTCCACATTTGTAACAACTTCGGGAATCCACATAACAGTTTCCTTGATGCACACGATTGCATTTTGGACATGGTCTTTCAACTGGTCTGAAAGGTGAATAACTATCAAACCTCGGGGATTCATATTCTTCCGAATCGTACATCGTTTCTTCCAGTTTTCTTTTCCCAACACTCTTATCACCAACGTCTCTCCGGTTATCTTGTTCCACATTTTCCGCGGCATCCACTGCGGCTGAGAAGGTATCGGGTCCTCTTGCAGTCACTAGCTTTCTAATTTCTGCGTTTAATCCAAAAATAAACCTTTCCATCTTTAGAGCCTCTGTGGCAACATAGTACTCTGCAAAGCGAGACTTCTCCAGAAAGAGAGCGGTGTAATCCCTAACCGATAAACTTCGCTGGTGTAGGTTCATGAACTCCTCTTCCAATTGTCTAACTGCTGCTTGAGAACAAAACTGTCCTTTGAATGCTGTTGTGAATTCGTCCCAAGTAAAAGTAGAGTATACATCCGACCTTGTGGAATCAATGTGAGCTTCCCACCAGTACAGAGCTTCTGCCTTCAACATCGCCGTTCCGTATAATACTCTGTCCTCATCCGCACACTTACTGGTCTTGAAGATGGCTTCTATTTCTTTTAACCATCTCATCGCCTTCACTGGGTCTCTATCTCCTGAGTAAGTTGGAGGTCTACAGTTTAAGAACATCTTGTAATCACACCTTCTTGACATTGGTATGACCGTAGGTGTAATGGGCATTTCGTCTTCCAAACCAGGATCTGGTGTTTCAGTATGACGAGCTTGGTCGAACATAGTCTGGATATTTGCTTGAAGTCTTCCCATCTCCGCCATCAGATCGTTTCTTGTAATAAACTCCGTGCCTTGCCCCTGAACTCTACCTCCGGTTCTGCCCCTACCTCTTTCTCTTCCTCTTCCCCTTGTCCCGACTGTTGGATTCGTTCTATTAGGATTTCTTCCTCCCTCTCTAGTCGTATTTCTAGTACCCGCTTGCCATTCTGTAGATTCAGACAAGATTAATATACACATAAGCACATACCCCATATAATAAGGTATCCCAGTCCAAACATGCACCTGTAAGATCACAATTACACTGGCCAGGTGTAATCTGAAATTACCTTACATGATGTTCCTTCTACCTTTTATACATAGCATCCCAAGGTTCTAATATATCAAGGACATTCTACTTCACATGCAGTTTAAGTCTAGGTACGGGTACAAATACCTAAATCCCTTAAACTAGGGCTCTGATACCATTTGTAACGACCCAAATCCCATAACATACATCATATTACATAACATTCATACATATCATTGATTTACAACAAAAGTTACATAACAAACCAAGTACGGTCCCATTAGTCTTGACATTACAAAATATATAAAAGCTTCCTAATCAACATCCATCAAAAGCTTCCTACACTTCATCCTCTCCTGCCGATCCTTAACCTGGAAAACATATTTTTGAAAACAAAATGAGGGTTAGACCAAACGGGTCTAGTGAGTTAATCCCGGTCCTTTCCAAAATCATTATAAAACCTTTTATGTAAATCCTTTGTATCAAAATAGTTTAGATAAACCTTTGATAATCCTTTCGTAAAATATAAACATACCACACGTATTTAAATACCAATCCAGACTCGTGCATCGTGTACATCTCATTCACCTTATTCCTCCACAAATGGCCATATTAGTTGGTAGCAAGCCAACTAATAAATCAACAACCGGTCCGCTCACCGGAACCCGGCTACCTGTCGGTCCGCACACCGGAACCCGACTACTCACCGGTCCGCACACCGGAACCCGGCTACACACCGGTCCGCACACCGGAACCCGGCAACAAGTGCACTCGTGTAGTGCAAAGCTTATATAAATACAATATATATCTCATTACATCATATTGTCATTTATATACACATAATCATATTCCTACCACATAATCATCTCATATATATATTTATACACATATGTATTCCAGTTCAAAACGTTTTACATCAAAACTCACCTTGAATGCTTAAAATACGCTTCCAAGCCTTTCTCCGAGCTATCCGATCCTTTATCCAAATACCTCAGAATCTGAAACCATTTACATACAAATATCTCCTTACCAACTTATGTATAAGACTTACTAGCAGGTTATGGACTCTAGATACATCTACATAACTTTTATCCTCAAAATTACCCAAACAGCCAAGTTATCCGGAAACCACAAAGTATCCGGACAACTTTCCGGACAACACAAAGAATCCGGACAACACGAGGAATCCGGACACCACAGACTAATCCGGACAACAAAGGAATCCGGATGCCATCCGGACTCTAGATCATCCGGAAACCATCAATCCAATCGTCCGGACTCTATCAATAACTTACCCGGACACTACCCAAGAATCTACCCGGACACATTCAACAAAACTATCCGGACACCTTCATACTGCGTCCGGACACCTCTGTCGGTTTCATCATTTTCGACCCAGAATTAACAGAGATCACTACTGGAAGTGTAATCGGTTATTCTACTCCGATAGAAACTATCTAAACACAATTACAAACACAAAATACAAAGCAACATACCTCAAT